>CP136059.1:222586053-223886678 GCA_032464435.1 Aegilops umbellulata | reverse complement strand
AGCTTTTGTCCCGTTATTTTTGGTAGACCCTTCTTGAATACTGTTTGCTAAGATAGACTGCGAAAAGAATGTTGTTACTATTGGTTTGGGTGATATGATTCATGAGTTTAATTTCTCGAAGTTTAGTAAACAACACCGTGAAGAAGAATTGCCCAGTAAGAATGAAATTATTGGTCTTGCTTCTGTTGCCGTACCTCCTAGTGATCCTCTAGAACAATATTTTTTAGACCATGAAAATGATATGTTTATGAACGAAAGAAGGGAAATAGATGAACTATTCTTTAAACATGAACCTATTCTGAAACACAATTTGCCTGTTGAGATCTTAGGGGATCCTCCTCCACCTAAGGGTGGTCCCGTGTTTGAGCTTAAACCGTTGCCTGATAATCTTAAATATGCTTATCTTGATGAAAATAAGATATATCCTATTATTATTAGTGCTAACCTTTCAGAGCATGAAGAAGAAAGATTATTGAAAACTCTGAAGAAGCACTGTGCTGCTATTGGATATACTCTTGATGATCTTAAGGGCATTAGTCCCACTCTATGTCAACATAAAATAAATTTGGAAGAAGATGCCAAACCAGTCCGTGATCATCAACGAAGGCTTAATCCTAAGATGAAAGAAGTGGTAAGAAAATAAATACTAAAGATTCTGGATGCAGGTATAATTTATCCCATTGCTGATAGTCTGTGGGTAAGTCCTGTTCATTGTGTCCCTAAGAAGGGACGTGTTACTGTTGTTCATAATGATAAAGATGAATTGATTCCGCAAAGAACTATTACAGGTTATAGGATGGTAATTGATTTCCGTAAATTAAATAAGGCTACTAAAAAGGATCATTACCCCTTACCTTTTATCGATCAAATGCTAGAAAGATTATGCAAACATACACACTATTGCTTTCTAGATGGTTGTCGGTGTCAAAACCGGCGGATCTCGGGTAGGGGGTCCCAAACAGTGCGTCTAGGCAGATGGTAACAGGAGACAAGGGACACGATGTTTTTACCCAGGTTCGGACCCTCTCGATGGAGGTAAAACCCTACTCCTTCTTGATTAATATTGATGATATGGGTAGTACAAGAGTAGATCTACCACGAGATCAGAGAGGTTAAACCCTAGAAGCTAGCCTATGGTATGATTGTTCTTCGTCCTATGGACTAAAACCCTCCGGTTTATATAGACACCGGAGAGGGTTAGGGTTACACAGAGTCGGTTACAATGGAAGGAGATCTACATATCCGTATCGCCAAGCTTGCCTTCCACGCCAAGGAAAGTCCCATCCGGACACGGGACGAAGTCTTTAATCTTGTATCTTCATAGTCCAGGAGTCCGGCCAAAGGTTATAGTCCGGCTATCCGGACACCCCCTAATCCAGGACTCCCTCAGTAGCCCCTGAACCAGGCTTCAATGACAATGAGTTCGGCGCGCAAATTGTCTTCGGCATTGCAAGGCGGGTTCCTCCTCCGAATACTTCATATAAGATTTTGATTCACAAGGATAGTGTCCGGATCTGCAAAATAAATTCCACACACTGCCATAGAGAGAGAGTAGTATTTACACAAATCTAATCTGCTGACGCATTTCGTGGCGTGACATCATACCATGGCCAAGCCTTTACTCAAATTGTTTTGTTGTCCCACCTCAGCATGTTTAGCGAGGCGGTTTTCTTGGCACGTCTTGTCGAAGCAGCGATCATGTCCCCTTATTCAGGGATTCTCATCAATACGGGCGTGGGTAACCCAACCGCGCCATTGATTATGGCACTTGGGAGATAAGCGAGTTTTACCAGGCTGGTGGGGGCACATAGTTTTCATCCGTCCATATAAGGGGATAAGGATCCACCTTTTCACCTACGCCTTCTTCCTCCTTTGCTCATCCATTTTCGCATACTTGAGCTCCAGCGCCCAAGTTCGCACTCCCCACCTCAACCTTCTGCAGCCATGTCCGTAGCGGGAGGCAAGTGGATGGTCTCCTTCGTAACGGAGGGACACATCAAAAAGCTGAGGAAGGCCGGATACTTGTCTGGCGAGATCGCGCATCAGCTTCCCGAAAAAGGGCAGCTCCTTCCCACCCCAAGGCCCCATGAGAGGGTGGTGTTCCTCACCCATTTCCTCCGCGGACTAGGTTTTCCTCTCCACCCATTTGTCCGGGGTCTCATGTTCTACTACGGCCTAGATTTCCATGATCTGGCCCCAAACTTTATCCTCAACATCTCGGCGTTCCTCGTCGTGTGCGAGGCCTTCCTCCGCATCCCACCCCACTTCGGTTTATGGCTGAAGACCTTTAACGTCAAGCCGAAGGTAGTGCTTGGCTGCCAGGCGGAGTGCGGAGGTGCCATGGTGGGAAAAATGCCCAACGTCCTATGGATCGAGGGCTCTTTCGTGAAGACCCTAAAGGGGTGGCAATCGGGGTGGTTCTACATCATCGAGCCGCGTGACCCTAAATGGGTCACATGCCCCAAGTTTCAATCCGGAGCTCCTACGCGGCTCACCTCCTAGAAGGAGACGGGCCTATCGTGGGGCAAAAAGGGAGAGCTGACCGGACTCCAAAACCTGGTGGACAAGAAGCTCAAGCTTGTCATTGTAGTCTAGGTCATGCTCATCCGTTGGATACTCCCATGCCCACAACGGGCTTTCAACTTGTGGGAGTTCAATCCGGCCTAGTACCAAACCCTGAGCAGGCTCTTCGACACAACGTACGAAGATGACTGGAAGGTGCTATTCAAGGGTGCCGAAGCTCCTGCATCCACTACTGAGGATCGCGGTTTCAGCGCGCAGCGTCAAGCCGGTGCGGTAAGCTGTTTTGACCTTTTATAGGATATTTTTTTCATAGTTTGACTTTATGCGGGATCTAAACTCCCTTACCTTTGACAGGAATGGAAGGAGACGTCCGGACAGATCAACTGTCCGGCTCCATTGCCCGAAGACCCAGCAGACGCCAACTTGGCAAAGTTGCTGGTTCCGGCACCCTACGTGGTGCTGGAGAAGAAGGCCAAGAAGAAGGCCGCGGGAACTCGAAAGAGTTCCCGGAATCTGGTGGTGTCGGAGTCGTCGTCCGACGGCTCCAAGACGGACTCCTCCCGTGAAGACGGGGAGGAGGAAGAAGTGGCCTCTCCCCCTCCAGCGGGAGGAGGAAACAAAAGGAAGGCCGCCCCAACTGGGGAGGCCAGAGGGTCCAAGAAGGGGAAAACCCTTCTTCCGGACTACTCCACCAACGCCGATGACGACAAAGAGGAGTGGCCGCACAGGGCCAAGCCCCTGGAAAAATCGTAAGTGTTCGGATACTAGAATGACTCATGGCGTTCCTTTATTGCATAGCTTTCCTTGACGCCGAATATATTTATGCAGTCCGCCCAAAGACGGGCTCGGCACGTCGTCGAGCGGTTCCCTGGATTTGTCGGATGTGAACAGTATTTCACTTCCGGCCGCCTCCTCCCCTCACCCTACGGATAACGCCGAGGTGTTCTCCCAGGAGGCTCCAGGCCAGGAGGAGGTAGTCCCGGAGGCGCCGCAAGGCGACCTCCCGGACTCCAGGTGCCCAGGGGACAAAACCCCCAAGGGTTTCGAGTTTGGCCCTAGGCCGGACACCGCTCCGGAACCTTCAAAGGTTCCGGAGTCTGGCAGTCGACTCCCTAAGAAGAAGGGCAAGCCTACAACACCGGTGACCTCCGCCCAACCGGAGGCACCGGATAACTTGCTAGAGGTGCTTAACAGCGCCTCCATCGACGAGGAGCACCGCACACTTATGAGTGCGGTGATTCAGAAAGTTCAGTCCGCCAAGAGCGGGCTGACCGAAGCCTGTGCCAGCCCGTTGACAGGCTTTGAGGTATGGAAAAAATATGTAAAAGTATTACTGCATAGACAGTAGCCCCTGATGCTCTGTTTGGCGTTCGGAAAGAAAAGCCGAATAGAGGATCTAATAACATTCGCAGGAGTCTAACAAAAGTAAGTCAATATGCGTATGCAGGCTTTACTGTTGGCGTCCACCGCACTGACTGCGGAGGTGGACACGCTAAAGCAGAACCTCGAGCGGTCCGAGCAAGAGCTCGGCCTTGCCAAGAAGCAGCTCGAGGACAAAGAAGGTAAGAGATACCTTTTTGTTTTTAAATATATACAAAAGGTGCAATTGCAAGAAAATGACAGGATTAATGCGGCTATTGTAGGGGCCGCAACTGAGGTGGCAACCCTTAAGTAGGCGCTGTCCGAGGTCGAAAAGAAGGCGGCCACGGAGCGCACCGAGTGGGAGAAGCATGAGGCGCAGGTTGGCGAGGTGCGGCAAGAGCTCCAGGCTCTCATGAAAGAACATGAGAGTTTGGAGCTTGACTCGAAGACGCGAGAGTCCGAGCTCGTGGCGGCCATTGAAAGTGCCAAGTCTGCCAAGGCCGAAGCCCAGAAGGCCCTCCAAGAAGTTGAGGCGATGAAGAATATAGCGGCGGGTAAGGCTTTCTTTATGAAAAGCAAGCATGTGAAAGTTTATTATTTGTTACTTACCAGAATCCGGAGCTCTCCAGGAGCATTCGCAGATTTGCCCCGTAGCGTGTCTGACGCCGCCGCCTTCTAGCGAGGCGAGGAGGGCAGCTCGAAGGAGAAGGTGTTCTGGTCTGAGTACGCTGAGGCCGGACACCCGGTGCCTTTGAGCGACCAATTGAAGCAACTGGTCGAGCTCCACAAGGTGGCCGAACAGGCCCCGAAGGGCTTTATAGTTCGGCTGTGGCCTGGAGAGGCCTGCCTGGGAGCTACTTCAGGCTGGTGAGGCGGCTGGTGGACGCCTGTCCGAGGCTTGAGGTCGTCGAGCGCTCCGTCTGCATCGAGGGTGCCCGAAGGGCCCTTGCCCGTGATAAGGTGCACTGGGGCAAATTGGATGCCGTGAAGCTTGTGAAGGACGGGCTGCCGCAGGGCAAGGAGCATCGCCACCCCGAGATGTATTATGAGGGTGTCTTGAAGGGTGCCCGCCTTGTGGCGGATGAATGCTCGAAAGATGTAATATTTGAGTGAAACTTTGTTCGTTTTATCCTATGCGCTGAAAACTTGTTCATATGTGCTATGCAACACTTGTTTAATTTAAAATATTACCTTCTGTGCGGCCGTTTATTACATTTGAGAGATGGCAAGTCGTTGGCTTCTGCCCCCATGCCACGATTGCTGGGGTGTTCGGGATAAACCTGAGCACTCCTTTTCCCATTCTTGGGTCCTTCGAGGGAGGTGCTCAGCACAACGAACAAGGCAATCGGACTATAATGCGTTATCACTCTCACTTAGCCATAGAATTCTATAATTTTAAATTTCGGTGAAGCCCCTAGTATTCGGAAGATCGTGTTCGGGGCGCTATACACGCCTAGGCCGGACAAAGCTGGCTCCTCGCTCTAAGCGGCATAAGTCTTTAAGGACTCGAAACCTTCCCGAACAGCGACCAGCTCTCGCCCTATCATGACAGTCAGTTTTAGCTTTCTCTACTGAGGTGCTTAGGCCCAGCTCAACTGGGGCACAATCGCAGTAGTTCTCCCATCGCTACCTTAGCCTATATAGCGAAACATAAGGTACCAAAACATGGGAGCCGGGCAAACCCAACTATTGACCAAAGACATGAGTCGGAGCTGATGCATATAATGCTATAAGATTGGAGGGCCACACTTGTGAAAGTGTTCGGACTTCTCATGCCGTGTTATGGGGTGCTTGAGCCCCTGGCGTATTGGCCGTACCAAAGTGTACGGGTGCTAGATGTCATAAATGAACATATATATTTAAAAGTAAATGAATAGAGAATGCAGTAATAAGCTGAAGCTAAGCATTGTTTATTTTAAAATGCTGCTATAAAAGCAGAACGATACAAATAGTGCGATAAGCAAGAGATGGGACTATTTGACATGTCCCCCTCCAGGGGCGAGCTGCGAGATGATATGTAAGACAGGTATTTTGCTTGTTATAGAAACCACCTGGGAATTCGGCGTAGCTTCCTGCCTCCTTGGTTGTTGCATCGTGTGTTCGGTGATTTTATTGCCGGATAGGCCTTCCGGATGATGGAGTCCTGAAAGTAAGAGAAAAAAAATAACGAAATCGGGAGCCCCTAGTGTGGTTGAGCCGCATTTAGGGCATGCCGAGGCCGTGCCCCTCCCCCTGTGCCCATGGAATCTTCATAGCGTAGTTATGTACGCGTAGTACTGATTTCGCGGTTTCGCGAGGGCTGGGGTTGGGGCCGTATTGCTACGCTTGCTCGAAACGTGCTACGCGGTCTTGTTGTAGGTTACTCCGGGCGCGCTTGACGGTGTCCGGACGTTTAAAAGCCGGGCTGGAGAATTGCCTTGAGAGGCTGCTCTGTACTTCCGCTGCCAGTGCCGCTGTATGCTCCTCCATTCGGAGAGAGTGTTCAGTGTTTCCGTTGACTGTAATGACTCCTCGAGGGCCTGGCATCTTGAGCTTGAGGTATGCGTAGTGCGGCACCGCACTGAACTTTGCGAATGCGGTTCGTCCGAGCAGTGCGTGATAGCCACTGCGGAACGGGACTATGTCGAACATTAACTCCTCGCTTCGGAAATTGTCCGGGGATCCGAAGACCACTTCGAGTGTAACTGAGCCAGTACAGTTGGCCTCTACACCTGGTATGACGCCTTTAAAGGTCGTTTTTGTGGGTTTAATCCTTAAGGGATCTATTCCCATTTTCCGCACTGTCTCCTGATAGAGCAGGTTCAGGCTGATCCGCCGTCCATGAGGACTCTAGTGAGGTGAAATCCGTCGATGATTGGGTCGAGAACCAATGCGGCGAATCCGCCATGACGGATGCTAGTGGGGTGGTCCCTTCGATCAAAAGTGATCGGGCAGGAGGACCATGGGTTGAACTTTGGGGCGACTGGCTCTAACGCATATACGTCCCTGAGTGCATGCTTCCGCTCCCGCTTGGGAATGTGGGTTGCGTATACCATGTTCACCGTCCACACTTGTGGGGGAAAACCCTTCTGTCCACTATTGTTCGGCGGCCGGGGCTCCTCCTCGTCATCGCTATGCAGCCCCTTGTCTCTGTTTTCGGCATGTAACTTGCCTGCCTGCTTGAACACCCAACAATCCCTGTTGGTGTGATTGGCTGGCTTTTCGGGGGTGCCATGTATCTGGCACGAGCGATCGAGTATTCGGTCCAAACTGGACGGGCCCGGAGTATTTCTCTTGAATGGCTTTTTCCGCTGACCGGGTTTAGAGCCTCTGAATCCAGCGTTAACAGCCGTATCCTCAGCACTATCGCCGTTAATGCGGCGCTTGTGCTTGTTGCGACGCGACCTGCCATTGTTATCCTTGGTATCCGAATTACCAGGGCTCTTGGTCATGTTATTACTACGAGCTAGCCAGATGTCTTCTCCCGCGCAAAAGCGGGTCATGAGTGTCGTGAGGGCGGCCATGGATTTCGGCTTTTCCTGTCCTAGGTGCCGGGCAAGCCACTCGTCACGGATGTTATGTTTGAAGGCTGCTAGGGCCTCTGCATCCGGACAGTCGACGATCTGATTTTTCTTGGTCAGGAACCGTTTCCAGAATTGTCTGGCCGATTCCTCTGGCTGCTGAATTATGTGGCTTAGGTCATTGGTGTATGGTGGTCGCACATAGGTGCCCTGGAAATTGTTGAGGAATGCGGATTCGAGGTCCTCCCAACAACCAATTGATTCTGCTGGCAAGCTATTAAGCCAATGCCGAGCTGGTCCTTTAAGCTTGAGTGGGAGGTATTTGATGGCGTGTAGATCATCACTGCGGGCCATGTGGATGTGAAGGAGATAGTCCTCGATCCATACAGCAGGGTCTGTTGTGCCATCGTATGATTCGATGTTTATGGGTTTGAAACCCTCTGGGATTTGATGATCCATTACTTCATCTGTGAAGCATAGTGGGTGTGCGGCCCCTCTGTACTGGGCTATGTCACGACGTAGCTCGAATGAGCTTTGTCTACTGTGTTCGGCCCGGCCGGACTTACTGTATCCGGCATGACAGTTATCATCTCATGTCGTGGGGCGCGCGCGTGATCCGTAGATCGATCTTGTTTGCCTTGCCTTGTCCTCCAATATATCGCGCAGGTCTGGCGCATTTCCCCGTGCCTTGGTATTTTTTGAGCGACACCGGGGTGCGGCTTGAGTGGAGGGCCGTGAGGCCTCTCTGTCACGGCCACGAGGTGGACGATCAGCCGCGTCATGCGCTGGTGATGTAGGTTCAGGTTCTTCCTCCTCTAATCGGGGTAGCAGTCTGCGCTTTGGGTAACTCTTGGAGGGGCGTTCGAGTTCATACTCTTCGGCCGCCAGGACTTCAGTCCATCTGTCGGCTAGCAAGTCTTGATCAGCTCTAAGCTGTTGCTGTTTTTTCTTGAGGCTGCTCGCCATGGCCATAAGCCTGTGCTTAAAGCGCTCTTGTTTGGCGGGATCCTCGAGCACGACAAATTCGTCGTCGCCGAGGCTTGCCTCGTCTTCGTAGGGAGGCATGTAATTGTCATCCTCTTCCTCTCTGTCTGCCGCCCTCTCAGGAGGGCTGGCTTCTCCATCCTCCTGCGCTGAATCTTGCTGGAGGGAGTTGTCTTCGGCACTGTCCGGGGTGTTATTGTCTCCGGTGCCGGTTTCACCATTTTTGCTTTGGCGGGACTTAGAGCGGCGCCGCTGACGCCGGCGCTTGGGTTGCTTCTTGGAGGGGTCATCCCCCGTTGTTCCGTCGCCATTGGCTTCTTTGGGTGTATCCACCATATAAATGTCATATGACGAGGTGGTTTCCAGTGCCCTATAGGCGCTGGTTCCTGTTCGTCTCCTACATCGTCGTCCATACCGTCGATGTCTTCGGAGTCGAAGTCTAGCATGTTGGTTAAATCATTGACAGTGGCTACTAAGTGGGTGGTGGGTGGGCGTCGAATTTCTTCGTCGTCCGCATCCCAATCCTGTTGGCCATAATCCGGCCAGGACTCGCCTGACAAAGAGAGAGACCATAGTGAATTCAGAATATCGCCAAAGGGCGAGTGCTGAAAGATATCTGCGGCGGTGAATTCCATGATCGGCGCCCAATCGGATTCGATTGGCAAGGGCACGGGGGGCTCGGAGTCCGGAGAGGAGTCCGGCACCTTGGAGTCATGGGCTTCGCAGGGGATAAGGCTGGTGTTAGGCTCGATCACCATAGAGATTGCAGCCCCCGAGGCGGTCTCCAACCACCCGTCCTTGATTGGTGCACTCAGCTCCGAGCTAAGGGTCGGAGCGGATGCGGGCGTGACCTCCAGGGCACTGTTCGGTGGCAGAGTTAGGTCATGCCCATCGTGACAGTGTGGCGCGCCCGGCTGTGGCTCGAATCCGTCGAAGATCAAGTCTCCGCGGATGTCAGCCGTGTAGTTCAAGCTTCCAAATCTGACCTGATGGCCAAGGGCGTAGCTTTCAATCTGCTCCAGATAGCCAAGCGAATTGGCCCGCAGTGCAAAGCCGCCGAATACGAAGATCTGTCCGGGGAGAAAAGTCTCACCCTGGACCGCATAGCTGTTGATGATTGGAGGAGCCATCGGGCTTAAAAGCGACGACACAGAGGAACTCTCAATGAAAGCACCAATGTCGGTGTCAAAACCGGTGGATCTCGGGTAGGGGGTCCCGAACTGTGCGTCTAGGCGGATGGTAACAGGAGACAAGGGACACGATGTTTTTACCCAGGTTCGGGCCCTCTCAATGGAGGTAAAACCCTACTCCTGCTTGATTAATATTGATGATATGGGTAGTACAAGAGTAGATCTACCACGAGATCAGAGAGGCTAAACCCTAGAAGCTAGCCTATGGTATGATTGTTCTTCGTCCTACGGACTAAAACCCTCCAGTTTATATAGACACCGGAGAGGGTTAGCGTTACACAGAGTCGGTTACAATGGAAGGATATCTACATATCCGTATCGCCAAGCTTGCCTTCCACGCCAAGGAAAGTCCCATCCGGACACTGGACGAAGTCTTCAATCTTGTATCTTCATAGTCCAGGAGTCCGGCCAAAGGTTATAGTCCGGCTATCCGGACACCCCCTAATCCAGGACTCCCTCAATGGTTATTCTGGTTTCTCTCAAATACCCATGTTAGCTAAAGATCAGTCAAAGACCACTTTTACTTGCCCTTTTGGTACTTTTGCTTATAGACGTATGCCTTTTGGTTTATGTAATGCACCTGCTACCTTTCAAAGATGCATGATGGCTATATTCTCTGACTTTTGTGAA
The DNA here is from genome assembly GCA_032464435.1 of Aegilops umbellulata. Classification (NCBI taxonomy): domain Eukaryota; kingdom Viridiplantae; phylum Streptophyta; class Magnoliopsida; order Poales; family Poaceae; genus Aegilops; species Aegilops umbellulata. Next base: position 223,876,489 of record CP136059.1, on the reverse strand, counting down.
AAGATTTGTGAGGTTTTCATGGACGATTTTTCCGTCTATGGATCCTCTTTTGATGATTGCTTGAGCAATCTTGATCGAGTTCTGCAGAGATGTGAAGAAACTAATCTTGTCTTGAATTGAGAAAAAGTGCCACTTTATGGTTAATGAAGGTATTGTCTTGGGGCATAAAGTTTCTGAAATAGGTATTAAACTTGATAAGGCCAAAGTTGATGCTATTGAGAAGATACCATGTCCCAAGGACATCAAAGGTATAAGAAGTTTCCTTGGTCACGCCGGATTCTATAGGAGGTTCATTAAGCACTTCTCAAAAATTTCCCGGCCTCTGACTAATTTATTACAAAAAGATATACCATTTGTCTTTGATGATGATTGTGTAGAAGCATTTGAAATACTTAAGAAAGCATTGATCTCTGCACCTATTGTTCAGCCACCTGATTGGAATTTACCCTTTGAAATTATGTGTGATGCTAGTGATTATGATGTAGGTGTTGTTCTAGGGCAAAGAGTTGATAAGAAATTAAATGTTATCCATTATGCTATTAAAACTTTAGACAATGCTCAAAGAAATTATGCTACTACTGAAAAGAAATTCCTAGCAGTTGTATTTGGTTGTAATAAGTTCAGACCTTATATTGTTGATTCTAAAGTAACTATTCACACTGATCATGCTGCTATTAAATACCTGATGGAAAAGAAAGATGCTAAACCTAGACCTATTAGATGGGTTCTCTTGCTACAAGAATTTGATTTGCATATTGTTGATAGAAAGGGAGCTAAGAACCCCGTTGCAGACAACTTGTCTAGGTTAGAAAATATTCTTGATGACCCACTACCTATTGATGATAGCTTTACTGATGAACAATTAAATGTTATAAGTACCTCTCGTAGTACTCCTTGGTATGCTGATTATGCTAATTATATTGTTGCCAAATTCATACTGCCAAGTTTCACATACCAGCAAAAGAAAAAGTTTTTCTTTGATTTGAGACATTACTTTTGGGATGACCCACATATTTATAAAGAAGGAGTAGATGGTGTTATTAGACGTTGTGTACATGAGCATGAACAGGAACAGATCCTATGCAAGTGTCACTCCGAAGCTTATGGAGGACACCACGCTGGAGATAGAACTGCACATAAGGTATAACAATCTGGTTTTTATTGGCCTACTCTCTTCAAGGATGCCCATAAGTTTGTCCTGTCTTGTGATGAATGTCAAAGAATTGGTAATATTAGTAGATGTCAACAAATTCCTATGAATTATTCACTTGTTATTGAACCATTTGATGTTTGGGGCTTTGATTATATGGGACCTTTTCCTGCCTCTAATGGATACACACATATTTTAGTTGCTGTTGATTACATTACTAAGTGGGTAGAAGCTATTCCAACTATTAGTGCTGATCATAACACTTCTATTAAAATGCTTAAATAAGTTATCTTCCTGAGGTTTGGAGTCCCTAGATATTTAATGACTAATGGTGGTTCACATTTTATTCATGGTGCTTTCCGTAAAATGCTTGCTAAGTATGATGTTAATCATAGAATTGCATCCCCTTATCACCCGCAGTCTAGTGGTCAAGTAGAATTGAGTAATAGAGAGCTCAAATTAATTTTGCAAAAGACTGTCAGTAGGTCTAGAAAGAATTGGTCCAAGAAACTTGATGATGCATTATGGGCCTATAGAACTGCATACAAGAATCCTATGGGTGTGTCTCCGTATAAAATGGTATATGGAAAAGCATGTCACTTACCTATCGAATTAGAACATAAGGCATATTGGGCTATTAAAGAGCTCAACTACGATTTCAAACTTGCCGGTGAAAAGAGGTTATTTGATATTAGCTCACTTGATGAATGGAGAACCCAAGCTTATGAAAATGCCAAGTTGTTTAAAGAAAAAGTTAAAAGATGGCATGACAAAAGGATACAAAAGCGTGAGTTTAACGTCGGTGATTATGTATTGCTATACAACTCTTGTTTAAGATTTTTTGCAGGAAAACTTCTCTCCAAATGAGAAGGCTCTTACGTTATCGAGGAGGTCTATCGTTCTGGTGCCATAAAAATCAACAACTTCGAAGGCACAAATCCGAAGGTGGTGAACGGTCAAAGAATCAAACATTATATCTCAGGTAATCCCATAAATGTTGAAACCAATGTTATTGAAACCGTAACCCCAGAGGAATACATAAGGGACACTTTCCAGAACGTTTTAGACCCTGAAAAGGAATAGGTATGTGGTACGGTAAGTAAACTGACTCCAAAACAATTTTTAAGCCAATATTTCTCCGTTTGGAATATTTAGAAAAAATAGAAAAATAAGTAGCAGTCCGGGAAGGACACGAGGGCCCCACGAGGGTGGAGGGCGCGCCCTACCATCGTGGGCGTGCCCCCTACCTCGTGGGCACCTCGTGTGCCTTCCGGACTCTGTTTTCTTGCACGATACGTATTTTGGTCGGTATAAATTCATTATATATTCTCCCGAAGGTTTTGACTCCTGTATCACGCAATTATCCTCTGTTCTTGTTTCGAGTTGTTTTCCTGACAGATCTAGATTATCATGACGTCCCCAAGTGCCTCCAAGGACAAGTTCTTCGAGAAGGTCATCAACCCTTACCTCGCGGAGGTGCTGCAACACCCTCAAACCATTGAGTTGCGTGATGGGTTGCTGCACATCCGCGATGAAGAGGGACCAAAGGGGACCGGAAGCATGGAGACGAGGCTCGAAGCAGTTGAGCAACATGTTTTCAAGTGTCAGACGATGGTGGAACGTGGACTCAACTCCAACCGCATGATGATCACGGAGTTCATTAGCAACCACAAGTTGGATGCCGACAACATCGGGGAGGCCATCTTCAAGCTTCATGAGAAGATCGAGCACCTTCAAGCCCAAATCTATGACCTGCAAAACCAAAACTGTGAGTATGAATATAGATTCAAAAGGATGAGTTTGGCTGCAGATTTGAGGATCCCGGAGACTCGATCATCCTTCTATGATGGTGAGCCTATGCCTTGGAAGATGGACGACAAGCCCGCATCATCGACAACACCTCCACCTTCTTCACCAGCAAAAGAGACATAATCACATGGGTATGGGCACTACCCTTGGCAACTGCCAAGCTTGGGGGAGGTGCCTCGGTATCGTATCACCATCACACTCCTACCTTTACTGTTTTTCTTAGTTCGATCCTATTAGTAGTATCTTGATCTAGTAGAATAAAGTTTATGGCATGATCTAGTTTTGAGTTTTGCTTTATGATCCTTCTATGTAATCTAGTCCGTGAGCTATATATAATAAAGATTAGTGTTGAGTCAAGGGCTTGATTATTTAGCTATGATCTTGAGTAGAAAAAGAAAATAGAAAGAAAAAGAATAAAAAGAAACAAAAGTTCATATTGATCTTATTGAGTAATGACTTCACATAGAAAGAGTATGATGATTAAAAGTTGTTGGGAGTTGGCAGACATAGCTTTGGTCATAGTTGCAGTTAATAGGAAGTAATAAGGAAAGAGAGGTTTCATATATAAATATATTATCATTGACATCTTTTATGATTGGTAGCACTCATTAAAATATGACATGCTAAAGAGTTGACGTTGGACAAGGAAGACAACGTAATGAGTTATGTTTTCTTATATCTGAGATAAAGTATATTGTCATGGATCATCCAACATGTTGAGCTTGCCTTTCCCCCTCATGCTAGCCAAATTCTCAGCACCAAGTAGAGATACTACTTGTGCTTCCAAAAACCGTTAAACTAGTTTTGCCATGAGAGTCCACAATACCTACCTATGGATTGAGTAAGATCCTTCAAGTAAGTTGTCATCGGTGCAAAGAAATAAAAATTGCTCTAAATATGTATGATTGATTGGTGTGGGAGAAATAACCTTTATACGATCTTGTGATGTGGACGTAATAAAAGCGACGGACTGCATAATGAAGGTTCATATCACAAGGGGCAATATAAAGTGATGTTCTTTCGCATTAAGATTTTGTTCATCCAACTCAAAAACGCATGGCAACCTCTGCTTCCCTCTGCGAAGGGCCTATCTGTTACTATTATCTTCTACCTTATACAAGAGTCATGGTGATCTTCACCTTTCCTTTTTCATTTTATCCTTTGGCAAGCCCGGTATGTTGGAAAGATCCTGATAAATATATCTAATTGGATGTAGGGGAGCATGAGTTATTATTGTTGACATTACCCTTGAGGTAAAAGGTTGGGAGGCGAAACTATAAGCCCCTATCTTTCTCTGTGTCCGATTAAAACTCCGTAACCACAAGTATCGCGTGAGTGTTAGCAATTATGAAAGACTAAATGATAGTTGAGTATGTGGACTTGCTATTAAGCTCTGACATAGACTCTTTGTGATGTTATGATAAATTGCAATTGCTTCAATGACTGAGATTATAGTTTGTTGGTTCACAATAAAGTTTCTGATTCATACTTTTGCATTGTGAATAGATCGTCACTAGAACATAAGAAATCATATGACAATATCCATATATGTTTCTGTTATGATAATAATCATGATCCCTTCATGTCCGTATTTTATTTTTATCAACACCTCTACCTCTAAACATGGGGACATATTTATTGTTATCGGTTTTCGCTTGAGGACAAGCGAGGTCTAAGCTTGGGGGAGTTGATACGTCCATTTTGCATCATGCTTTTATATTGATATTTATTGCATTATGGGATGTTATTACACATTATATCACAATACTTATACCTATTCTCTCTTGTTTTACAAGGTTTACATAAGGAGGGAGAATGCCGGCAGCTGAAATTCTGGGCTGGAAAAGGAGAAAATACTAGAGACATATTCTGCACAACTCCAAAAGTCCTGAAACTCCACAAAAGTCATTTTTGGAAATAATAGAAAATATCTAGCGGAAGAAGGTCACCAGAGGGGGGCCCACCTGTCCATGAGGGTGGGGGCGCTCCCTACCCCCCAGGGCGCGTCCCCCTACCTCGTGGGCCCCCGGTTGGCCCTCCGATGCCCATCTTCTGCAATATAAGGTATTTCCTCGAGGAAAAATTGAGAAGCAATCTTTCGGGACGAAACTCCGCTGCCACAAGGCGGAACCTTGGCGGAATCAATCTAGGGCTCCGGAAGAGCTGTTCTGCCAGGGAAACTTCCCTCCGGGAGGGGGAAATCATCGCCATCGTCATCACCAACGCTCCTCTCATCGGGAGAGGGCAATCTCCATAAACATCTTCACCAGCACCATCTCATCTCAAAACCCTAGTTCATCTCTTGTATCCAATTCTTGTCTCCAAGTCCGGGATTGGTACTAGTAGGCTGCTAGTAGTGTTAATTACTCCTTGTAGTTGATGCTAGTTGGTTTATTTGGTGGAAGATCATATGTTTAGATCCTTTATGCATATTATTACCCCTCTGATCATGAACATGAATATGCTTTGTGAGTAGTTACGTTTGTTCCTGAGGACATGGGAGAAGTCTTGCTATTAGTAGTCATGTGAATTTGGTATTCGTTCGATATTTTGATGAGATGTATGTTGTCTAGCCTCTAGTGGTGTTATGTGAATGTCGACTACATAACGCTTCACCATTATTTGGGCCTAGAGGAAGGCATTGGGAAGTAATAAGTAGATGATGGGTTGCTAGAGTGACAGAAGCTTAAACCCTAGTTTATGCGTTGCTTCGGAAGGGGCTAATTTGGATCCATATGTTTCATGCTATGGTTAGGTTTACCTTAATACTTTTGTTGTAGTTGCAGATGCTTGCAATGGAGGTTAACCATAAGTGGGATGCTTGTTCAAGTAAGAACAGCACCCAAGCACCAGTCGACCCACATATCAAATTATCAAAGTAGCGAACGTGAATGATATGAACGTGATGAAAACTAGCTTAACGATATTCCCATGTGTCCTCGGGAGCGCTTTTCCTTATATAAGAGTTGGTCCAGGCTTGTCCTTTGCTACAAAAAGGATTGGGCTACCTTGCTGCACTTTATTTACTTTTGTTACTTGTTGCTCGTTACAATTTATCTTATCACAAAACTATCCGTTACCACTTATTTCAGTACTTGCAGAGAATAACTCGCTGAAAACCGCTTATCATTTCCTTCTGCTCCTCGTTGGGTTCGACATTCTTACTTATCGAAAGGACTACGATAGATCCCCTATACTGGTGGGTCATCACCTTCCCTTTCGTTCTCTCCCCCCTCTCTTTCCTTCGCCCTCCAACACTTTTGGAAGGGGGAGGCCGAATTGGACAAGGCCCCTAAGTAGGATTCCTTCTACTTGGTCGCACCCTTGCTGCTCCCCTCGCCCTGCCACCTATATATACGTGGGGAGTGGGCGCCTAGAACACACAACAAACATTGTTAGCCGTGTGCGGCGCCCCCCTCCATAGTTTACGCCTCCGGTCATATTCATGTAGTGCTTAGGCGAAGCCCTGCGTGGATTACTTGACCATCACCACGCCGTCGTGCTGACGGAACTCACCCTCAACACTTTGCTGGATCAAGAGTTCGAGGGACGTCATCGAGCTGAATGTGTGCAGAACTCGGAGGTGCCGTATGTTCGGTGCTTGGATCGGTCGGATCGTGAAGACGTTCGACTATATCAACCGCATTACTAAACGCTTCCGCTTTCTTTCTACGAGGGTACGTGGACACACTCTCCCCGCTCGTTGCTATGCTTCTCGTAGGTAGATCTTGCGTGATCGTAGGAAATTTTTGAAATACTATGTTCCCCAACAATTGTGTATCATGGGTGAAGTTGCAACTAATACAAGAATGGATTGCCCCACACCCTAGTTGCATGTCGAGTGTGGACTTGCAACTGGGACAAAAAATGGGTCTGGTCTAGTTGTGTGTTGAGGATGGACTTGCAATTCAGACAAAAATGGGTAGGGCCTTGAGTTGCATATCGAGGGTGGAGTTGCAACTGGAACAAAATGGCACACCCAGTTGCGTGTCAAGGATTGACTTACAACTAGGACACAATTGGTCAAGGCCCAGTTGCGTGTCGAGGGTGGATTTCCAAATGGAACAAAGAATGGGTCATGGACAATTGCATTTGAAGTATGGATTTGCAATTAGGACAAAAAATGGGTCGGATCCTCAGTTGAATATCTTGGGCGGAGTTGCAACTAAGAAAAAAAAGGTCACTACCATCCCGCTTGCGTGTCGAGAGTGGATTTGCAACAACTACAAAAATGGGTCAGGTCCAGTTGCGTGTTGAGGATAGACTTGCAACTAGGACAAAACTATGTTGGGCCCTCAGTTGCGTATCGAGGCTGGAGTTGCAACTAGGATAAAGCATTGCATGTCGAGGATGGATTTTTGAAACCGTGATAAAAATTTGTCACCCCTAGTTGCGTATTGAGGCTGGACTTGCAACTGAGTCAAAAAGTGTCCGCTCACACCCTCGGTTGTGTGTCAAGAGTGGAGTTGCATCTGAGACAAAAATGGGTGGGGTCCAGTTGCTTGTCGAGGGTAGGTTTGCAATTGAGACAACCCCCACCTGGCGGACTTACAACTGGGAGAAAATTGGCCGCCCTCCCTCCCGGTTGCGTATCCAGGGTGAAATTGCAACTTTGATAAAAAGGGGTAGCTCCCTGATAACCGCAAGTATAGGGGACCGCGACAGTCTTCAAGGGTAGTATTTAACCTAAATTTATTGATTTGACAGAAGGGGAGCCAAATAATATTTATGAGTCCTAGCAGTTGAGTTGTCAATTCAACCACACCTGTAGCAGTTTGTGATGATTGTAACAACAACAACAACAACAACAACAACAACAACAACAACAACAACAACAACAACAACAACAACAACAACAACAACAACAACAACAACAACAACAACAACAACAACAACAACAACAACAACAACAACAACAACAACAACAACAACAACAACAACAACAACAACAACAACAACAACAACAACAACAACAACAACAACAACAACAACAACAACAACAACAACAACAACAACAACAACAACAACAACAACAACAACAACAACAACAACAACAACAACAACAACAACAACAACAACAACAACAACAACAACAACAACAACAACAACAACAACAACAACAACGACAACAACAACGACAACAACAACGACAACAACAACAACAACAACGACAACAACAACGACAACAACAACAACAACAACAACAACAACAACAACAACAACAACAACAACAACAACAACAACAACAACAACAACAACAACAACAACAACAACAACAACAACAACAACAACAACAACAACAACAACAACAACAACAACAACAACAACAACAACAACAACAACAACAACAACAACAACAACAACGACAACAACAACGACAACAACAACGACAACAACAACAACAACAACGACAACAACAACGACAACAACAACAACAACAACAACAACAACAACAACAACAACAACAACAACAACAACAACAACAACAACAACAACAACAACAACAACAACAACAACAACAACAACAACAACAACAACAACAACAACAACAACAACAACAACAACAACAACAACAACAACAACAACAACAACAACAACAACAACAACAACAACAACAACAACAACAACAACAACAACAACAAAAGATCAATATAAGAAAAGCGCAGGCATTGGATCAGTGATAGATATTCGTGTTGGATGACATTCATCATATAATAGCCACAACCTAGAGTGATACACAATAGCTCCAATTCATCAATGTAATATATGCATGTATTCCGTATATAGTTATACATGCTTATAATAAGAACTTGCATGACATCTTTTGTACTACCCTCTCGTAGCGGCGGGGTCCATAAGAAACTCTAAGGGATATTAATGCCTCCTTTTAATAGAGAACCGAACCAAGTATTAACACTTAGTGAATACATGAACTCCTCATACTACGGTAATCACCGGAAAGAATCCCAATTATTGTAATCTTAGGGTATGCAGATCATAACGCGTAATAGGTGTGTTGTCAGGACCCCGATTCCAAGTCACATCGACCCAGCTAGTAACACCTTATATCACTTTGCGGCCTCACGCACGGTAACCCCACGGGTGTCGCTTTACCATGGCCCGGGACCGTTTGCGCCTTTTGGCTCACGTATATGATAGTGTCGCTAGCATCCATATGACAGAGAACCCGGGCCGACATGGCTAGTCGTGAACCCAAAGCGGCACTAACCCATAGGGACAGGCATACATGAATCACATCGAGCATGTCGGTCATCAACGTGTGAACTCGGGCTGTAGCACTGGGCTAACAGGACTCCAGTAACCCGGGCTGTAGCAGGCTAGGCAGGACTCCGGATGTCACCGCGTGACATTTCCCGAAGGGACAGACACAGGAACGAAGTGAAACACATGCCGTCCAGTCAAGTGTACAGAGCAGTAGTGCTGGGCTAGCAGGACTCCGGTGAACCGGGCTGTAGCGGACTACTATCGCTCAGGAAGCACTAGACTACATTTCCCCATATGATAGGCTGCCAAGGATAATCAACTAGATTGTCGGATCCCACTCAAACCAAGCATTTCAAACATACACACAATATGCCCGATATGAGTACATACAACATGGCATCACAACAAAACTCTACAACTCAAGTACTTTATTTAAAAGGCTCTGAGGAGCCATACATAACATGTTCATATAGATAGGGGTCACATGACCCGACACTCAAGTCATACAATCATACAAGCACATGCGGAAGCAACTTAGTGTGAGTACAGACACTAGAAAGAAAGAAGGCTTGACGAAGCCTTTCTATCTACATCGGCCCTTCACAAGTCTTGGGCCACCACCTGGGTGGCTAGTCACTCGTCAACGTCGAGGTCTACATAGAACCCATCGGAGGGGGCGGTGTTGTCGTCTGAAAACATTAATTTAAGAAAACATGAGTACGGAGGTACTCAACAAGTCTTACAACAGAATACTACTATACATGCACATTCTCAAGAAGGTAGTGGAGTTATTGCAGCAAGCCAGCTTTGACTCATGGCTAAGCTATCCTACGATAGACACAACTTGTAAAGCATTTGTCGCACACGAGTCCACTAATCACCAACACAATACTCCACCGTGGATTCTCTCTCGTCAACCTACGAGAGGGCCAACCGCGGTACTCACACTTATCTTGAGGCTTTTAGTAGCATCCATTTACTTTTCTATGAACTGCATAGGCGACCAAGTAGTCCTTTACCGCGGACGCGGCTATTCGAATAGTTTATACCCTATAGGGGTGTACCTCGTCACACATGTTTCCACCACTTAGCGTCTGCACACGATATGTGCTCGGCAGACTTGAAGCGAAAGCCGACGTGGGTGTAGACCACGACCTAACCATCCACACAAGTCTCTAGTCCAGGTTTATCGTCTATCGGGTTCCATCCGCAGGGAGTCCGGCTGAGGTTTCCACTAACGGCCCCGAACGATGTCTGCAGGGTTCCTGAGACACCAAACGGGCGAATCGGTACACCAGGCCACGTGCCTACCGCAACACAACCCACCCCTAAGGTCAGCGCTGCATGTGGCCCCAGCATACTACAAACACTAGAAACTACCTGCAACTCCTGGACAAAGGGTGAGAGGGGTCAGTAAGTCGAGCGGGGTCATATTTCAGGGCCCAATGTGTGGTAGTAGCTGATCTTAAATCACACATACAGATCTCGGTTCTTAGGGACGGCCTCAATGAAACTACCCACCATGTACTCCTACATGGCCTCTCATCGATACCTTTACCAAATCATGTTCCACACTTCACTCTCATTACCGACACAACCTTTCACTCTAGTTCATCATCCCGATGAGCCAGACCTGACACAACTCTAATCATAGCAAGCATAGCATGGTAGGAAACACACATATGGCTCAACCAACTCCTACACATGCTAGTGGGTTTCATCTAGTTACTGTGGCAATGACAGGTCATGCAAAGGAAGTGGGTTCAACTACCGCAACACATAGCAGTTTGAATCGCGTTGTGTTAATGCAGTAAACAAGAGCAGAAGCGAGAACATGGGTTTGTATCGGAATGATCAATGGGTTGCTTGCCTGATGTAGTGGTAGTAGGATACTGCCCTTCATACGGATATTCGGGGTTATCCTCGGAGGCAGAACCTACCACGAAAGACATACCGAACATAATCAACACATGACGATATGCAACAATATGATGCATGCTATGACATGGCAATATGAATGTTTCTTGGCCTAATGCAAGCTAGAACAGAAAGGAATGAACTCGTTTGAATCAAAGATTCAAATGTTAGTTCATTTAACATAGCCATATTAGTGCATTATCTTATTTTGCTTAAACAGCAAGGTTAACTTGTTCTGTCATGCATGAAACCAGTACCAATGGATAGATTGAAATTTTCTGATCATTTTTCATATATAAATCTTTGCAATTGGAGTTACAGATTAATTTCTATAAATTTTTGAAGTTTGCAACAATTTCTAGAATTTCCTATATAAAAATAAATCCAGAAATTAGTTATTGCATCAGCAGTGCGTCAGGGTGACGTCAGTGGTCAACGGGGCTGGTCCAGGTCAAACTGACCTGTGGGTCCTTCGTGTCAGTAGTTAGTTAAACTAACTAATATTAGTTAGTGCTAACCCTAGGTTAATTAGCAGAGCGGGCCCCAGGTGTCATAGGCTTAGGGGGGTCAACCTGGGCCACCCAGTCAAGGTCAACGGGTCAAACCCGCCAGCGTTTAGCCACCGGCGAGGCCAGACGCAGCGGTGGAAGTGCATTAGTGCGTTTCGGCGACCAAATGGACGGCGGAGACCATCTACGGGTAGCTGGGAGCAAGCCGCGGCGTTTGGTGGCAGTGGTTGAGCTCGGGGTGGCCGGAAACGTCGTCGGCGACGAGCTTGGCGGTCGCTGGAGTCGGGTGAAAATGAACCCGAGGCTACGGGGCACGACGAGGCGCGTGGGGTGGTGCGTTGGCCTCCTGGGAATGCGGTGAGTGTGTTGGACACAGTGGTGTGGCCGGTGGTTGGCCGGAGACACGTCGGTGATGAGCTCGGCGGTGGCGCGTGTGGTGAAGCTTCGTGCAGTTGCTAAGGTGCACGAAAAAACAAACGGAGAGGATGGGGAGGTAGCTGAGCTCACGGCGGTCACATAGAAACAGACGGCGCGGTCGGGGACGAGCGGATGCAGTGGCAACGATGAAGGGGATCTCCGGTGGTGGTCGACGAAGACGGGGTCGGTGGAGGTGTTGCAGAGCGTGCGAGTGCTCGGGGCTCGGCCTGCTCGATGTAGTCGATGATGGCGGAGCGAACGGACACGGTGGCGCAGCACGGGGACGACGGAGGGCGCGACTACGCCGGCGGTGCGGCGACAGGTGCGTCGGCCATGGTGCGGGAGAGCGAGGGAGAGAGGCAGGGGGTGAGTGAGGTGTCCACGGGGTCGGGGCGGCGACGTGGAGCCTGCCCAGGGTCCAGGCACGTGAAGCTGCAAGCTGCTGGCGCCGTGGCGAGCTCGCGCTCGCTGGCGTCACCTCCCTGCCTGCCTGGCGGGGACGAAGCAGCTGGCTGGCATGGGCCAGCATAGTGCTGGGCCGCCAGGTGGGCTGGTTGGTGGTGCCAGGTTAGTTCCCTCCTTCTCTCTTTTATTTCTGTTTTTCTATTTTTCTGTAGGTTTGTGGCTTTATTAAAAATAGCTAGGCACTTCTAAAAATCCTGAAAATAATCAGAGGCTCTGTTTAGAATATTTCCAACAGCCCACACTTATTTTCAGAATTATTTGAGCATCTAAAATATTTACTAGCATTTAAATGCCCAGATGCAACTTACATACGATTTAATTCAATGACCTTCTGTTGACCTAGAAAATTGTGCACCAATTTTGCCAAAGGTTCTAACCCGAGACAAAGAGAGTGAACTTTTTAGAAGGGCATTTCAGGTTCATTGAAATTATTTTTTTGTAAGCCCTAGTTGAATTCAGAGGGGTTCTGGGGGTTCTGTCTTCCCCAATTCAAGTTTCTGATGAAAAGTAGAGATGATGCAACACTCTAATGCATGGACTAGCTAGGATGTGACAACTCACCCCCACTCAAAAGAATCTCGTCCCGAGATTTAGGGTCCGTCGGGAAGAAGGTGGGGTACTCGAGTCGAGGACGGTCCTCCCTTTCCCAAGTAGCTTCTTGCTCGGAATGGTGTGACCATTGAACCTTGAGAAACTTGATATTTTGGTGTCGAGTGGTACGCTCGGCTTGATGAAGGATACGAACGGGATATTCTCGATATGTGAGGTTATCTTGGAGATCAAGCGTTTCGTGGTCCACTCCACGGATAGGATCCAAGAAGCAACGCCTGAGTTGAGAAACGTGGAAGACATCATGAACTCATGAAAGATGCGGAGGTAGTTCCAACTGGTAGGCAACTTCCCCTCGTTTGGCAAGAATGCGAAAGGGTCCAATGTAACGAGGAGCCAATTTGCCTTTGATACCGAATCGATCGGTTCCCTTTAAAGGCGTAACCTGAAGCTAAGCCTTCTCGCCAACTTCATAAGTCATAGCCTTATGTTTGCGGTCATATTGGCTCTTTTGGCGAGATTGGGCCGTTTTCAATTTCTCATGAATAACGCGAACCTGCTCTTCTGCTTCCTGGATCATATCCGGGCCAAAGAGTTGTCTTTCCCCGGTTTCTGACCAGTTAAGAGGCGTTCGACATTTTCGTCCATAGAGAACTTTGAAAGGAGCTTTCCCAAGCTAGCTTGATAACTATTGTTATAAGCGAACTCGGCGAATGGAAGGCATTTCTCCCAATTCATACCATAAGTGATGACAGAAGCTCGAAGGATATCCTCCAGAATTTGATTGACTCGTTCTACTTGACCACTTTATTGGGGATGGAAGGCGGTGCTAAAAGAGAGACGAGTCGCCATAGCATCTTGGAAACTTTCCCAAAATCGAGAGGTGAATAGACTTCCACGGTCTGAGTTAATCTCCAATGGAACACCATGAAGAGACACTATTCGGGAGATGTACAAGTCAGCTAGCTGGCTAGCAGTTATACTCTCACGAATGGGTAGGAAGTGGGCTACTTTGGAAAGACGATCGACAATGACGAAGATGGCATTATTCCCTCTCTTGGTCCTAGGAAACCCGGTAATGAAATCCATACCAATTTTATCCCATTTCCATTCAGGAACTGCCAAAGGTTGAAGGCTGCCAGCAAGCCGTTGATGCTCTGCTTTAAGACGACGACAGACGTCGCAATTAGCAATGTATTGAGCGATTTCCCTCTTGATCCTAGTCCACCAAAACCTCTGGCGTAGGTCTTGATACATTTTAGTACTACCGGGATGAATGGTGAGAGGGGATTCATGAGCTTCCTTAAGGATCAATTGCCATAGATGTTGTTTCTTGGGAACCACCAAGCGGTTCTCGAAGAAGACCACACCTCGCTCATCCATGGAAAAACATTTAGCAACTCCGCTAGCGATGTTTTCCTTAACCCAGGATATGCCCTTATCGCGCTTCTGGGCAGCTATGATTTGATTTGTAATGTTAGGTTTTGCCACCAGGGTGGAAAGGAATCCTCGAGGAACAATGTGGAGGTAGATTTACGACTTAGTGCATCAGCCATGACATTGGCTTTACCCGGGGTGTAAGTTATTCCTAAGTCGTAATCCGTGATCAACTCGACCCAACGTCTTTTCCTGAGATTCAAATCCGGTTGGGTGAAGATGTATTTCAGACTTTGGTGATCGGTGTAGATTTCACAACGATTACCAAGAAGGTAATGTCGCCAGGTTTTGAGTGCATGGACTACAGCCGCAAGCTCTAGATCATGTGTGGGATAGTTATCCTCATGTGCACGCAACTGTCGGGAAGCATAGGCAATCACATGACGATCTTGCATGAGTATGCAACCTAGTCCTTGTCGTGAGGCGTCGCAATATATAACAAAGTCCTTAGAAAAATCTGGTGGTACGAGTACGGGAGTAGATGTCAGGCGTCTTTTCAGTTCCTGAAAGCTGAACTCGCACTGTGGAGTCCACTCGAACTTTTTATCTTTCTTGAGGAGTTCGGTTAGAGGTTTAGCAACCTTGGAGAAATTCTCGACGAAGCGGCGACAGTAGCTCGCTAAACCAAGAAAACTACAAACTTGCTTGACCGTTTCAGGTGGAGTCCAGTCAAGGACGGCTTGAACTCGCTCGGGATTGACAGCAATGCCCTTACCAGAGATTACATGGCCTAGGTAGGTCACTTATGACAACCAAAATTCACACTTAGAGAATTTGGCATAAAGGCGATGCTCTCGAAGTTTCATCAATACTAGCCTTAGATGTTCGGCATGTTCTTCCTCATTCTTGGAGTAGATGAGTATATCATCGAGGTATACCACGACGAATTTCTCCAAATACTCCATGAAGATTGAGTTCATTAACCGAGAAAAGGTGGCTGGAGCATTAGTTAAACCAAAGGACATGACGGTATACTCGTATTGGCCATAACGAGTAACAAAGGCCGTTTTAGGAATGTCCCCGTTCTTGATTTTGATTTGATGGTAGCCCAACCTCAAATCCATTTTGGAAAAAACTGAGGATCCAGTGAGCTGATCATACAGGTCGTTGATCCTGGGGAGCGGATACTTGCTCTTGATGGTGACCAAGTTGATAGGTCGGTAATCTACCACCATCCGATCCGCTCCATCCTTCTTCTTGACGAAGAGGACGGGGCAAGCCCATGGAGAAGAACTAGGACGGATGAAGCCCTTTTGCAAGGACTCATCGAGTTGTTTCTTAGGCTCGGCTAGTTCTAGGGGTGCCATCTTATAAGGTCTTCTAGAGATTGGGACGGTTCCTGGAACAAGGTCTATCATGAACTCGACATCTCTGTCAGGTGGAACACCTGGCAGTTCCTCTGGAAAGACATCCAGGAAGTCACGGACTACCGGAATATCTTCAAGGTCTGGAAGAGGGTTGGCATTTAGAGAGTAGAGCTGACGCTCAGACACTCGGGTTAAAACATTAACTATCTTGCTCGATGGATGGGTGAGTTGAACAGTTCTAGTAGAGCAATCAATCTTAGCGTAGTGGGCTGACATCCAGTCCATACCCAAGATGATGTTTATGTCCGAGGACTTGAGAGCTATTAGTGAAGCAAGGAAGACTAATCTGTCGACAAGGATTTCATTCCCATGACTTATTCTAGAGGTTTGAACCAGGAGTCTGAATTTCCATGGAGGTGGGCATGTCACTAAATGCGGTGTTGTGCAATCGAGCATAGCTCTCAGAAATAAATGAATGAGATGCTCCAGTATCAAAGAGAACAGTTGCCGGATGGCAATTAACAAGGAGCGTACTGAGAACAACGTTGGGGTCCTCATGAGTTTCCTCAGCTGAGACATAGTTGACATGGCCACAAGCAGTGGTGGATGGCTTGGCGTAGAGCACCTTTCCTGCTGGCTTGCCACGGCCAATAGACTTTTCGAACTGGTTGGGGTTGTTCTGGGGACACTCGCGAATGTAGTGACCCGTCTACCCACACTTTAAACAAGTTATCATATTGGGGCGTGGAGCAGCATTAGCAGCGGGGCCACCATAAGTCTTGGGCGGTGCATACTGCTGGTTGGGGCGAGGCACCTCAAAGGATGGCCTCGGGGTGAACCTGGGTGGCAGAGCAGTGTTTGGAATCCAGACCTGGCGCTTCTGGGATCCAGAGCCGGATGAAGATCCAAAGTCACGAGACTGCTTGCGTGAAGCTTCGAAGTCAGTCTGACCTGTCTCGGCACTGATGGCCTTGTTGACCAACTTCTGGAAGGAGGTGCACTCGTGCAGACGAAGATCATGGCGAAGCTAGGGGCTAAGTCCCTTGCGGAACCTTGCGTGCTTCTTAGCGTCGGTGGATACCTCTTCAGGAGCATAGCATGCTAAATTCCCAAACTCACGACTGTATGCATCCAGAGACAGTCTACCCTGGGTGAAATTGTAGAACTCTTCCCTCTTGCGATCCATGAGACCTTCCGGGATGTGATCTTCATGGAATGCCTCACTGAATTCAGCCCAAGTAGTGATTTGGCCGACCGGGCGCATAGCCTCAAAGTTCTCCCACCAAAGGCTAGCAGGGCCTTCGAGGTGATAGGCAGCAAAGATAACCTTATCAGCTTCTGCTACGTTGGCAGAACGCAGCTTGTGGGTGATGCTGCGAAGCCAGTCATCCGCATCGAGAGGCTCAACAGAATGATTAAACTTCGGTGGATACAACTTGACAACGTCATTGATTGACACCAGATCGTTCCTCGGCTGGCGTGCAGTATTCTGCTCAATCCGCTCCAGCAAGCGGTTGGTCTCACGCTTGTTTCATTCTGCCTCCAGCATAACTTCGGCCAGAGAAGGCGGTTGAGGCATATTTTCATTCCTAGCTGCACTGGATTCACCCTGCTCCGGGGCAGCAGGGTTGTTACGGGTGTTGACCATCCTAGGAAAACAAGACAATGGTTTAGACAAGGATGGCAAAATCTTGTCAAGGAAGTGCGGAATGTAATGGATAACACGGAATGTAGAGATGTTCATCCGTATGACATGGTAATATAGAACTGCCATATATATACCAACGGTCATACACACCATACATAGTTTAGTACAAGCCCAGGCTAAGGTACAACTATGATGAAAGACGTTACATCTCATCGGAGGCATTCCAAGATCCTATACATTATTTTTCTACACCTCCGGAATTGATACAACCCAAGTCATATTCCACAAGTCACGCAGGACAGTGGAAATACAACTATTACAATACCAGTGATACTACTGCTAACTCAGACAACTCCATAGTAGTCCTCATAGAAGTCACCTCCATAGCCTGGAAGTTCAACGTGACCATCCAGGAACAGACAACCCTGAGGAGCTTGTGGACCATAGGGGCTAGGATGAGGTCTTGGACCAACAAACGGTGGCCTGCGGGGACCATGGGGTGAGGTGATGCCTCCCACATCACGCCAATCCACCATGTCTGGCAGAGCAAATCTCACAGGATACAGATCCCTCGTATCCATACATCCAGCTTGCACAGCTGGTGCAAACCGAGTCAAAGTGGCCCAATGATCAGCACGAGTGTTGAAAAGCTCCAGTCTCAATGCCCGATTCTCTCGGTCCTTGTCCTCGAGCATCTCGGCAGTGTTGCGAGTAAGTGAGTCCTCATGTGTGGAGTCAGCATAGATAGTCTGGAGATAACATCGCGCTCCTGGGAGTAAAGCTGGCATATAACGGAAGTCGGTGTTCCGAAGCAGGCCAGTCCTGACTCGCATGATGGTCATCATGGAATAGGAAGCATCCTGCACAGCCATCTCAACAATAACCCCAAGTCCATAAGAACAGTGGAGGGGCTCGGTAGATCCAGGATAAGAAGGAAATATCCTGACAGTGCAGAAATATTGGCTTTGGTTAAAGTCTTAGAATTTCTCTTCAACGGTGTATCGGTAACCCGTCTCGATCATAACCCGGACTAACATAGCCGTATGACCGGGCACATCGAGGCACCGGGTCAGGCGAACCACTTGGTTTTGAGCACGAGTGGCCATCTGGAAGCACAACTACAAGGCAAAGATATTAGAATTTCTAGGGAAAATCGGACAGCATAACAGCTGTAAATGCTTAGGAACAGATTTGAGACATTCACAACAGTTTGCAAAACCACTCAACAACATCATATCAAGGTTCTGGTTCAACTAATAACATATCAAAAGTAGTAGAAACTGTACTGAGGCTGGTAACCAACAATCCTATAAGTTACTACGGATTAGTAACACGTGAACCTGATAGAGAGAAGAGAGCCTAGTCCTTAACCCACGTAGAATGAGAAGAGAATGACACGGATCAGAGGGCATAAGGTAAAGGAGTAAAAAGAGCCTTACGTTACCTCCCACAATCAATTCCCCTACATATAACTAAAGCATTTCTAGACTCGACATCGACCAGTTTGGCTTAGCGAACCTACAGGCGGTCCGGCTCTGATGCCAACGCTGTCAGGACCCTGATTCCAAGTCACATCGACCCAGCTGGTAACACCTCATATCACTTTGCGGCCTCACGCATGGTAACCCCACGGGTGTCGCCTTACCATGGCCCGGGACCGTTTGCGCCTTTTGGCTCACGTATATGATAGTGTCGCTAGCATCCATATGATAGAGAACCCGGGCCGACATGGCTAGTCGTGAACCCAAAGCGGCACTAACCCATAGGGACAGGCATACTTGAATCACATCGAGCATGTCGGTCATCAACGTGTGAACCCGGGCTGTAGCACTGGGCTAACAGGACTCTGGTAACCCGGGCTGTAGCAGGCTAGGCAAGACTCCGGATGTCACCGCGTGACATTTCCCGAAGGGACAGACACAGGAACGAAGTGAAACACATGCCGGCCAGTCAAGTGTCCAGAGAAGTAGTGCTGGGCTAGCAGGACTCCCCTGAACCGGGTTGTAGCGGACTACTATCGCTCAGCAAGCACTAGACTACATTTCCCCATATGATAGGCTGCCAAGGATAATCAACTAGATTGTCGGATCCCACTCATACCAAGCATTTCAAACATACACACAATATGCCCGATATGAGTACATACAACATGGCATCACAACAAAACTCTACAACTCAAGTACTTTATTTAAAAGGCTCCGAGGAGCCATACATAACATGTTCATACAGATAGGGGTCACATGACCCGACACTCAAGTCATACAATCATGCAAGCATATGCAGAAGCAACTTAGTCTGAGAACAGACACTAGAAAGAAAGAAGGCTTGACGAAGCCTTTCTATCTACATCGGCCCTTCACAAGTCTTGGACCACCACCTGGGTGGCTAGTCACTCGTCAACGTCGAGGTCTACATAGAACCCATCGGAGGGGGCGGTGTTGTCGTCTGAAAACATTAATTTAAGCAAACATGAGTACGGAGGTACTCAGCAAGTCTTACAACAGAATCCTACTATACATGCACATTCTCAAGAAGGTAGTGGAGTTATTGCAGCAAGCCAGCTTTGACTCATGGCTAAGCTATCCTACGATAGACACAACTTGTAAAGCATTTGTCGCACACGAGTCCACTAATCACCAACACAATACTCCGCCGTGGATTCTCTCTCGTCAACCTACGAGAGGGCCAACCGCGGTACTCACACTTATCTTGAGGCTTTTAGTAGTATCCATTTACTTTTCTATGAACTGCATAGGCGACCAAGTAGTCCTTTACCGCCGACGCGGCTATTCGAATAGTTTATACCCTGCAGGGGTGTACTTCGTCACACATGTTTCCACCACTTAGCGTCTGCACACGATATGTGCTCGGAAGACTTCAAGTGAAAGCCGACGTGGCTGTAGACCACGACCTAACCATCCACACAAGTCTCTAGTCCAGGTTTATCGCCTATTCGGGTTCCATCCGCAGGGAGTCCGGCCGAGGTTTCCACTAACGGCCCCGAACGATGTGTGCAGGGTTCCCGATACACCAAACGGGTGAATCGGTACATCGGGCCACGTGCCTACCGCAACACAGCCCACCCCTAAGGTCAGCGCTGTGTGCGGCCCCCAGCATACTACAAACACCAGAAACTACTTGCAACTCCTGGACAGAGGACGAGAGGGGTCAGCAAGTCGAGCGGGGTCATATTTCAGGGCCCAATGTGTGGTAGTAGCTGATCTTAAATCACACATACAGATCTCAGTTCTTAGGGACGGCCTCAATGAAACAACCCACCATGTACTCCTACATGGCCTCTCATCGATACCTTTACCAAATCATATTCCACACTTCACTCTCATTACCGACACAACCTTTCACTCTTGTTCATCATCCCGATGAGCCAGACCTGACACAACTCTAAGCATAGCAAGCATAGCATGGTAGGAAACACACATATGGCTCAACCAACTCCTACACATGCTAGTGGGTTTCATCTAGTTACTGTGGCAATGACAGGTCATCCAAAGGAAGTGGGTTCAACTACCGCAACACACATCAGTTTGAATCGCATTGTCTTAATGCAGTAAACAAGAACAGAAGAGAGAACATGGGTTTGTATTAGAATGATCAATGGGTTGCTTACCTGATGTAGTGGTAGTAGGATACTGCCCTTCAGACGGATATTCGGGGTTATCCTCGGAGGCAGAACCTACCACGAAAGACATACCGAACATAATCAACACATGACGATATGCAACAATATGATGCATGCTATGAAATGGCAATATGAATGTTTCTTGGCCTAATGCAAGCTAGAACAAAAAGGAATGAACTCACTTGAATCGAAGATTCAAATGTTAGTTCATTTAACATAGCCATATTAGTGCATTATCTTATTTTTCTTAAACAGCAAGGTTAACTTGTTCTGTCATGCATGAAACCAGTACCAATGGATAGATTGAATTTTTCTGATCATTTTTCATATATAAATCTTTGCAATTGGAGTTACATATTAATTTCTATGAATTTTTGAAGTTTGCAACAATTTCCGGAATTTCCTATATAAAAATAAATCTAGAAATAAGTTATTGCGTCAGCAGTGCGTCAGGGTGACGTCAGTGGTCAACGGGGCTGGTCCAGGTCAAACTGACCTGTGGGTGCCGCGTGTCAGTAGTTAGTTAAACTAACTAATATTAGTTAGTGCTAACCCTAGGTTAATTAGCAGAGCGGGCCACAGGTGTCATAGACTTAGGGGGGTCAACCTGGGCCCACCCAGTCAAGGTCAACGGGTCAAACCCGCCGGCTTTTAGCCGCCGGCGAGGCCAGACGCGGCAGTGGAAGTGCATTAGTGCGTTCCGGCGACCAAATGGACGGCGGAGACCATCTACGGGTAGCTGGGAGCAAGCCGCGGCGTTTGGTGGCGGTGGTTGAGCTTGGGGTGGCCGGAAACGTCGCCGGCGACGAGCTTGGCAGTCGTCGGAGTCGGGTGAAAATGAACCCGAGGCTATGGTGCACAGCGAGGCACGTGGGGTGGTGCTTTGGCCTCCTGGGAATGCGGTGAGTGTGTTGGACACGGTGGTGTGGCCGGTGGTTGGCCGGAGACACGTCGGCGACGAGCTCGGTGGTGGCGCGTGCGGTGAACCTTCATGCAGTTGCTACGGTGCACGAGAAAACAAACGGAGAGGATTGGGAGGTAGCTGAGCTCACGGCGGTCACCTAGAAACAGACAGGGCGGTCGGGGACGAGCGGATGCGGTGGCAACGACAAAGGGGGTCTTCGGTGGTGGTCGACGAAGACGGGGTCGGTGGAGGTGTTGCAGAGCGTGTGAGTGCTCGGGGCTCGGCCTGCTCGATGTAGTCGACGATGGCGGAGCGAACGGACACGGCGGCGTAGCACGGGGACGACGGAGGGCGCGACTACATCGGCGGTGCGGCGGCAGGTGAGTCGGCCATGGTGCGGGAGAGCGAGGGAGAGAGGCAGGGGGCAGTGAGGTGTCCACGGGGTCGGGGCGGCGACGTGGAGCCTGCCCAGGGTCCAGGCGCGCGAAGCGGCAAGCTGCTGGCGCCGTGGCGAGCTCGCGCTCGCCGGCGTCACCTCCCTGCCTGCCTGGCGGGGACGAAGCAGTTGGATGGCATGGGCCAGCACAGTGCTGGGCCGCCAAGTGGGCCGGTTGGTGGTGCCAGGTTAGTTCCCTCCTTCTCTCTTTCATTTATGTTTTTCTATTTTTCTGTAGGTTTGTGGCTTTATTAAAAATAGCTAGGCACTTCTAAAAATCCTGAAAATAATCAGAGGCTCTGTTTAGAATATTTCCAACAGCCCACACTTATTTTCAGAATTATTTGAGCATCTAAAATATTTATTAGTATTTAAATGCCCAGATGCAACTTACATATGATTTAATTCAATGACCTTCTGTTGACCTAGAAAATTATGCACCAATTTTGCCAAAGGTTCTAACCCAAGACAAAGAGAGTGAACTTTTTAGAAGGGCATTTCAGGTTCATTGAAATTATTTTTTTGTAAGCCTTTGTTGAATTCAGAGGGGTTCTGGGGGTTCTGTCTTCCCCAATTCAAGTTTCTGATGAAAAGTAGACATGATGCAACACTCTAATGCATGGACTAGCTAGGATTGACATGCGTACAACTTGTAAGATATTGGATCAAGAACTCAAATTTATTCATGGAAACATAGAGGGTTCAGATCTGAAATCATGGCACTCGGGCCCTAGTGACAAGCATTAAGCATAGCAAAGTCATAGCAACATTAATCTCAGAACATAGTGGATACTAGGGATCAACCTGTAACAAATTGACACGATTACATGACAAATATCAACCAACTCCATCACCGTCTAGCAAGCCTACGAAGAAATTACTCATTCCCGGCGGTGAGCATCATGGAGTTGCTAAGGATGACGACGGCGTCGAACCCCCGTCTTCATGAAGCCTCGGAGCCTCGAACGGACTCCAGATCAGCCCTCCCGATGAAGAACAGGAGGTGGCGGCGGCTCTCACTGGTTTTTTCTTCACGAAACAATATTTATGGAGTTGGAATTAGGGCGATCGGTGGCTCGAGGGGCCCACAAGTTCACAGGCATGCCCTGGGTACGCGCCCCCTAAGCTTGTGGCTCCAAGGTGGCCCCCCTCCAGTATTTCTCTTCGACGGTATCTTTTATATAATCTGAAAAATAATCTCCGTAAATTTTCAGCTTAATTCGAGAACTTTTATTTCTGCACAAAAGTAACACCATGGCAATTCTGCTGGAAACAACGTAAGTCCGGGTTAGTTCAATTCAAATCATGCAAAAGTTTTTGGAAAAGTACATATGTTTGGTACGTATCAACTCCCCCAAGCTTAACTCATTGCTTGCCTCAAGTAATTCAGTTGGCAAACTGAAAGTGATAAAGAAATACTTTTACAAACTCTTATGTTCCCGTTGCTGTATATATACTTAACTAGTGTTAAAGTTTTCAGCAAAGATTATGAACTAACCGTATGAATGTTAACACTTATGTCTCACATTTACTCATGACAATGACATAAACAACTAGCCAACAATAATAAGATATCTTAGATGCCAACAATTTGTCAAAACAATCATGATATAACTAGATAATACCCCGCGCGTTGCCGCAGGAATTTTTGAAGCATATAAACATACATGAGTAGATCCATCCCAACAATTATGTTTTCAAGTGTAACAGATAATATAGTGTATTGTATCATAAAAATATAATATCATGCACTTTTCCAAAAGGTAATATAATTGTAGCTACTGCTGAGGGGCACATATTTTACGTTAGAGATAACAATACTATCAACTTTGCATGTATATTATGATTTATCATATGGATTTGCATGAATTTTACTTGTGCATCGATCATTAAGTAAGGTAAATTGTGCCGAAATGCGCATCACCGTACATGCACTTTCGTATTTTTTAAGGATGGTAAAAGAATGACACTCTTTGGAGCATTACATAAACTGACAAAAAAGAATGAACATAATCTACAAAATGTAAAACATAGGTAGCAAATTTGTTTTCATTTCTGTAAGTTAGGGAAGTTGCTACTTGCATGGTTAAAAAACACAGTAAATAATATTGTTTGCGAATAGACTATAAATAATTTATTTTTTGGGCATTCAAAGACATATTTATACAATGAATGAAGGGACAAATAGTCGGTTACAACTTAAAAATAATAATGGTTACCAATTCAGCAAGTAATCAGTTGAACTTACCTTCTCTTCTGTGTTACATACCTCCAAATTTCTGCAATAAAACCAAGGAAATGACCCCCTGATATATACAGGGTCTTGATTTCAGACAGAGGTAGACAGAAGGTCAGCCCAATAATAAATCAAAGGAATGGTGGGACAACGATGAAAAGGTAAGAACGCATGCCTTTTTTCTGAGCTGCACACATGTCATCTAGATTGACAAAGGGATAAAACAATACACAAGACCACTCTTCAGGATATAATTTACTTGCATGCAGGCACATAGATCCAAAGGCTTACAACTATAGTATGCAAATGCTACCGTCAATGGATACTGCAGCAGGAGGCGATTGGAGAACTTGCTCGTCGCTCGGCTCCGATGTCAAACGCTCCTGGCTTTGATTTTGCTCATCCGATCTCGGCCACGCACACTCCCATCTTGGTCGTCTGGATCATCGGCTTCTTCTCCTCCCACTGTCTCCACAGAAGCGGCAGCTCTCCGGCCTCAACATCGCTTGGCGGCATGGGCGACGGCAGTGCGATGCCGATGTTCCTGTTGTAGCTTGGCTCCACACTACTGCCCCGTCCTCTTCCTCCACGACAGTACGCTGTTGTTCCTAGTGCATATTTTGAGTGTACCAAATAAAGCAGAAGGGGAAGTCGACTCTTTAGTACAAACCGTGAATGGGCGAAGGGGAAAAGATGACAGGCGTCGAGATATATGACTCCTGGATTGCCGAGGCAATCTTCACTGTACGCAATAACTTACTTATATATGGAAGATTATTGGGAGGGAAAGAGTAGTAGATGGGTTGTGTCTACTAGATTGAAATAGTAGTAATGGGTTGTGTCTTTGGCAAAATCCATAATTGAAGGCTAAGTGGGGAGAGGAATAGTTGATGGATGTGTGGTCAATTGCAGTGCAGGATCCACTAGGAAGAGGAGGGGCTCGACCAGTGGTTTATACAGCTGGAGGGAGGGCCGGCAGCCGTATGGGATGCGGGACGAGCGGCTGCGGGTGAGAAAAAAACAAGGTTTTTTCATCACCGTGACCATAGGGGAATAAGACTGATTGGCTGCGTTTGGAAATTGAATAGTGACGTGGCACAATGCTGATGTGGACAGTGTGCATGGCGAGAGAATAGGAAGTACTGGGGAGCAACTTCTTAAGAATAGTGGATATGAAAAATGGTATCTCTCTAGCCTTTTCTAACACCAAAAAACATAAATGCAGAGCACCTCTGAGGTTCAATTAGTGACTAAACATTGTAATTGATGATAGAAGAGATCCAATCATGGTCACATCCAACATTAACTAGACACAATGCATAAGACCAAAAATAGCACTCTTAGGACTAGTGCTTAAAGTGAGAAGGTGATGACTCAACAATAAAAGTAAATGACATAGAAGTAAATAGATAGGCCCTTCGCAGAAGGAAGTAGGGATTATCGGAGGTGCTAGAGTTTGAAGCTTAAAACCAAGATGAATACATTTTGGAGGTGTGCTTTTCATGACCGAGGATACTCAACATCTTCCATGCTAAACACACTATCGACGGTTCCCAAGCGGAAAGGTAAAGTTTACACCCCTCAACCATACAAACACAAGCCATAACTAGCCAAATTCATGGGTGCCCTCCATACAATCAACTTTTCGGGGAGTTTTTTTATTATATTTTCTTTATTTTGATTATTGTACTCGGCATCCCAATTACCATCCTCTCTCGTGCAATGACAAGTGAATAAACACCCATCATGAGAATAACCCGCTTATCATGGAAGTGCTACTTCTTGAGCATGCGTTGGTTTTTCCCTTGAAAAGGAAATGGTGATGCAACAAAGTAGATATAAGTATTTCCCTCAGTTGAGAACCAATGTATCAATCCAGTAGGAGAAACAACAAGTCCCCAATATATGCACCTACTCAAACAATCAAACACTTGTACCCAACGCGAAAAAGTGGTTGTTAATCCCTTCACGGTCACTTGCAAAGGTGATATCTGATAGAGATAGATATAAAAGACTAATAAAACATAAAAGTAAATAAAATTAAATAAATTGAAGCAAGGTATTTTTGGTATTTTTGATATATAGATCTAAAAATATAATAAGGAAAATAGACCCGGGGGGCATAGATTTCACTAGAGGCTTCTCTCTTGAAGGCAAATAATACGGTGGGTGAACAAATTACTGTCGAGCAATTGATAGGAAAGTGCAAAGTTATGACGATATCCAAGGCAATGATTATGAACATAGGCATCACACCCATGTCAAGTAGACTAAAACGATTCTGTATCTACTAATATTACTCCACACATCAACCGATATCCAACATGCATCTAGAGTATTAAGTTCATAATGAATGGAGTAACACCTTAAGTAAGATGACATGATGTAGAGGGATAAACTCAAGTATATGATGAAAACCCCATCTTTTTATCCTCGATGGCAACAATGCAGTATGTGTCTCGCTACCCCTACTTTGTCACTGGGTGAAATCACGCAACATTGAACCCAAAGCTAAGCACCACTCCAATTTCAAGAAAAACCAATGTGGTTGGCTAAACCAAACCGATAATTTGAAGAGAAATACAAATATATTAAATCATGCATATAAGAATTCAGAGAAGATTCAAGTAATATTCATAGATAAGCTGATCATAAATCCACAATTCATGGATCTCGACAAACACACCGCAAAAGAAGATTACATCGGATAGATATCCAAGAACATCGAGGAGAACATGGTATTGAGAATCAAAGAGAGAGAAGGAACCATCTAGCTACTAGCTATGGATCCGTAGGTCTATGATAAACAACTCACGCTTCATAGGAAGGGCAATAGAGTTGATGTAGATGCCCTCCGTGATCGAATCCCCCTCCGGCAGGATACCGGAAGAGGCCCTAAGATGGAATCTCACGGGAACAGAAGGTTGCGGCGGCGGAAAAGTATTTTGGTGGATGCCTTCGAGGGTTTTGGAATATATGTGAATATATAGGACAAAGAAGTAGGTCAGGGGACTCCCGAGGGGGCCACAAGGTAGCCCTCCCTATGGTGCGCCCTCCACCCTTGCCGCCGCCTCATGGGTCTTCTGGCTTGGACTCTAATATCACCATCTCTATATCCCAACACAATCATAAGGAATCAAACTAAACATAGCATTCAATGCACTTTATATGAAAGTTTTTAATATATCCCTCTTGGATGTCCATCATATTAGGACTAAATTCATAACCAAAGCAAATTACCATGTTGTTTAGAGAGACTCTTGATACGTCTCCGTCGTATCTACTTTTCCAAACACTTTTGCCCTTGTTTTGGACTCTAACTTGCATGATTTGAATGGAACTAACCCAGACTGACACTGTTTTTGGCAGAATTGCCATGATGTTGTTTTATGTGCACAAAATAAAAGTTCTCGGAATGACCTGAAACTCCACGGAACATCTAGTTAAAAATAATAGAAAATCCTTGCCAAAGATGAAGACCAGGGGGCCCACAACCTGTCCACGAGGGTGGGGGCGCGCCCCCCCTAGGGCGCCCCCCTACCTTGTGGGCCCCCTGGAGCTCCTCCGACGCCAACTCCAACTCTATATATTTGCTTTCGGGAAAAAAAATCAAGGAGAATAAATAATCGCGTTTTACAATACGGAGCCGCCGCCAAGCCCTAAAACCTCTCGGGAGGGCTAATCTAGAGTCCGTTCGGGGCTCCGGAGAGGGGGATTCGTCGCCGTCGTCATCATCAACCATCCTCCATCACCAATTTCATGATGCTCACCGCCGTGTGTGAGTAATTCCATCGTAGGCTTGCCGGACGGTGATGGGTTGGATGAGATCTATCATGTAATCGAGTTAGTTTTTTTAGGGTTTGATCCCTAGTATCCACTATGTTCTGAGATTGATGTTGCTATGACTTTGCTATGCTTAATGCTTGTCAATAGGGCCTGAGTGCCATGATTTCAGATCTGAAACTATTATATTTTCATGAATATATGTGTGTTCTTGATCCTATCTTGCAAGTCTATAGTCACCTACTATGTGTTATGATCCGGCAACCCCGAAGTGACAATAATCGGGACCACTCCCGGTGATGACCATAGTTTGAGGAGTTAATGTATTCACTATGTGCTAATGCTTTGTTCCGGTTCTCTATTAAAAGGGGGCCTTAATATCCCTTAGTTTCCATTAGGACCCCGCTGCCAAGGGAGGGTAGGACAAAAGATGTCATGCAAGTTCTTTTCCATAAGCACGTATGACTATATTAGGAATACATGCCTACATTACATTGATGAATTGGACCTAGTTCTGTGTCACCCTATGTTATGACTGTTACATGATGAACCGCATCCGGCATAATTATCCATCACCGATCCAATGCCTACGAGCTTTCCATATACTGGTTTATGCTTATTTACTTTCCCGTTGCTATTGTTACAATCACTACAAAACACCAAAAATATTACTTTGCTTTCATTACTCTTTTGTTACCGTTACCACCACTATCATATTACTTTGCTACTAAATACTTTGCTGCAGATATTAAGTTATCCAGGTGTGGTTGAATTGACAACTCAATTGCTAATACTTGAGAATATAATTTGGCTCCCCTTGTGTCGAATCAATAAATTTGGGTTGAATACTCTACCCTCGAAAGCTGTTGCGATCCCCTACACTTGTAGGTTATCAAGACTAATTTCTGGCGCCGTTGCGGGGAGCATAGCTCTATTCTTTGAGTCACTTGGGATTTATATCTGCTGGACACTATGAAGAACTTGAAAGACGCTAAGACAACAATTTATCCCTCAACTACGAGGGGAGGTAAGGAACTGCCATCTAGCACTACACTTGATTCACCTTCTGTTATGAGTAAGCTTGCGACACCTAAACCTGCTTCTGCTATTCGTTCTGATGTGTCGCACGTTATTGATGATGCCACTTCTGCTATGCATGATACTTATGATGAAACTACTTCTATGCTTGATACTTCTGTGCCACTTGGTGAATTTCTTGATGAACAAATTGTTAGGGCTAGAGAGAAAGAAATTATTGAAACTGATCATAAAGATGAAAGTGATGATGAAGATAGGCATGTTATTCCTGAAGGTTATGTTTTTGATATGGAATCTTCTGTCGCTATTCTAGCTTGCAAAGATAGATATGAAATTAAGAGGTTATTAGCTGAATGGAATAAGCAATCTCTTAGAGATAGAATGAGGCCTGACCCTGCTTTTGCTACTTCACCTATTTGTGTTGCCGATAAGGATTATGAATTCTCTGTTGATCCTGATATAATTACTTTGGTTGAATCTGATCCTTTTCATGCCTATGAATCTGAAACTGTTGTGGCACATCTTACTAAATTAAATGATATAGCCACCTTGTTCACTAATTAAGAGAGATCTCGCTACTTTTATATCCTTAAAATTTTTCGTTTCTCATTAAAGGGTGATGCTAAGATATGGTTTAATTCTCTTGATCCTGGTTGTGTGCATAGTCCCCAGGATATGATTTATTACTTCTCTGCTAAATATTTCCCTTCTCATAAGAAACAAGTTGCTTTAAAGGAAATATGCAACTTTGTGCAAATTGAAGAAGAGAGTCTCCCACAAGCTTGGGGGAGGCTTCTCAAGTTACTTAATGCTTTTCCTGATCATCCTCTTAAGAAAAATGAAATACTTGATATCTTTTATAATGGACTAACCGATGCTTCCAGAGATTACCTGGATAGTTGTGCTGGTTCTCTTTACAAGGAAACAACACCGGATGAAGCTGAAATTCTATTGAATAATATGTTGACAAATGAAAATAATTGGGCACTTCCTAAGCCAGCTCCTGCACCAATTATTGAGCCTATTCCTAAACCAACTCCGAAGAAGAGAGGTGTTCTATTTCTCAGTCCTGAAGATATGCAAGAGGCAAAGAAATCTATGAAAGAAAAAGGTATTAAAGCAGAAGATGTTAAGAATTTACCTCCTATTGAAGAAATACATGGTCTTAATTTACCGCCTGTCGAAGAAACATATGATCTTGATCCATTACCTATTGAAGAACCTCCTGATCTTGATAACCTGACACAGGTAGTAAAGGTAAATTCTCTTTATAGATTTGATGAAGGTGATATTCCTCACTATAAGTCTGCTAGACAATGCTTAGAAGAGTTTGATAACTTTATTGTCAAACAAGAAAATTTCAATGCTTATTTTGGTAGACAATTAAAACAGAATACTTATATGATTAAGCACTTGGGTGATTATATGGATGATGTTAGATGTGAACTTAAACTTGTTAGCAAAGATACTTCTATGGTTACCACTCAAGTAGAACAAGTACTTAAAGCTCAAAATGATTTGCTCAATGAAATGAATAGTAAGAAAAATGATTATGCTGTTAGAGTGGCTACTATAACTGGTAGAATGACTCAGGAACCTTTGTATCCAGAAGGCCACCCTAAGAGAGTTGAGCAAGATTCTCAGAGAAATAATATTGATATACCTAGTTCTTCTAAAAAGAAGAAAAAGAAAAATGATAGGACTTTGCAAACTTCTAGTGAACCTATTGCTGAACCACCTAATAATCCAAATGATATATCTATTTCTGATGCTGAAACACAATCTGGAAATGAACATGAACCTAGAGAAAATGTTAATGATGATGTTCATGATGATGCTCAACCTAGTAATGATAATGATGTAGAATTTGAACCTGCTGGTGATCTTGATAACCCACAATCAAAGAATCAACGTTATGATAAGAGAGATTTTGTTGCTAGGAAACATGGTAAAGAAAGAGAACCTTGGGTTCAGAAACCCATGCCTTTTCCTCCCAAGCCATCCAAGAAAAAGGATGATGCGATTTTGAGCGCTTTGCTGAAATGATTAGACCTATATTTTTGCGTATACGATTAACAGATATGCTCAAAATGAATTCTTATTCTAAGTATATGAAAGATATTGTTACAAATAAAAGAAAGATACTGGAAGCGGAAATTTCCACCATGCTTGCTAATTATACTTTTAAGGGTGGAATACCAAAGAAACTTGGAGATCCAGGAGTACCTACTATACCATGCTCCATTAAAAGAAACTATGTTAAAACTGCTTTATGTGATCTTGGAGCCGGTGTTAGTGTTATGCCTCTCTCTTTATATCGTAGACTTGATTTGAATAAGTTGACACCTACTGAAATATCTTTGCAAATGGCTGATAAATCAACTGTTGCACCTGTCGGTATTTGTGAGGATGTGCCTGTTGTGGTTGCAAACGTTACTATTTTAACGGACTTTGTTAATCTTGATATTCCCGAGGACGATAGTATGTCTATTATTTTTGGAAGACCTTTTCTAAATACTGCAGGTGCTGTTATTGATTACAACAAAGGCAATGTCACTTTTCATGTTAATGGTAATGAGCATACGGTACACTTTCCGAGGAAACAACCTCAAGTTCATAGTATCAACTCTATTGGAAAAATTCCATCGATTATATTTGGAGGTTTTGAATTTCCTCTTCCTACTGTCAAAAAGAAATATGATATTCTTATTATTGGGGATGTGCATATCCCCGTTGAGGTAACATAGTGTTATTCGAAATTTCTCCGGTTCCATGTTATTCGGAATGAGTTTGTTAACAAGACTGAATAAACCTTGTTAGTGGATTCCTTTTGATGAGCATGGGATGGATGAAACTAGAAGGCACAACCTTCTATACCCTCTTTATACTTTCTGTTACTTAGTTGAAATAAAGTAAAAATAGTATTTTTTCTGTCTGTTTCCTGATTTATCCGTGCAATATAAAAATACCCCGAAAATAAAATTCCTCCAAATGCCATGCCAATTTAATACGATTTTCTCGGGTATATTTGAGGATTTATGGTACTGAAAGCACCGCGGGGGGAGCTGCCACCTGGCCACGAGGGTGGAGGGCGCGTCCTACCCCCCAGGGCGCGCCCCCCTACCTCGTGGGCCCATGGTGGCCCTCCTCCACTTATTCCTGCACCCATCCTCTTCTTCTTCCTCCCACAAACATGAATAACGAGCTCAAGCACGAGTTTTAGCTCACTTTGCTGTGATTTTCGATCTCCTTGCTCAAAGCACCTCTCACAAAACTGCTTGGGGAGATTGTTCCTTGGTATGTGACTCCTCCATTGGTCCAATTAGTTTTTGTTCTAGTGCTTTATTCTTTGCAAATTTGTGCTGCATAGGTGACCATGTTCTTGAGCTTGCATGTCAAATTTATATGGTTCCAAGTAGCTTTAATGCCTGATATAGGCTCTATGCACTTGTAGGAGTAGTTGCTATTAATTTTTTTTGAAGTTGGTTCACTTTTGTTTGAAGTTACTAAAAATTTCAAAATATTTCAGAAAATAATGAAGAGACTTTTAGGGGCTCATCGAGCTGAAGCTCGAAGGAAAAACAAAATGAAGAAGCACAGAGGCCCAAATATAATTTGCCTCGTACCACGGAGGTCCGGCCGTGTGAATGGCCTTCCGATAACTTCTTGAGACAAGCCGGGATTTATGAGGGTTTCTATTCATTGATTGAGAATGCTGGCCTCACCGACTTCCTCCGTGACCAACGTCCTCAGTATCTTTTACTCACTAATACTTTTGTGCAAAACTTCTACTATTTTCCTAAGGAATCACCTCCTTCAGTAGAGTTTCATTTATATGACGTTGTTAAGAAGATGCCATTAGCTGAATTTTGCAAGGTTTGCAAAATACCCTCTGAGGGTACCCTAGATGAACCACACCGTAAAGATGTAGAAGAATTTATTAACACCATCACTGTGGGAGAAACCAGGAAGGTTTCTGATGCAAGAATCACTAGCATACATTTTCCTGTTTTGCGCTACTTTGCCATTTTCGCTAGTCATTGCTTGATTGGTCGTGGAAACTGTGGAAACCTTAGTGTTCCTGATATTATCATTTTGTTCCATGGTTTATATCGTGATAACACTGTAAGTATGGGCGGAATTATTGCTAAACAGTTAAGTCTGAACCGTACTAAGGGCCCCATCTTTGGAGGTATTTATGCTTCACGCCTCGCTGCATATTTTAACATACCTACTAGGCTTTATGAGAAAGAAGAAAAATTGCTGCCTAGTGCTTATTTAGATTATAAGAGTATGCTAGCGCATGATTTTAATGTTAAGGGCAGGGAAGGAGAGCTTAAATATAAATTGTATTTTAATAAACATCACCCTGAGACTATTACCTTGCCTGATGCTTCCTTGTTTAATTTTGAAGGACCGTATCTCGTTACGTGGGCTGCCGTTCAAGCTTACCGGAATCCTGCACCAGCCCCAGAACCGGAACCATAATATGAGCCTCCAAGACAGTCTGTTTATTCTTGGGATCCGAAGGTGGCTTCTAGCCAATGGCAGTCAGAGTCTTCTTCATCTCAGTACGACCCCAGCTACACCTACGGGTATCAGCCAGGCTATCCCTGGTCGTAGACTAACTTAGGCCAAAAGCCTAAGCTGGGGGGAGTACGTATTTCTCACCGACGTTACATTTATGTTCACACACTCATTGCTAGATGTCGGTGCTCATACTCTTTCACTGTAATATCCATGCTAGTTCATTTTCTTTTTCCTGCTTTCTTCTTGTGTGTTTAATAAACCTTAAGAAAAACAACCAAAAAATTAGTAGTAGTTTACTTTTCTTGTTGTAGTAGTAATATTTAAAAAGAAAACCCAAAAATATTTCCCGTTCTTCTTTTGCTTGTTGGGAGCTTTCCCGTGTAAATAGTTTTATTTCTTTTCTTTTCTTTGGGGGTCGGTAGGAGAAGACCATGATTAAATTGTTGAATTGGCTCTTATATGCATTATTGTTAATTTAACCAAGAGCCCATATTGCATTGTCTTCTCCTGATTATTGAATGCTCGCAGATTCCAGCTTAGTCCAATGCATGTGCACTCTTATTATTATTCACATCGTTCAGTCGTGCAAGTGAAAGGCAATTATGATGATATATGATGGACTGATTGAGATGAGAAAAGCTGGTATGAACTCGACCTCTCTTGTTTTTTGTAAATATGATGAGTTCATCGTTCGTGATTCGGCCTATTATGAATAAACATGTTTGCAATGAAAATTAGAGATCATAGTTGCTCGTGCCATGCTTGATTTGCTATGAGTTATAATGGTTTACCTTGCGTGCCAACATGCTATTAAAATGGTTGTGATGTGGTATGATGCGATGGTATCCTCCTTTGAATGATTTAAGTGACTTGACTTGGCACATGTTCACACATGTAGTTGAAACAAGTCAACATAGCCTTCACAATATTTATGTTCACGGTGGATTATATCCAACTCATGCTTGCATCCAATGTTTTTTAATTTTAATGCATGTTCATGGCTGTTGTCGCTCTCTAGTTGGTCGCTTCCCAGTCTTTTGCTAGCCTTCACTTGTACTAAGCGGGAATACTGCTTGTGCATCCAATCCCTTAAACCCCAAAGTTATTCCATATGAGTCCACCATACCTTCCTATATGTGGTATTCACCTGCCATTCCAAGTAAATTTGTATGTGCCAAACTCTAAACCTTCAAATAAACATTCTGTTTTGTATGCTCGAATAGTTCATGTATCAACTAGGGCTGCCCTTATCTTCCATGTTAGGTGGGTTATTCTCAAGAGGAGTGGAATCCTCTCCTCACTCACGAGAAAATGGCTGTTCACCGGATGCCCAGTCCCATGCTTTATGCAAACTAAATCAAGTTAATTGCAAACAAAACTCCCCCGGGACTCTTGTTAGTTGGAGGCACTCATTGTTTCGAGCAAGCCATGGATTGATGCTTGTTGGTGGAGGGGGAGTATAAACTTTACCATTCTGTTTGGGAACCGCCTATAATGTGTGTAGCATTTAAGATATCGCCATCTCTTAGTTGTTATGTTCACAATGAAAGTATGCCGCTCAAAATATTATTTATCTTTATTTCAAAACCGAGCTCTGGCACCTCTACAAATCCCTTCTTCCCTCTGCGAAGGGCCTATCTATTTACTTTTATGTTGAGTCATCACCCTCTTATTAAAGGCACTAGCTGGAGAGAGCAGCTGTCATTTGCATCCATTGCTATTAATTTATATTTGGTATGACTATGATTGGATCTCTTTTACCATGAATTACAATGTCTAGTCAGTCCTTTATCTTTAAAGGTGCTCTGCATTTATGTTTTGCGGTCTCAGAAAGGGCTCGTGAGATACCATCTTGTTATATCATATTATGATTGTTTTGAGAAAGTGTTATCATCCGAGGTTTATTATTATCGCTCGCTAGCTGATTATGCTAATGATATGAGTAATCATGAGACCTGAGAATTATTGCAAATGTGGTTAGTTATAATCTTTGCTAAAAAATTGAATGCTGGCTTTACATATTTACAACAACAAGAGCAAACAGAGTTTGTAAAAGTTTTTCTTTATCACTTTCAGTTTGTCAACTGAATTGCTTTAGGACAAGCAAAGGTTTACACTTGGGGGAGTTGATACGTCTCCGTCGTATCTACTTTTCCAAACACTTTTGCCCTTGTTTTGGACTCTAACTTGCATGATTTGAATGGAACTAACCCAGACTAACACTGTTTTCAGCAGAATTGCCATGATGTTGTTTTATGTGCAGAAAACAAAAGTTCTCGGAATGACCTGAAACTCCACGGAACATCTAGTTAAAAAGAATAAAAATCCTTGCCAAAGATGAAGACCAGGGTGGGGGCGCCCCCCAGGGCGCACCCCTACCTCGTGGGGCCCCTGGAGCTCCTCCGACGCCAACTCCAACTCTATATATTAGCTTTCAGGGAGAAAAAACCAAGGAGAAGAAATAATCGCGTTTTACAATACGGAGCCGCCGCCAAGCCCTAAAACCTCTTGGGAGGGCTGATCTGGAGTCCGTTTGGGGCTCTGGAGAGGGGGATTTGTTGCCATCGTCATCATCAACCATCCTCCATCACCAATTTCATGATGCTCACCGCCGTGCATGAGTAATTCCATCGTAGGCTTGCTGGACGGTGATGGGTTGGATGAGATCTATCATGTAATTGAGTTAGTTTTGTTAGGGTTTGATCCCTAGTATCCACTATGTTCTGAGATTGATGTTGCTATGACTTTGCTATGTTTAATGCTTGTCACTAGGGCCCGAGTGCCATGATTTTAGATCCGAACCTATTATGTTTTCATGAATATATGTGTGTTCTTGATCCTATCTTGCAAGTCTATAGTCACCTACTATGTGTTATGATCCGGCAACCCCGAAGTGACAATAATCGAGACCACTCCCGGTGATGACCATAGTTTGAGGAGTTCATGTATTCACTATGTGCTAATGCTTTGTTTTGGTTCTCTATTAAAAGGAGGCCTTAATATCCCTTAGTTTCCATTAGGACGCCACTGCCACAGGAGGGTAGGATAAAAGATGTCATGCAAGTTCTTTTCCATAAGCACGTATGACTATATTCGGAGTACATGCCTACATTACATTCATGAATTGGATCTAGTTCTGGGTCGCCCTATGTTTTGACTGTTACATGGTGAACCACATCCGGCATAATTATCCATCACCGATCCAATGCCTACAAGCTTTCCATATACAGGTTTACGCTTATTTACTTTCCCGTTGCTATTGTTACAATCACTACGAAACACTAAAAATATTACTTTGCTTTCATTACTCTTTTGTTACCGTTACCACCACTATCATATTACTTTGGTACTAAATACTTTGCTGCAGATATTAAGTTATCCAAGTGTGGTTGAATTGACAACTCAGCTGCTAATACTTGAGAATATTATTTGGCTCCCCTTGTGTCGAATCAATAAATTTGGGTTGAATACTCTACCCTCGAAAGCTGTTGCGATCCCCTACACTTGTGGGTTATCAACTCTCAAAATAATATACGTGAAGCACGAGAGTTCAAAATTTTCTATAAAATAAAGCCACCGCCGTGCTCTAGAGAGATATAAGTGAAGCACTAGAGCAAAATTGCCTAGCTCAAAAAATATAAGTGAAGCACTTAGAGTATTCTAATAACTCACGATTCATGCATGTCCCTCTCAAAAGGTGTGTACATCAAGGATGATTGTGGTAAAATAAAAAGCAAAGACTCATATCATACAAGAGGCTCCAAGAAAAGCACATATCATGTGGTGAATAAAACTATAGCCTCAAGTAGAGTTACCGATAGACGAAGACAAAAGAGGGGATGCCTTCCAGGGCATACCCAAGCTTAGATGCTTTGGTTGTACTTGAATATTACCTTAGGGTGCCTTGGGCATCCCCAAGCTTGCTCTTGCCACTCCTTATTTCGTAGTCCATCAAATCACTACAAAAAAATACACTTCCGTGATGATATGTGTTTGTCACAGTAGGTCACGTTTTTTGTCATGCATGTACATACATGACGATTTTACGACACAATCAAGATAGTCATACCTGTGCTGTCGTAGAAGTGTTCCATGACATTACCAAAATTATCATCACGGAAGTGTGCACTTCCATGACGATAAATCGCGCGTCATAGAAGTGCTTTCGTCAAGGGTGACCAACACGTGGCATCCACCGTAATGGTTCGCCGTTAAGTTATCGGATTCCGGTTTGGATTCGATAACCCGTTAACAGCCCGGACCAATGGGGATTTTCCACGTGTAAAATTCTTATTGGCCGGAGGAACCACGTGTTGGCTCACCGTTGGGACAGATGTCATACACTCATTGGATAGGAGGTGCCTATGATAGATCGACACGTGGCACGGCCCAACAGTGGCCCATTTCGGTGAAAAAGGCCGACCCAGTAAGAATTAGCAGGCCGGCCCATATAAGGCCTATTGTGTCAGGTCCATTTAAGCCCACAACCCATAGGAGATGTGCCAATTCGGCCCATCAACGGCCAGTTAATGATTTGACACCATTGCAGCCCATCGACAGTTCAAGCCCGTTAACAGCCCGCTATATATTTGGGCTCAATATCGGCCCGATGTGGTTTTGGCCTGTTAACAGCCCATTCAAGGGATGGGCCAATTTTCAAGATGTACATCTTTCGGCCTTTTAGCGACCCATTTAAGTGTTGGGCCAATATGCGGCCCGGTGTGTCTTTCAGCCTGTTGACGGCCCATAAGTGAGTTGGGCCATTTGCAGTCGGACCTGAGTTTTGGCCTTTTAACAGCACATGTTCTTCATGCTCCAATACCAACCCGCTTTCTCTTTTGGCCTGCTAAAGGCCCACAACACAGTTGGGCCATTTACAGTACTACCGACTTTCTGCCTCTTAGCGGCCCAAGCTCTTCATGGTCCAGTACGAGCCCGCTGTCTCTTTTGGACTACTAAAGACCCATAGTATAGTTGGACCATATGTAGCCCGACCTTAGTATGAGCCTTTTAACAGCCCGTGAAATCACATGGGCCCACCTGTTACCCACTTCGATGTCGGCCTGTTAACGACCCGGGAGGTAAGAAGGCCGACCATTAACTTTCGGCCTAGTAATGGCCCATTAACTTAATGGGCCAACTAAAGTTCGTACATGTCTTTAGGCCCAATTAGATAATTTGAACCTATTACGACGAGCAATTATGCATAGGACCAAAACCAATCAAGCAAAGGTACGGCATACAGGAAAAAATGTTGCACATCCAGCATATATTACAGGAAATTACATCCACTGGGCAATCGAAGATTGATGCTAGTGCAAATAAATGAACAGAACCTAACGATCTACAACGTCACAATCTGCAACCTCTGTGTGAATGATGCCCATAAGCATGTGGGCAAGTTCTTGCTGCTTTGCTACACTGTCTCTGAAAACATTGATCAGTTGTTGTTGCGCATGAATGTGCACCTCTGATTCCTCCACCATTTCCATCATTGCTTCAGCCATTAATTGGTTCGCAAACATACATTTTTTCCGTTGCATTCGAGACAGAGGAAACTGAACAGATTCCGATGGCAATTTTGGCAGGCTTGTATTATTGATAGTGGAGAGTGTCTCGACCACTGCATCATAACATAAATTAGGAGGGGAACCGAACAGATTAATCAAGAGTTATTGCCATATTACCTGGCCTAGATTTATTGGAAAGAAACAATGGGGTTGCCTTGTTGTTTTCAGAGTTTGTCTTCTTATCTTCAGCAGCCTACACCAAATTAACACACTAGCATTGTTATCATTGGCCAGGTAAGATAATAGGAAAGCAACATTGACACAACGAACATTTGGGCAACCAGACCACACCAGCCTACACCAAATTAACACAATATGGCACATCTAGCATCAGCCAGGTAAGGTAATACAAAAGCAACATTGACACAATGAATGAATGGGCAACCAGAGCAGCACTACAATTCAGTAGTGTGCATGATATGAGATAGTACACTCATGCAGCTCAGTATGCAATACTAACAAGCAGTTTTCCTTACAAAAATCAACATTGTCGCCTTTAACATTTTGCTACAACTGAATGTGGGGGGAGTTACAGTTCTACCCCTGCCTTTAGGCTTCTCGGCTTGGGTCTGTGTACTGAGGGTTGGGGATAGTAGAGTAACTTTGCTTCTCCCGCACGAGCGATTTTGGGCAAGGAGGGCGTGTTTTTAAATATAGTGGGCATGAGCGATTTCAGGCGAGGAGGGCATGTTTTGAAATATAGTGGGTGCGAGCAACTTCGGGCGAGGAGAGCGTGTTTTGAAATATAGTGGGCGCGAGAGATTTCGGGCGAGGAGAGTGTGTGTTGAAATAGTGGGCGCGAGCTATTTCGGGCGAGGAGAGGGTGTTTTGCCAACCATGGTTTATGAATTATTCAGCACATGTCATTTCGGCCGAGGATAAAGCGTGCTTGGATGAAGTTACGAACCAACCCTCGATGTACAATGGGCCAATTAATGTGTGTCCCACATAGGCCAGTAATTTTGCTTCTCCCATTTATTTGCTCGGGCGAATTCCACCGAGCAGAGGGTGTTTAACGGTTCGTTCAAATTTTAGGAGAATGAGTATCCACCTCTACCTTACCAAGTCCATTCGAATCAAATTTTGAAATATTAGCTTGCCACTTCTTTTTTAGATGGAGAGATGATGCTCGGGAGTAATGTGTTTTTACATGCTCGTTGCTAATGATTTACTATATGACAAATAGTTGACCCACTCAAAAACAGGAATCAAACCCAAAATGAAGTATCTCGATTCAATGAAATAGCTCATTCACCAAGTCAAAATAGTGAACTAAATCCAAAATTGAACACCTCAATCGAGTAGCATGTTGTACAGTATTATAGTACTCCATGAACATGTCGAAAGTCAAATTAATGAACTTGTTTGATATACACATATCTCCATTCATGTGTGGGTTGCAGACAACATGTTCTCCAATTTAAATATTTGAATGCAAGTTTATATCGAAACATGGTTTATATCAGTCTTTGGTGCATAAAACGCAACCTCCCCCTCTCCCGAACTCCTGTTCTCTATCTGTCGCCGACAATCTTAAATTCTGTCACACGCATCCAACACACAAACCTTGTTGGTCCCTCTCCCTCTCTTTACATCTCTCTCCCTCTCTCTCTCTCTCTCTCTCTCTCTCTCTTTGTGTGTGTGTGTGTGTGGGGGGGGTCTTTCTAGTTCGCATGCATAAATACTCCATCTATAGATCCCTCTCGCACACTATGTATGATTCTCTAGTCCAAGCTAAATATCTTGGGTGCACACATCGTACGCACACAAATTCCTTGGCTCATTGCCCGTAACTCTCTCACGCACCACTCTGTCATCTCGAAGCTCTTCCCTCTCTCTCTCAAACTCTCCATCTCCCTGGGTCACACATACACATGCATATCTCACTCGCACTCAATAGACCCATCTAAAACTCTATCTCTCTCCCTTGCTCTCTCTCCATCTCACACGCACACACACACACACACACAATCTCATGCCTAGCCAAGTATGATGGTCTCCCACTTAATTGTAGGTACACGCAGTCCCCCCTATATGTATATGACTAGCTAATCTTAGTCTCCATCACAAACATGTGCATTGTCTATCTCGATTTCTCTCGGGGCATCTTTCTATTGCGCGCGCACCTCCCTCGATCTCCCACCCATATAGTCCCCTCATGATCTTGAGGGGATCTCTCTATCACAAACACACCCTCTCTCCCTCCCCATGCATCCATGTTCTCCATGCGTCCCTCTCGGCCTTTGTTCCTTGTTGGCTAGACCTCGATTGGACATGTGCTATAGGGGTGTCTCTCTCCGTTGCAAACAATCACGCACTAGCTATCTTCGTGTATCTCCTCACCTCGGTTTTGTTTCTCGGAGATGCATGTGTGATATGTTTGCATAAGAAACAGAAAAACACACACTCTCTCTAATTTACATTTGTTGTCCCTTTCACACACATACTCTTTTTGCACACTCACCTCTCTTTCACACACATAATCTTTTTGCACACTCACTCATTCTCCTTCACACGCACTTGATCTTTCTCGACTTAGGCACTCTCTTCGGTCCATAGCATATATATTTATTGAAAAGTCAAACATCACAAAGTTTGACCATGTACGTGGAGAAAAACATTTACATCTAGAACAACAAACATATACCATTAGATTCATCATGAGATGTAGTTTCGTATGATGTATCTTTGGTATTGTAGATATAACTAACATTTGTGTAAACATGGTCAAAGTCTCCAAAGTTCAACTTCTAAAGAAATTACATGCACTGCATTATCGAGCGGATGGAATATTTCTTTCCCCCTCTCAGCTATCTGATGCACTACTCAGCCTTATCGGGGCTCCTCTATCTCTCTCAAACTTTATATCTCCCTGGTTCACACATACACATGTCTCGCTCGTGCTA
This sequence comes from Aegilops umbellulata, assembly GCA_032464435.1. NCBI lineage: Eukaryota > Viridiplantae > Streptophyta > Magnoliopsida > Poales > Poaceae > Aegilops > Aegilops umbellulata. The sequence goes on along the minus strand of CP136059.1, from coordinate 223,834,013 downwards.
CGTAGACCCATTAACACTCTCCGCCCTTGTTCTCTCTCTATGTGACACGCACCCCCCTAAGTACCATAATCCGTCACACCATCATAGGTGCACGCACTCCCCCCTAAGTATGGTTATCTCTCACTAGCCATCAGGAACACACGTATTTTCTCCTTCCATCCATACGTCTATCTTGATATCTCTTGGGATATCTTCTATCGCGCACACACCTTGTCACTCGATCTCCCACCCATGTAGTCCCATCATGATCTCTAGGGGATCTCTCTATGACAAATATACACTCCCTCCTCCCCATGTCTGCATTTTCTCCGTACGTCTCTCTCGAACTCTATCCCTTGTTTGTCAGGCCCCTCTTGGCCACGTGCTAGGGGTCTTCCTCTCTCGGTTGCAAACAACCACACACTATCTCCTCACCTTGCTTCCGCTCTCAAAGATCCATGTGTGCTATGTTTGCATAAGACACACACGCTTTTTCTCTACTTTTATCGTGTGTTGTCCACGTCTCTTTCACACACGCACACACACTTTTTTCAGCCACTCTTTCTATTTCACACACACTCTCTCTAGTTAGGTACTCTCTCACGTCCATAAGCATATGGATGTTTTGAAAAGTCAAACCTCAAAAAAGTTAGACCAGGTATATGTGGAGAAAAACATTTACATCTAGAACGATCATTAGATTCATCACAACATGTACTTACTTCATACTATCATTTATCTTTGGTATTGTAGATATAAGTAATTTCTTTATAAACTTGGTCAAATTTTCAAAAGTTTGACTTTAAAAAAAATGTTGGCACTACATTATCGAACGGAGGGAGTAGCTCTTTCTCTCTCTCTGCTATCTCTCAAGGGCCTCCCCTCTCACTCGAACTCTCTATACCCACGGACTATACACTCATCGTGTCAGCGTATAGCCCTGTATATTGTTTAGTTGATCGGTCAACCAGTCCACATGCTGCCTTGTCAGCTTGTGTTCTCTATCTTCGTGTGTTGGCCCATGTGGCAGTGGGTGAAAATAAGTAAACTAGAGGCCCATCTGACACGTGGTGAAGTAAACAAAGTTGAAACCACTCGGGGTAGCACCCCGCACGCTAGTAAATTGAGGGCGCATTGAGGACACACTTCTTCCGCGTGAAGGACGCACTCGGGCACAATTCACCACTACGCGACGGCATGTACAGAAGGACGCACTCGCGCACACCCAGCAGGCCAGCACACAACACACACCAGCACACGTGTACACCGACGTCATCGCCGATTGAGATGGACGGTGAGGCAGCCAACAAGCGAAGGCGGCTCGAGCAGAAACCGCATCCGGCGAGCCTGGACTTCATCAGTAGCATCCCTGACGACATGCTGCTCGTCATCATCGGCCTCCTCCCCACCAAATCTGTTGTGCGGACCGCCCTTCTCTCTCGGCGATGGCACCCCCTCTAGCGCCGCGTCCCCCTCAACCTAACCGCCGACAGTGGCCTCTACAATGGGGATTGCAAACACATGGACGCAGTCTCCAAGATCATTTCATCGCACCCTGGGCCAGCCAGATGCCTTGACATCTGCATGTTCAGTACCAACTTCAAGGTCCAAGCCAAGTTTGACGAGTGGTTCTTATCCCCCACCCTAGATCAGCTTGAGGAGCTCAACTTTGAAGCTGGACGATGTCGCTATCTGCCACGCTCCGCCTCACACCAATGCTGCGCCGCGCCAGCTTCAGCTCCTGCTATCTTCCCCAGATTAGAATCACGCCCGCCCTTCTTCTCCCTCAACTCAAGCAGCCTGACCTCTTTGACATTGCCAACTCGAAGAAGGCTATGGAGCACCAGCTCCGCAGCTATACTGCGCTCGAGTACTTTCATCTTGAGCAGATCCACGGGTTCATTAGCCTCCACATCGCCTCAACGAATGTCCGATGGATTTATTTGTCTTGTTGGCCCCGCAACAAGACATCAATTGGGAAGAGATCACTCCATCTGTTCCACGTTATGGTCATTGAGAACGCGCCTTTCTTTGAGAGATTGCATGTATCTAGTCTAGAAGGTCCAACAAAAATCAGGGTCATTGACGCTTCGAAATTGACAGCGTTGGTGTACTCGTCTACCAAATTCTCCGTACTCTTTATTGGATCCGTAATCGTTCAGGTACATCACTCATCTTCTTCTCCCTCTTCTTGAAATTCACATTTTTTTAATTTCTTCTTCATGTATTTACGACCGTCTTCTAGAAAATGATTCCCACAAGCTTGACCCAGTCTATGCGCACAGTGAAGATCTTGGCAATAAAATCTATCGGCCCCAATCTGGATCAAGTTGTTGGATTCCTTACTGAAGGAAATATGCCCTAGAGGCAATAATAAAGTTATTATTTATTTCCTTATTTCATGATAAATGTTTATTATTCATGCTAGAATTGTATTAACCAGAAACATGATACATGTGTGAATACATAGACAAACAGAGTGTCACTAGTATGCCTCTAATTGACTAGCTCGTTGATCAAAGATGGTTATGTTTCCTAGCCATAGACATGAGTTGTCATTTGATTAACGGGATCACATCATTAGGAGAATGATGTGATTGACATGACCAATTCCGTTAGCTTAGCACACGATCGTTTAGTGTATTGCTATTGTTTTCTTCATGACTTATACATGTTCCTATGACCATGAGATTATGCAACTCCCGTTTACCAGAGGAACACTTTGTGTGCTACCAAACATCACAACATAACTGGGTGATTATAAAGGTGTTCTACAGGTGTATCCGAAGGTACTTGTTGGGTTGGCGTATTTCCAGATTAGGATTTGTCACTCCGATTGTCGGAGAGGTATCTCTGGGCCCTCTCGGTAATGCACATCACTTAAGCCTTGCAAGCATTGCAACGAATGAGATAATTGCGGGATGATGTATTACAGGACGAGTAAAGAGACTTGCCGGTAACGAGATTGAACTAGGTATTGAGATACCGACAATCGAATCTCGGGCAAGTAACATACCGATGACAAAGGGAACAACATATGTTGTTATCCGGTCTGACTGATTAAAGATCTTCGTAGAATATGTAGGAGCCAATATGAGCATCCAGGTTCCACTATTATTTACTGACCGGAGACGTGTCTCGGTCATGTCTACATAATTCTCGAACTCGTAGGGTCCGCACGCTTAATGTTACGATGACAGTTATATTATGAGTTTATATGTTTTGATGTACCGAAGGTTGTTCGGAGTCCCGGATGTGATCACGGACATGACGAGGAGTCTTGGAATGGTCGAGACATAAAGAATGATATATTGGAAGCCTATGTTTGGATATCGGAAGTGTTCCGAGTGAAATAGTGATTTTATCAGAGTACTAGAGGGGTTACCGGAACCCCCCGGAGGCTATTGGGCCTTATGGACCCAAGTGGAGAAGAGGAGAGGCGGGCCAAGGGGTAGCCGCATGCCCCTCCCCCCCCCAAGTCCGAATTGGACAAGGAGGGGGGCGGCGCCCCCTTTTTTCTTCCCCCTCTCTCCTCCTTCCCTCCCAAGTCCTATTCCAACTAGGAAAGGGGGGAGTCCTACTCCCGGTGGGAGTAGGACTCCTCCTGGCGCGCCCCAAGCCTGGCCGCACCTCTCCCCCCTTGCTCCTTTATATACGGGGGCGGGGGCACCCTAGAGACACAACAATTGATCATTGATCTCTTAGCCGTGTGCGGTGCCACCCTCCACCATAGTCCACCTCGATAATACTGTAGCGATGCTTAGGCGAAGCCCTGCGTCGGTAGAACATCAACATCGTCACCCCGCCGTCGTGGTGACGAAACTCTCCCTCAACAGTCGGTTGGATCGGAGTTCGAGGAATGTCATCGGGCTGAACATGTGCTGAACTCGGAGGTGCCGTGTGTTCGGTACTTGATCGGTCGGATCGTGAAGATGTATGACTACATGAACCGCGTTGTGATAACGATTCCGCTTACAGTCTACGAGGGTACATAGACAAAACTCTCCCCTCTCATTGCGATGCATCACCATGATCTTGCGTGTGCGTAGGAAAATTTTGAAATTACTACGTTCCCCAACAGTGGCTTCCGAGCCTGGTTTTATGCGTTGATGTTATATGCACGAGTAGAACACAAGTGAGTTGTGGGTGATATAAGTCATACTGCTTACCAGCATGTCATACTTTGGTTCGGCGGTATTGTTGGATGAAGCGGCCCGGACCGACATTACGCGTACGCCTACGCGAGACTGGTTCTACCGACGTGCTTTGCACATAGGTGGCTGGCGGGTGTCAGTTTCTCCAACTTTAGTTGAACCGAGTGTGGCTACTCCCGGTCCTTGCGAAGGTTAAAACAGCACCAACTTGACAAACTATCGTTGTGGTTTTGATGCGTAGGTAAGAACGGTTCTTGCTAAGCGCAGTAGCAGCTACGTAAAACTTGCAACAACAAAGTAGAGGACGTCTAACTTGTTTTTGCAGGGCATGTTGTGATGTGATATGGTCAAGCCGTGATGAGATATAAGTTGTTGTATGAGATGATCATGTTTTGTTGAAGTTATCGGCAACTGGCAAAAGCCTTATGGTTGTCTCTATATTGCATAAGATGCAAGTGCCAAATAATTGCGTTACTTTATCGCTATGCGATAGCAATAGTTGCCAGAGCAATTGTTGGCGAGACGACCATGTGATGACACATTGATATAGATCAAGATGATGGAGATCATGGTGTCATGCCGGTGAAATTAGAGATCATGATGATGCTTTGGAGATGGAGATCAAAGGCACAAGTTGATGATGGCCATATCATGTCACATATTATGATTACATGAGATGTTTATCTTTTATACATCTTATTTTGCTTTGATTGACGGTAGCATTATAAGATGATCTCTCACTAAATTTCAAGATAAAAGTGTTCTCCCTGAGTATTCACCGTTGCCAAAGTTCGTCGTGCCCAGACACCACGTGATGATCGGGTGTGATAAGCTCTACGTCCATCTACAACGGGTCCAAGCCAGTTTTGCACACGCAGAATACTCAGGTTAAACTTGACGAGCCTAGCATATGCAGATATGGCCTCGGAACACTGAGACCAAAAGGTCGAGCGTGAATCATATAGTAGATATGATCAACATAGTGATGTTCACCATTGAAAGCTACTCCATTTCACGTGATGATCGGTTATGGTTTAGTTGATTTGGATCACGTGACCACTTAGATGATTAGAGGGGTGTCTATCTAAGTGGGAGTTCTTAAGTAATATGATTAATTGAACTTTAATTTATCATGAACTTAGTCCTGGTAGTATTTGCATATCTATGTTGTAGATCAATTGCTCGCGTTTAGCTCCGCTGTTTTATTTTTTATATGTTCCTAGAGAAAAAATGTATTGAAATATGTTAGTAGCAATGATACGGATTGGATCCGTGATCTGAGGATTATCCTCATTGCTGCAAAGAAGAATTATGTCCTTGATGCACCACTAGGTGACGAACCTATTGCAGGAGCATATGCAGACGTTATGAACGTTTGGCAAAGCTCGGTATGATGACTACTTGATAGTTTAGTGCACCATGCTTAACGGCTTAGAATCGGGACTTCAAAGACGTTTTGAACGTCATGGACCATATGAGATGTTCCAGGAGTTGAAGTTAATATTTCAAGAAAATACCCGAGTTGAGAGATATGAAGTCTCCAACAAATTCTATAGCTAAAAGATGGAGGAGAATAGCTCAAGGAGTGAGCATGTGCTCAGATTGTCTGGGTACTACAATCGCTTGAATCAAGTGGGAGTTAATCTTCCAGATAAGATAGTGATTGACAGAATTGTCTAGTCACCATCACCAAGTTAGTAGAACTTCGTGATGAACTATAATATGCAAGGGATAACGGAAACGACTCCCAAGCTCTTCGTGATGCTGAAATCAACGAAGGTAGAAATCAAGAAAAACATCATGTGTTCATGGTTGACAAGACCACTAGTTTCAAGAAAAGGGCAAAGGGAAGAAGAAGGGGAACTTCAAGAAGAACAGTAAACAAGTTGTTGCTCAAGTGAAGAAGCCCAAGTCTGGTCCGAAGCCTGAGACTAAGTGCTTCTACTGCAAAGGGACTGATCACTGGAAGCGGAACTGCCCCAAGTATTTGGCAGATAAGAAGGATGGCAAAGTGAACAAACGTATGTTTGATATACAGATTATTGATGTGTATTTTACTAGTGTTCGTAGCAACCCCTTGGTATTTGATAATGGTTCAGTTGCTAGGAGTAGTAACTCGAAACGGGAGTTGCAGAATGAACATAAACTAGTTAAGGGCGAGGTGACGATGTATGTTGGAAATAGTTCCAAGATTGATATGATCATCATCGCACACTCCCTATATTTTCGGGATTAGTGTTGAACCTAAATAAGTGTTATTTGGTGTTTGCGTTGAGCCTGAATATGATTTGATCATGTTTATTGCAATATGGTTATTCATTTAAGTTAGATAATAATTTTTGTTCTGTTTACATGAATAAAAAAACCTTCTATGGTTATACACCCAATGAAAATGGTTTGTTGGATCTCGATCGTATTGATACACATATTCATAATATTGAAGCCAAAAGATGCAAAGTTAATAATGATAGTGCAACTTATTTGTGGCACTGCCGTTTAGGTAATAGTGGTGTAAAGCGCATGAAGAAACTCCATGCTGATGGGCTTTTGGAATCAATTGATTATGAATCACTTGATGCATGTGAACCATGCCTTATGGGCAAGATGACTAAAGACTCTGTTCACCGGAACAATGGAGCGAGCAACTGATTTATTGGAAATAATACATACTGATGTATGCAATCTGATGAGTGTTGAGGCTCACGGCAAGTATCGTTATTTTCTGAACTTCATAGATAATTTGAGCGGATATGGGTATATCTACTTGATGAAACATAAGTATGAAACATTTGAAAAGTTCAAAGAATTTCAGAGTGAAGTCAAAAATCATTGTGACAAGAAAATAAAGTTTCTACGATCAGATCGCGAAGACAAATATTTGAGTTATGAGTTTGGTCTTCAATTAAAACAATGTGGAATAGTTTCACAAACTCATGCCACCTGGAACACCACAACATAATGGTGTGTCCGAACGTCATAACCGTACTTTATTGGATATAGTGCAATCTATGATGTTTCTTACCGATTTACCACTATCATTATGGGGTTATGCATTAGAGACAACTGCATTCACGTTAAAAAGGGCACCATCTAAATCCGTTGAGACGACACCGTTTGAACTATGGTTTGGCAAGAAACCAAAGTTGTCGTTTCTTAAAGTTGGGGGTTGCGATGCTTATGTGAAAAAGTTTCATCCTGATAAGCTCAAACCCGAACCAGAGAAATATGTCTTCATAGAATACCCAAAGGAAACTATTGGGTACACCTTCTATCACAGATCCAAAGGCAAGAAATTCCTTGCTAAGAATGGATCCTTTCTAGAGAAGGAGTTTCTCTCGAAAGAAGTGAGTGGGAGGAAAATAGAACTTGATGAGGTAACTGTACATGCTCCCCTATTGGAAAGTAGTTCATCACAAAAATCTGTTCCTGTGACTACTACACCAACTAGTGAGGAAGCTAATGATGATGATCATGTAACTTCAGATCAAGTTACTACCAAACCTCATAGGTAAACCAGAGTGAGATCCGCACCAGAGTGGTACGGTAATCCTGTTCTGGAGGTCATGTTACTTGACCATAACGAACCTACGAACTATGAGGAAGCGATGATGAGCCCAGATTCCGCAAAATGGTTTAAGGCCATGTAATCTGAGATGGGATCCATGTATGAGAACAAAGTATGGACTTTGATTGACTTGCCCAATGATCGGCGAGCCATTGAGATTAAATGGATCTTCAAGAGGAAGACGGACGTTGATAGTAGTGTTACTATCTACACAGCTAGAATTGTTGAAAAAGGTTTCGACAAGTTCAAGGAGTTGACTACGATGAGACCTTCTCACTCGTAGCGATGCTTAAGTCTGTCCAAATCATGTTAGCAAAATGCCACATTTTATGAAATCTGGCAAATGGATGTAAAGACTACATTCCTGAATGGATTTCTGGAATAAGAGTTGTATATGATGCAACCTGAAGGTTTTATCGATCCAAAGGATGCTAACAATATATGCAAGCTACAGCGATCCATCTATGGACTGGTGCAAGCATCTCGGAGTTGGAATATATGCTTTGATAAGTTGATCAAAGCATATAGTTTTATACAGACTTACGGTGAAGCCTGTATTTACAAGAAAGTGAGTGGGAGTACTACAACATTTCTGATAAGTATATGTGAATGACATATTGTTGATGGGAAATAATGTAGAATTATTCTGTAAAGCATAAAGGAGTGTTTGAAACGAGTTTTTCAAAGAAAGACCTCGGTAAAACTGCTTACATATTGAGCGTCAAGATCTATATAGATAGATCAAGACGCTTGATAAGTTTTTCCAGTGAGTACATACCTTGACAAGATTTTGAAGTAGTTCAAAATGGAACAGTCAAAGAAAGAGTTCTTGCCTGTGTTACAAGGTGTGAAATTGAGTAAGACTCAAAGCCCGACCACGGTAGAAGATAGAAAGAGAATGAAAGCCATTCCCTATGCCTCATCCATAGGTTCTATAAAGTATGCCATGCTGTGTACCAGATCTATTGTATACCCTACACTGGCAAGGGAGTACAATAGTGATCTAGGAGTAGATCACTGGACAGCGGTCAAAATTATCCTTAGTGGAATAAGGATATGTTTCTCGATTATTGAGGTGACAAAAGGTTTGCCGTAAAGGGTTACGTCGATGCAAGTTTTGACACTAATCCAGATGACTCTAAGTCTCAATCTGGATACATATTGAAAGTGGGAGCAATTATCTAGAGTAGCTCCGTGCAGAGCATTGTAGACATAGAATTTTGCAAAATACATACGGATCTGAATTTGGCAGACCCATTGACTAAATTTCTCTCACAAGGAAAACATGATCACTCTTTGGGTGCTAATCACATAGCGATGTGAACTAGATTATTGACTCTAGTAAACCCTTTGGGTGTTAGTCACATGGAGATGTGAACTAATCACATAAAGATGTGAACTATTGGTGTTAAATCACATGGTGATGTGAACTAGATTATTGACTCTAGTGCAAGTGGGAGACTGAAGGAAATATGCCCTAGAGGCAATAATAAAGTTATTATTTATTTCCTTATTTCATGATAAATGTTTATTATTCATGCTAGAATTGTATTAACCGGAAACATGATACATGTGTGAATACATAGACAAACAGAGTGTCACTAGTATGCCTCTACTTGACTAGCTCGTTGATCAAAGATGGTTATGTTTCCTAGCCATAGACATGAGTTGTCATTTGATTAACGGGATCACATCATTAGGAGAATGATGTGATTGACATGACCCATTCCGTTAGCTTAGCACACGATCGTTTAGTGTAATGCTATTGCTTTCTTCATGACTTATACATGTTCCTATGACTATGAGATTATGCAACTCCCGTTTACCAGAGGAACACTTTGTGTGCTACCAAATGTCACAACGTAACTGGGTGATTATAAAGGTGCTCTACAGGTGTATCCGAACGTACTTGTTGGGTTGGCCTATTTCGAGATTAGGATTTGTCACTCCGATTGTCGGAGAGGTATCTCTGGGCCCTCTCGATAATGCACATCACTTAAGCCTTGCAAGCATTGCAATTAATGAGATAATTGCGGGATGATGTATTACAGAACGAGTAAAGAGACTTGCCGGTAATGAGATTGAACTAGGTATTGAGATACCGACGATCGAATCTCGAGCAAGTAAAAAACCGATGACAAAGCGTATGTTGTTATGCGGTCTGACCGATTAAAGATCTTCGTAGAATATGTAGGAGCCAATATGAGCATCCAGGTTCCGCTATTGGTCATTGACCGGAGACGTGTCTCGGTCATGTCTACATAATTCTCGAACCCGTAGGGTCCGCATGCTTAACGTTACGATAACAGTTATATTATGAGTTTATATGTTTTGATGTACCGAAGGTTGTTCGGAGTCCTGGATGTGATCACGGACATGACGAGGAGTCTCGAAATGGTCGAGACATAAATATTGATATATTGTAAGCCTATGTTTGGATATCGGAAGTGTTCTGAGTGAAGTAGTGATTTTATAGGAGTACCGGAGGGGTTACCGGAACCCCCCGGAGGCTATTGGGCCTTATGGGCCCAAGTGGAGAAGAGGAGAGGCGGGCCAAGGGGCAGCCGCGCGCCCCTCCACCCCCAAGTCCAAATTGGACAAGGAGGGGGCGGCGCCCCCCCCCTTTTTCCTTCCCCCTCTCTCCTCCTTCCCTCCCAAGTCCTATTCCAACTAGGAAAGGGGGGAGTCCTACTCCCGGTGGAATAGGACTCCTCCTGGCACGCCCCAAGCCTGGCCGCACCTCTCCCCCCTTGCTCCTTTATATACGGGGGCAGGGGCACCCTAGAGACAGAACAATTGATCATTGATCTCTTAGCCGTGTGTGGGTGCCCCCCTCCACCATAGTCCACCTCGATAATATTGTAGCAGTGCTTAGGCGAAGCCCTGCCTCGGTAGAACATCAACATCGTCACCACGCCGTCGTGCTGACGAAACTCTCCCTCAACACTCGGCTGGATCGGAGTTCGAGGGACGTCATTGGGCTAAACGTGTGCTGAACTCGGAGGTGTCGTGCGTTCGGTTCTTGATCGGTCGGATCCTGAAGACGTACGACTACATCAACCGCGTTGTGATAACGCTTCCGCTTACGGTCTACGAGGGTATGTAGACAACACTGTCCCCTCTCGTTGTGATGCATCACCATGATCTTGCGTGTGCGTAGGAAAATTTTGAAATTACTACGTTCCCCAACACTTACATGCTTTCCATGCACTAAGAAGCTACTCATCGAGGTGAAACTTCTTTCCTATTAGTAAATGGTAATCAGAACGTAGCTCAATTTTTTTCGTAATTTTCCCAAATTACGATGACAAGTGTAGTGTTCAAAACTGCATCTACGCACTGCACTGAAAGAAATGTTTTTAGTATTTTTTTCTCACATGATCACCTGCATCATTTTTTTGTTGTACTACTATAGTAGCCTAGGCTAGTCATAGTGGAAAGTAACTTAGACTAGTAACTCTATGGTTACCCTAAGAGCAAGTATTACCTCCATCCTAGTTTACTCTTCCTATTTTGTAGTATCTAAATTTGACCATAGATTTAACTGACAAAATGTTAATGCATGTCACCAAAAACTATATCATTGGATTCATATTTGAACATAATTTCAAATGGTATAATTTTTGGTGACATGCATTGGCATTTTCTTAGGTAAAACCATGGTTAAAGTTTTACACTAAATACGAGGTAGTACAAAAGTGGGCTATAACAGCCGTCCACTATGTAGGCCAGAACACGTGCCAAATTCACTTGTGATGCATTTGGCATCGATGCCCCTCCATTGCTCACCTGGTGCCCCAATCTGGATCACCTACTTTGCTCTGGTGCCAAATTAACTCATGCAATGAAAACACACTTGCGTGGGAGAGAGAGAGAGAGGACTAAGGCAATAAAAAAACACTTGCTTGGGAGAGTGAGAGGCTGCTGTAGTTGGTTTCATTGATTTGTTTATACATGTGGGTCTGTGTGCACAGCGGTGCCAACTCTCTCACATCGCGAGAGTGGTGCCAAAATCTTTTGATTTGACATTGATGCGTATTATGTGGCATACTTTTGAGAAATATGGCATCGGCCACATAGTGGAAGGCAACAAATGCCCAATCTCTTCACGTGCTCCTAGGTAAATGAAAGGGAAGAGAGAGAGAGAGAGAGAGAGAGAGAGAGAGAGAGGAGAATATCGCTAGCCAGCCAACCCTATCATATGAGCGAATGATATTGGTACCTCTTGATGACACGACAATCTTATACAGCCAGCTGCTCTAATATGTTCTCTTCTTTTGCAGATAAAAAGACCCGAAAGTGAAAAATGTGCTGCACTATAAAAATCTCATCGAATGCCTTGATCTCCATCTTACAGAAATTGATTTGATCGACTACCGAGGCAGCACATCTGAGATTAAATGGGCCAGGTTCTTTGTTCTGGAGGCAAGTGTGCTCAAGGTAATGAGGTTTGGAGTTCTCTGGCGCAACAATCAATGGCATGCTGATCACCGCAAGCATCTAAGCCTAAATGAAAAGTCTCTGCAGAAGCTGAATTTGTTTTTGAAACATCAAGTGGCCAAAGACTCGAAAATTTATTAAACTTCCTAGTAATTCCCTCTTCGTAGGTGCAACACTACTCCTAACATTTGTAATATCAGTTTGAAACTTGTTATTGCCGTGTCCTATTCCCGCGTTTTCAAAATCCTGCGAATCAAAGATGTCTTGAGTTGGTGATGATGTTGTCCTGCCATCTTTCACCAATAGCCGTCGGATCTAGATTTGACGCATACAAACCAAACTTCTGCAGTTTTGCAAAAAGATGCCCACACTTGTTCCCTATTTACAAACAACTTCTTGTCTCTCACAATCAGCCTTATCTCCTCCCCACCACATCTACAAGGCCATGGAGAAATCTGGCGCGATGGCCACTGCCGGCGCCATCCACCACCAATCTTGGTGTTACGTGCAATGCATAGGCATCTACGCATGGGAAATTATGTCGAACACGGCTAGTTGTAAGCAGGCTAGCTCTACAGCCATGATGAGAGTGACTGCAGACAGTGAGGCTGACTATGGTATGCCGAACACGAAGCCTATACTCAGGTGTCATCTCCGGCCCAGGGTCTTGTCACTTCACTGTGAGGAGCAGCACGTAATAATTTGACCAACAGGTAGTACAGTACTACTACATTGGTAGTACTACTACTAGTACTAGCACCACCGTCTGGATTTAGTAGTACTACCACGTCCATATGGATTTGGTATTTGACTAGCAATACCTAGTAATGCATGTCACAAAAAATGTACTACTCCCTCTATAAATAAATACATGGTGTATTGTTTTACTTCTTCCGGTAGATGGCTCAAATCTGAAGTCTCATCAATCAGACTACTATTGTACTCACCGAGCACTCAACTTTGGAAGCTACCAACAAAAAAATGCAATCAAAGACTACTATCATACTCCCTCCATACTGGTGCATTAGTCACGTTACGAAAACCAAATAGTAATCCCAAAACTTTTAGGCGTGGTGCATTAACTACCCACCTCGTCCCCTGTTTTTTGCCACGAAAAAAGAAATCACCCAATACGAGACGTGGGGTGCGTATGCATCCAATGACTTGAGACTACTCCCTCCGTCTAGGTGTATAAGTCATCTTAGAGTAAGTGAAAAAGAGGAGTGGGATCTCATACAAGAGCCTAGCTATATGCGAATTCCTAGAGCGATACAATAAATATGAAGAAAGAAAGAGAGAAGATGAGAAAAAGTAGTACTCTTATAGCCAGCCTTATAGCTAACCTTATTGTATAATGGCTACAAGTGATGGATCTATATGACATGGCAACAGCATATAGCCAGCAGCTGGCTATACTATTAAGAGCATGGTAATAGTATAGCCAACTGCTAGCTATAAGCCATTGCCATGTCATCTATAGCCCATCTCATAGCCAATATGTACAATAGTTGATTAGAAGAGTGTATTACTTCTTTATTATATGGGCCATCTTTCACTCTCACAAATTGCCTAGGAGCACGTGCTAGACCTGGCTCTTCACCAAGAGCCCGCTTACCTTCTCTCTCTGCTCTTTCCTTTCCTCCAACTAAGCAAGAATATACTAGTTTATTTCTTATAGCCAGCTGACTCAGCTCTATTGTACTTGATCTAACCATGCTCTTAGGTTTGTACACCGTGACCAAGACGAAGGGGAAAGCGAGAGAACTTCATGTATTTTTGCTAATTAATAGGATTACATGCAATGAACTAACCACTGCATGTCATGTTTGGTAGTTGACAGTGTCCTGGACTAGGGGTACTCATCACATCGTCTCCCGATCAGTTGGATTGGGCCGAGGACCCCCATGGCCGTATACTCATGGGCCAGTTCGGACAGCTGCCGCATACAAGGAAGATTCAACAAGACTTGGTGATCAAGACAAGGACTCCTCCCCACCGGCGTATTCGGCTGGGACTCTTTGTTATCCTAGGCCTCGGGTGCATTATATAAATCGAGGCCAGGCTAGTCAATAGATCATATACAACAACAATCATACCATAGGCTAGCTTCTAGGGTTTAGCCTCTATGATCTCATGGTAGATCAACTCTTGTAATACTCATATCATCAAGATCAATCAAGTAGGAAGTAGGGTATTACCTCCATCGAGAGGGCCCGAACCTGGGTAAACATCGTGTCCCCCGCCTCCTGTTACCATCGATCCTAGACGCACAATTCGGGACGCCCTACCCGAGATCCGCCAGTTTTGACACCGCCATTGGTGCTTTCATTGAGAGTTCCGCTGTGTGATCGGCAAAAGGATCAATGGCTCGACAACAGATCAACTGTGACGTCGGCTTCTTCGTCACCGGCTCGGCTGGTCACCTTGGCTGGACCGAGGACTGTGCCCTACCTCCGATCGTCATATTCGGATGAGGGCCTTCATCAACATCAACTCCGATCTCTATCAAGATCATGGAGGAATCATCCAGGGAGCCCGGTGGCTCAACGTCAACATTGCCCTTGGGCGACCGTGCTGTTTTCCTGGACAACGAACTTGTATCCGCCGCCACCGCCTCCTCAAGTGTCGTTTTAACGATTGCTTTGGTGGAACTGTGCGGAATTGAGTCTACAACAACCCTGGAAAATTTCGTCGAGTTCCGATGGAGGAATCTCTGGCAATCCGCGATATACCAGAGCCATGTCAAATCTGGACGGGAATCTGGACGAGTTTAGGGTGTGGTGTCCAGCTTCTAGCTCGGACATCCTTTGGAAGATCCAACTGTTGATCGGATGCATAATTCCTATATCTACCACCCCTCCAAATTTCAGTTCGATCCGACCGTCCAAACTCGGGGAACCTTCCGAGTAGTGCATCACTTTTCGGATCTGTTTTGTGCATGAGAACAAATCCGACCCGAACTCATCTTTTTTATGAACGGGATTTCGCACATCCTTTTTGAAGGAAGTTTTGTATGGGGTATTGTGTTTTGTTCCCAAATACATCCCGCTAATTTTGAAGTCTTTTTCAATATGATCTTCACCATCGCGCTGGTGTCAAACCAGCCCGACAACGTTGCTCTATGGCTGCCGACCTGCGGTAGACACGTTGTCACTTTACTGAGCCGAGCTCAACTTCTTCGGATCATCATCTCGGCAAGCCGAACAAGAGTTCGGCATCGCGAAGGATAAATCATTACTAACATCGCCATCCCACGGATTACACGGAGCGGGCACACCGGCATCGCCGCACGGTCACTTCATCAAGCCGACATTGACCATGTCACGACCGGCATCGGCAGGGCCACACTGTTGCTTCTTTAAGCCAATGTCCATCACGCCGGCCTACTTCGACTCATCGGCTGACATCGAGGCTTCGACATCTCGGCTGGACTGGGGGCTCCGCCACCTCTTCATCAACCTACTCCGGAGACTTCGGCTTCACTAGCTTACCCGCCTCGTCACGTTGGCTGGGCAGAGGGCTTTGCCTTGGCAAGCCGACCTTTGCCAGCGTCGCCATGCTGTCACTTTATCGCCCGTCAGGCAATGGGTGTGCGGATCGAGTCCCAATTTTGGGAGTCACCTTTCTTCGGATTGTTACAACAAATAAACCAGGTGGTATTAATCCTAGTAATTTTTGCTTGTTTGGGTTTATTTTTCCCAAGAAATTATTACTCTGGTTTGTTCCATCATCTGTACACAGGTCTATCGAATGGTGGCCGCACTAACGACGGTCGTATGGTGGTTCGATCAGTTTCCGTACATAGTCTGGCGAACGCCGCATCCGGAACTCGGACCGACATGTGAAGTAATGGACTTTGACTGCGTCACGTGGTCTCTTCGGCAAGCCGACGCCGTCGTCCCAATCAGCGTAAATCGGCTCGCGTGATCACCTTGTTGGTCGTGTTGCCATACCGACGTGTTCGGTTGCCTCGGGGACTTCGGCATCGCCGAGAAGGCTCTACCTCATCGAGTGTTCGGCGCACATGCCATATTTTCTTTTATTACTCACTTTGCATAAATTATATATTATGCAACGATTTTTTTTAATTATTATTATTACTATTATCTCCGTTTGCACTATTTTTTGTGCGTAGGAAAATGATCCGGGTCGGGCAGTATTGTCAACTCGGTGTACTTACATACCACGTCACCTCGGCTGGACGGGGGGCTTCGTCAACACTTCATTACCCCAGGCCGGGGACTTCGGCGTCACACTGCTGGCCTGCATTGGCCGTGCTATGTCACCACTTCAGAGTGCCGAGCTCTTCGCTCCGCCACCTCGGGACCGGCTTGGGGGATGGAATATTGTCCCACATCAAGCTCGGACCACGTCATCAATGCCGAACACATTAACCAGCTAAGTCATTTTCATGCTCAAAGTTTTACAATTTTTAACTTGTGTTCGGATCGACCAAGCATTATACTTTGTTGACAAAAAGTTTGTGAAAAAAATTCCTTGTCATAACTTTGTTTGTGACACACAAATTTAAATACCCAATTCACTTGGGGGCTTCCTTCATGAAGCCTTTCCTCTTGCATACGATTATACTTGTACGGCTTCGTTCCTTGTTCGTGTATTACGCCACAATATGCACCATATTGACTTAAGCGATTTGCAAGCTGGGTTGCCTTGCTCCTGTGTTTGCCCCTACATTATCGATTGTTCGGCTAGGGAGTAAAGGGAGCACCTCTGTGATTGTCACGATCGGGTCATCCGAGCCGGACCTCAGACAGGGTGAATCCGAAAGCTAGCACTCTTATGTTTTTCAATTATGGTTGGCACACAACGGAACTCATGAGTACAAAAAATCTATTACACAAGTCTCATAGTAACAATGAGCACCGAAGAAAGGTATCGGTGGGGGTACTATTTTCCTCGAAGATGCTTCTTACACTTCGTCGGTAATATAGCATAAGTTCCCTGAGCACCCTTTGTTTGTTACAACCTTATGGCCTGATTGCCTGGTTATCGGAAACACCGTCGATATTCTTGACAGGTGGAGTACATAACACTTTTCGGCCCTTGACCTAAGAGGGAGAAGCTGACGGTCGGTTAAGACGTGTTTAAAGTTTGGGTGAACACAAATATGACATAAGTACTTCGATACATACAATCATTATACATAAAATTCTTTTACCCAAGTCACTTGGGGGCTCTTAAATTTGCATGAGCCCTTTTACAATAAATTTTTCTTCTCAGTCGCTGCAAAGTCTTTTTCTGTCACTCCTTTTTCGACGTGAGTGTGTGGTCAATAGCCGGGTAGCCTGATTTCTCTCTCAAGCCGCTCGAGTTTTAGTTCGCTAAACCAGCCTAACGAGAAACACCCCACATTCGGGATAGGGAGGTTGAAGCTGAAGGCTGGCCCGCTTGAAGTCTTGAGATAGGATGCATCATGTTAAAGCACGACAGAAGCACCGTTTTTCTCTAAGACCAATTTTTTGGATTGCAGAACACTTGATCTAGTTCGGACGTCAAGTTTTTCCTGATGTTTTTGGTTTTCCAAGCATATGGCACTTTTAAACTATTTGTGTGTTTCCGGCATTAGTCTCGTAGTGCGGCGTCGGACACCTTTAGGGATTCGGCAAAAAATTCTCGGATATTGATGTATATGCATCGGTTTCGAATTGCGTCTTTGGTCAATAGTTGGGTTGCCCGGCTCCTGTGCTTGCCTCCTACATTCCACTTTGTTCGGCTAGGTGTGCAATGGGAGAACCACTGCGATTGTGCTTCCAGCTAGCATGGTTAAGCGCCTCAGTGGAGAAAGCCGAAAACTGACTGTCACAATAAGCGTAAACTGGTCAGTGATCCGATGATTGTGTTAAATGACGGGTCGTTCATAATATTGGCCGAAGTGTTTACGGCTTGACCTCGACTGTCGCCGAACACTAACCAGAGGCTAGTAACTGGCCTTCCAACTTTAAGCTCATATGACTAAGTGAAAGTTAGAAGGCCCGCATATCTGATTGCCTCGTTTCTGCTAACACAACCGCCTCCGGGCACCGAGACGTCGGCTAAGGGTTGTTTTGTTAGTGCGGAAACACCCTGCGTAGTATCTACCAAGGGGTAGAAGCCGACGATGGGCCACTTTCAATTGATAAACGGTCGCAATGGAGTCAAAATAATGATGTAAAGTACTTGGATACATAGAATCATTACATGTAATCCATGATTTTACTCTGGATTTCGATCCTTAATTCGGCCACCCGTGCCCACATTAAGGCTTGGGGGCTACTTGGATTCGTGCTCATTATTTATAAATATTAAAGGGGCACATCAATCCCCTGATCTGGTGTTGCCACCCGACCAGTGTCTCGGGGGCTACTGCATTGCCTATTTCAATGCAGAAAATTCCAACCAAGTGTTCGACTTGACCGAACTATGGGCAAACGTGTCTTCGGATAACAATAGGTACCATTTGGACCTATCCGGCGTCAGGCTAAATATATTATGGCAACTTTTCAAGACCCTCTCTCAAGGGCCCGTTGGCCGATCACTATTATTTCTAATATATTACACTGTCTTTCTATTCCTACGTGTGCTACCGAGCTAGGAGTTGATCCTCAGGCCGATTTCGCGCATCGACCTGAGTCTCAGGGGCTACTAGGATGAGCGGTTTCATGTTTTCCTTCAGGTGCATCTCGGGTTCTAGACCGACGCACACCTTGAGGGCTACTAGTTATACATGTTGACTGCGAATAAATTTATGCACATCGGAACTAAAAATTCGTAAACAATCAGCCCAAGCCCGAGGTGGTGCACCACCTTGGAGGTAGTCCGGCGTAAAGCTCGGATTTGAATGGCTGGCTCCATAGAGGGCATTTCCGGCATTAAGCTCGGCTAAACTCCTTCAACTTTTTTTGAACCGGGGTGGTCTATGACATCTCGGATACATTCCGGCGTTGGAGCTTGGGTATAGTCTGGCGTTGGGACTCGGATACAGCCCGACGTTGGTGCTCGGCTGCAAAATATACCTCGAATACAGTCCAGCGTTGGGGCTTGGACGCAAGAGGACACTGTTGCCCGGGAACAACTTCAAACCTGAGGTGTGGCATAAAAATAACAAGGCATTGATAAAGGCCGGAAACTTAAAGGGGCTCCTCGGATACCCGACGTGTAAACTCGTTGAATGCATTTCGGTGATCCTCAAGATCGATGATGAGAAGATTTGTTGAACCAGTTTTCAAGAGCGACAACCGAAGATGAAGAACAGTTTGGAAGAATCCAGGAGCGTCCCCAACTTTAAGACCGGTTAAGGGGGCTACTGACAGTGTCCTAGACTAGGGAGTACTCATCACGTCGTCTCCCGATCAGTTTGATTGGGCCGAGGACCCCCATGGTCGTATACTCATGGGCCAGTTCGGACAGCTACCGCATACAAGGAAGATTCCACAAGACTTGGTGATCAAGACAAGGACTCCTCCCCACCGGCGAATTCGGCTAGGACTCTTGTTATCCTAGGCCTCGAGTGCATTATATAAATCGAGGCCAGGCTAGTCGATAGATCATATACAACAACAATCATACCATAGGCTAGCTTCTAGGGTTTAGCCTCTATGATCTCGTGGTAGATCAACTCTTGTAATACTCATATCATCAAGATCAATCTAACAGGAAGTAGGGTATTACCTCCATCGAGAGGGCCCGAACCTGTGTAAACATCATGTCCCCCGCCTCCCGTTACCATCAATCCTAGACGCACAGTCCGGAAGCCCCTACCCGAGATCCACCGGTTTTGACACCGACAGTAGTCTCAAGTCATTAAAATCATGCACGACCCACATCTCTCATTGGTTGATATGTCACGAAATAAGAAACGAGGAGGGAGTTAATGTACCGTGCCTAAGTGTTTTGGGATTATTTGGTTTTCTTAAGGTGACTTACACAACATTTTTGGTTACATGCATTAACATTTTATTAGTTAAATCAAAGGTCAAAACTTGGCGCAAAATGCAAAGGGGGCCAATAAACCAGTAAACATCAAAGTTCTCTCGTTTGGCCCCAACTAGAGGTCCGGTGAGATGACTATACTGCACCGGCACAGAGGGGGGCGTAGCTTCATTGACTTACTACACCTGCCTTTGGGTGTATGACACGTGGGCCCAATAGGTGGTTGTCCCACCTGTCATACAGCCAAAGGCAGGTGCAGTAGATGGCCGAGGAGTAGATGGCCAACACACACGTGAATGCAACGCAGTCTGCACTTCTCATATAAAGGCTCCCCGCCAATCCAATCTATGAAATCCTACGCACCTACGCACCCTAACCAAGGGCAAGAGTGATCACTTCAATCGCAAGATCAGTTGACTAGAAGCTAGATCCTTGGAGGCGATGAGCGCGAGCATCAGCCGGCTGTGCTAGATAGTCCACGACGCCAGCCTGTGGCCCGGCACAGAGGAACGTCTCCAGGTCGTGCTTGAGGCCACCAGGGTGAGAGGCTTCTTGGAAGACAACTTCGTGTCCTTGTTCAATGAGGTCCTCGTCGGCTTCCTCGACAAGTTCACTGTCGTCAAGAAGCTCGCGGACGACCTTGACGTACGCCTCCAGCCCATTCGCCCAGGCTCTGTGATGCCCGCCACCCTCAACGGCTTCTATGGTGACAACCTCTTCAATGCACTGGTGGTCCTGCGTCTGCCCGCCGTCGCGCCGGAGAATGTCCACCTCAAGGTCGCGCTCGCCACACAACGCTTGGCGCAGCAAGACACCATCGGCGTAATCACTCACGTGTACGTGCAAATCATCCACAAGGACTACTATGTGCCGGAGGAGGACGATAGGTCGCTGGCCTTCTTGGACCGCAGGGCAACCTTGGACGGCATTGTTCAGAAGCACGTTGAGCTCACCGCCAACGCCGCTGCTCCTCACACGTCGGTTGGTGACCCGGCGCACTAGGGTATCTTTATCTATCCATCAAATCCATGTAGTAGTATATGGTACTACTAGTAATTATCTTACCTTTTGCATCAACTTCAAATTTTTGGTACGTACTCCATGCATGAAGCTCGCCAGAACCAAACTTCTCATTACTCTAGGGAATTTTTTTATTTCTATCTATCTGTCGCGCCATGGAGCAGAACCAAATTTTACAAGTTACAAGTTCAAAGGGAAAAGCCTGTTGTGTTCGCGTCGCACCCCCACATGGTTGGTCAGGCATGGCGCTCAAGGGGGAATGCGTGTTGTGTTGCATTTTCACTTCAAGTGGGACTGCATGCCGCTCAAGAGTAGTAAGATTCTATTTACAGTTTAACCCAAGATGCACATCACGTGGCTTCAAATACCACTCCATTTTCTTGCATGACACGACCTAGATGCTGGATATCCCACGTGTCGGCAAAAGGAGGAAGAACTAGACCAGGCGCCACTGAGTATATGGGTCCTCATGCTCGTGATCATCATATTGAATTGCATCACAGTACATATCCGTGTACAGAAACTGACTTTTGAGCAATATACATCCAGTCGAACTACGAAGGAAGACAACAAGCTTGTCGAACATAGCAACAACTCCGTAGTCCGTGTAATCCCAAGAGCGGTCGGGAACTCGACAAATTGCTATCTTCTATAGACGACAGTCACCATGATTATAGTTGAATGTACGTAGAATACCGGTGTGCTCAACCTCTGGGCATTCTGAGATTTCTGGAAGTTGAACCCGGTGACGAGTGTACACATTCACAAGTTCCCACTCGCAGTTGTACCCAATATAAACAACCCAATCTCCATTTGCGCCTGCCCAAGCCTTACCCTCAAGTGATGGCATCTTAACATCACACATATCATTATCAAGCGGCACCAACTTGCACAAGGCGAGGCTTGCGTCGTCCGCGCGCCAGTGACCAGGGTCACGGTGAAGAAGATAGGGGAGATCTGACCTCTCCTGGACCTTTGGGTTTTTTGTAATGATGTTATCAGTTGAGTCGAGAATGGTCTTGAACAAAACTGCCATGCTAGCCAAGGTGATGACATCGCACCGATCAATGAGTTCCTCCACCACGTCATCATTCAGATCGGGGCAAGAATTACAAGGGTCGTTTCTGGCCTGTTCCCTCCATGGAGAAGATGATCGAACAATGGCAGAAGGAAGGGTGAAGGCAAATGGAGGAGGGAGGAAGAGCGTGCGACAACAGTTCCAAATCGAGAGGGAAATGCGAAGACTCGGTGGACGGTTGCCACGATACACGAAGAGGCGCCCCGGCCTACATAGACGTTCGTTCGGAAATTGTACAAAAGGACTTGCCGTCGTCTCACTGACATGTTGGAATGGGACCACATGTCAACGAAGAGGCTAGTGGGGAGCGGACGGTTGCCACGGAGGTCACACATTGACGATAATGCCGTCTTGTCAGACCTAGCGCCCGCGCAGGATGGCTTCCGTCCCCCATACAAGCGAAGCCACTTCGCACCCCCACACGGTTGGTCCTCCACGCCGCTAGGACAATTCCAGTGCTTGCAGCTTGGACGTGTGCTCTCTCAGCCCCCTTTCCCTCAATGCCCCGGAGCTACCAAACCATGGCTACATGTTTTGCGCACCCGGCGACCGGATTTGGAGCGGATCTGATCGGGCTTTAGCTCGCCTGGCTGTGGGAGGCCGCACCGCGCCATGGACTGGCCAGGCACCGGGCCGGAAGGCCCCGGCAAGGCCGCAAGGCCGTATGCAGGTACCGACTCCTCCTATAGCCGCTCGGATCTACACCGTCGGTGGTCCGCCGGTAGATACATGAATGGCGGCCGACCGGGCTTGGTGCTAGCCCAAAAGCTCATCGGCGCACCGTTGCCACTCATTACGTGTGACGACTGCCCAAAGAAGGTCTTGCGCCGCGTGTCTACAATGCCGGAACATCCTGGATGGGTGTTAATCAAGTGCTCAACCGATGGGGTATGTGCTAGTTTATCTTTGGTTGTGCTCTCGGGTTATACTAGTTGTGCTAAATTAAAATTTTATTGTGTAGAATGGATGCAAGTTTTGGTATTGGAAAGAAGAGTACATCGATATATTGATAGAGTGCAATTTAGTAGATGTTCTACCACTTTTAGCTAGCATAGAGGCTAGAGATGAGACTAGTGCACTTGTTGATAGAATAAAGGGTAGACATGAGACTAGATGCAAGGAAGCAATGTCTACTTCTTTACACTCGAAGAAGAAAGAAGCACGCAAGATCGAGCCTCCGTAGATCAACAATGAATGCATCGAGAAGGCACTAATCCAACTTACAGGAGCAGGTATGGAAGTTGGATATCTTCTAAAATGTATTCTTGTGGTTCTTGTTTTCTTTGGTCTTGCTTTTCTAGTCAAATTTTGGTGATGTATTTCCATGTACCAAAAATCAATGATGAAAAAAAGATATGTGTTTGCAAAGAAAAATGTACGCGGGGGGGATGCGTCCGCGCGTTGGGCGCACGACCACCGCATCCGAGAAATGGCCCGGACACGACCCCATTGCCCTACCCAAACAGACAGAATCTGGGCAAAATGGAGGTCCATTTGGGCTCGTGCATTGGAGTTGGCCTTACAAGTGGGACCGCAATTAAGGAAACCGACTATCGGCAAACCCCCACATCGCCTGCCGCGCGATGGCTGAGTTAGAGAAACGAGGAGGTTGAAGAGATAGATGTAGCACGGACTCCAAGAAATATGGTGTCAGATGGAAGTCGTTCTGGTGGCGTGTGTCGTACTCTTGGACGTGAATGCTTGTTCTGGCCCATGCCACCCTACTATATATCAAGGATTCGAGGTGTTGGTTACGTACAGCGAACACATTAACATATGGCCCACCTCACACTATGGCCAAATTTCTTGGAGTCATGCTAGGTTAAAAAGTGTTCTTTGTTAGGGTGGGTGGCTGGTCCCAAGTTTAAAACTTGTTGTATTACGTATACATAGACGTAGAGATAGTGAAGCGGTTTTGAAAGTTTGAACCCAAACATCAGAATGCAATTTCTACTGGACTCATCTGAGGAGCTAGGATGATGGGATTCGCAGCTACATCAAAAACACCCGCCCGACGCGTGAAGCATCCAATGACCTGTTGCAATGCACGTACAATTATGTATTTAGAAAATATATTTTTTACCTCGTCCCAGCATCCACTCAGAGAAGTGGCTCGAAAGCCATTCATAAATTTAGTAAGTTTATCACAAGCATATCATTTTATGACATACAACAAGTCATCAACCCACAACGAAAACGAGGATACATTATAAATACTAAAGTTTTCATCACACAACAAATAACAAGCAATGAAATGAACTTCAGCTCAACCACTCGTCGGCGTTGGAACGCTTGCTTTGCACCAGAAGTGATTCTTCGGGAAGGGCCAGCTACTGTCAATCTCGAGACCAATGCAGGACTGATCATCCAGGCTGAAGGGGCCTATGTCAGGACGCATATTGTGATAGCCACGGTAGGGAACCATAGAAATGTTCGAGGTATAGGTACAGTTGCTTCTCATAAATGGTGGTAACATTGTGTCAACAGCAGCTGGATCACCTTTCACCATCATTGGATAGTTTTGTCCAAGGAAGAGCGAGTTTGCTCCAAGAGTATCAATACTAAACCATGGAGAAGGTGTTGGCGCTAGCATAGTAGTATACATCCCGAATACCCTGCAACAGTTGTTGGAATAGGTCCGGAGAGTGTAACCATGGGAGACAACACCTGCTTCCTTAGTAACATTAGTAGTGGCCTGTATACAAACAAGAAGAGGTGATCCATCGGAATAAGTTGCCAGGCGCCACTGAGTACATGGGTCCTCATGCTCGTGATCATCATCATCGTCATCTCCCCCTTGGTTATAATTTTTTTCAAATATAGGTGGTGGAATGTTCACAGGTCCTTGGAAACACAAGAAGGTTAATTAGTAAAGGGAAACTAGCTAACCCGCATGCATGTGGATGAAAAAATTATAATTATGGTGGAAGACAAACCTACCGAAAGCATAAGGATTCGATGCAAAAACAGTGCCACGAGTGGTGGCAGCAAACACAAGACCCTCGTATTGAATTGCATCACAGTACACATCCGTGTATAGAAACTGATTTTTGAGCAATATCCATCCAGACGAACTATGAAGGAAGGCAACAAGCTTGTCGAAGATAGCAACAACTCCATGGTCCGTGTAATCCCAAGAGCGGTCGGGAACTCAACAAATTGCTATCTTCTATAGACGACAGTCACCATGATGTTGAATGTACGTAGAATACGGTGTGCTCAACCTCTGGGCAGTCTGAGATTTTTGGAAGTGGAACCCGATGACGAGAGTACACATTCACAAGTTCCCACTCGCAGTTGTACCCAATGTAAACAACCCAATCACCATTTGCGCCTCCCCAAGCCTTACCCTCAAGTGATGGCATCTTAACATCACACGTATCATTATCAAGCGGCACCAACTTGCACAAGGCGAGGCTTGCATCATCCGTGCGCCAGTGACCAGGGTCACGATGAAGAAGACAGGGGAGGTCAAACCGCTCCTAGACCCTTGGGTTCTTTGTAATGATGTTATTAGTTGAGTCGGGAATGGTCTTGAACGAACCTGCCATGCTAGTCGAGGTGATGACGTCGCACCGATAAATGAGTTCCTCCACCACGTCATCATTTAGATCGGGGCAAGAATAATGGGGTTGTTTCCAGCCTGTTCCCTCCATGGAGAAGACGATCGAACAATGGCAGAAGGAAGGGTGAAGGCAAATGGAGGAGGGAGGAAGAGCGTGCGACAACAGTTCCAAATCAAGAGGGAAAGGTGAAGAGTCGGTGGATGGTTGCCACTGTACACGAAGAGGTGCCCCGGCCTACATAAACGTCTGTTCGAAAATTGTACAAAAGGACTCGCCGTCGTCTCACTGACATGTTGGAACGGGACCAGATGTCAACGTAACATGGTGTGTAATTTCTCATGCAAAATGTGATCTGGCCGCGTTGGCCCGAGGTGCCGCATTAGTTATCGACCTTTATTTTTTTAATGGCGTGCCGTTCAGTTTTGAAGCACGACTAACTGGTACTGTATGTAGAGAAAATATAAACTACTCTACCACTACTCCACCTCTAGTACTAGTAGTATAAAAAAGATATATAGGCTGGAGCTTCGGCGCTTTCTTGCTAAGGGTTGCCCACTTGCTTCTCACACTATCACCCTCTCTCCAGATCTAAAAACACGGCCTCTCTCTCCCTCCTCACTGGTGGTCACGGATCCACTGGGGAAGAAAAGGACTTGCAGCGTTGACGCACTCGCCGTCAGCGAGCGAGGTCACACACTGACGACAAGGCCGTCCTCTCAGGCCTAGCGCCCGCGCGGGATGGCCTTCGTCCCCAAGCTAGCTACCGTAGTGTGTGCGGAGGACGACAACCACGAGTGAAGCCACTTCCCGCCGACCCTCAGGTATGCTACCACTTTTTGAACCATACCCTTGTTCAATTGCCCCATCTACCACATCGCTGCATGTGGATCTTTTTCCACTCCACCATCTGCCCAATTTTCTATCCTCTGCTCTGCTGGTCACGAGGTGAAAACCTTAATTTGCACTATTAAAGGAAACCCTACTTCATGGAGACTAATCCATGTCTGGGTTGAATAAGTAAAGGAAGGGAGACTGTACTGTCCAAGAGACTAGGCATCGAACCCTCATCTAGGTTGAAAAGGGGAAAATCAGTAGCTGAGGAATGAGTCTCGTGTCTCTCGGCTGAAAAAGGGTAGAAAGGCATGACACGGCAATAGAGAATGACTAGGTCGATCGGTTTGTTGTCCTCACATAGGAATAAGGTGGCTAAAGAGAACAAAAATGGGACATAATCCACATATGTTGCCTGGATATTTGTTGCTCTAGGCAGCCATACCTCCCTCACCACTCTATGCATCCGTGGAGGTACATCGTACTAGTGCGCCCATTGTCCGAATGGGCCTCCCATGCTCTTATTGCCCCTTTTTTGTTGTTAGTATAACGCCAGCGGTCAAGTCAAGCAATGCTACTGCTAAAGTGATGCCACATTTAACAAATGCCGCACTCAGTGTAATGCCACCGATAAATTTAAGCAATGCCATTTAATGTCACTGGGTTATTTCGGGATTAGCTGTTGATTGTGGATGTATTAAAGATTTTTCAGCTAAGGAATTCTAATGTGGTTGCACAGCCAGTATACCAACAATGAAATTGTTACTACCTTCAGATTTTTGCACTGTTAATGCTTATAGATTACATACCTCACTTTCATGAGATAAGTCAAAAAAATATACAGTGTCACCAAAATGCCAAGGCGCTGATGTCATTTTATTTTGGTTAAACTGCACAAAAAATTATGAAGACAAGAGGAAAGGTCAAGAGTGGGCACCTCCTCCTCCGGCTGTTCTCTTGATTCATTCGATGAAGTTTTTATGTTTGATCAATTATCAAGATTGGGATAGCAATTTTTAGGTCCCCTCGATTTTGAAATGATATTTACCTTGAAGGTACATGGTTTGCAATTTTTTATACTGTCATTAGTTAATAATGCTAGTTACCTTCAGACTTTTGTATTTGGTTTAATGCTCTTGCACAACTAGTATACCAATGCTGAAACTTGTTACCTTTACATTTTGTATTGCTAATTCTTATAGAAATCTTCCAGTGCTAGAGCTTATGGAAATCTGTTCAGTAAAACCATTGTATTGTACCCTCTAATAAAATAACTACTCTACTGTTGCACTAGCCACTGGATTAGTGTATATGTGTACTATTCGAATGGTGTTGCATTAGCGTATGGACATATATAAAGTGTGGCAAGCTTTCCCAGATATGTGCTCAAGAAAACTACTACCTCTTTTTCTAAATGCTAGATGTGTGGGTACTTTAAATTGAACTATGAAAACGTCTTATATTAAGGAACAGAGGGTGTAGAGTTCACTCAAATTATCCCGGTAAAGCTATTCACACCTTTGTTAAAATTAATGTTCATTATGTTATCGGAGGAGGTCTGTATGTTTGTCTCTAATGCATGTCGACTACATACCTGACATCATGATGTAATGTTAAGTCATTTCCTTTTGTACAGTGTCACTGAATTGTCAAGGCGGTGATGGCATTTTATTTTAGTTGAACTGCACAAAATATGCTTAAAAGAAGAGGAAAGGTCAGGAATGGTTCAATTTTAAAAAAAAACTATGTATGCCTTCCTGACATCAGCCGTTGTTGCCTGATTTATTCCTTCAAACAGGTGGTTAGAAATAGTCTTGCTACCTTTTCCCATTATGAAATTGGAATGCTTATATTTGTGAGTCTATGCTTCAACTAGTGCCACTTTTATAGTAATCACACTTTCAATATTTGTGCAAACAGGGATGCTCGATTTTTGTGGAACTTCACAAAAAGTCCAAATGGTTCAACATTATGAGCATGTTTCTTCCAAACCTTTATATCCAAATGGTGGCCCTATTAGCTGTTCATTATGAAGGTACATGGTTTCCTACTATCTTGCTACTCTTTTTGTACTGTCATTAGATAGTAATACTAATGGTTTGCATGTGAATTTATTGGCAGGGTGGACCTACATTGGAGGTGCAGGACAAGATTCAATGATTGGATGCTTAATTTCGGTTGTATCGATTTCACCTCTTCCATCACTGCGAACGTGGATATCCTTGGTCTGATGAATAATAGGCGCTATGTTTCTGCTTTGAACCACCAAATCAATTCAGTATGAAACTGTCCAGGGCTAAACATGACTGTATCAAATTGTCCATTGCAAAACATGACAGATGCTAAGCGGAAGAGACGTGTTTAAACCAAAAATACAAGGTGGGTATATGTTTACTAGCTACTTGATATTTGTGCAGACAGAGATGTCTGCACGTTGCTATTTGGCAAACAAACAAAGTGACTGCAATTTTGGTTGCACTGCACAAGAGAATAGTATAGTCACTACATGCAGTGCCATTTGAAAATAGACATAGAGAGATTGGATAGTCACTTCATGGACTGCAGAAAAGTAGTACTGTACTATTTGGCCAACACTAGGTGCTTCATTGCTTTGGTTTGATTATACAATGGGCATCATTTTGCCTAAGTTAAAGTTTGTATTCCGAAAATAGTCTTGTCGTGTGATTGAGAGAAGACCAAATCATATTGCAGTGGATGTTCCTCCATCGTGTGTGGTTCATTTTCATGGTTCCAGCTATTGGTGAAACCACTTACGTTTGCAAGAGGAATTGTATACTTCACAAAAAAATTGTCTTTCAGTCTGTACTAAATGTTGGCCAAGAGAAGCATCCATGTTAGTAGGAAGAACATATGTTTTTTCTAGATGTTTGCTTTTGGAGCTACATATTTGTATATGATCTGTGAATCATTGAGATGCATTAACATGTTGATCTTACGTATGGGAATCATACTAGTTGGTTTTTAATTTGGGCTACTGAACATATTACAATGCCAGGTCTGTGAGTCTCGTGTGAACATTCCGAACGGATCGGATCTTACTGCTGTGCACATCATGATCCTTATTTCTGTGTTCTCGGAGTTTACAAGTTACTAACAGTTCCTTATTTATGTTCGCTCAGTGTTTACAAGTTATTGATCGATCACTAGATAGCCTACTAATGCGCTCCTAGCAGTTTTAGTTGCGACGCAAGATCCGAAGTGGCAGTTTTTTGAATAAAAATGCCTACCTCTGAAGAAACTGACAAGCTGCTCTGAAGAAACTGCCAGCAAAAACATTCGTAACTGCCTTATCTCCCAGCGAACATTCATCAGCTAATGCGATCCTACACGTACACCATCCAACCTACTCGATCCTACACGTACACTATCTGACCTACTCAATCCTACACGAATAAATAGCAGATCACGCACATACTACCTCCTTTCCGGTTTGCAGGGATCAATTCAAAAAATGACCTACTCGATCCTACAAGAATAAATAGCGGATCACGCATGTACTACCTCCTTTCCGGTTTGCAAGGCTTAATTCAAAAATCTCACCAACCAAGGTAGATGATAGTGGTGGAATCATTTTTCACAAGGAGGGAGTACCTCATCTGGATGATTCGAGTGCACTCGTTTGACCGTCATGTCGGCGTGCGACCCAGCACGGACGGGGCGCACCATTGACGGGACGGGACGACACAGTCATAATTTCAGTTTTTCTAGTTTTCCACGGCAAGCTGGCGCGCTAAGCCATGCCTGCTTATGGATTGAATTCTGATGACCGCGATGACTGTCGCGTTTCCTATGACACGCTGGTTTGCCTACCTTCTGCCTATAATTACTGTTTCCGGCCTTCCCTGGTGGCACCATCACCCAACTCGCCCTATCCTCATAAGCCCCCACCGGCCCGAGGTAGCTCACCACTTATCCTCGCTCTCGCCACGTCCGCCATGCCCCCGCCCGTCCGCGATAGGCGATGCCAGAGGCGATCACTGCCGGAACTAGCGTCGGTTTTTCACCGGAAGGCAGACGGAGGGAGGAGGCATTCTATCGGTCTTTAGATGGCAATGCGGAGTATGACGAGCTTTTGGAGCGTGACCGCCTGGCGGAGGAGCAGCGTATCGCCGATTTGCGCCGCTAGCTGGACATGGAGCAGCAGCGCACTGACACTCTGAGTCACGAGAAGAGCACCCGCAACTGGGCCGGCTACATGGAGAGAGGCACCCGACAAATAGCCCTGGAGGCTGTCGGGCACGCATGTGTTTGCGATGCCGAATTTTACTACCAGCTCTTCAAGTGGGTTTCCCGCTTAGAAGCTGAACCTTCGGTGGACCACGCCGGCATAGAAAGGCCCAATGCGCACGAGCAACGCACCCTATCGGACCACTGGCAAGTCCGAGGCAAGGCGGAGGACGCCGGTGCCGGCGTTTAGCGTCTACCACAGATGGCGGCCGGCATCGTCTAGTTAGCTAAGAGTAAGTTAGTACTTGTACACTACTAGAGTATTAGTGGGAGTAGATAGTTAACTTGGCTATGATGGTTGTCAACATGGAAGTTCAGTACTCTATATCTGGATCAGACCTGTTACTTTGCTCTGAATGTTGAACTTTTCATTTGAACGTATGGAATGGGCTGTTATTTTTTTAAATGAGTTATATTTGTCCGCCATGGGTTTAGAGGCTGACTTGTGGGCCTAGCAGGTTGACGCGTACAGAATCAGGAGATGACTGTACGTGGAGAGGATCACAGCAGGGACCCACCAAGGTCATTGTTGGGGAACGTAGTAATTTCAAAAAAAAATCCTATGCACACGCAAGATCATGGTGATGCATAGCAACGAGAGGGGAGAGCGTTGTCTACGTACCCACGTAGACCGAAAGCGGAAGCGTTATCACAGCGCGGTTGATGTAGTCGTACGTCTTCACGATCCGACCGATCAAGTACGGAACGCACGGCACCTCCGAGTTCAGCACACGTTCAGCCCGATGACATCCCTCGAACTCCGATCCAGCCGAGTGTTGAGGGAGAGTTTCGTCAGCACGACGGCGTGGTGACGATGTTGATGTTCTACCGACGCAGGGCTTCGCCTAAGCACCGCTACAGTATTATCGAGGTGGACTATGGTGGAGGGGGGCACCGCACACGGCTAAGAGATCAATGATCAATTGTTGTGTCCATGGGGTGCCCCCCTACCCCCGTATATAAAGGAGCAAGGGGGAGAGGTGCGGCCAGGCTTGGGGCATGCCAGGAGGAGTCCTACTCCCACCGGGAGTAGGACTCCCCCCCTTTCCTAGTTGGAATAGGACTTGGGAGGGAAGGAGGAGAGAGGGGGAAGGAAAAAGGGGGGCGTCGCCCCCTCTTTGTCCAATTCGGACTTGGGGGGAGGAGCGCGCGGCTGCCCCTTGGCCCGCCTCTCCTCTTCCTCCACTTGGGCCCAAAAGGCCCAATAGCCTCCGGGGGGTTCCGGTAACCCCTCCGGTACTCCGATAAAATCACTATTTCACTCGGAACACCTCTGATATCCAAACATATGCTTCCAATATATCAATCTTCATGTCTCGACCATTTCGAGACTCCTCGTTATGTCCGTGATCACATCCGGGACTCCAAACAACCTTCGGTACATCAAAACATATAAACTCATAATAAAACTGTCATCGTAACGTTAAGCGTGCGGACCCTACGGGTTCAAGAACTATGTAGACATGACCGAGACACGTCTCCGGTCAATAACCAATAGCGGAACCTTGATGCTCATATTGGCTCCTACATATTCTATGAAGATCTTTATCAGTCAGACCGCATAACAACATACGTTGTTCCCTTTGTCATCGGTATGTTACTTGCCCGAGATTCAATCATCGGTATCTCAATACCTAGTTCAATCTCGTTACCGGTAAGTCTCTTTACTTGTTCCGTAATACATCATCTCGCAACTAACTCATTAGTTGCATTACTTGCAAGGCTTAAGTGATGTGCATTACCGGGAGGGCCCAGAGATACCTCTCCGACAATCGGAGTGACAAATCCTAATCTCGAAATATGCCAACCAAACAAGTACCTTCGGAGACACCCGTAGAGCACCTTTATAATCACCCAGTTATGTTGTGACGTTTGGTAGCACACAAGGTGTTCCTCCGGTAAACGGGAGTTGCATAATCTCATAGTCATAGGAACATGTATAAGTCATGAAGAAAGCAATAGCAACATACTAAAATGATCGTGTGCTAAGCTAACGGAATGGCTCAGGTCAATCACATCATTCTCCTAATGATGTGATCCCGTTAATCAAACAACAACTCTTTGTCTATGGCTAGGAAACATAATCATCTTCGATTAACGAGCTAGTCAAGTAGAGGCATACTAGTGACACTCTGTTTGTCTATGTATTCACACATGTATTATGTTTCCGGTTAATGCAATTCTAGCATGAATAATAAACATTTATCATGATATAAGGAAATAAATAATAACTTTATTATTGCCTCTAGGGCATATCTCCTTCAGTCTCCCACTTGCACTAGAGTCAATAATCTAGATTACACAGTAATGATTCTAACACCCATGGAGCTTTGGTGATGATCATGTTTTGCTCATGGAAGAGGCTTAGTCAACGGGTCTGCAACATTCAGATCCGTATGTATCTTGCAAATTTCTATGTCTCCCACCTGGAATAAATCCCGGATGGAATTGAAGCGTCTCTTGATGTGCTTGGTCCTTTTGTGAAATCTGGATTCCTTCGCCAAGGCAATTGCACCAGTATTGTCACAAAAGATTTTCATTGGACCCGATGCACTAGGTATGACACCTAGATCGGATATGAACTCCTTCATCCAGACTCCTTCATTTGCTGCTTCCGAAGCAGCTATGTACTCTGCTTCACACATAAATCCCGCCACGACGCTTTGCTTAGAATTGCACCAACTGACAGCTCCACTGTTCAATGTAAACACGTATCCGGTTTCCGATTTAGAATCGTCCAGATCAGTGTCAAAGCTTGCATCAACGTAACCATTTACGATTAGCTCTTTGTCACCTCCATAAACGAGAAACATATCCTTAGTCCTTTTCAGGTATTTCAGGATGTTCTTGACCGCTGTCCAATGATCCACTCCTGGATTACTTTCGTACCTCCCTCCTAGACTTATAGCAAGGCACACATCAGGTCTGGTACACAGCATTGCATACATGATAGAGCCTATGGCTGAAGCATAGGGAACATATTTCATTTTCTCTCTATCTTCTGCAGTGGTCGGGCATTGAGTCTTACTCAACTTCACACCTTGTAACACAGGCAAGAACCCTTTCTTTGCTTGATCCATTTTGAACTTCTTCAAAACTTTGTCAAGGTATGTGCTTTGTGAAAGTCCAATTAAGCGTCTTGATCTATCTCTATAGATCTTGATGCCCAATATGTAAGCAGCTTCACCGAGGTCTTTCATTGAAAAACTCTTGTTCAAGTATCCCTTTATGCTATCCAGAAATTCTATATCATTTCCAATCAGTAATATGTCATCCACATATAATATCAGAAATGCTACAGAGCTCCCACTCACTTTCTTGTAAATACAGGCTTCTCCAAAAGTCTGTACAAAACCAAATGCCTTGATCACACTATCAAAGCATTTATTCCAACTCCGAGAGGCTTCCACCAGTCCATAAATGGATCGCTAGAGCTTGCACACTTTGTTAGCTCCCTTTGGATCGACAAAACCTTACGGTTGCATCATATACAACTCTTCTTCCATAAATCCATTCAGGAATGCAGTTTTGACATCCATCTGCCAAATTTCATAATCATAAAATGCGGCAATCGCTAACATGATTCGGACAGACTTAAACATCGCTACGGGTGAGAAGGTCTCATCGTAGTCAATCCCTTGAACTTGTCGAAAACCTTTCGCAACAAGTCAAGCTTTGTAGACAGTAATATTACCGTCAGCGTCAGTCTTCTTCTTGAAGATCCATTTATTCTCAATTGCTTGCCGATCATCGGGCAAGTCAACCAAAGTCCACACTTTGTTCTCATACATGGATCCCATCTCAGATTTCATGGCTTCAAGCCACTTTGCGGAATCTGGGCTCACCATCGTTTCTTCATAGTTCGTAGGTTCATCATGATCTAGTAGCATGACTTCCAGAACAGGATTACCGTACCACTCTGGTGCGGATCTTACTCTGGTTGATCTACGAGGTTCAGTAACAACTTGATCTGAAGTTTCATGATCATCATCATTAACTTCCTCACTAATTGGTGTAGGTGTCACAAAAACTGATTTCTGTGATGAACTACTTTCCAATAAGGGAGCAGGTATAGTTACCTCATCAAGTTCTACTTTCCTCCCACTCACTTCTTTTGAGAGAAACTCCTTATCTAGAAAGGATCCATTCTTAGCAAAAAATGTCTTGCCTTCGGATCTGTGATAGAAGGTGTACCCAACAGTTTCCTTTGGGTATCCTATGAAGACACATTTCTCTGATTTGGGTTCAAGCTTATCAGGTTGAAGCTTTTTCACATAAGCATCGCAGCCCCAAACTTTTAGAAATGACAACTTTGGTTTCTAGCCAAACCATAGTTCATAAGGCGTTGTCTCAACGGATTTTCATGGTGCCCTATTTAACGTGAATGCGGCCGTCTCTAAAGCATAACCCCAAAATGATAGCGGTAAATCAGTAAGAGACATCATAGATCGCACCATATCTAGTAAAGTACGATTACGATGTTCGGACACACCATTACGCTGTGGTGTTCCGGGTGGCGTGAGTTGCGAAACTATTCCGCATTGTTTCAAATGTAGACCAAACTCGTAACTCAAATATTCTCCTCCACGATCAGATCATAGAAACTTTATTTTCTTGTTACGATGATTTTCAACTTCACTCTGAAATTCTTTGAACTTTTCAAACGTTTTAGACTTATGCTTCATTAAGTAGATATACCCATATCTTCTTAAATCATCTGCGAAGGTGAGAAAATAACGATATCCGTCATGAGCTTCAACATTCATCGTACCACACACATCTGTATGTATGATTTCCAACAAATCTGTTGCTCTCTCCATAGTACCGGAGAACGGTGTTTTAGTCATCTTGCCCATGAGGCATGGTTCACAAGTACCAAGTGATTCATAATCAAGTGGCTCCAAAAGTCCATTAGTATGGAGTTTCTTCATGCGCTTTACACCGATATGACCTAAACGGCAGTGCCACAAATAAGTTGCACTATCATTATCAACTCTGCATCTTTTGGCTTCAACATTATGAATATGTGTATAACTACTATCGAGATTCATCAAAAATAGACCACTCTTCAAAGGTGCATGACCATAAAAGATATTACTCATATAAATAGAACAACCATTATTCTTTGATTTAAATGAATAACCGTCTCGCATCAAAAGAGATCCAAATATAATGTTCATGCTCAACGCTGGCACCAAATAACAAATATTTAGGTCTAATACTAATCCCGAAGGTAGATGTACAGGTAGCGTGCCGACCGCGATCACATTGACTTTGGAACCATTTCCCACGCGCATCGTCACCTCGTGCTTGGCCAGTGTTCGCTTAATCCGTAGTCCCTGTTTTGAGTTGCAAATATTAGCAACAGAACCAGTATCAAATACCCAGGTGCTACTATGAGCTCTAGTAAGGTACACATCAATAACATGTATATCACATATACCTTTGTTCACCTTTCCATCCTTCTTATCCGCCAAATACTTGGGGCAGTTCCGCTTCCAGTGACCAGTCTGCTTGCAGTAGAAGCACTCAGTTTCAGGCTTAGTTCTAGACTTGGGTTTCTTCTGCTGAGCAGCAACTTGCTTGGTGTTCTTCTTGAAGTTCCCTTTCTTCTTCCCTTTGCCCTTTTTCTTGAAACTAGTGGTCTTGTTGACCATCAACACTTGATGCTCCTTCTTGATATCTACCTCCGCAGCCTTTAGCATTGCGAAGAGCTCGGGAATCGTCTTATCCATCCCTTGCATGTTATAGTTCATCACGAAGCTCTTGTAGCTTGGTGGCAGTGATTGGAGAATTCTGTCAATGACACTATCATCCAGAAGATTAACTCCCAGTTGAATGAAGTGATTATTATACCCAGACATCTTGAGTATATGCTCACTGACAGAACTATTCTCCTCCATCTTGCAGCTATAGAACTTATTGGAGACTTCATATCTCTCAATTCGGGCATTTGCTTGAAATATTAACTTCAACTCCTGGAACATCTCATATGCTCCATGACGTTCAAAACATCGTTGAAGTCCCGGTTCTAAGCCGTAAAGCATTGCACATTGAACTATCAAGTAGTCATCAGCTTTGCTCTGCCAGACGTTCTTAACGTTGTCAGTTGCATCAGCAGCAGGCCTAGCACCCAGCGGTGCTTCCAGGACGTAATTCTTCTATGCAGCAATGAGGATAATCTTCAAGTTATGGACCCAGTCCGTGTAATTGCTACCATCATCTTTCAACTTTGCTTTCTCAAGGAACGCATTAAAATTCAACGGAACAACAGCACAGGCCATCTATCTACAATCAACATAGACAAGCAAGATACTATTAGGTACTAAGTTCATGATAAATTTAAGTTCAATTAATCATATTACTTAAGAACTCCCACTTAGAAAGACATCCCTCTAATCCTCTAAGTGATCACGTGATCCAAATCAACTAAACCATAACCGATCATCTCGTGAAATGGAGCAGCTTTCAATGGTGAACATCACTATGTTGATCATATCTACTATATGATTCACGCTCGACCTTTCGGTCTCAGTGTTCCGAGGCCATATCTGCATATGCTAGGCTCGTCAAGTTT
Source organism: Aegilops umbellulata (assembly GCA_032464435.1). Taxonomy (NCBI): domain Eukaryota; kingdom Viridiplantae; phylum Streptophyta; class Magnoliopsida; order Poales; family Poaceae; genus Aegilops; species Aegilops umbellulata. The sequence continues at coordinate 223,796,626 of CP136059.1, read as the reverse complement.
AACTTGAGTATTCTGCGTGTGCAAAACTGGCTTGCACCCGTTATAGATGGATGTAGAGCTTATCACACCCGATCATCACGTGGTCTCTGGGCACGACGAACTTTGGCAACGATGCATACTCAGGGAGAACACTTTTATCTAGAAATTTAGTGAGAGATCATCTTATAATGCTACCGTCAATCAAAGCAAGATAAGATGCCCTAAAGATAAACATCACATGCAATCGATATAAGTGATATGATATGGCCATCATCATCTTGTGCTTGTGATCTCCATCTCCGAAGCACCTTCATGATCACCATCGTCACCGGCGCGACACCTTGATCTCCATCGTAGCATCGTTGTCGTCTCGCCAATCTAATGCTTCTACGACTATCGCTACCGCTTAGTGATAAAGTAAAGCATTATAGGGTGATTGCATTGCATACAATAAAGCGACAACCATATGGCTCCTGCCAGTTGCCGATAACTCGGTTACAAAACATGATCATCTCATACAATAAAATTTAGCATCATGTCTTGACCATATCACATCACAACATGCCCTGCAAAAACAAGTTAGACGTCCTCTACTTTGTTGCTGCAAGTTTTACGTGTCTGGTACGGGCTTAGCAAGAACCGTACTTACCTACGCATCGAAAACACAACGATAGTTTGTCAAGTTGGTGCTGTTTTAACCTTCGCAAGGACCGGCGTAGCCACACTCGGTTCAACTAAAGTTGGAGAAACTGACACCCGCCAGCCACCTATGTGCAAAGGACATCGGTAGAACCAGTCTCGCGTAAGCGTACGCGTAATGTCGGTCTGGGCCGCTTCATCCAACAATACCGCCAAACCAAAGTATGACATGCTGGTAAGCAGTATGACTTATATCGCCCACAACTCACTTGTGTTCTACTCGTGCATATAACATCAACGCATAAAACCTGGCTCGGATGCCACTGTTGGGGATCGTAGTAATTTTAGAAAATTACCTACGCACACGCAAGATCATGGTGATGCATAGCAATGAGAGGGGAGAGTGTTGTCTATGTACCCTCGTAGACAGAAAGCGGAAGCGTTATCACAACACGGTTGATGTAGTCGTACGTCTTCATGATCCAACCGATCAAGTACCAAACGCACGGCACCTCCGAGTTCAGCACACGTTTAGACCGATGACGTCCCTCGAACTTCAGTCCAGCCGAGTGTTGAGGGAGAGTTTCGTCCGCACGATGGCGCGGTGACGATGTTGAAGTTCTGCCGACGCAGGGCTTCGCCTAAGCACCGCTACAGTATTATCGAGGTGGACTATGGTAGAGGGGGGCACCGCACACGGCTAAGAGATCAATGATCAATTGTTGTGTCTATGGGGTGCCCCCTGCCCCCGTATATAAAGGAGCAAGGGGGAGAGGTGCGGCCAAGCTTGGGGCGCGCCAGGAGGAGTCCTACTCCCACCAGGAGTAGGACTCCCCCCCTTTCCTAGTTGGAATAGTACTTGGGAGGGAAGGAGGAGAGAGGGGGAAGGAAAAAGGGGGGCGCCGCCCCCTCCTTGTCCAATTAGGACTTGGGGGGAGGGGCGCGCGGCTGCCCCTTGGCCTGCCTCTCCTCTTCCTCCACTTGGGCCCAAAAGGCCCAATAGCCTCCGGGGGGTTCCGGTAACCCCTCCGGTACTCCGATAAAATCACTATTTCACTCGGAACACCTCCGATATCCAAACATAGCCTTCCAATATATCAATCTTCATGTCTCGACCATTTCGAGACTCCTTGTCATGTCCGTGCTCACATCCGGGACTCTGAAGAACCTTCGATACATCAAAACATATAAGCTCATAATTTAACTGTCATCATAACGTTAAGCGTGCGGACCCTACGGGTTCGAGAACAATGTAGATATGACCGAGACACGTCTCCGGTCAATAACTAATAGCGGATCCTGGATGCTCATATTGGCTCCTACATATTCTACGAAGATCTTTATCGGTCAGACCGCATAACAACATACGTTGTTCCCTTTGTCATCGGTATGTTACTTGCCCGAGATTCGATCGTCGGTATCTCAATACCTAGTTCAATCTCGTTACCGGCAAGTCTCTTTACTTGTTCCGTAATACATCATCTCGCAACTAACTCATTAGTTGCATTGCCTGCATGGCTTAAGTGATGTGTGTTACCGAGAGGGCCCAGAGATACCTCTCCGACAATCGGAGTGACAAATCCTAATCTCGAAATACGCCAACCCAATAAGTACCTTCGGAGACACCTGTAGAGCACATTTATAATCACCCAGTTACGTTGTGATGTTTGTTAGCACACAAAGTGTTCCTTCGGTAAACGGGAGTTGCATAATCTCATAGTCATAGGAACATGTATAAGTCATGAAGAAAGCAATAGCAACATACTAAAACGATCGTGTGCTAAGCTAACGGAATGGGTCAAGTCAATCACATCATTCTCCTAATCAAACAACAACTCTTTGTCTATGGCTAGGAAACATAACCATCTTCGATTAACGAGCTAGTCAAGTAGAGGCATACTAGTGATACTCTGTTTGTCTATGTATCCACACATGTATTATGTTTCCGGTTAATACAATTCTAGCATGAATAATAAACATTTATCATGATATAAGGAAATAAATAATAACTTTATTATTGCCTCTAGGGCATATTTCCTTAAGTCATGGCAGTACGCAAGCAAGTGCCTCCTTATTTCAAGCCAATATAAAATGGCTCCTCCTAATGGATTTCTGACATCTAGGTCCCATGCCATTGTCAACGTAGTCAATAAACGAGAGAATTGCACAACGAGCGGCTGACACTCGGGACCCAGCAGCTCGCCCAGTTATTTTTGTTTTTGGTTAATTCGATAAATGCCACTCCAAATCTGGTGATTCCGAGAAATGCCACTGCAATTTCCAAACTTTGAAAAATGCCATTTCATGCCATTTCCAGTGGCATTTTTCGAAGTCTGGAGTGGCGTTTTTCAAAGTTTGCAAAAATTGCAGTGGCGTTTTTCAAATTTTACAAAAATTGCAGTGACATTTTTCAAAGTTTGGAATTGCAATGGCAATTTTATGAATCGCCATAATTGAAGTGGCATTTATCTAATTTGTTTTTGAGACAGAAGTAGGGTGTCAACTGGGTTGTGTGGGGCAATCTGTCCTATCTAGACAACCTTTTATTTTATGTTTACCACAGACCAGCCTAGTAGTTTTTTTCTTTCTGAAAATGGCTAGCCCGGTTTTTTTGTGCTTTGTCAAGTAAGTCGCTTTGTCAAGCCGGTTGGGCTGCAAATCTTTCAAGACGAGGAGAGCTTCATTCGGGTGGCCCAGGAAATGGCCTATCAGTAATGAGAAATGGGTTGTACATTTTTAAAACACATCAAACCGGAAATTAGTTTCATTTTTTTTTCATTTCAAGATTTTAAATTCCATTGATTTTATGCGTGGACAATTTGTTGGATTTTATATTGATATACATTTATTTTTAAATTCAGTTTGAACATGACTCGAAATTTCGGGATTAAAAACAGTTCGGACCGCACCGACATATGCAAAATTTCGTATAATTTTTTAACTGTGGCCACAATATGGGCTGTAATGCTAACAAAAAGAATATGGGCTCCAAAAAACCTTAAGAATTAGCAAATGGGCTATAAATTATAAGAAATAATGGCAGATGGGTTGTATGCTATTTTCCACAGATTGAGACTTTCCTAAAAAAAGGTTGACGCACAAGCAGTGACTGTTGGATGTCCATCCAACGGCCGTCGTGCTTCTTCAATCTCTGCTCTTCCTGCTCCAGCCGCTCAAACAAGCACCGGCGGGACTGCCTGCTCCCTCCTCCCGCGGACGGCTGTGCTATCGCGCAGGCCTCACCGCCCCATCGTACTCCCATCGCTAGCCTAGCCATCCCTCTACTCACCCACACCTGCTGTTATTCTTCGGCGACGGCAGAAGAACTAGTAAACCCTCGTACACCTCTCCGTCCGCGAATCCACTCCCACGTCTTCGCATCTCTATGTCTTTCCCTTCCTAGGTCTCGCCATCATCCATCGCCCTGGTGCTCTCGGCGTGGCGTGGTCAACGTGGTCAACGAACGACATCCATCGGAAGTAGACTGTACATGGAGAGGCCGACAGCCGGGTCCACAGCCGCACGCAAGGAAATGCCTCCCTTTTACGCGCAAAATAATGATTCATCCACCTAATAGTTGGGACCCACTGGAAGGGCCTCTGTATTTCGCGAAAAAATGTTCTCCCCGCTGACAGGTCGGACCCACCAGCTATATCTTCGCACGCAAGGAAGTGCCTCCTTATTACGCACAAAAATATGAATACTCCCCCTGCTAGGAAGTGCCTCCTTACCATAGTGGGAGGCTGACTTGTGGGCCTACTAAGATGACGGGGACGGAGGGCTTTGTCAACTTAATCAATATGAACGATTCTAGCTCCAGTAACCGTATGATGTTCATCAAACGGCCGTAGTGCTTCTTCAACCTTTGGTCTTCTTGCTCCAGCCGCCCATAGCAGCATCGGTCGTGCCGCCTGCTCCTGCCTCCCGTGGCCGGCTGTGCTGCCACGGAGGCCTCACCACCCCCTACTACTCTCACCGCTGGCCAGGCCCTACGACGACGGTAGCCTCACACCGCAGCCGAACCAGTGAACCCTCGTACTCCCCGGCCCCTTCCTAGGCCTCGCATCCTCCACCGCCTTGGTGCTCTCGGCGCGGCGTGGTCAATGTGGTCAACGAACGACTTCCATCGGAAGAGTACTGTACGTGGAGAGGCTGACAGCTGGGTCCACGGCCGTAGCAAGGAAGTGCCTCCTTATTACATGGAAAATAATGATTCCTCCACCTGACAGCAGGGACCCACCGGACGGGCCACCATATTTCATGAAAAAAACATTCCCCCCTAACTGCCGGGACCCACCAGCTACATCTTCGCATGCAAGGAAGAGTGTCCATATTACGGGCAGAAAAAATGATACGCCCCCCTGACTGCCGGGACCCACCAGCTACATCTTCGCACGCAAGGAAGTGCCTGACAGTCGAGACCCACCTGGTCAAAGCGTACGTAGCGTTTGTCATTCTGGTCACGAACGTGTACGTACATACTGGTCTGTCTACAGGCTGCAGCGATGAACCGTGGTCGTGTAAGGAAGGGAACGTGTTGTAGTACAGGCGCGCACATAGCATGTCACGCAGTTCCGTTAATATCGTGTACACATACGTACAGTGGCCAGGGTGTAAGAAAGTAAATACGGCCACGTACATACATATGGGCAGGGTCTCGAACGCCTACTCGTGCATATGTACGGCCATGGCTCGTGTACATTGCTGGGTCTGAACGGAGAAACTGCGTCATCGTGTTGATGGGGAGGCAACGGAATGCGTCGTGTTCATCAGGAGGCAACGAAATACGTCGTGTTCTTCGGGAGCCAACTGGCTTGGACCGAACAGCCAATCGAAACGAGGCCTGGCGTACCGCAGAATGGAGGAAACGACCTTGTGTTCGACCAGCCACGGTCGAAACGGGATCTAGTTCATCTGGACGGGTCTGGCTTACCGCAAAACGGAGGAAATGGACTTCTCTTGGACCTCCTACGGTTGAAACGGGGTCATGTTGATCGGGGGGGTGTGGCGTACCGCAAAATGGAGGAAACAGACTTGTGTTGGAGCGCTACGGTCGGGGTCCTGTTCATCGGGAGGGGTGTGGCGTACCGCAAAACGGGACTCCGCGAGATACTGCTCATCTCCACCGTCGACCTCCTCTAGCCTCCAGGGCTACTGTTCATCCACCGTCGACCTCCTCCAGCCTCCACCTGCGACTGTTCATTCACGGGCTCCTGTTCATCCAGCCTCCACCGCTCCTCCACTGGCTACTGTTCAACCAACCCTCTCCACGGGGTCCTGTTCAACCACCCCTCCACAAGATACTATTCATCCAGCCCTGCACCGGCTACTGTTCAACCAGCCCTCCACGGGGTCCTGTTCATCCACCCCCAACCGGCTCGATCGATCGGGGTCCTGTTCATCCAGCGGCAACGACCTCTACTACCACGGGGTCCTGTGGATCCACCCCCACCCCCCGCCCCCACTGGGAACTATTCATCTAAACCCCCTCCCCCAACAACGGTCACTGTTCATCCATAGGCAGCATCGATCAGCTTCAGTTAGCAGCAGTAGCGAAGGAATCACTCGGGATCAGTAACGTAGCTAGTGCAATCGCTCGGGTTCAATTAGAGCTACTGTTCATCCACCGTCGACCAGCTCTATTCATCGGGAGAGGTGTGGCGTACCACAAAACGGTACTCCGCAGGATACTATTCATCTCCACCGTCGACCTCCTCTAGCCTCCACGGGCTATTGTTCATCCACCGTCGATCTCCTCTAGCCTCCACCTGCGACTGTTCATCCACAGCGTCTCCCCTCCTACCTCCACCAGCCACTGTTCATCCACGGGCTCATGTTCATCCAGCCTCCACAGCTCCTCCACCGGCTACTGTTCAACCAGCACTCTGATACGTCTCCAATGTATCTATAATTTTTGATTGCTCCATGCTATATTATCTACTCTTTTGGACTATATTGGGCTTTATTTTCCACTTTTATATTATTTTTGGGACTAACCTATTAACAGGAGGCCCAGCCCAGAATTGCTGTTTTTTGCCTATTTTAGTATTTCGGAGAAACAGAATATCAAACGGAGTCCAAACGGAATAAAATCTTCGGGAACGTGATTTTCTCACCGAACGTGATCCGGAGGACTTGGACCCTACTCCAAGAAGTACCGGAGGCGGTCACGAGGGTGGGGGGCGCCCCCCTACAGGGCGCGCCCTCTGCCTCATGGGCCCCTCGGTGCTCCACCGACGTACTCCTTCCTCCTATATATACCTACATACCCCCAAACGATCAGAACAGGAGCCAAAAACCTAATTCCACTGCCGCAACCTTTTGTATCCACGAGATCCCATCTTGGGGCCTGTTCCGGAGCTCCGCCGGAGAGGGCCGTCATCACGGAGGGCTTCTACATCATCCTAGCCTCTCCGATGAAGTGTGAGTACTTTATCTCAGACCTTCGATGGCTTCTTCTCTCTTTTTGGATCTCAATACAAAGTTCTCCCCCTCTCTTGTGGAGATCTATTCGATGTAATCTTCTTTTTGCGGTGTGTTTGTTGAGACCGATGAATTGTGGGTTTATGATCAAGTCTATCTTTTAATAATATTTGAATCTTCTCTGAATTCTTTTATGTATGATTGGTTATCTTTGCAAGTCTCTTCGGATTATCAGTTTGGTTTGGCCTACTAGATTGGTTCTTCTTGCCATGGGAGAAGTGCTTAGCTTTGGGTTCGTTAATGCGGTGTCCTTTCCCAGTGACAGAAGGGGTAGCAAGGCACGTATTGCATCGTTTCCATCGAGGATAACAAGATGGGGTTTATTTCATATTGCATGAATTTATCTCTCTACATCTTGTCATCTTGCTTAAAGTGTTACTTTGTTTCTAACTTAATACTCTAGATGCATGTTGGATAGCGGTCGATGAGTGGAGTAATAGTAGTAGATGCAGAATCGTTTCGGTCTACTTGTCACGGACGTGATGCCTACATACATGATCATACCCTAGATATTCTCATAACTATGCTCAATTCTGTCAATTGCTCAATAGTAATTTGTTCACCCACCGTAGAATACTTATTGTCGGTGTACTAAAGTAGGGGTACCTTAGTACCCCGAACTTGTGCACGGGCAGTCGTAGCACCCCGCGGCAAGGCTTGCCACGTGATCGCCAAGACTCTCCATGGTCCCTTTTTGGGCCATCCAAGAACAAAGTATTTGAGCCAAGGCCCCGGCAGGAGGAGCTTGCCGGGAAGGCCACCCGAAGAGAGCAAGGCCCCGGCAAGAGGAGCTTGCCGGGACGACCGCTCGAAGCACAAGGCCCCGGCAAGAGGAGCTTGCCGGGAAGGCCGACCGAGGCATGACAAGAGACTTGCTACGACGCGCCCCGCGTCCCGGCAAGGATCGGTGAGCGACAAGCTCCTGGACGCGACAAGGCATCAACCGCGGCAAGGCGCTTGCCGCGGCAAGTCACCACCCCGCGCCTGCGCTCTAGCTCATCCACCCACGCGTCGCTCTGGGGCCATTCCAGCATACGTGGCGAGAGGATGCGCAGCCAGGGGCATGCGGTGGCGAAGCAACGCTGACAGGGTAGCCGTCGTGGCAAACGGTGGCGCCCCTGACGGTCCCTTTTCTGCACTGTTTGGGCGACCTAGACGGGCATTTAATGCCCTTGTCCCCTGCCGTCAGAGTTAGGTATGATAGCACAGTGCGAACAGCTGTACCCAACACATCGTTTTCTAGTTTTGCCCCCGCCTATGTTGCCACCTGTGGGTAACCCCTTGCACATATAAAAGGAGGCCCCATGCGCAACGAGGGGAAGGGAGGAAAAAGAGGACCACTCACGCTCGGTCTGATCAGTTGCCTGAGTGTACTGTAGCACTCAGCGCTCCCGCAACAAGAACACAATACAAACCACAAAGCAGCAGTAGGGTTTTACGCATCCGTGCGGCCCGAAGCTGGGTAAACCCTTTTGTGTGCATCGCCTCGATCCGCTCTTCGCGCGACCTCCGCCCCCTGCCGAACCAAGAAAGGGGCTCGGTCCCCATAGGTGTTCGTGGAGGCAGATTTCCCCCGACATCTTTGGCGCGCCAGGTAGGGGCGTCGAGGTTGTGTGAACCTGATCCGGCATCTGCACAGGCTAGATCTCCATCATCTTGATCGACATGCCACCGAAGAAGAAGGCTCCGGAGGTGGCTGGTCCGTCCGTGTCGAACCCACCGCCCTTGGAGCAAACGGGTGGTGGGGACGGCACCGACGGCGGAACGGGCGTCGCCGAGCCAGCTCATGGTGCCACGACGTTCGAACATGCACCGAGCTCATGGTGCCGCGGCGTCCGAACATACGCCGACACCTCTCGGCGCAGGTAAGCCCTGGTATGACCAGGCAACATTCTGCTCTATTCCATGGAGCGGGGACAGTTAGCCCCACGGATCTCGCATACGGGCCACCTCGAGTGCTCGCTCACGCTGAGCTCGAGCAAGAGCAGCTGCGACGAGATGATGCGTTGCTCCTCGAGGAGGACCGTCTTCAGGCCGCTGCGTGAGCTGCTCGCTACCAGCAAGCTTTGCGCTGCTTTTATAGCCGCAAAGTTAGTGCCAGAAGTTTCGAGGAAGTGGGAAGGCCCTTACCGGGTGAAACAAGTCGCTAGGCCTGGCGCTGTCCGCCTTGAGACCGAAGATACCACTCCGGTGAGCAACTCCTGGAACGTTGGGCATCTTCGTAAGTTTCCCCGTAAGGCGCGGTTGTCGGACCCCGTCCGGCAACCACCCTTTTGTACAAAGTCTTGCTGCTGTTGCATGTGATCCTTTGTACAGAGCCAGGCGCAGACCTTGTGCATAGATTGAGTTCATGTGCTCCGCGCATCTTGTCGATCTCATGCTCTTTATTCTTTGCATGGATTATCTGACACTCTGTGCAGCGCTGACCCCCGGTAAGCGATAACGAGCCTTATGTTTCGCCTTGCTAGAGAGCGACCTTGCCGGGCAGCGAGCCACGGAAAAGCTAAGTTGCCAAAGTTTGAGCAATCAAGTTTTTAAATTTTAAGGTTATCTTCCTCGAACGACCGTACTTTGTATGGAAAACCTGTGCACGGAGGAACCAGCTCGTGGCTAGTCGCACCCTTACTTCGTTTCGAGTCCGCTCAACGATTTAAGTATGCTGCGACCAGACTCGCGCCCTTACTTTGTTTCGAGCTCGCTCAGCGACTTGAGCGTGCCGCGACTGCAGTTGCGCCCTTATTTCGCTTCGAGCCTGCTCAACAACTTAAGTGAACCGCGGCTAGTCCCGACAAGGTTTTTTGCCGGCAACGGCACCGCCAGTGGGCTGCTGATGTCCCGCACTCAGCAAGTGTGCCTACGCCGGCAAGTTCCCTAAAAGCGTAGGGCAATTACATACAAAGGAGGGAATCAAATAGAGGAAGTAACAGTGCATTCGCTACCTAAGATAAAGTTATATTACAAGATAGCTTGTCGCAGCCCTAATGAATTGTTTCCATAACTCGGCCAGCGGCGGCAAGAAAAGAACAGGGCAGGCGGCCTAATCCATGCGGTCGCCCTCGATCCTCTTGATCCCGGCCACCCTTTCCACAATGGGCGCGACGAGGGCCCTGATCTCCTCGAGGTTAGTGTCTGCCGGCAGGAATCTGAGGACGTTGGTGAGCTTGAGGCCTGGGTTGCGGAAGGCGATCTTCACCAGCACCTTCTCGAGGGCTACAGCGCAGGCATCGCGCGTCTCGTCGGCCAGCCGCTCCGGGATCGCATCCCGGAGTGCCTGAAGGGCCGTCGCCACGCCTTTGAAGAATGAAGTGAGCTTGGCGCTGGGTGGGAGGTTCGCGTCGAAGGGATACTCGTGACCCTCCATCCCCAACAGCGACAGCTCCTTGTCGATGGAGGCGGAGATGTCCACCAGACCCTCTGTCCACTACTCCACCTCCGCCCTGAACTCGTTCTAGGTAAGTGCGGCGCTCTCCAACAGTGCCTCGTTGTTCGTGATCTCCTTCCGCAAGGTCGCCTCTTGCTCCTTGGCGCTGTCCAGCGTCTTGGACAAGGTGGCCAGCTTCATCTCGAGATCAGCATTGGAGTCCTTGACGGCGTCAAGCTCCCTGATCTTTTCGGCGAAACGTCCTTGCAGCTCGCCGAGGGTATAAGCACCCTTCTCGCGCTCTTGTTTGAGCATGGCGAGCTCCTCACCGCTCGCCCTAAGATCAGTGTCGAGCTGCGCCACCCTCGCCTCCAGCTCCTTCTTAGCGGCCTCGGCGGCCGCGGCAGCATCTTGCGCTTCCTTGAGAGCTCCGCCAAGCACTTGCTCGCGCGCGGCGACCTCCTCCTCATGGCTGGCGAGGCTGGCTTTCTGCTGCACCAGCTCGCCCTCCCGCGCGAACGGCCCCTCGGCGGCAGGCCTCTGCTTCTCTTTGGATTCGGCCTTCTCGAGGATGAAGGCCGTCCGCGCCTCGTCGAGTTGCCTCCGCTCCTCCGCCAAGGATTGGAGGGCCTCCTGGTTGAGCTCCCGATGCTCCTTGACGCGCTTCTCCATGTCCACTCCCGCCTTCGCGACAAGCACTTCCCGACGTTCCACCTGGGCTTGTCGGGCGCGGTAGAGTGACACCAGCTTCCGGAGCAGCCGCTCCTCCTCAGGCTCGCCGCCGCTGCTGCTTGGCACATCAACCAGCATCAGCCCGGCGAAGGCGAGCACCTCTCCATCCAAGGTCTCCCCCTCGACCGACGCCCTGGAAGTCGACTCCCAGGGGAGCTTGATGAAGATATCATCGCCGGCCTTCAGGTAGACGCCTGGCTGGGGCTCCTCGGGGCCCGACGCTGCTGTGGAGGCAGGATCGGCGGTCGGCGCAGCGCTTGGCGCTCCTGCGGCCCCAGGGCCATCAGTACGATCGCCGGCCCCCTCGCCCACGGCTGCTGCGGCAGCCTTGGCGGCCTCTTCGCCGGCCGGATCTTCAGCACCACCCGTCTCTCCGGTGGCGGCCACGTCGTCAGTATGGCCGCGCGCCTCCTCCTCGACGACGACCTCGGTCTCCATCGGGTCCGCGGCGAACGGGTCTGAGGGTCGAAAGAAGGAGAGGAATCAAGCAACTATCCAAAGAAGAAGAACCCCAGGGGAGTTTCGAGGCAAGAAGGTTACCTTCGCCAGGGTCTGCGGTCACGGTCTCCATCGCCAAGGGGCCGCCGGTGTTGTCCCTTGCCGGGGACCGCTCCCTCGCCGGAGACTGCTCCCTTGCCGGGGACTGCTCCCTTGCCGGGGACCGCTCCCTCGCCGGAGACCGCTCCCTTGCCGGAGACCGCTCCCTTGCCGGAGACTACTCCCTTGCCGGGGATTCCTCCCTTGCCGGGGGACTCCCCCTTGGCGGTGTAGTTGTAGCGGGTGGCGCATCGGGGGCGGTCTCCGGACGCTCCTGGTGGGGTTGCTCTGCTCCTACGCAAATCAACAGACAGATATAAAAAAAACGAAGAGTACCCGGGCGCGCCCAACGGCAGGAAGCAAATCATATGCTTACGCTGGGGGCTGCGCTGGGGGCTGCTCTGAGGATTAGTTGGCGGGTCCGACAAGGTCATCTCAGGCGCACCCCCCGCCGTCACGGTGGGCTCGTCGTCAAGGATGACCACCGGGACCTTGGATCTCTTTGCTGCCCTCTGGGCCAGAGTCCTGAAAAGGAGCAAATTCAGAGGAAAGCAAATGAGTTGCGAGACACAACTGCAAGAATTGAAGAAATACAAGTACAGCGGGGATCTTACTCCTCTCCCTCTTCCTTGTCGGAGCTAAGCGCGGAGAAGTCGAAGACTGGCCCGCTTCTGGCGCGAGGAGGCGGAGGAGTAGGCTCCCTCGGCCGCTTGGCGGAGCCAGTGGTGGCGCTAGCCCGAGACGGCCTCGCCCCGGCTGCCGCCGTGGCGCGAGGGGCGGTAGGAGCAGAAGCGGCGGCCCGCGAAGACCCCGCTCCTGCTGCCACAGCGGAGCGTGTCACGCGGCGCTGCGGCTGCTGGCTCGCCTACCGCCCCACCACGTCCGCGGCCTTGCGGAGACGCCTCCGTGGTTGAGTCGGGGGCTCCGCTTGCGACGAGCTGCCCGAAGGTCGGGAGGAAGAGGCGTCAACCTCCGGCAAGCCACTCGTGTCGTCGGTGGACTTATCCGCCCTGACGCCGTGCCCGGCAGGCTCTTCCTCGCCGACAAACTCCACTCGATCGGCAAGGCTTTCCGTTTCCGCTGCGTCCGCCTTCGCCAATGTGAATCCAAATTGGCCCGCGGCCGCGGCTGCCGCCGCCTCTTCCATCCTGGAGGCGATGCGCACCAACTCCTCGTCGGTGGTCTCCTGGGTGAGGCCCTTCTGCTCGTCGGGGTCGACCGGCACCTCCACCAAGTCATCGAAGAACGCCCGCACGACATTGCCAGCGGGCTCCTGCCAAGTGGGGTCGATCCCGTGCGAGTCGCACAGCGGCATCATTGCAAGGATGCGGCTGAGCGACGAATTGTTGCACAACGGGACGACGCCTCGCGGCAGCCTGAACCATTCGGGGTGGTCGGGGTCATGCTTGAACAGCTCCCTGAGCGTCCCGTCAAGCTCCAAGACGGTGAAATTAAAGTTGAGGCCAGGGCGCAGCCTCATGATGTCTGACGCATTCTGGAACTCCCAGGCGGGTCTCCCTTTCTCCTGCAGGGGAGCGATGCGGCGGCGGAGGAAATCTGCGCCAACGGCGCCAACTGTGAGCCCGGCACGCCTAAGCCGCAGGATCCGGGTAACGGCAATCTGCAGCTTGTCGTCATCCGGAGCAAACAGAGTTCATAAAAGTTTTTCTTTATCACTTTCAGTTTGTCAACTGAATTGCTTGAGGACAAGCAAATGTTTAAGCTTGGGGGAGTTGATACGTCTCCGTCATATCTACTTTTCCAAACACTTTTGCCCTTATTTTGGATTCTAACTTGCATGATTTGAATGGAACTAACCCGGACTGACGTTGTTTTCAGCAGAATAGCCATGATGTTGTTTTATGTGCAGAAAACAAAAGTTCTCGGAATGACCTGAAACTCCACGGAACATCTAGTTAAAAATAATAAAAAAATTCCTTGCCAAAGATGAAGACCAAGGGCCCACACCCTCTCCACGAGGGTGGGGGCGCGCCCCCTACCTCGTGGGCCCCCTGGAGCTCCTCCGACGCCAACTCCAACTCTATATATTTGCTTTCGAGGAGAAAAAATCAAGGAGAAGAAATAATCGCATTTTACGATACGGCGCCGCCGCCAAGCCCTAAAACCTCTCGGGAGCGCTGAGCTCGAGTCCGTTCGGGGCTCTGGAGAGGGGGATTCATCGCCGTCATCATCATCAACCATCCTCCATCACCAATTTCATGATGCTCACCGCCGTGCGTGAGTAATTCCATCATAGGCTTGCTGGGCGGTGATGGGTTGGATGAGACCTATCATGTAATCGAGTTAGTTTTGTTAGGGTTTGATCCCTAGTATCCACTATGTTCTGAGATTGATGTTGCTATGACTTTGTTATGCTTAATGCTTGTCACTAGGGCCTGAGTGCCATGATTTCAGATCTGAACCTATTTTGTTTTCATGAATATATGTGTGTTCTTGATCCTATCTTGCAAGTCTATAGTCACCTACTATGTGTTATGATCCGGCAACCCTGAAGTGAAAATAATCGGGACCACTCCCGGTGATGACCATAGTTTGAGGAGTTCATGTATTCACTATGTGCTAATGCTTTGTTCCGTTTATCTATGAAAAGGAGGCCTTAATATCCCTTAGTTTCCATTAGGACCCCGCTGCCACGGGAGGGTAGGACAAAAGATGTATGCAAGTTCTTTTCCATAAGCACGTATGACTATATTCGAAATACATGCCTACATTACATTGTTGAATTGGAGCTAGCTCTGTGTCACCCTATGTTATGACTGTTACATGATGAACCGCATCCGGCATAATTATCCATCACCGATCCCATGCCTACTAGCTTTCCATATACTGGTTTACGCTTATTTACTTTCCCGTTGCTATTGTTACAATCACTACAAAACACCAAAAATATTACTTTGCTTTCATTACTCTTTTGTTACCGTTACCACCACTATCATATTACTTTGCTACTAAATACTTTGCTGCAGATATTAAGTTATCCAGGTGTGGTTGAATTGACAACTCAACTGCTAATACTTGAGAATATTCTTTGGCTCCCCTTATGTCGAATCAATAAATTTGGGTTGAATACTCTACCCTCCAAAGCTGTTGCGATCCCCTACACTTGTGGGTTATCAAAGGGCAAATAAAAAGGCAAATATTTTTATATTTTTCTGAAAACGTTTTAGAAGTGGGGGAGAAGAAAATGAGACGCAAATGGCAAATAATGTAATTCAAGAGATGAGAGTTTATGATGGGTACTTGGTAGGCTTGATGTAGATCTCCCCGGCAACGGCGCCAGAAATTCTTCCTGCTACTTCTTGAGCTTGCATTGGTGTTTCCCTTAAAGAGGAAAGGGTGATGCTGCAAAGTATATATAAGTATTTCCTTCAGTTGAGAACCAAGGTATCAATCCAGTAGGAGAAACACGCAAGTCCCCAATATATGCACCTACACAAACAATCAAACACTTGCACCCAACGCGAAAAACTGGTTGTCAATCCCTTCACGGTCACTTGCAAAGGTGAGATCTGAAAGAGATAGATATAAAAGATTACTAAAACATAAAAGTAAATAAATTGCAGCAAGGTATTTTTGGTATTTTTGATATATAGATTGGAAAATATAATAAGGAAAATAGACCCGGGGGCCATAGGTTTCACTAGAGGCTTCTCTCCTGAAGGCAAATAATACGGTGGGTGAACAAATTACTGTCGAGCAATTGATAGAAAAGCGCAAAGTTATGACGATATCCAAGGCAATGACTATGAACATAGGCATCATGTCCGTGTCAAGTAGACCAAAATGATTATGCATCTACTACTATTACTCCACACATCGACAGCTATCCAGCATGCATCTAAACTATTAAGTTCATAAAGAATGGAGTAATGCCTTAAGTAAGATGACATGATGTAGAGGGATAAACTCAAGTATACGATGAAAATCCCATCTTTTTATCCTCGATGGCAACAATGCAATACGTGTCTCGCTATCCCTACTTTGTCACTGGGTGAAATCACGCAAGATTGAACCCAAAGCTAAGCACCTCTCCCATTGCAAGAAAAACCAATCTAGTCGGCCAAACCAAACCGATATTTCGAAGAGAAATACGAAGATGTTAAATCATGCATATAAGAATTCAGAGAAGATTCAAATAATATTCATAGATAACCTGATCATAAATCCATAATTCATCGGATCTCAACAAACACACCGCAAAAGAAGATTACATCAGATAGATCTCCAAGAACATCGAGGAGAACATGGTATTGAGAATCAGAGAGAGAGAAGAAGCCATCTAGCTACTAGCTATGGACCCGTAGGTCTGTGGTAAACAACTCATGCTTCATCGGAAGGGTAATAGAGTTGATGTAGATGCCCTCCGTGATCAAATCCCCCATCTGGTAGGATGCCGGAAAAGGCCCCAAGATGGGATCTCACGGGAACAGAAAGTTGTGACGGCGGTAAAGTATTTTGGTGGATACATCCGAGGGTTTTGGAATATATGTGAATGTATAGGATGAAGAAGTAGGTCAGGGGACTCCCGAGAGGGCCACAAGGTAGGGGCACCCCCCCTAGGGCGCGCCCTCCACCCTTGTCGTTGCCTCGTGGGTCTTCTGGCTTGGACTCCAAGTCCTACGGGTGTCTTCTGGTCCAAGAAAATCATCGTAAAGTTTTATTCTGTTTGATATTTGTCATGGAATTAACACGGCAGATGCCCTAGCAAAAGGACTTAGGTGTGGAGACATCGCAGCTAGGTTAGCCTGAAGGGGTTAAACGGGACAAAGGACATAGAGAGTTTACCCAGGTTCGGCCTCTCTCAATGAGGGAAAAGCCTACTCATGCTTTAGGTTGTATTGCTTGGGTTTCAGTTACCAGGGAGCGAATACGCTTGACTAGTTCTCGATGAGTTGTTTCTTGAGTTAACCCGCCGCCGGGTCACCCCTTTATATACAGGTTGATGCCGAGTGGCTTACAGAGTCCCGACTGGCTCATACAAAACGTGTCCGACTCGGTATCTAACTAAGCTTGCCTTACAATACAAGTTAAACATATGGCGGCTCACACCCGTGGGCCTCAAGTCGTCCCCTGGTCTTGGGCCTTCAATAAGCTTACTCTATGAACCGGCATCTTCATATCTTCTTGGGCCTCTTCATCTTAAGCCGCCAGTGGCATGATCCGGCCCCTCCTGGGCGGGTCATACCCAGTAGTTATATCCCCAACATTAGGCCCCAGGTTGATTTGAACTTGTTCACATCAATCTTCTGTACTTGACATAGTAGAATCTTCCATCGTCAATTCTTTACCAATTCATTGTAACCCTCCATGACGTCACATCTCAGAATTGTGTTAACCCGCCATGACATCATCTCACATTAACGTCACACGAAGCTCAGAACATCTCACCAGATCTTCATCTTTAATGGACCTCCTGAAAATCGAGGCGTCCATGTAGCCACATAATCATTTTTTGGCCTCCTCGATTCCCGCGCATGCCATATACCCATCTCCTTATAAATAGGGACGGGGGTCCTCCTTTTCACCTTTACCTTGCCCCCTCGGCTTCATCCTCTTCCTCGCAACGCCTCAGCCATCCCGAGCTCCGCCGCCGCCGTCTCCGTCCAGCGCCCTCAACTCCGGCCGCTGCATCGACCTGATCAGACCAAAACATTGTGGCACGCCTCCGCTGTTCATCAGCATCAGTAAGTATTCTCCTTCCTCGTAGTAGATCTGCATTAGGGTTTTCACCATTCATCGGTGTTCGTCAATGTTCCTTATTTTCTTCTCTAGATCATGTAGTTTGATCTGAATATGGTACCAAAGTTGTGCGGTAGCAGTTTAGCATCCCTTCTAAATCAAAGAAGATCCTCCCTCTGTACAAAGAATCTCATCTGAGCATATGAGTTCTTCTGCTACCACCTCCTTAGGTTTAAAATTTATTTTTATTTTCTAAACTATTGTAGATCCAAAATCATAGCACCAATCTGTGGAATCTGTTTGTCCATCACTTAGCAAAAAATCACTTACAAATCTATTGCACTGAAAACATGTGGGCGGCTCATACGATAAGTCGTAACCCACCATATAGCATTAGTCCCTTTGTTAAGCCGCCAGTTTATGTTCACAATCAGTATAACCCAGCACTTCCTTTCAGTTTAATCATGTCGATCTTTATAGCACTTACTTTTTGATCACTAGCCGTCTTAATAGCATAATCTTAAACCGGTAATATTTTCCTTTTAGGCCTTCATCCTCAAAATGACCAAGACTGTGACCTCATGCAACTGGGTCACCTCCCGGGTTACTGAGCAAGCATTGAACAAGCATGTCCAAGTGGGCATCTTAGCCGCAAAGGACGTCATTCATTGGAGGGCCCCAGGAACAGAGACCACTCCTGATCCCAAATAGGGCGAAGTTATTGTTTTTATTGATCATATGCTCCGGGGGTTTACCCCACCCGGCTCAAAATTCTTCCTTGACATGCTCCATTTCTTTAAACTTCATCCTCAAGACATCGGACCCAATTCTAAGTCAAACATCTGCAACTTTTGAGTATTCTATGAAGTGTATCTTCAATAGGAGCCCACTGTCAAACTGTTCAGAGAATTCTACTACTTGAATCGCCAGATTGAGTTTACGGACGGGCCCAGCCTAGAGCTAGGGGTTATTTTAATTCAGATGCGGAAAGAAGCCATGTTTCCTGCTGCCACACCACCCGGCCATCCTAAAGATTGGAACCAAACTTGGTTCTATTGCAAAGACACCTCTCCAGAAGGTGAAAATCCACTGTCGGGTTATCGTGAAAACCGGCTTAGCAACAGACATCCTCTCCCAGAGCGGATCAGCACAGAAGAACAGGCCAAGTATATGCCCGTATTTTCAAAGATCAGGGCTTTGATGGCCAATGGTTTAACCGGAGTTCATCTAGTCTGTTGCTGGGTCGCATGGACGATCTTGCCCTTAAGCCGGGGGTCCGGCTTAATGTGTGAGTATACCGGTGACGTCAAAGATCCGTTGCGTTACTCCTCAATCCGTATGGATGATAAATCAATCAATGATATGACAAAGACTCTGCTCAATGAGAGTCTAGCAACTTGCAGCAAAGTGGGACTGAACCCCTTCTGCACCCTCAGCAAGCCGACGGCTGTAAGTATTTTTCAAGCAACTTTATTAACTATGTATTTATCGATCTATCTTCTCATTATCACTTGAATTTGTGTAGGATGAATCCTCCTTCTGGAGCAAAAAACTTCAGGATAAGCCGGCCAAGAAAACCAAGACAAAGAATATGGCTCCCAAAAAGCCTTCCAAGAAGAAAACAAACACTTCAGAGCTTTTTGCTTTGAATGACGACGAGTCGGAGGTATAACTTGATTCCCTTGGCTCTTTCTTTATACACCTTATTGATGCTGAAAACTCTCAGGATGACGCGGAAGGAAGTCAAGCAAATGTTGAAGAGGTAACTATCCTTTCCTCTGACTCTAAACCTCTGACAAGACAAAAAGTTCGTCAGGCGAGCCAGAAAGTAAGGTTTTCTCACCCTTTAGCTTTCCTGGATCCTAACTTTATTTTCAACAAGCAGCAGCATGAAGTTCGTCGCACAACCCGGATCAGTGGTGGTGGGAACTTGTCTTCCGGCATACCCAACATGTCGGCTCCTCGCAAACGCCGAGCAGAGGTTTCCCAAAATTCCAACTTAGCTTTTCCAAGGCGGGTCTTATTCGACAACCTCTTAACCCTTCTGATTCAAACTATCAGGGCACCTCTCACTCTTCATCTGATGACTCCACTGGAACTCAGGTCCCTCTTTTCAAGACCGTACCTGGGTGAGAACATTAAGCTTTGTTTCCTTTAACATGTATTCCATTAACATACTAATCCCGCCTCGCGTTTTATTTTCAGTGCCATGGTCAAGCCCAGCAAGAAGCCACAAGTGAATAAACTGGCTGAAGATCCCAAGGTTGCTGACCCGGAGAAACAGACAATGTTTGAGTCATTGCATCAAACCTCTAAGGCAGCCCTTGATGACCCGCCACCGGAAGAACACAATGTCACCACAGACCCATGGACGTCAACACGGCTCATACTACACCGCCCAGTCCTGCTCAGCCGGCTCAAGAAACTAAAGACGTAATAGTCACTGGGACGGCTTATATAGCACCAGGCAACCCCACCATCTTATCCAAGCACAGCGCCAAAGAAGAAATTTCAGTTGTTGATCTGGAGAGCTATGCTCAATTCAACGCCCAGGAGATTCACGTAGGTTATCTGAACTGCCTTCACACCAGCCATGACTTTGAAGCCGTCTTGGTTAACCTCATGAAGGAGCGTTTTGAGGTGAGCACTAACAAAACCTTCTAATATGTATATCTGTCAGCCGCCAAGTCTACTGAATATGAAAAACTGAATATGCTGTAGACTTAAAATATCCTTGTTGATATTGTAGATATGTCATAACAACTTGTAATTGTTGAATTAGAACGAGTAGTCTCCAAGGGCCGGTTTAAACTGGAAAGTTAAACCGGGACTTCCAATGGTAGTGCTCAATTTCGCACATGTAGCCTCCAGGGGCTGGCTTAATCAGCATGGTTAAGCCGGTACTTCAAATAGTAGTGCTCAATTTCGCACTTCTAGCCTCCAAGGGCCGGCTTAATCAGCATGGTTAGGCTGGTACTTCAAATAGTAGTGCTCAATTTCGCACATGTAGCCCACAAGGGCCGGCTTAATAGGCATGGCTAAGCCGGGACTTATCACCATATTTATGAATAAAATCCAAATATGTAGCCCCCATGAATCGGCTATACTCATAAAAATTTAGCCGAGTCATCATAGAATTTTCTTTTAAAATAGCAATGTACATTAGCCCCCAAGTGCCAAGTAAAATAATTGTCTTATGCGTGGGACTTCAAATAAGGTGATTACCATAACCATATATTGTTGCTGACTCGCCGTATCTTGTAGGCTGAATTAAATATGAAAGAATCTCAAGTGGCGGACCTGAGGCAAAATATCCAGTCCCAATAATCAGAAACTTCAAAGGCTAAATTAGAGCTGAAAACTGCCTTAGAAATATTGAAAAGCTGAAGAAGGATTTTAGCATAGAGAGAACTGTCTGGGACACCGAGAAGGTAGCTCTAGTGAAAAGAGCGGAAGTGTAACGCCCTCGATGCGGCTATATCTCCCACGTGTCGAAGCACGACTTAGAGGCATAACCGCATTGAAAGCAATGTCGCAAGTGAGGTAATCTTCACACAACCCATGTAATACATAAGGGAAAGAGATACATAGTTGGCTTACAATCGCCACTTCACACAATACAAGAGTAAAGCATTACATCATCCAGATACAAACAAGGTCCGACTACGGAACCAAAATAAAAGAAGACTACCCCAAATGCTAAACAGATCCCCGATCGACCCCAACTGGGCTCCACTACTGATCAACTGAAATGAAACAATACAATGAACAAGATCTTCATCGAGCTCCTCCTTGAGCTCGGGTGCGTCACCTGCACGGTTTCATCGGCACCTGCAAACTGGTTTTGGAAGTATCTGTGAGTCACGGGGACTCAGCAATCTCACACCCGCGAGATCAAGACTATTTAAGCTTATAGGTAGGGTAAAAGGTATGAGGTAGAGCTGCAGCAAGCGACTAGCATATCTGGTGGCTAACATACGCAAATGAGAGCGAGAAGAGAAGGCAAAAGCACGGTCGAACAACTATGATCAAGAAGTGATCCTGAAACTACTTACGTCAAGCATAACTCCAACACCGTGTTCACTTCCCGGACCCCGCCGAGAAGAGACCATCACGGTTACACACGCGGTTGATGTATTTTAATTAAGATCAACTTCGGGTTTTCTACAACCGGACATTAACAAATTCCCATCTGCCACATAACCGCGGGCACGGCTTTCGAAAGTTCAAACCCTGCAGGGGTGTCCCAACTTAGCCCATGATAAGCTCTCGCGATCAACGAAGGATATTCCTTCTCCCCGGGAAGACCCGATCAGTCTCGGATTCCCGGCTACAAGACATTTCGACAGCAATAAAACAAGTCCAGCAAAGCCGCCCGATGCGCCGACATCCTGATAGGAGCTGCAAATATCTCGTTCTCAGGGCAACACCGGATGAGACATCCTACGAGTAAAACCAATCCTCAAGTTTCCCCAAGGTGGCCCCGCAGTCTACTCGTTTCGGGCCAACACTTAGACAAGCATTGGCCCGGGGG
Organism: Aegilops umbellulata; assembly: GCA_032464435.1. Taxonomy (NCBI): domain Eukaryota; kingdom Viridiplantae; phylum Streptophyta; class Magnoliopsida; order Poales; family Poaceae; genus Aegilops; species Aegilops umbellulata. Next base: position 223,774,661 of record CP136059.1, on the reverse strand, counting down.
GGCTAAATAAAGATGACCCTTGGGTTAATTACTCCCAAGGGAAAAATAGGTGGTGGTGAGGAAAATGGTAAAACCAAGGTTGGGCCTCGCTGGAAAAGTCTTATTCAAAGCGAACTGTCAAGGGGGTCCGATAAATCACCTGACCGCGTTAGGGACGCAAAATCCGGTAACATAACACCGATATGACGGAAACTAGGGCGGCAAGAGTGGAACAAAACACCAGGCATAAGTCTGAGCCTTCCACCCTTTACCAAGTATATAGATGCATTAATTAAATAAGATATATTGTTATATCCCAACAAGTAAACATGTTCCAACAAGGAACAACATCTCCATGTTCCAACAAGGAACAAACTTCATCTTCACCTGCAACTAACAACGCTATAAGAGGGGCTGAGCAAAGCGGTAACATAGCCAAACAACGGTTTGCTAGGACATGGATGGTTAGAGGCTTGGTTTAACAATATGGGAGGCATGATATACCAAGTGGTAGGTATCGCAGCATAGGCATAGCAAAAGAGCGAGCAACTAGCAAGCACAGATAGAAGTGATTTCGAGGGTATGGTCATCTTGCCTGAGATCCCACAAGGAAGAAGAACGAGTCCATGAAGAAGACAAATGGACGTAGACGAACGGATCCTCACAATCACAATGTTATCGGAACTAACCCGAAGAAGCAACACCGGAAAGAAGCAAACAACAAAGTAAACAACCACCACATAAACATGGCATGATATGCGAGATGTGGTATGCAATGCATATGCATGCTTCGGAAGGAAAAAGATGAACAAGGCATAATCTTGGCAAACCAAGTATGCCACTGGAAAGGTGAGGTGATTTCGGTTGATATCAATATAAAGATCACCAGAATCGGATGCACGGTTTGCAAATGACAAGCAAAACAAGAATGACAAGAGACTGCCATTAACAGCATGATGCTACTTAGCAAGCAACAAGAAATTAAGCTACTGCACCCAAACATATAAACAAAGCATATGGCTGTGATCTACTCAAGATGCTTGACAAAAGATGAACACTGAGCTACGGCTAAATCACAAAATAACAGGTTCAAATAAGCATGGAAAAAGTGCAAAAGATATCAGGTTCACAGACTAGTGAAAATAACATGCCAGAAATTAACATCAGGATGGCATGTTTAGAGCAAGCAAACAACATGCTACAGGAACACAATATAGAAAAGCAAGGCATGGCATGAATCTACTCAAGGCATAGAACAAAAGTCCCTTACTGACCATAAGCCAAAAAGGATAAAAAATATAATAACACCCATGTCAATTAAGCAAGTCCCTTACAGGTTTCAGACTTGGCAGAAAACTGGACATGTCAAAAACAAATAACAAGTAGGCATGTTCGTGAGCTCGATGCACTCACTACAGAGCATTGCAAGATAAACTAAGCATACATCCATCAAGAATACATGGCATTTAAGCTATAAATGGCAAGAACAACATCATAGCATGCAAGGATCAACTACAACAATCTTGGCAAAATCGAATAACATGTAAACAATCTGCCAGTAACATTTTATAGCAAAAGTAGAGCTCGATTGACTCAAGCCATTGCACTCCATAATTACAAACAAAGGCATGGATGGATAGAGCAAATCCATATGCTCAAAACACTCTTACTGATCATGCTCAAAAGAGGCATAGATCTCTCTGAAACAACATGAACACATGGCACAAAAATAACAGCAGGGCATGACTTGATGAAAATACTAAGTCTCTGAAATCAGCAACATTATGATCCTTAGTTTGGATGCTTGTGCTAGTCACCACATAGATCACAAAAATACATGGCATACACCCCTGGAAAGATAGTATGGCATATTTCAAAACCCATGTAGGACTCAACTTCATAGGATGCACACATCAATCATGGCAAAAATGACAAAAGTGCATCTACTGAAACAGATCTGAAACTAACATCACATAGCCCTCTTCTAACAGCATTTCGAGCACCAAGATGAGCTCAAATGAAAATGATGCAATGGGATGAAATGATTTACTCATCGATTCGAACAATTTGACATATTATACGCCCAAAACTAAGCCACGTATGCAGAGATATGATGCATTGAACATGGCAACATTATGCAAAATATTACGGGACTTGGGCAAAATTTCGGGGTCAACCTCGGGATCCAGATCTGGCACGTATTCCGAGGACGGCCGGAATCTTCGCTGGAGTTGGGGGAGAAGGCGGCCGGAGCTGGGGAAGGCCGGATCCGGGGCGCGGGGCGGCAAGGGGCACCGGATCCGGTTGCCAGACGGGCGCCGACGGGGCTGCGGGAGGCGGCCGGCGCCGGAGGAGGCGGCGGGTCCGGCGGGCGGCGCGGGCGCGGCTGCCGGAGGAGGTCGGGGCGGGGCCGAGGCACGGGCGCGGCGAGGAGGCCAGGCGAGCGGGAGCCGGGCGCGGGCCGGGCGGCGCCGGATCCGGGGCTGCCGGCGGCGGGGCAGAGCCGGCGACCTCTCCGGCGACTCGCCGGCCGGAGGCGGGGCCGGACGGCGACGGAAGGCGGCGGAGCGAACTCGCGGGCGGCGGCGGGCGCTGGTCGCGGGGACGCGGTGGCGCGGGGGCGCGGGAACCCCGGGCTGGGCGACGGTGCGGCTGGGCTCGCGCGGGCCCGCGACGGGCTCGGGCGGGCCACGGCGAACCGCGGTGGAGAGAGAGAGGGCCGGCGGGGTGAGGTGGCGCGCGTGGGTTGGAGGAGAGCGGCGGCGGGGCGACGTGGCGGCCTCTGATTGGATAGAGTGAGGTGGCGGCTGGATATGTCCGTCGCGGAGGAAGAAACGTCCGGCGGCGCGAGGAAGAGGGAGGCTAGGGTTCATCCGCGAATTTGGAGGGGGTTGCACATATTTATAGGTAGAGGGGGCTAGGAAGCTCCAAATGAGGTGCGGTTTTTGCCCACACGATCGTGATCGAACGACCGAGAACATGGAGATGACTTAGATGGGTTTTGGGCCACTTAGAAAGGGGTGTTGGGCTGCACCAAAAGAGGCCTTCACGGTTACCCGGTTAACTGTTGGAGTATCAAACGACCTCCGATTGACCCGAGACTTGACAGGCGGTCTACCGGTGCTATACCAAGGCCATTTGACAAACCTCGGTCCATTCCGAGAAAGTTTAATACCCGCTCACGGAAAAAGGTAAAAGGGGACGCCGGGGAACATAGGAGCGCCGGATTGCAAAACGGACAACGGGGAAAATGCTCGGATGCATGAGGCGAACACGTATGCAAATGCGATGCACATGATGACATGATATGAAATGCAGATGATGACATGGAAAAGTGCAACACGCAAGCACATGACATGGCAACTACGGCGAATAACTGACGGACACCTGGCGCATCAGATCCGGGGCGTTACAGGAAGAGGCCGAAGCTGCCCTTAAGTCGGTGACTGATGAGTTGTCCGGCTTAAAGCATCAAATCAATAGCATGACAGCCACCATCTCTAGTAAGAAAGATTGTATCTCAATCTTTCATCATCAATGTTGAACAACCATTCAGTCGGTTTATCAATATCTTTGGTAACGCAGGCCCCAGGGTTTCCCACTTTGGCGCGGACATGCGCATGAAGCTGAAAGCCGCCTACACTCTTGTGGAACAATTATACACCAGCATGCAGCGAGCCATAGTTGTTGTCTCTTATACCAAACAGCCACCTACTCTTATCAGAGAAACTCTGGACAAGCTGTCAATTGTACCCCAAAGGGCAAAAGAAATAAAACAGTCAACCCCCAGGGTTGGCGCCATTACCGCCCTGAGCCGGGCCAAAGCATGGCAAGCAGAGCTTGACCCGGAGTAGCTGGCTACTGGCTGCCCAAGCTTAAAAGAAGATGGGTCTCCCTTCACTGCAGAGGACTTCACAAAAATTGTCATGGAGATGCGGCCATTCGCAAGAAAACTGGCTGAGGAATCTGAGCTCTCCTAATATCAGGCGGCTTATACCGCTCAAAATGAAAATTTGAAAGCGCTGGTTTATCCAGTCATGGACCTAATTCCTCCAACACGTAAGCACACTTTTGCCCCTGACATTGATCCTCCACGCTCATAGATGATGAGGCTATATTCAAAGTTGTAACTGGCGTCAACTGGACAACACCTGATTTCCAGCCAGTGGAGGAAGAAGAAGAACCAGCGCAGGATGACCCGGAAACTTCACACCGTCAATATCAAGGCAGCTGAACCACAAGGTGTCTCTGACACTATCGTCTAGCTTTTCACGAAAAAATGATGAATCATTTGGGCTTGGAAAGCCATGTAATAGGGTAGTAAAAACAATTATCTACCATGCCATCGTGCATATTTATGCGTATAACATCTTGAGCCGCCGATCTGATGCTGAAGATCTGTCGCTTATGCTCATAATTTTGCCAATCATGTTGATCATGTTATCATAATCCATGTTCACAAGTAAATAGCATGTGCCCTGGCGGTTCATACCAGGGTGGGTCATGATGCACCATAAAAAATTTACTGGTGACTAAATAGTCCATAACGAGGGCGGGTTACCAAACCTTGCATGACAAGTAAATAACATACCTATGAGATTTGTTCATACTACCGGCTTACAACACCAGATGTAGCCAGGGTAATAGCTCAAAATCTTAGAGCACATAACTCCAAGTGCATAATCAAAGCATATTGGCGACTTATCGTCCAGAGCCAGGCCGGGTTCTCAAAACCTCAGATACACTCAAATATGAGCCATAAGGATTAAGGCTACATTGCCTGAATCATTTTAAACGATATGTTAACATGGTGCAAGAATATGAACCCAAACAACGTTCAAATAAAAGAATAAACCAGAAAAACAAGGCTTTCATAGGCTGCCAAACCTTAAAATCAAGTGTTGTTCAAGGGCCGCACAGCTACTAAGTAAATCTTTTATTCAAACATGTAAGCCGAGCCTCACATTTCCAACCGTCGTTTTAACTTTAACAAGTTCATGGTCTTTATAAGATTGATTGTCAAGAGTATGGCGGGTCATTCCAGGATTACCTGGGCAGAGTGGCGGGCATACAAAGGCAAGATAACCCGGAGTTTTGGTGAATACACCAGGCTTCCAAGCTGATCAAAAGGGTAAATATAGTTATGTTCATTGAACAGTAAGCCCCCAAATGACCTTTAACAAGCCATCAAGGCAGGTTACCTATGTTTGAACTACACATTATAGCGAGTTCTCTTTGGTAATAATTCAACTTGGGTAGAAAACCCCCAAGCCATTTGCAACCAGGCGTATAAGCCGTTCAAAGGGTAGTCATAGATATGCTCAGTGAGCAGGAAGCCCCCATGTTATTTGTAACAAGGCGTGCAAGCCGGATCAAGAGGGTAGTCTATGCTCAATGAGCAGGAAGCCCCCAAGTGATCTTATGAATTGACAATAAAGACTCAGATTCTCATAAATGAATTGGCAGAGGCCCTGAATTATCAGGGATGTCGGCTTTATTATACTTGATCATAATATATACATGGATGAAAATATGTACAACACAAGAGCCAGTAGCTCAAGTGTAATAAGGCCGAAGATGAGCAATGTTCCAAGGCCGCCGGGTCTCCTCCTCAGACTTGCGTGAGTCCTTGTGATCTTGAATATCATTGAGGTAGTATGACCCGTTGTTCAGATTTTTGCTGACCACAACGGGCCCTTCCCAAGTTGGGTACAACTTGTGCATGTCTGTTTGATCCTGGATGAGCCAGAGCACCAAGTCACCTTCTGGAAAGGTGTAGGTTTTAACCCGACGGCTATGATAACGATGCAGATCTTGTTGGTAAATCACCGAGCGAACCGCCGCAAGGTCACGCTCCTTATCCAGAAGGTCAAGAGCATCTTGACGTGCTTTTTTATTGTCAGCTTCAACATAAGCCGCCACACGGGGCGAGTCGTGACGGATGTCACTGGGAAGAACCGCCTCTACTCCATAAACCATGAAGAAAGGCCTGTAACCCGTAGATCTATTGGGGGTAGTATTGATACTCCATAGCACTGAGGGCAACTCTTCCCAAAACTCAAAAACAAGGGGAAAATAGAAACTGGCACTGGGCTCTGAGTTAATAAGTTAGTCCCAAAACTAATATAAAATAGCATATTAATGCATATAAAACATCCAAAACAGATAATATAATAGCATGGAACAATAAAAAATTATAGATACGTTGGAGACGTATTAGGAAGATACTGACCACCCCCTATTGCTCCATGAGCGGTACGGGCACACAAAACATATGCTTATTTGAATGATTAGAGGTGGCACATGCATATTTACTTGGAACGCCAGAGTAATACCACATATAAGTAGATATGGTGGACTCATCTGGAACAACTTTGAGTTTAAGGATTTGGATGCACAAGCAACATTCCCGCTAAGAACAAGCGAAGGCTAGCAAATAGATTGAGAAGCGACCAACTAGAGAGCGACAACGGTCCCAATCATGCATTGAGAATAATTAACATTGAATACGAGCATCAGTAGGATATAAAGACCATGAACATAAATATCGTGGAGGTTATGTTGGTTTTGAATCAACTACATGTGCGAACATGTGCCAAGTCAAGCCACTTGAATTATTCAAAGGAGGATACCATACTATCATACTACAGCACAACCATTTAAGTGCATGCTGACTCTCAAGATAAATCATTATCCACTCCTGGCTATTTAAGCATGGCATGAGCAACTATAATCTCTAATTTGTATCACAAACATGTTTACTCATAATATGTTGAATCAAGAACGACTGAGTTAAACATATTTACAAAAACGTAAAACAAGAAGAGTTCAAACCAGCTTTCCTTCACTACAATCACTTCATCAAATCATGGTCATTATTTCCTTTCACTTGCACGACCGAGTGATTTGAAAATAATAATAGTGCAAGTGTGTTGTGGACTAAGCTGGAATTCGCAAACATTTTATTCAAAGGAGAAGACAAGGTAATATGGGCTCTTTGTTAAATCAACAATAAAGCATATGACAGCCACTTACCAATTTCACCGTGGTATTCTCCTTACGACAACTCAAAGAAAAGAAAAGAATTTCAGAGAAACACATTGAAATGTTTTTGGAGTTTTCTGAAGGAAACAAACTAACGAAGGAAAACTGAAAACCAGAAAAACTATTTACATGGGAAAGTTCCCAACAAATAAAAGAAGAAATGAGAAATATTTTTGGATTTTCTTTTACTACTATGAACTAACTTAACAAGAAAGAAAAACTGAAAAGAAGTGAGAAATATTTTTGGATTTTTAAAGTTTTTCAAGCACACAAGGAGGAAGCGAAAATAAAACTAACATGAATATAAAATGAAAGAGGATGAACATCGACAACTAGAATGAATGCGTGATACATGAATGTAATGTCGGTGAGAAATACGTACTCCCCCAAGCTTAGGCTTTTGGCCTAACTCGGTCTATGTCCATGGGTCGAAATAGGCACCTCCTGGGTAATACCGAGGCTCATGAGGCTCCCACTGATAAGCGGGCTCCTGAGGCTCCCACTGATAAATAGGCTCTGGGGCTGGCTCTGGCTCCGGTGCTTGGGACATTGTCAAGCCCCAATAAGCATAAATGCCCTTAGCCATGTTAGTGCACTTGCCCCTGAAAAGATCAAACAAAGATGGCGCGGGCAAGGTAATAATCTCAGGAGTACTCTGACAGAATACCAAGTTATACCGAAATCACCTTGGGCCATTGTCAATAAAGTTATGCCTAACCATGCTATCATAATCAAGATATTTAGTGGGTAAAAGCATCTCTTCCTCCACGTCATGTCTAATAGGAATCTCAAAATGTCTAGCAAGGAGGGAAGCATAAATACCGCCATAAATAACGCCCTTCGAACGGAGTATATAATCGTCGAGCAATCCTAGCTCCCAAGATAAACGTTCTATCAAAATAAAGAGCATGGCACAAAATAGCAAGGTCAGGTAACTGAGAGTTCCACTCTCCCACCAACTAGTTAAACACCTCCCGGCAAATAATGAATAATAACACAAAACGGGGAAATGTAAACTAGCAGCCTAGCTTCAGAAAATCCTCTCAAATCCCACCACAGTCACCTCACATATAAAATATGTGACATCACTAGGATGTGGCTCTAGAGGGCTGCCCTCGTTAGGAATCATGCAAACTTCACAAAATCTATCAAATGTCATCTCTCTAGGAATATCATAGAGGCGAAATGACACGGTGGGTGATACATCGTCGTATCTACTTTTCCAAACACTTTTGCTCTTGTTTTGGACTCTAATTTGCATGGTTTGAATGAAACTAACCCGGACTAACGTTGTTTCTAGTGGAACTACCATGGTGTCGTTTTCGTGCAGAAATGAAAGTTCTTGGAATTGGACAAACTTTTTGGAGAATTGTTGATACATCCATTCTGCATAATGATTTCCTACTATTATTTATAATGTTTTTGGCCAATATAATACTTTGTAGTACCATTCTATTGTCTTTTCTCTCTTAATTTGCAAGATATACATGAAGAGGGAGACTGCCGGCAGCTGGAATTCTTGGCCTGAAAAAGCTATGTCACATATACCTATTCTGCACATCTCGAAATGAGCTGATATTTCACGGAGAATTATTTTGGAATAAATAAAAATACTGAAAGAAAGAAATAGCAGAGGGGCCACCCAGATGCCCACGAGGCACCAGGGCGCGCCCATTCCCCTAGGCGTGCCCTGGTGGCTTGTGGGGCCCCTGGCCAGCCTCCGGTGCCCATCTTATGGCATATAATCCCATGCCCTAGAAAAATTAAAGAGAAGACTTTCGGGATGGAACGTCGCCGTCTCGAGGTGAAACTTGGGCAGGAGCACTTTTGCTCTCGGGCGGAGTGATTCCGCTGGAGATACTTCCCTCTAGGAGGGGAAATCGAAGCCATCGTCATCACCAACAACCCTCTCATCATGGGAGGACCAATCTTCATCAACATCTTCACCAGCACCATATCATCTCAAACCCTATTTCATCTCTTGTATTCAATCTTTATATCAAAACCTTAGATTGGTACCTATGGGTTGCTAGTAGTGTTTATTACATCTTGTAGTTTGATGTTAGTTGGTTTATTTGGTGGAAGATTATATGTTCAGATCCTTAATGCTATTCAATACCCCTCTGATCTTGAACATGAATATGATTTGTGAGTAGTTACTTTTGTTCTTGAGGACATGGGAGAAGTCTTGTCATAAGTAATCATGTGAATTTGGTATTCGTTCGGTATTTTGATGATATGTATGTTGTTGCTTCCTTTAGTAGTGTCATGTGAACATCGAATACATGACAGTTCACCATTTTTGGGCCTAAGGGAAGGCATTTTGGAGTAGTTATTAGATGATGGGTTGCTAGAGTGACAGAAGCTTAAACCCTAGTTTATGCGATATTCTGTAAGGGGCTGATTTGGATCCATATGTTTCATGTTATGGTTAGATTTATCTTAATTCTTCTTTCATAGGTGAGGATGCTTGCGAGAGGGGATAATCATAAGTGGTATGCTTGTTCAAGTAAGAACAACACCCACGCACCGGTCCACCCACATATAAAATTATCAAAGTAACGAACATGAATCAAACAAACATGATGAAAGTGACTAGATGAAATTCCCGTGTGTCCTCAAGAACACTTTGCTTATTATAAGAGTCTGTTCTGGCCTTTCCTTTGCTACAAAAAGGATTGGGCTACCTTGCTGCACTTTTGTTACCGTTACTATCTATTGCTCGTTACAAATTATCTTGCTATCAAACTATCTATTAACGACAATTTCAGTGCTTGCAGAACATACCTTGCTAAAAACCGCTTGGCATTTCCTTCTTCTCCTCGTTGGGTTCGACACTCTTGCTTATCGAAAGGACTACAATTGATCCCCTATACTTGTGGGTCATCAACCCACTGCAGGGGGGCCACCTGCTGCCCAGGAGGCACCAGGGCGCGCCCACCCTCCCTGGGCGCGTTCGGGTGCCTCGTGGGGCTCACGAGGCTCCGCTGACCCTAATCTTGACACTATAAATTCATAAATCCTGAGAGAAAAATTAAGAGAGAAGGAATCATTGTGTTTCATGATATGAAGTCGTCACCACCTCTTGTTCTTCATTGGGAGGCCAGATCTGGAGTCCATTTGGGGTTCCAGAGAGGGGGATGCGTTGCCAACATCATGACCAACCCTTCTTCATCACCAATTTCATGTTGCTCACCACCTGGTGTGAGTAATTCTTTTGTATGCTTGCTGGAAAGTGATGGGTTGGATGAGATTTATCATGTAATCGGTTAGTTTTGTTAGGGCCTGGTCCCTAGTATCCACTATGTTCTGAGATTGATGTTGCCATGACTTTGCTATGCTTAATGCTTGTCACTAGGGCCCGAGTGCCATGATTTCAGATCTGAACCCTTTATATTTTCATGAATATATTTGTGTTCTTGATCCTATTTTGCTAGTTATATGCACCTATTACGTGTTATGATCCACATACCCCAAGGTGGCAATAATTGGGATTCTTTTCGGTGATTACCGTGGTTTGAGGAGTTCATGTATTCACCATGTGTTAATGCTTTGTTCCGGTTCTCTATTGAAATGAGGCCTTAATATTCCTTAGTTCCCATATGGAGCCTGCTACCACGGGAGGGTGGACAAAAGATGTCATGCAAGTTCTTAGTATAAGCATGTGTGACTATATACGGAATACATGCCTACAATACATTGATAAATTGGAGGTAGTTCTGTGTTGCTCTAGGTTATAAATGTTGCATGATGAATGTCATCCAACACAATTATCCATCGCTGATCCAATGCCTATGAGCATTTCACATATTGATCTTTGCTAAATTACTATTGTTGTTGCTCTCACAATCACTATAAAACTGCTACTGTCACTATGATCGTTTTTGTTGCTATCGTTACTACCACTATCAAATTACCATATTATTGTGCTAATCACTCTGCTATAGATATTTAGTCTCCAGGTATGGTTAAATTGACAACTCAACTGCTAATACTTGCAAATATTCTTTGGCTCCCCTTGTGTCGAATCAATAAATTTGGGTTGAATACACTACCCTCGAAAACTGTTGCGACCCCATATACGTGTGGGTCATCGGTGGGTATATCTCTCCTAGCATGGAAGTGAAAGTTTTGCATGAAAGTATTAGTTAGGAGGAGGTATTGGTCACACTTATGTTCGAGGAAAGGAAGGAGGCCAACATTGTTTGCCAAATAATAGAAATCATCATGAATGTTGCATCCCTCAAGAATGTGTTACATGGCCATTCACACAGCCGCACCTCGGCCGCACGAGGAAGGTTGTACTTGGGCTTCAGAGTTTGCTTGGGACTCCGGCTCGAAGAACCTCTCAACCTCCACTTAAGCATTTTCTTTTTCTCTGACAATTTCTGAATTTTTTAGTGCCTCAAAATAAAGTGAACAACACTTAATAAAATCGATAGCAACCACTCCCACATGTGCCTAGAGGCTATATCATGCATCAAAACTACTTTGGACCATACAAATTCAACACGCAAGCTCAAAAACATGGTCACCACAACAGCAATTTTTTTCAAAATATAAAGCACTGGCCCAAAACCTAATTGGACCATTGGAGGAGTCACATACCAACGAGTAATCCCCCAAAACAGTTTCGAAAACGGAGCTCCAAGAAAGGAGATCGAAAATCACATGAGAATGAGAAAGAACATGGGTTTGAAAGCAATGGCGATTTTTCTAGAGGTAGGAGAAGGCAATGGGTGGCTGGAATAAGTGAGGGGGGCCCTCTGGGACCCACAAGCTCACTAGGCATGCCCTGTGTGCTTGTGTCTCATAGGTGCACCCCCCCGGGTGTGTTCAGTGCCAAAAATTCTTAGATGTTGCATAAAAATTCATATTAAATTTTCAGGTCATTCCAAGAACTTTTATTTTCGGGACTTTTTTTTGCACGGATAATTCAGAAGACATGATAATCATGGCATTCTACTTTATTAAACTTTAAATAATAGAGAGCAAATAGTAGGTATAATAAGTTGTGCTTACTAAATTCATCGACCACATGCCCCTCAAAAAGAATCCATTAACAAGGTTGATCAAGTCTTATTAACAAACTATTTCAGAGTGACATGAAACCTAAGAATCTCCGTATAACACTAAGTTACCTCAATGGGTATATGCATCTGCCCAATAATAAGAGTTTGGTATTTCTTTTTAACAGATGGAAGAGGAAGTTCAAAACCTCCAATAGTGATTGTAGCAATTTTTTCAGTAGTGTTGATACTATTCACCAAACTTTGTTTCCTCGAGAAATAAAATGAATGGTCATTACCATTGACATGACAAGTAACCTTGCTTCTATTGCAACCGATAACAGCCCCTGCAGTATTCAAAAAGGGTCTACCAAGGATAATCGACATAGCGCTTTCCTCGGGCATATCAAGTATAATAAAGTCTGTTAAGATAGTAACATTTGCAACAACAACGGGCACATGCTCGATAGGTATAGCAGTTGATTTATTAGTCATTTGCAAAGATATTCTAGTAGGTGTGAGCTTATTCAATTCAGGTCATCTATATAAAGAGAAAGGCATAACGCTAACACCGGCTCCTAAATCACATAAAGTAGTTTTGACATAACTTATATTAATGGAGCATGGTATAGTGGGTATTCTTGGATCTCCTAACTTCTTAGGTACTCCACCCTTAAAAGAATAATTTGCGAGCATGGTGGAAATTTCAGCTTCAGGTATCTTTCTTTTATTAGTGACAATATCTTTCATATATTTAACATAAGGAGGCATTTTCAAATATCAGTCAAATGAGTGTGCAAAAAGACGGGTCTAAGCATTTAAACAAAGCTCTCAAAATCCTCCTCATCCTTATTTTTCGGAGGCTTAGTAGGAAAAGGCATGGGGTTTTGAACACATGGTTCTCTTTCCTTACCATGTTTCCTAGCAATGAAATCACTTTTATCATATCTTTTATTCTTAGGAGGTGGGTTATCAAGATCAACAACAGGTTCTATTTCTATATCATTATCAGGTTCTTTATCATTATTTGGCTGATCATCAACATGAACATCCTTATCATTGTCATTATCATGAGGTGGATGTTCATTAACAGATTGTGTGTCGGCATCAGAAATAGAAACATCATTATGATTCTCAGAAGGTTTTTCTACCACAGGTTCACTAGAAGCATGCACCGTTCTATCATTTTCATTTTTTATTTTCTTCTTAGATGAACTAGGTGCATCATTATTAATTCTTTGAGAATCTTTATCAATTCCTTTAGGATGACCTTTAGGATATAGAGGATCTTGAGTCATTTTACCTCCTCTAGTCATTACCCTGACAACATGAACATTCATTTTATTATTAATTTCATTAAGCAAATCATTCTCTAACTTAATTATTTGTTCGAACTGGGTATGAACCATGGGTGAATGTTTACATCATTAGCGATTCTAAACATCCAATCACTCAAACAACTCATGAAAGCATTACGTTTCAATTGCTTGCTAACATAAATATTAAAATGCTCTTGCTTAACACTATAATTATCAAACTCATCTAGACATTGACTAGCAGATTTATTATAAGGTATATCGCCTTCATTGAATCTATAAAGAGAATTTACCTTTACTACCTGCATCGGGGTATCAAGTCCATGTATTTCTTCAATAGGTGGTAAATTCTTAACATCTTCAGATTTAATACCCTTTTCTTTCATAGAATTTTTTGCCTCTTGCATACCTTATGGACTGAGAAATAGAATACCTCTCTTCTTTGGAGTTGGTTTAGGTGGTGGTTCAGGAAATAACCAATCATCGACATTTCTCAATATATTATTCAGTAGTTCTTTACCCTATCCAACAGTTCATGAAGGAAATATGCCCTAGAGGCAATAATAAAGTTGTTGTTTATATTTCCTTATATCTTGATAAATGTTTATTATTCATGCTAGAATTGTATGAACCGGAAACTTAGTAGATGTGTGAATACATAGACAAACAGAGTGTCACTAGTATGCCTCTACTTGACTAGCTTGCTAATTAAAGATGGTTAAGTTTCCTAGCCATGGACAAAGAGTTGTCATTTGATAAACGGGATCACATCATTAGAGAATGATGTGATTGACTTGACCCATCCATTAGCTTAGCATGATGATCATTTAGTTTCTTGCTATTGCTTTCTTCGTAACTTATACATGTTCCTGTGACTACGAGATTATGCAACTCCCGAATACCGGAGGAACACTTAGTGTGCTATCAAATGTCACAACGTAACTGGGTGATTATAAAGATGCTCTACATGTGTCTCCGGTGGTGTTTGTTGAGTTGGCATAGATCGAGATTAGGATTTTTCACTCCGAGTATCGGAGAGGTATCTCCGTGCCCTCTCGGTAATGCACATCACTATAAGCCTTGCAAGCATTGTGACTAATGAGTTGGTTGTGGGATGATGCATTACGGAACGAGTAAAGAGACTTGCTGGTAACGAGATTCAACTAGGTATTGAGATACCGATGATCGATCTCGGGCAAGTAACATACCGATGACAAAGGGAACTACGTATTTGTTGTGAGGTTTGACCGATAAAGATCTTCATAGAATATGTAGGAACCAATATGAGCATCCAGGTTTCGCTATTGGTTATTGACCGGAGATGAGTCTCGGTCATGTCTACATAGTTTTCGAACCCGTAGGGTCCGCTACGCTTAACGTTCGGTGATGATCGGTATTATGAGTTTATGTGTTTTGATGTACTGAAGGTTGTTCGGAGTCCCAGATATGATCACGGACATGACGAGGAGTCTTGAAATGGTCGAGACATAAAGATCGATATTTTGGATGACTATGTTTGTACATCGGAATGGATCCGGGTGAGTTCGGGCATTTACCGGAGTACCGGGGGGTTACCGGAAACCCCCGGGGAGTATATGGGCCCTAATGGGCTTTAGTCGAGAGAGAGAGAGAGGGAGAGAGAGGGGCGGCCAGGGCAGGCCTCGTGCCCCCCTTTCCTTCTCCCTCTCTCCTCCTTCCTTCTCTCCTACTCCAACTAGGGAAAGGGGGGAATCCTACTCCCGGTGGGAGTAGGACTCCTCTGAGGGCGCGCCATAGAGGGCCGGCCCTCCCCCTCCTCCACTCCTTTATATACGGGGGAAGGGGGCACCCCATGGACACACAAGTTGACAGTTGTCTTAGCCGTGTGCGGTGCCCCCCTCTACAGATTCCACCTCAGTCATATCGTTGTAGTGCTTAGGCGAAGCTCTGCGTCGATAACTTCATCATCACCATCATCACGCCATCGTGCTAAAGAAGCTCTCCCTCGACACTCAGCTGGATCGAGAGTTTGTGGGACGTCACTGAGCCGAACGTGTGCATATCGCGAAGGTGCCGTACTTTTAGTACTAGGATAGGTAGGATCGTGAAGACGTACGACTACATCAACCGCGTTGTCATAACGCTTCCGCTTACGATCCACGAGGGTACGTGAACTACACTCTCCCCTCTCGATGCTATGCATCACCGTGATAGATCTTGCATGTGCGTAGGAAAATTTTGAAATTACTGTGTTACCCAATAGTGGCATCTGAGCCAGGTCTATGTGTAGATGTTATATGCATGAGTAGAACACAGAGAGTTGTGGGCGATAATAGTCATACTGCTTACCAGCATGTCATACTTTGATTCGGCGGTATTGTTGGATGAAGCGGCTCAGACCGACATTACACGTACGCTTACGTGAGACCGGTTCTACCGACGTGCTTCGCACACAGGTGGCTAGTGGGTGTCAGTTTCTCCAACTTTAGTTGAATCAAGTGTGACTACGCCTGGTCCTTGTTGAAGGTTAAAACAGCACACTTGACGAAAAATAATTGTGGTTTTGATGCGTAGGTAAGAACGGTTCTTGCTCAGCCTGTAGCAGCCACGTAAAACTTGCAACAACAAAGTAGAGGACGTCTAACTTGTTTTTGCAGGGCATGTTGTGATGTGATATATATGGTCAAGACATGATGCTAAATTTTATTGTATGAAATGATCATGTTTTGTAACAGAGTTATCAGCAACTGGCAGGAGCCATATGGTTGTCACTTTATTGTATGAAATGCAATTGCCATGTAATTGCTTTACTTTATCACTAAGCGGTAGCGATAGTCGTAGAAGCAATAGTTGGCGAGCCGACAATGATGCTTCGATGGAGATCAAGGTGTCAAGCCGGTGACGATGGTGATCATGACGGTGCTTTGGAGATGGAGATCAAAGGCACAAGATGATGATGGCCATATCATATCACTTATATTGATTGCATGTGATGTTTATCCTTTATGCATCTTATTTTGCTTAGTTCGATGGTAGCATTATAAGATGATCTCTCACTAAATTTCAAGGTACAAGTGTTCTCCCTGTGTATGCACCGTTGTGAAAGTTCGTCGTGTCGAGACACCACGTGATGATCGGGTGTGATAAGCTCTACGTTCACACACAATGGGTGCAAGCCAGTTTTGCACACGTAGAATACTCGGGTTAAAATTGACGAGCCTAGCATATGCAGATATGGCCTCGAAACATTGAGACCGAAAGGTCCAGCGTGAATCATATAGTATATATAATCAACATATGATGTTCACCATTGAAAACTACTCCATCTCACGTGATGATCGGACATGGTTTGGTTGATATGGATCACGTGATCACTTAGATGATTAGAGGGATGTCTATCTAAGTGTGAGTTCTTAAGTAATATGATTAATTGAACTTTAATTTATCATGAACTTAGTACCTGATAGTATTTTGCATGTCTATGTTGTTGTAGATAGATGGCCCGTGTTGTTGTTCCGTTGAATTTTAATGCGTTCCTAGAGAAAGCTAAGTTGAAAGATGATGGTAGAAATTACACGGACTGGGTCCATAACTTGAGCATTATACTCATTGCTGCACAAAAGAATTACATCCTCGAAGCACCACTAGGTGACAAACCCGCTGCAGGAGCAATGCCAGATGTTATGAACGTCTGGCAGAGCAAAGCTGATGACTACTCGATAGTTCAGTGTGCCATGCTTTACGGCTTAGAACCGGGACTTCAACGACATTTTGAACGTCATGGAGCATATGAGATATTCCAGGAGTTGAAGTTAATATTTCAAGCAAATGCCCGGATTGAGAGATATGAAGTCTCCAATAAGTTCTACAGCTGCAAAATGGAGGAGAATACTTCTGTCAGTGAACATATACTCAGAATGTCTGGGTACCACAACTAGGGCTGCAAGAAAAGCTCGAGGCTCGTGAGCCGCTCGAGATCGACTCGTTTTTTGACTCGACTCGAGATCGACTCGAAAAGAAATGAGCTGAGTTTGAACACTTTATGTAGCTCGATCGAGAAATGAGCCGATCTTGAGCCAATATTGGCTCGCTCAATTTTAGCTCGATAGCTCGAGGAATATCATTATGTTAAATGATCATACCATATATTAAATGGAAACTAAGATAATTTATTATTATATATGTTGTCCATAATTTTTCTCCATTTTATTTACCAACGACATGGAAACTTAATTAAATGCAGAGAAGATTTAGGCCTAATTATCGCACGTGGTTGACTATGTTCAAGATCCTACTCCCTCCGTTCCTCAATATAGGGTGTATAGTTTTTGGCACGGAAATTAAAGAATGCATGTGGAGGGAAAATTTCAAAAGTTTTGGGAGAGATTACACCTGACTAATTGACATGAGAAAATAGAGGAGCTTGCCCTATATAAGGAAATGTAATCAAATCCCTTAAAAAATTATCCAAACGAGTGGTGCAACGCAATAAACCTTATATTTCGGACTTTTTCTCAAAAATCTATACACCTTATATCAAGGAACAGAGGAAGTATATTTTTGGCAAAGGTTCCCAGCATAATTACTTTATTTTTTTGTTTTTCATTCATAGATTTATAAATTTTACCATCTCATTTAGCTCGAAACTAGCTCGAGATCGACTCGAGAACGTTACAAGCTGAGCACGAGTCATGTTCTACAGCTCGATCATGAGCTTCACTCAGTTTGAGCTCGCTCGAATTTGTATATGAGTTGAGCTGAGCCAACTCCAACTCGCTCGAGCTCGACTCGTTTGCAGCCCTAACCACAACCACTTGACTCAACTGGGAGTTAATCTTCCTGATGATAGTGTCATTGACAAAGTTCTTCAATCACTGCCACCAAGCTACAAGAGCTTCATGATGAACTATGATATGCAAGGGATGGATAAGACAATTCCCGAGCTCTTCGCAATGCTAAAGGCTGCGGAGGTAGAAATCAAGACAGAGCATCAAGTGTTGATGGTCAACAAGACAACCAGTTTCAAGAAAAATGGTAAAGGGAAGAAGGGGGGCTTCAAGAAGAACAGCAAGCAAGTTGCTGCTCAAGTGAAGAAGCCCAAGTCTGGACCTAAGCCTGAGACTGAGTGCTTCTACTGCAAAGGGACTGGACACTGGAAGCGGAACTGCCCCAAGTATTTCGCGGAAAAGAAGGATGGCAAAGTGAAAGGTATATTTGATATACATGTTATTGATGTGTACCTTACTAATGCTCGCAGTAGCGCCTGGGTATTTGATACTGGTTACGTTGCTAATATTTGCTACTGGTTATGTTGCTAATATTTGCAACTCGACACAGGGGCTACAGATTAAGCGAAGATTGGCTAAGTACGAGGTAACCATTCGCATGGGAAATGGTTCCAAAGTCTATGTGATCGCCGTGGGCACACTACCTCTACATCTACCTTCAGGATTAGTTTTAGACCTAAATAATTGTTATTTGGTGCCAGCGTTGAGCATGAACATTATATCTGGATCTTGTTTAATGCTAGACAGTTATTCATTTAAATCAGAGAATAATGGTTGTTCTATTTATATGAATAATATATTTTATGGTCATGCACCCTTGAGTGGTCCATTTTTACTAAATCTTGATATTGGTGATACACATGTTCATAGTATTGAAGCCAAAAGATATAAGTTTAGTAATGATAGTGCAACTTATTTGTGGCACTGCCGTTTAGGTCATATTGGTATAAAGCGCATGAAGAAACTCCATGGTGATGGGCTTTTTGAATCACTCGATTATGAATCACTTGATGCTTGCAAACCATGCCTCATGGGCAAGACGACTAAGACTCCATTCTCCGGAACAATGGAGCGAGCAACAGACTTGTTGGAAATAATACATACTGATGTATGTGGTCCGATGAGTGTTGATGCTCGCGACGAGTATCGTTATTTTCTTACCTTCGCAAATGATTTAAGTAGATATGGGTATATCTACTTGATGAAACATAAGTCTGAAACATTTGAAAAGTTCAAAGAATTTTAGAGTGAAGTGGAAAATCGTCGTAACAAGAAAATAAAGTTTCTACGATCTGATCGTGGAGGAGAAAATTTGAGTTACGAGTTTGGTCTTCATTTGAAGCAATGCGGAATAGTTTCGCAACTCATGCCACCTGGAACACCATAGCATAATGGTGTGTCTGAACGTCGTAATCGTACTTTACTAGATATGGTGCGATCTATGAAGTCTCTCACTGATTTACCACTATCGTTTTGGGGTTATGCTTTAGAGACGTTTGCATTCACGTTAAATAGGGCACCATCTAAATCCGTCAAGACGACACCTTATGAACTGTGGTTTGGCAAGAAACCCAAGTTGTCGTTTCTTAAAGTTTGGGATTGTGATGCTTATGTGAAAAAGCTTCAACCTGATAAGCTAAAACCCAAATCGGAGAAATGTGTCTTCATAGGATACCCAAAGGAGATTGTTGGGTACACCTTCTATCATAGATCCGAAGGCAAGATATTCGTTGCTAAGAATGGATCCTTTCTAGAGAAGGAGTTTCTCTCGAAAGAAGTGACTGGGAGGAAAGTAGAACTTGATGAGGTAAGAGTACCTGCTCCCTTATTGGAAAGTAGTTCATCACAGAAATCAGTTCCAGTCATTCCTACACCAGTAAGTGAGGAAGCTAATGATGATGATCATGAAACTTCTGATCAAATTTCTGCCAAACGTCGTAGGTCAACCAGAGTAAGATCTGGACCAGAGTGGTACAGTAATCCTATTCTGGAAGTCATGTTAGTTGACCATGGCGAACCTACAAACTATGAGGAAGCGATGATGAGCCCAGATTCTGCAAAATGGCTTGAGGCCATGAAATCTGAGATGGGGTCCATGTATGAGAACAAAGTGTGGACTTTGGTTGACTTGCGCGATGACCGGCAAGCGATAGAGAATAAATGGATCTTCAAGAAGAAGAGTGACGCTAACGGTAATGTTACTGTCTACAAAGCTCGATGTCGGTGTCAAAACCGGCGGATCTCGTCACGAGAATAAACTGTGCATCAAGGCCGGATGGTAACAGGAGACAAGGGACACGATGTTTACCCAGGTTCGGGCCCTCTCGATGGAGGTAAAACCCTACTCCTGCTTGATTAATATTGATGATATGGGTAGTACAAGAGTAGATCTACCACGAGATCAAGGAGGCTAAACCCTAGAAGCTAGCCTATGGTATGATTGTGTATGATGATTGTTCTGTCCTACAGACTACAACCCTCCGGTTTATATAGACACCGAATAGGGTTAGGGTTACACAGAGTCGGTTACAATGGTAGGAGATCTTGAGTATCCGCATCGCCTAGCTTGCCTTCCATGCCAAGGAAAGTCCCATCCGGACACGGGACGAAGTCTTCAATCTTGTATCTTCATAGTCCAGGAGTCCGGCGAAGGTATAGTCCGGCTACCCGAACACCCCCTAATCCAGGACTCCCTCAGTAGCCCATGAACCAGGCTTCAATGACGACGAGTCCGGTGCGCAGATTGTCTTCGGCATTGCAAGGCGGGTTCCTCCTCCAAGTCCTTCATAGAAGATTGTAATCACCAAAAATAGTGTCCGGCTCTGCAAAATAAGTTTCCACATATTGCCATAGAGAGAATAATATTAACACAAATCAAATCTGCTGACGTATTCCGCAGTGCGTCAACACACTGCGGCCAGGCTCTTTATACAAATTTTTTTCACTTTTCCACCTCAGCGCATTTAGCGAGGCGGTTTCCTTGGCACGTCTTGTCAAAGCAGAGATCGTGTGCCCCTTTTAACGGGATTCTCATCAATACAGACGTGGGTAACCCAACCGCGCCATTTACCACGGCGCTTGGGAGGCAAGCGGGTTTTATTACGTAGGTGGGGACGCATAACCGCATCTGCCCATATAAGGGGATAAGGATCCACCTTTTCACCTACGCCTTCTTCCTCCTTTGCCAATCCATCTCTCGCGCACTCAAGCTCCAGCGCCCAAGCCCGCTCTTCCCACCTCAACCTTCTCCAGCAATGTCCGGAGCGGGAGGCAAGTGGATGGTCTCCTCCGTTACGGAGGTTCAAGTAAAAAAGCTAAGGAAAGCCGGATACCTGTCCAAGGACATCCCGCACCGGCTTCCTGAGGAGGGGCAGCTTATCCCCACCCCAAGGCCCCATGAGAGGGTAGTTTTCCTTCCCCACTTCTTCGCGGACTGGGTTTTCCACTTCACCCATTTGTCCGGGGACTCATGTTCTACTATGGCCTAGATTTCCACGATCTGGCCCCGAAATTCATCCTCAACATCTCGGCGTTTATCGTCGTGTGTGAGGCTTTCCTCCGCGTCCGCCCCCATTTTGGCCTTTGGCTCAAGACCTTCAACGTTAAGCGCAACGTGGTGCGCGGCAGCCAAGCGGAGTGCGGAGGTGCTATGGCTGGCAAGATAGCCAACGTCCTCTGGTTCAAGGGCTCCTTTGTGGAGACCCTAAAGGGGTGGCAAGCCGGGTGGTTTTACATCACCGAGCCCCGCGATCCGGAATGGGTCGCAGCCCCCGAATTCAGATCCGGACCCCCCACACGGCTTGTGTCCTGGAAAGAGACGGGCATGTCGTGGGGCAACGAGGAAGAGGTGACCGGATTGAAGACATGCATCAAGTCCCTGGTAGACAAGCCAATCCGGCTGTTCAATATAGTCCAGGTCATGCTCGTTCGTCTGATCCTCCCGTGCCAACAATGGGGTTTCAGTTTGTGGGAGTTCGACCCAGCGCAGCACCGAACCCTCAACAGGCTCTCCGACATGTCATATGAAGACATCTGGAAGGTGCTAATCAAAGGCGCCGGAGCCCCCGCATCCGCTTCCGAGGACCGCGGATACAGCATGCAGCGTCATGCTAGCGAGGTAAGCTATCTATGCCTTTGACAGGATTATTAAGCTCTTTTTCATAGATTAACTCTATGCGGGATCTAAACTCCCTTACCTTTGACAGGCTTGGCAGGCGATATCCAGACCAATCAACTGTCCGGCTCCCCTGCCCGAAGACCCAGCCCCAGCTCTCCTGGTGCAGCTGCTGACTCCGGCACCTTACGTGGTGCGGGAGAAGAAGGTCAAGAAGAATAAGACCACGGGGACTCGAAAGAGTGCCCGCAACTTGGTGGTATCGGACTCATCGACTGACGAGTCCGAGGCGCCCTCCTCTCGTGAAAACGAGGAGGAGGAAGAAAAAAGCTCTCCCCCCAGTGGGGGGAGAAAAGAAGAAGAAGGCCGCCCCATCAGGGGAGGCCGAGGGGTCCAGGAAGAGGAAGAACTCTCCGCCGGACTACTCCCATGACGGTGCAGAGAGCGGAGAGGAGTGGCCGGACAGGGCCAAGCGTCCGGCAAAATCGTAAGTATTCGTATACCAGAGTGACTCATGATATTCCTTTAATGCACAGCTCTCCCTAATGTCGAATGTGATTTATGCAGCCCGTCCCGGGCCGAACTTGACGATTCGTCGAGTGGCTCCCTGGATACGTCGGACGTGAACTCAGTTCCGCCCGCTGTCTCCCCCGCACTGCAGACGACGCTGAAGTGGTGTCGCGACAAGCTCCGGGGCAAGAGGAGGTGGTCCTGGAGGAGCCGAAAGGCGACCTCCCGGACCCCAGGAATAAAGGGCACAAGACCCCCCAGGGCTCCGAGTCCGGCTTTGTGCCGGATGCCGCGCCGGACTCTTCAACAGTTCCGGTTCGCGGTAGGCGAACTCCTTCCAAGAGGAGCAAGCCTTCTGAGCCGGCGGCCTCCGTCCAACCGGAGGTGCCGGACAATCTACTGGAGGTGCTTGACGGCACCTCCATCAACGAGGAACACCGTATTATTATGAGTACGGTGATCCGAAGGGTTCAGTCCGCCAAGAGTGGACTAACTGAAGCTTGCACTAGCCTTCTGACAGGCTTCGAGGTAAGTAGAAATATGTCAAAATATTACCGCATAGAAAGTAGCCCCTGATGCTCTGTTCGGCGTTCGGAAGGAAAAGCCGAATAGAGGATCTATTAATTTTCGCAGGAGTCTAACAATAAAGAGTCAATATGCGTATGCAGGCTTCGCTGCTATCCACCACCGCACTGACTGCACGGGTGGAAGTCCTAAATAAGGACCTCAGGCGGACCGAGCAAGAGCTCGGCCTTGCCAAACGGCAGCTCGAGGAAAAAGAAGGTAAGAAATACGCTACAAAGAAAAAAGGTGCCTATAGAGAGGCGTGATTGCAAAAAATAACAGGATCATACTGCTTATTGTAGGGGCCACAAATGAGGTGGTGACCCTCAAGCAGGCGCTAACTGAGGCCGAAAAGAAAACGGCCGAGGAGCGCACTGAGCGAGAAAGACTTGGGGCTCAGGTTGGCGAGGTGCAGCAAGAGTTGCAGGCTCTCATGAAAAAACATGAGAGCCTGGAGCTTGAGTCAAAGGCGCAAGCATCCGAGCTCGCGTCGGCCCTTGAGTCCGCCAAGGGTGCCAAGGCCGAAGCCCAAAAGGCCCTCCAAGAGTTGGAGGAGATGAAAAAGATAGCAGCGGGTAAGGCATTCTTAATGCAAAGTAGGAATATAAAAGTAAACTACTTGTCACTTACCCAAATCCAGAGTTCTCCAGGGGCGTTCGCAGATCTTCCCCGCAGTGTATCCGACGCCGCCGCATTCTACCGAGCTGAAGAGGGCAGCTCGACGGAGAGTGTGTTCTGGTCTCAGTATTCTGAGGCCGGACACCCTGTGCCTTTGAGCGATCAGCTGAAACAGCTGGTCGAGCTCCACAAGGCGGCCGAACAAGCCATGAAGGGCTTCCTAGTTCGGCTGTGGCCCGGAGAGGCCCTGCCTGGGAGCTACTTCGGGCTGGTGCGGCGGCTGGTGGAGGCTTGTCCACGGCTTGAGGTCATCAAGCGTTCCGCCTGCATCGAAGGTGCCCGGAGGGCCCTTGCCCGTGCAAAGGTGCACTGGGGTAAGCTTGATGGAGAGAGGCTGGTGAAGGACGGGCCGCCGCAGGGGAAGGAGCATCGCAAGCCCGAGAACTACTACAAGGATGTTCTTGCCGGTGCCCGCCTTATTGCGAATGAATGTACTAGAGATGTAATATTTGAATGAACTCGCTCGTGTTTATCCTGTGCGCTGTAAACTTGTGCATATGTGCTAAGCAATGCTTATGGAATTTAAAATATTATTTTCTGTGCGGCCGTTTATCAAAAATTGAGAGATGGCCAGTCGTCGGCTTCTACCCCCGTGCCGCTAGTGCTGGGGTGTTTGGGATAAACCTGAGCGCTCTTTTTCCCATGGTTGGGTCCTTCGAGGGAGGCGCTCAGCACAACGAACCAGGCAATCGGACTATAATGCTTGAACACTCTCACTTAGCCATAGAACTTTATAATTTTAAATTTCGGCGAAGCCCCTAATTCGGAAGACCGAATTCGGGGCGCTATCCACGCCTTTGGCCGGACAGAGCCAGCTCCTTGCTCGAAGCGGCATAAGTCTTTAGGGACTCGAAAAACCTCTCGAACAGCGACCGGTCTCTCGCCTTATCATGACAGTCAGTTTTAGCTTTCTCCACTGAGGTGCTTTACCCAGCCGAACCGAGGCACAATCGCAGTGGTTCTCCTAGTGCTACCTTAGCCGATATAGCGGAACGTAAGGCACCAAAACATAGGAGCCGGGCAAACCCAACTATTGACCCAAATCATGATTCGGAGCCGATGCATATAGTGCTATAAGTTCGGGGTGCCGCACTTGTGAAAGTGTACGGACTTCTCATGCCAGATCGAAGGGTACTGAAGCCCCTGGTGTGTTTGTCGTACCATGGTGTACGGGTGCGATCATGTTATTTAATAAACATATATATTAAAAAAGAATAATGCAAAAAATAGGCAAAAAGGTATGCATTGTTTATAAAGAGGCTATTTATCAAAGCCGAACGATACAAGTAGTGCGAAAAGCAAAAAGATATTAGACTATTTAACATGTCCTGACCAGGGGCAGGCCGCGGAATTGTGTTTAAAACAGATATACCGCTCGTAATAGAGACCACCTGAGAGTTCCATAATGCAGCGTAGCTTTGTCTGCTTCCCTGGATCTTGCATCGTTTGTGTGGCAGCCGAATTGCCGAACAGGTCGTCCAAAGTGTGGAGTCCTGAAAGTAATAAAAAGAATCTGGTAGCCCCTAGTACGTTTTAAGCTGTATTGTGAGCATGCCGTTACTATGCCCCTTCCCCTGTGCCCATGGTATTTCAAGGGCGTAATTATGTACGCGAGGTACTAGCTCCGCTATGTCGCGATGGCTGGGGTTGGGGCCGCATTGCTACGCCTGCTCAGAACGTGCCAGGCGGTCTTGTTGTAGGTTACTCCGGGCGCGCTTGGCATTGTCTGTCTTTTTAACGGCCGGACTGGAGAGTTGCCTAAAAAGGCTGCTTTGTACTTCCGCTGCGAGAGCCGCTGTGTGCTCCTCCGTACGGAGGGAGCGTTCGGTGTTTCCGTTGACCGTGATTACTCCTCGAGGGCCTGGCATCTTGAGCTTGAGGTATGCATAGTGCGACACCGCATTGAATTTGGCAAATGCGGTTCATCCGAGCAGGGCGTGATAGCCACTGCGGAACGGGACTATGTCGAAGATTAACTCTTCGCTTCGGAAGTTATCCGGAGATCCGAAGACCACATCAAGTGTTACGGAGCCTGTACAGTTGGCTTCTACACCTGGTATAACGCCTTTAAAGGTCATTCTTGTGGGCTTAATCCTTGATGGATCTATGCCCATTTTCCGCACTGTATCCTGATAAAGCAGGTTCAGGCTACTGCCGCCGTCCATGAGGACTCTTGTGAGATGAAATCCGCCGATGATTGGGTCGAGAACCAATGCGGCAAAGCCGCCATGACGGATGCTAGTGGGGTGGTCCCTTCGATCAAAAGTGATCGGGCAAGAGGACCATGGGTTGAACTTTGGGGCGACTGGCTCCATCGCGTATACGTCCCGTAGCACACGCTTCCGCTCCTTCTTGGGAATATGGGTTGCGTATATCATGTTCACCGTCCGCACTTGTGGGGGAAACCCCTTCTGTCCATTGTTGTTCGGCGTCCTGGGCTCCTCTTCGTCATCGCTATGCAACCCCTTGTCTTTGTTTTCAGCTCTTAACTTGCCTGCCTGCTTGAACACCCAACAATCCCTGTTGGTGTGATTGGCTGGCCTTTCAGGGTTGCCATGGATCTGGCACAAGCGATTGAGTATTCGGTCCAAACTAGACGGGCCCTGAGTATTCTTTTTAAATGGCTTTTTCCGCTGACCGGATTTATAGCCTCTAAATCCGGCGTTGACTGCCGTATCTTCATTGCTGTCGCTGCTAACGCGGTGCTTTTGCTTATTTCGACGTGTCCTGCCACTTTTGTCCTTGGTATCCGAATTACCAGGGTTCTTTGATAAGTTGTTGATGCGAGCTAGCCAGCTATCTTCGCCCGCGCAAAAGCGGGTCATGAGTGTCGTGAGGGCTGCCATAGATTTCGGCTTTTCCTGTCCCAGGTGCCGGGCAAGCCACTCGTCGCGGATGTTATGCTTGAAGGCTGCTAGGGCCTCTGCGTCCGGACAGTCGACTATCTGGTTTTTCTTTGTTAGGAACCGTGTCCAGAATTGCCTGGCCGATTCCTCTGCCTGCTGAATTATGTGGCTTAGGTCGTCAGCATCCGGTGGTCGCACATAAGTGCCCTGGAGGTTGTCGAGGAATGCGGCTTCCAGGTCCTCCCAAGAACCGATTAAGTCCACTGGCAGGCTGTTAAGCCAGTGCCAGGCCGGTCCTTTGAGTTTGAGAGGGAGGTATTTGATGGCGTGTAGATCATCTCCATGTGCCATGTGGATGTGAAGGAGATAATCCTTGATCCATACCGCCGAGTCTGTAGTGCCATCGTATGATTCGATGTTTTACGGGTTTGAAACCCTCTAGGATTTTATGATCCATTACTTCATCTGTGAAGCATAGTGGGTGTGCGGCGCCCCTGTACTGGGCTATGTCACGACGCAGCTTGGAAGAGCTATGTCTGTTGTGTTCGGCCCGGCCGGATTTATTGTGTCCGGAGTGAAAATCATCGTCACGTGTCGTCGGGCACCTGCGCAATCCGTAGATCGATCTTGTTTGCCTTGCTTTATTCTCCAATACATCTCGCAGGTATGGCGCATTTTCCCGTGCCTTGGTTGAGTAGCGTCGGGGCATGGCTTGGGTGGAGGTTCGACAGGCCTCTCTGTCGCGGCCGCGAGGTGGCCGGTCTGCCATGTCGTGCGCTGGTGATGTAGGTGCTTCCTCCTCTGATCAGGGTAGCAGCATGCGCTTAGGATAATTCTTGGAGGGGCGCTCAAGTTCATACTCTTCGGCCGCAAGGACTTCAGTCCATCTACTAGCTAGCAAATCTTGATCAGCTCTAAGCTGTTGCTGCTTTTTCTTTAGGCTATTCGCCGTGGCTAAAAGCATGCGTTTGAAACGCTCTTGTTCGGCGGGGTCTGATGGTACGACGAATTCGTCGTCATCGAGGCTTGCCTCGTCTTCGGAGGGAGGCATATAGTTATCATCCTCAACCTCTCGTTCTGCCGCTCTCTCATGAGGGCTGGCTTCTCCATCTTCCTACGCTGAATCTTGCTGGGTTGGGTGTTCTTTGGCGCCATCCGGGGTAGTATTATCTCCCGTGCCGGAATCACCGTTTTTGCTTTGGCGGGATTTAGAGCGGCGCCGCTGACGTCGGCGCTTTGGCTGTTTCTTGGATGTGTCATCCCCCGCTGTTCCATCGCCATCTCCATCCTTTGGAGTATCCACCATATATACGTCATATGACGAGGTGGCCGTCCAACGCCCTACAGGTGCTGCTTCCTGTTCGTCTCCTACCTCGTCGTCCACACCGTCGAAGTCTTCGGAGCCGAAGTCAAGCATATCGGTGTAATCGTCGATAGTGGCTACCAAGTGGGTGGTGGGTGGGTTTTGAATTTCTTCATCGTCCGTATCCCATCCTCGCTGACCGTAATTCGGCCAGGGCTCTCCTGATAAAGAGGGAGACTTGAAAATATTTAGGATGTCGCCAAAAGGCGAGTGCTGAAAGATGTCCGCGGCGGTGAACTCCATTATCGGCGCCCAATCGGCTTCGACTGGCAGGGGCGCGGGGGGTTCGGAGTCCGGGGAGGAGTCCGGACCCTCGGGATCACGGGTCACGCGGAGTGCGGGGCTGGCGTTCGGCTCGATCGCCTTTGAGATTGCAGCCCCCGAGGTGACGTCCAACCGCTCATCCTCAATTGGCGCAATAGGCTCCGAGTTAAGGGTCGGAACCGGTGCGTGTGCGGCCTCCAGGACACTGTTCGGAGGCAGAGCTAGATCATGCCCCTCGAGATAGTGCGGCGCGCTTGGCTGTGGCTCGAACCCGTCGAAGATCAAGTCTCCGCGGATATCAGTCATGTAGTTTAAGCTTCCAAACCTGACTTGATGCCAAGGGACGTAGCTTTCGATCTGCTCCAGATGACCAAGCGAATTGGCCCGCAGAGCGAAGCCGCCGAAGATGAAGATCTGTCCGGGGAGAAAAGTCTCATCCTGGACCTCATCATTGTTGATGATCAAAGGAGCCATCTGGCCTAAAGGCGACGACACAGAGGAACTCTCAATGAAAGCACCAATGTCGGTGTCAAAACCGGCGGATCTCGGGTAGGGGGTCCCGAACTGTGCGTCAAGGCCGGATGGTAACAGGAGACAAGGGACATGATGTTTACCCAAGTTCGGGCCCTCTCGATGGAGGTAAAACCCTACTCCTGCTTGATTAATATTGATGATATGGGTAGTACAAGAGTAGATCTACCACGAGATCAAGGAGGCTAAACCCTAGAAGCTAGCCTATGGTATGATTGTGTATGATGATTGTTCTGTCCTACGGACTACAACCCTCCGGTTTATATAGACACCGGATAGGGTTAGGGTTACACAGAGTCGGTTACAATGGTAGGAGATCTTGAGTATCCGCATCGCCTAGCTTGCCTTCCACGCCAAGGAAAGTCCCATCCGGACACGGGATGAAGTCTTCAATCTTGTATCTTCATAGTCCAGGAGTCCGGCGAAGGTATAGTCTGGCTACCCGAACACCCCCTAATCCAGGACTCCCTCACTCGACTTGTTGCAAAAGGTTTTTGACAAGTTCACGGAGTTGACTATGAGGAGACCTTCTCACCCGTAGCGATGTTTAAGTCCGTACGAATCATGTTAGCAATTGCCGCATTTTATGATTATGAAATTTGGCAAATGGATGTCAAAACTGCATTCCTTAATGGATATCTTAAAGAAGAGTTGTATATGATGCAACCAGAAGGTTTTGTCGATCCAAAAGGTGCTAACAAAGTGTGCAAGCTCCAGCGATCCATTTATGGACTGGTGCAAGCCTCTCGGAGTTGGAATATACGCTTTGATGGTGTGATCAAAGCATATGGATTTATACAGACTTTTGGAGAAGCCTGTATTTACAAGAAAGTGAGTGGGAGCTCTGTAGCATTTCTGATATTATATGTGGATGACATATTGTTGATCGGAAATGATACTGAATTTTTGAATAGCATAAAAGGATACTTGAATAAGAATTTTTCAATGAAAGACCTCGGTGAAGCTGCTTATATATTGGGCATCAAGATCTATTGAGATAGATCAAGATGCTTAATTGGACTCTCACAAAGCACATACCTTGACAAAGTTTTGAAAACGTTCAAAATGGATCAAGCAAAGAAAGGGTTCTTGCCTATGTTACAAGTTGTGAAGTTGAGTCAGACTCAATGCCCGACCACTGCAGAAGATAGAGAGAAAATGAAAGTCATTCCCTATGCTTCTGCCATAGGTTCTATCATGTATGCAATATTGTGTACCAGACCTGATGTGTGCCTTGCTATTAGTTTAGCAGAGAGGTACCAAAGTAATCCAGGAGTGGATCACTGGACAGCGGTCGAGAATATCCTGAAATACCACAAAAGGACAAAGCATATGTTTCTCGTTTATGGAGGTGACAAAGAGCTCATCGTAAACGGTTACGTCGATGCAAGCTTTGACACTGATCCGGATGACTCTAAGTCACAAACTGGATACGTATTTTTATTGAATGGTGGAGCTGTCAATTGGTGCAGTTCCAAGCAGAGCGTCATGGCGGGATATACGTGTGAAGCGGAGTACATAGCTGCTTCGGAAGCAGCGAATGAAGGAGTTTGGATGAAGGAGTTCATATCCAATCTAGGTGTCATACCTAGTGCGTCGGGTCCAATGAAAATCTTTTGTGACAATACTGGTGCAACTGCCTTGGCAAAGGAATCCAGATTTTACAACAGAACCAAGAACATCAAGAGAGGCTTCAATTCCATCCGCGATCAAGTCCAGGAGGGAGACATAGAGATTTGCAAGATATATACGGATCTGAATGTTTTAGACCTGTTGACTAAGCCTCTCTCACGAGCAAAACATAATTAGCACCAAGACTCCATGGGTGTTAGAATCATTACAATGTAATCTAGATTATTGACTCTAGTACAAGTGGGAAACTGAAGGAAATATGCCCTTGGGGCAATAATAAAGTTGTTATTTATATTTCCTTATATCATTTATTATTCATGCTAGAATTGTATTAGCTGAAAACTTAGTACATGTGTGAATACATAGACAAGCAGAGTGTCACTAGTATGCCTCTACTTGACTAGCTCGTTAATCAAAGATGGTTAAGTTTCCTAGCCATGGACAAAGACTTGTCATTTGATAAACGGGATCACATCATTAGAAAATGATGTGATTGACTTGACCCATCCGTTAGCTTAGCACGATTGTCGGTGTCAAAACCGGCGGATCTCGGGTAGGGGGTCCCGAACTGTGCGTCTAGGCGGATGGTAACAGGAGACAAGGGACACGAAGTTTTACCCAGGTTCGGGCCCTCTTTATGGAGGTAAAACCCTACGTCCTGCTTGATTAATATTGATGATATGGGTAGTACAAGAGTAGATCTACCACGAGATCAAGGAGGCTAAACCCTAGAAGCTAGCCTATGGTATGATTGTTGTATGTTGTGTTGTCCTACGGACTAAAACCCTCCGGTTTATATAGACACCGGAGAGGGTTAGGGTTACACAAAGTCGGTTACAATGGTAGGAGATCTAAATATCCGCATCACCAAGCTTGCCTTCCACGCCAAGGAAAGTCCCATCCGGACACGGGAAGAAGTCTTCAATCTCGTATCTTCATAGTCCAGTAGTCCGGCTGAAGGTATAGTCCGGCTACCCTGACACCCCCTAATCCAGGACCCCCTCAGTAGCCCCTGAACCAGGCTTCAATGGCGACGAGTCCGGCGCGCAGATTGTCTTCGGCATTGCAAGGCGGGTTCCTCCTCCAAGTACTTCATAAAAGATTGTAAACACTAAGGATAGTGTCCGGCTCTGCAAAATAAGTTTCCACATATTGCCATAGAGAGAATAATGTTTACACGAATCTAATCTACTGACGTATTCCGTAGCGTGACATCACACTACGGCCAAGCCTCCATTCAAATCGTTTTCACTTCCCCACCTCAGCGCATATTGCGAGGCGGTTTCCTTGGCACTCTTGTCGAAGCAGAGATCGTGTCCCTCATTTACGGGATTCTCATCAATACGGACGTGGGTAACCCAACCGCGCCATTTACCATGGCGCTTGGGAGATAAGCGAGTTTTACCAGGCTGGTGGGGACGCATAGTCGCATCCGCCCATATAAGGGGATAAGGATCCACCTTTTTACCTACGCCTTCTTCCTCCTTTGCCGATCCATCTTCCGCGCACTCGAGCTCCAGCGCCCAAGCCCGCACTTCCCACCTCAACCTTCTCCAGCCATGTCCGGAGCGGGAGGCAAGTGGATGGTCTCCTCCGTCACGGAGGGCCATATCAAAAAGCTGAGGAAGGCCGGATACTTGTCTAACAACATCGCACACCGGCTTCCCGAAGAGGGGCAGCTCCTCCCCACCCCAAGGCCCCATGAGAGGGTAGTATTCCTTCCCCATTTCCTCCGCGGACTGGGTTTTCCTCTCCACCCATTCGTCCGAGGGCTCATGTTCTACTATGGCCTGGATTTCCACGATCTGGCCCCGAACTTCATCCTCAACATATCGGCGTTTATCGTCGTGTGTGAGGCTTTCCTCCGTATCCCCCCATTTCGGCCTTTGGCTCAAGACCTTCAACGTCAAGCCGAAGGTGGTGCGTGGCAACCAGGCGGAGTGCGGAGGCGCCATGGCGGGCAAGATAGCCAACGTCCTATGGCTCGAGGGCTCCTTTGTGGAGACCCTGAAGGGGTGGCAATCGGGGTGGTCTTACATCACCGAGCCACGCGACCTTGAGTGGGTCGCAGCCCCCGAGTTCCGATACGGACCCCCTACGCGGCTCACGTCCTGGAAAGAGACGGGCCTGTCGTGGGGCAACGAGGAAGAGGTGACCGGATTGCAAACATGCATCCAATCCCTGGTGAACAAGCAGCTCAAGCTTGTCAATGTAGTCCAGGTCAAGCTCGTCCGCCGGATTCTCCCGTGTCAACAACGGGCCTTCAACCTGTGGGAGTTCGACCCGGCGCAGATGTAACACCCTCGATGCGGCTATATCTCCCACGTGTCGAGGCACGACTTAGAGGCATAACCGCATTGAAAGCAATGTCGCAAATGAGGTAATATTCACACAACCCATGTAATACATAAAGGGAAAGAGATACATAGTTGGCTTACAGTCGCCACTTCACACAATACATAAATAAACATTCATCATCCAGATTACACTCAAGGTCCGACTACGGTACCAAAATGAAAGAAGACTACCCCAAACGCTAACATAGATCCCCGGATCACCCCAACTGGGCTCCACTACTGATCATCTGGAAAAGACACATAGTAACGGCCACGTTCCTCGTCGAACTCCCAAGTGAGCTCGGACGCGTCATCTGCACTGGCATCATTGGTACCTGCAACTGTTGTGATAAAATCTGTGAGTCATGGCGACTCAGCAATCTCACACCCGCGAGATCAAGACTATTTAAGCTTATAGGTAGGGAAGGGGTTGTGAGGTGGAGCTACAGCAAGCGACTAGCATATATGGTGGCTACAACGCAAAGAGAGCGAGAAGAGAAAGCAAAGCACGGTCGTGAAGCTAGGAGTGATCAAGAAGTGATCCTAGAACAACCTACGTCAAACATAACTCCAACACCGTGTTCACTTCCCGGACCCCGCCGAGAAGAGACCATCACGGTTACACACGCGGTTGATGTGTTTTAGTTAAGGTCAACTTCGGGTTTTCTACAACCGGACATCAACAAATTCCCATCTGCCTCATAACCGCGGGCACGGCTTTCGAAAGATAAAACCCTGCAGGGGTGTTCCAACTTAGCCCATTATAAGCTCTCACGGTCAACGAAGGATATTCCTTCTACCGGGAAGACCCGATCAGTCTCGGAATCCCGGACTACAAGTCATTTCGGCAGTAATAAAAGAAGTCCAACAAAGCCGCCCGATTGTGCCGACAAATCCTGATAGGAGCTGCACATATCTCGGTCTCAGGGCACATC
The DNA here is from genome assembly GCA_032464435.1 of Aegilops umbellulata. Classification (NCBI taxonomy): domain Eukaryota; kingdom Viridiplantae; phylum Streptophyta; class Magnoliopsida; order Poales; family Poaceae; genus Aegilops; species Aegilops umbellulata. The sequence goes on along the minus strand of CP136059.1, from coordinate 223,740,774 downwards.
CGGATGAGACATCCTATGAGTAAAACCAAGCCTCGAGTTTCCCCGAGGGGGCCCCGCAGTCTGCTCGGTTCGGGCCAGCACCCAGAGGAGCACTGGTCCGGGGGGGCTAAAATAAAGATGACCCTCGGGCTCGCGAAAACCCAAGGGAAAAGTGGTAGGTGGTAGGCAAATGGTAAAACCAAAGTTGGGCCTTGCCAGAAGAGTCTTATTCGAAGCGAACTATCAAGGGGGTCCCATAAATCACCCAACCGTGTAAGGAACGCATAATCCGGGAACATAACACCGGTATGACGGAAACTAGGGTGGCAAGAGTGGAACAAAACACCAGGCATAAGGCCGAGCCTCCCACCCTTTACCAAGTATATAGATGCATTAATTAAATAAGAGGTATTGTGATATCCCAACAAGTAAACATGTTCCAACAAGGAACAACAAGTCCATGTTCCAACAAGGAACAAACTTCACCTTCACCTGCAACTAGCAACGCTATAAGAGGGGCGGAGAAAAGCGGTAACATAGCCAATCAACGGTTTGCTAGGACATGGATGGTTAGGGGCTGACATGGCAAAATAGGAGGCATGATATAGCAAGTGGTAGGTATCGCAGCATAGGCATAGCAAAAGAGCGAGCATCTAGCAAGCAAAGATAGTAGTGATTTCGAGGGTATGGTCATCTTGCCTGCAAGGTTCTCAGAGTTGTCGAAAGCTTGGTCCTCGAAAGCGTTCTCAAGAGGTTCCTTGTTCACGTACTCGTCTCCTGGCTCTACCACAACAAGAACACAAGCAAAGGAACAAATATCAACCACAATGCAATGCGCAAGCAACATGATGCAAAACATGGCATGATATGCGAGATGCGATATGCAATGCTTATGCATGCTCCGGAGGGAAAAGATGAACAAGGCATAATCTTGGCAAACCAAGTAAGCCACTGGATAGGTGAGGTGATTTCGGTTGAAATCGATATAAAGATCACTGGAATCGGATGCACGGTTTGCAAATGACAAGCAATACAAGAATGACGATAATCTGCTAATAACAGCATGATGCTACTTAGCAAGCAACAAGAAAATAAGCTACTGCACCCAAACGTATCGACAAAGCATATGACGGTAATCTACTAAAGATGCTCTACAAAAGATGAACACTGAGCTACGGCTCAATCACACCACAACAGGTTCAAACAAGCATGGCAAAAGTGCAAAAGATAACAGGTTCACAGACTTGGTGAAAATATCAACATAGCAGAAATTAACATCAGGATGACATGTCTAGAGCAATTAAACAACATGCTACAGGATCAGGACATAGCAAAGTAAGGCATGGCATGAATCTACTCAAATCACTTGACAAAAGTCCCTTACTGACCATAAGCCAAAAAGGATCAGAAAATATGATTACACCCATGTCAATTAAGCAAGTTTCATTACAGGTTTCAGACTTGGCAGAAAACTGGACATGTCAAAAACAGATAACGAGTAGGCATGTTTACGAGCTCGATGCACTCACTACAGAGCATTGCATGATAAACTAAGCATACAACCGTCAATAAGACATGGCATAGAAACTAGACATGGCAAGAATAACATCATAGCATGCAAGGATCAACTACACCAAGCTTGGCAAAATCGAATAACATGTAAACAATCTGCCAGCAACATTTTATAGCAAAAGTAGAGCTTGATTGACTCAAGCTATGGCACTCCATAAATACAAACAAAGGCATGTATAGATAGAGAAAATCCATATGTTCAAAACACCCTTACTGATCATGCTCAAAAAGTGCATAGCTCTCTCGGAAACAACATGAACACTTGGCATGAAAATAACATCAGGCAGGGACTTGGTGAAATTACTAAGTCTCTGAAATCAACAACATCAAGTACCCTAGTTTGCATGCTTGTGCTAGTCACCACAAAGATCACAAAAACACATGGCATAATTCTCTGTAAAGGTAACATGGCATATTACAAAACTCATGTAGGACTCAACTTCATAGGAGGTACACATCGATCATGGCAAAAATGACAAAAGTGCATGTTCAGATAAGATCCAGCTATTAACATCACATAGCCCTCTTCTAACAGCATTTCGGGCATCAAGATCACCTCAAATGAAGACAATGCAATGGAATGAAATGATGATCTCTTCAAGACGAACAATCTGACATATTATACGCACGAAACGGAGCTACAGATGCAAAGTTACGGCATGATGAACATGAGACAAAGATGTGAAATTATGAGGACTTAGAGAAAATCAAGGGGGGAAGAAGTCAACCGCAATAGTGGATCTGGATCGGGCTCCGGCGAGCGCGCGGCTCGCGGAGGATTCCGGCGACGGCGGCGCGGGATCCGGCGGGGTCGGCGTGGAGGAGGACGTCGGCGAGGGCGGCGATCGCCGGCGCGAGACCGCGGGGCGGCGGGGCGCGGCGCCGGCGCGAAGGCGGCGAGCGGCGGCGGGGCGCCTCGGGCGCGGGCACGCGGCTGCGGGCCGCGGGGGCCGGCCACGGGCCTGGCGGGCCCGCGGTGGAGGCGGCGAAGTGGGGACCGGCCCAGGCCACGTGGCGGCCGGCGGTTGGGCGAGGCGGCGGCGGCGGACGTGTCCGGCGCGGCCCGGACGTGTCCAGCGCGCGGAGGGAGCGGGGACTAGGGTTAGGGTGCGAATTGATCCGGGATTTCGGAGGGGGAGGCCTTTTTATAGGTAGAAGGAGCTAGGAAGCTCCAAATGGAGAGCGGTTTTCGGCCACGCGATCGTGATCGAACGGCGGTGGACATGGGAGTGTCTTAGATGGGTTATTGGGCTGTTTGAAGGGGTGTTGGACTGCAACACACACGAGGCCTTCATGGTTACCCGGTTAACCGTTGGAGTACCAAACAAACTCCGATTGACCCGAAACTTGACAGGCGGTCTACCGGCGCTATACCGAGGCCGCAAGACAAACCTCGGTCCATTCCGAGAAAGTTTAATACCCGCTCACGAAGAAATGTAAAAGGGGACGCCGGGGAACATAGGAGCGCCGGATTCCAAAACGGACAACGGGGAAAAAGCTCGGATTTATGAGACGAACACGTATGTGAATGTGATGCACATGATGACATGATATAAAATGCATGACATAGACAAAATGCATAACGAAGGGAAAACCCAACCACGTAGAGAATATCATATCACATAGCCGAAAATGGCAAGAGTGGGATTACAAATATGGCAAGTTACATCCGGGGCGTTACAACACTCCACCACTACGAGAGGATCTCGACCCGAGATCTAGGACTGAAAGAACTCCGGATACTCGAAACGTAGGTGGTCCTCGCGCTCCCATGTGGCTTCTCGGTCTAAATGGTGTGACCATTTCACTTTGAGGAATTTGATTGACTTGTTGCGAGTCTTGCGCTCAGTTGTCTCAAGAATAGCAACGGGGTGCTCATGATAGGACAAATCTTCTTGAAGATCAATCTCTTCGAAGTTGATGGTGCGCTCAGGCGTCTTGAAGCACTTGCGAAGCTGTGACACGTGGAAGACATCGTGCACATTTGCAAAGTTGGCGGGAAGCTCAAGTTGATAGGCGAGATCGCCTCGTTTGCCGATGATCTTGAAAGGACCGACGTATATGGGGGCAAGTTTCCCCTTGATACCGAAGCAACGAGTTCCTTTCATTGGAGAGACGCGGAGGTAGACATGGTCTCCGATCTTGAATGCCAAATCACGATGTTTGCTATCGTAATAGCTCTTCTGGCGTGACTGCGCGGCTTTGAGGTTCTCACGAATCACCTTGCACATTGCCTCAGCCTCTGAGATCAAATCGTTGCCAAGCAATTGGCGTTCACCGGTTTCAGACCAATTGAGAGGAGTACGACACTTTCTGCCATAGAGAATCTCGAATGGGGCTTTGCCCGAGCTGGCTTGAAAACTGTTGTTGTAAGAGAATTCAGCATAAGGAAGACAATCCTCCCACTTCATGCCGAAAGAGATAACACAAGCTCTGAGCATATCTTCAAGAATTTGGTTGACACGCTCGACTTGTCCACTAGTCTGAGGGTGGAAAGTTGTGCTGAAGCGAATGTTGGTGCCCATGGCCTTCTGAAAAGAATCCCAAAACTTGGAGGTGAAGATGCTGCCACGGTCTGAAGAAATCAATTGTGGAATGCCGTGCAAGGAGACAATTCTGGAGGTGTAGAGCTCTGCCAGCTGCGCTGTTGTGATAGACTCCTTGATAGGAAGAAAATGAGCCACTTTGGTGAGCTTGTCGATGACGACGAAGATAGCATCATTTCCATGCTTGGACTTAGGAAACCCAGTCACGAAGTCCATTTCGATATGATCAAACTTCCATTCTGGAATAGCAAGAGGTTGGAGAAGACCAGTTGGTCGTTGGTGTTCTGCTTTCACCCTTCTGCAGACATCACATTCATTCACGAATTGAGCTATCTCTCGCTTCATTCGAGTCCACCAATACGACTGCTTGAGGTCATGGTACATCTTTGTACTACCAGGATGAATTGACATAAGAGAGTTGTGCGCTTCGTTCATAATGACTTTACGAAGATCACCCTTTGGAACCACGATCCGGTCCTCGAAGAAAAGAGTATCTCTGTCATCAACTCGATAGCACTTGTATTTGGAAATGCCCTTGTCAATACCATGTTTCACCTTCTTCACCATGGTATCCAACAGTTGTGCCTCACGAATTTGATCTTCCAAAGTAGGAGAGACGATGAGGTTGGTAAGAAAACCTTGAGGGACAACTTGGAGATTCAACTTGCGGAAAGCCTCGCAGAGATCCGGTTGAAAGGGCTTGAGGATTAAGCTGTTGCAGTAAGCCTTCCTGCCCAAAGCGTCTGCAATCACATTAGCCTTGCCTGGAGTATATTCAATACTCGGATTATACTCTTGAATCATTTCGACCCATCGAGTTTGCCTGAGGTTGAGGTTGGGCTTAGTGAAGATATACTTGAGACTCTTGTGATCGGTGAAAATGTCCACTTTCCTTCCCAACAGGAGATGTCTCCATGTTATTAGAGCGTGGACGACTGCCGCCAACTCAAGATCGTGAGTGGGGTAGTTCCTTTCGTTGGGCTTCAACTGGCGAGAGGTATAGGCCACAACCTTCTTCTCTTGCATTAAGACGGCACCGAGGCCCTGAAGAGAAGCATCACAAAATACTTCATAAGGCTTGTCTTCGTCAGGAGGAGTCAGAACTGGAGCGGTGACGAGTTTCTCTTTGAGAGTGTTGAAAGCAACGTCACACTCAGGAGACTAGACATACTTCACATGCTTCTGGAGGAGGTTGGAAAGAGGCTTAGCAATCTTTGAGAAATTCTCAACGAATCTTCGGCAATAGCTTGCAAGTCCAAGAAAACTGCGAAGCTGCTTGACATTCTGAGGAGGTTCCCAATTCAAAACTGCAGACACCCTCTCTGGATTAATAGAAATGCCCTTGGCAGAGATGATATGACCAAGATAAAGAACTTCATCAAGCCAAAATTCACATTTGGAGAACTTCGCATATAATTGATACTCTCTGAGCTTGTCGAGCACCAATCGCAAATGTTTGGCATGATCCTTCTTATTCTTGGAGAAAACCAAAATATCATCGAGATAGACCAAGACAAATTCGTTGATGTAGGGGTTGAAGATGAAATTCATCAAGCGAGAGAAAGCTGGAGGAGCATTGACAAGGCCGAAAGACATGACAGTATATTCATAAGAACCAAAGCTTGTTCTGAATGCTGTCTTGGGAATATCTTCTTCACGAATGCGAATCTGATGATAACCCATACGAAGGTCAAGCTTGGAGAACACTTTAGCACCTTTAAGTTGCTCAAATAGCTCATTGATGTTGGGAAGTGGATACTTGTTCTTGATTGTCTTCTTGTTCAATGGACGGTAATCGATGCAAAGTCGGTCTGTGCCATCCTTCTTCTTGACAAAAAGAACACCACAACCCCAAGGAGAAGAACTCGGTCTGATCAGACCCAGACGCTCTTGTTCATCGATTTGTTTCTTCAATTCCTTCAACTCATCTGGTCCAAGCTTGTAAGGACGCTTGCAAACGGGTTCCGTGCCAGGCTCAAGATCAATAACGAATTCAACTGGCCGGCGGGGAGGCATACCCGGAAGCTCTTCTGGAAAGACATCTTGGTACTCACAAACGACTGGAATCTGAGAGATAGCAACCAATTCACCATTCTCATTGAGAGAAAACAACCGAATGTTATCATCACGAGAGGCATTGATGATCACATCGTCAGAAGAGTGAGTCAATTGAATTTCCCTGGCAGCACAATCAAGCTGAGCCTAGTGCTTAGAAAGCCAGTCCATCCCGAGAATAAGATCAATATCAGAGTCACCAAGAACAATTGGTTTAGATAAGAATCTATAGTCACCCATCTTGATAGAAACATCGGGAGCAACCAAACTAGAAGTCAATAGCTTTCCAGGAGAAACAACTTGCATAACTTTGGACAAAGTCTCTGTGTCCACGTTGTGCTTCGATGCAAAATGATATGACATGAAAGAATGCGATGCACCGGTATCGAATAAGACTTTTGCAGGAATATCATTAACAGGAAAATTACCCATGATCACTTCAGAAGAATCCTCCGCTTGAGCTGCATTCATCATGTTCACCTTGGCGTGCTTAGGATTATGCTTGACCACTGCATTGCTGGAAGATTTCACAGGAGGAGGAGGCGGAAGGCGCCTTTGATTGAAGCACTTGTCCGCATAGTGACCCTTTTGCTGACATTTCCTGCAAGTCACCTCTGAGAGCGGACGATAGTAAGGAGCATTTGGCCTTGGAGCTTGATTCTGAGACTTGTTCTGATAGCCAGGGTTGGGTGGGTGGGAAGATCCACGACCACATGAGTTCTTCTACTGATAAGGCTGACAGAACGGAGGAGGAGGCAACCAGAACTTCTGTTGCTTAGCTGCCACAAGTGAAGAAGAAGAAGACTGAACTGCGTCTCTGACTCTCTTCTTAGAAGCCTCACACTTGAGCTGAGCAGCTTCTTGTTTCAGCGCCATGTTGTAGAATTCATCATACTTTAATGGCTCGAAAGCACGAGAGCAAGTTGCAGATCTTCTCTGAGACCACGCCTGAACTGGTAGATCATACTCTTCTCATCAGGGATGTCTTGCCTCGCAAAACGAGAGAGCTTATGGAACTGAGTGTTGTATTGATAGACAGACATGTTGCCTTGCTTGAGATTGCGGAATTCCTCACGCTTACTCTAAACAACACTTTCTGGAATGTGGTGAGCTTTGAAGTCACGGCGGAAATCATCCCAGGTAATCACACGACCTCCTCTGGAATCTTTGTATTGCTGGAACCATTCAGCAGCTTGATCTTTGAGTTGAAAAGAGGCAAACTTGACAAAGTCCTCAGGTCTGACATTGCTGCACTCGAAATGCTTGCTGATGTCCACGAGCCAATCATCTGCGTCTGTGGCCTCGACACAGTAGCTGAAGGTCTTTGGCTGATTAGCAAGGAACTGGTTGAGTGAAGCGAAGTGCGGCTGATTGTTGCCTTGGCCTTGATTCTCTTGATTACCTTGCCCTTGGTTGCGATCTTGCAAGAGCTGAATCAGAATCTGAGCGTTGGCATTTGTGGCAGTCATCAAGGCTTGCCATGCCTCCGGAGGCGAAGGTGGTGGCGGAGGGTTAGCCTGACTTCCTTCATTGCGTTTCGGATTCTGACGCGTTGGCGGAGCCATCCTGAAGAGGGTGACATCCATTAGCATCTTGACAGATATATTCAAGCTGAATCAAAGGAATGAAATTGCAACATATAGTCTTCACAATAAACATTCGAACGAGAATGAACGAATGAATTCCAAAGTAAAGCATCACACTTCCATAAGCTGAGAAGCCACTTAGAACAAGGTATGGAATAAAAATCAACAAGGTACGGATGTGAACAAATACTTGGTAAGGATTACCCAATCACGAACCAAATATCTGCGGAAGAAATACTAGAGCTACATGAATTCCCACTTATAAACTCCCGAAACTTTCTGGTTATGCAATCAGGTGTTGGGGATACAGGGGACACAAAATATATCACCCAAACTAACAATACCTAGATCCAGCTGTATCCATCCTTCAACACATAACCAAGAAATCCTCGGAAATCATCTACCTCAACCGTCGAAAAGCATCCATTATACAAGTCATGGCAATACTCCCGCACTCGCCTCAGTACTGGGCTATCAGGGTTATCTCACCAACAACTGTACAAAAGAGATTTTCGATGTCGGCGTACTAAACTCAGGTATTCCAGAATTGTATCGACAAAATTATGACGACAACACCTCGGAGCTCAACTCCCCGGGACACCTCCTCTAAAACCCCTGCTGACGGGAGGCAACCAAGACAATGTTGTCATCATAAAACCATCGGCACGATTCTAAGATACCCGCATGATCCTAAAAAAAATTTAGTGAAATTTGAGAAGAGAAGAGTCAAAACTCTACGTCAGGATGCCTTACCAGAGCGATGAGGAGACTGGGAAGCAAAAAAGAATTCCTAAGCTCTCCGATATATAATTCCTAAATGACTCAAAACATTTTTCTAGACACAACTCGGCCGCTACAAGCGATCAATCAGTGGGGGCTCCTAAGGTCGGGGAAGGCTCTGATACCAACTTGTAACTCCCTATGTGGCTATATCTCCCACGTGTCGAGGCACGACTTAGAGGCATAACCGCATTGAAAGCAATGTCGCAAATGAGGTAATCTTCACACAACCCATGTAATACATAAAGGGAAAGAGATACATAGTTGGCTTACAGTCGCCACTTCACACAATACATAAATAAACATTCATCATCCAGATTACACTCAAGGTCCGACTACGGTACCAAAATGAAAGAAGACTACCCCAAACGCTAACATAGATCCTCGGATCACCCCAACTGGGCTCCACTAATGATCATCTGGAAAAGACACATAGTAACGGCCACGTTCCTCGTCGAACTCCCAAGTGAGCTCGGACGCGTCATCTGCACTGGCATCATTGGTACCTGCAACTGTTGTGATAAAATCTGTGAGTCATGGGGACTCAGCAATCTCACACCCGCGAGATCAAGACTATTTAAGCTTATAGGTAGGGAAGGGGTTCTGACGTGGAGCTGCAGCAAGCGACTAGCATATATGGTGGCTACAACGCAAAGAGAGCGAGAAGAGAAAGCAAAGCATGGTCGTGAAGCTAGGAGTGATCAAGAAGTGATCCTAGAACAACCTACGTCAAACATAACTCCAACACCGTGTTCACTTCCCGGACCCCGCCGAGAAGAGACCATCATGGTTACACACGCGGTTGATGTGTTTTAGTTAAGGTCAACTTCGGGTTTTCTACAACCGGACATCAACAATTTCCCATCTGCCTCATAACCGCGGGCACGGCTTTCGAAAGATAAAACCCTGCAGGGGTGTTCCAACTTAGCCCATTATAAGCTCTCACGGTCAACGAAGGATATTCCTTCTACCGGGAAGACCCGATCAGTCTCGGAATCACGGACTACAAGACATTTCGGCAGTAATAAAACAAGTCCAGCAAAGCCGCCCGATTGTGCCGACAAATCCTGATAGGAGCTGCACATATCTCGGTCTCAGGGCACATCCGGATGAGACATCCTACGAGTAAAACCAAGCCTCGAGTTTCCCCGAGGGGGCCCCGCAGTCTGCTCGGTTCGGGCCAGCACCCAGAGGAGCACTGGTCCGGGGGGGGCTAAAATAAAGATGACCCTCGGGCTCGCGAAAACCCAAGGGAAAAGTGGTAGGTGGTAGGCAAATGGTAAAACCAAAGTTGGGCCTTGCCAGAAGAGTCTTATTCAAAGCGAACTGTCAAGGGGGTCCCATAAATCACCCAACCGTGTAAGGAACGCATAATCCGGGAACATAACACCGGTATGACGGAAACTAGGGTGGCAAGAGTGGAACAAAACACCAGGCATAAGGCCGAGCCTCCCACCCTTTACCAAGTATATAGATGCATTAATTAAATAAGAGGTATTGTGATATCCCAACAAGTAAACATGTTCCAACAAGGAACAACAAGTCCATGTTCCAACAAGGAACAAACTTCACCTTCACCTGCAACAAGCAACGCTATAAGAGGGGCTGAGAAAAGCGGTAACATAGCCAATCAACGGTTTGCTAGGACATGGATGGTTAGGGGCTGACATGGCAAAATAGGAGGCATGATATAGCAAGTGGTAGGTATCGCAGCATAGGCATAGCAAAAGAGCGAGCATCTAGCAAGCAAAGATAGAAGTGATTTCGAGGGTATGGTCATCTTGCCTGCAAGGTTCTCAGAGTTGTCGAAAGCTTGGTCCTCGAAAGCGTTCTCAACAGGTTCCTCGTTCACGTACTCGTCTCCCGGCTCTACCCACAACAAGAACACAAGCAAAGGAACAAATATCAACCACGATGCAATGCGCAAGCAACATGATGCAAAACATGGCATGATATGCGAGATGCGATATGCAATGCTTATGCATGCTCCGGAGGGAAAAGATGAACAAGGCATAATCTTGGCAAACCAAGTATGCCACTGGATAGGTGAGGTGATTTCGGTTGAAATCAATATAAAGATCACCGGAATCGGATGCACGGTTTGCAAATGACAAGCAATACAAGAATGACGATAATCTGCTAATAACAGCATGATGCTACTTAGCAAGCAACAAGAAAATAAGCTACTGCACCCAAACATATCAACAAAGCATTTGACAGTAATCTACTAAAGATGCTCTACAAAAGATGAACACTGAGCTACGGCTCAATCACACCACAACAGGTTCAAACAAGCATGGCAAAAGTGCAAAAGATAACAGGTTCACAGACTTGGTGAAAATATCAACATAGCAGAAATTAACATCAGGATGACATGTCTAGAGCAATGAAACAACATGCTACAGGATCAGGATATAGCAAAGTAAGGCATGGCATGAATCTACTCAAAGCACTCGACAAAAGTCCCTTACTGACCATAAGCCAAAAAGGATCAGAAAATATGATTACACCCATGTCAATTAAGCAAGTTTCATTACAGGTTTCAGACTTAGCAGAAAACTGGACATGTCAAAAACAGATAACGAGTAGGCATGTTTACGAGCTCGATGCACTCACTACAGAGCATTTCATGATAAACTAATCATACAACCATCAAGAATACATGGCATAGAAACTAGACATGGCAAGAATAACATCATAGCATGCAAGGATCAACTACACCAAGCTTGGCAAAATCGAATAACATGTAAACAATCTGCCAGCAACATTTTATAGCAAAAGTAGAGCTCGATTGACTCAAGCTATGGCACTCCATAAATACAAACAAAGGCATGGATGGATAGAGCAAATCCATGTGTTCAAAACACCCTTACTGATCATCCTCAAAAAGTGCATAGCTCTCTCGGAAACAACATGAACACTTGGCATGAAAATAACATCAGGCAGGGACTTAGTGAAATTACTAAGTCTCTGAAATCAACAACATCAAGTACCCTAGTTTGCATGCTTGTGCTAGTCACCACAAAGATCACAAAAATACATGGCATAATTCTCTGGAAAGGTAACATGGCATATTACAAAACTCATGTAGGACTCAACTTCATAGGAGGTACACATCAATCATGGCAAAAATGACAAAAGTGCATGTTCAGATAAGATCCAGCAATTAACATCACATAGCCCTCTTCTAACAGCATTTCGGGCATCAAGATCACCTCAAATGAAGACGATGCAATGGAATGAAATGATGAACTCTTCAGGCCGAACAATCTGACATATTATACGCATGAAACGGAGCCACGGATGCAAAGTTACGGCATGATGAACATGAGACAAAGATGTGAAATTATGAGGACTTAGAGAAAATTGAGGGGGGAAGAAGTCAACCGCAATAGTGGATCTGGATCGGGCTCTGGCGAGCGCGCGGCTCGCGGCGGATTCCGGCGACGGCGACGCGGGATCCGGCGGGGTCGGCGCGGAGGAGGACGTCGGCGAGGGCGGCGATCGCCGGCGCGAGACCGCGGGGCGGCGGGGCGCGGCGCCGGCGCGAAGGCGGCGAGCGGCGGCGGGGCGCCTCGGGCGCGGGCGCGCGGCTGAGGGCCGCGGGGGCCGGCCACGGGTCTGGCGGGCCCGCGGTGGAGGCGGCGAAGTGGGGACCGGCCCAGGCCACGTGGCGGCCGGCGGTTGGGCGAGGCGGCGGCGGCGGACGTGTCCGGCGCGGCCCGGACTTGTCCGGCGCGCGGAGGGAGCGGGGACTAGGGTTAGGGTGCAAATTGATCCGGGATTTCGGAGGGGGAGGCCTTTTTATAGGTAGAAGGAGCTAGGAAGCTCCAAATGGAGAGTGGTTTTTGGCCACGTGATCGTGATCGAACGGCGGTGGACATGGGAGTGTCTTAGATGGGTTATTGGGCTGTTTGAAGGGGTGTTGGACTGCAACACACACGAGGCCTTCACGGTTACCCGGTTAACCGTTGGAGTACCAAACAAACTCTGATTGACCCGAAACTTGACAGGCAGTCTACCGGTGCTATACCGAGGCCGCATGACAAACCTCGGTCCATTCCGAGAAAGTTTAATACCCGCTCACGAAGAAATGTAAAAGGGGACGCCGGGGAACATAGGAGCGCCGGATTCCAAAACGGACAACGGGGAAAAAGCTCGGATTTATGAGACGAACACGTATGCGAATGTGGTGCACATGATGACATGATATGAAATGCACGACATAGACAAAATGCAAAACGAAGGGAAAACCCAACCACGGAGAGAATATCATATCACATAGCCGAAAATGGCAAGAGTTGGATTACAAATATGGCAAGTTACATCTGGGGCGTTACAGCAGAATCAAACTTTGAGTAGGCTCTTCGACACGACGTACGAAGATGCCTGAAAGGTGCTATTCAAGGGCGCCGAGGCTCCCGCATCTGCTTCCAAGGATCGCGGATTCAGCACACAGCGTCAAGCTAGTGCAGTGAGTTATCTTTTACCTTTTATAGGACATTTGTTTCTCATAGTTTGACTCTATGCGGGATCTAAACTCCCTTACCTTTGACAGGAGTGGCAGGCGAAGTCCGGACAGATCGACTGTCCGGCCCCTTTTCCCGAAGATCCAGCCGACGCTCGCTTAGCAAAGTTGCTGGCTCCGGCACCTTACGTGGTGCCGGAGAAGAAGGCCAAGAAGAGGGCCACGGGGACTCGAAAGAGTTCCCGGCGCCAGGAAGTGTCGGATTCTTCATCTGATGAATCCGAGACGCGCTCCTCCCGTGAAAACGAGGAGGAGGAAGAATAAACCTCTCCCCCTCCAGCGGGGGGAGGAAAGAAGAGGAAGGCTGCCCCAACAGGGGAGGCCGAAGGGTCCAAGAAGGGGAAGACCCTCCCTCCGGACTACTCCACCGACACCGACGAGGATGAAGAGGAGTGGCCGCACAGGGCCAGGTGCCCAGCGGCATCGTAAGTATTTGGACACTAGAGTAACTCATAGCATTCCTTTGTTGCACAGCTTTCCCTTATGTCGAATACAATTATGCAGTCCGCCCAAGGTCGGGCTCGACGAGTCGTCGAGCGGCTCCCTGGATTCGTCGGACGTGAATTCAGTTCCGCCCGCTACCTCCCCCCGCACTACGGACGACGCCGAAGTGGCGTCACAACAAGCTTTGGGCCAAGAGGAGGTGGTCCTAGAGGAGCCGCGAGGCGACCTCCCGGACTCCAGGAGTGAAGGGGACAAGACCCCCCAGGGCTCCAAGTCCGGCTTTGAGCCGGACACCGCGCCGGAATCTTCAACGGTTCCAAACTACGGTAGGCGAACTCCTTCCAAGAGGAGCAAGCCTTCTGAGCCCGCGGCCCCCGTCCAACCGAGGGCGCCAGACAATCTGCTAGAGGTGCTTAACGGCGCCTCCATCGACGAGGAGCACCGTACCATTATGAGAACGGTGATCCAGAAGGTTCAGTCCACCAAGAGCGGACTGACTGAAGCTTGTGCCAGCCTTCTAACAGGCTTCGAGGTGAGTTAAAAATATGCAAAAGTATTACCGCATAGACAGTAGCCCCTGATGCTCTGTTTGGCGTTCGGGAAGAAAATCGAATAGAGGATCAAATAATTTCGCAGGAGTCTAACAAAAAATGAGTCAATATGCGTGTGCAGGCTTCGCTGCTTGCTACCGCCGCACTGACTGCGGAGGTAGGCACCCTGAAGCAGGGTCTCGAGCAGTCCGAGCAAGAGCTCGGCCTTGCCAGGCGGCAGCTCGAGGAGAAAGAAGGTAAGAGATACCTTATAGAAAAATATATAAAAAGATGCAATTGCAAAAATGACAGGATTGTGCTGCTTATTGCAGGGGCCACAACTGAGGTGGCGAACCTCAAGCAGGCGCTGTCCGAGGCCGAGAAGAGAGCGGCCTCGGAACGCATCGAGCGAGAGAAATTTGAGGCGCAGGTCGGCGAGGCGCGGCAAGAGCTTGAGGCTCTCATGGAAAAACATGAGAGTTTGGAGCGTGACTCAAAGACGCAAGCGTCCGAGCTCGTGGCGGCCATCGAAACCGCCAAGTCTGCTAAGGCCGAATCCCAGAAGGCCCTTCAGGAGTTGGATGCTGTGAAAAAGATAGCGGCGGGTAAGGCATTCTTTATGCAAAGCAGACATATAAAAGTAAGCTACTTGTTACTTACCCGAATCCGGAGCTCTCCAGGGGCATTCGCAGATCTTCCCCGTAGCGTATCCGACGCCGCCGCATTCTACCGAGCCGAGGAGGGCAGCTCGACGGAGAAGGTGTTCTGGTCTCAGTATGCTGAGGCCGGACACCCTGTGCCCCTCAGCGACCAGCTGAAGCAGCTGGTCGAGCTCCACAAGGCGGCCGAATAGGCCATGAAGGGCTTTATAGTTCGGCTGTGGCCTGGAGAGGCCCTACCTGGGAGTTACTTCGGACTGGTTCAGCGGCTGGTGGCGGCCTGTCCAAGGCTTGAAGTCATCAAGCGCTCCGTCTACATCGAAGGTGCCCGGAGGGCCCTTGCCCGCGCTAAGGTGCACTGGGGCAAGCTGGACGGTGAGAAGCTTGTGAAGGACGGGCCACCGCCGGGGAAGGAGCATCGCAAACCCGAGAACTATTATAAGGATGTTCTGAAGGGCGCCCGCCTTATGGCGGCTGAATGTACCAAGGATGTCATTTTTGAATGAACTCACTCGTGTTGTCCTGTGCGCTGAAAACTTGTTCATGTGCGCTAAGCAATGCTTTTGAATTTAAAATATTATTTTCTGTGCGGCCGTTTATCAAAAATTGAGAGATGGCCAGTCGTCGGCTTCTGCCCCCATGCCACTAGTGCTGGGGTGTTCGGGATAAACCTGAGCGCTCTTTTTCCCATGTTTGGGTCCTTCGAGGGAGGCGCTCAGCACAACGAACAAGGCAATCAGACTATAATGCTTGAACACTCTCACTTAGCCATAGAACTCTATAATTTTAAATTTCGGCGAAGCCCCTAGAATTCGGAAGACCAAGTTCAGGGCGCTATCCACGCCTTGGCCGAACAAAGCCGGTTCCTCGCTCTAAGCGGCATTAGTCTTTAGGGACTCAAAAAACCTCTCGAACAGCGACCGGTCTCTCGCTTCATCATGACAGTCAGTTTTAGCTTTCTCTACTGAGGTGCTCAGCCCAGCTCAACTGGGGCACAATCGCAGTAGTTCTCCTAGTGCTACCTTAGCCGATATAGCGGAATGTAAGGCACCAAAACATAGGAGCCGGGCAAACCCAACTATTGACCCAAGACATGATTCGGAGCCGATGCATATAATGCTATAAGTTCGGGGTGCCGCACTTGTTAAAGTGTTCGGACTTCTCAACACCATATTGAGGGGTACTGAAGCCCCTGGCTTATTTGTCGTAGCACAGTGTACGGGTGCAACATGTCATTAATGAACATATATTTGGAAAAAGGGTAATGCAAAAAATAGATAAAGACTATGCATTGTTTAAAAGGGTTGCGATCAAAGCAGAACGATACAAATAGCGCGATAAGCAAAAAGTTGGACTATTTAACATGTCTGGTCCAGGGGCGGGCCGCGGAACTTGAATGCAAAACAGGTATATTGCTCGTGATAGAGACCACCTGGGAGTCCATAATGCGGAATGGCTTGTTTGCTACCCTGGTTCTTGCATCGTTTGTGTGGCAGTTGAATTGCCGAACAGGTCGTCGAAGTATGGAGTCCTGAAAGTAAGAGAAGATAAAGAAAGAATTCGGCAGCCCCTAGTACGGTCTAAGTCGTGTTTTGGGCATGCCGTGATGGTGCCCCTTCCCCTGCGCCCATGGTATTCTGAGAGCGTAGTTATGTACGCGAAGCACTGGTTCTGCTATTTCGCGAGGGCTGGGGTTGGGGCCGCATTGCTATGCCTGCTCAGGACGTGCCAGGCGGTCTTGTTGTAGGTTACTCCGGGCGCGCTTGACAGTGTCAGGCCTTTTAACGGCCGGACTGGAGAACTGCCTAGAGAGGCTGCTTTGTACTTCCGCTGCGAGGGTCGCCGTGTGCTCCTCCGCTCGGAGGGATCGTTCGGTGTTTCCATTGACCGTAATTACTCCTCGAGGGCCTGGCATCTTGAGCTTGAGGTATGCGTAGTGCGGTACCGCATTGAACTTTGCAAATGTGGTTCGCCCGAGCAGTGCGTGATAGCCACTGCGGAACGGGACTATGTCGAAGATTAACTCTTCGCTTCGGAAATTATCCGGAGATCCGAAGACCACTTCAAGTGTGACTGAGCCTGTGCAGTTGGCCTCTACACCTGGTATCATGCCTTTAAAGGTCGTTTTGGTAGGCTTAATCCTCGAAGGATCTATGCCCATTTTCCACACAGTGTCCTGGTAAAGCAGGTTCAGGCTGCTGCCGCCGTCCATAAGGACCCTTGTGAGATGAAATCCATCAATAATTGGGTCTAGAACCAATGCGGCGAACCCGCCATGACGGATGCTAGTGGGGTGGTTCCTTCTATCAAAAGTGATCGGGCAGGAGGACCATGGGTTGAACTTTGGGGCGACTGGCTCTATCACGTATACGTCCCGTAACGCACGCTTCTGTTCCCTCTTGGGGATGTGGGTTGCGTATATCATGTTCACCGTCCGCAATTGTGGGGGAAAACCCTTTTGTCCATTGCTGTTCGGCGGCCTGGGCTCCTCCTCGTCATTGCTACATAGCCCCTTGTCTCTATTTTCGGCATTTAACTTGCCTGCCTGCTTGAACACCCAACAATCCCTGTTGGTGTGATTGGCTGGCTTTTCGGGGGTGCCATGTATCTGGCACAAGCGGTCGAGTATTCGGTCCAAACTGGACGGGCCCTGAGTATTTCTTTTGAATGCCTTTTTCCGCTGACCGGATTTGTAGCCTCTGAATCCGGCATTGACTGTCGTATCCTCGTTGATGTCGTTGTTACCGCGGCGCTTTTGCTTGTTCCGACGTGACCTGCCACTTTTGTCCTTGGTATCCGAATTACCAAGGTTCTTGGGTAAGTTGTTGCTGCGATCTAGCCAGCTATCTTATCTCGCGTAGAAGCGGGTCATGAGTGTCGTGAGGGCTGCCATAGATTTCGGCTTTTCCTGTCCAAGGTGCCGGGTAAGCCACTCGTCACGGATGTTATGCTTGAAGGCTGCTAGGGCCTCTGCATCTGGACAGTCCACTATTAGGTTTTTCTTTGTTAGGAACCGTGTCCAGAATTGCCTGGCCGATTCCTCTGGCTGCTGAATTATGTGGCTTAGGTCATCGGCGTCTGGTGGTCGCACATAGGTACCCTGGAAATTGTTGAGGAATGTGGCTTCCAGGTCCTCCCAAGAACCGATTGAATCTGCTGGCAAGCTGTTAAGCCAATGCCGTGCCGGTCCCTTAAGTTTGAGCGGGAGGTATTTGATGGCGTGTAGATCATCGCCGCGGGCCATGTGGATATGACGGAGATAATCCTCGATCCATACCGCAGGGTCTGTTGTGGAATCCACATTTGACTTCGAAGCAACTCGAATACCACAACTCAAAACAAAACAAAGGATTGGCTTACAAAATAAGCCAGAAACAAACATATGATAGATCCCATATCGTATCATGTGTCTGTTGGAAAGAATTCCTACGTGATACTTGAATTCCCACTTATAAACTCCCGAAACTTTCTGGTTATGCAATCAGGTGTTGGGGATACAGGGGACACAAAATATATTACCCAAACTAACAATACCTAGATCCAGCTGTATCCATCCTTCAACACATAACCAAGAAACCTTCGGAAATCGTTTACCTCAACCTTCGAAAAGCATCCGTTATACGAGTTATGGCAATACTCCCGCACTCGCCTCAGTACTGGGCTATCAGGGTTATCTCACCAACAACTGTACAAAAGAGATTTTCGATGTCGGCGTACTAAACTCAGGTATTCCAGAACTGCAACGATAAAATTATGACGACAACACCTCAGAGCTCAACTCCCCGGGACACTTCCACTAAACCCCTGCTGACAGGAGGCACCAAGACAATGTTGTCATCACAAAGCCATCGGAACGATTCTAAGATACCCGCGTGATCCTAAAAAAACATTTAGTGAAATTTGAGAAGAGAAGAGTCAAAACTCTACGTCAGGATGCCTTACCAGAGCGATGAGGAGACTGGGAAGTAAAAAAGAATTCCTAAACTCTCCGATACATAATTCCTAAATGACTCAAAACATTTTTCTAGACACAACTCGGCCGCTAAAAAGATCAATCAGTGGGGGCTCCTAAGGTCGGGGAAGGCTCTGATTACCAACTTATAACGCCCTCGATGCGGCTATATCTCCCACGTGTCGAAGCACGACTTAGAGGCATAACCGCATTGAAAGCAATGTCGCAACTGAGGTAATCTTCACACAACCCATGTAATGAACAAGAATGGGATAAGGAGTTGGCTTACAATCGCCACTTCACACAATACATGAAATAAACATACATCATACAGATACAATCAAGGTCCGCCTACGGAACCAAAATAAAAGAAGACTACCCCAAATACTAAACAGATCCCCGATCGTCCCAACTGGGCTCCACTACTGATCAACTGAAACGAAACAACACAATGAACAAGATCTTCATCGAGCTCCTCCTTGATCTCGGGTGCGTCACCTGCACGGTTTCATCGGCACCTGCAAACTGGTTTTGGAAGTAGAGTCACGGGGACTCAGCAATCTCACACCCGCGAGATCAAGACTATTTAAGCTTAAAGGTAGGACAGGGTAGTGAGGTGGAGCTGCAGCAAGCGACTAGCATATCTGGTGGCTACCATACGCAAAAGAGAGCGAGACGAGGAGGCAAAAGCACGGTCGAACAACTATGATCAAGAAGTGATCCTAGAACAACCTACGTCAAGCATAACTCCAACACCGTGTGCACTTCCCGGACTCCGCCGAGAAGAGACCATCACGGTTACACACGCGGTTGATGTATTTTAATTAAGGTCAACTTCAGGTTCTCTACAACCGGACATTAACAAATTCCCATCTGCCTCATAACCGCGGGCACGGCTTTCGAAAGATAATACCCTGCAGGGGTGTCCCAACTTAGCCCATTATAAGCTCTCACGGTCAACGAAGGATATTCCTTCTACCGGGAAGACCCGATCAGTCTCGGAATCCCGGACTACAAGACATTTCGACAATGGTAAAACAAGAACAGCAAAGCCGCCCGATGTGCCGACAAATCCCGATAGGAGTCGCACGTATCTCGTTCTCAGGGCACACCGGATGAGCAAGACGTCGGGTTGGCATAGACCCTGGTTGCCCAAGGGGCGCCGGACATCGCTCGGTTTGGACCAGCAATCGAAGGAGAACTGGCCCGGGGGTTTAAAATAAAGATGACCCTTGAGTCTGCAGAACCCAAGGGAAAAAGGCTTAGGTGGCAAATGGTAAAACCAAGGTTGGGCCTTGCTGGAGGAGTCTTATTCAAAGCGAACTATCAAGGGGGTCCCATAAATCACCCAACCGTGTAAGGAACGCAAAATTCGGGAACATAATACCGATATGACGGAAACTAGGGCGGCAAGAGTGGAACAAAACACCAGGCATAAGGCCGAGCCTTCCACTCTTTACCAAGTATATAGATGCATTAATTAAATAAGATATATTGTGATATCCCAACAAGTAAACATGTTCCCACAAGGAACAACATCTTCATGTTCCAACAAGGAACAAACTTCATCTTCACCTGCAACTAACAACGCAATAAGAGGGGCTGAGCAAAGCGGTAACATAGCCAAACAACGGTTTGCTAGGAAAGGATGGTTAGGGGCTTGACATGGCAATATGGGAGGCATGATAAGCAAGTGGTAGGTATCGCAGCATAGGCATAGCAAAAGAGCGAGCAATCTAGCAAGCAAAGATAGAAGTGATTTCGAGGGTATGGTCATCTTGCCTGAGATCCCGCAAGGAAGAAGAACGAGTCCATGAAGAAGACAAACGGACGCCGTCGAATGAATCCTCACAACTCTGGAACGAAAACCGAAGCTAACGAGAGAAGCAACCCGGAAACAAACAAACAACATAGTAAAACAACCATCACATAAACATGGCATGATGCACAATCAAGTATGATGCATGTCCGGTTTAATGAGCATGGCATGGCAAAGTGCAACAACAATACTACAAATTAAGTGGAGCTCAATATGCAGCGAGTTACATATTGACGAAACACCACATCAATTATTTAGTTCTCTCTCGGTTATGTACCCAACAATGTTAAATGTTATTAAACATGGCAAGGGGTGAAACATAATAAAACTACCTCTCTAGGCAATTTAAATGAGGCCGGAAACAACAAACAACAATTCCGGAAAATGCTCATATGCATATTTCGAATTTGGTACTGTTCTGCCCTATACACAATTTTAATGTTGTTAAACAGCAAAATAAAGTGCATCATGTTAAACTAGGCATTTTTCTACCCCATTCACATATAAAGTTTATGAAAATCGGAGTTACGGTTATTTAGTTATGAATTAAATCATTTTAGCATGGCATATGAGCAAATTTTATCAAACAGCATTTTAACATTTTGAACATGCATGAGGGCAGCATATTATGAAACTAGATGAAATTCTAAGCACTTTACATGTTTAAAACATTTTAATCCGATGCACGGTTGTGGAGTTATTATATGCATGAACATGAGGGACTTTTCTGTAAAACAGGCGTTCCTAGGATAATACACAAATTCGCAGACGCTGGAAAAAAATGTCTACTGGGCCGACTCTGGCTTGACCAACAGGAGCAGGGCGCTGGAGGCTCACCATGGGCCTTGGCCCGGACGGTGGAGATGCGGGCAGGGAAGCGGCTTGGGCTGGCCTTGCTGGCATGCCTGGCGCGGCCCACACGAGCGCTGGGTCAACGCGAGTGACCGGGCGCGGTCGAGACGAAGCAGAGACTGGGCGCTGGCCTTAGCGCGGTCATGCGTGAGTGGAACAGGAAGCAGGGCGAGGCGGCGCTGCTTGACGGGAGGTTCGGCGAGATGGGGCCTGCAGGCGGCGGACGGCGGCGGGGATCCAACAGATCTGACGAGGGGAGCCGGTCCCCGATGGTGGGAGTCGAACAGGACGACAGCGGCTCGGCTCTTGCGAAGAAATATAGAGAGCGAGTGAGTTCAGAGAGGAGAGACAGGGAGAAGAAGGAGGGAAGAACGGGCGCTGGCCTTGCTGACCGGAGCTTCGCCAGAGGCGTACGGGCATCATGGTGGCGCTGCCGGAGGAGATGCAGGCGACGAGGAGGGTTCGTGGCAACGGCAGCGACTTCACAAGGGGCGGCGACGGCGAGATCCGGCGAGGACGTGGCTTGGACGAGGCAGCGGCAAGCTCCATGGGTGTCGGCTCCCTGTCAAGAAAAACATGGGAGAGATGAGAGGCGGGAAGAAGGAAAAGAGAAAGGAGGAGGAAGGTGATGGGCACGATGGGGTCCTGCAGGTGGTCGCCGGCGACGGCTGCCGGAGGAGGCTCGAGCGACGGCGACGAGGTTGCCTTGGCCACAAGGATCGGGAGCTCCTCTCCCGTCCGTGCGTGGAAGACGAACACGAGCGTGGGGCACGGGGGCGATGGCTGGATGAGGGGATCCAGGGGAGGCGCCGGTAGGATCGTGGGGTCTGGGAGTTTGGGCAGATGGCTGCACTCGTTGGAGAAAGATGTTGGGCGGCGGCGCAAATCGAGGGAGGTGGTCACGTGATGGCTGGATTGGGAGGGGATCCCAAGGATGGAGGGAGGTTGTGGTCTCGGTGGTTGGCTGAGAGGTGGAGGGCACCGGTTGGGCAGCAAAGAAATCGAGGAGGGACAAACTGGCGACGGCGGCGGAGGGATTTGGAGGATGGGACAACTCTTCTAGAATCTAGGGTTGGACCTCTTATATAGCAAATGGATTAGGTTAGGGGGTATTCGGTCCCTCCGATTAAAATTGAACGGTTCCGGATAAATAGGCTAGGGAGACCAAAAATAAAAACGGAGATGTTCTATAGATGTTAGGGGATGATTCGGACCCATCGGTGATGACTGAGCGGGTCGGGTTCGGTCAAGTTTCGGACGCGCACGCGAAGTGGGTCGAGAGAGGTAGACAAAGACAAAGGGCTTGATAAAAGACCAACAAAGACAAAGAGAGAAATGGCAACTACGAACGACTACGAGTTTTATGAAAACATGCAGATGCAATGCGCATGATGACATGATGAATGCAACAAATAAATAAATACACACAACAAAACTTGGAAAACATGGAAGGCGTCTGGAGCGTCGGTCTTGGGGCGTTACAACACTCCACCACTACAAGAGGATCTCGTCCCGAGATCTAGGATGGCACCGGAGGGAAAACGGGAGAGGCAGAGGTAAAACAAAGTTGCTTCTTTGACAAACGAGTGAAACCAAAGAACCTTGAGAGGTTGAACAAAATGAAAGAACGAAAACAACGAAGATGAACAAAGTTGAAAACACTCCGTTGGAAAAGAGGAACATGGGATACGACGAGAAACCAGAGGTTTAGTGATAAGATAGATATTGAAAACACTCCGTTTAAAACTAGATAGAGAAGGAATAAGATTGATATAATTTGGGCAGCACTCCGACTGAAAATGGAAGGAATTAACATGAACTTGAGAAGATGGGAAGATACTTGAAGAAATCAACAACACACTGCCTCGAAAACAATTATAAGAATGACACCAGGGGTAAGAATGATTCCAAACAGCATTCCGGTTGAGAAGAGAGGATAAACTTGATAAGATGATAGAACTTGAATGAAGGACACGACACTCCGGTTGACTGGATAAGCAAAAGCAAAGAACATGATCCTCACCATTCGAGAAGAAGAGTGAAGGGAGCAACATCACAATGCTTCCGGAAGAAGAAATACAAGATTGATCATTGGAATAAAGGAATGGAGAGGAAAATGACAACATCTACCACAAATGAGCTTGGAAAGCACCCTTCCAAGAAGGTTATAACGGAGTTGTTGGAAAATCAACAATGAGGCGAATAAGCTTGTAGCGGGCTTATGGAAACATCTCAAAATTATGAGGTGAGCTTCTGCCACCAACGGAAACAAATGATTGGATTGATATCAACAAGGAGACGAGAAACTTATCTCACCGAGAGGACAAATGAAGAACTTGGGTCATTTATAAGCACCATAAATAGCAACAATCCTTAGGGAAAGCTTTAGGTGAAATATAGCCCAAGATAACTCCAATGAAGAGATTGATGGATTTAAAATACCTCATTCTTAACAATATGTGAATCATGAAACGCGAACTCAAATTGTCAAGAATGACATAACACCACCTCAAATGATAAGGTAGAAAGAATTGCACTTCGGAATGCAAGATGAATAATGCTTGAACTCCTCCAAACAAAACATGTGTTGAACACCATGTTTATTTTAGAGTATAGCTTGGCGGATCTTGACTCCGAGAGAAATCTTGAAGAACAAAACGAGAATGAAAGGAATCCTTGATGAACCACCATGTAGAGCCTCCATGAAGAACTCCGGTAATAAAAGGATGATAGAAAGAAAGAGAAGCTGAAAACACAAAGTGAAGCCTTGCAATGATTTAGATGGAGCTTAGAAATGATATAATTGAAATAACCTGGAGCTCCGGAAAGAAAAATGAACAAATGAGATCAAGAATTTCGATGAATCTCCGGAATAAGGAATTAATCACTTGGATGAAACAAAAATAAGATTTATTGTATGTTTATCCTTCATCAAATCAAATTGATGACAAGCAACGGATTTGTCATACTACTTATTCTCGTAGAAAGGATCAAGAGAGATATAGCACAAACTTGAGAAGGACTTCAACGAACCACCGGTAACAACGGAAGAGAACTTGGAAAGAGCGAATGAATTGATACGATAACAACGGAAGAGAATTCTTGAACGAACCACCGTAAGAATTGAAAATCAAAGTAGTAAAGGCACAAATCACCGTGAAGAATTAGAAAACAAATAAAGATACTTGACAGAATTTAGATACATGAGAACAAAGAGATCATGAGCTGATAAGAGGATATTTGAACGATGCACCAGTAAGATTTGGAGAACGAGAGCTAAAAGCTTGAATGAATAATTCTGTGATGATGGGCTCCGGAGAATCAAACTGAAATGACCTCTGAAATGCTCTGGATGGGTGAAAAGAATTCTCACAATCGAAAACAATTATGAGAGGATGACAACAAGCTAGAACCATGAATCTTGAAGAGAATGAGACGAGATTTAAGAGAAACTCTTCTTCAGTCTTCAAATGTTGAGAACGATGATGAGAACCACCAAGAATTGTTGAGGCACTCCGGAACAATGAAGAATAGAAATGTTGAACCAACGATGAAAATGTTTTGAAAGCGATCTTGGAGAAGGAATATGACTGATGATAATTCAATTTTACGTCAAACTTGGAAAAGACTATGAGAATAGCTCCGGGAAAATTAGAAGAGTCAGGTAAGATCCTGGGAAAAGACCTGTGGGTTAGGGCCCACTCAAAAGAAACACCGTTGAAAGAATTGCTTGAAAAGAGAGATTACATCAGTTGAATTAAATGGCTTGACTGAGATAAGAACCTCAAAATACCTTGAAAGGATTGAGAATGGAAACGAATCTTCTGAGATATCTTCATCACTCCAGAACCATTGAATAGCGAGAAGTGGATGATTACGAGGTGCAGTACGAGAAAGCATTTGAAACGAGGAAAAGGATATGATCGATAAAGCTTGAATTTAATCCACTGGAGAAGAAAAGGAACAAATAATGATGAAGTTAAGGCTCCGTTAGTATCTTCATGAGAATCACCAGACAAGAAACATTGACGGAAAAGAATGGAGAGACTTCACATAAATAAAATGGATGCTTGATTAAGATATATGAGTCCTTCAAGAAAGAGGGTGGGAGGGCGGGAAAAACAAAGACAACTTGGGACGAATGAAACAAACACCGTTGAGAATACTTAGAGTTGATCTTGCGGATGTTGAAAATGATCAGATCCACTTGAAGAGAAAACATCGGTTGAAAAGGATTGACATGACAATCTCGATTATCATTAAGGATTAGTATTCACATAGAAATATGAGAACACCGTTTAGGAAAGGTATGGAATCCACATTTGACTTCAAAGCAACTCGAATACCACAACTCAAAACAAAACAAAGGATTGGCTTACAAAATAAGCCAGAAACAAACATATGATAGATCCCATATCGTATCATGTGTCTGTTGGAAAGAATTCCTACGTGATACTTGAATTCCCACTTATAAACTCCCGAAACTTTCTGGTTATGCAATCAGGTGTTGGGCATACAGGGGACACAAAATATATCACCCAACTAACAATACCTAGATCCAGCTGTATCCATCCTTCAACACATAACCAAGAAACCTTCGGAAATCGTTTACCTCAACCTTCGAAAAGCATCCGTTATACGAGTTATGGCAATACTCCCGCACTCGTCTCAGTACTGGGCTATCAGGGTTATCTCACCAACAACTGTACAAAAGAGATTTTCGATGTCGGTGTACTAAACTCAGGTATTCCAGAACTGCAACGATAAAATTATGACAACAACACCTCAGAGCTCAACTCCCCGGGACACTTCCACTAAACCCCTGCTGACAGGAGGCACCAAGACAATGTTGTCATCACAAAGCCATCGGAACGATTCTAAGATACCCGCGTGATCCTAAAAAAAATTTAGTGAAATTTGAGAAGAGAAGAGTCAAAACTCTACGTCAGGATGCCTTACCAGAGCGATGAGGAGACTGGGAAGTAAAAAGAATTCCTAAACTCTCCGATACATAATTCCTAAATGACTCAAAACATTTTTCTAGACACAACTCGGCCGCTAAAAACGATCAATCAGTGGGGGCTCCTAAGGTCGGGGAAGGCTCTGATTACCAACTTATAACGCCCTCGATGCGGCTATATCTCCCACGTGTCGAAGCACGACTTAGAGGCATAACCGCATTGAAAGCAATGTCGCAAGTGAGGTAATCTTCACATAACCCATGTAATGAACAAGAATGGGATAAGGAGTTGGCTTACAATCGCCACTTCACACAATACATGAAATAAACATACATCATACAGATACAATCAAGGTCCGACTACGGAACCAAAATAAAAGAAGACTACCCCAAATACTACATAGATCCCCGATCGTCCCAACTGGGCTCCACTACTGATCAACTGAAATCAAACAACACAATGAACAAGATCTTCATCGAGCTCCTCCTTGATCTCGGGTGCGTCACCTGCACGGTTTCATCGGCACCTGCAAACTGGTTTTGGAAGTAGAGTCACGGGGACTCAGCAATCTCACACCCGCGAGATCAAGACTATTTAAGCTTAAAGGTAGGACAGGGTAGTGAGGTGGAGCTGCAGCAAGCGACTAGCATATTCGGTGGCTACCATACGCAAAAGAGAGCGAGACGAGGAGGCAAAAGCACGGTCAAACAACTACGATCAAGAAGTGATCCTAGAACAACCTACGTCAAGCATAACTCCAACACCGTGTTCACTTCCCGGACTCCGCCGAGAAGAGACCATCACGGTTACACACGCGGTTGATGTATTTTAATTAAGGTCAACTTCAGGTTCTCTACAACCGGACATTAACAAATTCCCATCTGCCTCATAACCGCGGGCACGGCTTTCGAAAGATAATACCCTGCAGGGGTGTCCCAACTTAGCCCATTATAAGCTCTCACGGTCAACGAAGGATTTTCCTTCTACCGGGAAGACCCGATCAGTCTCGGAATCCCGGACTACAAGACATTTCGACAATGCTAAAACAAGACCAGCAAAGCCGCCCAATGTGCCGACAAATCCCGATAGGAGTCGCACGTATCTCGTTCTCAGGGCACACCGGATGAGCAAGACGTCGGGTTGGCATAGACCCTGGTTGCCCAAGGGGCGCCGGATATCGCTCAGTTTGGACCAACAATCGAAGGAGAACTGGCCCGGGGGTTTAAAATAAAGATGACCCTTGAGTCTGCAGAACCCAAGGGAAAAAGGCTTAGGTGGCAAATGGTAAAACCAAGGTTGGGCCTTGCTGGAGGAGTCTTATTCAAAGCGAACTATCAAGGGGGTCCCATAAATCACCCAACCGTGTAAGGAACGCAAAATTCGGGAACATAATACCGATATGACGGAAACTAGGGCGGCAAGAGTGGAACAAAACACCAGGCATAAGGCCGAGCCTTCCACTCTTTACCAAGTATATAGATGCATTAATTAAATAAGATATATTGTGATATCCCAACAAGTAAACATGTTCCCACAAGGAACAACATCTTCATGTTCCAACAAGGAACAAACTTCATCTTCACCTGCAACTAACAACGCAATAAGAGGGGCTGAGCAAAGCGGTAACATAGCCAAACAACGGTTTGCTAGGAAAGGATGGTTAGGGGCTTGACATGGCAATATGGGAGGCATGATAAGCAAGTGGTAGGTATCGCAGCATAGGCATAGCAAAAGAGCGAGCAATCTAGCAAGCAAAGATAGAAGTGATTTCGAGGGTATGGTCATCTTGCCTGAGATCCCGCAAGGAAGAAGAACGAGTCCATGAAGAAGACAAACGGACGCCGTCGAATGAATCCTCACAACTCTGGAACGAAAACCGAAGCTAACGAGAGAAGCAACCCGGAAACAAACAAACAACATAGTAAAACAACCATCACATAAACATGGCATGATGCACAATCAAGTATGATGCATGTCCGGTTTAATGAGCATGGCATGGCAAAGTGCAACAACAATACTACAAATTAAGTGGAGCTCAATATGCAGCGAGTTACATATTGACGAAACACCACATCAATTATTTAGTTCTCTCTCGGTTATGTACCCAACAATGTTAAATGTTATTAAACATGGCAAGGGGTGAAACATAATAAAACTACCTCTCTAGGCAATTTAAATGAGGCCGGAAACAACAAACAACAATTCCGGAAAATGCTCATATGCATATTTCGAATTTGGTACTGTTCTGCCCTATACACAATTTTAATGTTGTTAAACAGCAAAATAAAGTGCATCATGTTAAACTAGGCATTTTTCTACCCCATTCACATATAAAGTTTATGAAAATCGGAGTTACGGTTATTTAGTTATGAATTAAATCATTTTAGCATGGCATATGAGCAAATTTTATCAAACATCATTTTAAACATTTTGAACATGAATGAGGGCAGCATATTATGAAACTAGATGAAATTCTAAGCACTTTACATGTTTAAAACATTTTAATCCGATGCACGGTTGTGGAGTTATTATATGCATGAACATGAGGGACTTTTCTGTAAAACAGGCGTTCCTAGGATAATACACAAATTCGCAGACGCTGGAAAAAAATGTCTACTGGGCCGACTCTGGCTTGACCAACAGGAGCAGGGCGCTGGAGGCTCACCATGGGCCTTGGCCCGGTCGGTGGAGATGCGGGCAGGGAAGCGGCTTGGGCTGGCCTTGCTGGCATGCCTGGCGCGGCCCACACGAGCGCTGGGTCAACGCGAGTGACCGGGCACGGTCGAGACGAAGCAGAGACTGGGCGCTGGCCTTGGCGCGGTCATGCGTGAGCGGAACAGGAAGCAGGGCGAGGCGGCACTGATTGACGGGAGGTTCGGCGAGATGGGGCCTGCAGGCGGCGGACGGCGGCGGGGATCCAACAGATCTGACGAGGGGAGCCGGTCCCCGATGGTGGGAGTCGAACAGGACGACGGCGGCTCGGCTCCTACGAAGAAATACAGAGAGCGAGTGAGTTCAGAGAGGAGAGACAGGGAGAAGGAGGAGGGAAGAACGGGCGCTGGCCTTGCTGACCGGAGCTTCGCCAGAGGCGTACGGGCATCATGGTGGCGCTGCCGGAGGAGATGCAGGCAACGAGGAGGGTTCGTGGCGACGGCAGCGACTTCACAAGGCGCGGCGACGGCGAGATCCGGCGAGGACGCGGCTTGGACGAGGCAGCGGCAAGCTCCATGGGTGTCCGCTCCCTGTCAAGAAAAACAGGGGAGAGATGAGAGGCGGGAAGAAGGAAAAGAGACAGGAGGAGGAAGGTGATGGGCACGATGGGGTCCTGCAGGTGATCGCCGGCGACGGCTGCCGGAGGAGGCTCGAGCAACGGTGACGAGGTTGCCTTGGACACAAGGATCGGGAGCTCCTCTCCCGTCCGTGCGTGGAAGACGAACACGAGCGTGGGGCACGGGGGCGATGGCTGGATAAGGGGATCCAGGGGAGGCGCCGGTAGGATCGTGGGGTCTGGGAGTTTGGGCAGATGGTTGCGCTCGTTGGAGAAAGATGTTGGGCGGTGGCGCAAATCGAGGGAGGTGGTCAGATGATGGCTGGATTGGGAGGGGATCCCAAGGATGGAGGGAGGTTGTGGTCTCGGTGGTTGGCTGAGAGGTGGAGGACACCGGTTGGGCAGCGAAGAAATCGAGGAGGGACAAACTGGCGGCGGCGGCGGAGGGATTTGGAGGATGGGACAACTCTCCTAGAATCTAGGGTTGGACCTCTTATATAGCAAATAGATTAGGTTAGGGGGTATTCGGTCCCTCCGATTAAAATTGAACGGTTCTGGATAAATAGGCTAGGGAGACCAAAAATAAAAACGGAGATGTTAGGGGATGATTCGGACCCATCGGTGATGACTGAGCGGGTCGGGTTCGGGCAAGTTTCGGACGCGCACGCGAAGTGGTTTGAGAGAGGTAGACAAAGACAAAGGGCTTGATAAAAGACCAACAAAGACAAAGAGAGAAACAGCAACTACGAACGACTACGAGTTTTATGAAAACATGCAGATGCAATGCGCATGATGACATGATGAATGCAACAAATAAATAAATACACACAACAAAACTTGGAAAACATGGAAGGCGTCTGGAGCGTCGGTCTTGGGGCGTTACACTATATCACGACGCAGCTCGAATGAGCTTTGCCTATTGTGTTCGGCCCGGCCGGATTTATTATGTCCGGAGTGACGATCCCCGTCACATGCCGTGGGGCGCCCACACGATCCGTAGATCGATCTTGTTTGTCTTGCCTTGTCCTCCAGTATCTCTCGCAGGTCTGGCACATTTTCCCGTGCCTTAGTATATTTTGAGCGGCGCCGGGGCACGGCTTGAGTGGAGGGCCGAGAGGCCTCTCTGTCACGACCACGAGGTGGCCGGTCGGCCATGTCATGCGCTGGTGATGTAGGTTTATGTGCTTCCTCCTCTAATCGGGGTAGCAGCCTACGCTTTGGATAACTCTTGGAGGGGCGTTCGAATTCATACTCTTCGGCCGCAAGGACTTCAGTCCATCTGTCCGCTAGCAAGTCTTGATCAGCTCTAAGTTGTTGCTGCTTTTTCTTGAGGCTGCTTGCCGTGGCCATGAGCCTGTGTTTAAAACGCTCTTGTTCGGCTGGATCCTCTCGCACGACGAATTCGTTGTCGTCGAGGCTTGCCTCGTCTTCGAAGGGAGGCATATAATTATCATCCTCAACCTCTCTGTCTGCCGCTCTCTCGTGACGGCTGGCTTCTCCATCCTCCTATGCTGAATCTTGCTGGAGGGGGTGTTCTTCGGCG
This sequence comes from Aegilops umbellulata, assembly GCA_032464435.1. NCBI lineage: Eukaryota > Viridiplantae > Streptophyta > Magnoliopsida > Poales > Poaceae > Aegilops > Aegilops umbellulata. The sequence goes on along the minus strand of CP136059.1, from coordinate 223,709,700 downwards.
CTATCCGGAGTATTATTATCTCCTGTGCCAGAATCGCCGTTTTTGCTTTGGCGGGATTTAGAGCGGCGCCGCTGACGCTGGCGCTTGGGTTGTTTCTTGGGGGTGTCATCCCCAGCTGTTCCATCGCCATCTCCATCTTTTGGAGTGTCCACCATATATATGTCGTATGACGAGGTGGCCTTCCAGTGCCCTATAGGTGCTGGTTCTTGGTAGTCTCCTGCATCGTCGTCCATACCATCGATGTCTTCGGAGTCGAAGTCAAGCATGTCGGTTAAGCCGTCGACAGTGGCTACGAAGTGGGTGGTGGGTGGGCTTTTAATTTCTTCATCGTCCGTATCCCAACCTTGCTGACCATAGTCCGGCCAGGGCTCTCCTGATAAAGAGAGAGACTTTAGTGACTTCAGGATGTCGCCGAAGGGCGAGTGCTGGAAGATGTTCGCGGCGGTGAACTCCATGATCGGCGCCCAATCGGATTCGATCGGCAAGTGCGCGGAGGGCTTGGAGTCCGGAGAGGAATCCATCCCCTCGGAGTCACGGCCTTGCGGAGTGCGGGGATGGTGTTTGGCTCAATCGCCTTTGAGATCGGAGCCCCCGAGGCGGCGTCTAACCGCTCATCCTCGATCGGCGCAGTCGGCTCCGAATTAAGGGTCGGAACCGAAGCGTGTGCGGCCAGCAGGGCACTGTTCGGCGGCAGAGCTAGATCATGCCCATCGAGACAGTGCGGCGCGCTCGGCTGTGGCTCGAATCCGTCGAAGATCAAGTCCCCGCGGATGTCAGCCGTGTAGTTTAAACTTCCAAATCTAACCTGATGGCCAGGGGCGTAGCTTTCGATCTGCTCCAGATGGCCAAGCAAATTGGCCCGAAGTGCGAAGCCGCCGAAAACGAAGATCTGTCCGGGGAGAAAAGTATCACCCTGGACTGCATCGTTGTTGATGATCGAAGGAGCCATCGGGCCTAAAAGCAACGACACAGAGGAACTATCAATGAAATCACCAATGTCGGTGTCAAAATCGGTTGATCTCGGGTAGGGGGTCCAGAACTGTGCGTCTAGGCGGATGGTAATAGGAGACAAGGGACACGAAGTTTTACCCAGGTTCGGGCCCTCTTGATGGAGGTAAAATCCTACGTCCTGCTTGATTAATATTGATGATATGGGTAGTACAAGAGTAGATCTACTACGAGATCAAGGAGGCTAAACCCTAGAAGCTAGCCTATGGTATGATTGTTGTATGTTGTGTTGTCCTACGGACTAAAACCCTCCGGTTTATATAGACACCGGAGAGGGTTAGGGTTACACAAAGTCGGTTACAATGGTAGGAGATCTAAATATCCGCATCGCCAAGCTTGCCTTCCACGCCAAGGAAAGTCCCATCCGGACACGGGACGAAGTCTTCAATCTTGTATCTTCATCGTCCAGGAGTCCGGCTGAAGGTATAGTTCGGCTACCCGGACACCCCCTAATCCAGGACTCCCTCAACGATGATCGTTTAGTTTTTCTCTATAGCTTTCTTCATAACTTATACATGTTCCTATGACTATGAGATTATGCAACACTCGAATACCGGAGGAACACTTAGTGTGCTATCAAATGTCACAACGTAACTGGGTGATAATAAAGATGCTCTACAGGTGTCTCCGATGGTGTTTGTTGAGTTGGCATAGATCGAGATTAGGATTTGTCACTCTGAGTATCGGAGAGGTATCTCTGGGCCCTCTCGGTAATGCACATCACTATAAGCCTTGCAAGCATTGTGACTAATGAGTTAGTTGCGGGATGATGCATTATGAACGAGTAAAGAGACTTGCCGGTAACAAGATTGAACTAGGTATTGAGATACCGACGATCGAATCTCGGGCAAGTAACATACCGATGACAAAGGGAGCTACGTATGTTGTTGTGCGGTTTGACCGATAAAGATCTTCGTAGAATATGTAGGAACCAATATGAGCATCCAGGTTCCTCTATTGGTTATTGACCGGAGATGAGTCTCGGTCATGTCTACATAGTTCTCGAACCCGTAGGGTCCGCACGCTTAACGTTCGATGACGATCGGTATTATAATTTTATGTGTTTTCATGTACGGAAGATTGTTCGGAGTCCCAGATATGATCACGGACATGACGAGGAGTCTCGAAATGGTCGATACATAAAGATCGATATATTGGATGACTATGTTTGGACATCAGAATGAGTTCGGACATTTACCAGAGTACCGGGGGGTTACCGGAACCCCCCGGGGAGTATATGGGACCTAATGGGCTTTAGTGGAGAGAGAGAGAGAGGGGGGGCGGCCAGGGCAGGCCGCGTGCCCCTCCCCCTTGGGTTTGAATTGGAGTAGGGAAGGGGGGCGGCGCCCCCCTTTCCTTCTCCGTCACTCCTCCTTCCTTCTCTCCTACTCCAACTAGGGAAAGGGGGTATCCTACTCCCGGTGGGAGTAGGACTCCTCCCAGGGCGCGCATAGAGGGCCGGCCCTCCCCCTCCTCCACTCCTTTATATACAGGGGAAGGGGGCACCCCATGGACACACAAGTTGACAGTAGTCTTAGCCGTGTGCGGTGCCCCCCTCCACAGATTCCACCTCGGTCATATCGTTGTAGTGCTTAGGTGAAGCTCTACGTCGGTAACTTCATCATCACCGTCATCACGCCATTGTGCTGATGAAGCTCTCCCTCGACACTCAGCTGGATCGAGAGTTCGTGGGACATCACCGAGCCGAACGTGTGCATATCACGGTGGTGCCGTACTTTCGGTACTAGGATAGGTCGGATCGTGAAGACGTACGACTACATCAACCGCGTTGTCATAACGCTTCCGCTTACGGTCTACGAGGGTATGTGGACTACACTCTCCCTTCTCGTTGCTATGCATCACCATGATAGATCTTGCATGTGTGTAGGAAAATTTTGAAATTACTACGTTACCCAACAGTGGCATCCGAGCCAGGTCTATGCGTCGATGTTATATGCACGAGTAGAACACAGAGAGTTGTGGGCGATGATAGTCATACTGCTTACCAGCATGTCATACTTTGATTCGGTGGTATTGTTGGATGAAGCGGCTCAGACCGACATTACGCGTACGCTTACGCGAGACTGGTTCTACCGACGTGCTTCGCACACAGGTGGCTAGTGGGTGTCAGTTTCTCCAACATTAGTTGAATCGGGTGTGACTACGCTCGGTCCTTGTTGAAGGTTAAAACAACAGACTTGATGAAAAATCGTTGTGGTTTTGATGCGTAGGTAAGAACGGTTCTTGCTCAGCCCGTAGCAGCCACGTAAAACTTGCAACAATAAAGTAGAGGACGTCTAACTTGTTTTTGCAGGGCATGTTGTGATGTGATATGGTCAAGACATGGTGCAAAATTTTATTGTATGAAATGATCATGTTTTGTAACAAAGTTATCGGCAACTGGCCGGAGCCATATGGTTGTCACTTTATTGTATGAAATGCAATCGCCATGTAATTGCTTCAGTTTATCACTAAGCGGTAGCGATAGTCGTAGAATCAATAGTTGGCGAGACGACAACGATGCTTCGATGGAGATCAAGGTGTCAAGCCGGTGACGATGGTGATCATGACGGTGCTTTGGAGATGGAGATCAAAGGCACAAGATGATGATGGCCATATCATATCACTTATATTGATTGCATGTGATGTTTATCCTTTATGCATCTTATTGTGCTTAGTTCGATGGTAGCATTATAAGATGATCTCTCACTAAATTTCAAGGTACAAGTATTCTCCCTGCGTATGCACCGTTGCGAAAGTTTGTCGTGCCGAGACACCACGTGATGATCGGGTGTGATAAGCTCTACGTTCACATACAACGGGTGCAAACCAGTTTTGCACACATAGAATACTCGGGTTAAACTTGACGAGCCTAGCATGTGCAGATATGGCCTCGGAACATTGAGACCGAAAGGTCCAACGTGAATCATATAGTAGATATGATCAACATAGTGATGTTCACCATTGAAAACTACTTCATCTCACGTGATGATCAGACATGGTTTAGTTGATATGGATCACGTGATCACTTAGATGATTAGAGGGATGTCTATCTAAGTGGGAGTTCTTAAGTAATATGATTAATTGAACTTTAATTTATCATGAACTTAGTACCTGATAGTATTTTGCATGTCTATGTTATTGTAGATAGATGGCCCTTGTTGTTGTTCCATTGAATTTTAATGCGTTCCTAGAGAAAGCTGAGTTGAAAGATGATGGTAGGAATTACATGGGCTGGGTCCGTAACTTGAGTATTATCCTCATTGCTACACAAAAGAATTACGTCCTCGAAGCACCGCTAGGTGACAAACCTGCTGCAGGAGCAATGCCAGATGTTATGAACGTCTGGCAGAGCAAAGCTGATGACTACTCGATAGTTCAGTGTGCCATGCTTTATGGCTTAGAACCAGGACTTCAATGAAATTTTGAACGTCATGGAGCATATGAGATGTTCCAGGAGTTGAAGTTAATATTTCAAGCAAATGCCCGGATTGAGAGATATGAAGTATCCAATAAGTTCTACAGCTGGAAAATGCAGGAGAATAGTTCTGTCAGTGAACATATACTCAGAATGTCTGGGTACCACAACCACTTGACTCAACTGGGAGTTAATCTTCCTGATGATAGTGTCATTGACAGAGTTCTTCAATCACTGCCACCAAGCTACAAGAGCTTCATGATGAACTATGATATGCAAGGGATGGATAAGATAATTCCCGAGCTCTTCGCAATGCTAAAGGCTGCGGAGGTAGAAATCAAGACGGAGCATCAAGTGTTGATGGTCAACAAGACAACTAGTTTCAAGAAAAATGGTAAAGGGAAGAAGGGGAACTTCAAGAAGAACATCAAGCAAGTTGCTGCTCAAGTGAAGAAGCCCAAGTCTGGACCTAAGCCTGAGACTGAGTGCTTCTACTGCAAAGGGACTGGTCACTTGAAGCGGAACTTCCCCAAGTATGTGGCGGAAAAGAAGGATGGCAAAGTGAAAGGTATATTTGATATACATGTTATTGATGTGTACCTTACTGATGCTCGCAGTAGCGACTGGGTATTTGATAGTGGTTTTGTTGCTAATATTTGCAACTTGAAACAGGAGCTACGGATTAAGCAAAGATTGGATAAGGACGAGGTGACGATGCGCGTGGGAAATGGTTCCAAAGTCTATGTGATCACCATCGGCACGCTACCTCTACATCTACCTTCGGGATTAGTTTTAGACCTAAATAATTGTTATTTGGTCCCAGCGTTGAGCATGAACATTATATCTGGATCTTGTTTGATGCGAGACGGTTATTCGTCTAAATCAGAGAATTGTGGTTGTTCTATTTATATGAATAATATCTTTTATGGTCATGCACCCTTGAGTGGTCCATTTTTACTAAATCTTGATATTAGTGATACACATATTAATAGTATTGAAGCCAAAAGATATAATTTTAATAATGATAGTGCAACTTATTTGTGGCACTGCCGTTTAGGTCATATTGGTGTAAAGCGCATGAAGAAACTCCATACTGATGGGCTTTTGGAATCACTTGATTATGAATCACTTGATGCTTGCAAACCATGCCTCATGATAAAGACGACTAAGACTCCATTCTCCGGAACAATGGAGCGAGAAACGGACTTGTTGGAAATAATACATACTGATGTATGCGGTCCGATGAGTGTTGATGCTCGCGACGGGTATCGTTATTTTCTTACCTTCACAGATGGTTTAAGCAGATATGGGTATATCTACTTGATGAAACATAAGTCTGAAACATTTGAAAAGTTCAAAGAATTTCAGAGTGTAGTGGAAAATCATCGTAACAAGAAAATAAAGTTTCTATGATCTGATCGTGGAGGAGAATATTTGAGTTACAAGTTTCGTCTTCATTTGAAACAATGTGGAATAGTTTCGCAACTCACGCCACCTGGAACACCACAGCATAATGGTGTGTATGAATGTCGTAATCGTACTTTACTAGATATGGTGCGATCTATGATGTCTCTCGCTTATTTACCGCTATCGTTTTGGGGTTATGCTTTAGAGACGGTTGCATTCACGTTAAATAGGGCACCATCTAAATCCGTTGGGACGACACCTTATGAACTGTGGTTTGGCAAGAAACCCAAGTTGTCGTTTCTTAAAGTATGGGGCTGCGATGCTTATGTGAAAAAGCTTCAACCTGATAAGCTCGAACCCAAATAGAAGAAATGTGTCTTCATAGGATACCCAAAGGAGATTGTTGGGTACACCTTCTATCACGGATCCAAAGGCAAGATATTCGTTGCTAAGAATGATCCTTTCTAGAGAAGGAGTTTCTCTCGAAAGAAGTGAGTGGGAGGAACGTAGAACTTGATGAGGTAATAGTACCTGCTCCCTTATTGGAAAGTAGTTCATCACATAAATCAGTTCCAATGATTCCTACACTAGTAAGTGAGGAAGCTAATGATGATGATCACGAAACTTCTGATCAAGTTACTACCGAACCTCGTAGGTCAACCAGAGTAAGATCCGGACCAGAGTGGTACAGTAATCTTGTTCTGGAAGTCATGTACTTGACCATGACGAACCTACAAACTATGAGGAAGCGATGATGAGCCCAGATTCCGCAAAATGGCTTGAGGCCATGAAATCTGAGATGGGATCCATGTATGAGAACAAAGTGTGGACTTCGGTTGACTCGCCCGATGATCGGCAAGCCATAGAGAATAAATGGATCTTCAAGAAGAAGACTGACACTGACGATAATGTTACTGTCTACAAAGCTCGACTTGCTGCGAAAGGTTTTCGACAAGTTCAAGGAGTTGACTACGATGAGACCTTCTCACTTGTAGCGATGTTTAAGTCCGTCTAAATCATGTTAGCAATTGCCGCATTTTATGATTATGAAATTTGGCAAATGGATGTCAAAACTGCATTCCTTAATGGATATCTTAAAGAAGTGTTGTATATGATGCAACCAGAAGGTTTTGTCGATCCAAAAGGTGCTAACAAAATGTGCAAGCTCCAGCAATCCATTTATGGACTGGTGCAAGCCTCTCGGAGTTGGAATATACGCTTTGATAGTGTGATCAAAGCATATGGATTTATACACACTTTTGGAGAAGCCTGTATTTACAAGAAAGTGAGTGAGATCTCTGTAGCATTTTTGATATTATATGTGGATGACATATTGTTGATCGAAAATGATACTGAATTTCTTAATAGCATAAAAGGATACTTGAATAAGAACTTTTCAATGAAAGACCTCGGTGAAGCTACATATATATTGGGCATAAAGATCTATAGAGATAGATCAAGACGCTTAATTGGACTTTCACAAAGCACGTACCTTGACAAAGTTTTGAAAAAGTTCAAAATGGATCAAGCAAAGAAAGGGTTCTTGCCTATGTTACAAGGTGTGAAGTTGAGTCAGACTCAATGCCCAACCACTGCAAAAGATAGAGAGAAAATGAAAGTCATTCCCTATGCTTCAGCCATAGGTTCTATCATGTATGAAATGTTGTGTACCAGACCTGATGTGTGCCTTGCTATTAGTTTAGCAGGGAGGTACCAAAGTAATCCAGGAGTGGATCATTGGACAGCGGTCGAGAATATCCTGAAATACTTGAAAAGGATAAGGATATGTTTCTCGTTTATGGAGGTGACAAAGAGCTCATCGTAAACGGTTACGTCGATGCAAGCTTTGACACTGGTCCGGATGACTCTAAGTCACAAACCGGATACGTATTTTTATTGAATGGTGGAGCTGTCAGTTGGTGCAGTTCCAAGCAGAGCGTCGTGGCGGGATCTACGTGTGAAGTGGAGTACATAGCTGCTTCGGAAGCAGCGAATGAAGGAGTCTGGATGAAGGAGTTCATATCCGATCTAGGTGTCATACCTAGTGCGTCGGGTCCAATGAAAATCTTTTGTGACAATACTGGTGCAAATGCCTTGGCAAAGGAATCCAAATTTCACAAGAGAACCAAGAACATCAAGAGACGCTTCAATTCCATCCGCGATCAAGTCAAGGAGGGAGACATAGAGATTTGCAAGATACATACGGATCTGAATGTTGCAGACCCGTTGACTAAGCCTCTCTCACGAGCAAAACATGATCAGCACCAAGACCCCATGGGTGTTAGAATCATTACAATGTAATCTAGATTATTGACTCTAGTGCAAGTGGGAGACTGAAGGAAATATGCCCTTGAGGCAATAATAAAGTTGTTATTTATATTTTCTTATATCATTTATTATTCATGCTAGAATTGTATTAGCCGGAAACTTAGTACATGTGTGAATACATAGACAAGCAGAGTGTCACTAGTATGCCTCTACTTGACTAGTTCGTTAATCAAAGATGGTTAAGTTTCCTAGCCATGTACAAAGAGTTGTCATTTGGTAAACGGGATCACATCATTAGAAATTGATGTGATTGACTTGACCCATCCGTTAGCTTAGAACGATGATCGTTTAGTTTGTTGCTATTGCTTTCTTCATAACGAACACATGTTCCTATGACTATGAGATTATGCAACACTCGAATACCGGAGGAACACTTAGTGTGCTATCAAACATCACAACATAACTGGGTGATTATAAAGATGCTCAACAGGTGTCTCCGATGGTGTTTGTTGAGTTGGCATAGATCGAGATTAGGATTTGTCACTCCGAGTATCGGAGAGGTATCTCTGGGCCCTCTCGGTAATGCACATCACTATAAGCCTTGCAAGCATTGTGACTAATGAGTTAGTTGCGGGATGATGCATTATGAACGAGTAAAGAGACTTGCCGGTAACGAGATTGAACTAGGTATTGAGATACCGACGATCGAATCTCGGGCAAGTAACGTACCGAGGACAAAGGGAGCTACGTATGTTGTTGTGCGGTTTGACCGATAAAGATCTTTGTAGAATATGTAGGAACCAATATGAGCATCCAGGTTCCGACATTGGTTATTGACCGGAGATGAGTCTCGGTCATGTCCACATAGTTCTCGAACCCGTAGGGTCCGCACGCTTAACGTTCGGTGACGATCGATATTATGATTTCATGTGTTTTGATGTACCTAAGGTTGTATGGAGTCCCGGATATGATCATGGACACGACGAGGAGTCTTGAAATGGTCGAGACATAAAGATCGATATATTGGATGACTATGTTTGGACATCAGAATGGTTCCGGGTGAGTTCGGGCATTTACCGGAGTACCGGGGGGTTACCGGAACCCCCCGGGGAGTATATGGGCCCTAATGGGCTTTAGTGGAGAGAGAGAGGGGCGGCCAGGGCAGGCCACGCGCCCCCTCCGCCTTGGGTTTGAATTGCACTAGGGAAGGGGGCGGCACCCCCCTTTCCTTCTCCCTCTCTCCTCCTTCCTTCTCTCCTACTCCAACTAGGGAAAGGGGGGAATCCTACTCCCCGTGGGAGTAGGACTCCTCCCAGGGCGCGCCATAGAGGGCCGACACTCCCCTCCTCCACTCCTTTATATACGGGGGAAGGGGGCACCCCATGGACACACAAGTTAACAGTTGTCTTAGCCGTGTGCAGTGCCCCCCTCCACAGATTCCACCTCGTTCATATCGTTGTAGTGCTTAGGCGAAGCTCTACATCGGTAACTTCATCATCACACTGTCGTGCTGGCGAAGCTCTCCCTCGACACTCAGCTGGATCGAGAGTTCGTGGGACGTCACCGAGCCAAACGTGTGCAGATCCCGGAGGTGCCGTACTTTCGGTACTAGGATCGGTCGAATCATGAAGACGTACGACTACATCAACGGTGTTGTCATAACGCTTCCGCTTATGGTCTACGAGGGTACGTTGACTACACTCTCCCCTCTTGTTGGTATGCATCACCATGATAGATCTTGCGTGTGCGTAGGATTTGTTTTTTGAAATTACTGCATTACCCAACAGTTCGTTCCCTGAAAACACAACCAACACAACTAACTAGGTAGTCCCTAGAAGTATCGGTTAGTCCATGATAAAAATATCAAGTATTTCATTATTTTCTTAAGGTTATGATGATACATCTCCGTCGTATCTATAATTTTTGATAGTTTCATGCCAATATTCTACAAATTTCATTTACTTTTGGCAACAATGTATATTATTTTTGGGACTAACATATTGACCCACTGCATAGTGCCAGTTCCTATTTGCTGCATATTTTTTGTTTTGCATAATATCCATATCAAACGATGTCCAAATGCGATAAAAATTTACGGATATTTATTTTGGAATATATTTGAGTTTTTGGAAGAGGAATCAACGCAAGACGGTGCCTGATACGTCCATTTTGCATCATGTTTTCCTACTGCTATTTATGATGTTTTTATCCATAATAATGCTTTTTGGAGTAATACTAATGCCTTTTCTCTCATAATATGCAAGGTATACACAAAGAGGGAGAATTTTGGCAGCTGGAAATCTGGACCTGGAAAAGCTACGTTAGGGCACCTATTCTGCGCAACTCCAAACAAGCTAAAACTTCAAGGAGATTTTTTATCAAATATATGGTGAATATTGGAGCAAATAACTACTAGAGGGGGCCCACCAGGTGGGCACAACCCACCTGGGCGCGCCAGGGAGCCCAGGCGTGCCCTGGTGGGTTGTGCTCACCCAGGCCCACCTCAGCTGCCCATCTTTTGGTATATAGGTCATTTTGACCTAGAAAAAATAAAGTGAGGACTTTCGGGACGGAGCACCGTCGTCTCGAGGCGGAACTTGGGTAGGAGCACTTTTGCCCTCCAGCGGAGTAATTCCGCCAGGGGAACTTCCCTCCCGGAGGGGGAATCATCGTCATCATCATCACCAACAACTCTCCCATCTTGGGGAGGGCTATCTCCATCAACATCTTCAACAGCACCATCTCATCTCAAACCCTAGTTCATCTCTTGTGTTCAATCTTGTTACCGGAACTATAGATTGGTGCTTGTGGGTGACTAGTAGTGTTAATTACATCTTGTAGCTGATTACTATATGGTTTATTTGGTGGAAGATTATATGTTCAGATCCAATATGCTATTTAATCCCCTCTGATCTTGAGCATGATTATCATTTGTGAGTAGTTACTTTTGTTCTTTAGGTCACGAGAGAAATCATGTTGTAAGTAATCATGTGAACTTGATATGTGTTTGATATTTTGATAGTATGTATGTTGTGATTCCCTTAGTGGTGTCATGTGAATGTCGACTACATGACACTTCACCATATTTGGGCCTAAGGGAATGCATTGTGGAGTAGCAATTAGATGACGGGTTGCGAGAGTGACACAAGCTTAAACCCCAGTTTATGCGCTATTTCGTAAGGGACCGATTGGATCCAAAAGTTTAATGCTATGGTTAGAATTTATTCTTAATACTTTTCTCGTAGTTGTTTTTTTTTTTGAGAAACTTGACAGTAGGGAAAAGCCCCTACTGTTTTTTCATATATCTATATAAATGGGGTGTTTACATAGACATAACAAGAAGCCAGTTCACACGGTGCACCTTTTTACCTAGTGTGCAGCTAGGGGCCTATCAAAGCAAATTGAGTATCAGGCTAAACAATAGAGTTACAGAAATTGACAAAGGCAGCTCTACGTGCTACTTTAACTCTATGTTGAAGGAGCTAGAGGTCCATTTTGAATCTTGTCAACCAGGTCTCGACAGTAGGAGCCACTCCCCTGAAGTGCTTGTTGTTCCTCTCTTTCCAAATGCTTCAAGCTGAGGTGAGGAATGTCTCAAAGAAAAAAGGGTTCGGCCAGGAATCTTTTGTAGATTGGAGAAGATCAAGGCGGCTGTCAAAAGGAGCCCAAAAGATGTGCAGCTTGGCCCAACAACTTTGACTGAACGGGCAAGTGAAGATCATATGGTCAACTGTTTCTTCCACGTGTTGCCCACACAGTATACAGTCGAAGTTATCACCAATGTTATAGTGCCTCCTTTTGAGCATGTTGCGAGTGTTTAGTCTGTCTAAGAAGAGAAGCCAGCCAAACACCTTGATCTTCATGGTACACCGCGATTTCCAAAGATGTTGGAAGGCCTGATGTGCTTCCCCGTCCCTAAAGTAGTTGTTATAGTAGTCTTTTGGTCTAAAATCTGCCGAGCCCCATGAGTAGTGCCACACATCATGCTCTGAGGTGGAGGGGGAAATCCAACAAGTGGGAGGGTGCAAATCATGGATTTCTTCAAGTGCTTGTGGCGAGACAGGTAGGTGAAAGGTAGCATGTAGATCAAAACCAGTCATTGCTTCCGCCACAGAGAGGTCTTCATGGATGGCGAAAGAAAAGGCACATGGGTGGGATGTTTGCAGAATATCCTCCCTCCACATATCTTTCCAAAAAAGCATCGTCTTACCATCCACCACTTGAACAGATGTGATTCCTCGGAAAATTGGTGTGAGTTTTAAGATGTCTTTCCACCAGAACAATCCAACTGCGTTAACTGCATGAGGTATCTTATCTACATAGTGATTGTCCCAAATGAGATGCACCCATGGAATGTCCAGCTTGTTGAAGAACTTGTGCAAGAATTTTAGCAGTAGAGCCTCATTATGGATCTTTATGTTGATCACTCCAAGCCCTCCTTTTTTCTTGGGTCGGCAGACCAAGTCCCAGGCAGCCAGAGAGTTATAGTTGTCCCCTTGTTCTGTTTTCTTAGTCCATAGGCATCGACGTCTGATCTTGTCTAGGATCTCAATGAGTTTAGGAGGGAACTTGAGTGTGCACATGGCGAACACAAGGAGCGACGTAACCGAGGCATTTAACCAAGTAAGCTTGCCACCGTATGACATCATAGCAATTGTGGACGTGAGTTGCCTTTCTAATCTGCAAACTAGCGGCATGAGCTCTTGGACAGATGGTTTCGTCGTACCCAATGGGAGTCCAAGGTAGGTGAAGGGCATAGATCCAATAGCACAACCAAAAACTCGAGCCAGATTGTTCGTAGCCTCCAAGTCCAGATTGATGGGTATTAAAGTGGACTTATGAAAATTGATTTTTAGGCCAATGGAGGAGGCATAGTCTGATAGGAGCTGCTTAATCAATGTGGCTTGCTGAATGCATGCAGGGAGGACAATGAGTGTGTCGTCTGCATATTGAAGGACAGGGTAATCAGTTTTTCCTCTACAAGGGAATGGGAGCTAGATTCGGCCCTGTCTGAACATCTCATTTACTGCAGCTTGGAGCAATTCGGCCGCGAGGACAAATATGAGTGGGGAAAGTGGGTCGCCTTGGCGGACACCACACTTACATAGGAATTGACGGCCAGGCACTCCATTCAGAAGCACTGAAGATCGTCCAGAAGTGAATAGGCAATTGATCCACTTAATCCATCGATCGTTAAACCCCATATGCCTCATTATATTGATCATGGGCTCATGAGCAATCGTGTCAAACGCTTTGGCGAAGTCTAGCTTAAGTAGCACAATCTCTCTGCCCGAAGTGTGACATTGGTGTATATATTGATAAGCCCATGCGAGACAGTCTTGTATAGTTCGCCCTTTAAGGAATCCGTATTGATTGCGATGGACCAATTGGAGGATAACACGTTGTAGACGGTTAGCTAGCAATTTAGTTATCAGCTTTAGACAATAGTTAAGAAGAGTAAGCGGTCTGTAATCATTAACAGTCTCAGGCGAATTGACCTTGGGTATCAAAGTAATGAAGCCATCATTGATGCTAGTGATATCCAGCGTGCCTTGGTGAAATTGGGCACAAAGATCATAGAAGTCGTGTCTGATAATGGGCCAGCATGCTTTGAGAAAGGCAGCACTGAAACCATCAGGTCCCGGGGCACGGTCAGGAGGCATTTCCTTGACAATACTATCAATTTCCTCCATGGTGAACGGATCGGTGAGATGATCAAGATTACACGCACGTGGAATGATTGCTGGCAAATCAAATTTCATATCGCAGGGAGCTGTCGTGCCTAACCTGGATTTGTAAGTGGAATGAAGAAGGGCCTCTTTTGCAGGGTGATCTTCAACCAAACTACCATCTTCAGCACGAAATGAAGCAATGTTATTCTTACGAAATCTTTCTGTGGCAACGGCTTGGAAGAATTTGGTATTCTCGTCTCCAAACTTGATCCAACCGATGGTGCAGCGTTTTTTCCAGTAAATTTTCTGGTATTTTAGTAATCGGAGCAGATGAGCTTTAAGGATATTCCTGAAGTTGGATTCAGGTATAGTGAGGCAATGCTTGTTTTCTAACTCATCTAAGTCGGCCAGAACCAGATTACAGTTAGTGATCGCAATGGAAAGCTTCGAGATATGCTTACTCCAAACTTTGAGAGCCCGTCTGAGAGCCTTGAACTTGTGTGCCAGAGTTCCGGCAGCATTTTTGTTAAAGACAGGCTTATTCCAAACCTGTTGGACAACATCCATGAACCCGGGATGCAAAATCCAGTAAGATTCAAAACGGAAAAGTTTGCTGCGAGGGATTTTAGTCTCAATATTAACCACGCAAGGGATATGGTCTGACACTGGTTTGCCAAGAGGTTTAACCAGGGTTTTAGGGTACGTGTTGGTCCAGTGTAAAGAGGTAAGAAACCAATCGATCTGCTCGAGAAGGGGATCATGTTGCATATTGCTCCACGTGTAAGTTCTGCCTTGGACTGGAATCTCAATTAGTTGCTGCTTACGGATGATATCATTAAATGTAATCATATCATTTAAGTTGCCACCCGGCTTGTTACGATTATCAGGTGCCTGCATATAGTTGAAATCCCCTAGCAGTAGCCAGTCCTGACCATTAGGGATTTGCACATCATATAGCCAAGAGGTAAACGCCGCGCGATCTACCCCCGTACAAGGGTCGTAGATATTAACAAGCGACCACGATTGTGGAGACTGCGTGCTGATAAAACTAACTGAAAGAGCAAACACATCCGTAAATACGATGGTACCCGTGAATAAAGCGCTTTGCCAAACAATAAGGAGGCCTCCAGAGGCACCACATGAGGGGAAGAATGCAAAACGATCAAATTGTTTAGGAAAGTAGGTTTTGATAAACACAAAAGAGACATCAGGCATTTTGGTCTCTTGCAAACAGACTACCGCACAACCGCTAGACATAATAGCATTATTGAGAGCTAAGTGTTTCTTTTCGGAGTTTAAGCCTCGGACATTCCAAGATAGCACATTCCAGCAGCGTAGAGGAGGCATAACGATGAAGCTGATTATTCAGAAGAAGAAGGATTCACCTCCTCATGCATATCTTCAGGCATAGGTGTAGTCGAGGGAGCAGCCAGCAGCGCTTCAGAAGAAAGCTCATTCTCCGGGATCGCACAGCGGTTGACACCGATAGCTTGCAAAGTAGCGACAGATGTAGGAGGTGGTATTTCACCAGTAGAGCTAGAGGAGCCAATAGAAGGCACAGAACGTGGCTGTACCTTGGAGGAACTGGAGCAAATATCCTTGACGGCTTGAGTCTTGAATCCATCATACTTGTTGGAACGCTGACTGCGCCTAACTGCCGTGGTAGATGTCGGTGCCGTCATCTGTAACGCCCTCGATGCGGCTATATCTCCCACGTGTCGAAGCACGACTTAGAGGCATAACCGCATTGAAAGCAATGTCGCAAGTCAGGTAATCTTCACACAACCCATGTAATACATAAGGGAAAGAGATACATAGTTGGCTTACAATCGCCACTTCAAACAATACATGACTAAAGCATTACATCATACAGATACAATCAAGGTCCGACTATGGAACCAAAATAAAAGAAGACTACCCCAAATGCTACACAGATCCCCGATCGTCCCGACTGGGCTCCACTACTGATCAACTGAAACGAAACAACACAAGGAACAAGATCTTCATCGAGCTCCTTCTTGAGCTCGGGTGCGTCATCTGCACGGTTTCATCGACACCTGCAAACTGGTTTTGGAAGTATCTGTGAGTCACGGGGACTCAGCAATCTCACACCCGCGAGATCAAGACTATTTAAGCTTAAAGGTAGGACAAGGTAGTGAGGTGGAGCTGCAGCAAGCGACTAGCATATCTGGTGTCTAACATACGCAAATGAGAGCGAGAAGAGAAGGCAAAAGCACGGTCGAACAACTATGATCAAGAAGTGATCCTGAAACTACTTACGTCAAGCATAACTCTAACACCGTGTTCACTTCCCGGGCTCCGCCGAGAAGAGACCATCACGGTTACACACGCGGTTGATGTGTTTTAATTAAGGTCAACTTTGGGTTTTCTACAACCGGACATTAACAAATTCCCATCTGCCACATAACCGCGGGCACGGCTTTCGAAAGTTCAAACCCTGCAGGGGTGTCCCAACTTAGCCCATGATAAGCTCTCGCGATCAACGAAGGATATTCCTTCTCCCCGGGAAGACCTGATCAGTCTCGGAATCCCGGCTACAAGACATTTCGACAGTAATAGAACAAGACCAGCAAAGCCGCCCGATTGTGCCGACAAATCCTGATAGGAGCTGCACATATCTCGGTCTCAGGGCACATCCGGATGAACACTCCGTATAGCTAAAACCAAGTCTCGAGTTGCCCTGAGGTGGCGCTGCAAAGGGCTCTAGTTCGGACCAGCACTTAGAGAAGCACTGGCCCGGGGGGGCTGAATAAAGATGACCCTCGGGCTGGCCGACCCAAGGGAAAGGGGTAGGTGGTAGGCAAATGGTAAAACCAATGTTGGGCCTTGCTGGAAAAGTCTTATTCAACACGAACTGTCAAGGGGGTCCCATAAATCACCCGACCGCGTTAGGGACACATAATCCGGGAACATAACACCGATATGACGGAAACTAGGGCGGCAAGAGTGGAACAAAACACCAGGCATAAGTCCGAGCCTTCCACCCTTTACCAAGTATATAGATGCGTTAATTAAATAAGAGATATTGTGATATCCCAACAAGTAAACAAGTTCCAACAAGGAACAACATCTCCATGTTCCAACAAGGAACAAACTTCATCTTCACCTGCAACTAACAACGCTATACGAGGGGCTGAGCAAAGCGGTAACATAGCCAATCAACGGTTTGCTAGGACAAGGTGGGTTAGAGGCTTGGTTTGACAATATGGGAGGCATGATAAGCAAGTGGTAGGTATCGTAGCATAGGCATAGCAAAAGAGCGAGCAACTAGCAAGCAAAGATAGAAGTGATTGCGAGGGTATGGTCATCTTGCCTGAGATCCCGCAAGGAAGAAGAACGAGTCCATGAAGAAGACAAACGGACGTAGACGAACGGATCCTCACAATCGCAACGTTATCGGAACCAACCCGAAGAAGCAACACCGAAAAAGAGCAAACAACACGGTAAACAACCACCACATAAGCATGGCATGATGCACAACCAAGTATGATGCATGTCCAGTTTAATGAAGCATGGCATGGCAAAGTGCACAAACAATCCTACAAATTAAGTGGAGCTCATTAGGCAACTTCGTTGCATATTGACGAAACACCACATTTGGTTATTTAGTTCAATCTCGTTTATGTACCCAACAATATTAAATGTTGTTAAACATGGCAAGAGGGTGAAGCAAAATAAAACTACCTATCTAGTCAAGTTTAAATGAGGCCGGAAGCAACGAACAACAATTCCGGAAACTCCTCATGAGCACATAATAGATTTGGTACTGTTCTGCCCTAAACACAATTTTAGAGTTGTTAAGCATGCAGAGTAAGGCCATCATGTTAAACTAGGCAAAATTCTACCCCATTTACATATAAAGTTTGTTAGGTTTGAAGCTACGGTTGAATAGTTATGAATTAAATCATTTTAACATGGCATAGGAGCAAATTTAATCAAACATCATTTTTAAACATAGATGAAAGTTGCAAATTATTAATCTACACAAAAATTTAAGCAAGTTTCATATATAAATCATTTTAATCCGATGCACGGTTCATGGGTGATTAAATGCATGAAGTCTAGGGACTAATCTGTAAAACTGCAATCTCTGGGTAATTGGACAAAATCGCAACAGAGGAAAAAAACATGCATCGGGCCGAAACAAACTGGCCACACACGAGGAAAAAAATTATAGAGGCGGGGCGCTGGGGCGGCTCACCCTGGGCCTGGCCCAGCCGGAGGGAGAGGAAGCAGGCCGAGGCGGGGACGGCTCGCTGGAGATGGGCCTGGGATCTGGGCCGGACTCGGACGCGAGCGGGGCTGGTGGCGTCGTCCTTCTCCTGGCAGCAGGCCGGCGGCGGGAACCGAACTCCAGCGAGGGCATGCGAAGTCCGGGGGCGCGCGGGAGGCGCCAGAAATGGACAGATCGGCGGCGGGGCAAACGGATCCGGGGCGGAGGACGCTCAAGGACGACGGGGAGGCCGCGTTCGACGCGAGGGCGGCAGATCCGACGAGACTCGTCCACTACGGCGACGAGCACGAGGCATGGGACTCCGGCGAGGTCCCCTGGGGAGAACAGAGAGAAGGCGCCATGAGAGAGGGAAGCAGAGAGGAAGAGGACGGCAGCGCTGGTGACCTGGCGAAGCGGATGGACGAAGCTCCGGTGAGACTCCGGTGAAGCTCCGGCGCGGGCGGAACCGGGAGACGGGCGGCGGGGCGGCTCGGGCAGATCGGGTCCGATGCGGCCCGTGGCGGGCTCCCGATGGGCTCGGCGGGCCGCGGCGAAGTGGGGCGGCGCGCCGGCTGAGGTGGCGTCGTCTGATTGGAGGAGGAGCGGCGGCGAGGTGACGTGTCGCGCTCCCATTGGTCGGAGCGACGTGGCGGCGGACATGTCCGACGCGGATGGACATGTCCGGCGGCGCGAGGAGGAAGAAGCTAGGGTTTGGACTGCGGGATATTCGGGGGAGGCCACATATTTATAGGTAGAGGGGGCTAGGAAGCTCCAAATGGAGACCGGTTTTCGGCCACGCGATCGTGATCGAACGGCGATGGACATGGGAGTGTCTTAGATGGGTTATTGGGCTGATTTGAAGGGGTGTTGAGCTGCAAACAAAAGAGGCTTTTGCGGTTGCCCGGTTAACCGTTGGAGTATCAAACGAAGTCCAAATGGTACGAAACTTGACAGGCGGTCTACCGGTAGTAACCCAAGGCCACATGTCAAGCCTCGGTCCATTCCGAGAAAGTTTAACACCCGCACACGAAAAGAGGTAAAAGGGGGCGTCGGGTGACATAGAAGCGCCGGATTGCAAAACGGACAACGGGGAAAAAGCTCGGATGCATGAGACGAACACGTATGCAAATGCGATGCACATGATGACATGATATGAAATGCAGATGATGACATGGCAAGATGCGACACGCAAGCAAAAGACAAAGCAACAATAGCGAATAGCGGGAGGACAACTGGCACATCAGTCTCGGGGCGTTACAACACTCCACCACTACGAGAGGATCTCGTCCCGAGATCTAGGATGGCACCGGAGAGAAAACGGAAGAGCAAGAGAAGAGGTAAAACTAAGTTGCTTCTTTGACAAAAGAGTGAAACCAAAGAACCTTGAGAGGTTGAACAAAATGAAAGAACGAAAACAACGAAGATGAACAAAGTTGAAAACACTCTGTTAGAAAAGAGGAACATGGGATATGACGAGAACCCAGCGGTTTAGTGATAAGATAGATATTGAAAACACTCCGGTTAAAACTAGATAGAGAAGGAATAAGAATGATATAATTTGGCAGCACTCCGACTGAAAGAAGGAGAACTTGATAAGATGAAAAGAACTTGAAGAGAGAACACCACACTCCGGTTAAATGGGTATGCATGAAAAGAACACGATCCTCACAATTTGAGATGATGTGCGAAGAGAGCAACATCACACTGCCTCCGGAACAAAAGAATAGTAGATAGATTGTTGGGATAAAGGGACAAAGAAGAAAAAATGACAACTTCCACCACAATTGAATTTGGAAAGAATCCTTCCAAGAAGGTTAAAACGGAGTTGTTGGAAAACCAACAACGAAAAGAATAAGCTTGTAGTGGGCTTATGGAAACATCTCAACATTATGAGGTGATAAACGCCACTAACGGAAACAACTGCTTGCTTGAGATCAACGACGAGATGAAAACTTCTCTCGCCGAGAGGATAGGAGAAAACTTGGATCATTGATAAGCACCACAAATAGCAACAATCCTTAGGGAAGGCTTTAGGTGAAATCTAACCCAAGATAACTCCAAGGAAGAAATTGATCGATTTAATATACCTCATTCTTGACAACATGTGAATCATTAGACATGAACTCAAGTTATCAAGAATGACATAATACCACCTCGAATGATACGGTAGAATGAATTGCACTTCGGAATGCAAGACGAAGAAATGCTTGAACTCCTCCAAACAAAACAAGTGTTAAGCACCCTGTTTAATTTAGAGTATAGCTTGGCGGATCTTAACTCCGAGAGAAAACTTGATGAACAATTGAAGAATGAAAAGGGTCCTTGATAAACCACCATGTATAGCCTCCATGAAGAAACTCCGGTAATAAAAGGATGATAGGAAGAAAGAGAAGTTGAACACAAGGTGAAGCCTTGCAATGATTAGATGGATCTCCGTGGTGATATAATTGCGAGAGCTTGGAACTCCGAGGAAGATAAGGTGAAACAATTCAAATCAAGAATTTGAAGAACCTCTGGAATAGGAATTAATCACTTGGATGAAACAAGAATAAGAATTACATTATGCGTATCCTTCACCAATTTAAATTGATGACAAGCAATGGATTTGTCATACTACTTATCCTCGTAGAAAAGATTAAGATAGATATGGCGCAAATTTGGGAAGGTCTTCAACGAACCACCGGTAGGATTTAGAAAGAATGAATGAATTGATATGATAACCAAGGAAGAGAACTCTTGAACGAACCACCGTAAGAATTTAAAATGGACGAAGAAAAGATAAAGAAACACCGGGAAGAATTAGCAAATGAATGAAGATGCTTGCTAGGGTTCAGATACATGAGAACGAAGAGATCATGAACTGATTAGAGAATATTGAATGATGCACCGGTAAGATTTGGAGAACGAGAGCTGAAAGCTGAGAATGAATAATTCTTCTGAAATGATGGCCTTCGGAGAATCCAACTGAAAAGACTCCTGAAATGCTTCGGATGGGTGAAAAGCATTCTCACAATCGAAAACAATTATGAGAGGATGGCGTCAAGCTAGAACAATGAATCTTGAAGAGAATGGAGCAAAATTTAAGAGAAACTCTTCTTCGGTCTTCAAATGTTGAGAATGACGATGAGAAACACCACCATGAATTGTTGAGGCACTCCGGAATGAAAATTAGAAAGGTTGAACCAACGATGAAAAGAATTTGAAAGATCTTGGAGAAAGACATTTGACTGATGGTAAATTATTCTTACGTCAAACTTGGAAAAGAATTTGAGAATAACTCCGCGAAAATAAAAAGAGTCAGGTAAGATCCTGGAAAAAGACCTGTGGGTTAGGGCCCACTCAAAAGAAAACACCGTTGAACACTTTCAAAGAGAGGTTGCACCGGTTGAATTAAATGGCTTGAATGAGATAATAATCTCGAAATAACTTGAACGGATTAAGAATGGAAACACAAGTCTTGTGAGATATCTTCAGCACTCCAGAACAACTGAATAGGAAGAAGTGAATGATTAAGAGGTGCACCGGTACGAGAAAAACATTTGAAACGAGGAAAAGATGTGATCACCATCGAAAGATTGCATTGAACACACCGGGGAAGATAAAAGAACAAAGAATTATAAACTTGAGGCTCTGTTAGAATCTTCATGAGAAACACCGGGTAAGAACATGAAGGAGAAGAATGGAGAGGTTTCACATCAAAAAGATGGATACTTGATCAAGAAATCTGCTTCCTTGAAGAAAAATAAAGGGTGGGAGGGCGGGAAAACAAACACAACTTGGAACGGATGAAGCAAACACCGTTGAGAAGAACTGATAATTGATCTTGCGAATGTTGAAGTGATCGGATCCACTTGAAGAGGGCCACACCGGTTGGAAAAGAATTGACATGACACTCTCAGTTATCATGAAGGATTGGTATTCACATTAGAATATGAGAACACCGTTTAGGAAAAGTTATGGAATCAACACTTGACATTGAAGCAACTCGAATACCACAAAACAAAACAAAAACAAAGGATTTGGCTTGCAGAATAAGCCGAAAACGAACAGATGATAGATCCCATATCGTATCATGTGTCTGTTGGAAAGATATTCTAGGAGATACTTGAATTCCCACTTATAAACTCCCGAAACTTTCTGGTTATGCAATCAGGTGTTGGGGATACAGGGGACACAAAATATATCACCCAAACTAACAATACCTAGATCCAGCTGTATCCATCCTTCAACACATAACCAAGAAACCTTCGGAAATCGTCTACCTCAACCTTCGAAAAGCATCCGTTATATGAGTTATGGCAATACTCCCGCACTCGCCTCAGTACTGGGCTATCAGGGTTATCTCACCAACAACTGTACAAAAGAGATTTTCGATGTCGGCGTACTAAACTCAGGTATTCCAGAACTGCAACGATAAAATTATGACGACAACACCTCGGAGCTCAACTCCCCGGGACACTTCCACTAAACCCCTGCTGACAGGAGGCACCAAGACAATGTTGTCATCACAAAACCATCGGAACGATTCTAAGATACCCGCATGATCCTAAAAAAAATTTTAGTGAAATTGCAGAAGAGAAGAGTCAAAACTCTACGTCAGGATGCCTAACCAGAGCGATGAGGAGACTGGGAAGTAAAAAGAATTCCTAAACTCTCCGATATATAATTCCTAAATGACTCAAAACTTTTTTTTTCTAGACACAACTCGGCCGCTAAAAACGATCAATCAGTGGGGGCTCCTAAGGTCGGGGAAGGCTCTGATACCAACTTGTAACGCCCTCGATGCGGCTATATCTCCCACGTGTCGAAGCACGACTTAGAGGCATAACCGCATTGAAAGCAATCTCACAAGTCAGGTAATCTTCACACAACCCATGTAATACATAAGGGAAAGAGATACATAGTTGGCTTACAATCGCCACTTCACACAATACATGACTAAAGCATTACATCATACAGATACAATCAAGGTCCGACTACGGAACCAAAATAAAAGAAGACTACCCCAAATGCTACACAGATCCCTGATCGTCCCGACTGGGCTCCACCACTGATCAACTGAAACGAAACAACACAAGGAACAAGATCTTCATCGAGCTCCTTCTTGAGCTCGGGTGCGTCACCTGCACGGTTTCATTGACACCTGCAAACTGGTTTTGGAAGTATCTGTGAGTCACGGGGACTCAGCAATCTCACACCCGCGAGATCAAGACTATTTAAGCTTAAAGGTAGGACAGCGTAGTGAGGTGGAGATGCAGCAAGCGACTAGCATATCTGGTGTCTAACATACGCAAATGAGAGCGAGAAGAGAAGGCAAAAGCACGGTCGAACAACTATGATCAAGAAGTGATCCTGAAACTACTTACGTCAAGCATAACTCTAACACCGTGTTCACTTCCCGGGCTCCGCCGAGAAGAGACCATCACGGTTACACACGCGGTTGATGTGTTTTAATTAAGGTCAACTTCGGGTTTTCTACGACCGGACATTAACAAATTCCCATCTGCCACATAACTGCGGGCACGGCTTTCGAAAGTTCAAACCCTGCAGGGGTGTCCCAACTTAGCCCATGATAAGCTCTCGCGATCAACGAAGGATATTCCTTCTCCCCGGGAAGGCCCGATCAGTCTTGGAATCCCGGCTACAAGACATTTCGATAGTAATAAAACAAGACCAGCAAAGCCGCCCGATTGTGCCGACAAATCCTGATAGGAGCTGCACATATCTCGGTCTCAGGGCACGTCCGGATGAACACTCCGTACAGCTAAAACCAAGTCTCGAGTTGCCCCGAGGTGGCGCTGCAAAGGGCTCTAGTTCGGACCAGCACTTAGAGAAGCACTGGCCCGGGGGGCTGAATAAAGATGACCCTCGGGCTGGCCGACCCAAGGGAAAGGGGTAGGTGGTAGGCAAATGGTAAAACCAATGTTGGGCCTTGCTGGAAAAGTCTTATTCAACGCGAACTGTCAAGGGGGTCCCATAAATCACCCGACCGTGTTAGGGACGCATAATCCGGAAGGAAACTAGGGCGGCAAGAGTGGAACAAAACACCAGGCATAAGGCCGAGCCTTCCACCCTTTACAAAGTATATAGATGCGTTAATTAAATAAGAGATATTGTGATATCCCAACAAGTAAACAAGTTCCAACAAGGAACAGCATCTCCATGTTCCAACAAGGAACAAACTTCATCTTCACCTGCAACTAACAACGCTATACGAGGGGCTGAGCAAAGCGGTAACATAGCCAATCAACGGTTTGCTAGGACAAGGTGGGTTAGAGGCTTGGTTTGACAATATGGGAGGCATGATAAGCAAGTGGTAGGTATCGCAGCATAGGCATAGCAAAAGAGTGAGCAACTAGCAAGCAAAGATAGAAGTGATTGCGAGGGTATAGTCATCTTGCCTGAGATCCCACAAGGAAGAAGAACGAGTCCATGAAGAAGACAAACGGACGTAGACGAACGGATCCTCACAATCGCAACGTTATCGGAACCAACCCGAAGAAGCAACACCGGAAAAGAGCAAACAATATGGTAAACAACCACCACATAAGCATGGCATGATGCACAACCAAGTATGATGCATGTCCGGTTTAATGAAGCATGGCATGGCAAAGTGCACAAACAATCCTACAAATTAAGTGGAGCTCATTAGGCAACTTCGTTGCATATTGACGAAACACCACATTTGGTTATTTAGTTCAATCTCGTTTATGTACCCAACAATATTAAATGTTGTTAAACATGGCAAGAGGGTGAAGCAAAATAAAACTACCTATCTAGTCAAGTTTAAATGAGGCCGGAAGCAACGAACAACAATTCCGGAAACTCCTCATGAGCACATAATAGATTTGGTACTGTTCTGCCCTAAACACAATTTTAGAGTTGTTAAGCATGCAAAGTAAGGCCATCATGTTAAACTAGGCAAAATTCTACCCCATTTACATATAAAGTTTGTTAGGTTTGGAGCTACGGTTGAATAGTTATGGATTAAATCATTTTAACATGGCATAGGAGCAAATTTAATCAAACATCATTTCAATCATTTTAAACATAGATGAAAGTTGCAAATTATTAATCTACACAAAATTTTAAGCAAGTTTCATATATAAATCATTTTAATCCGATGCACGGTTCATGGGTGATTAAATGCATGAAGTCTAGGGACTAATTTGTAAAACTGCAATCTCTGGGTAATTGGACAAAATCGCAACAGAGGAAAAAAACATGCATCGGTCCGAAACAAGCTGGCCCAACAGGAGGAAAAAAATTATAGAGGCGGGGCGCTGGGGCGGCTCACCCTGGGCCTGGCCCAGCCGGAGGGAGAGGAAGCAGGCTGAGGCGGGGACGGCTCGCTGGAGATGGGCCTGGGATCTGGACCGGACTCGGACGCGAGCGGGGCTGGTGGCGTCGTCCTTCTCCTGGCAGCAGGCCGGCGGCCGGAACCGAACTCCGGCGAGGGCATGCGAAGTCCTTGGGCGCGCGGGAGGCGCCGGAAATGGATAGATCGGCGGCGGGGCAAACGGATCCGGGGCGAAGGACGCTCAAGGACGACGGGGAGGCCGCGTTCGACGCGAGGGCGGCAGATCCGGCGAGACTCGTCCACTACGGCGACGAGCACGAGGCATGGGACTCCGGCGAGGTCCCCTGGGGAGAACAGTGAGAAGGCGCCATGAGAGAGGGAAGCAGAGACGAAGAGGACGGCGGCGCTGGTGACCTGGCGAAGCGGATGGACGAAGCTCCGGCGAGACTCCGGTGAAGCTCCGGCGCGGGCGGAACCGGGAGACGGGCGGCGGGGCGGCTCGGGCAGATCGGGTCCGATGCGGCCCGTGGCGGGCTCCCGATGGGCTCGGCGGGCCGCGGCGAAGTGGGGCGGCGCGCAGGCTGAGGTGGCGTCGTCTGATTGGAGGAGGAGCGGCGACGGGGTGACGTGTCGTGCTCCCATTGGTCGGAGCGACGTGGCGGCGGACATGTCCGGCGCGGATGGACATGTCAGGCGGCGCGAGGAGGAAGAAGCTAGGGTTTGGACTGCGGGATATTCGGGGGAGGACACATATTTATAGGTAGAGGGGGCTAGGAGGCTCCAAATGGAGACCGGTTTTCGGCCACGCGATCGTGATCGAACGGCGATGGACATGGGAGTGTCTTAGATGGGTTATTGGGCTGATTTGAAGGGGTGTTGAGCTGCAAACAAAAGAGGCTTTTGCGGTTACCCGGTTAACCGTTGGAGTATCAAACGAAGTCCAAATGGTACGAAACTTGACAGGCGGTCTACCGGTAGTAACCCAAGGCCACATGTCAAGCCTCGGTCCATTCCAAGAAAGTTTAACACCCGCACACGAAAAGAGGTAAAAGGGGGCGCCGGGTGACATAGAAGCGCCGGATTGCAAAACGGACAACGGGGAAAAAGCTCGGATGCATGAGACGAACACGTATGCAAATGCGATGCACATGATGACATGATATGAAATGCAGATGATGACATGGCAAGATGCGACACGCAAGCAAAAGACAAAGCCACAACAGCGAATAGCGGGAGGACAACTGGCACATCGGTCTCGGGGCGTTACATCATCCTAGGACGTTTGGCCCGAGCATGCGGAGCAGGCTGAACAGGGATCAGAGCAGCAGAGATCTGTTGTGGCACATCAGTAGCTGAGTGGTTAGCTTCAGGTGTGGGATTCTCAGAGACCTCAGGTGAGATGTCTGAAGACTGAAGTTGATGCTCGGTAGTATCTGAACTTAGCACCACATTGTCAGAAGGGAGTTCTTCAATAACCACTGATGAAGCAGTTGCGATTGCCGGAGTGGAAGTCTGAACCTGAGCAGAGTTGATACCCTCGGTGTCAACCGAAATCCTGACAGAGATCGAAGCAGAATCCTACCTCATTCCAAAACCCTGTTGCCAAGGTCCAATGGATGCAAGAGCTGGTCGCAGGGCTTGAAAAATGAATGTATTGAGGCGTTGCCTAGGAATGGCCTCATTCATAAGAACAGACAGTAGTTCCTCCCCTTGAGCAGACAGACCAAATCGAATACCGTGAGTATGTAAATCCACAGAAATAGTCAAAGATTCAGAAGAAGCATCCCTGCTAAGAACTTCCACAGATGGAGCAGACAGCACATCCAATGCCACATTCAGATCAGGTAGACTCCCATCCTCCTCCATAGAGGAGCTAGAGTTGTCAGACGCAGTAATTGAGTCATTCCAAGCCTGAAAAGCGCTGTCAGTGATGTTGTTTTCAGGAACTATGCCATGCTGGAACGTCAGACCCTGTGAGGCAAGCCAAGCCTGATAATTGATGAGGTGCGGTGGCATTGCAGGGAGTTGAACAGGCTATGGAGGAAGCCAGGCACCCCAGCCACCTTGACCTTGGACCCCCTGGTTAGCATCTATACCTTTAGCCTGGCCTGCATTGTTGGCAGCAGGAGGAGCTCCATTTTGAACAAGCTAGTTATGGACCTGTTGCTGGTACGACTGTTCAGCAGTGAGATCTGGACCAAAAAGGGGATGAGGATTTCCATCAGGCGGCGGCTGTTCCTCCCCAGGTGGCAGAACTTCAGGTAAAAGGCCGTTCCAGTCGTTACTGCGCAAGATGGTCACCTGAACTGTCCAACAGTTTCGCTCGCCACCTAGTTGCCAAACTACAAAGCTCTTGGGTATTAAGTTCAGACGGATCACTCTAGTTTTAAGAAACACAAAACGGCGATCCTGCCTCGGATTATACCAGGAGACAAGAGCGCCATATCCTCCCAGAGCCTTGTTGATATAACAGTCAGTCTGATAATCATACGGAAACCCGAAAAACATCAACCAAATTGCCGGCCCAAAAGAAGTAATGCGCCTATTGAGAGCCTCATTGTGAGGAACAAATGTCACCAGCAGATCTTCTTCCTCTAACTCAATAGGGGTGTTAACCGCCGTATCTCTCATGAAGGAGTCAACAAACCCAAAGATCCCAATACCAAACGGGTGATCACTGACCTCTGTGGTGAACAGCTGAGATTCATGGAGCAATGCAGTGATCTGGTCACGGATGGCAGAGCGGCGATAAAGAGGAACGTAGTGGCTGGTCTCTACAATCGCCAGGAACTCATGACTGAGTGGCGCAAGGGGACCAACGACCATGCCACTACGAACCAGTCTGTCCGCCGGGCCGGGCTCAACGGCGAACCCCAGCGGGAGGAAGGGGACTGGATTGAGGGGGTAGTTGGCCATGGTCAAGCGTCTCACGAGAGGGAGTGATTGCAGGGGCGATGTGACAGGGCTGAGCAGGGGCTTTTGCGTTTTCAAGGTGGAAGACGGAGCGCGAGGGGGGGAACGGGCTGGACAGATTTTTACAACCCACCTCCACTTGCTTTGAAATTTTAGTCGGCGACATGATTGTTCCACATGTCCATAGAACCCACACACAGCACAACGGATGGGCGGATTAGATTTGAACCTGGGCTGCTGCGCAGAAGAGGATTGTCCCAAAAATCCGGCGGAATTGAGCCTAGTGTTACCAATTGAAGGTACTTGCCTACTAATTTGTGATTTACTAACATGCTTGGGGCAATCAATGGCATGGTGATCAGGACCGGAGCAATAAATGCAAATGATCCTACCTTGGCAAGAAATCCGATTGTGCCCCCATTGTAGGCATTTAGAACATAAGGCATCCCATTTCGATGCCAAATCCTCAATTTCCAACTGTGAATATTGGGTCTGCGCCAAGTCTGCTT
Organism: Aegilops umbellulata; assembly: GCA_032464435.1. Taxonomy (NCBI): domain Eukaryota; kingdom Viridiplantae; phylum Streptophyta; class Magnoliopsida; order Poales; family Poaceae; genus Aegilops; species Aegilops umbellulata. The sequence goes on along the minus strand of CP136059.1, from coordinate 223,680,971 downwards.
TGTGTTGGGCCTTAAGCATAGGGGGCCAAATCTCATGAGGAGGAGCATATCTGAAGGAAGATTTTAAAAAACAGAGAGGCAGCGGAGCGTGAGGCACGGTAAGAGGACATTTAAACGTACCTAATAAAAGGTAGTTATTATCTTGATTCTCCTCAACCTTTGCTTGCGTCAAATAATGATTCATTAATGCAATATGAGTAGCACCCGGAACAGGGATCACGCCCGAATTGTCGCAAGGAGTAACTGGTGCAATTTGAACTGGAGCTTGATTATGTAGCAATGAACTCGAGGACGAGGAGGCTTCATGAGCATCCTTGTTTGAAAAATTCCAATTTTTTAGAGGAATAAGTCCAAATTTACTAAGCTCCTTAACAGAAGAATGATCAATGCCCTTGTGGTGAGATGACATTTGCAAAAAAGGTTTGATAGCAACTGAACGTCTATCTGCAATGTCATGCAACTCTTGGTCCGCGTGCCAGCGATTATCAATGGCAAGGGATTTGGCAAATCGACCATTGAACAAGTGGAAGTGACAAACAAAGTCAGGCCAAATACGATCTTTTAGCCCATATATGAAGTGACCCACTTTGTTATTTGCCACCGAGAAGCGAAATGAAAGTTGAGTGATCGGTAACACATTGAAACCAGAAGAAATCCCACCAATGCAACACTGTAAGGCAACACCCACAGATTCCACCGAAAGAGGGAACGAAGCCGAAGAGAACGAGACCACCAAATAGAATTCTTTGATGTCCTGGGAGGGGGAGAAGTGAACTGTAGACCCAAATTTCCTTCTCACCTGGTCGGCCAAGGCCAAGCCCGGCGCAAAGTCCCAATGTAGCAGGCTTTCTCGTAGTTGTTGATGCTTGCGGGAGGGTTAATCATAAGTAGGAGGTTTTTCAACTAAGAACATCACCTAAGCACCGGTCCACCCACATATCAAATTATCAAAGTAGTGAACACAAATCAAACCAACATGGTCAAAGTGACTAGATGAAATTCCCGTGTACCCTCAAGAATGCTTTGCTTATCATAAGAGACCGTTTTGGCCTGTCCTTTGCCTCAAAAGGGCTATCTTGCTGCACTTTTGCTACTACTATCGTTACTTGCTCATTACGAATTATCTTGCTATCAAACTACTGTGCTACTTACAATTTCAGCACTTGCAAACATTACCTTGCTGAAAACCACTTGTCATTTCCTTCTACTCCTCGTTGGGTTCGACACTCTTACTTATCGAAAAGAGCTACAATTGATTCCCTATACTTGTGGGTCATCAATGCTCGAGGTGGCCACGAGGCACATGGGCGCAGCCAGGGGGTGGCTGCTCCCACGTGGCTCGTGGGCACCTCGTAAGACGGTTGCATCCATTCTTTCACCGCAAGAAAGATAATTTCTGGATTAAAATCCTATCATAAATTTCAGCACAATCAAAGTTACAGATTTCCGAAAATATAAAAGACGGTGAAGGGGTTTGAAAACAGACGTGAAACAGAAGAGGAAGAGAGAGAGAGAGAGAGAGAGAGAGAGAGAGAGAGAGATCCAATCTCGGAGGGGCTCCTACCCTCCAGGAGCCATGGTGGCCATGGACCCCAGGGGAAACTCTCCTCCCATCTAGGAAGAAGGACATAGCTCTCTCCCCCTCTCTCCTGGTGAAGCCAGAATGCCGCTGGGGCAATCATCACGATGGCAATCTGCACCAAAAACTTCGCCGCCGTCAACACCAACTCTCTCCCCCTCTATAAAGTGGTGTAACACCTCTTCTATCCGTTGTAATCTCTACTTAAACTTGGTGCTTAATGCTACATATTACTATCCAATGATGTGTTGCCATCCTATAATGTGTGAGTAGATTCGTTTTGTCCTATGAGTTGATTGATAATCGTGATTGGTTTGAGTTGTATATATTATTTTGGTGTTGTCCTATGGTACCCTCCGTGTCGCGGAAGCATGTGGGATTACCTATGTAGGGTGTTCCAATACGTTCATGATTCTTTTATAGTGGGTAGCGAGAGTGACAAAAGCTTATACCCGAGTAAGGGGTTTGTTGCGTATGGGAGTAAAGAGGACTTGTTACTCAACACTATGGTTGGGTTTTACCTTAATGATCTTTAGTAGTTGCGGATGCTTGCTAGAGTTCCAATCATAAGTGCATATGATCCAAGTATGGAAAGTATATTAGCTCATGCATGTCCCTCATATAAAATTGCAATAATGATTACCGGTCTAGTTATCGATTGCCTAGGGACAAATCATTCTCCTTGTGTTACAAAAAGCTCTCTACTAAAACCAATTTAATTTTTTCTGTATCTAAACAGCCCTAACTTTTACGTGTTCTTTATCATCTTGCAAACCTATCCCTTTACACCTACAAAGTACTTCTTGTTTTATACTTGTTCTAGGTAAAGTGAATGTTAAGTGTGCGTAGAGTTGCATCGGTGGTCGATAGAACTTGAAGGGAATACTGATTCTACCTTTAGCTCCTCGTTGTGTTTGACACTCTTATTTATCGAAAAAGCTACAATTGATCCATATCAAGACCTTTTTCTGGCACTGTTGCCAGGGAGCAATAGCGTGGGCTGAATATTCTCGTATGTGCTTGTTTGCTTTGTCACTAAGTAGATTTTATTTTTTGTTCTGAGTTTTTCTCTATCTTTAGTTATGGGTATGGAACACGAAATAACAAAAAAAAAGTTGTACTTGGTACTCATGGAGATTGGGAACTGAGGGAGACCGGGATTAGGGGGTGTCCGGATAGCCGAACTATACCTTCAGCCGGACTCCAGGACTATGAAGATACAAGATTGAAGACTTCGTCCCGTGTCCGGATGGGACTTTCCTTGGCGTGGAAGGCAAGCTTGGCGATGCGGATATTTGGATCTCCTACCATTGTAACCGACTTTATGTAACCCTAACCCTCTCCGGTGTCTATATAAACCGGAGGGTTTTAGTCCGTAGGACAACAACTCCAACATACAACAATCATACCATAGGCTATCTTCTAGGGTTTGGCCTCCTTGATCTCGTGGTAGATCTACTCTTGTACTACCCATATCATCAATATTAATCAAGCAGGACATAGGGTTTTACCTCCATCAAGAGGGCCCGAACCTGGGTAAAACATTGTGTCCCTCGTCTCCTGTTACCATCCGGCCTAGACGCACAGTTCGGGACCCCCTACCCGAGATCCACCGGTTTTGACACCGACATTGGTGCTTTCATTGAGAGTTCCTCTGTGCCGTTGCAATCAGGAAGGATGCCTCTTCCCGTCTTTAAAGACGGCGCTGTTACTAAGGGAGCCTTGGCTGTCGGACAAACTCTCCGGCTAGGTGGTTTCCTCATGACCGCCTGTTCGGCTGTTGCGCCGACGGTGACCTCTCGGGTCATCAAAAGCAATCTTCACATCAGCTCGGAACTCGTCGAGCAGTTGGATCCAATGGAGCTCTCTTTCGTAAACGAGCTCTTGGATCGCATCGCCGCCTTGGGGGTCACTACGGATTATGACCAGGTTGGGCTTAAACCCGATCTAAGAGAGATTAATTCTCCCCAAGTCACCCATCATGTTGCCGTAGTAGAGGCACAGTGCGGTGACCCTTCATCTATCTTAAGGACTAGCTACGTCCGGATTCCCGATCCCTCCAAGCCGGATATCCACAGAGGGGAGGATGTAATTCAAGACCTGAACTTAGAATCATGCAACGGGTCAGATTCACTGGACAACATCCAAGAATCCAAACTTCAGAGTTCGGAAACTCCTTGGCCTCTGAGTCTTAGATTGGGTGAGGTTGCGGATTTAATTCCACCCACTCACCCGAACAAAAGCGATCTATCCCAAATCAGGCAAAAGCCCGAAGAAACAGTACATCATTACTGGGCAAGGTTCCTCCTGGTTATGAACAGGATAAAGGACTGCCGCGAGGAAGACGCAATCTCAATCTTCTGCAATAATTGCACGGACAAGGGAATCCTCAACGCCACAGGTCGTCGTGATATTACACGCTTCGCTGACTTGGCGTCCATAGTACAAAAGTATTGTGCGATGGAAAGCGCCTGGAAAACCGAAATTAAATTTTGGGATAATCCGGCCCTGAATAGAAACCTTGTCCGAAATAAAAGGGTGCATCATCATCAGACACCTGGGTTAAAAACCAAAAAACCAAAACCCTCTACAGGGCATGGAACCGTACTGGGGGGATGGCTTAATGGACCCTGTAAAATTCACAGTACAGAGGACGCCACACCAACTCACAGCCTTAGAGCATGTTGGATACTCCGGCAGGTGGCCAAAAGGGGCGAAGATCTCCTAATTCCGGAGTCCGCAGAAAGCCACCTCAGGGACTCCAGTACAGTCTTAACAATCTTCGAGACTTTCGCATCAACTAATATGCGAAAAAGAACACTCCGCAGCCTCGCTGAAGTCTATCAAGTAGCAACAATAAACCCTTGGAGTGACACGACTATTACTTTTAATGCCAGTGATGAACCTAAATTCCGAACAGCCCGAGCACCAGCCGCATTGGTCCTCAGTCCAATAGTGGACAACTTTCGCCTCACCAAGGTACTCATGGACGGAGGCAGCGGATTGAACCTCCTTTATGAGGAAACCCTCCAAAAAAATGGAAATAGACTGGAACCGCATTGAGCGAAGCAGCACAACCTTTAGAGGAATAATCCCCAGTCAGGAAGCGCGCTGTACAGGAAAAATCACACTAGACGTGGTGTTCGGCACGCCGGATAATTACAGGTCCGATGAAGTCACATTCCAGGTGGCCCCGTTCAGTAGCGGATACCACGCTCTGCTAGGGCGGGAAGCCTTTACAATCTTCCAAGCAATACCCCATTACGGGTACATGAAGCTCAAGATGCCCGGGCCAAACGGAATCATCACTCTTGCCAATGATCCGGACATAGCCCTCCGCGCCGAAAACAAGACAGCCGCACTGGCCCTCGAGGCACTGTCCGAAGCCCTAGCGGCTGAGGAACTGACTGCGCTGCGCTCCACGGTAAACAGGGACGATGTGATACTCGACAAAAGATCCAAGTCCACCTCCTTTAAACCAGCGGACAAAATAGTCAAATTCCAGGTCCATCCGACGGACCCCAATAAAACAGCTTCCATCGGGGCATGATTAAACCCTGATGTAGACGCCGCACTACGAGAGTTCCTACGCGAGAAGTGGGACATTTTCGCCTGGCACCCTTCAGACATGCCAGGAATCCCACGCAGGCAGGCCGAACACAGCTTAAATATCCTAAAAGGATTCAAACCTGTCCAACAAGCACTTCGGCGTTTCTCTGAACCCAAGAGACAGGCTATGGGAGAGGAGCTAGCCAAGCTACTGGAGGCCGGATTCATCAGAGTTATAAAACATCCGGACTGGCTAGCAAACTTAGTGATGGTACCAAAGAAAGACAAATCCTGGCGCGTGTGCGTTGATTTTAAAGACCTTAACATGTCTTGCCCAAAGGATCCCTTCATCCTCCCCCGCATCGATCAAATTATCGATGCCACAGCAGGACACGATTCGTTGTGTTTCCTCGACGCATACTCCGGCTACCATCAAATCAAGATGGCCGAGTCAGACCAAGCCGCAACAGCATTCATCACCCCATACGGCCCATTCTGCTTTAACACAATGCCTTTTGGGCTCAAAAATGCCGACGCAACATATCAGTGCATGATTCAGACATGTCTGGCAAACCAGATCGGCAAAACAGTGGAGGCATATGTGGATGATGTGGTCGTAAAAACAAAACATGTCGAATCTCTAGTAGACGACTTGAGGCTTACATTTGATAATCTCCGAACATATGACATCAAGCTAAACCCGGAAAAATGCGTTTTCGGCGTTCCAGCCGGAAAGCTCTTGGGCTTCATCGTATCCGGTAGAGCAATCGAAGCAAATCCAGCCAAGATCCGAGCTTTGTCACAATTGGATATCCCAAAGGACCTCAAACAAATACAAAAATTAACCAGATGCGTGGCAGCTCTAAGCCGCTTCATCTCCCGCTTGGGAGAAAAGGCACTACCCCTCTATTGCCTCCTTCGGCGCACCGAACACTTCGAGTGGACGGATGCCGCCACGGCCGGACTCAACGAAATAAAAGCCATATTGGCAACAAACCCAGTCCTGGCCGCGCCAAACATCAGTGAACCAATGATATTGTACATCGCAGCAACCCATCAAGTTGTCAGCGCAGTACTCGTCGTCGAGCGGGAAATGGACGGACACAAATTCCCCCTTCAAAAGCCGGTTTACTACGTGTCCACTGTCCTCACTCCATGCAAATCACGGTACCCACATTATCAAAAGATTGCATACGCGGTATTCATGGCATCCCGGAAGCTACGACACTACTTTCAAGAGTGTTCAATCACAGTAGCATCGGAAGTACCACTCAACGATATTATAAACAACCGCGACGCAACGGGCCGGACTGCAAAATGGGCCATCAAGCTCCTCCCGTTCGACATAACTTAAAAGCCACGGCGAGCTATCAAGTCGCAAGTTTTGGCTGACTTCGTCGCAGAATGGACGGAGGACGAACTCCCTAAAGAGTACGGCACATACTCAAACTGGATCATGCATTTCGACGGCTCCAAAATGTTGGCCGGACTAGGGGCTGGCGTCGTTTTGACACCCCCCACAGGAGATACAGTTCAATATGTACTCCAGATTATGTACACGGACTCCAACAATGCTGCCGAATATGAGGCCCTTTTACATGGTCTCCGGATGGCAGTATCCATGGGCATTCAACGCCTGGAAGTGCGCGGGGATTTGAACCTCGCGATATCCCAAATAAATGGAGACTTTGATGCCAAGGATCCAAAAATGGCAGCTTACCGCAACGTCGTCTTAAAAATGTCAGCCCGGTTCGAGGGGCTCGAATTTCACCACATAGCCCGGGAAAACAATCAGGCGGCAGACATCATGGCACGCATCGGCGCAAAACGCGATGCAGTCCCCCCCAACGTCTTCCTGGAAAGGCTGTTCAAGCCATCCGTAGTATGGGAAAGGGAGCCTGGTAATGACAGCCCGGACCAATCTGCATTGTCCGGCACCGAACAATCTGACATAATTGGCGGCCCTGCCAATGAAATTACAACTTCCGCCCACGTCATAATGGCTGTCATCGCCCCATGGACAGAACCATTCCTAGCCTACCTTAATAGGCAGGAGCTCCCGGAGGACCAAAATGAGGCACGCTGCATAGTGCGGCGATCCAAGGCCTATAAAGTCCATGAGGGAGAGCTTTATAAGAAAAGCACTACCGGAGTACTTCAAAGGTGCATCTCCGAAGAGGAAGGGCGGAACTTGCTGGCTGAAATTCATGCCGGACTCGGTGGTCATCACGCCACAGCTCGGTCCCTTGTAAGCAAAGCTTTCCGTACAGGCTTCTATTGGTCGACGGCCCGGGCAGACGCTCAGGACTTGGTCCAACGATGTGTCGGTTGCCAGCTCTTTGCAAACCAAAGCCATATGCCACCTACCGCCCTCCAAACTATCCCCATCACTTGGCCCTTTGCGGTCTGGGGGCTTGACATGGTTGGACCCCTTAAAGGGGGAACTAACAAGAAAAAATACTTACTGGTCATGGTGGATAAGTTCACCAAATGGATAGAAGCCAAGCCTGTTAAGACGGCCGAATCCAGACCGGTGATAGACTTTATATCCGGGGTCGTACACCGTTACGGCGTCCCCCACAGCATCATCACTGATAATGGCACGAACTTTACGGCCGACGAGGTAAAACTCTGGTGCAAAAACATGGGCATCAAGCTCGATTATGCCTCCGTCTATCACCCACAAACTAACGGCCAGGTTGAGCGTGCAAATGGTCTTATCATGAGCGGCATCAAACCCAGATTAGTGCGGTCCCTAAAGGAATCTAACACGCACTGGGTAGAGGAGCTTGACTCCGTACTCTGGGGGTTGCGGACCACGCCGAATCGCACCACCGGATACACACCATTCTTTATGGTGTACGGCGCAGAGGCAGTTCTGCCTTGCGACATAATTCATGACTCACCTCGAGTGCGCATGTACGAAGAAAGAGAAGCCGAGCTCGATCGGCAGGACAATCTGGACGCCTTGGAGGAGGAGCGCGATGTGGCAAAAGCCCGTTCCGCATTCTATCAACAGCAGGCTCGAAGATATCAAAGCAGAGAAGTGCGGGCCAAAAAATACAACGTTGGCGAATTAGTTCTACGGCTGCCGGACAAGAAAAAGGACAAACTCAAGCCCAAGTGGGAAGGTCCCTTCATAATTGACCAAGTCCTGACCGGTGGAGCGTACCGCCTGCGAGATGCCTCGGATAACCGACTCGAGCCGAACCCATGGAACGCAGCCCGTCTCCGAAGATTCTACGCCTAGCGTCGGACTCTGTGTTCGTCTCCTTCCTCTGTCCATTTTTTACATTTTCTGTCTTACATTTCTCTCCTTCCACCCTTTCTTTTATTCTTTCTCTCTTATAGCCATTAAAGGCTTAACAAAGTGACGCACTACTCGCGCTCACTATACATGGGGGCTTCTTTAAACAGAAGCTTGTTTATACGGGCTTCACGCCCAAAACATGTGTCAAACTTCCGCATGTACCTTTTCTTCACCATTATATGCATCGATATGACTTAAGTTTTGGCCCAGCTAGGTTGCCTGGCTCCTGTGCTTACCCCTACGTTCCCGATTGTTCGGCTAGGCAGTAAAGGGAGCACCTCTGCGATTGTTACTGCCGGGTCAGCCGGATGTGTACCTCAGACTGGGTGAAGCCGAAAGCTAGCGTTCTTAAGGGAATATTCGGTCATTGAACTAAAGATGACCTTTTTTACTTATTTATATATATGCCCCCAGATGCTTTTCCTGCGTTTGCAGTCCGGACATGCACTTTAGGGCATGCCTCCCAGAGAAAGGAACCCCTAACGGAACTATTCTCTCTGGAAGATGTTTCTTACTAACCATGTAATATAACATAACTAGTTGGGCACTTGTCTGATAAAGCACTAATGACCCCTACGCCTAGTCTCCATGCATACCCTGGTTCTTACATAACCGATAGGGTATTCGGACACACTCCGGACCGTCAAGTCCCGAGGTCGAAGCGAAAAGGTCGGCAACGACAAACGATCTACAATCCGGCTAGAAGGCATTACACATGTCAATTAAAAATTACATAGTCACTCTGACTGATTGTATTCCTCTTCAATACCATCTAACGGGCTGTCTAATGTCCTGCTGGGAATACTTTGCGGCCAATTCTACTAGGCCGTATACTAAGCTAACAGGGATCTCCTTCCCATCAGGTCCTACAGGTCCGACCTCGGCCATGTGGTTGGGGTCAGCTTTTGTGTACCGCGTCTTTACCATGCCCCAGGCCTCCCTCACGCCTTGGCGGCAGGCCGATATCTTCCACAACCGGAAGCACCGCCGCGCTCCCTTTAGCTTCTCTGCAAGCTCTCCAAGGCCCTCGAGCCTGGGGAGGGATGGCCATAAGGCTTGGGCAACTCCTTGCATCGCCTGCCGAACTTGCTCGTGCAGCTGCGAGAGCTCGGGAAGAAGGTCGCCCGTTGAACCAGGCATCTCCTCTGCAGGACGACATGTTAGCATACCTACAGACATAACTCTGTTAGTCGACTTCCCCGCTGAACCCCCTTTTCAGAGTTCGTTTAAGCACTTACTATATATACCGCGTTGAAGCCGTTGATTCTCCTTAGTGGAGTCCGACAGCTGGGCCCGAACATCCTTCAGCTCAACGCCCAGCTTGGTGTTGGCATCTTGGAGATCGTTCTTCTCCCGCCTCACCTTTGTCAGCATGCTCTCACCAGCCTTCAGCTGGCGTAGGAGTTGTTGCTTTTCCGGAATTAATCCGGCGACATCTGCAATTTCATTTGTCAGATTTGTACCCACGCCGCACTTCGCAAAATATTTATCTTTCGAAGCATAAATTACCAGAGGGGGTCTCCTTGGGCTCCCCTGCCGCGGCTAGTGTGGCCTCAAGTTGGGCTTTGCACTCTTCCAGCTCCTGGGATAGTAGGGTATTCTTTTCTGTAAGAGCCTGCATAGCAAATGATCCTTAAATCAGTTATTCTAACTGTTTCAAGTCTCGGGGGCTACTGGTATATATATATATTTACCAGAAATTTTCTTACCCGTATGTCTTTTACATATTGCTCCGTGGCTCTGGCTAAACCATTTTGAGCGGCACAGAGGTACGCATCTCCCGAGATAAAGGCATCCAAGGCCTCCTGGGAGAAACAAGCATCACGAAGAACTGTCCGACGACGCTGTGGTTCATGGCACTCTCCACCTCGGAATTGGTGGCAGCCAGCCTGTTCGCATCCTCTGTCGGACGAGCGTCCGGTGCGCGCCTTGTGTTCACCTCCGCTTCCGGACCAGGCTTTGGAGCCTGGCTGGTGGAGGTGCGATTGGCAACCTCTCCGGATATAGTCCGGCGAGGTCTCTTCGTCCTGAAGAGAACACGAGCGTTAATATGCCCTGAAGGAACAACACCAGGGAAGAAGATGGTGCCCTATACCTTTGCGTCGGCGTCTCAGTCCGGACTAGATTCCTTTTTACCCCACGGGGTCCTGCAGCCCCTCGTTGGCTAGCCGCAGGCTCGGCCTCCCGCCTCGGAAACCTCCCCTGCAAAACACGTTTGTTATCAGGGAAACTGAAACACGTGAGGATGGATTCCTTCCCAAAGTGATGAGACTCCGGTCTCTGTTACCTGGGAGGCCGGGATCAGCCCTGGGTAATCGGCCGTAATGGCCACCAAGGTACCATCCTTGCTCAGCTGATGAAATACCCCGTCAATCAGCTCCACAACTATATCTGGATCCTCTTCGGAGTCCGGATCAAGGGACCGTTCTGGATCCTCAGGCTGTGGAGGACGGCTATTTATATCCTTTACTTCCTGATGCAGTTCCTGCGTTGAAGTCTTTAGACTACATATTTTATCATGGGAATATGAAACGGATGGGCGAGCGAAATTGTCTGCTTACCCAACTCGGAGGGTTGTACATAGTAAATCCACCCTGGGGGTTGACGCGGAGGAATTCCTCCTCTTCTCCCTTGTACAAAGAGGACAAGATCTTTATCAGAGTGGTAGCCGAGTTTGGCCCCTTACGACCGTAACAGGTGGCATCATCTTCCCCATTAAAATCCCACATGGGGTGGCCTCTATACTGCAGTGGTTGCACCCCCTGCATAATGCATGCGGCCATGACTCCAATCATGGTTAGTCCGGAATGAGCCAATAGTCTTATCCGGCCCATCAGGTAAAGGACGTTCGTGTCACTTTCTCTCCGAGAGCTCCGTGGACGCCATCTTAAGCGTTTATTTAAGGGAGCACTGTTGAATTCGGGGACCGACCCGGATAGGATCCGGCAGCGAGACATCATCTATATAAAACCATTCCAAAGGCCAGTCCTCGGATGCCTTCTTTGGGGTTCCGGATAGATATCCGGTCCCGGCGATGCGCCACAGTTCGGCTCCGCCCACTTGATATATGGACCCCTCCTGAGAACGAGGCACCAGGCAGAATAGCCTCTTCCACAGCGCGAAATGAGCCTCAATACCCAAGAACAACTCGCAAAGGGCAACGAAGCCCGCGATATGCAATATAGAGGCAGGCGTGAGGTTGTGCAGCTGGAGGCCGTAGAACTCCAGAAGCCCCCGTAGAAACCGATGAATTGGAAATCTGAGTCCTCTTATTAGATAAGGGACAAGGCATACCCGCTCTCCTTTGGAGGGATTAGGGGCACTCTCCGCTTGCTCTCCGCCATTATAGGTGGCGAGTCCGGCTCGAACCGGAACCATATAGGCCGGATGGAGGAATCCCTTGGTCTGAAGCGATACTAGCTCGCTATGCGGGATGGAGCACCTCTCCTAGTCTCCCGGCTTAGGGCTGGATGGGCGAGAAGAGTAGTTGCGATGGTTGGCCATGGTGGAATGGACCTTTGCTAGATGCGCTCTGATGACTGCTCGCGGAAGGGAAAAGGTGTGGTTTGGATCTAAATCCCCATCTCTTTAAATAGGCGGCTCATTTACGCGGCCAGGGGTGTGAATGTAAAAACACCCAGACTTTTCGTATTCGTTCGACGCGTGGAAGGCCGCCATTAGTGGGCGAAGAAGCCAAGGAGCGTTACATTACAAAAAAACGGACATTATTCAACAGGTACACAGAGTTTGGAGAAGAACCCGCCTTGCAATGCCGAAGACAATCTGCGCGCCGGACTCGTCGTCATTGAAGCCTGGTTCGGGGGCTACTAAGGGAGTCCAGGATTAGGGGGTGTCCGGATAGCCGAACTATACCTTCAGCCGGACTCCAGGACTATGAAGATACAAGATTGAAGACTTCGTCCCGTGTCCGGATGGGACTTTCCTTGGCGTGGAAGGCAAGCTTGGCGATGCGGATATTTGGATCTCCTACCATTGTAACCGACTTTGTGTAACCCTAACCCTCTCCGATGTCTATATAAACCGGAGGGTTTTAGTCCGTAGGACAACAACTCCAACATACAACAATCATACCATAGGCTAGCTTCTAGGGTTTAGCCTCCTTGATCTCGTGGTAGATCTACTCTTGTACTACCCATATCATCAATATTAATCAAGCAGGACGTAGGGTTTTACCTCCATCAAGAGGGCCCGAACCTGGGTAAAACATTGTGTCCCTCGTCTCCTGTTACCATCCGGCCTAGACGCATAGTTCGGGACCCCCTACTCGAGATCCCCCGGTTTTGACACCGACAGGAACCTCCTAAAATCCTTGATGCTCGTTATGTGGAAAATATTAAACACTACTTTGATAATCCTGACAAATCCCTATTCAACTTGATAATGGGAGATACTTTCTATCAATAGTAATACTTTAGTGATTATCGCTTGCCTCAAAAAGGGAAACTCTTATGGTATCAAATTGATTGTTTGCAACGGTATTGTAACGCCCGAATAATTATTCTACAGTAATCCTCTGCTAATGATGCCACATCACCATGATTAATGTTGTTAAACTCCCGTTGATTCGAAAATGATTCAAATTTAAAAGGTAAAGTCAAAAATAAAAGTTTTCAAATGTCAGAACTAAAATGTGGAAGCTATGGAAAATAATTTATAAATATTGTTGGTGAAGAAACCAAAAATTGGTAAAATGTTTAAGTGCTCAAAATGATTAAAACAATGGCTTGAACAATCATTTAAATGCCTTTTATAATTTCTAAAAATGTTAAACTATTTTATTTGTGAGTGAAACTTTTGTGGCAGAGGTATAAATGTTATTACTAGTTTAGAAACTAGTTTTGTATTTTACTTAAACTAAAATATTGTGGAAATTAAATAAAACAGTAAAATGTTAAAGATAAAAGTTGAATAAACAAAAGGATGAAATTAAACTAAACAACCCCCTCCCCTTGGGACACTTGGCCCACTTAACCACCAGGTCGGCCCACTTCCCCGATACCCCCTCCCTCCCTGTTCACGGGGGGATTATGGGCAACGTCGATGCCTGCCACAGCACCGGACGTCGCCGTGGCAGCCATCCGGCGGCCCCCGCACCTACTTAGCTGCCCTGGCGCCCCGAACCCTAGCGCGCCGCTCCCTATTCCTCTCCACCTTCCCCTTCTCAGATCCCCACCTTCCCGAGCTCTACCATGGACGTGTCCCGGGCGTAGCCATCGCCGCTGCCCACCCCGTTGCTGGAGACCGCGCCAGGAGCACCATCTTTGCCGCCTGCATCGACTGCGCCTTGGAGCTCGAGCATTGCGCCATCGTACCGTCGTCCTCGTCCACTTCTTCCCCGACGCCGACCACATCCGCCGCCGCCTCTCCATCGACCCCGGTCGACCTGCAGCTCCTAAGCCGTCAACGAGCCCTCTTGAGCTCCCTCGGTGAGCTCCACTCGCCTTCCCCCTTAGGCCTTCGTCCCTAGCACCGGCCCACGCCGAGTTCTCGCTCCTGTCGCCGTTGCTGTTGCAGCCCTGCGCTCCCGCCCGCTTGCGTGCCCGCGACCACCTGATGGTGCTTACTACTGCTTTCGCCGGCGCTGCCGCTTGCTGCTACCACAGCTGCATCCTTCCACTTTCTCTGCTACGCCCGCAGCTCGACCGAGCCCCATGTCGCACTGCTGACTGTGCCATGGCCGGCCCCTGCCTACTGCTGTTGGCCGCGCCTGCTCCAGCCCACGCGCGCCCCGGCCAGCCACCGCTGCATGCGTCGGCCGCTTCGCTTTATCGTCGCCCCGTGCACGGCCTCGCCTCGCCTCCCCTGCTGCCAGCTGCTACCCTCGCCTGCCGCTGCCCACGAACCTCCGCCGTGGCCCCGCGCTCTCTCTTGCGCTTGCCTGCGCCGGCGTAGCCCCGGTCTGGCCACCGTGCGCCCTGCTCCCCTGCGCCTTGCCGCCAAGCCCCGCGTCACCCCGCTCGCCTGCTCCGCGCACCCGGCCCGCGCTGGCGCTGCCCTCCACCGGCGTCGCCCTCCTCCGGTGCCGCCGCACCGCCCACCACGGCTGCCGCCGTGGCCGGCGCCCACCGACGACGTCGCGCCCTCCTGGGCGGGCTCCCCGTCGCCCAGGCAGGTTTGCCCGCACCCGGCTCCGCTCCGCTAAAGCCAGCGCCCGTTAGGCCCCCTCGGGCCTATGACATATGGGCCCCACGCCCTTTTTTAGATATAAAAAAGAAATTTAAAAACATATTAATAAAAATAAATAAATAATTAGTTAAATGCTTAATTAACTTAATTGTTTAATCTTAATTAAACTAATGAACTAGATTAGTTAATTTAAACAGTAGTTAGATAAATGTGTGCATGACAGGGGGACCCCACTCCGTGTTGATCAGTCAAATGCTGACTGGTCAACTGGGACCCCCTGGCCCACCTGTCAGCCACTGGGTACAGTTCTGTGTACCCTGTGGTGGGTGCATCGAGCATTTTAGCATTTATTTTCGAATTATTAATAATTACAAAATATTGCTAAAACTTTAGAAATTCGTAGAAATTAATCCGTGACTCGGATGAAAAAGTTTTATACATGAAAGTTGCTCAAAACGACGAGAAGAATCGGAATACGCTCTCCGTTCATCTATCACATACCCCTAGCATAGTGAACATCAAACTTTTCCCCTCCGGTTCCTCTGTCCGAAAATGCCTAACTCCGGGAAAACTTTTCGGATGTTATCACCCTTCGCTGGTATCGCGTAGTACCGTGGTAGAACACCCCTAGCCCTGCGTGTTACCCCCGTCATGCATCTTTGTTGCATCTGTTTGCATTATATTTACTATTTCTTCCCCCTCTTCTCTCCGGAGACCCCGAGACCGCTGCTGATGCCCCTATGATCGACTACGTCGACGACGACCCTCCTTCCCTTTCAGCGGAGCTTCCAGGCAAGCCCCCCCTTTGATCATCCTGATATTGCCCATTCCATTCTCTCATGCTTGCATTAGATTTTGCTACTGTAATTGATTGCTAATATTCTGATGCATAGCCAGCTATTGTTACCTACCTGCTTATCCTAAACTGCTTAGTATAGGTTGGATAGTGATCCATCAGTGACCCCCACCTTGTCCTTGTTGCCCCTGCTTCATCATCGATGACTCGATCAACGTGATCGATGACCAAAGCCCAACACCTCACATCACATCACGCCCCTTTAGTTGCTCGACTCTATAGAGCTACTATCGAGTGCCGAGGGTGATCCCTCATAACGCACTCCTGATGATAATTCTGTAGTGTAGCTATTCGGTCGTGGTCAACGAGGGTGGTTCCTCTTTCACCATTCCCGTTACAGCTCTGTCGTGCAACACCTCAAGTGTGAACCTCGAGGGTGGATCCTCTTACATTCACCTTGATGATTACATCGAGTGGAATCCATCGGGGGTGATTCCTTGGGTTTTCCCCTTGATGTCTGGACACACAGTTACCTTGACTTTACTTGAGACTGTTGTGAAAGTAGGGCGGGCCCGAAGAGCACCCGTGCGATGTGACGGTGGCGGCTGGCTGCTTAGCGGTATCACCCAGGAGGGGTGATAGCTCCGGACTTGTCCAGACAGCCATCACTACTTTAATTGTTAATGCACTAACATGTTTGGGTATTTGTTCTGAGTTGGCCTCTGGCCTTTACGCACTAACCACCACACGAGAATAGTTATGGGCCTCGACGACGTAGTATCAGCCAAAGCTTTGTTAGACGTCCAGTTCAGCATTGCGGCACGGCTGGGCCGCCGCCATCCGGGCAGCCTGGATCCGCCCTACACGCAATGACCCGGAGTGCAACGGACGATGGGCCCAGACCCCGGAGTGCTTAGGATGTAGACCAGCGGGGACCTCTCTGCTGAGCCTAGGTAGGGTTACGACGTGTTGATCTTCCAACGCCGGGCATTGACCCAGAAAAGTGTGTTCGGCCAGAGTAATCAAGCATGTTGGAAAACATGATGCACCCATGCAGGGAAGATATATATTCGAATACTGTGTCCACGGTAATGGACGTTCAAACTTGTACCCTGATCTTATACAACTAGAAATGGATACTTCATATGTGATGGATATGTGGCTCCGGGATTGCTTTCTCGCAGGGAGTCGAGGAAGGATCTCTGGGCATTAATGTTACAACATGCTTGTTAATTAAACTGCTATTCTTTACTCTTATACATGCTGCAAGATGCTTGGAGCTGCTGAAGATGCTAGTCTTCGATAGGCTAGGCCTTCCCCTCTATTCTGGCATTCTGCAGTTCAGTCCACAGACACAACCCTTTCATTTGATACCATTGCATACTTAGTTTAGATCTGATGCTTGCGAGTACTTTGGATGAGTACTGATGGTTGCTTTGATCCCCCTTTTCCCCCTTTCTTTCTTATTTCTGGTTGTTGCAACCATATGGTGGATCCCAGGAGCCAGATGCCACCCGAGTCGACTACTACTACCACCCCGAGGGTGCCTACTACTACGTGGAGCCCGCCGACGACCAGGAGTAGTTAGGAGGTCCCAAGAAGGAGGCATTGCCTCTTCAATCATTGATGTTTGTGCTAGCCTTCTTAAGGCAAAACTTGTTTAACTTATGTCTGTACTCAGATATTTGCTTCCGCTGACTCACTTATGTATCGAGCTATGTATTCGAGCCCTCGAGGCCCCTAGCTTGTAATATGAAGCTTGTATGATTTTCATTTTTGTTTAGAGTTGTGTTGTGATATCTTCCCATGATTCCCTGATCTTGATCGTACACGTTTGTGTGTATGATTAGTGTATGATTGAATCGGGGGCGTCACATGTATGCTTGGAATTTATTCTCGAGATATGATTATGCCTGTTGCTCTAGGATGAAGGCTCCACACCTTCCCTTTTCATGCAAATTTAATGATAATGAAACATTGGCTTCTTATGCTAATGGTATATATGATTACTATGATGTGGAACGAATAGAAGAATTTGTTACTTCTTAAGGGAGCTTATGAAATTGAATCTTTGTTTGAAAAGTATCAAGATTGTGATGATGTTGTTTACCGATCTGAAAATTTTGCTATACTTAAATATTGCTATGAGAATTGTGAATACAATGCTGATATTAATGAGTTTATTGAGAAAGTCTCCGCTGTCCAAGAAGAGACTAATATTTGTCGGCTCCTACGGAAGAAGAAATTGCTGAAACTGTAAGCTCATTAGATGAAAAGGATGTGGAGGAGAGCGAAGAACAAAAGGGGGAAGAGCGATTAGCTACCCTTGCCCACCTTCTAATGGGAGTAACTCTTAACCTCATACATTGTTTAATTTCCCTTCGTGCTTACCGAAGGATGAATGCTATGATAATTGCTATGATCCCTTGGATTTGTTTGAAATATCCCTTTTTGATGAAATTGATTATTGCTATGCTTGTGGCCATGATGCCAATATGAATTATGCTTATGAAGATGAACTTGCTATAGTTCCTTATGTTAAGAATGAAATTGTTGCTATTGCACCCACACATGATAGTCCTATTATCTATTTTAATTCTCCCAACTACACTATATCGGAGAAATTTGCGCTTATTAAGGATTACATTGATGGGTTGCATTTTACTATTGCACATCATGATTTGGATGAATATAATATGCATGTACTTGCTGCTCCTATTGCAATTATTATGAGGAAGGAACTACATCTCCACCTCTCTATGTTTCTAGTACGATAAAATTGCAAGAAACTATTTATGCTATGTATCGGTCTTTACTATGTGTGCATGAATTGTTCTTTTATGACATGTCGATGCGTAGGAAGAGAGTTAGAATTCGTATTGCATGATATATGTTGCATTGTGCTCACTACTAAATTACAAATCATTGTTAATTAAAATTGGATTTGATATACCTTGGGATCCAGGTGGATCAATTACTTGAGCACTTTATGCCTACCTTAATGGCTTTAAAGAAAGCGCTGCCAGGGAGACAACCGGAAGTTTTAGAGAGTCATTTTATTCTATTTTGTGCTTTTAAAAAGTTAAAAAAATAGAGGGAACCTAATTTTTTTCAAAAAGAGAAGCAATTGGAAGGTTATGTATTGGAGAAGTGATGGTCGACCTTGACACTTGTGTTCATGTTCATGGAAGTAATGTAGATTTTTTTATGGAAGGTCCTCACAAAAATAATTATCCCCTTATATTAATCCTTTGTATTATAAAAATAATATGTCAAAATTTACCTTCAGGGTGTTTAAATTGCTTGTTTGGTATGTGCAGTGCAAAAACAGAACCTTTGATTGTGTGAATTTACATCTTTTACTAGGACGTCAAAAGTTTCTGAAATTTTTACACGGTACTTCTATACAATTTTTTTATTTTTTTCCTATTTTTTAGATTTTTTTTGAGTTACTTTAAGTATATGCACCATCTGCATCTTTACAGTCAATCCTGTTTTCACAAATTGCTGTTATAGTTTTGTTATTTGCTTATGTTTGAAATCTTGTTGAGCCCCATTGACTTGGGAGCCATATAATTGTGATAGCATATAGTGGGTAATGTTTGATTATAATTATACAATAATGTTACAGCAAGACATGATGGGATTTGATGTTATATGTACTAACCCCTCTCATAAAAAGTTTGGTTAAGTTTTGTGTGGATGAGTGTTCGAAGATCGAGGAGGTATTGATATGAGAAGAATGAGGAGAGGCAAGAGCTCAAGATTGGGGATGCCCAAGGCACCCCCAAGTAAATATTCAAGGAGACTCAAGCGTCTAAGCTTGGGGGTGCCCCGAAAGGCATCCCATCTTTCTTCTTCGACAATTATCGGCATGTCTCGGTTTTTGTTTTGTTCACATGATATGCGCAAATACTTGGAGCGTCATGTGTGTTTTATTTTTCCTTTAATAATACACCATGCTAGTATGAGATAGTCCTTGATTGATTTATAGAATGCTTCATGCACTCCACTTATATCTTTTGTGTATAGAATGCTTCATGTGCTTCACTTATATCATTTGAAAATTGGATGCCTATTTCTCTACATATAGAAAACCATTATTTGTAGAATGCTCTTTAGCTTCACTTGTATTTATTAGAGCTTGGTATTTTGTAGAAAGAATTAAACTCTCATGCTTCACTTATATTTATTTAGAGAGTCAATAGGAATTGGCAATTCACATGGTTAGTCATAAAATCCTACATAAAACTTGTAGATCACTGAATATGATAGGTTTGATTCCTTGCAATAGTTTTGTGATATTGAGATGGTAATAGGTGGGAGGTACTAGTGAATGATTGTGTTTTAGTAATAATGTTGGTGTTGAGGATTGTGATTTCCAAAGCATGCACGTATAGTCTCTAGTTATGCTAAAAAGTTGGAGCATGATTTATAACTGATTGTGTTCCTTATGAGTGGTTGTCGGGGACTAGCGATGGTCTTTTCCTACCAATCTATCCCTATAGGGGCATGCGCAGTACTAGTTTGCTTCGAGGGCTAATAAACTTTCGCAGTAACTATGTGAGTTCTTTATGACTAATGAGAGTCCATGGATCGTACGCACTCTCACCTTTCTGCAATTTGTTAGCCTCTTCGATACCCTGCATTGCCCTTTCTCACCTCGAGATTTGGTGCAAACTTCTCCAGTGCATCCTAACTCTGTGATATGATACGCTCTGTCACACATAAGCCTCTTTATATCTTCCTAAAAACAGACACCATACCTACCTATCATGGCATTTTCATAGCCATTCAGAGATATATTGCCATGCAACTTCCATCATCACCATATACATGACTTGAGTATTTATTGTCATATTAGTTTGCATTATCATATAGCCGACATAGTATTTGTGGCTCAGCCACCATTCATCATTTTTTCTACATATTATTCTAGATCATTGCCCATCCTGGTACACCGCCAGATGCATTCATATAGAGTCATACGTTTCAGTTTTATCGAGTTGTAATATCGAGTTGTAAGTAAATAAAAGTGTGATGATCATCATTATTATAGCATTGTCCCAGTGAGTAAAGGATGATGGAGACCATGATTCCACCACAAGTCGGGATGAGACTCCGGACAAAAATAAAAAATAAAGAAAAAGAGCCCATAGAAAAAAGAAAACAAAAAATGAAAGTGAGAAAAAAAATAAGGGGCAATGTTACTATCCTTTTCCACACTTGTGCTTCAGAGTAGCACCATATTATTCATATAGAGAGTCCCCTATGTTGTCACTTTCATATACTACTGGGAGTTTTTCATTATAGAATTTAGCTTGTATATTCCAATGATAGACTTCCTCAAATGTCCGATGTCTTCATGAGCAAGCAAGTTGGATGCATACTCACTTAGTTTTCAGTTGAGCTTCCATACACTTATAGCTCTCAGTGCATCCGTTGCATGAAAATCCCTACTCCTCGCAAGCGATCGTATGGCCAGGAAAACAAATAAATTTTTACAGAAAAATAAAACGAAACTAAATAGAGCAACACTAAGGTTTTTAGCAGAACATGTGCAAGTTTCCACGCATTTTCCATCCCTTGTTTTTAAGGTACGTTTTCATGCCTGTTTCCTCTCTCTTCGAGGAGGAAGCGATGAAGATATCTTTGGAGTTTGCTTGGTGCAAAGAATTAGAGTAATCAAATGATCAAATAAATACTTGATTAACATTTTTCAAATAATTTTTCAATATTTTTTGAAATGCGTTGATTAACATTTTGTAAATACACATTGTTTTTTGTATACATTT
Organism: Aegilops umbellulata; assembly: GCA_032464435.1. Taxonomy (NCBI): domain Eukaryota; kingdom Viridiplantae; phylum Streptophyta; class Magnoliopsida; order Poales; family Poaceae; genus Aegilops; species Aegilops umbellulata. The sequence continues at coordinate 223,659,795 of CP136059.1, read as the reverse complement.
TCTCTATTGTATTTAACATTTTTCAAATGCTTGGTCTACATTTTTCAAATGTTTTTAGCGTGTTTTTTATAATATTTATATTCAGAATATTTAAAGTATAAATAGAAGTAAAAATAAAGCAAAAAACGAAAATGGGAAATGTAAAAAAACAGCAAAAATGCGGTTGTGGCAATCTGCACATATGGGCCGGCCCATCCCCCCGCCCCCTTCAGCGAGGGTTCCTTTGATCTCGCTGGCAGCGAGACATAGGGGCGCTCGAGGCCACAGGCCCAACGCGGGGGACACAACAATGCCAGAACACACAAAGCGTGCATGGATCAACAAATCTACACCAACATTACAGAACCTGATCGTGTGATGGAAGACTTAGATGAGACAAAGTTAAATATCATCTAGATGTAAATTAGCAAATATGTATAAATATTCTAGTACGTTAGCTCGTGATTTACCTGTCCATATAAATATGATTGTCTAAATAAACGTGTACCAGATCCTTCCCGTGATTTACCTTATTGTTTGATGAACAATTTGGTAGGAAAATTGAGGTGGAATCGTTGCAAAAAGTAAGTAAATTAATGTGATTGAGCGGCGTACTGGAAGGTGCGGTTAAGTATGGCATGGTAAAAAATAAACGGCTGAATGAAAAAACCAGTAAAGGTACATGGAGGGAGGGGAACCAGTTGACAAGAATTTTGTTTGGCAGAAAAAGGAACACTACTTTTTTAAGTTTTTTTTAAAGGTTAGACAGTAGGAAAGGCTCCTGCTGCAAAAATATATTAAAGTAGGTCAAACAACTGTACAAGGAATGGGGGAGGGATCTATACAAGAACTATGATTCACATAATGTGTCTCAGGGGGGAGCTAAGCTATAGTGTGTTAAGCTATAGTGTATAGAAAGTCAGGAATCAGATGTTTCTTGTGCTCGGGCAACCTGTGAACAATGTTGGAAAGATCAGTCTTGGTATCAGTAGATTTTATTGCACAAATATCAATAGATTTTTTTAAGTATATATCAATAGATCAGTCTTGGTATACTTTTTTTAGGTATATATAGTAGAGATTATTCTTGGTATCAGTAGATTTTATTGCACAAATATCAATAGATTTTTTTAGCACACAAAATTCAAGCCCATTGATCAGTCTTGTCCAATGCCTCAATGGGGAGGTCCAGTGAAAGCCGGCAGATCATGTGGATGGCATTTAAAAAAAATATGTTCTTCTAAGAAGATGTCATTCGCTATAACTTAAACTATAAAAAAAGTTCGCAAATGTCATTTTTTTCTAGCGAACGTTCGCTAGCTAGCGGGGTCCAAAATTGAACGTAGTGAGTAGATGTGTCTTTAGCATGTTGATTCCGTTTCTTTCCTTTATGGGAGTGGCACGCCTCAGTCGACTGAGACACAGTCGGCCGGCTGATGTCACTCATTTGACCTAGAGCGCTTGATCTAGTGCGTTTTTTCTCACCTTTTCATGGTCTGGTTTTTGTTTTTTTACAAACTACGACCCAGCTATACAATTGGTTAATTGCCTCCAAAAATCGAGTGGTTCATAAACCGTACAACAAAACAAACTAGTAATCATGCACGTGCCATGCACATACAATACAATAGTATATTGGGGAGCTTTACATTATGTTCTTCCACTCCGATTACTCTCCCCTTCGTGCCCTTTGATTTAAAAATTTTAGTATGCCAATGTCCTAATTTTTGACATAGGGGCCGTCTTTCTAGCGAGATGCTACCTCTGCATGCATCACTGGTTGGGTGGCTCGGGCGGATGTTGTTGCTACACCGTAGGGGCTTTTGGCATTCACGACGTTCGTAACACGGTTTATGTCCTTAGTGATGCATGGACATATCTTCTTTCAACTATTCTTATTCGTATAATTAGTCATGACAAGATATGATTAAGCAGAAAGAAAACAATCAAGGTAGGCCATTATGGAGATTATTTGTGCAATCAATGTTGTTAGAAAAATATCACAATTATCAAAACTGATTGCAATTAATGCAATCAATGTTGTTACTCCCGCGGAGTAAAAAAATATCATAATAATCAATTGATGATGTTGCCAAAATCAATTACAATTATTATATATAGTGGTGTTTCCATTCCGTCGGTGGTGTGATGAATACATCATTGGAGCATCGCGGGACGTTGAATATAGATGGTTGGATGGCTGAGGTCATTTGGTTGTCCGACATTGCGTGCCTTTGAATGCGATCCAACATCTAGCTTAGGAGAAACTTCTTGCGCTCCTCTTGAGCCCGATCTCACAACGGGACTAGGGGATCTTCCCTGAGATCCGATCTGATATGGATCTGGGTTCTTCGTATTTGGCCAGAGGGGCATGTCGTCGGATCCTGGCTCCTAGTCCGGTCTGACGAGCGACTCTCGACTTGTCCTGAGCCTGATTTGACATAGGCACCGGGACAGGTGCCTCATGTTGCTCCTCAACCTGGTTTGACACCCAACTTGATAAGACTAGCTCTCCGCGGGAATACGCGGTATACTCCAAGTTGCTGAATCTGACGACTTGACCTGGAGCGGAGGTATTGATCTGGTCTAGGTGATCAGTCAAATCAGCGAAGAGAGCGATGATGCCGAAGACAAAGGTCTAGCTCGGCATGAAAGTCATGATGGCGCCGATCTGCTCGCCAATCTTGGTCCCATCAAATCTCTGCGACTATGTAGCAGGACCTGTATGGGCCACCAATGACGGAGTCGAATTTGGAGGATCTAACGTAGGGGGTCCCAATCTAGTAGTCTTGACATGATGGTAACATGAGCATGGGTTTGTACTCATGTTCGGGCTCTCCTTTGATATAAAACCCTACATCCTGACTTGTGTTTGTATTAATTTGGGGTGGAGTACAAAGTACATACATGTGATCTACTGTGAGATAGTTGGTTGTCGTTTGCGAGCCCTACCTCTCGGTTTATATAGGACTATAGGTACCAGGGCGTCTAGGGTTATAACTTAGTCGACTAGGTACAAGGGAAATATGTCGTAGACGACCTCTAATGTATTGTAGTACGCGTCATGTCTTGGGGATCCTCTCTTTTATACGCCATGGGACTACCGACATGGCCCACTAGTGAACCGATATGGGGGCCTCGGTCCGGCCCACCTGGCCAAAAGACGACGTGGTGAATGACCCCAAATCCGGAACACCGTCACCATCTCTTGCCTCGCCTGCTGTGTCGTCCCGCACAACAGATAGGAAACACCTCGACTAGTCGATGTAGGAGGCGACGTCGTTGCCACCCTTGGACCACTCGATGTCACCACCCTCGACGAAGAAACCCTTATCCTATCACTGCCTATGATCGTCAGCTGATCGCCTCCCAGTCGCCTCTTAGGGTTTTGATAGAGGCAAAGGTGTCCCGATGTTTCGATGAGATGGTGGCTATCGTTTTTGTGGGAGTCGACCTTGACGATCCGACTACGAATGTGCGAGACATCGCACCTTAGCAATCGCTAAACCAACTTTCGAGGGTTATTGACCACGCCGGAGAACGATCAACCTGACCATGAGGGCCTGTTTCCTGCGAGCAAACGACGAACAAGCAAGAAACTAAGATTGCAATCTGGATATTGCGAATATAAGAGGAAAGCTTTATTAATGAAGGTGGGGTTCTGTGACGCCTTGGTCTGGTCGTTGAACACAAACGAAGTACGCGAAGTTGCAGCTATGGCGAACTTTTGATCTAAACAAAACCCAAGGAAAAAGCTACTAGGTGGATCTACTTATATAGGAGCAAGGGGTGGCGGCCAAGGAGGTGGGAGGACGTCCCAAGGCAGCCTAAAACCAACCCTAGGTCGTACAAGGCTCATGGGCCCAAGTGGAGGTGATGCAACACCTTTGGACTTGTTGTTTGACTCGGATTCTACTGTAGCGTCAGATTGTTTTGTCCATATCTCAATGCTCCGGACGAATTTAAAGGTGATTCCAATTGGTTTGGAAAGAAGATGAAATCTACTTTCCAACAAAAAAAGAATCACCCAATTCGGAGTCCGTATGAAAAAGTTCTTAGCGTTTTGAGTCAGGTATGTCTGTGCAGTCCGAATCTGAATCCAGAACGTGGGAGACTTGGACTCTATCTTCTCTTGGCCCAAAAGTGACGTGAGAGGACTTTTTGAACAGAACTTAAACTTCTCCTTTTCCCCTATCTTCATATGTGGATTGTACAAATGTCCCATACACCTACAATTAGACAAAACACAAAAGTGTGTGAAGTATTTTTGTTCTGGATAATATAAATAGATTATTGAATAGTTGACACTAGAAATCACCTGACAAATATGCATGTATACAATATTTTTGGTCGTATCCAAGGTAGTCATGTCCTCATCATCCTCCCCTTCTTGAAAATAAAGCCGTCCTCGGCGTTGCTTTATCTGAAATGTGGCTAACAAAAGAGACAAGGTGTACATGTTGTATATGTATATGTCATCAATTTTTACTTCCCGTGGAATTTGCACATATGACACATGTATACATGAGTAACTTTCATAGTGAATAAAATATAAAGGCAAAATATTATCACAAGAAGTAGAAGGCATGAAAGTATTGCAACTCAGTTTGCACATATAAGTGAAGCTCTTATTCATATGAAAAGATTGACAATATTCATCATTAAACCATCCCAATATTGGTGAATAAACCTTACTTGCATAAAATTTACATGCTACAACATGCTTAAATATGCCAACATGCAATAAGTCATTCGACACAGAATCATCACCAAGATTAGAGGTCATATCAAAATGATTAAACATTGGCACAATTATTTTCAAACGTAGTTGATCCAAATTTGTTTTAGTGCCTGATTCACATGGTTCTTTCACATCAACGGTTAATTCAATGGGTGCACTCAAAATTCTTGATATTGCAGTTGTTTGATCACATGGCAAAGTCAAATCATCAGCATAATCATCTAAATAGGTGGTGTGATCAATGTAGTGGCTAGAGCATCACATGGTGTATTTAAATCGACAAGGCATTCATCATTCGCATGCGAAGTTAGAAGATCAGTACCTTTGTCATTACCTCGTGTTATCAACTCAGATGATGTTGGAACTCTCGGCAGTGACGGGTCATAATATGGAGCTGATGCAGTGCTCACAACAACGGATGTTGTTGTCATAGTAGGCACAGTGGTAGAAGGAAGGACCGTCTCAACTCCTTGGATGTGCACCTTATGCTTGTTTGTCTTGTGGGCATCATGCCTCTTTATTTCCTGCTCACCTTTGCAAGCAAGATGAAACAAATGGTCCATAGGATAACATTCTTCATGAATTAGTATCTCCTGAATATCACGGTTTAATCCTCTCCAAAGTCTATCCATAAAATCTTCTTCACTTTCCTCTAAAAAGGAATGCAACAAGGTAGTTTCTAAATCATCATAATATTTTCTTACAGTGTCACTACCTTGTTTTAAATGTTGTAGTTTTTTAATCATGCCACGAGTATAATAAACATCGACGAATCTATCTCTCATGACAAGTTTTAAATCATCCCAAGTAGTAGGTACATAATCAGGGTATAACCGACAATGTTCACTCCACCAAACAGTAGCAAAACTAGTGAAAGAACCAACCGCAAGCTTAACTTTTTTACGTTCCGAAAAATCATGGGAAGCAAATATAACATTTATTTCGAACTCCCATTCAATATATAAATCAGGCTTAAAACGACAATTAAAAGGTGGCATGGAAACAAAAACCTGATTGTGCGTATTCTTATGCCTTTGCACCTCTTGTGACGGTGGTTGTATTTTCGGAGCTGGTGGCACGTCTCCCACGATTGATGAAGCCCAACTGACTCTGGAACCTGCCATATTTAGTAGAAAAACAAGAAACAAAATCCGAGAATAATGTTCCTATGAACTACTAGGATGTGGTGGTAAAACGCTCACAGTATAGCAAATATCAAAGTCTTACAAGTTCTTACCATGCAGCAAGTGGTGACCGGCAACCAGTGGTGTCAAATAACTCCGAAGATTGAGTAAAGCGATTGCCAGGTCAGCGTATGTATACACGGTGTAGAAATATGTGGAGCTTGGAAGGCCACTTGATAGAGGCAAAGGTGTCCCGATGTTTCGATGAGATGGTGGCTATCGTTTCTGTGGGAGTCGACCTTGACGATCCGACTACGAACGTGCGAGACGTCGCGCCTTAGCAATCGCTAAATCAACTTTCAAGGGTTATTGACCACGCCGGAGCACGATCAACCTAACCACGAGGGCCTGTTTCCTGCGAGCAAACGAAGAACAAGCAAGAAACTAAGATTGCAATCTGGATATTGCGAATATAAGAGGAAAGCTTTATTAATGAAGGTGGGGTTCTGTGACGCCTTGGTCTGGTCGTTGAACACAAACGAAGTACGCGAAGTTGCAGCTATGGCGAACTTTTGATCTAAACAAAACCCAAGGAAAAAGCTACTAGGTGGATCTACTTATATAGGAGCAAGGGGTGGCGGCCAAGGAGGTGGGAGGACGTCCCAAGGCAGCCTAAAACCAACCCTAGGTCGTACAAGGCTCATGGGCCCAAGTGGAGGTGATGCAACACCTTTGGACTTGTTGTTTGACTCGGATTCTGCTGCAGCGTCAGATTGTTTTGTCCATATCTCAATGCTCCGGACGAATTTAAAGGTGATTCCAATTGGTTTGGAAAGAGGGTGAAATCTACTCTCCAACAAAAAAAGAATCACCCAATTCGGAGTCCGTATGAAAAAGTTCTTGGCGTTTTGAGTCAGGTATGTCTGTGCAGTCCAAATCTGAATCCAGAACGTGAGAGACTTGGACTCTATCTTTTCTTGGCCCAAAAGTGACGTGAGAGGACTTTTTGAACAGAATTTAAACTTCTCCTTTTCCCCTATCTTCATATGTGGATTGTACAAATGTTTCATACACCTACAATTAGACAAAACACAAAAGTGTGTGAAGTATTTTTGTTCTGGATAATATAAATAGATTATTGAATAGTTGACACTAGAAATCACCTGACAAATATGCATGTATACAATATTTTTGGTCGTATCCAAGGTAGTCATGTCCTCATCATCCTCCCCTTCTTGAAAATAAAGCCGTCCTCGGCGTTGCTTTATCTGAAATGTGGCTAACAAAAGAGACAAGGTGTACATGTTGTATATGTATATGTCATTAATTTTTACTTCCCGTGGAATTTGCACATATGACACATGTATACATGAGTAACTTTCATAGTGAATAAAATATAAAGCCAAAATATTATCACAAGAAGTAGAAGGCATGAAAGTATTGCAACTCAGTTTGCACATATAAGTGAAGCTCTTATTCATATGAAAAGATTGACAATATTCATCATTAAACCATCCCAATATTGGTGAATAAACCTTACTTGCATAAAATTTACATGCTACAACATGCTTAAATATGCCAACATGCAATAAGTCATTTGACACAGAATCATCACCAAGATTAGAGGTCATATCAAAATGATTAAACATTGGCACAATTATTTTCAAACGTACTTGATCCAAATTTGTTTTAGTGCCTGATTCACATGGTTCTTTCACATCAACGGTTAATTCAATGGGTGCACTCAAAATTCTTGATATTGCAGTTGTTTGATCACATGGCAAAGTCAAATCATCAGCATAATCATCTAAAATAGGTGGTGTGATCAATGTAGTGGCTAGAGCATCACATGGTGTATTTAAATCGACAAGGCATTCATCATTCGCATGCGAAGTTAGAAGATCAGTACCTTTGTCATTACCTCGTGTTATCAACTCAGATGATGTTGGAACTCTCGGCAGTGACGGGTCATAATAAGGAGTTGATGCAGTGCTCACAACAACGGATGTTGTTGTCATAGTAGGCACAGTGGTAGAAGGAAGGACCGTCTCAACTCCTTGGATGTGCACCTTATGCTTGTTTGTCTTGTGGGCATCATGCCTCTTTATTTCCTGCTCACCTTTGCAAGCAAGATGAAACAAATGGTCCATAGGATAACATTCTTCATGAATTAGTATCTCCTGAATATCACGGTTTAATCCTCTCCAAAATCTATCCATAAAATCTTCTTCACTTTCCTCTAAAAAGGAATGCAACAAGGTAGTTTCTAAATCATCATAATATTTTCTTACAGTGTCACTACCTTGTTTTAAATGTTGTAGTTTTTTGATCATGCCATGAGTATAATAAACATCGATGAATCTATCTCTCATGACAAGTTTTAAATCATCCCAAGTAGTAGGTACATAATCAGGGTATAACCGACAATGTTCACTCCACCAAACAGTAGCAAAACTAGTGAAAGAACCAACCGCAAGCTTAACTTTTTTACGTTCCGAAAAATCATGGGAAGCAAATATAACATTTATTTCGAACTCCCATTCAATATATAAATCAGGCTTAAAACGACCATTAAAAGGTGGCATGGAAACAAAAACCTGATTGTGCGTATTCTTATGCCTTTGCACCTCTTGTGACGGTGGTTGTATTTTCGGAGCTGGTGGCACGTCTCCCACGATTGATGAAGCCCAACTGACTCTGGAACCTGCCATATTTAGTAGAAAAACAAGAAACAAAATCCGAGAATAATGTTCCTATGAACTACTAGGATGTGGTGGTAAAACGCTCACAGTATAGCAAATATCAAAGTATTACAAGTTCTTACCATGCAGCAAGTGGTGACCGGCAACCAGCGGTGTCAAATAACTCCGAAGATTGAGTAAAGCGATTGCCAGGTGAGCGTATGTATACACGGTGTAGAAATATATGGAGCTTGGAAGGCCACTTGATAGAGGCAAAGGTGTCCCGATGTTTCGATGAGATGGTGGCTATTGTTTCTGTGGGAGTCGACTTTGACGATCCGACTATGAACGTGCGAGACGTCGCGCCTTAGCAATCGCTAAACCAACTTTCGAGGGTTATTGACCACGCCGGAGCACGATCAACCTGACCACGAGGGCCTGTTTCCTGCGAGCAAACGAAGAACAAGCAAGAAATTAAGATTGCAATCTGGATATTGCGAATATAAGAGGAAAGCTTTATTAATGAAGGTGGGGTTCTGTGACGCCTTGGTCTGGTCGTTGAACACAAACGAAGTACGCGAAGTTGCAGCTATGGCGAACTTTTGATCTAAACAAAACCCAAGGAAAAAGCTAATAGGTGGATCTACTTATATAGGAGCAAGGGGTGGCGGCCAAGGAGGTGGGAGGACGTCCCAAGGCAGCCTAAAACCAACCCTAGGTCGTACAAGGCTCATGGGCCCAAGTGGAGGTGATGCAACACCTTTGGACTTGTTGTTTGACTCGGATTCTGCTGCAGCGTCAGATTGTTTCGTCCATATCTCAATGCTCCGGACGAATTTAAAGGTGGTTCCAATTGGTTTGGAAAGAGGGTGAAATCTACTCTCCAACAAAAAAAGAATCACCCAATTCGGAGTCCGTATGAAAAAGTTCTTGGCGTTTTGAGTCAGGTATGTCTGTGCAGTCCGAATCTGAATCCAGAACGTGAGAGTTGGACTCTATCTTCTCTTGGCCCAAAAGTGACGTGAGAGGACTTTTTGAACAGAACTTAAACTTCTCCTTTTCCCCTATCTTCATATGTGAATTGTACAAATGTTCCATACACCTACAATTAGACAAAACACAAAAGTGTGTGAAGTATTTTTGTTCTGGATAATATAAATAGATTATTGAATAGTTGACACTAGAAATCACCTGACAAATATGCATGTATACAATATTTTTGGTCGTATCCAAGGTAGTCATGTCCTCATCAGGTTTTCTTTTCCTGGTGGACCCTCACTCTACAATGTTATTTCGAACAACAGTCTCGCAGAAATACAACTCTTCGTGTGAAGTAAAGAAGTCAGATGTGTATTCTTTCCTCCTCCACAAGAAAAGCTCTCTCTTCCCGTTGGCGGCACCGCCGGTCTGTCCCATCTCCGATGGCCTCTAGGCCATGGAGGTGCGGACGAACTCGGCCCCCGCCGGCGGGACGGACCTCGTTCTCGTTCTTATTAGCTTCAATGTCTTGGTTGGGGTTGTGTGGTGGCGGCCGCGATGCCCCTTAGTAGAAATAATGTCTCCCACGTTCTATCCCCATCCTGATGGTGCGTCTAGTATGATCGGAAGATGCGTGGAGGTTTGTCTCCGGCGGATCTTGCGGGATTCGGTCGGTGCTGGTCATCGGTGGATCTATTTGGATTCGGTATTCATTCGTCTTCATTTAGGTGTTTACATGTTTGATCCTTCTGATCTAGGACTTTCTTCGTCGACGATGCTTGCTACTCTGGTACGCTGGTCCTATGGGGTCTTAGCACGACGACTTTCCGATTGTCTACTACAATAAGGTTTGCCCAGCTCCGATGTGGGAGGGGCGATGACGGCAGCACACTCGCTTGCTCCAGTGTTTATAGTCGTCGCTAGGTGGTCCACGAACATGGTTGTAATTATTGTACTGACATGATTGAAAATGAATAGGTTAGAAGTTTCTTAAAAAAAAAGTGAGATGTGTGGTGCGCAGAGACGTCTTATACCTTGAAAAATGTTGTGTAAAGTTTAGACAGACTTGTCCCTCTTAGTCCCAGGAAGGCCATTTAAAAAGAGAAGTGAAAACGACATCAGACCATCAATAGGACTGAAACCTACAAGCAAGTGATGGTCTGATTACTTAACACGGCGTCTCTCCGTGTTAGTTTACGCGACATGATAGCAACTCAAGTCTTGGCTCAAAGTCTTTTGGTCGTTGGTCTCCATTTTTAGGCGAAGAAAATGCAAGAAAATTATCCACTGGTCCACACGGGATTAAAACCAGAGTCCAATGCATATATACTGTACCTTTAGCATCTTAAACAATTTAGTATACAATGGAAGTATCTCAAACACAATATAAATCACAATGTATGTATTTTGTATCTATACAGCACAGGGTTCGCCTGAATTTTCAGGCAGATTGAATATCAAACAAACGTCAGATTTTCAGATATGACAAATGGTATATCTTTTATGGTAAATTATGTTAGCTGCGGATGGCAAATTTTGGTTAATGAGCATAGCAAATTCACATCACTTTATTTTTCTTAATTTTTTTTGCCATGCCCATCAACTATTTTTGCCATCTGCGCATCAATATAAATTGCTAGGAAAGGCGTCCAATTTGCCATGCCTAAAACTCTGATGTCGTATTGTTAACATTTCTGAAAAAAGAATCTCCCTCTTTCTAGCCAATAAATAAATAAATTAAAAAACAAGAGAGAGATAAATGAGTAGCCGGGCAGAAGCTTCGACGGAGGCATGGAGCGCGTTCTCCTTCCGCCCACTATAAATACCCCCTCGCGGTCCGCGTTTCCGCTTCCAACCAAAAAAACTAGCGCGACAGCTGTTCACACTGCTGACTGCTCCACCCTCGAGCGATCCGTCCGTCCGCCGCCACCTTCATCCCCTCACCCCATGGCGGCCGCCAGGTGGTCCTCGGCCGCCTTCCTCGCACTCCTCCTCCTCCTGCTCCCGCTCGCGGCCAGCCCAGCACGCGCGGCGACGCCGGGGAAGTCCCCGTCGCCCACGTCCACCGCCGTGTTCCAGCTCCAGGGCGCCGTCTATCCCATCGGGTACGCGGTCTCCTCCCCCCTGCCCTCATCAGATTGGGTCGGTCCTTAGGATGTCCTCGGGTTCTGCTCTGTGCGCGCAGATACGCAGATCTTTGGGGTTTATTTGCAGCTTTGGTTGGTTCGTTGGTTGGTTTACGAGTGCAGAGTCGTCGATCGTCGTCTGCGTAGCTCTGCGGGCGTTGATGTTAATCCCGTCCAAGTAGCCGGCACAAAGTCCAAGAATCCTTTTGACTTTGCGCTCCATGAAATGTTTTTTTGTCTATCTATTTATTTATCGATCCGAAGATAGGGATTCACTGAACTGTTTTCAGTTTTCATCCTCTGTTTATTTTTCTCAGCTCTTTCAGGATTCGTTTGTTCACAAATTTTCTATGCCGTTTCTGCAGGCATTACTATGTCACCATGAACATTGGGGACCCGGCGAAGCCCTACTTCCTGGACGTCGACACCGGCAGCGACCTCAGCTGGCTGCAGTGCGACGCCCCCTGCCAAAGCTGCAACAAGGTGCACTAAGCCTCAATGTTATATCTCACCAAATTGCTTGAGTTGCACGGAGAATTCAACTCCAGTATTCAAGTTCGTAGCTTTTCTTTCTGCCACCAGATTTAGTCCAAGAATTGGTCTCTCTTCTGTCTGTTAAAAGTAGCATGTACCAACTTTGACTTACATTTCCAGTTTAAGATTGTGATATTTTCCGTCAAAACATGATAATAATAATATTTTGATATTTTCTTGCTTGGTTTGCATCAAAGTCACTGATTATCCTAATCCACTACTGGCTTAATTCTAGTCCCAGATTTGGTGTGGAATGCAGGCCTTGGTTTTTTTCCTTTCCCCAAGGTTTTGTGATTGATTTTCTTCCTGATTGTTGTTGTAGGTGCCACACCCATGGTACAAGCCAACAAAGAACAAGATTGTTCCCTGTGCAGCTTCGCTCTGCACTAGTTTGAGCCCTAACAAGAAATGCGCCTTACCACAGCAATGTGATTACCAGATCAAGTACACGGACAAGGCAACTTCACTCGGCGTGCTCGTCGCTGACAACTTCACACTGTCCCTGAGGAATTCATCCACTGTCCGTGCCAACCTCACCTTTGGGTAATAATATATGCCAATTTATGTTTCATTGCCTTAGTAGTGGTGTTTTAATTCCGTTCTTGATGTTTAATTGCTTCTGTTTTCAGCTGTGGATATGATCAGCAAGTGGGGAAGAATGGCGCAGTGCAGGCGGCGACGGACGGCTTGCTTGCGCTTGGGAAAGGATCAGTTAGCCTGCTCTCGCAGCTCAAGCAGCAAGGGATTACCAAGAATGTTGTTGGCCATTGCTTCAGCACGAATGGAGGAGGCTTCCTGTTCTTCGGGGATGATATCGTACCCACCTCGCGTGTAACTTGGGTTCCCATGGCTCGTACCACATCTGGGTAAGAATGCATTATTCTTAACATTTTGATAAATGTGTTGCCAATTGCAAATCTTGGATTTATTTTTAGTCTAAGAATTAGGCTATGTTGGTGTTTGGTTGATTTCTTGATCACCAGTGACATAGCATGGACCTAATGAAATGGCCCTGTTGTTGAAACAACATGACAACGTAAAAATTAATAAATTTTGAAGCTATCCTTATCTTTTTGCGCTTTGGAGCTACAGGAGGGTAAAAAAAATTCATCAACTTCACATGACAACTCAGTGATAATGCTCCTGTACAGTTGATTGCAACCCTGTTGAACGTTTCCAGTCTATCATCAAGCAGTGTATTTCATATTAATATCAATAAACTACAATAATAATTCAGGAAAAGGGTAAACACTTTAGCGTCTTAAAACGTGTTAACTCAGACTCTCTTTTTTGCTGGGAACTCAGACCACCTGAACTGAATGCCTGTATATAGGGTTTACATTCCGTGTCAACAGAAAGTTTTGTAAATTGCATAAGGTTTCAGTAAGACCTTTTGGCTTCACACGTTATACAATATTTTATTTTCAGGAATTACTACTCACCTGGCTCAGGAACACTGTACTTCGACCGACGCTCGCTAGGGGTGAAGCCAATGGAGGTGGTATTTGACAGCGGTAGTACCTACACCTACTTTGCCGCCCAGCCATACCAAGCAACTGTTTCTGCGGTAGATTTCAAACACAGTTCATTTTAACTGCCATCAATTTGAAGAAAGAAACAGTTAATCAATCGGATACTTGTCTTGTAGCTCAAAGCTGGTCTCAGCAAGTCACTTAAAGAAGTCTCAGACGTCAGTCTACCTCTTTGCTGGAAAGGGCAGAAGGTATTCAAATCTGTGTCAGAGGTCAAGAACGATTTCAAGTCACTGTTCTTGAACTTTGGCAAGAATTCTGTCATGGAGATCCCTCCGGAAAACTACCTCATTGTCACTGTAAGCATTCGATAACCCAACTTGCAGTAATTTTTACCAAACATTTACTGAAAAAACGAAAGCTAAAATCTTCTCATCTTTTTTGTGCCAGAAATATGGGAATGTGTGCTTAGGCATCCTTGATGGTACGGCTGCTAAACAGACATTCAACATAATTGGAGGTATAAATTCATACACACAGTACCCAGTTTCTAAAATTAGGATATCTGGGATCTTGTAATAATTGCAGTTGATCTTCTGTTCTGTAGACATCACAATGCAGGATCAGATGATAATTTATGACAATGAGAAAGGGCAGCTTGGATGGATCCGTGGGTCATGCAGTAGAAGCTCTAAGTCTATTATGTCTTACTTTCCATGATCATTTATCAGATCTAAATCATTAACCTATCCGTTCAAACACTGGCTGCACCTCAAGCACTATAGGGTGCCATCCAAATAAAAGTACTGTATGTTGTAGTGTATTAACATGAGCCTGAGGAAAATGAGGCAGAAAGGAGAGGAGAAGAGCCATTCAGATGTAGGCAGATAAAGTTACTGACATGTATTCTCCTCCTGTTCAAAATGAAATGGAGTCTATATTTTACCATCTCCTTTTACTTGCAGCTCTATCTTTCTATATGCAAGTATACGGTGCTTGCGTGCTTCAAATGGTTGCAGAACTGAATGCTGCACATACTGGACGACTTAAATAAATCATACTACTACTACCTGCACATACTGAACTATGTGGAGCTATCCTGCATTAACTGTTTATACTGAGGAATTGCACGTGCTGACCTATACTACTTCTAACATTGAACGCAAATCATACCAAGAGTTGTGTTCTGATCACGCAGTCTCTTACAAGAAGAAAAATAATAAGATGCAGGTTCAAATTTGCACAGATCGCGGTTCAGCTGTTTCTTAGTTCGAATAATGACAGAGAATATATATACCAATCTATCTGATGGCGCATGCTTAACATTGTAGACATTCCAACTGCTGGTATGAAAATCCCACTTCGAATGGGAGGTTCGTTCAGTTGTAACTGTATACCATAATATCCTTGCCAGTTTCTCTAGGATATTACTAGCAATAGCTTGCTTAGCACATTTCTCTTTTAATAGCAAGACAAGATGCCCCCTCCGTTAAGTTTAACTATTATCAAATAGTTGTTGCTTTATTTTGCAATGTAACACTATATATCTAAATAATGTGAACCAAACCGAGGAGAATAGAAAATGACAGAAAAGGGAGAATGTTTCTAAATATGATGGATTATTCGAGGTGAGATACAAATCAAAGCCAGTTGCAACTATCTAACTGAATGCTGCTACTGTCATGCAAATAAAGCCTGTACTGTCTTAACATGCCTGGCCAAAATGAGGGATGAATAGGAACAAGATGAGTGTGTAGTAGAGACAAATAGTAAGTATTTGTATGCTCATCCTGTTCATAATAAGACAGAATCCTTACTCTTGCATCCCATTTACTTGAGGCTTTTAAAAACAATGATACACAATATATCTGATGCTTGCATGCTTTTCAATTTTACTGAAAGAGTGTTATGCTTTTTAACGGACTCGGAACTGAATGTTCCACTGGATCAGGCAGGTAGCATTGTGAGTAGGTCTTGTCTAATCATATTTATCTTTTTATAATATGATGCGTGCTTCCATATACAAAAGATCCAAAGTGGTCAGACCCTCCCCTGGACCCTGCGCAAGCGGGAGCTACGTGCACTGGGCTGCCCTTTATAGTATGATGCTTGCTTCCATATATTTCTAATTTCAAAATAATTATTGCTTGCTGGAGTGGAGATTCAAACCATCTCCATGTTCCTTACCTATTTGGGGCTTTCCACAATGATTCCTTAGCACATATTTTGTAATGTAACCCAAGATATCCTTTTGTTGTGAATAAAATTATGGAAAGTGTGCTTAAAGAACGATCGAAACAGAAAGGAGAACCTTTCTACTCTAACATTATGGGGGAAATGACCATGAGTTCTAATTTCTGCATTAAATATATGCACATATCTGGAAGTTGCATTGCATATATGTGTATCATGTACAGCTAAGTAGAACAAAATAAATTGGTTTTCGAATTTCCAACGTGAAAAAATATCCGCAAAAATGTGTCATTTGCTATGCCATAACTTATCAAATGTATCTTCTCTACAGCATCTTGATGGAAATGTTTAGGTCATTTAGCCCTACAAGTAAATTCATCTCTAATATTATTGTTAGAGAAGGGAGAATAATTCTAAATACAATGAATTATTCTAGGTGAGATACAAACCAAGTCAGCTGTAACTTTTTGACTGAGTTCTGCTATTGCCATCGAAACAAAGTCTGTCCTGTCTTAACATGCCTGGCCAAAATGAGGGATGAATGGAAACAAGTGAGCATGTAGTGGAGGCAGACAAATAGTAAGTTACTAACCTCTTTGCTCTTCCTGTTCACAATAAGACGGACTCTTTAATTGAAGCTTTAAAAACTTAGATACACTATATATCTGATGCTTGCATGCTTTTCAATTTTTTGAAGATTATTTTGCTTTATATCGGACTCAGAACTGAATGTTCTATTGGATCAGGCAGGTAACATTGTGAGTAGGCCTTCTTACCTGTTTACTTTTCTGATCAGCTGCGTTCATGTAAATGGGATAGCTCCAACTCTTGTTTCAAGATTGAGTTGTACGCTGAAACTGCATTCTTGTAAATATGGGTTACTTCTCAAATCTGAGAAATTTAAAAACCAATCCTCATTGCTGACTGATGGTGTATATATAGTAATGGTATATGAAGATGAACTAGGCAAAAAATTAAGCTTTTACCTTTGAAATATCAAGCTCTAATCTGAAAAATTACAATTGCCAAATGCTGATCATTAACTTTGTCCTTTAAAACCAAAACCCTACTGTATGCACACACAAAAAATCATACTACTGTTGTTTGTTTAGTATTCAGAATTTAAACATTGACAGAGTAGAAATGATGACTTGTAGCAAGGATGATGTGGGATTATGATGAACAACAATTTACTACTTTTATCTCAAATTCCAAACCTTGTAGTCATTTATTCCTCGCTTTCCACATGAGTACTGAAATCAAAATTCAATATCGAATCAATTCGAATGCCCATTACGTTGTGTCATACATTGTAAATGACCTTGTCAGTTGTGATAATCATGAGTTGCAACAGTGTTAGTTGTGTTTTTATAGTATGATGATTGCTTCCATATATTTCTAGTTTCAAAATAATTGTTGCTTGCTGGAGTGGAGATTGAAACCGTCTCCATATTCCTTATCTATTTCTGCGGTTTCCACAATGGTTCCTTGGCACATATTTTGCAATTTAACACAATATATCCTTTTTTTGTGAACATAATTGTGGAAAGTGTGCTTAAAGAGCGACCGAGACAGAGACAGAAATGAGAACCTTTCTAATCTAACATTCGGCAAAAAAATGACCGTGAATTCTGCGGTTATCTTACTGGAAATGGACCACTGCTTTGATATGTCTTCATGTACTCTATATATGTTCACACAATTGAAGATTTTCGCATTAAGTATATGCACATATCTGGAAGTTGCATTGCATATATGTGTATCATGTATAGCTAAGTAGAACAAAATAAATTGTTTTTCAAGTTTTCAAGGTCGAAATGTTTAGATCATTTGGCATGGCATCATTTATCTGAATGTATCTTCTATACAGTATCTTGATGGGACTGTTCAGATCATTTAGCCCTATAAGTAAATCTATCACTAATCATTCTCGTATTTTTTTCTAAATATAATGAATTATTCGAGGTGAGATACAAACCAAATCATCTGCAACCATCTAAGTGAATGCCTCTACTGCCATCCAAATTAAGGCTGCCCTGTCTTAACATGCCTAGCCAAAATGGGGAGGAGCATACAGGTTAGTGACATGCTATTTGTCTCCACTACATTCTTTGTGAACATAATTGTGGAGCGTGTGCTTAAAGAATGACCAAAACAGATATGAGAACCTTTCTACTCTTACATTCTGGGAAAAGATTTGCGTGTTTTGCGGTTATCTTACTTGAAATGGACCACTATTTTCAGATGTACACTATATGTTCACACAATTTTAAAATGTATGCAGTAAAAATATGCATAAATCTAGAGGTTGCATTGCATATGTGTATCATGTACAGCTAAGTAGAACAAAAGAAATTTGTTTTGAATTTCCAATGTCAAAAATTGAGCTGCAAAAATGTGATGCCCATTAGTTTGCTAGACATGTATCATTGGCATGCCATCATTTATTTAAAATGTACTGTATCTTCTATGCAGTATCTTCATGGGAATGTTTGCATCATATTTAGCCTAAAAATAAGTAAACATATCACTAATTTTGAGCATCATGCACCTTATCACAATTTACTGGTCATTTATTTGTGTGAATTCTTAAAAATGGATGGCTGGTATAGTTATATCACCACCCCTTGTGCTCCAGCCAACCGCTGTTTTCAATTGAGTGATATAAATTATAATTATGTAAATCCATTTCTTTGTGACTTAATCTTCTTGCCAGCCTAAATTTCACTGAGTCTCAGTTGGAACACATGGAATTTGACATAAATTTGTTCTATTCCTGCTAGAATTTTGGAAAATTCCGTTGTTTTAAACAAGGATTTAATAGTCAGGGAACTCTAATGCCATTTGCTCATTAGCAAAGGCAGGGGTATACTATTTTTGAAAACATAACTATACATTCTGAACCCCCGCCCGGCATAAGTTGCTAAGCCCGAATACAACATCACTTGAGAAGAAAATAAACATTAAAGCCCGCAAAATATGCGAAGGAAAATAAACTAAGGCATACTACAAAGCAGTGGAGGAAACTAAGCTCCGAAGCCAACGGCTATAAATACCTGACCACCCTGTTCTCACCATCCAGAGAAACACAGTTTGAAATCACACTGCTGCCTTCTTCCCCCACCATGGCTGCCAGGTGGTCTCCAATCATCGGTCTCCTCCTGCTCCTGCTCCCACTCGTGCCGTCCTCCTCCTCCGCCATCACGCTCCCGCTCCATGGCAACGTCTACCCTGTCGGGTATGTATGTTTCTCTGATCCTTACATGGCAATTGACAAGCTTTGGTCGTCCTTCTCAGGCTTAAAGTTTTCTTTCTCCGTATATTTGACACGCTTTTCTGTACCACTGCAGCCACTACTATGTTACGTTGCAGATTGGTAAACCCCTGAAAACCTACTTCTTGGACATCGACACCGGAAGCAACCTCACCTGGCTGGAGTGTCACCACCCGCACCTCGGCTGCCAGCACTGCACCCAGGTACACTCAATTCTGTGATATCACATACAGTACTATGTTACAACTGTAATATTTGTGTTTGATGCCAAGTGTTCTGTTCTGTCCAAGGTCATTGGCAAAAAATGTACTGCACTCTTGGCATGATCTTTGCTTTCGTGCTTGACTATTCCAGAGGCATAAACACTCATATTACTCGCCACAACTTAGCAACTTGAAGGTGGGATGTCAACACAAGTACTGTGTTGCACTGCAGAAAGACCTGCCAGGTAGGAACCCTCAATGCCCCATTAAGGAGCCACATCAATGCCACTACAAAATTCGATACCTCGATGGGACGACAGAAGGTGTCCTCTCCCTTGACAAGATCTCTATCGGGGGAAAGGAAAACAATATTGCGTTAGGGTAAGAACTAGCCATTCACCGTCTGTTCAGTGCTTACTGAACTTGGATGTCGATGATTTTTCACCTTTCGTTTTATGCAGATGTGGATACAACCAGCACCCACGGAAACCATCGCCCGTACATGGCATCCTTGGCCTTGGGATGGGAACGGTGGGTTTTGTCCCGCAACTCAAGCTGCAGAAGATGATTTCCAAGAACATCATTGGGCATTGCCTTGGCAAGGATGGAGGGGGCTACCTCTTCTTTGGGGACAAGCAGTTTGGCTCGGAAGGCATAACCTGGGCACCCATGAGAAGATACGAGTAAGCACTATTGCTTATCAATTTCAAGAGCTTGTTTGTGATCATTAGTTGATGAAGTTTGGGGTGCCAATTTCAGTTTTTGGTTTTTGCTCCCCTGTTAGCCTTGCATAACTGTAATAAGTATCTAGTAAACATTTATACTTAGAATGTTGCAGACTTTTTGCTCCCCGGTATGTGTCGAAAGGGGTTGTATAGTTACAAAACGATATTGTTGATACCTGTTTTCTTTTCACTTGGTTCTAAACATTTATACAAGACCATTTGTTGCAGACTTTTCTACTCACCTGGTCAAGCAACACTACACCTGGACGGACAGCCAGAGCCTATATACAAGCATGGAGTGAATGCTGTCTTTGACAGTGGTTCCACCTACAACTACATACCTGCCCGGATATACAGTCCTTTTGTTCGTAAGGTATTTACCGAACCGCAGTGCATTATGGTGCCCATACATTTGGACAGAGACATGGAACATGCAAGTCATGGCATTTGGATCTTGCAGGTGAGACATATGATCGGCAGTTCACACCATGAGGTGCATGATGATGACCTGCCACATTGCTGGAAATTCAAATCTATCGACGAGGTTAAGAGGCTGTTCAAGCCACTTTCATTGCAGTTTGACAACAAAATTGCCATGCATATCCCTGCTATGAACTACCTCATCCACGCGGTAAACGTTTGATGACTCAATTGACTGCAAAGAGTGAAACTGCAAATTACAGAAGCTAACATGTCCTTACAAATTTGTGTCAGAGAAGCAATAATTGGTGCCTGGCCATCCTCAACGGAACGCACGTTGGTGAAGACCGACGGATCTTAATTGGAGGTCTGAACTTGACAAACATGTTCCATTTTCTGAAACTAGTGCACCAGGCATACATGTTTGCAATAATCTCCATTTTGATCTTTTGTTTTGCAGACGCTACAATGCGGGATATGCTTGTGATATACGACAATCAGCATGGTATGCTGGGATGGGTTAACAACCAACAGTGCACCACGCCTCATCCTGCTTCGCGTCTCTGAGTAAAGTTTGCATGGAGATACATCTTGGTAAAAGATAGATGGGCTTGGGAGTAGGCAAGGGGTCATAACTCTTAGCAAGAATGAAGTGATGATGTTGATAGATCTTGTATGATCCTCTTGCTCATAATAAAATGGAGTTCTTTGGTTGCATTCCTGCTTGTCTATGTTTATCTGAACAATCTAAAGCTTTTTTTTGCGGGAATCTGAACAATCTGAAGCTGACATGCCAACCTAGTTTTACAAGGAGGTAAAGCAGAAAAGGGAAAAAGCTTACACATTTACACATTCCTGACTTTTTCTTGAACAGATTCTTGCAACCGGAGAACATAGCTGCGTTCAGTTTTCTTACATTTTTTGCTGCCATGTGCGGCTGTACCCCCTCTGTGCCCTTGCACTCTTGTGTTTTCAGTGAAATCTCCGTTTCAGGTGGGGTGCTTCCCCACGGTTGCCGTTTAAGGAATGAAAAACAGTTATAGAATAGCTCGTCGACAGAATTACTCTCTGCAAGCAGCTGAATCCACAGAAAGAGAAACTGAATAAAGAGGACATGAGTGAGAACGAACAGTTAGGTGTGAGCAATCGAACGAACTCGGAGGATGACCCGTCGATTGCATCTATCAATTAAACCACCTTCATCCCCCAGACTCGTGAAACCTCACAAAATAGATGGGAGGGATAGACAAATAAATGTAGGAAGAGAGATAGTGACAATGATAGATTTTCATCATAGTAAATCTTATGAATTAAACAATCCATATTCAAAAAAATTGCGGAATCCTAATCCTAAGAAATTCATATGAAGATTGTTTGTAAACATGATAATATTTAAAACCGCGTTATTCTAAAATCTCAAGAAGGCACTAACATGGTAAGTACCAAAAATTGAGCCATTTGAAGTCGCGTGATCGGATTATTTGCCGCCTCATGTAGCTTTATTTTTCTTATTATTTATTTTCTAGCAACCAGGCAGGCAAAACAGGCTTGCTCCATCTGTATGATGCACCTTGCGGACGAATTGAATCTCCATCACCCCTTATTATATGTAGCTAACCCAACATTAACACAGACAGCCATCAGCTTAGTTGGTACGGGCATATAGGTTCAAACCGAGAACTCCTGCTCGACACCTTTTTTTTAGTAACATCCTGCTCGACACCTGTGAGTAGACCTGGCCATCCTCCGGGCCGGGCCGGGCTTCGGGCCGGGCCTGACCAAGCCCAAGGTAGAAAACTCAGGCCCGAGCCCGGCCCGGCCCGGCCGTCGGGCCTAGTTTTCAGACCCGAGCCCGGCCCATCACAGCAAAAAACACGTCGGGCCTTGGGCCTCGGGCCGGGCCTCTTCAGTAAATGGCATAAACAGCGGGCCCAGGCCCGGCCCGACCTAGTCTTTGGGCTCAAAACCTAGGCCCAGGCCCGGCCCGGGAGCAGCGTCGGGCCGGGCTTTTTCGGGCCGGGCTGTTCGGGCCGGGCGGCCCATGGCCAGGACTACCTGTGAGCCTCAAATTGAGGAGTTTTCGCTGAAGGCAGGCGCAAAATGGGCCTGCCCATTTTTTACTGCGATCCGTCTTTCTTTTTCGGTCGGTTTTTATATTAAATCATTTTAAAATATATATGTTTTTTAAATGTGAAAAAATCTTTAGAGTGAACAAATTTGGAAATGCGAATAATTTTTGAAAATGTGAACAAAAAATTTCAGAAATGTGAATGTTTTTTTGGAATTGCAAACAAGTTTCTAACTCCAAAAAAATGTGATTTTTAAAAAATGAACAAAATTTGAAGACATGAACACCTTTTCACAATATGAACATTTTAAAAATTCTGAACAAATTTCAAAAAAGCAAACAAAATTTTAAAACATGAACCTTGAAACTGTGAATTGTTCTGAGTTGTGAACGTATTATTAAAATTGGTTTTTTGTTTGGTAAACCTGTACAATTTATGAAAATAAAAAAATAAAAAACTATGTATGTTTTTTAAAATTGTAAACAAAATTTTGCAACTAGAACAAATTTAAAAATTCTATAAAATATTTGTAAAAAAGAAGAATAAAAATAAAAAGAAACAGAAAATAGAAAAAGACGAAGAGAAAAACTATGGGGAAAAAAAGAAATAAATGCAACTCGTTAATTGTGCTGGCCCAAGCGGGCAAGGCCCATAGCATGGCCGAGCGCCATGAATGAAAGAAAAGCTTTTCGGTCACTTATAGATGGATTGCAGGTTGATGACACAAAATTTTAGGGGGGATTATGCAAAATAGCATAATGGACGGGCAAAAACACCTCATACTTTTTTTAACACACTATAGACGCAAGCGTTCATATATACGCGCATATACATTCACTCATATGAACGCACACACGGCATATCATGTTTATATTTTTACGAAGTCACCGTACGCGTCTCGTAGTCGACGGGAATGTCTCTTCCCACTGAACGCGCATCGCCGAAAATCGTGAAGTAAATTCAGAATAATTTCGCGCGGGCACCATGGCTTGGTCCCTATGGGCTGGGTACACCACCGTCCTCCTAACTATCCAACCAGAGGTTGATTCGCCGCTCCGTACTTTATTAGTAGGTATATATAAATATAGATATAGAGATATAGATATAGATTAATTCCTAAGATGTGCTTTGTTGAAAGAGAGATGTGTCAACAAGTAGAGTCTGGTGCTTTGTGGCGATCGGATGCAAAAAATAACGAAATGAGCTATCTTCAGAGATCTAGTACCTGTGTTTAATCAGTGTACGACATATGGTCATGAACTCATGACTCTCGGTTAATAACTGTACTGTACGGCACATGGTCATGATCATATTTTACATTTTTAAACTTTTGCATGACTGGACTCAACATGGGCTCATGATTCCCATCGCAAAGTACAAAAGGCATATCCTAGCAGCCGGATCCCCTGTCACGGTGCCCGAGGCGGAGGTGGTGGCGGGCCCCGCCGGCGGCACGCAGCGCCTCGTCGCCGTCGAATCGTCGATCGTGAGCAAGCATTAAAGAAAGTGGTACGTGTACATGGTCGCTACCTTGGCGAGCAAGAACCCCCGTGTGTCAACGGATTCCACCGTTGCTAGTGCACTCTGATTCAGAGTCGAGTCGACATGTCGTTTAATTTATATCCCTATGCCTGATTGCCTGTGCTTCTGTGATGATAGTACACAAACTTGTAGCAGTATTTTATGCCAGCTTGGTTAAAAAACTCGAACGGTTCCCCGCGTATGACACATAGTAATCACCAAAGCATCGCATTCTGGGCATGCAAGGCTGCTGTGGTGAGCTCATTATCAACGGTGGCAAGAACAGAGCATGGTCGCATTGCTTCCGTTCGGAATTATTTGTCACTGAAATAGATAAAAATATATATATAACTAAAATACGTCTAAATACATTCATTTCTCCGACAAGTAATTTTAAACGGAGTGAGTACTACGTATTACGTTGTTGCGTGCAGATAATTCTTTCACGGGTGGACTGATGGGTCACGGACTATTGATCGTCGAGCAGGTGCCGGTACGGTCCTTCGTGACAAGAGCAACAACATCATCTTTACATCGCTTTTCTCATGCAGGAATGTCTTGGTATCGAAACTTTGTGCTTGCATGGAAGGGTTATAGGTCGCTATTCAAAGAACAGAGCTTTCTATACATCCGGAGGTGGATTCTTTTGCAATAGTTAACATGATCAACGATGAGAATATGGACAGATCAAAATTTGCTTCCTTGGTGGGAGAGATCAAGCATATGAGGAGTCTTCCGTAGAACTTGTGTTTCCCATGTTACTCGTAGCCAAAATACTGTTAGTAATTTTTTGGCTAAGTGTGCTAGAACCGAAGGTAGAACTGTTCTTTGGTTGAACTCAGTTCTTTTCAGAGGTAGTTGCTCTTTGTAATTCAGATTATAGCGTTGCTGCTACTTGAGCAATACTACAAGTTTTACCCGGAAAAAGGAAAAAACTGTACGCAGGACATTGTCGTAGATGGTCGGCCCCGCCGTGCAGGAGCACGCAACTCGCCGTCGCCGTCGTACAGAGGACTCTGCGCCCACCCACCCACTTTGCTACCGGATCAGGAAGGGAAAGCCGGACTCGCGATCGTGTCGCCGCATAGTCTATCCATCATCTAATTTCCTTTCTTTAGATTCTTCTCGGTTTGTGCACTTGGCATTTTACTAGCTACCAGCACTAGCAGCAACTCATGAAAAGAAAGGAAAAAGGAGACGGAGAAGGACTAGCGGCCGGACGCAGCCTGCCTTCGGCACCAACTTTCCAAATGTGTCAACTGGTTCCATCATTCCTAGTGCAATCTGACTCATGTTAGTTACTGGATTCTCGAACTCCACGGCGTTATTTCATCTTATGGTCTCGTCTAACTGGTGTGCCTATGCATTTGATTGTTCAGTTAAACTTGCAGTACCTTTATGCCAACTTAGGTGAGGTCGCAGCAGTCGACCAACCTACGCATCGAGCCATGCACGTAGATATATACTACTCTCCCCGTTTTGAAAATATTTGAACTTTTATGTTTGTTCGAAGTCAAACATCTTTGAATTTTGCCAAGTTTATGATGATGTGCTGCTAGAGTTGCTCTGAGTGCATCTTCATTTTCGGCTGCAGCCTGCACTACCCTACCCTCTCAAGCACGCGTGCCCTTGTTTAAATTTTACTGCTACCATGCTGCTCGCATCTGGCTCACCGGCCGGACTGGCTCGATCGACCAGGTGGAGTTGGTGGTGTCCGAGCGTCACATTATACACAAACGGCCATTGGCAGCCGCGAGGCGAGGACGCGGTGTGCAGCCACCAAAGTCCCACATGATCTCCCGTCGCCTCCGCTGGACTACATGATGAGCGGCGGGGCCCGGCCGCCGATGCTCGCGGGATATCCGTGCTCAGGTATCCGTACGTCGCAGTTGACCGGCCTGTGGGCTGCCGCCTACATGCGCCGTCACATGCCTCCAGTGTATTTCTCCGAGAAAGATGCCCCATCACATGATACTGAATCTATAGTTGCAGGGTGGAGCATCGCGCGTACAATTATTTTACGTGCTGCCCATGTGCGACGACCGGAGCGTGCATGCATGGCCCTGCATGGAAACATGGAAGGATGGGTTGTCCTAACAACCTCGTTCTAACCACACTGCAGGCATTGCTAGGCTAGCAACCTCATTGTAACCGCATTGCAGGCACAGATCATGCACGATATTCGTTGCTGTTCTACAGATTATCCATTGTGCATCTCGGATACATTGATCTTGAGTTTCTGGAAAAAAGTTTCTGGATGAAAACCGGACTCTTGTCGGTTATACCTACTAATGACTATTAAAGGAAAATTGCTTGAAGTTGGTTTGGACTTGATCTTCAGATGAAGACCCACTAGCTAACCTTCGATGGCTGGATCCAGCGACGGCGGCATTTATGCGTTGTTTCATTTCTGGAGGTGTTGCCATTGGAGAACGTTTCTTGTAGTTATTGTGTTGTTAAAAGATAATTGATGCCGTTGATCGCTGTCGCATCGCTTCGAGGTCTTTTCTTTTTCCTCCATCTAATTAAGCATAGTTATGGTCCGGTAGACATGTGATTATTTGTGTGTGTTTGTGTGTGTTGGTGTTGATTATGTGCAGCCCAGATTGTGTGTATGCTCATCATGTTTGTATCCTTGATACAACAATATTACTCAATAAAAAGCTATCTTTACCGTAACAAAATCTTTGTTTGAACATAACATGTTTAGCTAGCTTCTTGAAACACATCATTTTTTTGCAACTATTGTTATGTGTGAGTGCCCTACGATACAACAATTGCTTAAAATTGGATGGCCCTCCGTTCGTAGAGTAAATTTACCTTTGGATGCATGAGTTTGTTTTCCCTGAATACAGCAATAGTTCCAAGGTGCTTAATCAAGACAATACATAATTACAAACCGCGCACTTTGGCCATCCCCTCCATTACAACATATCCGCTGTCCAAAACTTGAACTTAGGACGCGCCCACGGCAGAATACTGGTAGACCGAGAGGACGTATCCAGTGCACCAGTCAAATTGGTGCACCGAATGCTCCGGTGACTTTTCAACCATTAGATGAAAAGGCAATGGGTCAGATTGGACCACGACATTTTTACAGAAATATCCTTATAGTTCATTGCATTTGAACCGCACTCTGCACCACACTCTTGTTGGAAATATGCCCTAGAGGCAATAATAAAAGCATTATTATTATATTTCCTTATTCATGATAATTGTCTTTATTCGTGCTATAATTGTGTTATCCGGAAATCGTAATACATGTGTGAATAACAGACAACAACGTGTCCCTAGTAAGCCTCTAGTTGACTAGCTCGTTGATCAAAAGATAGTCATGGTTTCCTGACTATGGGCATTGGATGTCAATGATAACGAGATCACATCATAAGGAGAATGATGTGATGGACAAGACCCAATCCTAAACATAGCATAAGATCGCATAGTTCGTTTGCTAGAGTTTTCCAATGTCAAGTATCCTTTCCTTAGACCATGAGATCGTGTAACTCCCGGATACCGTAGGAGTGCTTTGGGTGTGCCAAACGTCACAACGTAACTGGGTGACTATAAAGGTATACTACGGGTATCTCTGAAAGTGCCTGTTGGGTTGACACGGATCGAGACTGGGATTTGTCACTCCGCTTGACGGAGAGGTATCACCGGGCCCTCTCGGTAATGCATCATCATAATGAGCTCAATGTGATCAAAGTGTTTGATCACGGGATCATGCATTACGGTACGAGAAAAGTGACTTGTCAGTAACGAGATTGAACGAGGTATTGGGATACCGACGATCGAATCTCGGGCAAGTAAAATACTGATTGACAAAGGAATCGTATACGGGATTAATTGAATCCTCGACATCGTGGTTCATCCGATGAGATCATCGTGGAGCATGTGGGAGCCAACATGGGTATCCAGATCCCGTTGTTGGTTATTGCCCGAGAGCCGTCTCGGTCATGTCTGCATGTCTCCCGAACCCGTAGGGTCTACACACTTAAGGTTCGGTGACGCTAGGGTTGTGAAGATATGTATATGCAGTAACCCGAATGTTGTTCGAGTCCCGGATGAGATCCCGGACGTCACGAGGAGTTTCGGAATGGTCCGGAGGTAAAGAATTATATATAGAAAGTGCTGTTTTGGCCATCGGGACAACTTTCGGGGTTATCGGTATTGTACCGGGACCACCGGAGGGTCCCGGGGGGTCCACCGGGTGGGACCACCTGCCTCGGGGGCCACATGGGCTCTAGGGGGTGCGCCTTGGCCTGCATGGGCCAAGGGAACCAGCCCCTAGAGGCCCATGCGCCTAGAAAGGGGAAACCCTAAAGAGGGGGGGCGCCCTCTTGCTTGGGGGGCAAGCCCCACCCTTGGCCGCCGCCCCCCTAGGAGATTGCATCTCCTAGGGCCGGCGCCCCCCCTAGGGGGCTATATAAAGGGGGGAGGGGAGGGGGGCAGCGCACTCTTGCTCCTGGCGCCTCCCTCTCCCTCTCCAACATCTCCTCCTCCTTCGTAGAGCTCGGCGAAGCCCTGCCGGAGTACTGCAGCTCCACCATCACCACGCCGTCGTGCTGCTGCTGGAGCCATCTTCCTCAACCTCTCCTTTGCCTTGCTGGATCAAGAAGAAGGAGACGTTACGCTGACCGTACGTGTGTTGAACGCGGAGGTGTCGTCCTTTCGGTGCTAGGATCTCCGGTGATTTGGATCACGTCGTGTACGACTACCTCATCCCCGTTCGTTGAACGCTTCCGCTCGCAATCTACAAAGTGGTATGTAGATGCAATCTCTCTCCCATGACTCGTTGCTAGATGAACTCATAGATGGATCTTGGTGAAACCGTAGGGAAAATTTTAATTTTCTGCAACGTTCCCCAACAGTGGCATCATGAGCTAGGTCTATGCGTAGTTCTCTATTGCACGAGTAGAACACAATTTGTTGTGGGCGTAGATGTTGTCAACTTTCTTGCCGCTACTAGTCTTATCTTGCTTCAGCGGTATTGTGGGATGAAGCGACCCGGACCAACCTTACACCTACTCTTACGTGAGACCGGTTCCACCGACTAACATGCACTAGTTGCATAAGATGGCTGGCGGGTGTCTGTCTCTCCCACTTTAGTTGGAGCGGATTCGATGAAAAGGGTCCTTATGAAGGGTAAATAGAAGTTGACAAATCACGTTGTGGCTTTCACGTAGGTAAGAAAACGTTCTTGCTAGAACCCTAATTCAGCCACGTAAAACTTGCAACAACAATTAGAGGACGTCTAACTTGTTTTTGCAGCAAGTGCTTTGTGATATGATATGGCCAAATTTGTGATGAATGATGAATGATCTATATGTGATGTATGAGATGTTCATGCTATTGTAATAGGAATCACGACTTGCATGTCGATGAGTATGACAACCGGCAGGAGCCATAGGAGTTGTCTTTATTTTTGTATGACCTGCGCTCATTGAGAAACGCCATGTAAATTACTTTACTTTATTGCTAATCGCGTTAGCCATAGTAGTAGAAGTAATAGTTGGCGAGCAACTTCATGGAGACACGATGATGGAGATCATGATGATGGAGATCATGGTGTCAAGCCGGTGACAAGATGATCATGGAGCCCCAAGATGGAGATCAAAGGAGCTATGTGATATTGGCCATATCATGTCACGTTTATTATTTGATTGCATGTGATATTTATCATGTTTTGCATCTTGTTTACTTAGAACGACGGTAGTAAATAAGATGATCCCTCATAATAATTTCAAGAAGTGTTCCCCCTAACTGTGCACCGTTGCGACAGTTCGTTGTTTCGAAGCACCACGTGATGATCGGGTGTGATAGATTCTAACGTTCACATACAACGGGTGTAAGACAGATTTACACATGCAAACACTTAGGTTGACTTGACGAGCCTAGCATGTACAGACATGGCCTCGGAACACAGAAGACCGAAAGGTCGAGCATGAGTCGTATAGAAGATACGATCAACATGTAGATGTTCACCAATGTTGACTAGTCCGTCTCACGTGATGATCGGACACGGCCTAGTTGACTTGGATCATGTAATACTTAGATGACTAGAAGAGGGATGTCTATCTAAGTGGGAGTTCATTAAATAATTTGATTAAATGAACTTTATTATCATGAACTTAGTCTAAAATATTTATAATATGTCTTGTAGATCAAATGGCCAACGTAGTCCTCAACTTCAGCGCGTTCCTAGAGAAAACCAAGCTGAAAGACGATGGCAGCAACTATACGGACTGGGTCCGGAACCTGAGGATCATCCTCATAGCTGCTAAGAAAGATTATGTCCTACGAGCACCGCTGGGTGACGCACCTATTCTCCCTGCAGAACAAGACGTTATGAACGCTTGGCAGTCATGTTCCGATGATTACTCCCTCGTTCAGTGCGGCATGCTTTACAGCTTAGAGCCGGGGCTCCAAAAGCGTTTTGAGAGACATGGAGCATATGAGATGTTCGAAGAGCTGAAAATGGTTTTTCAAGCTCATGCCCGGGTCGAGAGATATGAAGTCTCCGACAAATTCTTTAGCTGTAAGATGGAGGAAAATAGCTCTGTCAGTGAACACATACTCAAGATGTTTGGGTTGCACAACCGCTTGACTCAACTGGAAGTTAATCTCCCGGATGAAGCGGTCATTGACAGAATCCTCCAGTCGCTTCCACCTAGCTACAAGAGCTTTGTGATGAACTACAATATGCAGGGGATGGTAAAGACCATTCCTGAGGTATATGCTATGCTGAAATCAGCAGAGGTAGAAATCAAGAAGGAGCATCAAGTGTTGATGGTGAATAAAACCACTAAGTTCAAGAAGGGCAAGGGTAAAAAGAACTTCAAGAAGGACGGCAAGGAAGTTGCCGCGCCCGGTAAGCAAGTTGCCGGGAAGAAGCCAAAGAATGGACCCAAGCCCGAGACTGAGTGTTTTTATTGCAAGGGAAGTGGTCACTGGAAGCGGAACTGCCCCAAATACTTAGCGGACAAGAAGGCCGGCAAAACCAAAGGTATATGTGATATACATGTAATTGATGTGTACCTTACCAGTACTCGTAGTAGCTCTTGGGTATTTGATACCGGTGCAGTTGCTCACATTTGTAACTCAAAGCAGGAGCTGCGGAATAAACGGAGACTGGCGAAGGACGAGGTGACGATGCGCGTCGGGAATGGTTCCAAGGTCGATGTGATCGCCGTCGGCACGCTACCTCTACATTTACCTACGGGATTAGTTTTAAACCTCAATAATTGTTATTTAGTGCCAAGTTTGAGCATGAACATTGTATTTGGATCTCGTTTAATTCGAGATGGCTACTCATTTAAATCCGAGAATAATGGTTGTTCTATTTATATGAGAGATATGTTTTATGGTCATGCTCCGATGGTTAATGGTTTACTCTTAATGAATCTCGTACGTGATGATACACATATTCATAGTGTGAATACCAAAGTTGATAACAATAGTCCCATATATTTGTGGCACTACTGCCTTGGTCACATAGGTGTCAAACGCATGAAGAAGCTCCATGCAGATGGACTTTTAGAGTCTCTTGATTATGAATCATTTGACACGTGCGAACCATGCCTCATGGGTAAAATGACCAAGACTCCGTTCTCAGGAACGATGGAGCGAGCAACCAACTTATTGGAAATCATACATACCGATGTGTGCGGTTCAATGAGTGTTGAGGCTCGCGGTGGCTATCGTTATGTTCTCATCCTCACTGATGACTTGAGTAGATATGGGTATATCTACTTAATGAAACACAAGTCTGAAACCTTTGAAAAGTTCAAGGAATTTCAGAGTGAGGTTGAAAATCAACGTGATAAAAAGATCAAGTTTCTACGATCAGATCGTGGAGGAGAATACTTGAGTCATGAATTTGGCACACACTTAAGAAAATGTGGAATAGTTTCACAACTCACGCCGCCTGGAACACCTCAGTGTAATGGTGTGTCCGAACGTCGTAATCGCACTCTATTAGATATGGTGCGATCTATGATGTCTCTTACCGAC
The DNA here is from genome assembly GCA_032464435.1 of Aegilops umbellulata. Lineage (NCBI taxonomy): Eukaryota > Viridiplantae > Streptophyta > Magnoliopsida > Poales > Poaceae > Aegilops > Aegilops umbellulata. The sequence goes on along the minus strand of CP136059.1, from coordinate 223,627,742 downwards.
TTACCGCTATCTTTTTGGGGTTATGCTTTAGAGACTGCCGCATTCACTTTAAATAGGGCTCCGTCGAAATCCGTTGAGACGACACCGTATGAATTATGGTTTGGGAAGAAACCTAAGCGGTCGTTTCTAAAAGTTTGGGGATGCGATGCTTATGTCAAGAAACTTCAACCTGAAAAGCTCGAACCCAAGTCGGAAAAATGCGTCTTCATAGGATACCCTAAAGAAACTGTTGGGTATACCTTCTACCTCAGATCCGAAGGTAAGATCTTTGTTGCCAAGAATGGATCCTTTCTAGAGAAGGAGTTTCTCTCGAAAGAAGTAAGTGGGAGGAAAGTAGAACTTGATGAAGTGTTACCTCTTGAACCGGAAAATGGCGAAACTCAAGAAAACATTCCTGAGGTGCCTGCACCGACTAGAGAGGAAATTAATGATGATGATCAAGATGCTTCTAATCAAGTTCCTACTGAAATTCGAAGGTCCACAAGGACACGTTCCGCACCAGAGTAGTACGACAACCCTGTCTTGGAAATCATGTTGTTAGACAACGGTTAGCCTTCGAACTATGAGGAAGCAATGGCGGGCCCAGATTCTGACAAATGGCTGGAAGCCATGAAATCCGAGATAGGATCCATGTATGAAAACAAAGTATGGACTTTGACTAACTTGCCCGTTGAGCGGCGAGCCATAGAAAATAAATGGATCTTTAAGAAGAAGACAAACGCGGATGGTAATGTGACCATCTATAAAGCTCGGCTTGTCGCTAAGGGTTATCGACAAGTTCAAGGAATTGACTACGATGAGACTTCCTCACCGGTAGCGAAGCTGAAGTCCGTCCGAATCATGTTAGCAATTGCCGCATTCTACGATTATGAAATATGGCAAATGGACGTCAAAACGGCATTCCTTAATGGTTTCCTTAAGGAAGAATTGTATATGATGCAGCCGGAAGGTTTTGTCGATCCTAAGAATGCTGACAAGGTGTGCAAGCTCCAACGCTCGATTTATGGGCTGGTGCAAGCATCTTGGAGTTGGAACATTCGCTTTGATGAGATGATCAAAGCGTTTGGGTTTACGCAGACTTATGGAGAAGCCTGCGTTTACAAGAAAGTGAGTGGGAGCTCTGTAGCATTTCTCATATTATATGTAGACGACATACTCTTGATGGGAAATGATATAGAACTCTTGGACAGCATTAAGGCCTACTTGAATAAGAGTTTTTCAATGAAGGACCTTGGAGAAGCTGCTTATATATTAGACATCAAGATCTATAGAGATAGATCGAGACGCCTCATAGGTCTTTCACAAAGCACATACCTTGATAAAATATTGAAGAAGTTCAATATGGATCAATCTAAGAAAGGGTTCTTACCTGTGTTACAAGGTGTGAAATTGAGCTCAGCTCAATGTCCGACCACGGCAGAAGATATAGAAGAGATTAGTGTCATCCCCTATGCCTCAGCCATAGGTTATATTATGTATGCCATGCTGTGTACCAGACCTGACGTAAACCTTGCCGTAAGTTTGGTAGGAAGGTACCAAAGTAATCCCGGCAAGGAACACTGGACAGCGGTCAAGAATATCCTGAAGTACCTGAAAAGGACTAAGGAAATGTTTCTCGTTTATGGAGGTGACGAAGAGCTCGTCGTAAAGGGTTACGTCGATGCTAGCTTCGACACAGATCTGGATGACTCTAAGTCACAAACCGGATACGTGTATATTTTGAATGGTGGGGCTGTAAGCTGGTGCAGTTGCAAGCAAAGCGTCGTGGCGGGATCTACATGTGAAGCGGAGTACATGGCAGCCTCGGAGGCAGCACATGAAGCAATTTGGGTGAAGGAGTTCATCACCGACCTCGGAGTCATACCCAATGCGTCGGGGCCAATCAAACTCTTCTGTGACAACACTGGAGCTATTGCACTTGCAAAGGAGCCCAGGTTTCACAAGAAGACTAGGCACATCAAGCGTCGCTTCAACTCCATTCGTGAAAATGTTCAAGATGGAGACATAGAAATTTGTAAAGTGCACACGGATCTGAATGTCGCAGATCCGTTGACTAAACCTCTCCCTAAGGCAAAACATGATCAGCACCAGAACTCTATGGGTGTTCGATTCATCACAATGTAACTAGATTATTGACTCTAGTGCAAGTGGGAGACTGTTGGAAATATGCCCTAGAGGCAATAATAAAAGCACTATTATTATATTTCCTTATTCATGATAGTTGTCTTTATTCATGCTATAATTGTGTTATCTCGAAATCGTAATACATGTGTGAATAACAGACAACAACGTGTCCCTAGTAAGCCTCTAGTTGACTAGCTCGTTGATCAAAAGATAGTCATGGTTTCCTGACTATGGGCATTGGATGTCAATGATAACGAGATCACATCATAAGGAGAATGATGTGATGGACAAGACCCAATCCTAAACATAGCATAAGATCGCATAGTTCGTTTGCTAGAGTTTTCCAATGTCAAGTATCCTTTCCTTAGACCATGAGATCGTGTAACTCCCGGATACCGTAGGAGTGCTTTGGGTGTGCCAAACGTCACAACGTAACTGGGTGACTATAAAGGTATACTACGGGTATCTCTGAAAGTGTCTGTTGGGTTGACACGGATCGAGACTGGGATTTGTCACTCCGCTTGACGGAGAGGTATCACCGGGCCCTCTCGGTAATGCATCATCATAATGAGCTCAATGTGATCAAAGTGTTTGATCACGGGATCATGCATTACGGTACGAGAAAAGTGACTTGCCGGTAACGAGATTGAACGAGGTATTGGGATACCGACGATCGAATCTCGGGCAAGTAAAATACCGATTGACAAAGGGAATCGTATACGGGATTAATTGAATCCTCGACATCGTGGTTCATCCGATGAGATCATCGTGGAGCATGTGGGAGCCAACATGGGTATCCAGATCCCGCTGTTGGTTATTGCCCGAGAGCCGTCTCGGTCATGTCTGCATGTCTCCCGAACCCGTAGGGTCTACACACTTAAGGTTCGGTGACGCTAGGGTTGTGAAGATATGTATATGCAGTAACCCGAATGTTGTTCGGAGTCCCGGATGAGATCCCGGACGTCACGAGGAGTTTCGGAATGGTCCGGAGGTAAAGAGTTATATATAGAAAGTGCTGTTTTGGCCATAGGGACAAGTTTTGGGGTTATCGGTATTGTACCGGGACCACCGGAGGGTCCCGGGGGGTCCACCGGGTGGGACCACCTGCCTCGGGGGCCACATGGGCTCTAGGGGGTGCGCCTTGGCCTGCATTGGCCAAGGGAACCAGCCCCTAGAGGCCCATGCGCCTAGAAAGGGGAAACCCTAAAGAGGGGGGGCGCTGTAACGCCCCAGATGTAACTTGCCATATTTGTAATCCAACTCTTTCCATTTCCGGCTATGTGTTATGATATTTCAACCGTGTTGGGTTTCCCCTCGTTTTGCATTTTGGTTATGTCATGCATTTCATATCATGTCACCATGTGCATCGCATTCGCATACGTGTTCGTCTCATAAATCCGAGCATCTTTCCCGTTGTCCGTTTTGCAATCCGGCGCTCCTATGTCTCCCGGCGTCCCCGTTTACATTTCTTCTTGAGCGGGTATTAAACATTCTCGGAATGGACCGAGGCTTGACATGTGGTCTCGGTATAGCACCGGTAGACCGCCTGTCAAGTTTCGGGTCAACCGGAGTTCGTTTGGTACTCCAACGGTTAACCGGGTAACCGTGAAGGCCTCGTGTGTGTTGCAGCCCAACACCCGTTCAAAACAGCCCAATAACCCATCTAAGACACTCTCATGTCTTCCGCCGTTCGATCACGATCGCGTGGCCGAAAACCGCTCTCCATTTGGAGCTTCCTAGCTCCTTCTATCTATAAAAAGGCCTCCCCCTCCTCCATTTGCGGGCAAAACTCCCCCGAAACCCTAATTTCGTCTCTCCGCGCGGGCGGACATGTCCACTGCGCCGCCGGACGAAGTCCGCGCCGCTGCCCGCGCCAATCCGAGCCCGCCACGTGGCTCCCCGGCTGCCCGCGCCGCCGCCGACCCGCGGGGCCCAGGCGCGGCCCGCCCAGGCCCGCGCGGGAGCCGCCGCCGCCGCACCCGTCCTCCTCCGCCCCGACTCGCGCGGGAGCCGCGCGCCGCCGCCGTCGCCCCGCCGGCCAAGCTCGCCGCCGCCCCGGTTCGCCGCCCGCTCGTCCCGGCCGGCGCTCGCCTCCACCGCGCCGCCCCCGCACGCCGTCGGCGCCGGATCCGGCGAGATCCGGCTCGCCCCGGCCTCTCCTCCGCCTCCTCGCCTCTTCTCCGGCGAGTTCATCCGCCAGATCCGCGCCGCCTCGATCTGCGTGCCCGGCTAGGGTTGACTTTCCCCGGGCCCAAATTTTCTCCAAGTCTGGAAATTTTATCATCATCATCACACGTTTGCCATGCCATAACTTTGCATCCATAGCTCCGTTCCGCGCGTATAATATGTCAAATTGTTCGCCTCGAAGAGTACATCATTTTTTCCATTGCATCATTTTCATTTGAAGTCATCTTAATGCCTTAAATGCTGTTAGAAGAAGGCTAGTTGATGTTAGTTGCTGGATCTTATCTGAACATGCACTTTTGTCATTTTTGCCATGATTAATGTGTACCTCCTATGAAGTTGAGTCCTACATGAGTTTTGTAATATGCCATGTTACCTTTCCAGATAATTTTGCCGTGTATTTTTGTGATCCATGTGGTGACTAGCACAAGCATGCAAACTAGGTCACCTGATGTTGCTGATTTCAGAGACTTAGTGATTTCACTAAGTCCCTGACTGCTGTTATTTTCATGCCATGTATTCATGTTGTTTCTGAGAGATCCATGCATAATTTGAGCATGATCAGTAAGGGAGTTTTGAACTTGAGTATTTTCTCTATCCACCCATGCCTTTTTTTGCAATTATGGAGTGTCATAGATTGAGTCAATCGAGTTCTACCTTTGCTTCAAAATGTTGCTGGCAGATTGTTTACATGTTATTCGATTTTGCCAAGCTTGGTGTAGTTGATCCTTGCATGCTATGATGTTGTTCTTGCCATGTATTGTTACTATGCCATGTCTTCTTGATGTATGTATGCTTAGTATATCATGCCATGCTCTGTAGTGAGTGCATCGAGCTCACGAACATGCCTAGTCGTTAACAGTTTCTGCCATGTCCAGTTTTCTGCCAAGTCTGAAACCTGTAATGAAACTTGCTTAATTGTCATGGGTGTAATCATATTTTCTGATCCTTTTTGGCTTATGGTCAGTAAGAGACTTTTGTCAAGTGCTATGAGTAGATTCATGACATGCCTTACTTTGCTTATTTCTGAACCTGTAGCATGTTGTTTCATTGCTCTGAACACGTCATCCTGATGTTAGTTTCTGCTATGTTGATAATTTCACTAAGTCTGAGAACCTGTTATCTTGTGCACTTTTGCCATGATTGTTTGGACCAGTTATGATGTGATTTAGCCGTAGCTCAGTGTTCATCTTTTATCAAGCATCTTGAGTAGTTTACTGTAATATGCTTTGTTGCCATGTTTGGGTGCAGTAGCCTAATCAATTGTTGTTTGCTAAGTAGCATCATGCTGTTAATGGCAGTTTCGTGTCATTCTTGTTTTGCTTGTCATTTGCAAACCGTGCATCCGATTCCGGTGATCTTTATATCGATTTCAACCGAAATCACCTCACCTATCCAGTGGCATGCTTGGTTTGCCAAGATTATGCCCTGTTCATCCTTGTCCTTCCGGAGCATACATACGCATTGCATATCACCTCTCGCATATCATGCCATGTTTTGCATCATGTTGCTTGCGCATTGCATCGCGGTTGATATTGGTTCCTTTGCTTGTTCTCTTGTCTTGGGTAGAGCTGGGAGACGAGTACGTGAACGAGGAACCTGTTGAGAACGCTTTCGAGGACCAAGCTTTCGACAACTCTGAGAACCTTGCAGGCAAGATGACCATACCCTCGAAATCACTTCTATCTTTGCTTGCTAGATTGCTCGCTCTTTTGCTATGCCTATGCTGCGATACCTACCACTTGCTATATCATGCCTCCTATATTGCCATGTCAGCCCCTAACCATCCATGTCCTAGCAAACCGTTGATTGGCTATGTTACTGCTTTGCTCAGCCCCTCTTATAGCGTTGCTAGTTGCAGGTGAAGATGAAGTATGTTCCTTGTTGGAACATGGACTTGTTGTTCCTTGTTGGAACATGTTTACTTGTTGGGATATCATAATACCTCTTATTTAATTAATGCATCTATATACTTGGTAAAGGATGGAAGGCTCGGCCTTTTGCCTAGTGTTTTGTTCCACTCTTGCCACCCTAGTTTCCGTCATACCGGTGTTATGTTCCCGGAGTTTGCGTTCCTTACACGGTTGGGTGATTTATGGGACCCCCTTGACAGTTCGCTTTGAGTAAGACTTTTCTAGCAAGGCCCAACATTGGTTTACCATTTGCCACCTAGCCTTTTTCCCTTGGGTTCTGCAGACTCAAGGGTCATCTTTATTTTAACCCCCTGGGCCAGTTCTCCTTCGATTGCTGGTCCAAACCGTCAGCCGCCGGTGGCCACCAGGGGCAACTCTGGGCTCGCCTATCGGAAGTTTGGACAATCCGGGTGTGCCCTGAGACCGAGATATGTGCAGCTCCTATCAGGATTTGTCGGCACAATCGGGCGGCTTTGCTGGACTTGTTTTATTGCTGTCGAAATGTCTTGTAGTCCGGGATTCCGAGATTGATCGGGTCTTCCCGGTAGAAGGAATATCCTTCGTTGACCGTGAGAGCTTATCATGGGCTAAGTTGGGACACCCCTGCAGGGTATTATCTTTCGAAAGCCGTGCCCACGGTTATGAGGCAGATGGGAATTTGTTGATGTCCGGTTGTAGAAAACCCGAAGTTGACCTTAACTAAAACACATCAACCGCGTGTGTAACCGTGATGGTCTCTTCTCGGCGGGGTCCGGGAAGTGAACACGGTTGTTGGAGTTATGCCTGACGTAGGTTGTTTCAGGATCACTTCTTGATCACTTCTAGTTTCTCGACCGTGCTTTGCCTTCTCTTCTCGCTCTCTTTTGCGCTGTAGCCACCATATGCTAGTCGCTTGCTGCAGCTCCACCTCACGAACCCCTTTCCCACCTTTAAGCTTAAATAGTCTTGATCTCGCGGGTGTGAGATTGCTGAGTCCCCGTGACTCACAGATATTATCACCACAGTTGCAGGTACCAACGATGCCAGTGCAGATGACGCGACCGAGCTCACTTGGGAGTTCGATGAGGAACGTGGCCGTTACTATGTTTCTTTTCCAGATGATCAGTAGTGGAGCCCAGTTGGGTGATCCGGGGATCTGTTTAGCATTTGGGGTAGTCTTCTTTCATTTTGGTACCGTAGTCGGACCTTGAGTGTAATCTGTATGATGGATGTTATTTATGTACTTGTGTGAAGTGGCGATTGTAAGCCAACTATGTATCTTTCCCCTTTATTTATTACATGGATTGTGTGAAGATTACCTCACTTGCGACATTGCTTTCAATGCGGTTATGCCTCTAAGTCGTGCCTCGACACGTGGGAGATATAGCCGCATCGAGGGCGTGACAGGCGCCCCCCTTGCTTGGGGGGCAAGCCCCACCCTTGGCCGCCGCCCCCCTAGGAGATTGCATCTCCTAGGGCTGGCGCCCCCCCCTAGGGGGCTATATAAAGGGGGGAGGGGAGGGGGCAGCGCACCCTTGCTCCTGGCGCCTCCCTCTCCCTCTCCAACATCTCCTCCTCCTCCGTAGAGCTCGGCGAAGCCCTGCCGGAGTACTGCAGCTCCACCATCACCACGCCGTCGTGCTGCTGCTGGAGCCATCTTCCTCAACCTATCCTTTGCCTTGCTGGATCAAGAAGAAGGAGACGTTACGCTGACCGTACGTGTGTTGAACGCGGAGGTGCCGTCCTTTCGGTGCTAGGATCTCCGGTGATTTGGATCACGTCGTGTACGACTACCTCATCCCCGTTCGTTGAACGCTTCCGCTCGCGATCTACAAAGTGGTATGTAGATGCAATCTCTCTCCCATGACTCGTTGCTAGATGAACTCATAGATGGATCTTGGTGAAACCGTAGGAAAATTTTTAATTTTCTGCAACGTTCCCCAACAACTCTTCCATCAATAAATCTGTAGGTTTAATTTTTTAACCCTCAAACAAAAAAGGTCATATATTTTGAATCTAATGTTTGGTTCCAGATCCGCTTTGACTATTATCTTTGTCTTGACGAGATCTTTGAAACAGGATTAATGTTCAATATCTTTTTGATTTATATATTTTTTGTTGTTTGAAACTTGACTCGGAAGTTATATATTTGGGGCAAAAGCATATGTGTGGGACAGACATGTGGAGGGAGATGCAGTGCTAAAAATTACAAAATACATTTAAGTTTCAATAAAAGAATTTCTAAAATTTTACGGTTAAGTTTGATAATAAACAAAAATAATTTTGGAATATATATTTAACGGTGATCTTGTTTCGAACATGTTTTCAAAACAAAAAACTGTGGTCAAAGAAAAACTGAATTTAGATGTATGGATCAACATGTGAGCATGTTTATATTTGAAGAAAGAAATAAAAAACACAGTGATTCAATGATGGAAGAGAACCACACGTCAGAAAATGCATGGATCGAGGAAAGGGTGGAGTGCGGGCTGCTTTTCGCATAGCACGAGGTCTGTTTTGCAAATGGCCCACTAATCTGTCTTTCAACGTATTCTCCTCCCTTGATTTCTTATCCAAGGGCTCACATATGACCGGTGCATCTGGTGCACCAATTGAACCGGTGCACTGGATACTTTCTCGGTAGACCGAGGATCATGGTGGGGTTCATACCAAGAAATTTGGTTTCGTAGACTGAGGAGGCGAGATACTCGCCTAGGATAGTAAAATGAGTGCTATGATAGGTCTTCTCCAGCTCGTCTAGAGTAAAATCAGTGCTATAAAGGCTCTACCAAAGATTTGTATATATCTATCTAATTTGTGTAGATATTTTGTGCTTGGAAATAGTAGATCTCCAACATTAAAAAAGATTGTCATCTTGGCACCTTCTGTCTATGATCTCGATATTCTTGACGTAACCTTGAAGAAATTATTAAAAAGATTGGCCATTAAACTAGGTTATGTTATACCTAAAACTCTGCTTCGAAGCATGAAAATTGTCAGGATCATATTTTCTGAAACTTGTACGATTTATTTGAAACATTCAGGAATTTGCTATGAGTTCACTTGAAACTATTTCCGGAAACTTAAAACATAAAACCTGCTTAAAACTTAGTATATATATGCAGATAATTTCTGAAAGTGTCCCTACCTACGTGCACTTCAGCAGGGCATACATCCATGAGACCATGACTCGAGATGCCCCTCAACAACATCCAAAAGAGAAGGCATCACACTTTTGAGTACATGATGATGCCCCTTTATAGTTCAAAAGTGGCATGCATGCATGACGGTTCTCCATGTACGTAGTTGCGTAGCATGGTTAGATTCAGAACCAACAGACACAGTTCAGAAAAGAACAGAGCAGCAAGCCTCTCTCTCATCCAGTCTTGTGACCGTGCAAGTAAGCATCGGCATGCGCAGGGCAGAAGCAGAATGAGGCCATAGATAACTACAATTGACATCACTGTTTAATTATTACGATAATTGCATTACAAAATTGGCTTTCCAGGTCACCCGAGAGACCACCACTGAAAGCGACTCTATCACACCATCTTCGCAATTACAATTACACATGACACAACATAACCTAAAAGCGTCAGCCAGCTGCCACGACACTGAACCCAAGTCCTTCGAGAAGAAAATAATAACCCGAACCAACTCTACACTAGCTACACAACACGATCCACAGCTCCTGAACCCAAAACTTCAGCTTCTTTTTCTCGTTTGATGACCTCTAAGTACTTTCTACTAATTTGGAATCTACCCATATGACCGAAACAAAAGTTGAAATATTACCCGACGGCTACCTGACCATGCATGCTTGCCATGTCCAAGCGGCGGCCAAAGAGCAGGGGCGGCTGGACACATGGTACAATGATCCTTGTACCGAGTCGCCCAATGCCATTCCAAAACCTGACGAGGCTAACACCTGGTATGTACGTACGTTTGGGAAAACTCTGCATCCGAACCCCGATCGATCGGTCGATCTAGGGGTATCAGATTTGTGCGGGTTAATCCTCACTAAGTTTCCTCTAATCTGCATAGGTTTCGGAAGCTTTGCACGCCTAATCAGTTTTCCTGAACCGAATTACACGAGACCTGACGAACATGTTAGTGGGGGGCTGCTAAGGAAGAGGGGGTCTGACGGATGCCGCCTTCATTCAGAACGGCTTCTGCAGGTACGTGAGCATGTCCCCGAACGCGGCGGCGTCGCGGGCGAAGGCGCCCGGCGACGGCGGGTCGAAGATGAGCGAGCCGTCGATGACGAACCCGTCGTCGTCTATGACGCCGCCCCAGTCGTCGCCCGGCCACCCCCCGGCGAGGCCGGCGGCGTGCTGGCTCTCCGCGTAGTCCATGTCGCTCGGGAAGTCGGGCGAGGGCGAGGACAGCGCGCGCTCCGAGGAGCTGGAGTCCGTGTGCAGGCGCGGCATGGAGTGGTTCGAGTGGGAGTCCCGGTCCGCCGACCCGGACCGGTCGAAGCAGAGCATCTCCGTGGCCGGCGGCGACGGCTGCTGGTAGAACCCGTAGTCGGACAGCTCGACCTTCATCGCCGGCCCAGCAGCGTGGTACTGGCCCGGCCGCGGGTTCCTGGCAGACGGCGCCGGCGCCGGCTTGACGTCGGCGACGTCGGAGTCCGCCGTGTCGTACCGCTCGATGACGCCCTTCTTGTTGTAGATTCGGCAGAGCACCCAGTCATCCAGCTGCAGAGATCAGGAGGAGAAAAGTCTCAGCGACGGCGATCGATCGATCGAGCAAGATTTTTTATTTGAAAAGCAACTAAAGCTACTGTACGTGTACGTGGACGGGAGATGGGGAGGGCGGGCGGGCGCCGTTGTCTCCATCCCGCGGTGCGTGAGCCATGACGCCATGCCACCGCCGCAATTGCTTTCCGCGCGCACGTCGCTGCCAAACTACAGGCTGTGACAACTTGAGCGTGCTGCAACTTGACCCTTTTCCATTGTTCTTTTTCGCATGGCCACGACGCGACGCACCTAACCTGCCAATTGACTTTCCTAAAGCTAAAATACCACTTGCTATTTCAAGAAAGATCTCCCGGTCGATCTCTTTACTAAATGCACGGTAAATCTCTCGCTAATGCTAAAACAGGAAGGTATTAAACGAGACAGCCAAGCATCAGCGCAGATTGACAAAGGTGGTTACCCTGAGCGCGTTGTTGGACTTCTTGCGGGCGGCGGCGGAGCGGTCGACGTCGGCGAGGCGGTACTCGTGCATGATCCAGTTGGTCTTGACGCCCTTGGGGGGCTTGCCGGCGTAGAAGACGAGGGCCTTCTTGATGGCCACGGGGCGGGGCGACCCCACGGGCTTGTCGGCGCCCGTGGCCTTCCAGTACCCGGTCCCGGCGGCGCGGTTCGGCCGCGACCCGTTGGGGTACTTGCGGTCGCGCGGCGAGAAGAAGTACCACTCCTTGGCGTCCGGCCCGCCTCCCGCCGCCTTCTCCGGCAGCCGCCACGGCTCGAACTTGTACAGGTCGACCTCGGCGATCACCGGCGCGGCGATGGGCAGGCCGCCGCACTTGCGGCACAGGTAGTACATCACCAGCTCCTCGTCCGTGGGGTGGAACCTGAACCCCGGGGGCAGCTGGAGCGCGCCGTCGAAGCCGTGGTCCATTCACGAACGGGGGCTTGAGGTCGGAGGGCGGGCGGGCGCTCGGGAGATTGGTTAGGATGGCGGCTGGTTCGACTGATCGGCGGCGGCGGCGGCTGGAGCTTGGGGGGAAGATTTGGAATGGAACATAAGCTCGCCGTACCCGCCCGTATATATAGGCGGGGGTGCCGACGCGTGTCGACGGCCGGACGGGGAGGGCGCGATGTGACGCACGTGCAACTTGGGGAGGAGGGGCCTGGTTGACCGTCGGATGACAACCCACGTGTCGATCATCGGGCGGGCGTGGGGACGTGCGAGCCGTCGGATGAAGGCGTGGGGCCAGCGGGGGAGCTCAATTGTCATGGATGACGTCAGCAGTTATGTCGCCGTCTGGGATGGCGAGGGACGGAGGGAGCATCCGAGCCCGTGAGATATGACGAGGGGCGGTCCGTAGTACTCCTGCCTGTGCGGTGGGGCCGGGATTAGGAAGGGAGGCATGTTGCGCGGGGCCCACCGGGTGCTTGCGCCCCTTGGGATAATTGTACGGGTCGTCGAGATTCCCATCGTCCACTTGGTCCGTCTCTCAGCTCGTATATAGGGTAAAAAAAATTAGTGTTTCGTTGCGGATTCCGCGGATTTCAAGTTTAAAACTTGCATCGATCGCCACCGTCGATGATATCTAGGCGCCTTGTGGTCAGCTTTTAGGGTAGGTTAAAATCGTCTTCTGTTGAACTTGCATTGGAATCTGTACTGTCACGTACTCCTAGGTGACTAAGTGCCCGGTAGGTGTAGGTCCCTAGGATAGCTTTTTGGGCAAGTTTAATCTTTCTCCTTTTTTTCTGCAATGGTAAATCTAATCTTTTGAAACAGATTTCACCCTCGGCCACAAGATATAAAAAAATTAACATTGTATTCCTTCTGTTTTTATTTACTCTACTTTGTATATTAGCTTCGTCTCGAGTCAAACTTTTTAAACATTGACCAAGTTTATGTAAATATTTATTGACATCCAAAATCTCTATTACTTAAAAAGAACTTGCATTGACACAGAGATTCGCCTCCGCCCTGCCACCCAACTCTCCCCTTCAAGCTTCACCGACGAGCCCGTGTGTTCGCCTCTGCCCTGCCCGCCGCTCTGGCTACCGGTGGCGGAGAGTAGAATTCCGATGCCTGTGCTCCGGTTAGTAGTTAGGTCGGGTTTCTTTAGTCCTCACAGACGGGGCGCTCGGGCAAATGATAGCGCTTCTTCTTTCTTCCAGGCTCCTCCTCCCCCAGTTCGTATGTCTAGACGCAGTCGACAAAAATCCGGCATAGATTCCTATCGTCTCTTTGGGGCGAGGAGGTTAAGATTTCTCGTCATGTCGCGAGATTTGATGTCATATGATTCAGATCTATTTAAGGGTCCAGCGGCGACAACTGTGGCTCAAGGACACTGCACATGAAGACATCCCGACTGTCATCGACAAGGTCAAGCCAGCTCTAGTGAAAGGGTGGCTACAACGGCGCGTTGGGACTCGTTCTGGCGGCAGTAGTGGTCGTTCGGTGGTCTCGGAATCTTAATGTAATTTTCATTACATTTGAGATGCTTTGTACTTTTGATAAACTTTTATATCAAATCTAGACATTTTCACACAAAAAATAATAAAAATGACATCAAGATCTTCAAATCATTGAACGATCAATATTACCGCTCCACTTTACCGATGTCGGGTTGACCTTCTCGATGACAGCGGGGAAATCTTCAAGTATGTGTTGCTAAGGATCAACTCTCTAGAGTTATCGTCATCGTTGTTGAACCCTTGACTTATCTAAAGCGTCTAACATCAAATAGACAAAAACTTGGTGGACATAATAATCCACTACAACATCAAAATAGCCAGAGCAAACGATCCAACCAAAATTCCAGAAGCGAAGCAACCTGTAGTTAGATGGTTATAGGGATAGTAGTTATCCCCAGCCCATAAGGGTTCAAATCCTGGTGCTCGCATTTTTCCTGCATTTATTTCAGAATTTTTGCCGATGCGTTTTCAGTGGGAGGAGACGTTCCCGTCGACGACCAGGCATCTACGGTGACTTCGTAAATCTCAAGATGACATGACAGCTAAGTCTCTTGAAGATGCTCATAGGGATAGAGTGTGCGTGTATGTGTTCATAGGGATGAGTTTATGCGCGTATTTATGAGCGCTTGCGTTTGTAGTGTGTTGAAAAAAACCAAAATTCCAAAAAATAAAGGATGTGGGCTCTGTGCCATGCTCGGTTTGTGGTCAGCTTTTAGGGTATTTCAAGAATTTATTTCAACCAGTGATTATTGAGATGTATATTTAATTATTTGGTACAAAAATGATTGTGTTTGGAAAATGTTTTTTTATTTGAATCCATTGTTCAAGAACTCGTCCGAATTACCATTTAAATGCCCATTTAATCGCTACTCAGTGCCTAACTGAGGCGAATATCACATACTCGGTTCATTAAATGGTCAAACCGATTAACTGGCATTTAATCGGTTGTCTCACGATTAACTAGTTGTCAAACCGATTAATCGGTGATGGGTCAGGTAACTGAAGCGTTTAGAGCATATACAAATGCATATCTATCATCAATTATGCAGGTTTGTTGCCTTCCGGTTTGGATGCATCATGACCAAACCGTCCAGGTAACAATTCTACCTTTTATCCATGCTTTTTATATGCCTACGACATTATATTTTAGTATAAATGTATAATACGTAGTTGTGAGCATTATATTATGTGGTACAATACGTGAAAAACTAGTTACATGTTGTCAATATATTCTCATGTGCAGCCGCTTAATGATCGACCGATTAATTCAGTTAAATGGCCGATTAACCGATTAATCGCTAATCAGTAGTCGACCGAGCAGTTATCAGTTACCGAATTCCCGAACAATGCTTGAATCTAACAATATATGTCGTGCATTTCTAATTCACATCTCAATCCAAAAACTCCTGGCGTATAGGATATAGGCTTTGTGCCATGTTCTGCTTGTCGTCAATTTTTGGTCAACTTTTAGCATATTTCAAGAATTTATTTCAACAAATGATTATTGAGGTGTATATTTAATTATTTGGCACAAAAATGATAGTGATGGAAAGTGTTTTTCTTTAACTGAATCTAACAATATCTGTTCTGCATCTCTAATTCACATGTCAATACAGAAACTATTGGCCTAGAGGATGTAGGCTCTGTGCCATGTTTCCTCATGGTGTAAACTTCATTAGCCAGAGGGGTGCTTTAAATTTCGTGTCAGCTGGTTTTTTCCATGCAAGCCAGGCAGTCATACAACTCAAACTTTAGTCCGTCAAAACCCAGTGTTTTCATACTCTGCATCGAGTTTGACATGTTTTTTCTTCTCAAATACTCCTTCTGTAAACTAATATAACAGTGTTTGGATTACAATTTTGGACTGTGCTAACGACCAGTCGACTGGTCGTTAGCGACAGATCCGCACGATCAGTTCGCTATCTTCCCACGCTCGCTTTCCACTGATTTTTTTCCTTCTCTCAAAAACCGTGATAAATCGTTAATGGTTTTTTCTGGTTTTTCGCCGCATAATATGAAAATAAAATAAAAGTGCTTTAAAGAGGTTTCGAACCTAGGTCTATGCAATACCTATTGAGCCTAATAACCAACTACGCCACCTTTTGTTGTTGTCTATTGCAGGTAAACAATGTTATTTGAACCTTTCTTATTTCTGCCATATCAGAAAATAAATAAAGTTTGGCTTGGTAACTTTGGCATGATCAGCATGATAATTAGGGTATGAGCAACATGATAACTATACCATGATAAGGCTGATAACTACAGTACGAGAAGGTTAAGGCATGAGGAAGTATGGTAATTTAACACATAAATTACCGATGAAAATGTTTAAAAAAACTTTTTTCCCTTGGATGAAAGATACCATGATGTTTAAAACGTAAGATATTAGTTATCAAATCTGTGATATATACATTATCATGCTTTTTACATAGAAATTACCGGGTGTATATTTTTCAACAATAAAAATTCAGGTCAAAAATTATAATGGCGTTTGTATGTGAATTATCAGCTTAGTATGTGTCGATTAACAAGCTATTTACATTTAAATTACCGGGGTTGCCCCCCCCCTCACCACAGACGCCAAATTATCAAGTCTGCGATGTGTGAGTTATCATGTTATTTGCAGAAGAGTTATCGTGGTATGGTTCAACAACTCCTCCCACCCTACCCCCGCCGATAAAGTTATCAGGATTGGGTACATAATTTATCATTTCTACGATGTGTGACTTATCATGTTATTTGCATAGAAGTTATCGTGGTATGTTTCAGTGACTCCCCCCCCCCAACCCCAACCCCACCAACAAAGTTACCAGGACTGGGTACATAATTTAATGTCTATGATGTGTGAGTTATCATATTATTTGCATAGAAGTTATCGTGGTATGTTCCAACGACTCCCCCACTCCGGCCCCTCCGACAAAGTTATCAGGACTGGTACATAATTTATCATGTTTACGATGTGTGAGTTATCATGTTATTTGCATAGAAGTTACCGTCGTACGTTTCAACGACACCCCCACCCCAACCCCTCCGACAAAGTTATCAGGTCTACCATGTATGAGTTATCATGTTATTTGCACAGAAGTTACCATGGAATGTTTCAGCGACTTGCCCCACCCCCATCCTCGCCGACCAAGTTATCAGGACCGGGGTACATAAGTTATCAGGTCCGCCATGTTTGAGTTATCATGCTATTTTCCTACCGAATATTCTGCACCATTCACACACGTGAGATCTTTTTAGCTTTTTTGGCCCGAGATCAAAAGGTACAAAAGAGAAATCGAACAAAATTTAATAAAAAAATCAAGATAGCCCAGGTGGTTATTGAGTTGTGAATTTAGCTATAGGTGGCAGGTTCGAATCCTGGCTTCTACACTTTTTTTGAGAAATTGAATAGAAAAAAAGAAACATATGCGTGGACTGAGAAATTAGTGGTCGGAAAAAAGGAAACGGCTGAGAAAAAAGGAAACTGGGAAATTGAATAGAAAAAGGGAAATAATTAAATGCGCACACTAATTAGTTGCCAAAAAAAAGGAAACGGCCGAAGAAAAAAGGAAACTGCCGCCAGCGACGTGCGTAGCAGCGGGCGCTAGATGCGCTTCCAACGGCGATCGCGTCGTTCGGATCTGTTACAAACCAACAGTCGACTGGTGGATAGATTTCTTCTACAATTTTAGTGATGTAAAAACACAGGGGTACTCCCGAAGCGCAGGACCAAGGCGATCTCAGCGGTGCGTGCATGCATGGTCCATGCTAAGCGCAGGCAGGGGCACAGAGCAACGGCGTGTGCGAGGTCGCATGCACGCAGGGCCATGCATGTTCGCGTGTGCGACACGTAAACTGCTACGATGCGATGGTGCAGCTTAGATTGACCCATGTGACCATGTACATCGTCCGAGAGATATCCATGTGACGCTCACGCATGTGGCCAGCGCCCAACTGTACGGTCAGCGACGGCGACGGCGACCTGACCAGAGGCATCCCCGCGACGAGTCGCGAATATCCATCCCGCGAGCAACCGCTGTAGGTCCCCGGGGGAGACCTGCCGCCGGGGCGAGCCGCACGCGCGCGGCCGGCGACGTGGACTCGCCCGCCGCTTTTGGCTCAGCACAGACGGGCCTCGTGGAGTCGCCGTGGCCGAAAGGCAGCTGGAACATGACGTGGCTCACGCTACGTCACCGTGCGCCGGACCGGAGGCCAGCTGTCTCCCGTCGAGCCTGCCCGGGCAGTCGGCAATTCCGCACGCGGCGCTGGACTTTTCCTGTGCGGCGAGTCGCCGGCGCGAGGTGCGAGTCAGCGACGCATCGTTGCGTAGCGTTGTCCCACGCGTCCGGTGGCCAAGCGCCCGCGCGCTGGCGGGCGACGGAACTCCGCCGCGCGCGGCTAATTTTTTTAAATAATACATTTTTTTATTAATTTACAAAAATATTATGCCAAAAAATTATTTTCAAAAATAATACACCGTCGGCCCACAGTAGGCCGATTGGATCTAGTCGGCCCACAGCAGGCCGACTGGCGTCCTATCAGCCTGCTGCTGGCCGAGTGGCCTGTCGGCTGCCAGCTCAAGTCCAGTCGGCCAACTGTTGGCCGACAGGGTCCAGTCAGCCTGCTGTGGGCCGACTGGAACTAATTGGTCTACTGTGGGCCGACTGGTGCATGTATATTTTTTTTCGCCCCGTATAATATTACAGTTTTTTTCATAACAATGATGTTTTTTCGCGCAACCCTTTTCCCCGCCATATGTTTGCCCGCCAACGGTTTTCCGCCATATGTTTCCGCCACCCGTTTCCCGCCATATGTTCCGCCAAGTTTTTCCCGTCATATGTTCCAGCCACGCGTTTCCCGCCATATGTTCCCGCCAACTTCGTCCCGCCACCCGTTTTCCGCCATTTGTTCCCGCCAACTCTTTCCCGCCACCTATAAACCCCCTTCAGACGGAGTTGGATAAGCATTCCAGTGTAGTGTGGTTGAGATGTCCCATTATCCTTTCGATCGTAGTTTTCACCCTGGGATGAGCAGGACTCTTCTAAGCCTAACTACCGATTTCAGGATGGACAATAGGATAGTTCCATGGTACGAACTCACCGGTAGTGACACCATAATGAATGAGTTGGCTCACCAATTACGTAGGTCTGGGTGGCCTGAAAGGACCTATGAGGAGGTACGTAAAGAACTTCTTAGGTTGCATGAAAGGTGGGAGAAGGTAGTAGTGTCGAAGAGTGAAACTTTCAGAAGGATTGCAGCAAATAATCCATGTTTATGGACTGAAGAGAGCGAGGACGAAGATGATATCTTCATGCCGCCGCTTCCGGGTTCTGCATACTCGAAGGGCAAGGTTTCTGCATCGTCGAAGGGCAGGGTTTCTTCATCGTCGAAGGGCAAGGTTTCTTCATCGTCAAAGGGCAAGAGTTCTTCATCGTCCAAGGGCAAGAGTTCTGCATCGATGGAGGATGACGATGATGACTTCATGCAGTTTTATGTTGTATGTTATAAGTTCACTCGTATGTACCGTTTAATTTAGATGTAGTTCTATGTAGTTGTTTGTACTGTCTTGTTGTACGAGCATTATGTTCTATCTAAATATGATGTTGTAGTTCGGATAACATAGTACTAAAATAGAGTAGGCATATGTCTCAGACATAAGTACATAGTCATTTGTCTCATACATAGAATAGACATAAGTCTCACACATAAATAGATGGTAATGTTTGTACTGATAGATAGAAGCGTCAGTGACGACGTCTGGCCTGGCGGGGAGGCGGATCTGGAAGCGGCGTCCATCCCCATCTGTCAGGTGCCCTAATGGGACGCGGAGCAATCTCAGACTCTTCCTGGTCATGCTGTGTATCTTGTGTGGGCCCTGGTGGAGGAGTCGAAAACATGTTCATCCAGTGGGTGTGCTGCGACATCGGAGCCTGTATGTGATCCTCGGGATGATGATCACTCCCCCACGTATCATGTGATGCCGACATAGACGCATGATATCCATAGGCTCCTGCACGACGGAACTTTAAGTCATGAAGTCTGATGCCGCCTGAACTAATAATGAAAACAATAAATATGAAGACACACACCTGCTGGCTGTGACGGCTGCTCTGGTTGAAACACAAAGCTCGACGAGGGACCGTGGTGCTGTGGCTGTGGAGAAAACACGAAGCTCGACGTGGGACCATAGTGCTGTGGGTGTTGCCACGATGAACTGCCAGGTTGTTCAGGAGGGGGTGGCCTGGTCGTCGGCTGTGCTAGACGTGGACGTGGTTGATGTCGGTGCATGGAGGGACGCGGCTGCTGTGGTTGGTGCTGAACAACGTCGCTTCTCCGGGTGCATGTGATAGCCTCGTAGACAGCCCGTATTTTGTTCTGCATCCGTTTCAAGAAGGGTCGTATGACAGGACGGTGATGAAGAAGAGGTCCTGACGACAGTGATCGTCCAAAGGTGGTCACGTCGTTGTAGAGTTCGTTTGTCAAGGTAGCCTGCAAATTTTCAGGACGATTATTAAGTATGCACGCCAATGTATGTGACAACATTACTTAAAGAAAATATATCTTACCACGTACTGCCTAGAGCCCGAAGTATCATAGCTCAGGTACGTATCCGACGGAGTAGGATCAGGTATCTCCTAAATACTACACATCCACATATAGTCCGCAATATTACCGGAGCAACTACACATTTTTACACAACCACCTAAATAAAATGCTCACCGGAACCGGAACGGGAAAATAAAATGCTCACCACGACCACCTAAATATTTACGTTTACTACTGGAACAAATAACAATAATTGCACGCAACTTTAAAAAATAAAATGTTTGTTGAAATATACCCTTGAAGCGTGCGCGCGAACGACGAACGGCGGCCTTCAATCACCGGAACCGGAGCCGAAAAATCCACAGAACTACCGGAGCTTCACCTCCACCACACTGCCCCAGCTTCTCCACCACCACCTCCACCTCCACCGCCGCCAGTACCTCCACCAATAAGCTGAAAAAATTCTCCAACAAAATCCTCATCATGACCACCACAAGCTACCCCATCAGTAGATCGAGGTCTCTTTTGGCTCCCCTAACTATGTAGAACCCATTCATGGTGCCAAATCCGCAAAAAAGGGTGATTTTGATGTATTAATTGGAGCTATTTCGTGTAAGAGAGAGGAGGAACGAAGAATAGAGAGATGCGCATGGTGATGGGGAAAGGAAACGGGAAGGAGGAAGGAGAAAAGAGGCAGCGCTGGGGGGCCCGCTCCCTATCAGCCAGCAGCTGGCCGACTGGGGCGCCCGTGACCCAGCCCGCGCCGACAGCTCCCGGGGCGACGTGGCTCGGCCAATAATCGGCCCACGCGTGGCCGATTGCCCACCTGTCGGCCTGCAGTTGGCCGAGAAGGCCCTGTCGGCCCGCAGCTGGCTGACTAGGCTCAGTCAGCCAGCTGCTGGCCGATTGGATAATATTTTCGAAAAATATTATATCAGCGTAATATTTTTGTAAATTTATAAAAAAATGTATTACTTAAAAAAAATTAGCCCGCGCGCATGTATATCTGCTGTCTCTCTCTGTGCAGCCTCTGCACCGCCTACTTGTTTAAACGGCCATCGCGTATCACTCTGTGCGACGCGAACCATACGCGGCGATCCAAAGCGGCCCAACGTCCCTGACCCGATCGACACAGGCCTCGCGACGGTTGCCCCGCTGACTGAAACATGTACGTGGGGCCCCGGGTGATTTGGGCCCACCTGGCATAAACGGCATGCTCTTCGGTAAGGTGTGAGTGATCAGGTGAGATGGAAAACAAAGGCACTTGGCTGTTGGTTTGACGCGGCGGGCATGAGCCGCCATGCTGCCTTTGTGGTTTCACGTCCACGTCGATCTTAATTTTGTATGCGCACCCTGTCGGGCGAGAAGAGATGGACCTTTGTGCCGTTCTTTAACTTTAACCATGTGCAGTGTATCTGCCTCTTGGCAATCGACAACAGATTCCTTAGTTCCTGCGAGGCTACCAAGAGACGTGGCGATTGAAGCCTTCTGGTTTCTCTCCACTTGTCAAATCAGTATGGACGTGTTTGGCAGCCGTAGCAGCTGGGTCTGGCTAGCTCAAGCCTGCCTCACATGAGGCTGGTTGAGCAAATGCAACCTCTGTTGCAACATCTGCATATTGTTTGGTTGCCCGTATCTAGTTCTCTTGTATTAGGGGATAGCTTAGCGCACGGTATTTGTTGCCTGCATTGTCTAAACTCACACAAAAGCACGTTGTTTGGTTGCACACACGGTGTGAGGTGTGCTAGCCTTGTACCCTATATGGTGAGGTCACCTTACACATGATCACATCTAGTACACCAACGCCACAACACTGCAATAACGACGAACTCCATGATGATGATGAAGTTCTTCATCGCAAGGCGTGGCGCCGCCTTGGCAACTGCAACGTTGCCAACTACAACCACACCAGTTGTATGCTTTTGCACGTAGTTGGCTAACCTTCTTCTGCCGCTTTCCTAGTCTTAAACCCTCTATGGTTGTTGTTGCTGTAAGATGCCACTTGTTCATTGCAAGCTTTCCATGAACTGTAAACCCCTGGTGCCCAGGGCCGGGCCGGCAAAATCCAGAGCCCTGTACGAAACTACAAAATGGGGCCCTATCACACTAAAAAAATGAACTCACGAGCAATTATAATGTATATATGTATCCCGCAAAAAATAATTATAATTATAATACATAAATGTATATAATATAATGTTTCCAATTGAGGGGCTACCTGAGGACTGTTGTCAAATCGCCGATCGATCCTCCTGTAGGTTGTAGCAACGGCGACGCGATCGCTGTTTTGCGATCGATCTGACTACCTATGTTACATGGATACGGCAGGTATATTTGTGGGTAAAGAAAGGATGAATAAATGGTTTAACAGTGCATTAAAAAATAAATTGATAATAAATGTACTTGTGTCTTATAAATTTTCAGGAGCGCTGAAAGTATGAACAACTTGCCCTGTAGCCTGTAGTTTCCCGTAAGTCCTCTGTAGTTCCATAGTAGTTTGTTTATGTTTTCTCTGTCGATGGATCTGAGTGTTCGTATGGAAAATATCTGAATGCAAATTTTCCCGGATAGTTTCTCTCCCGTAAGTCCCCAACACTAGCAGCATGGATGTGGTACAAAAATAAGAGCAATGAGGTTGGATCAATGGAGGTTACTTGCAATTGCGTGATGGATCAGCGAGACGCTGCGTCGCTGCCGCGGAGAGACCGGCAAATGGCGATGTGGCAACTGCCAGGTGACAGCGGCGCCAATATGTACGAGTCGTTATGCGCGAGGGTTTGTGTTAGCGATCAGAATTCTAGCAATTAGACGGCGATAGACTCCTGTCCCGAAGATCCCGTTTTTCTTTTTTATTTTTTCCTTTTGAAGGTGTGACGATCCCAGGGACAAGGTTATGATCGAGCAGCGTGGGATCACCTGAGATCGATCAGCGGCCTGGCTCGTGGTCACGCGGAGTCGTGTACGCCAGCGGCCCAGGCCTAGGAATAACAATTTTTTCTGAAAATTTTACATGCTAGGCCCAGGCCTGTGCGGGCCGCATACTCTGTATCACTATGGGCCCGGCCCTGCTGGTGCCCTCTCGACGAACACCGCATACCATTTGTCCAGCAATGCACAAGAGCAGCATTTTTTTTCGAAACGGAGGCAAAAGCTTTGCCTCATCGATTAATTAAGGAGAAGAGAGTTGCCCAGTTAATTAATGGAAAACCGGGCGAAAACTGATACAAACCTACCACATGAGGACTACTCATATAACATGTAACCCCCGACAATCATACCCAACACATAACGACCACCAACCTCCACAAAGCTACATCGCATAGACACCCCCAACGAGAGTACCTCGGCCAGAGACTACGAGCACCACCAAGACCACAGAGACAAGTCAGGCCATATGGACAACTGAAGAGACTGATGACCATACATCAAGCAGCTGCGGCAAGCTGTGAACCTCTAACTCGAAGAGAATCTCATCGACCTTGTCACGCACAGACACCTTCCCAACGGCCACCTGCGAGTGGGTGACCACAACGTCGGAACCTCCGCGGTCCACAAAGGCGAGCGGCTGGCCGAGCTCCCAAGAGTCAGGCGCCAACATACAGACTGCATCAACATCATCAGCCACAGAAACCACCGGTACGACAACATCGCCCACGGGAACCACTGACACTGACTCAGGCACCTCCAGTTGCTCACATGACAGAGGCGAAACATACCCCTCACACGAGGTCACCGAAGAGTCCGCCTCCACGCGCTCCACAGACAAAGGCGAAACAGGGCACAAACATAGCTCTTGTAGGTCGGGCATGATTTGCAGAACTGGAGCCTCGGGCATGGCGATGGGCTCACCCTCACTAGTACGCAACACAGGAGACAAGGTCAATGGTGCTGATGAGATATCTCCAACACGAGGAGAGAAACACCCATATAGCTCTTGGCTCCCTTCCTTCGTGGAGGCAACACCGACCACACCATTAGGGCATGACGGCAGAGCGGTCGGCAACACAGTCGGCACAAGGGTGAGCTTTCCCAAAGCAGCCTCTGCTCTCTCCAAAAATCTCTCAGCTCGTGCCATCCAACCCTGCAGCAGCGCGGTCTGATCAGCCAGAGCAGCTTGCAACATCACGTCAGGCTGGGTTGTCGAGCCAACAGTAGCAGAGACGACAGACGCCCAAGACCCATGAGGAAGCACCTTAGATGGGAGCGTGGATTTCATCGGACTCTCACATGAAGCTGAAGCAGGACGATGGACGGGTGTCATCCTACCACAGCAAGTTCACGATCATCATGAGGGGTTAGTATATACCATCTCAACAAAATATAGAGACCATCAAACAGTTTCAAGCCCTAGCTACACAAAATATACATCGGCATCGCCGTCGTCGTCGCCATCCAAGATCATGCACGCGGTAACCAGCAACAAAGCTCTAGTAGTAGTGCTTGCCCAGCCAGCTCCTGAGTTAGAGCACCCTATGGGCGTCTGCCATGGTAACAAACCCAACACCTTGGGCCTTGTTGTCCAGCAGGTGGCTGAGAGTTGCCATGAGAGCCTCATCACTGAAGCCACCTTGCTCCATGAAGGTGTTGTATAGGCCAGGGTGGACGTCGACGGCCTTGCTCTCACTAATGGCGGTTTCCACCTCCTTCACTGCCTCAGTCATATTGGTGAAGACACTGATCTCCTCCTCCATCAAGCCGCCCCTCTTCCTCTTCCTATCGAGCACAAGGACATGCTCAAATGGCTTGTCAGAGCCATCAAGGACTGCCTCTACGTCCGGGGTGCTTGGGAACTCCAGCATGGGAGAACCAAGAGGCTCACCAGAGCCCATGCATGGCGTGCTTGCCGGTTGCCAGGGCGAAGGAGAAGATGTTCTACATCTGGTTGTAGTTTTGGATGGGCGTGTTGAGGAACTCAGCGTCCTTGGGGTGGTCCTAAGATAGAAGCACAAGGGTTGTTAGTTGCTACAAGGCAATGACAGTGTGCAAAACAAGGGGACATTAAGGTAACTTCGACACGGACGGTGTAGTGCTCAGCCTCCAGAGCGATAGAGATCAAGTGCTCTGATCCCAGGAGGCGCCGCTAAGGTCTTTGAGTTTGGACACTTGGACCCATCGAGCTCTTCACTTCCTCAGGTGGTTGTACACCTGGGTGGCGGTCACCTCCTGGCCACAGAACTCGAACACCTGCTTCACAATTGTATTCAAGTGCACCTCCTTGAAGCCCTTATCAGTTCTAACCCCACTAGAGATGAGCTCGCACATCTTGTTCAACACGAACATGGACATGAATGGCTGCCATTTCATGTTGTTCCCCCTATCATCCTTCTTGGCCTTCAGTGCACTGGCAGCAGA
Source organism: Aegilops umbellulata (assembly GCA_032464435.1). NCBI lineage: Eukaryota > Viridiplantae > Streptophyta > Magnoliopsida > Poales > Poaceae > Aegilops > Aegilops umbellulata. The sequence goes on along the minus strand of CP136059.1, from coordinate 223,602,496 downwards.
ATTGGAAGTTGGCTCAACGATCACAACTGACACAAAGCAAGAAGCACCAGGTGAAACCTCGAACACCTCTAAATCAGCAGACATGTTCTGACCGAGGAGGGGCTGCGAGTCCTCGACATAGGAGGCCACAAACTGGTTGTACGATAGGACAAGGGTCTGACTAAGATCCTGTGTCTGCATAGTCGTGTCCTACAATCGTATCACGCATACAACAGTAAGCATAACACACACGGTACCACAACATAACAATCGGGCGATCTATGAAAGTAGGAGCATACATGCCAACTAGATATGAATCCATCATCAATAGCTACCACAATATTAGAACTAGATATGAATCCATTGTGTTCATCACAAATAGCTACTCTAGCATGCTACAAATCCTACACAGCTAGCTATGAATCCATAGTGTTCATCATTATCATACTACTCAATCTACACATATCCATCACAAATAGCTACCACTACATCAAAACCTAGCATCTGCTCAAACAAGAATGCACGAATCAACCCTATCACATGCTTGCACATGTAACCCTACGACCACATCCTCTCAGATCTACCTTGAATTAACACAAAGAAAGAGGCCACTGAACTCACAGAGGCCATTGCTGAAGCTCGGGGGGGGGGGGGGGGGGTGAGGGAGTCCTGGACTAAGGGGTCCTCGGGCGTCCAGCCTGTTATCCATGGGCCGGACTGATGGGCTGTGAAGACATGAAGACCGAAGACCATACTCGTGTCCGGATTGGACTCTTCTTGGCGACCAACTATAAAGCTTCCTTCTTATGTAACCGACTCCATGTAAACCCTAGATCCCCCCGGTGTCTATATAAACCGGAGGGGTTAGTCCGGAAAGGACCGATACACATTACCATAGTCATACATGCTAGGCTTCTAGGGTTTAGCCACTACGATCTCGTGGTAGATCAACTCTTGTAATACTCATATTCATCAAGATCAATCAAACAGGAAGTAGGGTACTACCTCCATAGAGAGGGCCCGAACCTGGGTAAACATCGTGTCCCTCGTCTCCTGTTACCATCGATCCTAGACGCATAGTTCGGGACCCTGCTACCTCTTGAGCACTGCGTTGGATTTCCCCGAAGAGGAGAGGATGATGCAGCAAAGTAGCGTAAGTATTTCCCTCAGTTTTTGAGAACCAAGGTATCAATACAGTAGGAGGCTACGCGCGAGTCCCTCGTACCTACACAAAACAAATAGCTCAACGCAACCAACATGATTAGGGGTTGTCAATCCCTTCACGGTCACTTACGAGAGTGAGATCTGATAGCTAATATTTTTGGTATTTTTGATATAGAGATGCAAGGTAAAATAAAAGGCAAAGTAATAATAAAGTGATGGAGAGTGATATGATGAGAATAGACCCGGGGGCCATAGGTTTCACTAGTGGCTTCTCTCAAGAGCATAAGTATTCTACGGTGGGTGGACAAATTACTGTTGAGCAATTGAGAGAGTTGAGCATAGTTATGATAATATCTAGGTATGATTATGTATATAGGCATCACGTCCGAGACAAGTAGACCGACTCCTGCCTGCATCTACTACTATTACTCCACTCATCGACCGCTATCCAGCATGCATCTAGAGTATCAAGTTAAAAACAGAGTAATGCCTTAAGCAAGATGACATGATGTAGAGGGATAGTTTCATGCAATATGATAAAAAACCCATCTTGTTATCCTCGATGGCAACAATACTATACGTGCCTTGCTGCCCCTTCTGTCACTGGGAAAGGACACCGCAAGATTGAACCCAAAGCTAAGCACTTCTCCCATTGCAAGAAAAACCGATCTAGTAGGCCAAACCAAACTGATGATTCGAAGAGACTTGCAAAGATAACCAATCATACATAAAAGAATACAGAGAAGATTCAAATATTGTTCATAGATAGACTTGATCATAAACCCACAATTCATCGGTCTCAACAAACACACCGAAAAAGAAGATTACATCGAATAGATCTCCACGAGAGAGGGGGAGAACATTGTATTGAGATCCAAAAAGAGAGAAGAAGCCATCTAGCTACTAACTATGGACCCGAAGGTCTGAGGTAAACTACTTACACTTCATCGGAGGGGCTATGATGATGTAGAAGCCCTCCGTGATGATGGCCCTCTCCGGCGGAGCTCCGGAACAGGCCCCAAGATGGGATCTCTTGGGTACAGAAGGTTGCGGCGGTGGAATTAGGTTTTTGGCTCCTTCTCTGATCGTTTGGGGGTACGTAGGTATATATAGGAGGAAGGAGTACGTCGGTGGAGCTTTGAGGGGCCCATGAGGCAGGGGGCGCGCCCTAGGGGGGCGCCCTCCACCCTCGTGACCGCCTCGTGGATTTCTTGACGGAGGGTCCAAGTCTCCTGGATCATATCTGATGAGAAAATCACGTTCCCGATGGTTTCATTCCGTTTGGACTCTGTTTGATATTCCTTTTCTTCGAAACACTGAAATAGGCAAAAAACAGCAATTCTGGGCTGGGCCTCTGGTTAATAGGTTAGTCCCAAAAATAATATAAAAGTGGAAAATAAAGCCCAATATGGTCCAAAATAGTAGATAATATAGCATGGAGCAATCAAAAATTATAGATACATTGGAGACGTATCAGGCATCCCCAAGCTTAATTCCTGCTCGTCCTCGAGTAGGTAAATAATAAAAAGAGAATTTTTGATGCGGAGTGCTACTTGGCATAATTTCAATGTAAATCTTCTCAATTGTGGTATGAATATTCAGATCCGAAAGATTCAAGACAAAAGTTCGTATTGACATAAAAATAATAATACTTCAAGCATACTAACAAAGCAATCATGTCTTCTCAAAGTAACATGGCCAAAGAAAGTTTATCCCTACAAAATCATATAGTTTAGTAATGCTCCATTTTCGTCACACAAGAATGCTCTCATCATGCACAACCCCGATGACAAGCCAAGCAATTGTTTCATACTTTAATAATCTCAAACTCATAAACCTTCACGCAATACATGAGCGTGGGCCATGGATATAGCACTATGGGTGGAATAGAATATGATGATGGGGGTTATGTGGAGAAGACAAAAAGGAGAAGATCTCACATCAACGAGGCTAATCAATAGGCTATGGAGATGCCCATCGATTGATGTTAATGCAAGGAGTAGGGATTGCCATGCAACGGATGCACTAGAGCTATAAATGTATGAAAGCTCAACAAAAGAAACTAAGTGGGTGTGCATCCAACTTGCTTGCTCACGAAGACCTAGGGCATTTGAGGAAGCCCATCGTTGGAATATACAAGCCAAGTTCTATAATGAAAAATTCCCACTAGTATATGAAAGTGACAACAAGAGACTCTCTATCATGATGATTATGGTGCTACTTTGAAGCACAAGTGTGGCAAAGGATAGTAACATTGTCCCTTCTCTCTTTTTCTTTCTTTTTTTTATTTTCTCTTTTTTTGGGCCTTCTCTTTTTTTATAGCCTTTCTTTTTTTTATTATTTTTTTATTCCTCACTTGGGACAATGCTCTAGAAAATGATGATCATCACACTTCTATTTATTTACAACTCAATGACTATAACTCGATACTAGAACAAAGTATGACTCTATATGAATGCCTCCGACAGTATACCGGGATATGCAATGGATCAAAAGCGACATGTATGAAAGAATTATAAACGGTGGCTTTGCGACAAATACTATGCCAACTACATGGTCATGCTAAGCAATATGACAATGATGAATGTGTCATGAAGAACGGTATGGTGGAAAGTTGCATGGCAATATATCCCGGAATGGCTATGGAAATGCCATAATAGGTAGGTATGGTGGCTGTTTTGAGGAAGATATAAGGAGGTTTATGTGTGAAAGAGCATATCATATCACGAGGTTTGGATGCACCGGCGAAGTTTGCACCAACTCTCAATGTGAGAAAGGGCAATGCACGGTACCGAATAGGCTAGCAATGATGGAAGAGTGAGAGTGCGTATAATCCATGGACTCAACATTAGCCATAAAGAAATCATATACTTATTGAAAAAATATACAAGTCATCAAAAACCAAAGCATTACGCGCATGCTCCTAGGGGGATAGATTGGTAGGAAAAGACCATCGCTCGTCCCCGACCACCACTCATAAGGAGGACAATCAAATAACACCTCATGTTTCAAATTTGTTACATAACGTTTACCATACATGCATGCTACGGGACTTGCCAACTTCAACACTAGCACTTCTCAAATTCACAATTACTCTACTAGCACGACTTTGAAATTATCACCTCCATATCTCAAAACAATTATCAAGCATCAAACTTTTCTTAGTATTCACCGCACTCAAAAGAAAGTTTACAAATCTTGAATACCAAGCATATTATTATTATTAAGCAAATTACCATGCTATTTAAGACTCTCAAAACAATCTAAGTGAAGCATGAGAGATCAATAGTTTCTTTAAAACAAATCCACCACCGTGCTCTAAAAAATATAAGTGAGGCACTAGAGCAAAACTATAAAGCTCAAAAGATATAAGTGAAGCACATAGAGTATTCTATCAAATTCCAATTCATGTATGGCTCTCTCAAAAGGTGTGTACAGAAAGGATGATTGTGTTAAACTAAAAAGCAAAGACTCAAATCATACAAGACGCTCCAAGCAAAACACATATCATGTGGTGAATAAAAATATAGCTCCAAGTAAAATTACCGATGGAAGTAGACGAAAGAGGGGATGCCTTCCGGAGCATCCTCAAGCTTTGACCTTTTGGTGTCCTTGGATTATCTTGGGGGTGCCATGGGCATCCCAAGCTTAGGCTCTTTCCACTCCTTGTTCCATAATCCATCAAAATATTTCACCCAAAACTTGAAAACTTCACAACACAAAAGTCAACAGAGATCTCGTGAGCTTCGTTAGCGAAAGAAAACAAAAGACCACTTCAAGGTACTGTAATGAACTCATTCTTTATTTATATTGGTGTTAATCTTACTGTATTCCAACTTCTCTATGGATTATAAACTATTTTACTAGCCATAGATTCATCAAAATAAGCAAACAACACACGAAAAACAGAATCTGTCAAAAACAGAACAGTCTCTAGTAATCTGTAACTAACGCAAACTTCTGGAACTCCAAAACATCTACCAAAATAGTAAGCCCTAGATAATTTGTTTATTGATCATCAGAAATTGGAATCAATATTTTATCACGTTCTGGTGATTTTTAACAATTGTTTTCATGAATAGAAAGTTTCTGGAAATTACAACAAGATCAAATAACTATCATCCAATAGATCCTATAGGTTTAACTTGGCACAAACACTAATTAAAACATAAAACCACATCTAACCAGAGGCTATATCAAATATTTATTCCTAAACAGAAGCAAAAACAAAAAAAAACAAAAAAAAATTGGGTTGCCTCCCAACAAGCGCTATCGTTTAACGCCCCTGGCTAGGCATAAAAGCAAGGATAGATCTAGGTATTGCCATCTTTGGTAGGCAATCCATAAGTGGCTCTCATGATATATTCATATGGTAATTTTATTTTCTTCCTAGGGAAGTGTTCCATGCCCTTTTTTAACGGAAATTGAAATCTAATATTCCCTTCCTTCATATCAATAATTGCACCAACAGTTCTAAGGAAAGGTCTACCGAGAATAATGGGGCAAGAAGGATTGCAATCTATATCGAGAACGATAAAATCTAAGGGCACATAATTCTTATTTGCAACAACAAGAACATCATTAATTCTTCCCTTAGGTTTCTTGATAGTGGAATCCGCAAGATGCAAGTTTAGAGAGCAATCATCAAAATCACGGAAATCTAGCAAATCACACAAAGTTTTGGGAATAGTGGAGACACTAGCAACCAAATCACAAAAAGCATAAAACTCATGATCTTTAATTTTAATTTTAATAGTAGGTTCCCACTCATCATAAAGTTTTCTAGGGATAGAAACTTTCAACTCAAGTTTTTCTTCATAAGATTGCATCAAGGCATCAACGATATGTTCGGTAAAAGCTTTATTTTGACTATAAGCATGAGGAAAATTTAGCATGGATTGCAACAAGGAAATACAATCAATTAAAGAGCAACTTTCATAATTAAATTCCTTGAAATCCAATATAGTGGGTTTAGCAACATCTAGGGTTTATTTCTTTCAATCCCACTTTTATCAATTTCATCATCAAGATCTAAATACTCCGATTTTTTGGAACGCCTTCTAGGTAAAGGAAGATCATATTCAGTTTCATCAAGATTCATATTGCAAAACAAAGATTTAATAGGGGACACATCAATAACTTTTATATATTCATCTCGATTTTCATAGGAATTGGAAGAACACACTTTAATAAAGGCATCTTTTGTAGCACGCATCCTAGCGGTTCTTTCTTTGCACTCATCAATGGAAATTCTCATGGCTTTAAGAGACTCATTGATATCATGCTTAAGAGGAATAGATCTAAGCTTTAAAGAATCAACCTCAAGAGAAATTCTATCAACGTTCCTAGCCAAATCATCAACTTTAAGCAATTTCTCTTCAAGCAAAGCATTGAAATTCTTTTGTGAATTCATAAAATCTTTAAGACTATTCTCAAATTCAGAGGGCATCTTATTAAAATTTCCACAAGAGTTGTTGTAGGAATTTCCATAATTATTAGAAGGATTACTAGGATAAGGCCTAGGATTAAAATTCCCTCTATACGCGTTGTTACCAAAATTATTCCTACTAACAAAATTCACATCCATAGATTCATTATTATTCTCAATCAAAGTAGACAAAGGCATATCATTAGGATCAGAAGAAACACTCTTAGTAGCAAATAATTTCATAAGTTCATCCATCTTTACACTCAAAACATTGATTTCTTCTATCGCATGCACTTTTTTATTAGTAGATCTTTCAGTGTGCCATTGAGAATAATTAACCATAATATTATCTAGGAGTTTAGTAGCATCTCCTAAAGTGATTTCCATAAAAGTGCCTCCCGCGGCCGAATCTAAAAGATTTCTAGAAGCAAAATTCAATCCGTCATAATTTTTTTGTATAATCATCCACAAATTCAAACCATGAGTAGGGCAATTACGTATCATTAATTTCATTCTCTCCCAAGCTTGTGCAACATGTTCATGATCAAGTTGCTTAAAATTCATAATATCGTTTCAAAGAGAGATGATCTTAGCGGGAGGAAAAATACTTATAGATAAAAGCATCTTTGCACTTGTTCCAAGAATCAATACTATTTTTAGGCAAAGACGAAAACCAAGCTTTAGCACGATCTCTAAGCGAAAAAGGAAATAGCTTCAATTTAACAATATCATTATCGACATCTTTCTTCTTTTGCATATCACATAAATCAACGAAGCTATTCAGATGAGTAGCGGCATCTTCACTAGGAAGGCCGGCGAATTGATCTTTCATAACAAGATTCAACAAAGCAGTATTGATTTCACAAGATTCAGTATTGGTAAGAGGAGCAATCGGAGTGCTAAGGAAATCATTATTGTTGGTATTGGTAAAGTCACACAATTTGGTATTATCTTGAGCCATTGTGACAAGCAAGCAAACTAACACACAAGCAAACAAAAGGCAAGCGAGAAAAAAAGCAAACGGAAAAGAGAGGCGAATAAAACGGCAAGGGTGAAGTGGGGGAGAGGAAAACGAGAGGCAAATGGCAAATAATGTAGTGCGAGAGATAAGGAATTGTGATATGTACTTGGCATGTTGACTTTTGCGTAGACCTCCCCGGCAACGGCGCCAGAAATTCTTCTTGCTACCTCTTGAGGACTTCGTTGGATTTCCCGAAGAGGAGAGGATGATGCAGCAAAGTAGCGTAAGTATTTCCCTTAGTTTTTGAGAACCAAGGTATCAATCCAGTAGGAGGCTATGCGCGAGTCCCTCGTACCTACACAAAACAAATAGCTCAACGCAACCAATGCGATTAGGGGTTGTCAATCCCTTCACGGTCACTTACGAGAGTGAGATCTGATAGATAATATTTTTGGTATTTTTGATATAGAGATGCAAGGTAAAATAAAAGGCAAAGCAATAATAAAGTGATGGAGATTGATATGATGAGAATAGACCCGGGGACCATAGGTTTCAGTAGTGGCTTATCTCAAGAGCATAAGTATTCTACGGTGGATGAATAAATTAGTGTTGAGCAATTGACAGAATTGAGCATAGTTATGAGAATATCTAGGTATGATCATGTATATAGGCATCACGTCCGAGACAAGTAGACCGACTCCTGCCTGCATCTACTACTATTACTCCACTCATCGACCGCTACCCAGCATGCATCTAGAGTATTAAGTTAAAAACAGAGTAACGCCTTAAGCAAGATGACATGATGTAGAAGGATAGTTTCATGCAATATGATAAAAAACCCATCTTGTTATCCTCGATGGCAACAATACTATACGTGCCTTGCTGCCCCTTCTGTCACTGGGAAAGGACACCGCAAGATTGAACCCAAAGCTAAGCACTTCTCCCATTGCAAGAAAAACCAATCTAGTAGGCCAAACCAAACTAATGATTCAAAGAGACTTGCAAAGATAACCAATCATACATAAAAGAATTCAGAGAAGATTCAAATATTGTTCATAGATAGACTTGATCATAAACCCACAATTCATCGGTCTCAACAAACACACCGCAAAAGAAGATTACATTGAATAGATCTCCACGAGAGAGGGGGAGAACATTGTATTGAGATCCAAAAAGAGAGAAGAAGCCATCTAGCTACTAACTATGGACCCGAAGGTCTGAGGTAAACTACTCACACTTCATCGGAGGGGCTATGATGATGTAGAAGCCCTCCATGATGATGGCCCTCTCCGGCGGAGCTCCGGAACAGGCCCCAAGATGGGATCTCTTGGGTACAGATGGTTGCGGCGGTGGAATTAGGTTTTTGGCTCCGTCTCTGATCGTTTGGGGGTACGTAGGTATATATAGGAGGAAGGAGTACGTCGGTGGAGCTTAGAGGGGCCCAGGAGGCAGGGGGCGTGCCCTCCACCCTCGTGATTGCCTCGTGGCTTTCTTGGCGGAGGGTCCAAGTCTCCTGGATCATATCTGATGAGAAAATCACGTCCCCGAAGGTTTCATTCCGTTTGGACTCCGTTTGATATTCCGTTTCTTCGAAACACTGAAATAGGCAAAAAACAGCAATTCTGGGCTGGCCCCCCGGTTAATAGGTTAGTCCCAAAAATAATATAAAAGTTGAAAATAAAGCCCAATATGGTCCAAAACAGTAGATAATATAGCATGGAGCAATAAAAAATTATAGATACGTTGGAGACGTATCAGACCCCCTACCCGAGATCCGCCGATTTTGACACCAACATTGGTGCTTTCATTGTGAGTTCCACTGTGCCGTCGACAACAGGTTCGATGGCCCCTTCAATCATCAACAATGACGTAGTCCAAGGAGGAACCTTCCTCCCCGGACAGATTTTTGTGTTCGGCGGCTTCGAACTGCGGGCCAACTCGCTTGGCCATCTCGAGCAGGTCGATAGCTACGCCCCTGGCCATCAGGTTAGATTTGGAAGCTTGAACTACGTCGTGGATATCCGTGGAGACTTGATCTTCAAGGGATTCGAGCCCGCGGCGATCTCTCCCCCTCGCCCCGATGAACATGACTTAAATCTGTCATCGGATCACACCCATGAGATGGTTCCTGTTGCTGCAACGGCCTTAGAGCCAAAGCAGATCATGCCATCTGAGGCCACAGATTCTGCGGCATTGGAGCCGCACACGGACTCGACATCCCGCAATATTCGCATCAATGGAACCCCGGACTCGTTTCCAGCTATAAGTTCCAGACCAGGTATGCCTGCGGACACCGAGCTGGATCGGTTATCAGTTTTTGAATTTAGCACCGCAAACATCTTCCAGCATTCACCTTTGGGTGACGTGCTAAACTCTTTAAATAATTTGTCCTTGGAGAAGGACTCACAGCCGAACTATGTTCGGTTCGAGCTAGAGACGGATGACGAGGAATTCTGATTCCCGCCCGCCACCCACTTCATAGCCACTGTCGATGACTTAACCGACGTGCTTGACTATGGCTCTGAAGACATCGACGGTATGGCCGACGATGCCGACAAGGAGCAAGGCCAAGACCCACCATTCACTGGACATTGGACGGCTACCTCTTCGTATGACATGTACATGGTTGATACACCCAAAGGATCTGGCGACGATAAAGAAGTGCCAGATTCGAATAAAACCTCTGAGACACAGTCCAAGCGCCAACGCCCCAAACGCCGTTCTAAGCCTCGTCGCTCAAAAGACGGAAACACCGGCACCGGAGAAAATAGTACTCCAGGCGACGCCAAAAACAATGAAGACCCTGTCGAAGCTGCATCCGAACAGAAGGAACACGTCAAAAGGCAAGACAACCCTGATGAACAGGCTATAGAAGATGACTCAGAGGACGATAGTTACCATCCACCCTCCGAGGAGGAGACAAGCCTCGGCAACAAAGACTTCATCGTGCCTGAGGATCCTCTAGAGCAGGAGCGCTCTAAGCTTTAGCTCATTGCTACTGCAAGGAGCCTGAAAAAGAAACAACAGCAGCTTCAATCTGAACAAGATCTGCTCGTCGAAAGATGGACTGATGACCTGACAGCCGAGGAATATGGCCTCAAGCGCCCAGCCAAGAGCTACTCGAAACGCGGACTGCTACCTCAATTCGATGAGGAGGCACCGGAGCACATATCTCCCTCGCGTAATGCGGAACGACCACTATCTGGTCAAGACAGGGCGGCCGATCGGCCACCCCACGGTCGGGATAAAGCGGCAACTCAGGCCAAACAGCAGCCAGCCCCACCACCGTGTAAAAATAGAGATGGAAGAGTTTGGGGTCACACGTATGACCTCCGACAGACCCTGGACAGTAGAGCAGGAAATACAAGATCGATCTACGGATTGTGAGGACGTGCCTTGAGGCACGACGATGGTACCTATTCGGACGTGACAAACCTAACTATGTCTGGGCCGAATGCCGCAGACGGACTCCCTCAGAGCTACGCCGCGATGTGGCCCGATACAGAGGTGTTGCACACCCTCTCTGCTTCACAGATGAAGTACTGGATCACGAATTCCCCAAGGGGTTCAAGCCCGTCAATATCAAATCATACGACGACACAACCGATCCCGCAGTGTGGATCGAAGATTTTATTCTCCACATCCACATGGCCCGAGGAGATGACCTCCACGCCATCAAATACCTCCCATTATAGCTCAAAGGACCAGCTCGACACTGGCTAAATAGTCTGCCTGAGAACTCCATCGGCAGCTGGGAGGACTTGGAAGAAGCCTTCCTCGACAACTTCCAAGGTACATATGTGCGGCCACCCGATGCCGATGACTTAAGCCACATAGTTCAACAATCTGGAGAATCAGCCAGAAAATTCTGGACTAGGTTCCTAACCAAAAAGAACCAAATCGTCGACTGTCCGGATGCTGAAGCCCTAGCGGCCTTTAAACAGTTGAGACGACACCTTATGAACTGTGGTTTGGCAAGAAACCAAAGTTGGCGTTTCTTAAAGTTTGGGGTTGCGATGCTTATGTGAAAAAATTTCATCCTGATAAGCTCAAACCCAAATCGGAGAAATGTGTCTTCATAGGATACCCAAAGGAGACAGTTGGGTACACCTTCTATCATAGATCCGAAGGCAAGACATTCGTTGCTAAGAATGGATCCTTTCTAGAGAAGGAGTTTCTCTCGAAAGAAGTGAGTGGGAGGAAAGTAGAACTTGATGAGGTAATTATACCTTCTCCCGAATTGGAAAATAGTTCATCACAGAAATCAGTTCTAGTGATGCCTACACCAATTAGCGAGGAAGATTAATGATGATGATCATGAAACTTCAGATCAAGTTACTACCGAACTTCATAGGTCAACCAAAGTACGGCCAGTGGTACGGTAATCCTGTTCTGGAGGTCATGTTACTTGACCATGATGAACCTATGAACTATGAGGAAGCGAGATGAGCCCAGATTCCGCAAAATGGTTTAAGGCCATGAAATATGAGATGGGATCCATGTATGAGAACAAAGTATAGACTTTGGTTGACTGATATGTCTCCAACGTATCTATAATTTTTGATTGTTCCATGCTATATTATATTCTGTCTTGGACATTATTGGGCTTTATTATACACTTTTATATTATTTTTGGGACTAACCTATTAACCGAAGGCCCATCCCAGAATTGCTGTTTTTTTGCCTATTTCAGAGTTTCGCAGAAAAAGAATATCAAACGGAGTCCAAATGGAATGAAACCTTCGGGAACGTGATTTTCATAACGAACGTGATCCAGAGGACTTGGACCCTACGTTAAGACATCAACCAAGAGGGCACGAGGTAGGGGGGCACGCCTACCCCCCCCCCCCCAGGCGCGCCCTCCACCCTCGTGGGCCCCCTGCTGCTCCACCGATGTACTCCTTCCTCCTATATATACCTACGTACCCCCAAACTACCAGATACAGAGCCAAAAACCTAATTCCACCGCCGCAACCTTCTGTACCCGTGAGATCCCATCTTGGGGCCTGTTACAGAGCTCCGCCGGAGGGGGCATCGATCATGGAGGGCTTCTACATCAACACCATAGCCTCTCTGATGATGTGTGAGTAGTTTACCTCAGACCTTCGGGTCCATAGTTATTAGCTAGATGGCTTCTTCTCTCTTTTTGGATCTCAATACAATGTTCTCCCCCTCTCTCGTGGAGATCTATTCGATGTAATCTTCTTTTGTGGTGTGTTTGTTGAGACCGATGAATTGTGGGTTTATGATCAAGTTTACCTATGAACAATATTTGAATCTTTTCTGAATTCTTTTATGTATGATTGGTTATCTTTGCAAGTCTCTTCGAATCATTAGTTTGGTTTGGCCTACTAGATTGGTTTTTCTTGCAATGGGAGAAGTGCTTAGCTTTGGGTTTAGTCTTGCGGTGTCCTTTCCCAGTGACAGTAGGGGCAGCAAGGCACGTATTGTATTGTTGCCATCGAGGATAACAAGATGGGGTTTATATCATATTGCATGAGTTTATCCCTCTACATCATGTCATCTTGCTTAAAGCGTTACTCTGTTCTTATGAACTTAATACTCTAGATGCATGCTGGATAGCGGTCGATGTGTGGAGTAATAGTAGTAGATGCAGGCAGGAGTCGGTCTACTTGTCTCGGACATGATGCCTATATACATGATCATACCTAGATATTCTCATAACTATGCTCAATTCTGTCAATTGCTCAACAGTAATTTGTTCACCCACCGTAATACTTATGCTCATGAGAGAAGCCACTAGTGAAACCTATGGCCCCCGGGTCTATTTTCCATCATATTAATCTCCCGACAACAAGCTATTTCTGGCGCCGTTTTTATTTTGTTTATTTTACTTTGCATCTTTATCATAAAAATACCAAAAATATTATCTTATCATATCTATCGGATCTCACTCTCGTAAGTGACCGTGTAGGGATTGACAACCCCTTATCGCGTTGGTTGCGAGGATTTATTTGTTTGTGTAGGTGCGAGGGACTCGTGCGAGGCCTCCTACTGGATTGATACCTTGGTTCTCAAAACTGAGGGAAATACTTACGCTACTTTGCTGCATCACCCTTTCCTCTTCAAGGGAAAACCAACGCAGTGCTCAAGAGGTAGCAAGAAGGATTTCTGGCGCCGTTGCCGGGGAGTCTACGCAAAAGTCAACATACCAAGTACCCATCACAAACCCTTATCTCTCGCATTACATTATTTGCCATTTGCCTCTCATTTTCCTCTCCCTCACTTCACCCTTTCCGTTTTATTCGCCCTCTCTTTTCCGTTCGCCTTTTTCTCCGCTCGCTTCTTGTTTGCTCGTGTGTTGGATTGCTTGCTTGTCATGATGGCTCAAGACAATACTAAATTGTGTGACTTCACCAATACCAACAACAATGATTTCCTTAGCACTCCGATTGCTCCTCTTACCGATACTGAATCTTGTGAAATCAATGCTGCCTTGTTGAATCTTGTCATGAAAGATCAATTTGCCGGCCTTCCTAGTGAAGATGCCGCTACCCATCTAAATAGTTTCGTTGATTTGTGTGATATGCAAAATAAGAAAGATGTGGTCAATGATATTGTTAAATTGAAGCTATTTCCTTTTTCGCTTAGAGATTGCGCTAAAGGTTGGTTTTCGTCTTTGCCTAAAAATAGTATTGATTCTTGTAATAAGTGCAAAGATGCTTTTATCTCTAAGTATTTTCCTCCCGCTAAAATTATCTCTCTTAGAAACGATATTATGAATTTTAAGCAACTTAATCATGAACATGTTGCACAAGCTTGGGAGAGGATGAAATTAATGATACGTAATTGTCCTACACATGGTTTGAATTTATGGATGATTATACAAATTTTTTATGCCGGATTGAATTTTGCTTCTAGAAATCTTTTAGATTCGGCCGCGGGAGGCACTTTTATGGAAATCACTTTAGGAGAAGCCACTAAACTCCTAGATAATATTATGGTTAATTATTCTCAATGGCACACTGAAAGATCTACTAGTAAAAAAGTACATGTGATAGAAAAAATTAATGTTTTGAGTGGAAAGATGGATGAACTTATGAAATTATTTTCTGCTAAGAGTGTTTCTTATGATCCTAATGATATGCCTTTGTCTACTTTGATTGAGAATAATAATGAATCTATGGATGTGAATTTTGTTGGTAGGAATAATTTTGGTAACAACGCGTATAGAGGAAACTTTAATACTAGGCCTTATCCTAGTAATTCCCCTAACAATTATGGTAATTCCTACAACAATCCTTCATGTTCTATTATTCTTGGTAGACCTTTCCTTAGAACGATTGGTGCAATTATTGATATGAAGGAAGGGAATATTAGATTCCAATTTCCGTTAAGGAAAGGCATGGAACACTTCCCTAGAAAGAAAATAAAATTACCATATGAATCTATCATGAGAGCCACTTATGGATTGCCTACCAAAGATGGCAATACCTAGATCTATCATCGCTTTTATGCCTAGCTAGGGGCGTTAAACGATAGGGCTTGTTGGGAGGCAACTGAAAGTGCGTTATATCGACTAGAGGGGGGTGAATAGGCGATTTTTATGATATTCTTCACTTAGTAATTTGCTAGTGAGGAAATTCCTTAGCGAAGAACTACTAGCAGCGGAATAAGTACTCAGAAGTAAACATAGCAGAATATATGCATGGTCATCATGATGAAATGAAGACAAACACAGAGTACAGAAAGCGTAAACACAGGATAGCACAGGATGAAGACAAACAGACTGAAGAAATTGAATTGAGAAAATTGAGAAAGTCTTCAGTCAAAGTCTTCAAACACAGATATGAACAAACACACAACACAGTAATGAAGAAATGAAAGTGTTGAGGAAATAGAACCAGTTGGCTTGGTGAAGACAATGATTTGGTAGACCAGTTCCAACTGCTGTCTCAGTTGTACGTCTGGTTGGAGCGGCTGAGTATTTAAACTCGAGGACACCTACTCCCGGACACACAGTCCTCACCGTATTCTCCTTGAGCTAAGGACACACAGTCCTCGCCCAATCACTCATGGTAAGTCTTCAGGTGACTTCCGAACCTTCACAAACTTGGTCACTCGGCGATCCACAATTCCTTTTGGATGCTCTAGACCATGACGCCTAACCGTCTGGAAGAAGCACAATCTTCAAAGGTAACAAGCGTTAGATCCATGCGGGATCAATCTCTTTAGTCATGCTCAATCACTTTGGGTTTGTAGGTGTTTGGGTTTGGGTTTGGATTTTCCTCACTTGATGATTTTCGCTCAAAGTCCTCGGAGGATGGGTTGCTCTCAAATGACAAGTGTTAGTTTCTCCCGGAGCAGCCAAGCCAGCTAGTGGTTGTAGGGGGCGGCTATTTATAGCCTAGGGAGCAGCCCGACATGATAAGACATAAATGCCCTTAAATGATATGACCGTTGGATGGATAAGATATTTTGGGACAGCTGGCGCGTAGCACAACAACGGTCGGAAATTTGAGGTTCAAATTCCTCAGGGCTATCATGTTCCTCACTATGTAGGCAATTCGCACTGGCGAATTCCTAACTCCTCAGTCAGAACAAAGTCCTCAGTGACCAGAAGAACTACGTCTCTGTCACTGAAGAAATTGACTGAACTGTATGATATTTCCAATGGCTTCACTCGAAGGGATTGGTAGGTGTAGGATTTGAGTTGAGCATCACTTGGCAATTTTCTCCTTAGTGTTTCCTCGACCCCCTTTAACAGTACGGTGTTTCCTATGACTCAAGAAAGAGAAAATGAAACTACGAAAACAAAAGTCTTCACGCTTCATATTCCTCGAATGATAACCAAGTCTTCAAGGTCACACCAATTTCTTCACTTTCAAAGTCTTCAGAAAGTCTTCAGTACATCAAAGTCTTCAGTCGAAGAACTTCATTTTTAGGGGTCGACTTTCTCTGTAATTATCAAACTCCTCATAGACTTATAGACCTGTGTACACTCATAAACACATTAGATTCTTAACCTATAAGTCTTCAATACACCAAAATCACTAAGGGGCACTAGATGCACTTACAATCTCCCCCTTTTTGGTGATTGATGACAATATAGGTTAAGTTTTCAACGGGGATAAATATATGAAGTGTAAAAACTGATATCGAGGAATTTGATTGCAAGATATAGAAGAACTCCCCCTGAAGATGTGCATAGTGAGGAATTTGCTTTTGAAGCAATGCACACTTGAAGAGTTGAATCATGGAGATCTCCCCCTATATCTTGTAATTCATACACGCATTTGATATATAATATGAAGAATTTGAAATGCATGATGAAATATGGTGCCTGATGTAATTCAGCATGCGTGCAATAATATTAACGAGGAGTGAGGGATTTGCTGCAATGGAGTGAAGAGTGGAGAATTGGGGTGCTGACTTTCCCAAAAGTCGTCATTCACAGCACAGCGCATCAAAAGTAGCAGAGCACCATCGGGTTTAAGATTACAACTCGATCCAATAAAAGTTTCGGAAGAACGAGAGTTGTAACTTAGCAAAAAACGATGTATAATAGACCCGCTTGAAGACTAACTCAAATTTCTCCCCCTTTGTCATCAAATGACCAAAAGGATTGAAACTGAGGACTAACGCTCCTGAAGATAATCAAGTTGATGAAGGAGCGCCAATGTTGTTGGGGTCGGTTGTTGAAGTAGGGCCTGCCGCAGTGTCGTCCAAGTCTTCATGTTCATTAGTGGCGTGCGATGAAGAATAGGAACTGGCCACCAAAGAAGGAACCTGGAACTTCTTGAATTTCTTCGGAGGAGGTGCAGACCAGTCAAACTCTTCTTTGAGACCCATTTGCTTCAGATCTTCGGCGCTGTAAACTTGAGACAGAATAGCCCAGGTGCGGTTGAGGGTTTCATGAAGGTAGTAGTGGTTTTTTTCACTGCATTGTGTGTTGAAGTCATGTTGTGAAGAATTGAACCATACTGACGCTTGACCCATTTGTGATTGCGATCAACCTTCTAATGAAGACTGAGGAGTAACTCACGATCAGTCATCACCCTGGGTGCTGTGGCTTGAGGATTTTGCTTGGCATCGTTGGCGGCAGAGTCATGTGTGGCAGAGTCATCATTGGTGGAGTAGGATGCAGCTTTGCGAAATTGACCATCCAATGGACGAATGCCTTCATATATCACAGCAGTTGCCTTGCCCTTTTCTTCAGCTGAGGAAAATGTCCTTTTGAGGACTTCAATAGGAGGCAAGTAGCTGCAGTGGTTCAGAGTGTCAGCTTTGTAATTTAGTGAAGACCTTGTCCTGATGAATCTCATAATCCATGGCGCATAAGGCTTTAGCTCAAATGGTGACATAGCAATGTTTGCCAGAGTCCTCATGAAGAAATCATGGAAGTTGACGGGAATGCCATGAATGATGTTGAAAAGCATATTCTTCATGATACCAACGACTTCTTCATCATTGGAGTCGTGGCCTTTGATAGGACTCATAGTCTTCGACAGAATGCGATAGACGGTCCGAGGCACATACAACAATTCCTTGACGAGGAATTTGGTTCGTGGGGCCTGCTCTGGCTTCAAAGGCTTCATCAGCACTTGCTTATAGTGATTTGAAAGCTCAGGTTCGTTGTGAACACAACGTGCATCTTCAAGGGGAGGACTTAGAGGAAGGACATGAAGCAATTTAGAAGCTGGTGCCTTTTAATGAGTGTTCTCAGTCATCCAGTCCAGGACCCATGAATTCACATCTTCAGAGTTGCCGGTTATGTGCAGCGTTGCGTAGAATTGAAGAATGAGTTCTTCATTCCAATCGCATATGTCAGTGCAGAAATTGAGCAGCCCAGCGTCGTGAAGAACACTGAGGACTGGCGTGAAGCACGACAAAGACTCCATATCCATGTGAGGAATATGTGCATGGTCTAAGACTTTGTCTTTGTTGAATATCACTGAGGAATAGAAGTTGGCTTGACTAGCAGTCCAGAAACGCCTCTTCCTTATGCGAGCAGAGTCATAGGGATTGTAACCTGTGAAGAATACATGCTCACCAAAGAAGTCTTCAGCCTTGAACTTTTGCTTCCTTGAGAACGGATCCTTTGACTTTGGCAGAGGAGTGTCAGTGAGTTGCATCACTACCTCAGGAACCGCAATCTCAGGTTCTTCAGGCTGAGGATTTTCTGGTTCCTCCTCAGATGCAGTCACATTTTCAGCAGCAGGTTCTTCAACACTAGTGGCTGGAATTTATTCATGCACAGATGCAGTGGGATGAGTTTCTTCAGAGCCCATTTGAACTGTTGGTGAAGGGGAGTGAGGGATTTGCTGCAATGGAGTGAAGAGTGGAGAATTGGGGTGCTGACTTTCCCAAAAGTCGTCATTCATCACTGGAGTTGTGCTTCCAATGTCCACATCTTCATCATCAATTTCTTCAACACCAGCCTCTTCAGCAGTAAACTAAGGCATTGGTGATGATACCACTGGGGTTGAAGGGACTGCATCCACTTCAATTTCCTCATCAATCTGCTCTGACGAAGCAGCAGATTGAGTTTCTTCATTAGATCCGCTTGGGATCACATATTCTTCACCAAAAGGAACAAGGTCCTTTGATGGCATGGTTGAGATTGGAACAACATCAATGGGATTTTCAAACGAGCTGGTCATAGGCTTCATCTTCTTTGGAACTGAAGACTCTGAAGCACTTGATGCTTTCATTTTCTTCACTGTAGCTCGCTTTGCAGCCTTGGTCTTCTTCACATTTGATGCAGATGGAAGGATAGGAGTTGGTGTAGGCGCAGGTGGAGCTGAGGAATCTGGTTGAATTTCTTCAGGCGCAACTGATGCAGTTGCCCTGGTTTCTTCAGTTTCTTCAGGCGCACCACTAGTGGATGTCCTGGCAATTTCTTTAGCGGCTGGAATGGAGTCATCAGCCCTGGAACTAGCATTTTCTTTAGCAGCCTAAAAATCATCAGCGGTGCTGGCATGTTCTTCAGTTGGCTGAGCAGAAGCTTCAGCTTGAGGAACTTCTTGTTGCGATGGGGCTGCAACATTGGTGAAATTTTCAGTCAGTTTCACAAACCTGACTTTGGCTCCCTTCCAGTCAGCATAGTAGGAGTCAAATTTGTCGCTGAGGGCTTTAATGTCAGCCTGCATCTTGACAAGTTCTTCAGTTGGCATCTTGACAACATTTTTCTTCAGCAGTTTCTCCTTTCTGTAATGTGATTTCTTGATCTCTCTGGCCCTATCATATTTCCACTTCTCCTCTTGGATGAAGTGAGTCAGCATGTGACTTTGGCCAGGTGTCAGCTTGAAGTCAGGCATAGGTGTATTTGGATCCTTATGCCAGAGATCAATATAATCGAGGATCGCCCTTGGATCGAGAAGCAGTGGCACATGTGTGCCTTTGGCTCTAGCGGCCCTTTCTTGTATGTCCCTGATGATTTCTACAAGTTCTTCTTCATCAGCCTCATCTTCTTCAGACGACACATGAAAGACAACCTGCTTCTTCTTAGGGCTTGGCCGAGAACCTCGTCCAGCAGTTGCTTTAGTCTTCAGCAGAGTTGGGCCAGATGAGGAATTTGGCGCAACTGAGGAACTTGCTGAGACACCAGAGGCAATGGAGATGCCTATAGTCCTTTGGCACAAGGCCAGATGCACAGGTGCTGAGGACTTTGTCGGAACTGTTGAGGATTGTGGAGGAGGTGCTGGGGACTTTGGTGGAGCAGGAGCAGCATGAGGAATTTGCTTTGAAGATTTTGAAGTTCCTGGCCGTGAGGGCGCAGCTGAGGGTGAATCACTTGGCTTTCGAGCGGGCTTCTTTGGCATAGATTTCCGCGTCTTGACAGAGGCCTCAGTGGCAGCAGCAGCAGCAGAATCTTCATTGAATTTCTTCACTGCTTCTCTGGCTTGTCTTGCCAATTTGGCTTGGCGCTTTGCCCATTCCTCAGGAAAATCCTCACCGCGTTTTACGCTAGTGGGATCAGCCACTTGGCCAGGTGTCAATGGGGCTCTTGGGCATGGAGGATTCAGTGCGAATTTCTTCATGTACTTTGGAGTGACGTATCTGTACTCCCTCCATTCACGTGCCCATCTTTGTTCTATCCTCTGAATGCGCACCTTGCATTGATTTTTATCTTCTTTGCCAAACTTGGCTTCATCAGGCGTGCAATAATCTTTATAGATGTCCTCAGGGATTTCAAAAGCAGTCATGACCTCAGGCTTCTTTCCTCCTTTCTGTGGCCTTTTTCCGTCAGCCATTTTCTTCAGTTGAGGAATTTGAACAATCGAATTTTCTGAAGAAGTGTGCAACTTTTCCTCAAGGAACGCTGCAAATGAGTTAAGTTGATGAGAACCTAGAGATTCAGCAGCGGACATGTGTACCTGTGAACAGAGTATAGTTGCGAGGAATTTGGAGAGGTCATATGCGTTCTCAGAGGGTTTTTCAAAAAGAACAAATTTGAGGAATTTGACCAGATGCGTCTTGAAGAATTTCACTAAGCGCGCTTTATCTTAGGTTCCAGAGTTGTATAGATCGAAGATCCACACAATTGAGGAATCTTTAAGAAAATGATGCTTAGGGAAATGAATCAAGAACAGATGACATGTGAGGTGTTTTGTGTGTGAAGATTTGAAGAATAAAACACCTTAGAAGATTTTGTAGAAAAACTTCGAATCAAAGACCTGAATGAAGAAAACGATGAACAGAGAGGTGAAACAGTGGAGTTCGTCGATGTAGATCTTCCACGCCCTAACTTGGCGGAGGAAGACGTCTACGGCGGCGGCGGCGGAGGTGAAGATTTCCGCGGTCGGCGCGAGTACGACGGCGACGAGGTCGAGGCAGTGAAGCTCTTCCTCACCGGCGACGATGGAGTAGCGGCGACGCTAGGGTTTGAGAAGCTCGAGCGGGAGAGAGAGATTGAGCGGAGTAAAAGAAGTGAGGAAGGGGCAAGGGGTATTTATAGAGGCAGTGAAAAACCGTTCGCCCGAAGATTTTGGGACGAACGTGCCCCTGGCCATTCTCCTTCTCACGACATGTGTCACCCATGTACTGTGTAGTGGAGATCGTGTAAGATCGTGGGTGAATTAAATAATGCAGCGTGGGATGTGGAACGGTTTGAGCGGCAAAACCGAAAATTTGGATAAGATTAGTTTTAACGTTCCGTTCGCAATTTCTTCAGCTGACAAGGACACAGTGAAGATTTTGAACGAGTTTCAAATAGAACGCACATGAAGAATTTGTGAATAGATTGGATTGAGTGTAGCATAGAGGGGAAGGGTCCGATCACATTCACTTAGAAGAAGAACCAACTTGAAGAAATAGCTATAAGTGAATGCTGTAGAGGACATAAATTCATATATATATATATATATATATATATATATATATATATATATATATATATATATATATATATATATATATATAGGGATTGACTATTTGTCACCCTGGGTGAGGAATAGTTATTCTTCACCCCCCTCTATTTTACCATCAATACACCGTAATTTTACGTTCCGTAAGTTTTGTCTTATTTCCGACATAAAAAGAGACCGTAAGAAATATACAATCGTCGTAAAAAATATTTTATGTTATGTAAAATTACAAACGTAAAAACATAGTGTAAAATACACATAAACTGCAAATTTTGTTATCTTATGACCTATATTTTGATTTTCTTATGCGAAATTTTACGTAGTGAATCAATATGAATGTAACTATTTGAATTTCAAACGTAATTTAATTATGAAATGATCGTAAGATTACCTCGGGTGAAGAATAACTTATTCTGCATCCTGGGTGATGAATAGCATCACTATATATATATATATATATATATATATATATATATATATATCGCCAATGAAGAAAACCGACGACACAAGTGAAGATTTTGAAAGTTGAAGAATTTGAACAATTGAGGAATTTCAAAACTAAGGAAAAACTCAAATTGAATATTTTCAACTTTTGTGGTGGCGTGACCCACAGTATAAGAATGATGATTTCAGACACCGCGTACAATTGTCGTAGGGTTCTGAGAATCAAATTCTTCATTAATTTCTTCACACTTAGAGTGTTATTCTTCATTGATTGAAGAAGAACGTTTCTTCATGTGTTGCACATCTAAGTCATCAACTTTGCATAAGTGTTAGGATGAGTGCCTTTTCAAAGTACATTCGAAGACTCTAAGATATTTAGCTCACACCGCAACTTGCTAAATCTCTTCTTATCCAAGGGCTTAGTGAAGATATCGGCTAGCTGTTCTTCAGTCTTCACATGCTCAATAGAAATGTCGCCCTTCAACACATGATCTCGAAGAAAATGATGACGAATCTGAATGTGCTTTGTCTTCGAGTGCTAAACTGGGTTATGAGCAATCTTGATGGCACTCTCATTGTCACAGAGGAGAGGCACATTCTTCACGTTGACGCCATAGTCCTTGAGTGTTTGCTTCATCCATAGCAGTTGAGCACAACACGAACCAGCAACAATATACTCAGCTTCAGCAGTAGACAGTGATACGCAGTTCTGTTTCTTCGAGGACCAACATACCAAGGATCGTCCGAGGAAATGACAAGTACCAGATATTGACTTGCGGTCCACATGGTCACCAGCATAGTCGGAGTCAGAATATCCAATGAGATCAAAATTCGAGCCCTTGGGATACCATAATCCTAGTGTTGGTGTGTGAGCTAGATATCGAAGAATATGCTTCACAGCCTTATGGTGTGATTCCTTCGGTGCAGCTTGAAAACGTGCACACATGCAAACACTAAGCATTATATCTGGCCTAGATGCACATAAGTACAATAAAGAGCCAATCATGGAGCGGTATACCTTATGATCGAAGTCAATACCATTTTCATTAGTGCACAGATGACCATTTGTGGGCATAGGGATTTTGATGCCTTTGCAATCTTGCATGCCGAATTTCTTCAGGACATCCTTGAGGTATTTCTCCTGAGATATGAATATGCCATTGCGCTGTTGACGAATTTGAAGACCTAAGAAGAATTTCAACTCTCCCATCATAGACATTTGATATTCTTCACTCATCATATAGGCAAATTCATCACTGTAACATTGGTCAGTACAGCCAAAGATGATATCATCAACATATATTTGGCACACAAATAGTTCACCATCATAAGATTTAGTAAAGAGAGTGGGATCGAGTGAATCGGGTGTGAAGCCTTTCTTCATGAAGAATTCCTTCAGTGTATCATACCACGCCCGTGGGGCCTGCTTGAGGCCATAGAGGGCCTTGTTAAGTCTGAAGACTTTGTCAGGATGTTTTGGATCTTCAAAACCTGGGGGTTGAGCAACATATACTTCTTCCTCAAGCTTACCATTGAGGAATGCACTTTTCACATCCATTTGATATAAGATGATATCATGATGGTTAGCATAAGCAAGCAATATGCGAATAGCCTCAAGTCTAGCAACAGGTGCAAAAGTTTCATCGAAATCAACTCCTTCAACCTATGTGTAGCCTTGAGCTACTAGTCGTGCCTTATTCCTCACCACAACACCATTTTCATCTTGCTTGTTGCGATAGATACATTTTGTGCCAATGATGTTATGCTTGCGAGGATCGGGACGATTGACCAGTTCCCAGACGTTGTTGAGCTTGAATTGATGTAATTCTTCTTGCATGGCCTGAATCCACTCAGGCTCCAGAAATGCTTCATCTACCTTAGTGGGCTCTGTGATAGAGACAAAAGCAAAGTGCCCACAAAAGTTAGATAGATGTGAAGCTTTTGAGCATGTGAGAGGACCTGGTGCTCTAATGTCATCGATGATCTTCTCCACTTGCACTTCTTTTGCAACGCGAGGATGAGCTGGTTGTCGTTGAGGAATTTGACCAGCATTTTCTTCAGCATCAATTTCCTCAGCATTTTCTTCAGGTGCGTCAGCTTGACGTTCTTCACGTTCTGGAATGAATTCTTCAGCAGATTCTTCAGTAGGAATGACATCTTCAGTAGCCTTGTGCTTGATAGAATCCTCAGGTGCTGGTTCATCTAACACAGAAGGTAGGTGCTCTCTTTGCAAGCCATTAGTCTCATCGAACCACACATCTACAGTTTCAACAATCTTGTGAAGAACATTGTTGAAGACTCTGTAGGTCTGCGAGTCCTTTCCGTAACCATGCATAAAACCTTCATGTGCTTTCGGTGCAAATTTAGAGTTGTGATGAGGATCTCTAATCCAGCATTTAGCACCGAAGACTTTGAAATAACTCACATTGGGTTTCTTGTCAGTGAGGAGTTCATAGGCAGTCTTCTTGAAGAATTTGTGAAGATATACTCTGTTGATGATGTGGCACGCAGTATCAATTGCATCAACCCAGAACCGACGAGGGGTTTTGTACTCATCTAGCATAGTGCGAGCCATCTTAGCAAGAGTCCTGTTCTTGCGCTCCATGACGCCATTCTGTTGAGGAGTATAAGGAGCAGATAACTCATGAGTAATACCAAGTTCATCAAGATATTCATTGAGACCCGAATTCTTGAACTCAGTGCCATTGTCACTTCTGATGTGCTTGATCTTCACACCAAAGTTGGTTGAAGCCCTCGAGGAAAATCGTTTGAAGACTTCCTGCACTTCATGTTTGTAAGAGACTAGGTGTACCCATGTGTCACGAGAGTAATCATCAACGATAACAAATCCATATTGAGATGCTTCATTTGAAACAGAGGAGTAGTGATTAGGACCGAAGAGATCCATGTGAAGCAATTCGAATGGTCGAGTAGTGGTCATGATGGTCTTTGCTGGATGCTTGGCCTTGGTCATCTTTCCAGCTTCACAGGCACCGCATAAGTGATCCTTGAGGAATTTGACATTCGCAATGCCAATGACATGCTTCTTCTTTGCAAGCGTGTGCAAATTCCTCATGCCTGCATGACCAAGTCGTCGATGCCATAGCCATCCTTCTGAAGCTTTTGCAAGTAGGCACACGGCTGGTTGTGAATCTGCAGAGAAATCAACAATATACAAGTCTCCTCTCCTAAAGCCTTCGAAAACTTTGGAATTGTCAGCTTCCATAATCACAACACAACGATACTTGCCAAAGACAACAACCATATCAAGATCACAAAGCATTGAGACAGACATAAGGTTGTATCCTAAGGACTCAACAAGCATGACTTTGTCCATGTGTCGATCCTTTGTGATAGCAACTTTACCTAGACCCAATACCTGACTTTTGCTTTTATCAGCAAAGATGATATGCTTCAGATGTGATGACGATAAGGGAGCATCCATCAACAGATTCCTGGCATCAGTCATGTGATTTGTACATCCACTATCAAGTACCCACTCAGTGGCCTTGGGTTGATCATCCTGCAGATGAATTAGTGCATCTTACGAACTCATATATTTCAGCAGTGAAGAATATGATATCACAATTCATCAGATCAATTTCATCAAGCAGTAAGACAGATAAAGCATAGGGAGGACGTGTGAAATGAAAGTTCATTTCATCATAATTAGCCTGCGTCCTTTCAGGCATCTTGTCAGGTCCCCAACAAATTCTTCAGACGTTACAATACGTCTGGAGACCTGATCCTGCATAGGGTGGACGTCTTTTTCTTCACCACCCACATCTGAAGGGGTGGCAAAGAGTTCATCATTCTGCGAGCTCCATATGAGAATGGTGGCATAGCGGCCAAACCATTTCGTTTCACATAAGAGGGGTTAGGGTAAGCATATGAATAAGCAGAGAAATTCTTCGAGGACTTATGAACATAATAATTTGAAGAATAATGCTCATATTCATAGCCCTTGGCTCTTCCCTGCGAAATAGAGTTGTGAGCACGATGATGTTCATATGAGGACTTTGATCCATGTGAGGAATTTGGTCCGTATGAGGACTTTGATCTGGAGTTCCTATTCTTCACAGGTGGTGTCATGAGGACATTCACCTGAAGACTTTCAAGGCACTTTTTGGGAACCCAGATTTTCTTCATAGGGGAACCATTCCTGCAGTTAGTGCCAACATATCTAGCAAATACTTCACCATTCTGATCTTTGAACAGTTTATAGTTGGAGTCAAATGACTCATCAGAAGAATGAGAAGATTCACATGTATAGCCAGATAAATTAGATGGGTCTACTGGAGGTCCCTTTGCAGCAACCCATGAGGTTTTGGGGTACTGCTCAGGCTTCCAATATGTACCATCAGCATTGAGTTTCCTCTCAAAGGCAATACCCTCTTTCCTAGGGTTCCTGTTGAGGATCTGCTTTTTAAGCACATCACAAAGAGTCTGATGCCCTTTGAGGCTTTTGTACATGCTTGTCATGTACAATTTCTTCAACCCTGCATCGTCAGTGATACTAGCAATGTCCTCAGATGAGGAATTAGTGATAGCAGAGGCAGATGAAGAATTTGTAACATTAGAAGCATTTGAACATTCAGGTGAGGAATTAGCAGATTCTCGTTCAATGCATTTCAAACATGGAGGAATAAATTCTTCCTGAGCAGCGCTGATTTGTTGAGCAAGCAGTGAATCGCGCTCCTTCTGAAGATCTTCATAACTCACTCTTAGCTTCTCAAGATCTTGCTTCTTTTGAAGATATTCATAAGAAAGCTTTTCATGATCAGATAAGAGAGTGTTATGATGACCTTGAAGGTTGTCAAACCTGGTCTGAAGTCTCTGAAGATTTTCAGTTAAGGCTTTAGTGCGATCCATTTCTTCACCCAACATATCATCACTTTTGTCTAGCATGTTTTGAACCTTTTCAAAAGCCTTTTGTTGTTTCACAGCAATCTTACCAAGTTTTGAGTAGCTGGGCTTAAGATTCTCATCAGGTTCATCTTCACTAGATTCAGAGGAGGAGTATTTGAGCACCTTGGCACCCTTTGCCATGAAGCAATAGGTGGGAGCGTAGTCATCACTGCCTTCATCAGCCTTGTTGGTGAGATCACTTTCTTCAGCGTTGAAGATGGACTTGCTGACAAATGTGGTAGCGAGGGCTAGGCTCGCCACACCAGACTCGGAGTCTTCAGATTGTTCCTCTTCCTCATTTTCTTCAGATTCAGCCTCAGAGTCCATTTCCTTGCTAATGAATGCCCGAGCCTTCTTGGAGCTGCTCTTCTTGTGAGACGAAGACTTCGAGGATTTTGATGATGAAGATTTTGAGGATTTCTTCTTTTTCTTCGCATCATCAGAACTGTAATCCTTGTATTTCTTCTTCTTTGATTCCTTTTCCCACTGAGGACAATCTTGAATGTAATGTCCTGGTTTCTTGCACTTGTGACAAAGCCTCTTCTTGTAGTCACTGGATGAGGAATCATTGCTCCTTGAAGGTTTTCCAAAGCAACCACGTCTTGAGAACTTCTGGAATTTCTTCACAAGTAGTGCTAGATCATGACTCAGTTCTTTAGGGTCACCAAGGCTGCTACCAGAGTCTTCATCTTCGGATTCTGATACTGCCTTGGCCTTCAGTGCACGTGATGTGCCATAGCTCGAACCATAGAGATCTCTCTTTTCAGCAAGCTGGAACTCATGAGTGTTTAGCCTCTCGAGGATATCAGCGGGGTCAAGTGACTTGTAATCAGCACGCTCTTGTATCATCAGGCCAGAGTATCAAATGAGGAATCATCTTCGGATTCTGATACTGCCTTGGCCTTCAGTGCACGTGATCTGCCATAGCTCGAACCATAGAGATCTCTCTTTTCAGCAAGCTGGAACTCATGAGTGTTTAGCCTCTCGAGGATATCAGCGGGGTCAAGTGACTTGTAATCAGCGCGCTCTTGTATCATCAGTGCCAGAGTATCAAATGAGGAATCAAGCGATCTCAGCAATTTCTTCACCACCTCATGGTCGGTGATGTCAGTGGCACCAAGTGCTTGAAGCTCATTTGAGATGTCAGTGAGGCGATCGAAGGTTTGCTGAACATTTTCATTGTCGAGTCTTTTGAAGCGGTTGAAGAGATTGCGAAGAACATCAACTCGAGAGTCACGCTGAGTTGAAACTCCTTCATTGACCTTGGACAACATATCCCAGATAAGCTTAGCAGTTTCCAAAGCACTCACTCTACCATACTGTCCTTTGCTTAGATGGACACATATGATATTCTTCGCTTGGGAATCGAGTTCCTTGAATCTCTTCACGTCGGTAGCGTTCAGTGAGGGTGAGATGGAGGGAACACCATTTTCCAGAACGTACCAGAGATCATTATCAATTGCCTCAAGATGCATGCGCATCTTGTCCTTCCAGTAGGGGTAGTCCGTC
The DNA here is from genome assembly GCA_032464435.1 of Aegilops umbellulata. NCBI lineage: Eukaryota > Viridiplantae > Streptophyta > Magnoliopsida > Poales > Poaceae > Aegilops > Aegilops umbellulata. The sequence continues at coordinate 223,573,773 of CP136059.1, read as the reverse complement.
CCATCAAAGGTAGGACACCCTGCAGAGACCTTGATCATACCTGCGGTCGACATAACTAAAACTCTAGGCAGTTAAACCAAAATCACACAAAACAAGGGAGTACCTTGCTCTGATACCAATTGAAAGTGCGTTATATCGACTAGAGGGGGGGGGGTGAATAGGCGATTTTTATGATATTCTTCACTGAGGAATTTGCTAGTGAGGAAATTCCTTAGCGAAGAACTACTAGCAGCGGAATAAGTACTGAGAAGTAAACATAGCAAAATACATGCATTGTCATCATGATGAAATGAAGACAAACACAGAGTACAGAAAGCGTAAACACAGGATAGCACAGGATGAAGACAAACAGACTGAAGAAATTGAACTGAGGAAATTGAGAAAGTCTTCAGTCAAAGTCTTCAAACACAGATATGAACAAACACACAACACAGTAATGAAGAAATGAATGTGTTGAGGAAATAGAACCAGTTGGCTTGGTGAAGACAATGATTTGGTAGACCAGTTCCAACTGCTGTCTCAGTTGTACATCTGGTTGGAGCGGCTGAGTATTTAAACTCGAGGACACCTAGTCCCGGACACACAGTCCTCACCGTATTCTCCTTGAGCTAAGGACACACAATCCTCGCCCAATCACTCGTGGTAAGTCTTCAGGTGACTTCTGAACCTTCACAAACTTGGTCACTCGGCGATCCACAATTCCTCTTGGATGCTCTAGACCATGATGTCTAACCGTCTGGAAGAAGCATAGTCTTCAAAGGTAACAAGTGTCGGATCCACGCAGGATCAATCTCTTCAGTGATGCTCAATCACTTTGGGTTTGTAGGTGTTTGAGTTTGGGTTTGAATTTTCCTCACTTGATGATTTTCGCTCAAAGTCCTCGGAGGATGGGTTGCTCTCAAATGACAAGTGTCAGTTTCTCGCGGAGCAGCCAAGCCAGCTAGTGGTTGTAGGGGGCGGCTATTTATAGCCTAGGGAGCAGCCCGACATGATAAGACATAAATGCCCTTCAATGATATGACCGTTGGATGGATAAGATATTTTGGGACAGCTGGCGCGTAGCACAGCAACGGTCGGAAATTTGAGGTTCAAATTCCTCAAGGCTATCATGTTCCTCACTGTGTAGGCAATTCGCACTGGCGAATTCCTAACTCCTCAGTCAGAACAAAGTCCTCAGTGACCAGAAGAACTACATCTCTGTCACTGAAGAAATTGACTGAACTGTATGAGATTTCCAATGGCTTCACTCGAAGGGATTGGTAGGTGTAGGATTTGAGTGGAGCATCACTTGGAAATTTTCTCCTTAGTATTTCCTCGACCCCCTTTAACAGTACCGTGTTTCCTATGACTCAAGAAAGAGAAAATGAAACTACGAAAACAAAAGTCTTCACGCTTCATGTTCCTCGAATGATAACCAAGTCTTCAAGGTCACACCAATTTCTTCACTTTCAAAGTCTTCAGAAAGTCTTCAGTACATCAAAGTCTTCAGTCGAAGAACTTCATTTTTAGGGGTCGACTTTCTCTGTAATTATCAAACTCCTCATAGACTTATAGACCTATGTACACTCATAAACACATTAGATTCTTAACCTATAAGTCTTCAATACACCAAAATCACTAAGGGGCACTAGATGCACTTACAACAACCCAATTTTATTTTTAGTTTTTTGCTTTTTGCTTCTATTTAGGAATAAATATTTGATATAGCCTCTGGTTAGATGTGTTTTTATGTTTTAGTTAGTGTTTGAGCCAAGTTAAACCTATAGGATCTTCTTGGATGATAGTTATTTGATCTTGCTGAAAATTAAAGAAACTTTCTATTCACAAAAAAAATGTTAAAAATCACCAGAACGTGATAAAATATTGATTCCAATTGCAGATGATCAATAAACAAATTTTCTAGGTCTTCCTATTTTGGCTGAATTTTTGGAGTTCCAGAAGTTTGCATTAGTTACAGATTACTAAAGACTGTTCTGTTTTTGACAGATTCTGTTTTCTGTGTGTTGTTTGATTATTTTGATGAATCTATGGATAGTAAAATAGTTTATAAACCATAGAGAAGTTGGAATACAGTAGGTTTAACACCAATATAAATAAATAATGAGTTCATTACAGTACCTTGAAGTGGTCTTTTGTTTTCTTTCACTAACGGAGCTCACGAAATTTTCTGTTAAGCTTTGTGTTGTGAAGTTTTCAAGTTTTGGGTGAAAGATTTGATGGATTATGGAACAAGGAGTGGCAAGAGCCTAAGCTTGGGGATGCCCATGGAACCCCAAGATATTCTAAGGACACCTAAAAGCCAGAGCTTGGGGATGCTCCGGAAGGCATCCCCTCTTTCATCTACTTCCATCGGTAACTTTACTTGGAGCTATATTTTTATTCAGCACATGATATGTTTTTTGCTTGGAGCGTCTTGTATGATTTGAGTCTTGCTTTTTAGTTTGCCACAATCATCCTTGCTGTACACACGTTTTGAGAGAGACACACATGATTCGGAATTTATTAGAATACTCTATGTGCTTCACTTATATCTTTTGAGTTATATAGTTTTTGCTCTAGTGCTTCACTTATATCTTTTAGTGCACGGTGGTGGATTTGTTTTATAGAAACTATTGTTCTCTCATACTTCACTTAGATTATTTTGAGAGTCCTACAAAACAGCATGGTAGTTTGCTTTAACAATGATTAACATTCAAGATTAATAAAGAAAAATTTTCTTATGAGTGTGTTGAATATTATGAGAAGTTTGATACTAGATAATTGTTTTGAGATATGAAGATGGTGATATTAGAGTCATGCTAGTTGATTAGTTTTGAATTTTAGAAATACTTGTGTTAAAGTTTGTGATTCCCGTAGCATGCACGTATGGTAAACCGTTATGTGATGAAGTCGGAGCATAATTTATTTATTGATTGTCTTCCTTATGAGTGACGGTCGGGGACGAGCGATGGTATTTTCCTACCAATCTACCCCCCTAGGAGCATGCGCGTAATACTTTGCTTTGATAACTTGTAGATTTTTGCAATAAGTATACGAGTTCTTTATGACTAATGTCGAGTCCATGGATTATACGCACTTTTCTTCCTCCCACCATTGCTAGCCTCTCTAATACCGCGCACTTTTCGCTGGTATCATACACCCACCATGTACCTTCCTCAAAACAGCTACCATACCTACCTATCATGGCATTTCCATAGCCATTCCGAGATATATTGCCATGCAACTTACCACCGTTTCATTTACTATGACACGCTCCATCATTGTCATATTGCTTCGCATGATCATGTAGTTAACATTGTATTTGTGACAAAGCCACCGTTCATAATTCTTTCATACATGTCACTCTTGATTCATTGCATACCCCGGTACACTGCTGGAGGCATTCACATAGAGTCATATTTTGTTCTAATATCGAGTTGTAATTGTTGAGTTGTAAGTAAATAAAAGTGTGATGATCATCATTTTTTAGAGCATTGTCCCAAGTGAGGAAAGGATGATGGAGACTATGATTCCCCCACAAGTCAGGATGAGACTCCGGACGAAATAAATACATAAAAAGAGGCCATAAAAAAGGGAGAAAAGGCCCAAATAAAAAAATGAGAGAAAAAAGATAGAAGGGACAATGTTACTATCCTTTTACCACACTTGTGCTTCAAAGTAGCACCATTATCTGCGTGATAGAGAGTCTCCTATGATATCACTTTCATATACTAGTGGGAATTTTTCATTATAGAACTTGTCTTATATATTCCAATGATGGGCTTCCTCAAAATGCCCTAGGTCTTTGTGAGCAAGCGAGTTGGATGCACACCCACTTAGTTTCTTTTGTTGAGCTTTAATAAACTTATAGCTCTAGTGCATCCGTTGCATGGCAATCCCTACTCACTCATATTGATATCTATTGATGGGCATCTCCATAGCCCGTTGATACACCTAGTTGATGTGAGACTATCTTCTCGTTTTTGTCTTCTCCACAACCACCATTCTATTCCACATATAGTGCTATGTCCATGGCTCACGCTCATGTATTGCGTGAAGATTGGAAAAGTTTGAGAACATCAAAAGTACGAAACAATTGCTTGGCTTGTCATCGGGGTTGTGCATGATTTAAATATTTTGTGTGGTGAAGATAGAGCATAGCCAGACTATATGATTTTGTAGGGATAACTTTCTTTGGCCATGTTATTTTGTGAAGACATAATTGCTTAGTTAGTATGCTTGAAGTATTATTATTTTTATGTCAATATTAAACTTCTGTATAGAATCTTTCGGATCTGAATATTCATACCACAATTAAGAAGAATTACATTGAAATTATGATAAGTAGCATTCCACATCAAAAATTCTGTTTTTATCATTTACCTACTCGAGGACGAGCATGAATTAAGCTTGGGGATGCTTGATATGTCTCCAACACATCTATAATTTTTATTGTTCCATGATATATTATATTCTGTTTTGGACATTATTGGGCTTTATTATACACTTCTATATTATTTTTGGGACTAACCTATTAACCAGAGGCCCAACCCAGAATTGCTGTTTTTTGCGTAATTCAGAGTTTCGCAGAAAAAGAATATCAAACAGAGTCCAAACGGAATGAAACCTTCGGGAACGTGATTTTCGGAATGAACGTGATCCAGAGGACTTGGACCCTACGTCAAGACATCAACCAGGAGGGCACGAGGTAGGAAGCGCGCCTACCCCCAGGCGCGCCCTCCACCCTCGTGGGCCCCCTGTTGCTCCACTGACAAACTCCTTCCTCCTATATATACCTACGTACCCCCAAACTACCAGATATAGAGAAAAAAACCTAATTCCACCGCCGCAACCTTCTGTACCCGCGAGACCCCATATTGGGGCCTGTTCCGGAGCTTCGCCGGAGGGGGCATCGATCACGGAGGGCTTCTACATCAACACCATAGCTTCTCCGATGATGTGTGAGTAGTTTACCTCAGACCTTCGGGTCCATAGTTATTAGCTAGATGGCTTCTTCTCTCTTTTTGGATCTCAATACAATGTTCTCCCCCTCTCTCGTGGAGATCTGTTCGAGGTAATCTTCTTTTGCGGTGTGTTTGTTGAGACCGATGAATTGTGGGTTTATGATCAAGTTTATCTATGAACAATATTTGAATCTTCTCTGAATTCTTTTATGTATGATTGGTTATCTTTGCAAGTCTCTGCGAATTATCAGTTTGGTTTGGCCTACTAGATTGATCTTTCTTGCAATGGGAGAAGTGCTTAGCTTTGGGTTCAATCTTGTGGTGTCCTTTCCCAATGACAGTAGGGGCAGCAAGGCATGTATTGTATTGTTGCCATCGAGGATAACAAGATGGGGTTTATATCATATTGCATGAGTTTATCCCTCTACATCATGTCATCTTGCTTAAAGCGTTACTCTGTTCTTATGAACTTAATACTAGATGCATGCTGGAGAGCGGTCGATGTGTGGAGTAATAGTAGTAGATGCAGGCAGGAGTCGGTCTACTTGTCTCGGACGTGATGCCTATCACTACAAAAAAAAACACATCCGTGACATTTTGGGCCGAACGAATTTTTTTTCTGTCATACATATGACACTCTATGATGATAATTGTGACAAAACCCGGTATCATCATAGATGTGGTGGGCTCCTACTTCTATGACAAAAAATCATGACAGAAAATGGGCTTTTCGTCCTGGGCGGGTCGGAAAAGCAGCCGCATGACATTCTTTGGGCCGTCCACGACGGAAAAAACCGTGGTAGAAGCGAGGGCGAGGAAGGGGAGTTCCCAGTTACGGTGGGAGGTCGGGGGCCGGGCGATGCACGTTTCTCTTGTACACGTACGCGCGTGTGTGCGAGGCGTTGGCTCTTACTGAACCCGAGCGAGGCGTTGGGCTCTAACTGAACCCGAGCGATTGCACTGCAGGCTACGCGTTACTGAACCTGAGCGATCGATCGATGGCTGTTAACTGAACCTGATCGAGCGATTCCTTCGCTACTGCTACTAATTGAAGCCGATCGATGCTGCCTCTGGGATGAATAGTGAGCGTTGCGGGGGGGGGGGGGGTTGGATGAACAGTGAGCGGTGGCGTTGCCTCTGGATGAATAGGACCCCGTGGTGTGGTGGAGGGCTGGATGAATAGTAGACGGTGGAGGGGTGCCCGTGGAGGGGTGGTTGAACAGGACCCCGTGGTGTGGAGGGCTAGATGAACAGTAGACGGTGGAGGGGTGATTGAACAGTAGCCGGTGGAGTAGCGCGCGGTGGAGGCTGGATGAGCAGGAGCCCGTGGAGGCTGGAGGAGGTCACCGGTGGATGAATAGTAGCTCGTGGAGGCTGGAGGGGGTCGACGGTGGAGATGAACAATATCCCGTGTAGTCCCGTTTTGTGGTACGCCACACCCCTCCCGATGAACAGGACCCCCGTTTCGACCGTAGCGCTCCAACACAAGCCCGTTCGTCTGTTTTGCGGTAGGCCACACCCTCCCGATCAACAACAGGACCCCCGTTTCGACTGTAGGAGGTCTGTTTCGTCCGTTTTGTGGTACGCCACACCCCTCCCAATCAACAGGACCCCCGTTTCGACCGTAGGAGGTCCGTTTCCTCCGTTTTGCGGTACGCCACACCCCTCCCGATCAACAGGACCCCGTTCCGAACATAGGAGGTCCGTTTCCTCCGTTTTGCGGTACGCCAGGCCTCGTTTCCATCGCCTGTTCCATCCAAGCCCTCCCGATGAACACGACCACGCATTCCGTTCCGACCCAGCCGGCTGGCTCCCACGCGTTCCGTTGCCTCCTAATGAACACGACGCATTCCATTGCCTCCCGATGAACACGACGCGTTCCGTTGCCTCCCCATGAACACGACGCTTTCCGTTGCCTCCCCATGAATACAACGATGACGCTGTTTCTCCATTCCGACCCAGCCATGTACATGAGCCCTGGCCGTATGTATGCGCGAGTTGGCTTTCGAGACCCCGCCCGTATGTACACATACGTGGCCGTATTTTCTTTCTTGCACCCTGGCCGCTGTACGTACGTGTACATGCTAGGTGCGCGCCTCTATTACGACACGTACGCGCCTCTACTACGACACGTGCACGCCTCTACATCCACCAGCATATATTTACGTACACGTTCACGACCAGAATGACAATGCTACGTACGCTTCGACCAGGTGGGTCCCGACTGTCAGGCACTTCCTTGCCCGCGAAGATGTAGCTGGTGGGTCCTAGCAGTCAGGGGGCGAATCATTTTTTTGCCCGGATGCACTTCCTTGCGTGCAAAGATGTAGCTGGTGGGTCCCAGCAGTCAGGGGCAAACGTTTTTTTCGCGAAATACGGTGGCCCGTCCGGTGGGTCCCCGCTGTCAGGTGGAGGAATAATTATTTTGCACGTAATAAGGAGGCACTTCCTTGCTGCGGCCATGGACCCAGCTGTCAGCCTCTCCACGTATAGTCCATGTCCGATGGAAGCCGTTCCTTGACCACGTTGACCACGCCGCGCCGAGAGCACCTGGGCGGTGGACGATGGCGAAGCCTAGGAAAGGGACTACACGGAGCCGGGGAAGACGCAACAGTGGATGCCCATGCGTAGAGGAGTACGAGGGTTCACTGGTTCGCTGCGGTGTGAGGCTGCCGTCGCCGCAGAATAACAGGGGGTGTGGGTGAGTAGAGGGATGGCCTGGCCAGTGGTGGGGGTAGTAGGGGGCGGTGAGGCCTCCACCGCATCGTAGCCGGCCACGGGAGGCAGGAGCACGAGGCACGACCGGCGCTGGTTTGGGCGGCTGGAGCAAGAAGACCAGAGGTTGAAGAAGCACTACGGCCGTTGGATGGACATCGTACGGTCACTGGAGCTAGAATCGTGCATATTGACTAAGTTGACAAAGCCCTCCGTCCCCGTCAACTTAGTAGGCCCACAAGTCATCCTGCCACTATACTGGGTCCCAGCTAACAGGGGGAGTATTCATTTTTTTGTGCGTAATAAGGAGGCACTTCCTTGCGTGCGAAGATATAGCTGGTGGGTCCGAGCTGTCAGCGGCGGTAACATTTTTTCCACGAAATACAGAGGCCCTTTCGGTGGGTCCCTGATGTCAGGTGGAGGAATCATTATTTTGCGCGTAATAAGTAGGCATTTCCTTGCATGCGGCCATGGACCCAGCTGTCGGCCTCTCCACGTACAGTCCACTTCAGATGCATGTCGGTCGTTGACCACGTGTACCAGGCCACGCCGAGAGCACCAGGGCGGTGGACGACGGCGAGGCCTAGCAAGGGAACGACACAGAGGCAGGGAAGACTCGACAGTTGTTTCCCACGCGGAGGGGAGTATGACTGTACGAGGGTTTACTGGTTCGTCTGCCATCACTGGAGAATAACAGCAGGTGTGGGTGAGTAGAGGGACAGCTAGGCCAGTGATGGGAGTACAGTGGGGCGGTGAGACCTACGCGGCAGCAGAGCCGGCCGCGGGGAGGAGGGAGCAGGCAGTCCCGCCGGCGTTTGTTTGAGCGGCTGGAGCAGGAAGAGCAGAGATTGAAGAAGCACGACGGCCGTTGGATGGCCATCCAACAGTCACTGCTTGTGCGTCAACCTTTTTTTAGGAAAGCCTCAAATCTGTGGAAAACATCATACAACCCATCTGCCATTATTTCTAATAATTTACAACCCATTTGCTAATTATTAAGGTTTTTTGGAGCCCATATTCTTTTTGTTAGCCTTACAGCCCATATTGTGGCCACAGTTAAAAAATTATACGAAATTTTGCATATTTCGGTGCGGTCCGAACTGTTTTTAATTATGAAATTTCGACTCACGTTCAAACTGATTTTAAAAATAAATGTATATCAATATAAAATCCAACAATTTCTCCACGCATAAAAATTAATGTAATTTAAAATCTCGAAATGAAAAAAAAGATATTTGAAACTAATTGCCGGTTTGATGTGTTTTAAAAATGTACATCCCATTTCTCATTACTGATGGGCCATTTTCTCGGCCAGCCGAATGAAAGCTCTCCTCGTCTCGAAAGATTTGCAGCCCAACAGGCCTGACAAAGCGACTTACTTGGCAAATCACAAAAAAACTAGGCTGTGGCCATGGACCCAGCTGTCAGCCTCTCCACGTACAGTACTCTTCCGATGGAAGTCGTTCCTTGACCACGTTGACCATGCCACGCAGAGAGCACCATGGCGGTGGACGACGGCGAGGCCTAGGAAGGGGACGACGCGGAGCCGGGGAAGACGCGGTAGTGGATGCCCGCGTGGAGAGGAGTACGAGGGTTCACTGGTTCGGCTGCGGTGTAAGGCTGCCGTCGGCGCAGGGCCTGGCCAGCGGTGGGAATAGTAGGGGGCGGTGAGGCCTCCGCGGCAGCACAGCCGGCCACGGGAGGCAGGAGCATGCGACACAAACAACGCTGCTTAGGGCGGCTGGAGCAAGAAGACCAGAGGTTGAAGGAGCACTACGACCGTTGGATGGACATTGTACGGTCACTAGAGCTAGAATCATTCATATTGACTAAGTTGACAAAGCCCTTCGTCCCCGTCAACTTAGTAGGCCCACAAGTCAGCCTCCCACCAAGGTGGGTCCCAGCTAGCCGGGGGAGTATTCATTTTTTTGTGCATAATAAGGAGGCACTTCCGATGGCTCCGAGCTGATAGCGGGGGGAACGTTTTTTCCGCGAAATACGGTGGCCCGTCAGGTGGGTCCCGGCAGTCAGGGGGCAAACGTTTTTTCGCAAAATACGGTGGCCCGTCCAATGGGTCCTTGCTGTCAGTTGGAGGAATCATTATTTTCCGCGTAATAAGGAGGCACTTACTTGCTGCGGCAATGGACCCAGCTGAGACTCTCCACGTACAGTATACTTCCGATGGAAGTCGTTCCTTGACCACGTTGACCTCGCCGCGTTCCGTTGCATGCATGCGTCCATGGGCGTGGTGCGTCCCCATTGTCAGCCTCTCACGTACAGTCATCTTCCGATGACTCTTGGTTGTTGACCACACCGTTCCGAGTGCACCCAGACTGGAACGACCCGGAGATGGGGAAGACGGGGCAGTGGAGTCGCAGATGGAGAGGAGTGGGAAACTTCACTGGTTCTGGTGCGCGGCAGCACAGCCGCGGTGCCGCCCACGGGAGACATGAGCAAGAACAGAGGTTGAAGAAGGAGCACGGCTGTTGGATTAACATCCAACGGTCCAGCTGCTAGAATCATTTGTTGATTAAGTTGACAAAGCCGTGCGTACACGTCCACTTACTAGGCCCACAAGTCAGTCACCAAATCTGACGGGTCCCAGCTGTCAACGGGATGCATAACTTTTTTTCGCAAAACAAGGAGGCACTTCCTTCCGTGCGAAGATACAACCGGTGGGTCCCAGCTGTCAGGTGGAGGAAACATTTTTTTAGTTTAATAAGGAGGAACTTTCCTTGCGTGCGACCATGGACCTCGTGGGTCCCAGCCGTCACGTATAGTCCTCTTCCGATGACTCTCGTTTGTTGACCACACCGCACTGAACGCAGCGAGGCGGTGGACGACGGCGAGGCCCCAGACGGGAACGACTCGTAGATGGGAAAACACGGCAGTAGAGTCGCAGATTGAGAGGAGGAGAAGGGTTATAACTGGTTCTGTTGCGGCGTGGGGCTGTACTCTGTGGAGAATAACACGAGGTGTCGAGGGGTGGAGGGATAGCCTGGCCGGCGGTGGGGTAGCGCTTCGCAGCGATGCGTGCTAAGCAGAGCCGCTGGAGGCCGGACCAGGCGGTCCCGGCGACGCTGGAGGAAGAAGACGAGAGATTGAAGATGCATGCCGGCCGTTGGATATAAATCCAATGGCTATGGATGACACAATCATTTGTTGACCAAGTTGACAACGCCCTGCGTAGGTTTCGACCTATTGGCCCACATGTCAGCCTGCAAAAATGTGGCATATATTTAACCCATGTTTTTTTAGAATGTACAGTCCATTTGCTGGGCTGGGTGAACAAATAATTTCGCGTCAATCAGGCCCATTTATATTTTCTAAGAAATCCCAGCCCATTTGCACTTCCTTGAAATACGCGTATTAGGTGGGCTCGTTATATATATAATGTTATGTTGGAAGGAGCAATTAATATCAAAGAATAAACCGGAGAGGCACATATATATATAATTAAGAAATTAGCGAGTTGTTGGTCAAAATAAAAATAAGTGCGTTATTATTAAATTGGTCCTTAAAATCTTCGCAAGCTTTTGTACGCAATCACCAGGATTTCCCTTGCCCGTGAGTCAAAAACAACCAGGATTTTCCTTGCCAACTTGCGTTAAACATTTACTTTTATAAGTTAATAACAAGTGGGATGTTTTTATAATATATATAAGTCTCTATAAAATATACGATAATAGTAATAATATAAATATGTATAATGTGGTTAGAAGGGAAAACATAAATTGGACACAACATTACTTTTATAAGAGACCTGCGTGTTATACCCCATAGTAGGCATACTAACAAGTTCACACACAAATGCAACAGAAAAGGTAAACATTCATATCAAACTCAGGTTCACAGGACATGTTCATATTCATAGCCAACATTCACTATCAACAACTCAAAAGATTCATATATACACAAGCTCAACATATCTATGCATCCAAATGATTGATAGATCACACGACAATATTCATACATAATTCACAAAAAGATTCAGATATACACATGTTTAGTATGTTTATGCATCCAAATGATTGAGATCACAGCCAATATGATCCATGGACGAACTTTAATTACCTAGGGTACAGACTGGTAAATGGTGTTCAATCGGAGGTACTTCTTGCTAAAATTAGTTCTTGTATGAGTAAACTTTTCAGTACATAAGAGGCAGCACAGACAGTCTGAACTTTGCTTGTAGGTTTATCCTCAAATAGTGGCCTCGTGCCGAGGGAGGTTTGAGCAACTTGGCCACTACTTTCATCCAACTAGTTTACTGGCTCATCTTGGTCCTGTATCTCACCAAAATTCTACATTGCAGACGAGAAAGGAGGCGGTTGAAAACATGAACCACCCAAATTTTTTGTGCAGTTCAACTGAAATGGAGCATCCTTGGCGTGCAGAATGATTAAGTGCCAGATGAATATACGCGTCAACCAACTTGTCTGGAATCTTTAGACTCCATGCCATATAGTTCGCTACCATATGTGCCGATAACCAAAAGGCACAAGTTGGGACCAAAGACTGGACTGCGTTTTTCTGGGCTATGCACCAAGCAATATTTTTGGCGTTCACTCTCCTAATACTTGGAGTTTGACAATTGGTTGACGCTGGTTGATACTCGAATGAATATAGGCACTTCTTGTCAACATCGATGCCTGTCTGAGTGAACTTTGGAGTACATAGTAGAAGCATAAGTACCTGTCCATCTGATTATTTTGTGTAGTTCTACTGAAATCACCCGATGTAATGATTTGCCTGCGAGTTCAGGCTCCAAATTACTCCTTTATGAAATCGGCAAACAGTAGTACAATACCAAATTACCAATACATATGATAGGCACAATAATTAGGATAAAGACCAATACCAACCTGTGTGAGGTAGCATATCAATTACTATTGCCTTTGACTGGAAGCCGAGATAAGCCAAGCGACTGACAACAAAGGAAGAAAGCAAGCGGAGATTAGCGACTGACAGGAAAGGACAGAAGCTGTCGAGGCAATGAAGCACCCAAAGTTTTTGTGCAGTTCCACCAAAATCGAGCATCCCTGTTGGCACATATATTGATAGAGTGAGATTACTGTAATAGTGGGACTAGTTGATGAAACATACACTAACAAATAGAAGCACCCTCATTATCTTAATGGGTAAAGTTAGCAACATAGTAGTCTTGCTTAAAGAGAGGTGTTAGTTTATTTAGTCAGTGCCAATTAGCTGAACTCAACACTCAAAGCATTGCCATTTATCATAGATTGCAAAACTTTAACGTGCAAAGATAAAGGAGTTTCTCATGACAGTAGCACGATACAAATAGAGATGACAACAAACTAATATGGATGAAGGCCTTAGCCCCGTACCAACCTGAGAAAAAAAAGCTTATTCATGTAGTCCCATAAGAGATGATAAAGCTCTCACTGGAATCACACAATAGTTTATATTTTTGTGCACTTCAAATGTATGGTTGAAATCACTCTTGTTTACCAGTGCTGAGATTATATCGAAAGATTATCAAGAACTTCCAGCAGAGTTAAAGCACTGGCTGGGATACAGTTCATTGTATTGTCTTGTGTAGTTCCACAAAAATGTATGATTGGCACAACATGATCCCTGTTTGCACAAGTAGGAACAAGGTGAAACCTTCATTAGGTTAGTGAGAAAGGATAGGAAGACATTAGCATATTACTCAAACAGTAGCATCAAATTCATGATGGACAATACGCAAAACATTGCCTCATTGAACCAATGGCAATAAATTGACATGCAAAACAATAGCACTATTATGTCATGACACTAATAATATTCCCTCCCTGCTCCACCACATGATTCACCTCCATAGAAAAACATTCACACGTACATGATTCAGCATAGGGTCCTACTAAAGATTTGTTTAACTCCAACATGAAAATTAGGCAGTAATAAATTAGTGGTACTTAAGTACTCCTAATTAATTAAGTGAGACAGCAGAAGTGGAAGGGTTCCTTGGAGGATCGTCTCACATGTAAGGTAGTCGTTGCTGGAGCCCTTGAATGGCCTCAACTGAGGCCTCTGGCTTCAGCAAGATCGCCTTGGCACTGTTTATTCTTCTTCTTCTTCCTCTTCATGCTCTGTTTCTCTTTCTCCTCGCCAGTTGGTGAAACCAAGTACATGATTGGCCTTCTAATTCCGAATTGGTTTTGTCAGTGAGGGAGTACAAGTGTACTAGTAAAAACAACATTATTTTCTCATGGCAGTCGGAAAATAGAGATGAACACATGCATTAAATATCATTCTTACCTAAAGGAAGGTTATGGCGCCAATATGGATGATGAGGATTGGAACACAGATCTCCCTTTCTGCAGTTCCACCAAAATGAACCAACTGTTCCATTCTGACATTCCAGTTAAACAGCACAAAAGTCACTTCTTTTAAGAAGAGTTTTGTGCAGTGCACCAAAAGGTCACAACATCAACTAGGTGAATTGGATATCCCTATTTGCACAAAAAGGCAGAGAGGAAACAGTCAGAGTCTCAAACAACTAGAGGCAAAAACATTTGGCTAAACTTGTCATGGCTTATAACAGTGGCATGGCTTCATTTTTACCAGGGACATTAGATTAAGAACAGGATTTTCATAGGTTTGGTGCAGGATTTTCGTAGGAACACAATTCCTACGGTATTCTTTCCCTTCCAACCGTTCGGAACACGGGAAAGGTGAATATTGTTTCATAGGAAAGCTGGTCTGGTAGTACTGATTCCGTAGGATTAGAAACATCCACGCGCTGCTCATTTTTTGGGCGGAAGCCCGAGACAGGCGCTCGCTACCATGCGTTAGACAGGTTGCTGTGCTGTGTTGCTGGAATAAAAAATCAACCTATGTGTGGTACGTGAGTGAGGACAAGAGTAGTCACTGTGCAGCTGAATAAACAAATAGTATCTCATACTGCCAAGCATGCTACTCTAAAAAAACAAATCTGTATATTTCGTAGTCCATCCGAACACATTCTCTTGAGAGTTTCCTCCGATTCGCTGTTCCATAGTTTTATACCTACATTCCTTTCCTATTCCTCTATTTTCATCAAGACCTATGTTTTCTGCCCCTTTATTCCGAACGGAGCCTAAATATTTGGTATAAGGGCATGGGACAGTGGGTGCACCAGCAGTCCAGCACCATGTATGTAAACAGGGGCATAAAGTGGTGATTCATAGTTTGTTGCCCCGAGAAACAAACATCCAAGAAACATATCTGGGTTGGTCCCATTTTTGTTCACTCTAGCCACCTACTCCTATGTGTGGATAGCAAATCTAGTCCTGGTCATACCACTGTGTACAACGTTACCCCTATATTTCCCTTTTCGACCAAGAGACCAGTTGGATGACCAGTCTGTACTACTTTCACCCCCTTTCCTTCCTGTTTGTACCAAGTCCGATGTACATACTAAATTCCCCCACCCCCAAATTATTTCTTGTTTGAACCAAGTACTCCCTCCGTACGGAATTACTTGTCATCAAAATGGATGTGTCTAGAACTAAAATACATCTAGATACATCCTTTTCAATGACAAGTATTTTCGGACGGAGGGAGTACAAGATTCGACTCCATGAAGTAGCTTTACCTCTAACAATAGAAGAAAAAACATATGTGACATTGGACCATCCGATCAAGAGGGGCTGAGAGGTAGAAAATGATGCACATGCAGCGATGTAGCAAGCTGGGGAAGTAGAGCTAAGGCGGTTTCGAACGAAGATATACCTGAAGGTCGTCGGGATGTGGATAGGTGGGCGGCGGGAGGCCGGATCCGCCCACAGGCAAAAATGAAGGGATCGGAGGACCTCCCGCGCCGGCGCTCGGCCGGAGATAACGGTGCGGCCGGCAGTGGGTCTCCTCCCTCGCTGTCGACGACGGCCTAAACGCTGCCCCTCCTCCCCTTCACCAGCGGAGGGGGATACGTACGGGTCTATAACCAGCGTGAGGATAGAAAGCCAGTGTTTTCTGAAGGGAGAAAGACAGTTTTACTACCCCTATCTTGTTTAGATCTGGAGAGGATGAGAGTGTGTGAATAGAGCAACCCTAGCAAGCAAGCG
The DNA here is from genome assembly GCA_032464435.1 of Aegilops umbellulata. NCBI lineage: Eukaryota > Viridiplantae > Streptophyta > Magnoliopsida > Poales > Poaceae > Aegilops > Aegilops umbellulata. Next base: position 223,558,061 of record CP136059.1, on the reverse strand, counting down.
CGGAGGCTCCGACCTATATATACGTAGTGGGGTAGTTTTCCTTTTTCACTCCATCAAAATAATCGTTTAAAATTGTGTACTACTACATGCCAGGTCGCGGTTTTTTTAGTTGTTGATTGTTTTTTGAGATAGCTACCCGCTTGTTCCAAGTGGTGTTACGGTGTGCTAGGTCGCACTTTGTATCGTTCAAGTCTGGTACTACAAGTCCCTCCATTAAATGAACAACCACTCCCTCGTAAAAATTGTGAACAAGCCCATGGCTAAAATTAGCGGAAATGTGGGTTGCCCCAACATGCATTATTATTTAGATTTTCTACTCCCTCCATTCCTAAATATAAGGCTTTTTTATTAGCCACACCTAAGACAAGAATTTTTTATTAGCAGTGAACCCCACATGTCATAGACACAAAAATTGTGGCAAGATTCCCTTAGGCAAGCCAAAGTGTGTCTAACAATTTGAGCAACTCATGTTAGGTAAGTGTGGCAAGTGTGGGAAAAATAATGTGGCAACATAAGACAAACATAGTCACAATCCAAACAGCCTCGTAATTTTTTGTGACATGCATGAAAATTTGGTTAGTTAAATTTATAGTCAAAATTTGGCAAGGTGCATCAAATCAACACATGCAAGTATCAAAAGGAAAGTCACGGAATGCATGCATGCATTGTACTCCCTCTGTTTTCAAATATAAGTCTTTTTAGAGATTGCAACAAGTGACTACATATGAAGTAGGATATGTGTACTCCTACATACGAAGTAGCCCATTTGAAATGTGTAAAAAGACTTATATCGAGTGCAGTGCTTTGATGTGTCGCGTCAACTCGTACAAGACCGAGAAATTTGATTACTACAACGCCCTCTCCCTCGCGGACTGAGCTCCGGTGCCTTAACTGCACCTGCCTTTGGCTGCATGACAGGAGGGCCAACCACCTGTTGGGTCCACCTGTCATAGACGCAAAGGCAGGAGCAGTAAGTAGAAGCTTTTGCTACACGCTATCCCTCCCGCACGAGGTGGACGGACATGCAGCAGTGGATTCGACACTGTAGAAGTAGGAGTAACATCATTGTTCGTCTTCTCGAAGAGGCGAAGAGCCAAGCGCAACCCGAACGTGGCAGTTGCGAATGCTCCCGTGGAGCGGTTCCTTGGAGTACTAGCCAGGCTCTTGCATGAGACAAAATTGCTATTGTTTAACAATTAAACTCCATTATCCATTGGTTGATACTCATTTTGCATAGGTCCAGCGCTTAGCACCGTTTCCTCCTGGGGTCACCAATGTTTATTTGCTAATTAATAGCATTGCATGCAATGAACTGGCCATTGCAAGTCATTAAAAGCATGCACACCTCTCATCTCTTATTGGTTGATATGTGAAGAAACAAGAAACAAGGTAGAAGTTAATGCACCGCGCCTAAGTGTTTTGGGACTATTTGGTTTTCGTAAGATGACTTACACACCTAGACGGAGGGAGTAGTATAGCCATGTAAACCAGAAAGGAGTATTTGCCTTTATAGAGATTTCAACAAGTGACTAGACTACACCGTGTGCAGTACTCCCTCCCTTCCGGTTTATAGGGCTCAAATCTCAAATCTCATGAACCAAGGCATTTTGCGATTGGAGGAATGTATCTCGTACTTTACAAAACTACCCTAATTAAACTCATGCATTAATTACGTAGTTCTCTCGTTTTCCTCTCCGCCTTGGTCGCGGTGCACAATATTGAGCACTCCTATATGACTAGCCGCTCTATCTACATGCGGGACATTTCAAAGCATCCGGGCCCACGTTCCATCCACCAAATCACAGCGAGGTGCTACAGTCGAGACTTACCTGTCACCCCGGTGTGGCCGTCATGACCCGTCATATCACAAAACCCACACCTTTACTAGCAGTGGTAAGGTGGCCTCCATGTTGGACTGGACGAAGCAACCATCATTTCACTGGAACGCTCGTTCAAGCCCTTTCTTCCCTTCTTGAAGAAAACCTCACTCCAGGCTACTCACTTCTGCCATTTTTCTTCTGTGCCAACGAAGGAAAGGTGGGCGAATCAGTTATGCTGCTATATTTTCATTCCAAGAATCTTCTTTTTGCGAAGCACCGACCGATTCTCACATCCTATTCTTTTCCCATTTTCATTGCGATTGTGGTTTCCTTTCGATTGCTTTTTGTTTGGCAGTTCATTGATGTATCCTGGAGCACTAGGCAAAGAGTTGCCGGCGGACAACCCACTGGAGACAGCGATCTCCAGGAAGCGAGTACCGACCAACGAGTTGACCATGTTGGCGGGCCAACCCATGGAGACGAAGAACTCCAAGAAACAAGCACTGGCCAAAGAGTTGAGGACGTTGGCGGACGAACTCCTCAAAGAAAGTTGGAAGAACAGCAAGGGCCCCGCCGTGCCTACTCGAGGAACTCTGGTTGCCACCTATGTGAGGCTCAAGACCGAGTTTGAGGAGATAGTCGCCGTTGAGAAGTAGTATACCCCTGGCAAGGTGATGGCTCCCATTGAGGACGAGGAGATGGCCCCCGGAGGGATGAGATCCCCCGGTGAGCTGCACAAGGTAAAAAATAATGGCTTATTACCATAGTTGTGGTTTTTGATTATTTTGCAATGTGCTTGCTAATATGTTAGGGTTGTGCAGGTGCCAGTGGACATCCTTGATGATTCCGATGTCGTGGCCCGTCCTGTTGGCATGGCCCCGGAGATCGATTCCGATGCCGCTGTCCATCCTGTGGACATCGCCCAAGAGATCGATTCTGATGTCGCTGTCAGTCCTGTGGACATCGCCCCAGAAATCGATTCCCATGCCGCTATCCGTGCTGTGGTCATTGCCCGAGAGATCGATGACAAGAAATAGTTGGTCGCGCTAATCCTTCAGGGTAGTTTGCATTGCCCTGTGTTTAATTACCAGAACGATGCGTGTTATCAAACCATGTTAGGGCTAGTGCACTGTCTTGTGTGGGCGGATCTTGCTACTTTTGTTTGATAGTGAATCATGCGATGAATCATGCGAACCCTCTCCGAGTTATGGAAATAGATGTATCCTCACCAGCTTTTGATGTAATATATGGCATGCTTAGATGTAAGTTTGAACTGTTTATCATATCAGCAGGGCTTGTTTGATGATTGTTGGTGTTAGTTGGCTAGCTACTGTGCGATCTATAGTACTTGCAAAACACTCACCGAAGAGAAACGTTGGGGCTGATGAGCTCGTGGTACACTTATACTTATCCCTCGTCGATCGACCAATAGCCCTAGCTCCTAAAATTGTAGGCTTAGCGATCGATCAGACAATAGTCGACATACATTCAGGCCTCACTTGGTTCATAGGGTAGGAAAATTGTAGCAAAAGTACAGAGAACGTGCAACAAAAAATCATAGCAGTGCAGAGACGTACTCCCTCCGTTCCAAAATAGATGACCTAGGCGGGCTAGTTTGGCCTAGTGGGTTTCAGTGATATGACGTGGTACAGTGCCGTCCAGTCTTCGCATGTGGTAGTAGTATTGCGGGTACAATAAGTTTTCTTGAAGAAGTAGAATTCAACGAAGTCATGATGGTTCCTTCATCCGAACAACTTACAGTGGGAAAGGTTGGGCCTGCAACACGACCGGGGTAGACAAGGATAATTTTGTGCATGGCAGGTGGACCAGGATGGTCGATGCCCCACATGTCGGTGAATGAAAGTATTCTTTCCGATATATAGGACGAGCAACGAGTATTCATTGTTTATTTTTGATGAAAGCTATTGTCTCCACTGTTACGACAGAGGAGTGTGAAACACGGCAGCCCAGTGAACTTGGCATGTGCACCACTCCCTCCTTCCTCATGTAATGCCCAGGTTACACCTTTTTCTCACTTTCTCTCTATCTATTTCCTCTCAAATGTTTTTTACCTTTATTTTTTAAGACACAATTGTTTTTATGCCTTTTTTTAGAATTATTTTTTATACCTAGGAGCACGTGTAGAGACGGGCTCTTGCAGAGCCCACTCCTTGACTTTGTCAATGCCTCTCTCTCCTCCACATAAGGAGTACTACCTGCTATGCATGCATGCGGCGGGCAGCTGGCGTCTTGAGGGGCCAGTGCGGTGAGAGTGGGCTCCGGAAGCGGTCCGGACTCTAGCATGGCCCACCTCACATTATCACCATATATTTCTTGGAGTCCGTGCGCGGCGGGCGGGCGATCTCTTCTTCCTCCCTGGTTTCTCTCTTCTCAGCCGATGCCCATCGAGCGATTAGATTTCGGCTATCAATAGTTTATTCAATTACGATCACACATGTCAGTGAAATTGCAAGACAACGTGTGTACCCTCTGGTGAGCGGCGCGCGAGCCGGACTGTCGGGGTTGCGACACGTATGAGTCGTAAGTGTGCCGCCTTTTATTTTAGAACTTGCGAAGCATAACATTTTCGCGCGATCGATCGATAGAAATCCAGAACAAAATGACGAGGGCGGTGCTTTCCCGCTCGTTAGGCGGGCTAGTTCGAGTGATATGACGTGCTATAGTGCCGTCCACTTGCTCCATTTTTATGTAAGCAAGAGTTTACACTCTTACACGGGAGGAGTGCGAAACACCGCAGATCTGATTTTGATCGAGGGATAACTGTTCCCCGCCAAATAATGGAGGATTGTTAGCGATTATAGCATGATAGTTAGGGCATCTCCAGTGCTGGCCCACAATTTTCACCGGCATCTGTCCGAGGACACTGATGGATGCCATCCGATGCTGCCCGCATACCTTTCGACAACTATATGAACTAACCAGACGAAATTCGTGCAAACAAAGCAAATTTCAAATTAACCGTATGAAATTCATTACATTTCGAAAACTTTTCCTACAAACTGGATGAAATTCATTACATATTTCGCACAAACCGTACTAAAACCTACTGTAAACCTAATCTAAACGATCGCCGGCGCCCGACTACCATGTCCGACCATGAACCCGAGAAAGCCGGCCATTGCCTTTGCCTCCTCCTCATCCGCCTTGATAACCTCCTCCTCCGGAGCACAAGGTTCTAAAGATTTCCGCCTCCACGTCGCTGTCAAGCGGCTAATCGACCGCCGATGTTTACCCCACGAAGCTTGGCGTCGACTGAGTGGAGTAGCGGTGGCCTTCCCGGGACCAGAGCGGCGGCGACCTACCATGTACTACTCTTCCTCGCTGCCGGTTGCGCCCGCGCACGTGCGCCGGCTTCGTGGTCGTGGCGTTGTAGGGCAGCCAGGGGGATGCCGGCGATCTCCTTCATTTGCTCCTGCGACAGTACGTCGAAGAGAGCTTTGGAGCACGCCCGGAGCGGAGTCGCCGATGTCCCTCGTCTGCTCCTATGACAGTACGTCCAAGAGAGCTTCGGAGCGCCAGGAGGCCATGGTTGAAGTGGTGCCGACAAAAGGAAGGGACCGGAGGAGAATAAGTGTGGGTCTTTGTCTATGGATGGGAGCTGGGGCTCAAGCTAATATAGCGGGCGAATGGCAATGTGCCACGACAGACGAATGGACAACTGGCGCCGGAGTAGGTTCGTCGGGCATGAATGCGGATGCTGCTTCAGTGACTTAACTGTAGATGCATTTGGGTTACTAACATGTGGGCCCAACGGGCATCTGGCCCGCATGTCAGTGACACACCAATTGCACCTGCAGTTAAGTCTGGTGAATGCGTTATTGACATTCTAGAGAGACGATGACCGTTTCAGGCGGGAAGCGCGCGCTAGCGATGGAAGGGGTTTCGGTGTGAAGTGGCACTAAGATCGGTCGCTCACGATAGTACATACTCCATACCATACTACCATAGTACCCTCTCTAGCTTAGGCTGTTTTATAGATTGTCATTGTGATGGACGATATACATGAGCAAGGCGGTCTGAGTATGACCGTTGGTGTTGAGCCAGGTGAATACATGCTCGGCGTTCGCGTAGGACTCCATCAAACGTCTAAACAGTAATGTCAGGCACTGCCGGGGCGCGCAGGTGATGGGATCGCCGTTAGCGTTGCACCATGAGCAGGACTTTGATTTAGAGGGCAACGTGCATGCATTAGCATGCTTTGACAGCGTGAGCGTGAGTGTCTGACGCGAAGTATTTCATTTTCATTTGGCCGACGAGGGTGCGTTGCAGTGACGAGTCCGTGGTTTGATTCCCCACATACGCATAAGTTTGGTTTTTATAGTATTTCTTTCTCCATTGATAGGTAGGCCCGCGTAGATAGATAAAGAACACGAGCTGATGAGGCGCATGCGGACTGTTTGACTGGTCAACCAGACAAATACAGAGCTATACGCTGAGCCAGTGACCGTATAATCACCATATCTCGTATACAATGATCAAAGTGAGCTATCAAGACAAGTTCGATGACTGCCAATGCATTTTACTCGGTAATAAATGACCAGGATTGAAGGGGAATCCAAATTTCCTTCTTTTTTTGTCCTTGAGCTCTTGACAAACCAATGCACTATACGGTTGTCCGGCCACTCCACCCCAGAGCTCTCATCAGGCGTCGTTCATGCACCACGCCGCACACTAACCGGTAAGGCAGCAATGGCATCCCGCCGCGCCGAGTTCCTCGCCGCCCACGACCGCACACAAAATGGTAGGGAAGCGATGGCATCCCGCCGTGCCAAGTTCATCGCCGCTCGCGACCTCACAACTATGTGGGAGGAATTAAGATGCCAAGGCCGAATGGGCGGTAGAGCAAGAGGCGGCCAAAGCCGCACAGAGGGAGCGGAAAAGTCAGAAAGCACTCAAGAAAAGAGAGGCCCGCCGCCGCAAGAAAGAAAAGGATGCACGCGCTGCTGCGGAGAGGTCGGCGGAGATCCATGCACGGTGGGGTGTCGCCGACAAAGCCAGGAAGGAGAACGACGGCGTCTGGCCAGCATGTGAGAAGTAGTAGTACTAGTAGTTAGTGTGTGTGTCTGTGTCTGAGTATGAGCATGTACCAATACTACTAGTTACTACTGCAGTTTTTAGAGAAAATTACCAGTACATTAGCCTAGACTAAATGGAAAAATTCCTATCCTAAGCATCAAATGTCATCTCTTTCTCTATAGGAATTGAGATGCATGTCATCTCACTTCCTATGATTTTCATATTACTATCCTATGAACGAAAGGAGGCCTCTGTTGGAGTAACTACTGTAGCTAGCAGTACTGGTGGTACAGTAGTTTTCTTCAAGAAGCGGAATTCAACGAAGTCATGATGGTTCCTTCGTCCGAGCAACTTCGAAGTGGGAAGTGGGCCTGCGATTTGACGGCTCATTAGTCATTGTTACTGCGGCGCGACGACCTGGGTGACTCTCCCTTGGAGTTCTGCGTGCATGGCAAGTGGACCAGGATGGTCAACGTCCCACATGTTAGCGAATGGAAGCATTCTTTCCGATATCGAGGAGCAAGGAAACCGCATGGTATAGTATCACTGCTGATTGGTTCGCAAAAAAAAGTATTACTGCCGATTTATAATTATTTTCTATTTCTGATGAATGCTAACGTTTCAACTCTTACGACGAAGGGTGCCAAACACGGCACGTGCTGTATGTCCCACACGTCAGCGAAAGGAGTGGGACATGAACAACGTGGTAGAGCCCAGCGTAAAAAAACAACGTGGTAGAGCGTCTCCACTTCTTCCACTTCTGGGTCGGAGACCACATGTAGTAGTACTTAGTGGTATGAACGATACAAAGTGCGACCTGGAGAGAAAGAAACATCTAGTTGGGAGGTCTCGGGGCATACACGTAAACAAATATAAAAGTTAATATGTTCCTTCAACTAATATAGTAGTAGTAGAGTACTTAGGCACGTACTCCATAATATCACCGTGCATTGCACGTACAACATTTAGTGGTAGTACGTAGTAAGAGACAAATGCCGCCCAAGAGTTCCCTTCTCGACCTACTTTTGGGTGTTTGGTAGAGTGTATGGAGGGTGCATGAGTCCACACTATTTTAGCACAAATACACTAGAAGCATGCATGAAGAGAGCATGCATGAAGAGGGGTGTTGAGTTGAGCATGCATGAAGAGGAAACAACTATGCTGAGATGAGAACGCAACCAAACACACCATATATGCCACGCATGTTCATTCCATTTGTGCCTTTCTACTTCACTTACTGCGTTACATTACTCAGGTTCGTACGTCCACTCCGGGGTACATGTCCATCTCGTAGTTCCAGTCCCACGTGTTCTTTATATAGATGGAACGATCCTTGCATAACACGTGCACCTTGATGCTATATGTCTCGCGTGTTGGCAAAAGGATGAACAAAGCTCACGCAAAAAAATAGAGTGGAAGAACATAGATTCCGGACGACCGAGAAGGAGCAAGGAACCTCGTGGTGGAGCGTCTGCACTCATAATATTTAATATTATTCAGTGATATAAAATAAACCAATCATCTCCACAGTGGACTGGAAGAGTGCGAAACACGGCAGCCCAGTGTAGTTACATCATACTAGTACATGGCTAACCCACGCTATCACCATATTTCTTGGCTTCCGTGCGACACCTATCTCAAGTAATCCAGCAGCCTGTATCGCTTCTCCCTCCTCGTCTCTATCAAAGTACGGCGGGCTGGCGTTTCTGCCATCTATTGAGGTCGGTTAACTATCACATGTTAGCGACATGCCAAGAGCATTCTAAAAAAATTCCTTTCACGTTCCGTTTTCAAAAAGAAAAAAATCCTTTCACGTACGAATTTGCCTGTATGCTTTGAGCAACTTGCATGTCCTATACTGCTCCTGTTTGATACTCTAACTTAGTTAGAGGTTAGACTAACTCATGACTAACCCTGAACTAACTGTAGCCAAAGAGGTGTTCGGATGACAGGGTTAGATTGATAATAAATGCACTTCATGGAGAGAGAAAAGTGATTTTCAATGGTCCCAATGAGAACTATCTCCAGTTAGCACCTCTTGGGTGGGATAGTTTTTTTGGTGGGTTCGGTGCAACTTGCTCCAATTTAAACCCTCATGCTTGGATACTTTAGGGCTATTTGATCCCCAACTAGCTCAAACTAACTCTAACCCATGGATCCAAATAGGGCCTATGGCCAGTCTCGACGCAGAGCAGTCGCTTGCACCGGGAAGCGGTGCTATCCTGGCCGTCGCGTCACTTCAAAGCCGGTGCCAGTGAGAGGTCGCTTCCGCTCTGGCAGGGCATTAATGCGGCACTGACACTCCAGGGTGACGCTGACCGTTTCACGCGGGAGGCGCACGCTGGCAAGGGAGTATAGGTTTTGAACCGTTTCAGGTGTAGTACTGGTAGTTTGCAAAACTACTCAATTATTGCACTCAGTTTCCGAAGAAATTGTGGTAAAAAACGTTACTCCACAGCCCGCTTCCCTTCTCCTTCCTCTTCCACCGCCTGCGCACGTCCGCGGGAAGCGACCAATCAACCCTTATATAGGAGTGCTAGCACAAAAAGATGCATGCATGACCACTAAAATTTCCATATTAAAGCGTCGCTCCGGTGGGAGTATGGCGTATGTTGTTACCTTCGGCCGGCCCATGGCTACCGGGCGACGGTGACCAGAGAAGAGGCGGCGGGAGGGGGATGAAAGCAGCTAATGTTTGGGTTCGCCTTCCGGCTTAAATAAATGCGCATCATCAAGTGTACCCGCGGGTGCACAAATTGTAACATATGTGTCTGCTTAAGTGGGCGTCACGTAACTGGTGTGTGTGTGAGAGAGATTCTGAGAGACAGAGTGCGTGTGTGCGACTCTACTCTTCGGACATGTACTCAACCTTTTGCATCGGGATATAACTATAATGGTATTTACTTTAGTTAGTGCTTTACGTAGCCATGTTGTCGGCGTTCTGGGAACGGGGGTCCCTAGACTTGCCTGCCTACGGACTGCGGCGTGGCTCAAAGGGGGCCCAGCATGGCCCAACTTCATCAACACAAGACCCAAGACCCTCGCGAGGGGCCAAGCCTCGCGGGGCGGATGACACGGTGCTTCCTCAGGCGCGGCCTCGTCAGGCTGGCTCACGAGGAGGCGGAGAGATCAAGGCAGGGTACCTCGCGAGGTGCCCATGACGCAAGCCATGACGACCAAGGGTGCCAGGCGGGCGCCAGACCGCGCAGTGTCCTCCCTTTCCTCTTTGGTGCAAAGGGGGCAAGCGCAGGCGAGAGGATCAAGCAAAGGCATCCATTTTGGTGCAACAAGACCAAGACCAGTCCAACGGTGGGAAGGAGGTCACCGTGGAGCCTAGAACGACGTCACCACAGGGCCTTTGGCAGGCGAGGACCGACTTTAGTCAGGATAAGAGTACTGTATGTTCCCCTTCGAATTGGCCGATTGTTGGCGCCCTTCCCGCTCAATATTTGGGACGAGGCCCAGGGCCTTTGCGTATATATAGGACTAGCCACCCCCAGGGTAGAGGCAATTAGAATTGGACGGAACAGGCACAGACACAAAGAGAGAGAGAGAAGGGCGGCTGAACTCCCCTAGCAGTTCATCGTCCCAGCTAGAACATGCCCTCGCGAGGCTGTCCCCCCTTGTACCATTCATCATCATCAGCCCAAGAGGCAATCCACCCATCACACTGGAGTAGGGTATTACACCACATCGGTGGCCCGAACCAGTATAAACTCTATGTCTGTTGTGTTGTTCTTTTGGTAGTTTAGATCCTTGCGAGACGAAGAGGTAGAGGGCGTAATCTCCGCGCGCACCCCAGAGTTCGAACCTTAAGGGTCTGCCTGAACCCGAAATCCGACATTTGGCGCGCCAGGTAGGGGTGCGCTGGAATTTTTCTTCCACCTCTTCGTTCTCCTCCGACCGTCGCGTCCATGTCTGACGCCCGTTGAGCCCGCGCCGAGCGCCGGGCCGCCATCGCTTCCCGCGTCGCCCAGACGGCCCCTATCGGTGGGCGTCCTCGTCGTTCCCCGTCGCCCGCCGTCAACGCTGCCACCAGCCCGGTGGGGAACGAGCAGCAAGCGTCGTCTCAGCACCCATCCGTGCGGCGAGACGGCCGCACCGCTACTCCGTCGCTCACGCCAGCTGGCTCTTTGTCCCACGCGCTCCGCGCGCCCTTGGAGGCTCGAGCTGCACTCATCGCGGTAAACGATCTCCTGTGCTACCGTCCCGTCGACGACGTCTACGAAGAGTGGCTCGACCGCGTCGCCGAGCTCGTCCGCGCCGCAGGGGGCTCTCCTGCACCGTCCGCTCCACTGCGCCGCACCCCGCCACGCGCTGGCAATGAAGCTCCGGGGGCGTACCAGCCGCCTCCCCTCCAAGAAGACGCCATGGCTCCAAGGCGCATGGCCCCTGGGCGGAACCCGCTCCGTCAGGCGCCAGCCCAGCAAGAACGGAGCTGCCAAGAAGTCCCTCGACCGCAAGAGGTTGCCCGAGCGCTTCCTGCTCCGGCTCGCCGCGACCCTGCTCCAGCACCGGCACGTCAAGACCCCGCGCTGCTTCTGGCTGCAGCGCATGGGGACCCTCAAGGCCAAGCTCTCCCTCGACCGAAGCCTCCCGTGGCCAAGGCCGGCTGCCGCGCCTACACCACCGAGTTGCGCAGCGTTGCGTGGCCCGGCAAGTTCAAGCCAGACCTGCCTCCTCGCTATGACGGCACGACTGACCCCGCCGAGTTCCTCCGGCTTTACGAGCTGGGCATCGAAGCTGCCAGCGGGGACGAAAAGGTCATGGCGAACTGGTTCCCCATGGCGCTCAAGGAAGGGGCTCGTACCTGGCTCCATAACCTGGCCCCAGGCACGATCTCTTCCTGGGACCAGATGCGCACCTGCTTCATCGCCAACTTCCAAGGTACTCGCGACCGGCCGCCCGCGGTGAGCGACATGCGCCGCATCAAGCAACAACCCGGAGAGACCCTGCAAAAGTACATCCAGCGCTTCAACAGCGCGCGACTCAAGATCCCCAAGGTGTCCGAGGAAGCCATCATCTCAGCCTTCTCTGACGGCGTGCGCGACGTCAAGATGAAGGAGGAGCTGGCGATGCATGAAGACCTGTGCACCTCCCTGGAGCTGTTCAACTTGGCGACCAAGTGCGCCAGGGCTGAGGAGGGGCGTCTCTCCCTCCTCGAGCTGCCCGCCGTGGACCCAGAAGAGAAGAAACCCAAGGCCAAGGACGTGAAGCGCAAGGGGGCTGCCGTGCTCGCAGCAGAACCTGATACCAAGCGGGGCAAGGATCTGCCTGAATCCTCCAGGGGCAGCCGATACTGCGTGTACCACGACCTCCACACCCACAACACCAACGAATGCCAAGAGCTCCGTGCCATGCGAGAAGGAAGGATCGGCCGACGCCCTGACCGCGCTGACCGGGGCTACGACCGAGGAGGAGGAAGAAACCCAGGACGCTGGGAAGATCGCGGCCCGCGCCAAGGGTGGCGTGATCAACCTCGCGAGGACCGCTGGCGGGACCTGCCTCGTGAGGGGGATTGGAGGGATCAACCTCGTGAGGATCGCCTGCAGGGCAACGCAGGCCTTCCCGCGCTGCCGCCTCAGCCAAGGAGAAACGAGGACCGCCACCAAGACGAGGGGGCTGGGGGCTTCCAGGAGCCGCGCGCAATCGCCTGCATCTTGGGCGGAGCTCAAGCCCCAGCTTCCCAACGCATCTTCAAGCAGTTTGCCCGCGAAGTGAATGCAGTCCTCCCCAGGCTCGAAGCAACGCGCCCTCTCAGGTGGTCGGCGTGCACCATCACGTTCAGCTCAGCGGATCAGCTGAAGTGCGCGGCCACGGTCGGGGTCCTCCCGATGCTTTGCTCTCCAGTCATCAGCAACGTACTGGTCACCAGGACCCTCATCGATGGCGGAGCAGGGCTCAACGTCCTGTCCGTGGAAACATTGAACAATCAAGCCTTATGACCAGCTTCAGCCAACCAAGCCTTTCTCCGGAGTCACCGACGGTTCCACGATCCCGATTGGGCAGGTCCTCCTGCCTGTCACCTTCGGGGCTCGCAGCAACTACCGCACCGAGCTCATCGACTTCGACGTCGCTCACATCCGCCTGCCGTACAACGCCATCCTCGGGTACCCGGCGCTAGCCAAGTTCATGGTCGTAACTCATCATGGCTACAACGTCCTCAAGATGCCAGGGAGTGGCGGAGTCATCACGGTGCCGTGTGAAGAAAAGGATGCAGTGTGTTCCCTGGAGCGAGCCTTTCTGGCCGCGTCACTAGAAGACCCAGATCGCGGAAGCAGGAGGCTTCCCGAGATTACCCCCAAGAAGAAGAAGACATCGTCAGGACCGGCCCCTCAGGAGGCAGGCTCCTCAGGGCCCGTGTCTACCCAAGGGGACCCTCCATCCATCGCATAGGAAAGCGCGCCCGGTGCCCTCCTTAGGCAGGGCTCGGGGGCTCTCACCTGGAGGGCCACCGACCTGGCCGGGGTCACGAGGGAGGCGCTTGGGCACCACGTGGAGGCGTGCTTCGAAGCACGTTTCCCTCAAGAAGGAGCAAGGCAAGGAGAGTCAGACCAGCCGGAGTTCGTTAACAAGGCCGTTCAAAAACTACAGGAGTCAAGAATCATGAGAGGTTGCCGCCGTCTACCAGCCGTGGCCCCCCATCCAGGCGAGGATGGTGGGCTGCGCATCTGCATTGACGTACCAGGGCTCAATCAAGTCGCCACGACGGAGCGCCTCTGGCCCTCACAAGTGGGGCGTTGTGGAGGTCCACCCCACAGTTATGTTCGCATGCCTTACGGCTTGCCAAGCGCGGCTGCTGCGTACCAGCGCCTCATGAGGGGCATCATGAAGACTCAGGAAGACAGGTGTTCCGCAGTCTTGGCGGATATGGAGATGATTCGCGAGGAGCCACCAGAGCCTCCGGAGCCTCCTTAGGCCCCTGGGCCTGGGGGCTCGTAAGGATCGGCTCCCGCAGCCCACCGAGTCTGCTACACCAACACCACTTCGTCCGCGACAACCCCAGGTGACATCTTTCAAGCTTCATTTCCGGCTGGGAACGCCCCCCAGGGCTGCTTCATTCCCAGGCCGCGTGGGTCCGTCCCTGCGGCATGTATCCCTTTTTAGTTTTCGATCGTTAGCTTGCTTTGTTGGGTGCGCCCCTCGGGCCGCATCATCCCCAGGCCACTCGGGCCAGGCCCAGTGGCGTGTATCTTCCTTGCGTTTATTTCCAACTATGCATTCGCCTATCATGCTTGATTACTTGACGCCTGTACACGGCACCTCTTCTTCCCAATGTCGACCACTTGCACGTTAAAGGGGGGGTACCTGAGCATCGCGACTCAGGGCTCTTACTGGCTCTCTAGCCCTCACCCTCTGGCCTTGTCCACGGCATCGCGACCTGGCATACCAGCGACGGCTGAGACAGGCTCGAGGGCCGGGACCCGAGGACGTAGAGTGCCGGCATCTAACCCAATCTGCAGGAACAAACCTCAAGATACGGCCCAGTGCCAGGCGCAACCCGCCTAGAGGTAGGGCCCCGTGAGTCCCGCGCTGGCTCACGGGTGCCTAGATACACCTCACCTAGCCCTACCGTGCCGGCCACGTGTCAGGGCGGGGCTGTACACGCCCCGGGGGCTCCTCCTGGAGGGGAGCCCCCTCCCACGTACCAGTGGAAGCACCATGCTCCGCGCTGGCTGACGACACTACCGAGGAGCGGCTATGCCCGTACACATACAGAAGCGCTATGCTCCGCGCTGGTGATAAACAACTGAGGGTGGCCTCCGGGCCGCATCAACCTCAGGGAGCCCAGAGCTCAGTGTCTAGCCTCATCGCAACGCCTCCCCTCGGGAGCGCCGCGCGAGGGGGCTAGGCACGTGGGCTACGACTGGGTCACGCCCAGGCGTACGCCACCCAGCCAGGCCCCTCGGGCCTGGTTCATCGCGCGTCTCTCCCCGAGCGAAGACAAGGTATGAAGGCCATTTGCGCGTCAAGGGGGACCCCTGATCATCGTGACTCAGGGGCCTAACTGGTCCCGTAGCCCCTCACTCCTTAGTTCTGAAAGGCTATGCTGGGTGAGGTACGCGCGGAGCTGGGCTCTGCAGACGTAGAACGGTGGTCTCACTCGCATCTCACCTCATCGCCCACTGTTTGCACATCAAGGGGGACCCCTGAGCATCGCGACTCAGGGGCCTAACTGGCTCCGTAGCCCCTCACTCCTTATTTCCGAAAGGCTATGCTGGGTGAGGTACGCACGGAGTCGGGCTCTGCAGACGTAGAACGGAAGATACATCTACATCACACTTCCCTACTTGTTGTTCGTGCGCCAAGGGGGACTCCTGAGCATCGCGACTCAGGAGCCTAACTTGTCACGTAGCCCCTCACTCCTTTGGTCCCGTCCTGGTTTCCGGTCGGGGCTAATGCTGGGTGAGGTACGCGCGCGGCCGGGCTCTGCCGGCGTAGAACACAAGCAAGTAGGGAGGAAAAACATAAAACTCAAAGAAATTAAAAGCAAATATTACAGTCCATACCGTCGTCTTAGTACCAAACGCAAGTTTAAATGCCTCCTCGAGGCGTGATGCATGTGCAGGAAGTAAAAGAAGAACGGGAGCGGCAGCGGAGTCACTTGTCGGCGGTGGCGCAGCGCGGAGTGGCCTCGCTTCGTGGAGCAGTAGGGCCGGTGGCGCCTTGCTTCGGCTTGGTGCTGCAGGCCCGGAACTTCCCCAGTAGCGCCTCAGCGCGCCCCTTCACGGCTTCGACAGCAGCAGCAGCAGCCTCGCCACTCACCGGCTCCAACAGGCCGTCGAGGTCTGCGCTGGGATCGCGAAGGTAGATGTGGGCAAAGATATAGATCATACGGTCTGTATTACAAGATGGCAGGCACACAATCACCGCCAACTCGTTTTTTTATAAGGGTACAGATGATAAGTTTGCTGACTACTAAAGTAAAGTGGAATTTGTCCATGTTATGCAAGTAAATAAAGGTGATTGTTTATCATACGGGTAAGGTTGGATGCGTGCATGCGTGCGTGCGTGCGTGCGTGCGTGTGTGTGTGTGTGTGTGTGTGTGTGTGTTTGTGTGTGTGTGTGAGAGAGAGATGGAGTCTTAATGTGTGTGTGTGTGGGGGGGGGGTGCGTGCGTGCGTGCGCGCGCGTGTGTGTGTGCGTGTTTGTGTGTGTGTGTGTGTGTGTCGCGGGGTCCTCTGTGGCGGATGTAATTTAAGTGTGCATGGCTTCATCATAGAGAGGTGATGTGTATGGCAGAGGCCACCAATGATGGGGTGCAAGAGAGAAAATGCCCGTAGAGAGGGAAGAGAAGGTGTGTGCGCGTGAGAGGAATCGACATCGAGAGAACATGTTTGTTCGAGAGACACCGAGGAAGACTACTATATATCGATGTTGCATGTGGGCGGGAATTAAACAAAGGGATGGTCTTATTGGTTTTGGGGATACAGGGGAAGAGTGAGAGGCGGCCGGGGGGGGGGGGGTTAGCTAGAAGGAGATTGTTAAGTGTGAGTGTGTGTTTTACCCATCCAGGCGGAATTTTTGTGCACAAAAGAGGAGAACGATTCGATGTGGCGTTAGGATTGAGGGTAATTAACTACGTATAGAGACATAGAGACCTTGAACATGCATGTGTGAGAGGTATACATGTATACGTGGTATGTGTGTGTGTGTGTGCGCACGCATGATCAAGATAAAAGAAAGAAGAATAAGTCATAAGATCAATGACATGGGAGAGACGGATCGGTATGACAATATGCATGCATGTGAGAATGCAGGGAAGAAGGCCCGACAATTGAGCATGTGTTTTTGTCTTTAAGAGATAGTGGCGTGGGCTGGAGCATGCATCTATGGCGAGTAGAGGGAGTGAGGCGCAACGATTGTGCAAAAGAGACCAACCTATAAATGCATATGTATGGAGAGACATATATAGTGTGGGTGATAGGAAGCAAGACTCCATGCGAGAAAGAAATGTTGACGGAGAAACTACAGATAGATACAAAGATGGAGATGCTAGCTAGAGGGACATCCGCAAGTTTGGGTGTTGGAGATGACCGCCGGGTGGTTCAAAGGGTGAAGTTATATATGTGTGTGAGAGGGCACTTGACTGCATTTAGAGACAAACATATGTAGTGTGCGTGATAGGAATCAAGAGTGATGGCGAGAAAGAAGGTTGACGGAGAAACAGGTAAATAGAAAGATAAAGATGCTAGCTAGTGTGCGTTAGAGATAGGAGTCGAGTGGATCAGAAGGCTGGGTTATGTGTGTGGGTGTGAGAGAGATAGAGAGAGGGTGCATGTGAGTCACATACAAACAGATATCAGAGAGAAATGAGATCCAGAGAGACGGAGTTTTGTGTCTGCGAGAGAGAAAGATATTTCACAACGAGAGTGATAGCTAGAGAGACATACGAGGAAACGCAAGATATCTCTAGGGACAGAGGGTGTGTGTGAGAGACATACAAGAGAACAATGGAGAAATATGACACTACAAAAAAACACACATCCGTGACATTTTGGGCCGAACGAATTTTTTCCTGTCATACATATGACACTTCTATGACGATATTTATGACAAAACCCGGTATCATCATAGATGTGGTGGGCTCCTACTTCTATGAAAAAAAATCATGACAGAAAATGGGCTTTTCATCCTGGGCGGGCCGGAGACGCAGCTGCATGACATTCTTTGGGTCGTCCATGACGGAAAAACCGTGGTAGAAGAGAGGGGGAGGAAAATTTCAGGGAGTTCCCGGTTACGGTGGGAGGTCGCGGGCCGAGCGATGCGCGTTTCTCTCGTACACGTACGCGCGTGTGTGCGAGGCGTTGTCTCTAACTGAACCTGAGCGAGGCGTTGGGCTTTAACTGAACCCGAGCGATTGCACTGCAGGCTACACGTTATTGAACCCGAGCGGTCGATCGATGGCTGTTAACTGAACCCGATCGAGCGATTCCTTGGCTACTGCTGCTAACTGAAGCCGATCGATGCTGCCTCTAGATGAACAGTGAGCATTGCGGTGGGGGGGGGGGGTTGGATGAACAGTTCCCAGTGGGGGTGGATGAACAGGACTCCCGTGGTGTTGCCTCTAGATGAACAACACCCCGATCGATCGAGCCGGTTGGGGCTGGATGAACAGGACCCCGTGGAGGGCTGGATGAACAGGACCACCCCGTGGAGGGCAGGATGAACAGTAGACGGTGGAGGGGTGCCCGTGGAGGGGTGGTTGAACAGGACCCCGTGGTGTGGAGGGCTGGATGAACAGTAGACGGTGGAGGGGTAGTTGAACGGTAGCCGGTTTGAGGCTGGATGAATAGGAGCCCGTGGAGGCTGGAGGAGGTCGACGGTGGATGAACAGTAGCTCATGGAGGCTGGAGGGGGTCGACGGTGGAGATGAACAGTATCCCGTGGAGTCCCGTTTTGCGGTACGCCACACCCCTCCCGATGAACAGGACCCCCGTTTCGACCGTAGCGCTCCAACACAAGTCCGTTTCCTCCGTTTTGCTGTACGCCACACCCCTCCCGATCAACAGGACCCCCGTTTCGACCGCAGGAGGTCCGTTTCCTCCGTTTTGCGGTATGCCACACCCCTCCCCATCAACAGGACCCCCGTTTCGACCGTAGGAGGTCCGTTTCCTCCGTTGTGCGTTACGCCAGGCCTCGTTTCCATCGCCTCTTCCGTCCAAGCCCTCCCGATGAACACGACCACACATTCCGTTCTGACCCAGCCGCGTTGCCTCCCGATGAACACGACACATTCCGTTGCCTCCCCATGAACACGACGATGATGCTGTTTCTCCGTTCCGACCCAGCCATGTACACGATCCCTCGTCGTACGTATGCGCGAGTAGGCGTTCGAGACCCCGCCTGTATGTACACATACGTGGCCGTATTTTCTTTCTTGCACCCTGGCCGCCTGTACTACGACACGTGCGCGCCTCTACATCCACCAATATATATGTACGTACACGTTCGCGACCAGAATGACAATGCTACGTACGCTTCGACCAGGTGGGTCCCGACTGTCAGGCACTTCCTTGCCTGCGAAGATGTAGCTGGTGGGTCCCAGCAGTCAGGGGGGCGAAATACGGTGGCCCGTCCGGTGGGTCCCCGCTGTCAGGTGGAGGAATAGTTATTTTGCACATAATAAGGAGGCACTTCCTTGCTGCGGCCGTGGACCCAGCTGTCAGCCTTTCCACGTACAGTCGACGTCCGATGGAATTCGTTCCTTGACCATGTTGACCACGCCGCCCCGAGAGCACCAGGGCGGTGGACGACGGCGAGGCCTAGGAAGGGGATGACGCGGAGCCAGGGAAGACGCGGCAGTGGATGCCCATGCGTAGAGGAGTACGAGGGTTCACTGGTTCGTTGCGGTGTGAGGCTGCCGTCGCCGCAGAATAACAGGGGGTGTGGGTGAGTAGAGGGATGGCCTGGCCAACGGTGGGAGTAGTAGGGGGCGGTGAGGCCTCCGCCGCATCGCAGCCAGCCATGGGAGGCAGGAGTACGAGGCACGACCGGCGCTGGTTTGGGCGGCTGGAGCAAGAAGACCAGAGGTTGAAGAAGCACTACGGCCGTTGGATGGACATCATACGGTCGCTGGAGCTAGAATCGTGCATATTGACTAAGTTGACAAAGCCCTCCATCCCCGTCAACTTAGTAGGCCCACAAGTCAGCCTCCCAGCAAGGTGGGTCCCAGCTAGCCGGAGGAGTATTCATTTTTTTGTGCATAATAAGGAGGCACTTCCGGTGGGTCCGAGCTGACAGCGGGGGGAACGTTTTTTTTCACGAAATACGGTGGCCCGACTGGTGGGTCCCAGCAGTCAGGGGGAAACGATTTTTTTCGCAAAATACTGGTGGCCCGTCCGATGGGACCCTGCTGTCAGGTGGAGGAATAATTATTTTCCGCGTAATAAGGAGGCACTTCCTTGCGGCTGCCGTGGACCCAGCTGTCAGCCTCTCCACGTACAGTATTTTCTGATGGAATTCGGTCATTGACCACATTGACCATGGCGCGCCGACAGCACCACGACGGTGGACCATGGCGAGGCCTGGGAAGGGGACGACGCGGAGCCGGGGAAGACGCGGCAGTGGATGCCCATGCGGAGAGGAGTACGAGGGCTCACTGGTTCGGCTACGCTGCCGTCGTCGCAGAATAACAAGGGGTGTGGGTGAGTGGAGTGGAGGGATGGCCTGGCCAGCGGTGGGAGTAGTATGGGGGCGGTGAGGCCTCCGCGGCAGCACAGCCGGCCACAGGAGGCAGGAGCAGGCGGCACGACCGGTGCTAGTTTGGGCGGCTGGAGCAAGAAGACCAGAGGTTGAAGAAGCACTACGGCATTGGATGGACATCGTACGGTCAGTCGAGCTAGAATCGTGCATATTGACTAAGTTGACAAAGCCCTTCGTCCCCGTCAACTTAGTAGGCCCACTATACTGGGTCCCAGCGAGCAGGGGGAGTATTCATTTTTTTGTGCGTAATAAGGAGGCACTTCCTTGCGTGTGAAGATATAGCTGGTGGGTCCGAGCTGTCAGCGGCGGTAACGTTTTTTTCACGAAATACAGAGGCCGTTTCGGTGGGTCCCAGATGTCAGGTGGAGGAAATCATTATTTTGCGCGTAATAAGGAGGCATTTCCTTGCGTGCGGCCGTGGACCCAGCTGTTAGCCTCTCCACGTAGAGTCCACTTCAGATGCATGTCGGTCGTTGACCACGCTGACCACGCCACGCCGAGAGCACCAGGGCGGTGGACGACGGCGAGGCCTAGGAAGGGAACGACACGGAGGCAGGGAAGACTCGGCCATTGTTTTTGTTTCCCACGCGGAGGGGAGTACGACTGTACGAGGGTTTACTGGTTCATCTGCCGTCGCCGGAGAATAACAGCAGGTGTGGGTTAGTAGAGGGATGGCTAGGCCAGCGATGGGAGTACCGTGGGGCAGTGAGGCCTGCGCGGCAGCACAGCCGGCCACGGGGAGGAGGGAGCAGGCAGTCACGCCGGTGCTTGTTTGAGCGGCTGAAGCACGAAGAGCAGAGATTGAAGAAGCACGACGGCCGTTGGATGGACATCCAACAGTATACATGCCATCTGTGGAAAGCCTCAAATCTGTGGAAAATAGCATACAGCCCATCTGCCATTATTTCAAATAATTTACAGCCCATTTGCTAATTCTTACGGTTTTTTTGGAGCCTATATTCTTTATGTTAGCATTACAGCCCATATTGTGGCCACGATTAAAAAATTATATGAAATTTTGCATATGTCGGTGCGGTCTGAACTGTTTTTAATCCCGAAATTTTGAGTCACATTCAGACTGATTTTAAAAATAAATGTATGTCAATATAAAATCCAATAAATTGTCCACGCATAAAAATCGATGCAATTTAAAATCTTGAAATGAAAAAAGATATTTGAAAATAATTGCCGGTTTGATGTGTTTTAAAAATGTACAACCCATTTCTCATTACTAATAGGCCACTCTCCTCGTCTTGAAAGATTTGCAGCTCAACAGGCCTGATAAAGCGACTTACTTGGCAAATCACAAAAAAACTGGGCTAGCCATTTTCAGAAAAAAAAACTACTGGGCTGGTCTGTGGTAACATAAAAGAAAAGGTTGTCTAGACAGGCCAGAGTGTCCCGCACAGCCCAGTTGATACCCTGCTTCCGTCTCAAAAACAAGTTAGATAAATGCCACTCCAATTATGGCGATTCATAAAACTGCCACTGCAATTTCCAAACTTTGAAAAATGCCACTCCAATTTTTGCAAACTTTGAAAAACGCCACTGCAGTTTGCAAACTTTGAAAAATGCCACTCCAGACTTCGAAAAATGCCACTAGAAATGGCACGAAATGGCATTTTTCAAAGTTTGGAAATTGCAGTGGCATTTCTCGGATACACCAGATTTGGAGTGGCATTTATCAAATTAACCCAAAACAAAAATAACTGGGCGAGCTGCTGGGTCCCTGGTGTTAGCCGCTCGTTGTGCAATTCTCTCGTTTATTGACTACGTTGACAATGGCATGGGACCCAGATGTCAGAAATCCACTAGGAGGAGCCATTTTTTATTGGCTTGAAATAAGGAGGCACTTGCTTGCATACTGCCATGACCTTGGCGGGTCCCTGCTGTCAACCTCTCCATGTACAATCATCTCCTGATTGTGTACGCATCAACTTGCTAGGCCCACACATCAGCCTCTAAACCGTGGAGTACAAATACAACCCATTTAAAAAATAACAGCCCGTTCCATACGTTCAAGCGGAAAGTTCAACATTCAGAGCAAAGTAACAGGTCTGATCCACATATAGAGTACTGAACTTCCACGTTGACAACCATCATAGCCAAGTAAACTATCTACTTCCACTAACACCCTAGTAGCGTACAAGTACTAACTTACTCTTAGCTAACTAGACGAAGCCGGCCGCCATCTGCTGTCCATGCTAAACGCCGGCACCGGCGTCCTCCGCCTCGCCTCGGACTTGCCAGAGGTGCGATAGGGCGCGTTGCTCGCGCACGTTGGCCCTTTCCATGCCGGCATGGTCCACCGAAGCTTCGGCTTCCAAGCGGGAAACCCACTTGACGAGCTGGTAGTAAAAATCGGCGTCGTGAACGCGTGCGTGCCCAACAGCCTCTAGGGATATTTGTCGGGCGCCTGCCTCCACGTAGTCAGCCCAGTTGCGGGCGCTCTGCTCGCGACTCAGAGCGTCGGTGCGCTGCTGCTCCATGTCCCGCTGGCGGCGCAAATCGGCGAGACGCTGCTCCTCCGCCAGGCGGTCGCGCTCCAACAACTCCTGCTCCTCCGCCATGCGGTCGCGCTCCAAGAACTCCTCGATCTCCGCATTGCCATCTAAAGACAGATAGAATGCCTCCTCCCTCCATCTGCCTTCCGGTGAAAACCCGAACACTAGTTCCGGCGGTGACCGCCTCCGGCGTCGCCTACCGTGGACGGGCGGGGGCATGGCGGACGTGGCGAGCGACATCGGGCCCTTGGGGGCTTATGAGGATATGGCGAGTTGGGTCATGGTGGCACCTGAGAAGGCCGGGAAACAGTACTTATAGGCGGAAGGTAGCGCGACGGTCATCGGAATTCAATGCATAATGGCTTAGCATGCCAGCTTGCCGTGGAAAACTAGAGAAACTGAAATTATGACTGTGCCGTCCCGCCCCATCTGGGTCGCACGCCGGCATGGCGGTCAAACGAGTGCACTCGAATGATCTCCCTCCTTGTCAATAATGATTCCACGAATTTAAAGCGTATCTTTTTTCGCATCAGTTAGCTGCCTTAATTACGGCCGGGTACATGCAGGCACTCAGAATCGCTCGCAGGTAGTACGCGAAGCAGCATGCAGCCACTTAAGTCGCTAGAATTAATTAGGCTTAAAGTTCTGCATGCCGAGGGCACGCATGCAGCCACTTAAATCGCTGGAATTTATTAGGCTTAAACTTCTGCATGCCGTTAATTATTGCCATGCCTTGGTCTTGCTGCTTTGCTCACGGTACTAATATACCCGGACAGAGGGAGTACCTTGGTTGGTGAGAGGTTTGAATTAATCCCTGCAAACCGGAAAGGAGGTACTAGTACGTGCGTGATCCGCTATTTATTCGTGCAGGATTGAGTAGGTCGTTTCTTGAATTGAGCCCTGCAAACCGGAAAGGAGGTAGTACGTGCGTGATCCGCTATTTATCCGTGTAGGATCGATAGTGTAGCTTGTCAGTTTCTTCATAGGTAGGCATTTTTATCCGTGTAGGATCGGTAGTGTAGCTTGTCAGTTTCTTCATAGGTAGGCATTTTTATTCAAAAAACTGCCACTTCGCATCTTGCGTCGCAAATAAATCTGCCAGGAGCGCATTTGTAGGCTAGCTAGTGATCGATCAGTAACTTGTAAACACTAAGCAAACAGAAATAAGTAACTGTTAATGCATCTCAATGATTCATAGATCATATACAAATATGTAGCTCCAAAAGCAAAGATCTAGAAAAAACATATGTTCTTCCTACTAACATGGATGCTTCTCTTGGCCAACATTCAGTACAGACTGAAATACAAATTTGTTTGTGAAGTCTACAATTCCTCTTGCAAACGTAAGTGGTTTCACCAACAGCTGGAACCATGAGAATGAACCAGACATGATGGAGGAACATCCAATGCAATATGATTTGGTCTTCTCTCGATCACACGGCGAGACTATTTTTGAAATACAAACTTTAACTTAGGCAAAATGATGCCCATTGTATAATCTGACCAAAGCAATGAAGCACCTAGTGTTGGCCAATAAATAGTATAGTACTACTTTTCTGCAGTCCATGAAGTGACTATCCAATCTTTCTGTGTCTATTTTCAAATGGCACTGCATGCATTGACTATACTATTATCTTGTGCAGTTCAACCAAAATTGCAGGCACTTTGTTGGTTTGCCAAATAGCAATGGGCAGACATCTCTGTCTGCACAAATATCAAGCAGCTAGTAAACATATACCACACCTTGTATTTTTGGTTTAAACATGTCTCTTCCGCTTAGCATCTGTCATGTTCTGCACTGGACAATCTGATACATGTATGTATTGCCCTGGACAATTTCATACTGAATTGATTTGCTGGTTCAGAGCAGAAATATAGCGCCTATTCTTCATCAGACCAAGGATATCCATGTTCGCAGTGATGGAAGAGGTGAAATCGATACAACCGAAATTGAGCATCCAATCATTGAATCTTGTCCTGCACCTCCAATGTAGGTCCACCCTGCCAATAAATTCACATGCAAACCACTAGTATTACTATCTAATGACAGTACAAACAGAGTAGCAAGATAGTAACAAACCATGTACCTTCGTAATGAGCAGCTCAAAGTGCTACCAATTGGATATAAAGGTTGGGAAAAAACATGCTCCTAATGTTGAACCAGTTGGACTTTTTGTGCAGTTCCACTAAAATCGAGCATCCCTGTTTGGATAGATATTGAAAGTGTGATTACTCTAAAAGTGGCACTAGTTGAAGCATAGACTCACAAATATAAGCATTCCAATTTCTTAATGGGAAAAGGTAGCAAGACTGTTTCTAACCACCTGTTTGAAGGAATAAATAAAGCAACATCGGCTAATGTGAGGAAGGCATACATAGTTTTTTCTGGAAAATGTGAGCCATTCCTGACCTTTCCTCTTCTTTTAAGCAAATTTTGTGCAGTTCTACTAAAATAAAATGCCATCACCACCTTGACAATTCAGTGACACTGTACAAAAGGAAATGACTTAACATTACATCATGATGTCAGGTATGTAGTCGACAGGCATTAGAGACAAACATACAGACCTCCTCAAGAGAACAACCGGAGGAGGAGGTGCCCACTCTTGACCTATCCTCTTGTCTTCATAATTGTCTGTGCAGTTTAGCCAAAATAAAATGACATCAGCGCCTTGGCATTTTGGTGACACTATACAAAAAAATTAACTTATCTCATGAAAGTGAGGTATGCAATCTATAAGCATTAACAGTGCAAAAATCTGACAGGAGTAACAAGTTTCATCGTTGGTATACTGGCTGTGCAACAGCATTAGAATGCCTTATAGCTGAAAAATCTTTAATACATCCACAATCAACAGCTAACCCTGAAATAATCCAGTGACATTAAATGGCATTACTTAAATTTATGGGTGGCATTAGACTGAGAGCGGCATTAGTTAAATGTGGCATCACTTTAGCAGTAGCATTGCTTGACTTCACTGCTGGCGTAATACTAACAGCAAAAAAAGTGGCAATAAGACCATGGGAGGCACCAGTACGATGTACCTCCACGGACGCAGAGTGGTGAGGGAGGTATGGTTGCCCAGAGCAACAAATATCCAGACAGCATATGTGGATTACGGTCCCATTTTTGTTCTCTTTAGCCACCTTTTTCCTATCCGAGGACAACAAACCAATTGACCTGGTCATTCTCTATTGCGTTGTCATGCCTTTCTACCCTTCTTCAACCAAGAGACACGAGACTCGTTCCTTAGCTACTGATTTTCCCCTTTTCAACCTAGATGCGGGTTCGATGCCTACTCTCTTGGACAGTACAGTCTCCCTTCCTTCCCTTATTCAACCCAGACATGGATTAGTCTGCATGAAGTAGGGTTTCCTTTAATAGTGCAAATTATGGTTTTCGTCTGCGTGGCCAGCAGAGTAGAGGATAGCAAATTGGGAAGATGGTGGAGTGGAAAAAGATCCACATGCAACGACATAGCAGATGGGGCAATAGAACAAGGCTATGGCTCGAAAAGAGGTAGCATACCCGAGGGTCGGCGGGAAGTGGCTTCGCTCGTGGTCGTCGTCCTCCGCACACAATACAACAGCGAGCTTGGGGACGGTGGACATCCCGCGTGGGCGCTAGGTCTGAGAGGACGGCCTTGTCGTCAGTGCGTGACCTCGCTCGCCGACGACGAGTGCGTCAACGCTGCACGTCCTTCTCTTCCCTGACGAATCTGTGACCACCGGTGAGGAGGGAGAGAGGGGCCGTCTTTTTTATATCTGAAGAGAGGGTGGTAGTGTGAGAAGCAAGTGGGCAGCCCTTAGCAAGAAAGTGCTGAAGCTCCAGCCTATATATCTTTTTTATACTACTAGTACTCGAAGTGGGGGAGTGGTAGAGTAGTTTATATTTTCTTTGCGTACCGTACCACTTAGTCGTGCTTCAAAACTGATCGGCACGCCATTAAAAAATAAAGGTTGATAACTAATGCGGCACCTCGCGCCAACGCGGCCAGATCGCATTTTGCACGAGAAATTACACACCATGTTCCGTTGACATGTGGTCCCGTTCCAACATATCAGTGAGACGACGGCGAGTAGTAGGAGTATTTCCAAATGGACGTGTAGGCCGGGGCACCTCTTCGTGAACCGTGGCAAACTCACAACCGTCCACCGACTCTTCGCCCTTCCCTCTCGATTTGGAACTGCTATCGCACGCTCTTCCTCTCCCTCCTCCATTTTCCTTCAGCCCTTCACCCTTTCTTCTGCCATTGTTCGATCGTCTTCTCCATGGAGGGAACAGGCCGAAAACGACCCCGTTATTCTTGCCCCGATCTGAAAGATGACGTGGTGGAGGAACTCATTGATCGGTGCGACGTCATCACCTCGGCTAGCATGGCAGGTTCGTTCAAGCCCATTCTCGACTCAACTAATAACATCATTGCAAGGAACCCAAGGGTCAAGGAGCGGTTTGATCTCCCCTATCTTCTTCGCCGTGACCCTGCTCGCTGGCGAGCGGACGACGGAGACCTCGCCTTATGCAAGTTGATGCCGCTTGATAATAATACGTGTGATGTCAAGATGCCATCGCTTAAGGGTAAGTCCTGGGCTGGCGCAAATGGAGATTGGGTTGTTTATATTGGGTACAATTGCGAGTGGGAACTTGTGAATGTGTACAGTCGTCAGCGGATTCCACTTCCAAAAATCTCCGAGTGCCCTGAGGTTGAGCACACAGATGATCTACGTACGTTCAAATACGATCATGGTGACTGTCGTGTACTGAAGATAGCAATTTGTCGAGTTCCCAACCGCTCTTGGAATTACAAGAACTATCAAGTTGTTGCTATCTTCGACAAGCTAGTTGCCATCCTTCGTGGTTCGACTGGATGGATATTACTCAAAAATCAGTTTCTATACACGGATGTGTACTGTGATGCAATTGAATACAAGGATCTTGTGTTTGCTGCCACCTCTCATGGCACTGTTTTTGCATGGGATCCTCGTTTTTTTGGTACGTTTATCTTCCACCGTAATTATAATTGTTTCATCCACATGCATGCGGGTTAGCAACTTTCCCTTTACTAATTAACCTTCTTCTTGTGTTTCCAAGGTCTTGTGGACATCCCACCAACTATATTTGAAGATTTTTAAAAGCAAGGGGGAGATGACGATGGTGATGATCACGAGCATGAGGACGAGCAGCACCGATATACTCTGTGGCGCCCGGCAACTAATTCCGATGGATCACCTCTTCTTGTGTGTATACAGCCCACTGATGATGTTACTGCTAAGGAAGAAGGTGTAGTCTCCCATGGTCGCACTCTCCAGACCTATTCCAACACCCGTTGCATGGTATTCGGGATGGATACTAGTGTGCTAGCACTAACTCCTTCTCCCTGGCACAGAATTGATAGTCTTGGAGAAAACTCGCTCTTCCTTGGACGAAACTATCAGATGATGGTGAAAGGCGATCCAACTGCTGTTGACACATTTATGAGAAGCAACTGTGTCTATACCTCAGACATTTGCGTGGTTCCCTACCCTGGTACTGATATAGTAGGCCGCTTCAGCCTGGATGATCAGTCCTACGTTGGTCTCCAGATTGACAATGCATGGCCCGTCCTAGAGAATCACTTGTGGTTCAAAGCAAGCGTTTCCAACGCCGAGGAATAGTTGAGTTGAAGTTCATTTCATTGCTTGTTATTTGTTGTGTGGTGAAAACTTTAGTATTTATAATGTATCCTCGTTGTCGATGTGGGTTGATGATCTGTTGTTCTATGTAATAAAATGATATGCCTGTGATAAACTTACTAAATTTATGAATGGCTTTCAAGTCGCTTCTCTGAGTGAGTGGTGCGACGAGGGAAAAAATATTTTCCGAAAACATAATTGTACGTGCATTGCAACAGGTTATCGGATGAGGCCAATCAACAATAGTAGTACACTATTTGTACTAGCTTCACATGCTTCGCGCGTCGGGCGGGTGTTTTTACTGTAGCCATATGTTAATGTGTTCGTTGTACGTAACCAGCACCTCGAATCCTCGATACTACTAGTATACTATATAGTAGGAGTAAGTAGTAGGAGTAGTAGGGTGGCATGGGCCAGAACAAGCATTCACGTCCAGGAGTACGCCGCACGCCACCACCACGACACCCATCTGACACCATATTATTTCTTGGAGTCCGTGTGAGAGCAATCTCTTCAACCTCGTCGCTTCCCTAACTCCAGCCATCGCACGACGGGCGAGGTGGGGGTTTGCCCATAGTTGGTTTCCTTAACTGCGGTCCCACTTGTAAGGCCAACTCCAACGCACGACCCCTAACGGACCTCCGTTTTGCATGAACTCCAACGATAATTTTGACTACTCCTGTAGTAAGTTGGATTAGTGCCTTCTCGATCATTCATTGTTGATCTGCGGAGACTCGATCTTGCGTGCTTCTTTCTTCTTCGAGTGTAAAGAAGTAGACGTTGCTTCCTCGCATCTAGTCTCATGTCTAGCATCTATTATATACTAGCTAAAAGTGATATAGCATCTACTAAATTGCGCTCTATCGATATATGGATGTACTCTTCTTCCCAATAGAAAAACTTGCATCCATTCTACTCCCTCCGTTGCACAATACTACATGCCTTCTATTTGTCAAAATATATGTGTATCTAGACATGTCTTAGTATATAGGTACATCCATTCTACTCCCTCCGTTGCACAATACATGCCTTCTATTTGTCAAAATATATATGTATGTAGACATGTCTTAGTATATAGGTATATCCATTTTTGGACAAATGGAAGTCAAGTATTTTGGAACGGAGGGAGTACACAATAAATTTTTTAAGTTAGCACAACTAGTCTAATCCGAGAGCAGAACCGAAGATTTGGTCGGGTTCTTCCTCCTTTTGCCGACACGTGGGACATCCAGCATCCAGGTTGTGTCATGAAAGAAAATAGAGTGGTAGTTGAAGCCACGAGATGTGCATCTTGGGTTAAACTGTAAATAGAATCTTACTACTCTTGAGTAACTCCAAAAGTGGCCATCGAAGATCTTTAATGGATTTGTTTT
Source organism: Aegilops umbellulata (assembly GCA_032464435.1). Classification (NCBI taxonomy): domain Eukaryota; kingdom Viridiplantae; phylum Streptophyta; class Magnoliopsida; order Poales; family Poaceae; genus Aegilops; species Aegilops umbellulata. The sequence goes on along the minus strand of CP136059.1, from coordinate 223,528,448 downwards.
TCATCACCAGCACGTCGAGGTGAAAGATGTGCAGGTTCAGTGGGTCCTCTTGCGTTTTCACTGACATGTGGGGCCGCATGTGAGTAAACATACGATGGGCTCCGCGCATCCGCTGGCTGGCTGAGAAGAGAGATAGAGGAGGGCTGAGCACGGACTGCAGGAAATTTGTTCTACGTACCTCGATATAGGCTCGATATAGTGGGGTGGCATGGGCCATAACTAGCATTCACGTCTAGCAGTACGGCACACACCACCCACACGAGTCCCATTCGACACCAATTTTCTTGGAGTCCATGCTACAGCCATCTCTTCTCCCTCCTGTCCTCTTTTCTCAGCCATCGCACGGTGGGCGGGGTGGGGGTTTGCCGATAGTCGGTTTGCCCAACTGCGGTCCCACTTGTAAGTGAAAATGCAACACCGCACGCATTCCCGCTTGAGCAGCGTGCCAGACCAACCGTGTGGGGGTGCGACGCGAACACGGCAGGCTTTTCCTTTTGAACTTGTAACTTGTAAATTTTGGTTCTACCCCATGGCGCGACCGATTGATAGAAAATAACGATTTTGCCTAGAGTAATGAGAAGTTTGCTTGTGGCGCCATTCATACATGGAGTACGTATGAAAATTATGAAGTTGATGCGAAAGGTAAGATAATTACTGTAATATCATATACTACTACATGGATTTGACGGAAGGATAAAAATACATACGGATCCATCAACGTTCAATGACATCCTCACGCCCTAGTGCCCCGGGTCACCAACCGACGTGTGAGGAGCAGCGGCGTTGGCGGCGAGCTCAACGTGCTTCTGAACAGTGCCGTCCAAGGTTGCCCTGCGCTCCAAGAAGGCCAGCGCCGTATCGTCCTCCTCTTGCATGTACTAGTCCTTGTGGACGATTTGCACGTAGACGTGGGTGATTATGTCGATGGTGTCTTGCTATGTCAGGCGCTGCGCGGTGAGCGTGACCTCGAGGTGGACATTCTCCGGCGCGACGGCGGGCAGTCGCAGAGCCACCAGTGCGTCGAAAAGGTTGTTACCATAGTGGCCGATGAGGGTGGCGGGCATCGCAGAGCCTGGGTGCGTCAGCTGGAGGCTTACGTCAGAGTCGTCCTCAAGCTTCTTGACGACGGTGAACTTATCGAGGAAACCGACAAGGACCTCGTCGAACAAGGAGACGAAGTTGTCGTCCAAGCGGCCCCTCGCCCTGGCGGCCTCAAGCAATACAACCTACCGGGCCGCAAGCCGGCGTCGTGGACCATCTGGCACAGCTGGCTGATGCTCGCGCTCATCGCCTCCATGGGTCTAGCGTAGCTTCTAGTCAACTGATCTTGCGATTCGAGTGACCACTCAGCCCTTGGTTAGCATGCGGAGGTGCGTAGGATTTCATACTACTCCTCGGCCCTCTACTGCACCTGCCTTTGGCTGTATGATAGGTGGGCTAGCCACCCCCTGGGGCCACGTGTCATTCACCCAAAGGCAGTTGCCGTAAGTCAATGAAGCTGCGTCCCCCTCCGTGCCGGTGCAGCATAGTCATCTCACCGGACCTCTAGTTGGGGCCAAACGAGAGAAGTTTAATGTTTACTGGTTTATTGGTCCCCTTTGCATTTTGCGCCAAGTTTTGACCTTTGATTTAACTAATAAGATGTTAATGCATGTAAACAAAAATGTTGTGTAAGTCACCTTACGAAAACCAAATAATCCCAAAATACTTAGGCACGGTGCATTAACTCCCTCCTTGTTTCTTATGTCAAGACATATCAACCAATGAGAGATGTGGGCCGTGCATGCTTTCAATGACTTGAGACTAGTACCAAACATGACATGAAGTGTTTAGTTCATTGCATGTAATCCTGTTACAGTACTCTAGTTAGCAAAAAAACATTAAGTTCTCTTGCCGATAGGAATAAAACACCATGTATTTATTTACAGAGGGAGTAGTACATTTTTGGTGACATGCATTACTAGATATTGCTAGTCAAATATTAAAATCCAGATGGACGTGGTAGTACTCCTAAATCCAGACGGTGGTGCTACTAGTCTAGTAGTAGTACTACCAATGTAGTAGTAGGAGTACTAGCACTGTACTACCCATTGGTCAAATTATTACGTGCTGCTCCTCACAGTGAAGCGACAAGATCCTGTGCCGGAGATGACACCTGAGTATAGGCGCCGTGTTCGGCCTACCATAGTCAGCCTCACCGTCTGCAGTAACTATCATCATGGCTGTAGAGCTAGCCTGCTTACAACTAGCCCTGTTCGACATAATTTCCCGTGCGTAGATGCTCGTGCATTGCACGCAACACCAAGAATGGGGGTGGATGGCTCCGACAGCGGCCATCGCACCAGATTTTTTCCACGGCCTTCTACTCCTAGATGTGGTGGGGAGGAGATGAGGCTGATTGTGAGAGACAAGGAGTTGTTTGTAAATAGGGAACAAGTGCGGGCATATTTTTGCAAAAATGGAGAAGCTTGGTTTGTATGCGTCAGATCTAGATCCGACGGCTATTGGTGAAAGATGGGAGGCACAACATCATCACCAACTCAGGACCTGTTTGATTCGCAGGATTTTGAAAATGCAGGAATAGGACACGACAATATTACAAGTTGCAAACTGATATTAGAAATGTTAGGAGTAATGTTGCACCTACGAAGAGGGAATTACTAGGAAGTTTATGTAAGAACTTTCGTTACTTTAGGTGGATGCAGCATTATTGTACAAACTAAAATCTACCGCCCTGACAAGTCACTAATGGGCAAATAAGTTTTCGAGTCTCTGGCCACTTGGTGTTTCAAAAACAAATTCAGCTTCTGCGGAGACTTTGTCATTTAGGCTTAGATGCTTGCGGTGATCAGCACGCCATTCATTGTTGCGCCAGAGAACGCCAAACCTCATTACCTTGAGCACACTTGCCTCCAGAACAAAGAACCTGGCCAATTTAATCTCAGATGTGCTTCCTCGGTAGTCGATCAAATCAATTTCTGTAAGATGGAGATCAAGGCATTCGATGAGATTGTTATAGTGCAGCACATTTTTCACTTTCGGGTCTTTTTTTATCTGCAAAAGAAGAGAACATATTAGAGCAGCTGGCTGCATAAGATTGCCGTGTCATCAAGAGGTACCAATATCATTCGCTCATACGATAGGGTTGGCTGGCTAGTGATATTTTTTCACTCTCTCTCTCTCTCTCTCTCTCTCTCTCTCTCTCTCTGTTTCCTCTCATTTAACTAGGAGCACGTGAAGAGCTTGGGCATTTGTTGCCTTCCACTATGTGGTCGATGCCATATTTCGTAAAAGTATGCCACATAATACGCATCGATGTCAAATCAAAAGATTTTGGCACCGCTCTTGTGATGTGAGAGAGTTGGCACCGCTGTGCACAAAAGACCCACATGTATAAACAAATCAATCAAACCAACTACACCAGCCTCTCACTCTCCCAAACAAGTGTTTTTTTGTTGCCTCAGTCATCTCTCTCTCCCACATAGTGTTTTTTCATTGCGTGAGTTAATTTGGCACCGGAGCAAAGTAGGCGATCCAGATTGGGACACCAGGTGAGCAATGGAGGGGCATCGATGCCAAATGCATCACAAGTGAATTTGGAAAATGTTTTGGCCTACATAGCCCACTTTTGTAATACTACCTCGTATTTAGTATATAATTTTGACCATAGATTTACCTAAGAAAATGCCAATGCATGTCACTAAAAATTACACCATTTGAAATTATGTTCAAATACGAATCCAGCGATATAGTTCTTAGTGACATGCATTAACATTTTGTTAGTTAAATCTATGGTCAAATTTTGATACTACAAAATTGGAAGAGTAAACCAGGACGGAGGTAGTACTTGCTCTTAGGGTAACCATAAGTTACTTTCCACTATGACTAGCCTAGGCTACTATAGTAGTACAACATAAAAACGATGCAGGTGATCACGTGAGAAAAAAATACTAAAAACATTTCTTTTGGTGCAGTGCGTAGATGCAGTTTTGAACACTACACTTGTCATCGTAATTTGGGAAAATTATGAAAAAATTGAGCTACGTTGTGATTACCGTTTAATTATAGGAAAGAAGTTTTACCTCGATGAGTAGCTTCTCCATGCACGGAAAGCATGTAAGGAATCCAACAACTTGATCCAGATTGGGGCCGATAGATTTTAGTGCTAAGACCTTCACTGTGCGCATGGACAAGGTCAAGCTTGTGGGAATCATTTTATGGAAGACGGTCTTAAATACATCAAGAAGAAATTAAAAAATGTGAATTTCAAGAAGACGGAGAAGAAGATGAGTGATGTACCTGAACGATTACGGATCCAATAAAGAGTTCGGAGAATTTGGCAGACGAGTACACCAACGCTGTCAATTTCGGCGCGTCAATGACCCTGATTTTTGTTGGACCTTCTAGATCCGATACAAGCAATATCTCAAGGAAAGGTGCATTCTCAATGACCATAACGCGGAACAGCTGGAGTGATCTCTTCCCAATTGATGTCTTGTTGCGGGGCCAGCAAGACACATAAATCCATCGGAGATTCGTCGAGGCGATCTGGAGGCTAATGAACCCGTGGATCTGCTCAAGACGAAGGTACTCGAGCGCAGTACAGCTGCAGAGCAGGTGCTCCATAGCCTTCTTCGAGATGACAACGTCCAAGAGGTCGAGCTGCTTGAGTTGAGGGAGAAGAAGAGCAGGCGCAACATTAATCTGGGGAAGATAGCAGGAGCTGAAGCTGGCGCGGGGCAGTATTGGCGTGGGGCGGAGCGCGGACGGCGGCAGAGAGCGATATCGTCCAGCTTCAAAGCTGAGCTCCTCGAGCTGATCTAGGGCAGGGGACAAGAACCACTCGTCGAACTTGGGTTGGACCTTGCAGTTGGTACTGAACATGCGGATGTCAAGGCGTTTGGCTGGCCCAGGGTGCGATGAAAGGATCTTGGAGACCGCGGCCATGCGTTTGTAAGCCCCGTGACAGAGGAAGCTGTCGACGGTGAGGTTGAGGGGGACGCAGCGCCAGAGGGGGCGCCACCGACGGAAGAGCAGGGCGGTCCGCACGACAGATTTGGTGGGGAGGAGGCCGATGATGATGAGCAGCGTGTCGTCGGGGAAGCTGCTGATGAAGTCCATGCTCGCCGGATGCGGTTTTGGCTCGAGCTGCCTCCGCTTGTTGGCTGCCTCGCCGTCCATCTCAACCGGCGGCGACGCCGGTGTACACGTGTGCTGGTGTGTGTTGTGTGCTGGGTGTGCGCGAGTGCGTCCTTCTGTGCATGCCGCCGCGCAGTGGTGAATTTTGCGCGAGTGCGTCCTTCCCACGCAAGAAGTTTGTCCTCAATGCGCCCTCAATTTACTAGCGTGCGGGGTGCTACACTGAGTGGTTTCAACTTTGTTTACTTCACCGCGTGTCAGATGGGCCTCTAGTTTACTTATTTTCACCCACTGCCACATGGGCCAGCACACGAAGATACAGAACACGAGCAGACAAGGCAGCATGTGGATTGGTTGACCGGTCAACTAAATAATATACGGAGCTATACGCTGACACAGTGAGCGTATAATCCGTCGGTATAGAGAGTTCGAGTGAGAGGGGAGGCCCGTGAGAGATAGCAGAGAGAGAGAGAAAGAGCTACTCCCTCCGTTCGATAATGTAATTCCAACATTTTTTTAAGTCAAAGTTTTGAAACTTTGACCAAGTTTATAAAGAAATTACTTATATCTACAATACCAAAGATAAATTATAGTATGAAGTAAGTACATGTTGTGATGAATCTAATGATCGTTCCAGATGTAAATGTTTTTCTCCACATATACCTGGTCAAACTTTTCTGAGGTTTGACTTTTCAAAACATCCATATGCTTATGGACATGACAGAGTCCCTAACAAGAGAGAGAGAGAGAGAGAGAGAGAGAGAGAGTGAAAAAAGTGTGTGTGCGTGTGTGAAAGAGACATGGACAACACACGATAAAAGTAGGGAAAAAGTGTACGTGTCTTATGCAAACATATCACACATGCATATTTGACAACGGAGGCAAGGTGGGGAGATAGTGTGTGGTTGTTTGGAACCGAGAGAGCAAGACCCCTAGCACGTGGCCAAGAGGGGTCTAACAAACAAGGGGGAGAGGTCGAGAGAGACGTACGGAGAAAATGCAGACATGGGGAGGAGAGAGTGTATGTTTGTCATAGAGAGATCCCCTGGAGATCGTGATGGGACTACATGGGTGGGAGATCGAGTGACAGGGTGTGTGCGCGATAGAAGATGCCCCGAGAGATATCGAGATAGACGTATGGATGGAAGGAGACAATATGTGTGTTCCTGATGGCTAGTAAGAGATAATCATACTTAGGATCGAGGGGGGAGAGTGCTTGCGCCTATGATGGATTGAGGGATTATGGTACTTAGGGGGGTGCGTGTCACATGGAGAGAGAACAAGGGCGGAGAGTGTTTGATGGGTCTCTATGTATAGCGCGAGCGAGACATGTGTATGTGTGAACCAGGAAGATATAAGGCCAGTTTGGCTTGCGTCCTCAGCATATTTTGCCTGGCCTGGGGTTGTGGCTGGATTTCATGCATGCTTGTTTGGTTGCTACCCTGTGAAAAAGAAAGCCCGCCTGGCCTGGGTTCCCCTGCACTTTAATTAGCCTGGCTGAACTGTAGACACTGCAAGTAGCCTGGCCCAGGCGACAGATTTCGAACGCCTAGCCGTGCCTGGTCGTGTGGCCACGAGGCTAACAGCAACATGGATGGATATTAGCATTAAATAATTTCTGCATGGATTGATTGATGGGACGTTGATGCTTTGCCTGGCCCAGGCATGAACCAAACGCTTCAGCACCACACAAGCCTGGCCAGGCAGAAATATTTTACATCTCACGTCCACACCAGGCAGTACCGGCCATCAAGGCGTGAGGGTCAGGTCACGAACCAAACTGACCAATAAAGTTTGAGAGAGATTGAGGAGCCCCGATAAGGCTGAGTGGTGCGTCAGATAGCTGAGAGGGGGAAAGAGATATTCCATCCGCTCGATAATGCAGTGCATGTAAATTTTTTAGAAGTCAAACTTTGGAAACTTTGATCAGGTTTACGCAAATGTTATTTATATCTACAATACCAAAGATGCATCATACAAAACTACATCTCATGGTGAATCTAATGGTATATGTTTGTCGTACTATATGTAATTCTTTTTCTCCACATACATGGTCAAACTTTGTGATGTTCGACTTTTCAATAAATCTGTATGCTATGGACCGAGGAGACTGCCTCAGTCGAGACAGATCAAGTGCGTGTGATGGAGAATGAGTAAGTGTGCAAAAAGAGTATGTGTGTGAAAGAGAAAGTGACAACAAACGATAAATTAGAAAGAGAGAGTGTTTTTTCATTTCTTATGCGAACATATCACGCATGTATCTCCGAGATGGAAAAGCGAGGCGAGGAGATACACGAAGATAGCTAGTGTGTGATTGTTTGCAACGGAGAGAGACACCCCTGTAGCACGTGTCCAATAGAGGTGTGGCCAACAAGGAACAAAGGTCGAGGGGGACACATGGATGGCATGGACGCATGGGGAGGGAGAGAGGGTGTGTTTGTGATAGAGAGATCCCGTCGAGATCGTGGGGGGAGTATATGGGTGGGAGATCGTGGGAGTGCGTGCGCGATAGAAAGATGCCCCGAGAGAAATCGAGATAGACCATGCACATGTTTGTGATGGAGACTAAGATTAGCTAGTCATATACATATAGGGGGGACTGTGTGTGCCTACAATTGAGTGAGAGACCATCATACTTGGCTAGCTGGGCATGAGATTGTGTGTGTGTGCGCGTGTGAGATGGAGAGAGAATGAGAGGGAGAGATAGAGTTTTAGATGGGCCTATCAAGTGCGAGTGAGATATGCATGTGTATGTGTGACCCAGGTGGATGGAGAGTTTGAGAGAGGGGGGGTAAGAGCTCCGAGACGACATAGTGGTGGGTGAGAGAGTTACAGGCAAAGAGCCAAGGAATCTGTGTGCGTACGATGAGTGCACCCAAGATATCTAGCTTGGACTAGCTAGAGTATCATACATAGTGTGCGAGAGAGACCTATAGATGGTGTATATATGCATGCGAACTAGAAAGACCCCCCCACACACACAGAGAGAGAGAGAGAGAGATGGAGAGAAAGGGAGAGGGACCAACAAGGTTTTTGTGTCGGATGCGTGCGATAGAATTGAAGATTGTCGGCAAGAGAGAGAGAGAGAGAGAGAGAGAGAGAGAGAGAGAGAGAGAGAGAGAGAGAGAACATGAGTCTGGGAGAGGGAGGGGTCGCGTTTTATGCATCAAAGACTGATATAAACCATGTTTCAATAGAAACTTGCATTCAAATATTTAAATTGGAGAACATGTTGTCTGCAATCCACACATGAACGGATATATGCGTATATCAAACAAGTTCATTAATTTGACTTTCAACATGTTCATGGAGTACTATAATACTGTACAACATGCTACTCGATTGAGGTGTTAAATTTTGGATTTAGTTCACTATTTTGACCTACCGAACGAGCTATTTCATTGAATCGAGATATTTCATTTTGGGTTTGATTCGCGTTTTTGAGTGGGTCAACTATTTGTCATATAGTAAATTGCTAGCAACGAGCATGTAAAACACATTACTCCCGAGCATCATCTCTCCATCTAAAAAAGAAGTGGCGAGCTAATATTTCAAAATTTGATCCGAATCAACTTGGTAATGTAGACGTGGATGCTCGTTCTTCCAAAATTTGAACGAACCGTTAAACATCCTCTCTGCTTGGTGGAATTCGCCCGAGCAAATAAATGGGAGATGCGAAATTACCGTCCTATGTGGGACACGCATCAATTGGCCCGTTGTACATTGAGGGTAGGTTCGTAACTTCATCCAAGCGCGCCTTCTCCTCTGCTGAAATGACATGTGCCGAATAATTCATAAACCATGGTCGGCAAAACACGCTCTCCTCGCCCGAAATAGCTCGCGCCCACTATTTCAAAACACGCTCTCCTCGCCCGAAATCGCTCGCGCCCACTATAGTTCAAAACACGCCCTCCTCGCCCAAAATCGCTCCCGCCCACTATTTGGGGAGAAGCAAAGTTACTCTACTATCCCCGACCCTCAGTACACAGACCCAAGCCGAGAAGCCTATAGGCAAGGGTAGAACTGTAACTCCCCCTCACATTTTAGACAAATGCGTCCGTAAGACATGGGTCCACTCCCCTCCTAATTCCCCCCCTCCCGCACCCATTCATACCTCGTGGGCGCCAAATCACCTTCTCCCCGGGAAGCTCCCTTCTCCCGAGCCGCGAAACCTCAGCCTCACCTCCATGGCGCCCCCACCGCACCAATTTCACAGCCGCCCTCCTCCCTAATGCCGGAGACGTTGTCCATTTGCCGTCATGCACTGGGCCGTGTGCCTCTTACTCCGTGCTGCTGGTGCTGCCTCGACGATGGCCGCGTGAACCGTACCGGAGCCGATTCACCCCCGCCGTTGTTCACGTCGCCGGAGCGGCTCCCGCTTCGGATCCGTCCAGAGTCCTGGCGCTGCTTCGGTGTAGCCGTCGACCGTCGCGACATCGCTCTTTCCCTACCGCCGATCGCCACCGCAACCGCGCCGGCCTCACCGACTCTGCAGCTGGACCTGTCTACTTCACCATGCCGCCAGATAGGTCGCACCCTCATCTCAAATCACTTTATTTAGGCGTCAGTTGTCTGAATTTTTATTCTGGGCCAATCGATTTGCAATGGTGAGCAGCACCCCTCGAGGCGGCGGAGCTCCTAGGCTGCCGGTTGGCTGGTGTCTAACGTAAGGGTGCGGTGCCGCAAGTTCTCCACGGAAGCAGCGCTTAGATGGCTATCTTTTAGAGTTGCGTGGGTTGAAGGTACTGCCGCCGCCGGATCTGGATGACGGGGAGTCTTTGTGGATTGGCCCGGGGGCGGCGCAACCACGGCAGTGCGGTGGGGCAAGGAGCGGGGTTTTGGCCGGGGCCACGAACGGCGGAGGCAGGCTGCTCTGCCGTTGGTCGCTGGCTCTTCGGGGAAGATTCCGAACTGTGTCAGCCGGGAGGCACAAGACGACCAGCCATCCGGCGTAGATCGGACAGTACCAAAATAAAAAAATCGTGTGACCCCAATTTTGTCTTCAGTCAACAGACGTGTGACCACTCTCGTTCCTTGCTGTTGATCTCTTAGTGTATTTCTTCAGATCAAAGAGATATGTCATTCTTAACTTTATGCGTTATCTGCATCTTCAGACACACCGTCTTCCGACTCACTGCAGCTGCTCCAACAAGGGAAGCATACACCAGAAGGGAGCTATAGTCCCCACTCAACAGTTCCCTGCATCAAATGCGCGTGCCCGACATGCACAGCCACAACAACTGCATGGCCATTGACAAGTCAGCACATGATGCTCACTCCTATGGATGGCAGCCTGATAGGTTGTATCCTCATCTTACTTGTGTGCAACATTTATGGCTTTGTTATTCATCTAAGCATGGAAAATAGATCATCACATTTCACTGTATATTCATGCTGATCTCTTACGGGTCTTGTTCAGGAGTTAACATTGTTCCATAGTTTAGCTAAGATACTTGTTCTTTAGGTAACACTGTTCCATAGTTATCATCCATCAGCCAATGCTATCCCACAGGCTGGTGATTATAGTATTATACCACTTCTAGTATTTCCTATGTTGTTCTTTAATACTTTTGTGTGCCATCTAGTTAATCTCGGGTACAAACGATACATATTCTGTAGCTTCCATCTGTGTTCTCCCTTTAGTTTATGAGACCTATTGCTGCTAGTTAATCCCAGTCCTACTATTTATGTCGTCTCCTACAGGCACTCATTACATAAATCTAACTACTAGTTGTCTTCCATGCATGTCAGATATAATTGCACACACTGATATATCCACAAGAACCTCACGGAGCAATGTAAAAGCCAATAAACTTGATGTCAATGATACCCAATATGATGGAACATGTAAAGGCAGTTCTTCAGAAGACTTGTAGAAATATGATGAATCCTCTTCACCCCACAAGGTCCTTGCTCTAACTTGGCCTGTGATATGGGTACAACATGCATATAATGTCCTGGAGTGTATCTACTCTGTTGCAATGCCATGTGCTTAGCATGCTGATCATGCATGTAAATATGTCATGCCTTCCTGTTTTTCAGTACCTATTCCATTCATGATAACCTGTTTTCAAATTCAAGTAATGTCATTCCACTCTATCGCAATGCCATCTGCTTAATTTGGACATCATGCTTCTGAATATCTTATGCATTGTTATTCATCAGTATGTACTTCATCTGTCTACCATACCATGTTTTTTTACATTGAAGTGTTGTTCTAGTGCTCTGTTGCAATGCCATCTTATTTTCCCAATCATACACGTGTATGTTGCCTTAGTTATTTCTGTACGTATTCCGCTAGCATACAGTTTTACATTCAACTAGTGTTTTTTTTGCTGTGTTGTCCTGTCGTATCCCTAGCTCTTACAACATACTCCCTCCGTCCGGATTATATGTTGCCGAAATGGATAAAAATCGATGTATCTAGAACTGAAATACGCCTAGACCCATCCATTTTTTTCCGGATGGAGGGAATACATGTCAATATGTCATGCCTTTCTATTCTTCAGTACCTATTCCATCTCTCTGCTGCTGCATGTTTTATAATTAAAGCACCATTCTTCTATACAAGGCATGCAAGGGGAAGACGACTATGTTAGAATCTGTAGGGTTACAAACAAGGCCTTTGCAAAAGATCCAAACGCCAGGAGATAATAAACCAACTCCAGTTTTTATAGATACTGCTCCAGCACAGAGAAACCCAACTCCTACTGATAATAAGCAGATTCCAGTGGCCAAAGAACTAGTCCGCTCCAGTCCAGAAAAAATATGTCAACTCAATTCTAAGAAGCGTGTGCGTATCCTTGCATCATGAAATTTTATAGCATGCTGATCATATTTTCTACATGTTTCTTACCCATCTCTCTTTTAGAAAATAAGCTTAACAGATAGAAGATTTTCTGCAATGGTATCGTTTATGAGGAAAGATTCTTGCAGGAATTCTCTGTGATCCAATGTAGATGTAAGTACCTGTTGTATATCACTATATTTTTACATCAGCATGTATTTTGTTAATCGGCGTGAATCCAGGCTTTATCTCATCTAAATTTAGTTGTAGAAAAATGTATGATTAAAGGCCACACTGTTGATTTTTGCAAGGAAAACTGCCTGGTAGTTTTGCATCCTGAGCTGCATGAGTGTACTATCTCATATTAGAGGGTTTGAATACTTTGGTTCTGCAGTGGGTTTTTCAGTGTTTTTTTACTGTGTTGCCCTATTGTATCCCTAGCTCTTACATCATACTCCCTCCGTCCGGATTAAAGGTCGCAGAAATGGATAAAACTGGATGTATCTAGAACTGAAATACGCCTAGACCCATCCATTTATTTCCGGATGGAGTGAACACATTTCAATATGTCATGCCTTTCTATTCTTCAGTACCTATTCCATCTCTGCTGTAGCATGTTTTATAACTGAATCACCATTCTTCTATATAAGGCATGCAAGGGGAAGACGACTATGTTAGAATCTGAAGGGTTACAAACCTGGTCTTTGCAAAAGATCCAAACGCCAGGAGATAATAAACCAACTCCATTTTTCATAGATACTACTCCAGCACAGAGAAACCCAACTCCCACTGATAATAAGCAGATTCCAGTGGCCAAAGTACTAGTCCGCTCCAGTCCAGCAAAAGAATGTCAGCTCCATTCTAAGAAGCGTGTGCGTATCCTCGCATCATGAAATTTTATAGCATTCTTATTATATTTTCTACATGTTTCGTACCCGTCTCTCTTTTAGAAAATAAGGTTAAACGATACAAGACTTCCTCCATTGGGATCATATTCGAGGAAAATATCTTGCGGGAATTCTCTGTGCTCCAGTGCTGATGTAAGTACCTGTTGTATATCACTATATTTTTACATCAGCATGTATTTTGTTAATCGGCGTGAATCTAACCTTTATCTGATCTAAAATTAGTTGTAGCAAAATGTTAAAGGCGCCAATGTTGATTTTTGTAAGGAAAACTGCCTGGTAGTTTTGCGTACTGAGCTGCATGAATGTGTTATATCATATCACGCACATTACTGAATTGTAGTGCTTCTCTGGTTGCCCATTCATTCATTGTTTCAATGTTGCTTTCGTATTACCTTACCTGGCTGATGATAGCTCTGCCATATTGTGTTAATTTGGTGTAGGCTAGTTGCCCAAACGTTTGTTGTGTCGATGTTGCTTTCCTATTATCTGACTTGGCCAATGATAGCGATGCTAGTGTGTTAATTTTGTGCAGGCTACTGAAGATAAGAAGACAAACTCTGAAAACAGCAAGGCAACCCCATTGTTTCTTTCCAGTAAATCTAGGCCAGGTAATATGGCAATAACTCATGATTAATCTGTTTGGTTCCCGTCCTAATTTATGTTATGATGCAGTGGTCGGGACACTCTCCACTATCAATAATACAAGCCTGCCAAAATCGCCATCTGAATCTGTTCAGTGTCCTCTGTCTCGAATGCAACGGAATAAATGTATGTTTGTGACCCAATTAATGGCTGAAGCAATGATGGAAGTGGTGGATGAATCAGAGGTGCAGAGTCGTGCGACACAACAACTGATCAATGTTTTCAGAGACAGTGTAGCAAAGCAGCAAGAACTTGCCCACATGCTTATGGGCGTCATCTGTGTTGAGGTTGCAGATTGTGACGTTGTAGATGGTTAGGTTCTTCTCATTTATTTGCACTGGCATCAATCTTTGATTGCCCAGTGGATGTAATTTCCTGTAATATATGCTGGATGTGCAATGTTATTCTTTGTATGTCGTACCTTTGCTCGTCGCAATGGGCTCAAATTATCTAATTTGGCCTAAAGACATGAACGAACTTTAGTGGGCCCATTAAGTTAATGGGTTGTTACTAGGCCGAAAGTTAATGGTCGGCCCTCTTACCTCTCGGGTCGTTAACAGGCCGACAACGAAGCGGGCAACAGGTGGCCCCGATTTATTTCACGGGTCGTTAACAGGCCGTTACAAAGTTTGGGCTACATATGGCCAACTATACTGTAGGCCTTTAGCAGGCCGAAAGAGACAGCGGGCTTGTACTGGACCATGAAGAGCATGGGCCACTACGAGGCCGAAAGTCAGGTCGTATTGTAAACGGCCCAACTGTGTTGTGGGCCTTTAGCAGGCCGAAAGAGAAACCGGGCTGGTATTGGACCATGAAGGGCATGGGCCGTTAAGAGGCCAAAACTAAGGTCCGACTACAAATGGCCCAACTCATTTATGGTCCGTTAACAGGCCGAAAGGCACACAGGGCCGGGAATTGGCCCAACACTTAAATGGGTTGCTAAAAGGCCAAAACTCAGGTCCGACTACAAATGGCCCAACTGATTTATGGGCCGTCAACACGCTGAAAGTGACACCGGGCCAGAAATTGGCCCAACACTTAAATGGGCCGCTAAAAGGCCGAAACTCAGGTCCGACTACAAATGGCCCATCAGGTTTATGGGCCGTCAACAGGCTGAAAGACACACCGGGCCGAAAATTAGCCCAACATTTAAATGGGTCGCTAAAAGTCCGAAAGATGTACATCCTGAAAATTGGCCCATCCATTAAATGGGTCGTTAACAGGCCGAAATCTCATCGGGCCGATATTGAGCCCAGGTATATAGCGGCATGTTAACGGGCTCGAACTGACGATGGGCTGCAATGGTGTCAAATCTTTAATGGGCCGAACTGGCACATCTCGTTTGGGTCGTGGGCTTAAATGGACCTGACACAAGTAGGCCTTATATGGGCCGGCCTGCTAATTTTTACTGGGCCGGCCTTTTTCACCGGAATGGGCCACTGTTGGGCCGTGCCACGTGTCGACATATCATAGGCGCCTATCTGACCCACTGACGAGCTGACACGTGTTTCGTCTGGCCAATAAGAATTTTAAACATGGAAATTTCCCATTGGTCGGGGCTATTAACGGGTTATCGGATCCAAAACCCGACCCGATAGCTTAACGGCGTTCCGTTACGGTGGATGCCACGTGTCGGTCACCCTTGACGAAAGGACTTCTGTGACGCGCGATTTATCGTCATGGAAGTGGACACTTCCGTGATGATAATTTTGGGAACGTCATGGAACACTTCTACGACAACACAGGTATGACTATCTTGATTCTGTCATAAATTTGTCATGGATGTACATGCATGACAAAAAAGCGACCTACTGTGACAAACACGTATCATCACGGAAGTGCATTTTTTTAGTGTGAGACCATGGGAGACAGAGTTTGCGTTTGTGTGTGAGAATGAGATATTGAAGAGGAAGAGTCGTAGGTTCTCATATCTAAGGAGCGAAAGACATCTCTATATGAGGGGTGTGCGAGTGGCACACATGGGAATTGTAGAGAGAAATGAGACCCCGGGAGACAAAGTTTTGTGTTTGTGTGAGAGAAAGAGATTCCACATGGATAATCATAGTTAGAGACACATAGCAGGGAGCGAGATATACTTAGAGAGAGATAGAGTGATGAAGGTCGAGGGAGAGAGTACCGTCAGAGTGTTACGAAGATAAAAGATCATTGTCGACATACAAGTAGCACGAGAGATACCTGAGAGACGATGAACGCGTATAGGTCCAGAGAGATAGTCCTATATAAGCATGAGTGATAGCTATATGAGATGAATATCTGGATTAAAGGGGATTCAAATATTTAAACTGGAGATCACGACATCGATAATATCATAACGCAAATTGGCGTATCAAACATGCAATATTCATTTGAATTTGGGCACACGTGTAATGTTATATAGTTTATCAATATAGGTGATCCATAGATTCTTCAATTACAAACAATGCATGGTTTATATGCAATTAATGTCTAAATGGGATTACACTATATGTTGCACGTGTGAAACACATTATACATATTTGAGAAGTTAAAAAAGCCCGCATGAAACACACATTAATTGGAGACAGTTAGCGAGGAATGCATACATTGGATTTCAACATAAAGTGGTTTCAAATATTTGAAAATCCAAATTGATGGATACAACCTTATGAATCTGAGATCATGCCATTTGTAAACCATATTTATGTATAAATGGTGTTGTGCTTTTGAAAGTATATATAAAAAATGATGTATATAGAATGTAATTCCGATTGAAAATGGATCCCGCCCGGAAAAAAATAGAATACAAACGGGATTCGAATTGAGTTGGCACGGTAAACGTGCACTCTGCAAAATTTGAACGAAGCGGGGAAAGTCGTAGTAACTGTCGTGGTTTTGTCACGGCAGATGTCCTCATGAAAGGACTTAGTCGTGGAGCCATCGCTACAGGTTAGCTTGAAGGGGTTAAAGGGTACATAGGGACGCAAGGGAATTTTATACTAGTTTGGCCCCTTCGATGAAGGTAAAAGCCTACGTCTAGTTGTGATGGAATTGATGGGGTTTCGATGACTAGGGAGCAAACAAGCTTCGCCTAAGTCTCGAGTTGTTGTCTGTCCTCCTTGAACCGCCGCCGGGTCGTCCCCTCATATACATGGGTGACACCCGTCGGTTTATGGAGTCCCAACATCGGCTCATAGACGTGTCCGGTTTGGTCTCTACTTATTCCTAAGTTACAATACAAGTTAGAAACTATCGCCGTTTTACTGCTACAGGCCTTAAACCGATTATGGGTCTTGAGCTCTCATCTACCTTCATGGGATTTAACATACTTAACTACTGATGAAGTTAACCCGGCCCATATAGGCCGGTTTACGCCCAGTAGTAATATCCCCAACATTAGGCCCCAGATTGATTTGGACAGGTTCATGTCAATCCTTGGCCAAAAACTTCATCTTCATCATCTTCTTGTAGCTCGGTGAACCGTCGTGATGTCATCTTCTCTGATTGCTGTAAACCGGAGTGACGTCATCTGTCATAAAGAAAGTATCCATGATACCTTCTTGTTTAGTAGATATGCGATAATCGAGGCGACAATTCTGTTTCCAAACTCGCGGCCCCTTGATTCACACGCCTGACACATGTCCCTTGCTTTATAAATAGGACCGAAGGGTCATTTCTTTTTCCCCTTCGTGCCTTTCTGCTTCGTCTTCCTCGCGTCGCCCAGCTTCGGAGCTCCGCCGCCGCCGTCAACTTCTGCACCAACCTTGGCCGCTGCATCACCCTGAGCGTACCAGAGCACCACGGCGATCTTCCGCGTCTTCCTCGGCTCCGGTAAGTCTCCTATCCTTTTCATTATAGATCTGTTCTAGGGTTTCCATGTTCTCTAGTGTTCATCGCCTGCTTCTTGTTCATCTGCTAGATCTTTAGACGAGTTTGTGAATCTTTGCTCTTGTGTAGTAGTAGTTTTATCCTTTGTTTTTACTTTCGCATGTTAAGACCATATATCTTATCCGTACCTTCAGTCATTGATTCCGCACTGTTCCTTTTGGGCCCTGCATATTTATCCCTTTTATGAGCATGTTCCAGATCCAAATCTGTAGTATAATCTTGTGAAATCTTTTTTTTGTGTATTTACCCATCTGCAATCTTGACTGTTCAATGTTTAGACCGGGCAGTTTAACTTTGTAGAAAAATTTGACAAACCGGTATATACCCTTAGTCCCCTTGTTGAACCGCCGGAGTTCCTTATCCAGGCATTGCCGCTTTGTAAAACTCCGGTTTAGAAATAACAGCCTCCGGTTTAGTAATATATGCATCAGGGTATACCTTTCCAACATGTTCTTGAACCGGTAATTACCACCTTGTAGACTGTGCTATGGCCAAACAAGTGTACGAGTGCAACTGGGTTCCTTCTCGCGTGACCGAGACTCAACTGAATAATTTAGTCAAGACTGGCGCTTTAAGCAGACAAGATGTTATTCATTGGAGGGTCCCTGGCATAGAATGTCCTCCCAAGCCTCAAGAGGGATAGGTTGTTGTTTTTACTGATCATCTAGCCCGGGGCTTCAATCCTCCCGGTTCAAAATTTTACCGGGACGTCCTAGCCAATTTCCAACTCCGTCTGCAAGACATTGGCCCAAATTCCGTAACCAACATCTGTCACTTTCAAGTGCTCTGTGAGGTGTTCTTTCAAGAGGAGTCCACAGTTGAATTATTCAGAGATTGCTTCCATCTAAACCGCCGCACTGAATTTATTGACGGTCCCAACACAGAGTTAGGCGGTATGGCGATTTAAAAGAGGAAAGAGGTCACTTACCCTCACGCTAAACTGCACAGCCCTCCCAAAGAGTGGAATCAAACATGGTTTTACTGCAAAGATACCTCTCGTTTTGACGAAAATCCTTTGCCGGGTTACCGTCCGGAGCGGCTAAGCAACACGCATCCTTTCCCACAGAGGCTGACTGCTAAGGAGAGAAGCAAATACGCTCCTCAACTATCCAAGCTCAGGGCCTTCATGGCTAATGGCTTGACAGGAGTCGACCTTGCCTGCTGCTAGATATCTTGGAGCATATTGCCCTTAAGCCAGCGCTCCGGTTTGATGTGCGAATACACAGGAAGTGTCAAGGACCCTCTACGCCACATTGATATCCAGCTCACAGATGATGAAGTTACGGAGGCTGTGAAGAAGATACGGAATGAACCGGAAGCTGCCTGTGCTCAAACCGGCCTGCCTCCCTTTTGTTCCATTAACAAACCACCTGCTGTAAGGCTCATACCTTATACTTTTATGGAATCTGACTATGTCCAAAGCACCCTTTGCTGACATTTACATCTTTCCCATAGGGCGATGATCCGTTTTGGAGCAAGAAGCCTCCACAAGAGAAACCGAAGAAGCCAGAGAGACCAACCCGGCCAAAAACCAGAGTTGTCAAGAAACCGGCTAATAGGAAGAAAACCACTGCATCCTCTGATCCACCAGCTGATGATCATGTGGGTAATCCGGACCTTGAGGTAGAGCTTGACTCACTTGGTTTATTTTTCACACGCCTTATTGATAATGATCATTGTCAGGACGACGCTGAAGGCAGTCATGCTGATGTTGTAGAGGTAATCACTCTCTCCTCTGATTCAAACCCTTTGCCTTCACTAAAAATCCGTCGGGCAAACCGGAAAGTTAAATTTTCTCATCCTATTGCTTATTTGGATCCAAACTTTCTTGTGAAGACACAACAGCACGAAGCCCGCCGCACAACCCGGCACAGCGGCCAGGTAGTTACCTCTGCCGGTTTACCGAACTGTCCGGTTCGGAAACACCGTTCAGTGGTCTCTAACTCTCTTGTAAATGCTTGTCCTAAAGCGGGTTGTTTTCGTCAACCTCTTAATCCATCTGACTCCGATTATCAGGGCACTTCTCATTCGTCTTCTGGCGAGTCATCAGCCACCCAGCTTCCACCACTCAAAACGGTGCTTGGGTGAGCCATATCCCTTATAATATTGCTGATGTATTATTTTTTAATATATGCTGTACTGATCCTTCTTATTCTTTTCAGGGCCAAGCCTAGGCCAAGCAAGAAAGCTCGTTTGGATAAAGCGGCAGAAGAAAATACCGTTCCTGAACCGGACAGAATACCAGATCCTGAAACTGCTATTCGTGAGGATGTGCCGAATGACCCACCACCGCAAGACCATGACTTCGTCGCTGAAGAAGCACATATTGATTCCACAAGCCCTATTGATTAGCCCACAAGCACTGTTCGGATTGATAGAACAACTAGCCCGTCGAAGCAAACTGACAAACCGACGACTCCAGTACAAACCGGCGAAGCAAAAGATGATGATGTTATTATCACTGGCATTGGTCGTACCGAGCCAAGCAACCCTGTCGCTTTATCCAAACACACTGCCAAAGATGAATTTGCTGCAATTGGTAAAGGCAAGTGGAATGCCGATTTGGCAACCTATCCTCTCTGAACGCCCAGGATCTCCATTCTGGCTATCTGAACCGGCTATACACCAGCCGTGACTATGAAGCCGGTCTGGTTAATATGATGAAGGACAAATATGAGGTAATTTCCATATGCTTCTCTGCTTGTATACTTCAATCTCTCAACACCAATAGCCCCCAAGTGACGGTTTAAGATATCAACTTAAACCGAGACTTTCCAATGTGAACTTCAATGTATCTGAATTTTGCTGATGTAGCCCTCAAGGGCCGGTTCAACTTAATGAAATTAAATCGGGACTTTAGGTAATAAAGATATCAGCAATTACTGAGCAAATAGCCATTAGCCCCCAAGTGCCAAGTTGAATACTTGTATTGAGCTTGGGACTTTATAAAAAATGTAGGATGAAGAGCAAATAGGCATTAGCCCCCAAGTACCGAGGGCATAACTTGTTATGTGGTTGGTACTCCACTTCTATACCGTCATCTGAATCATATTATTGTCTGTATGTAGGCTGAGTTGAGCAAAAGAAAAAACCAAATCGCCGATTTGCAAGAAAATCTGAAGTCCCAACAAGCTAAAACCTCTAAGGCAAAAGAGGAATTAACTAGCGCTTTAAGCGTCATGGAAAAGCTTAAGGAGGGCTACAACAAAGAGCGGGCCGATTGGGCCACTGAAAAATCTGCTTTAACTCAACGAGCAGAGAATGCCGAGGCTGCACTCAAACCGGTAGTGGATGAATTGACCAGTGTAAAGCGGCAGGTGCAAGCCATGACCACTGTTGTATTTGGTAAGCCTTCTTGATTTCTGAAGTAACGAGGCCTTCTCATGTAATTGCCGGTTTATTAATCCTTTAAATGATACAGGGACACGCATCAGTCACTTGGGATCAGATGTGCGGGAGAAATTGAAAGCCGCCAATACATTGATAGAGCAATTGTATACTGGTGCGCAGCGGATCATCTGTACTGCTTCCCACAACAACCCGATGCCCACCTTGATCCAGGGCACTATTAAAAGGCTGTCTACGCTTCCTGCCCGGGTTGAAGAGCTGAAGAAATCTGCTATTCGAACCGGTGTTATCAATGCCTTAATCCGGGCAAAAGTGTGGGTGCCGGATTTTGATCCTGTTGAAGCGGCCCAGGGCTACCCTAGTCTGAAGGAAGACGGGACAGAGTTCAGTGAAAAGGATCTTCGAGTGATAAACCATGAGGTGCGCCCTCTGGCTTGTCAATTGGTTGAAGAGGCAGATTTGTCTCACTATCAAGCTCAATATAATGACCAAAACAAACGAGTGGCTGCACCAATTCCTGAAGCAGAGAACCTTATACCCCCAATCCGTAATCATACTTACGCTCCTGACATTGAACCGTCATTGATGATCAATGATGAAGCTGTCTTTCAAGCATTAACTAGAATCGACTGGACAACTGTTGATTTCCAGCCACTGGGTAGAGAAGCAGAGGTTGAAGCGGCGCGGGATGACCCGCAACCATCAAGCCACGCGGGTGACCAAGCATAATCCGGAAACCAGTTTAAATTACTGCTGCTTTGTGTTTTGCAGAAAAACAATGATCTTATCTGGGCACCGTGTTGCCTTGTAATAAGCTAGATGATATACTTGGTTTTGACATGCCTTCATGCATAGTTATTTGCAACTTATGCTTCCTTTGAATTATCAATCTCCCAACTGTTTTCTGCAGTCAAAAAACTTAAAGCGCCGCCGCAGTTGTACCGCCAGGCGGGTCATGATATCTATGGATATGAAATGAAAGATAATATCTTAGACTTAAGCATATGATCAAATATTGTGATACATAATACCTGCCATCATGGGGCATGAAGCTGGCTGAGCCAATCTTGAAACGGAGTTTTTTTTAAACCCACACTATTGAAGGAGAAAACAGCTCATGTGCATATAATACCGGTTTACCAGGTAAACCGTTCCGAGTTATGATAGACACCGGTGTTACTCCATAATAGGATGTTAACAAAAAATATCAAACCAGGCAAATAGTCTCCGGATTAAGAATTGACCGTGTTTCGTCCATTGACAGTCGAACCGGTTTAAGAATTGTCGGTTTAAAATGCAACAAAAGAAATATCACCAAAAGAGAGAACAAAATTCAAACAAACGCAAAAACAAATTCAGTTGTAAAAAAGAGGCTTTTTAGCCGATCGAGTGGCATTACCATGGTCCGACACGACCAAGCCCCAGATAGGCGTATCTATGGTTCGAGTCAGCCAGGTCCCCAAATGATGCATTGGCATTACGCCGATCAAGAGGTGTAGCGATGGTTCGGGTTTGACCAAAGCCCCCAAGGGATTATGTGGCCCTAGGCCGATCAAGAGGCGTGACTGGTTCAGACGTGACCAAGTCCCCAAGTGATGCTATGGCTTTCGCCTATCAAAAGGTGTTGCATTGGTTCGGACACGACAAAGCCCCCAAGTGATATGATATAAAGCTTTGAGAAGCTAACTCAAGGGATAAACTGGAGGCCGCTTTAAGACAGAAAACTCCGTGTAATCACTCATGATGTAAAAAAGAACAGAGACCCCGCTTTAGCCGAGGCTCCGGTTTATTGCATTGATCATAATATATACATTGCCGTAATATGTACATAAGTAGAGCCGATGGCTCAGGTATAGTAAGGCCGAAGATGAGCTATGTTCCACGGCATGTTGGTCTCCTCCTCTGATGTACGTGAGTCTTTATGCTCTCGAATGTCAATCAGGTAGTATGACCCGTTGTGCAGATTCTTGCTGACCACGAAAGGTCCCTCCCAAGGTGGGGATAACTTATGCATATCAGTTTGGTCTTGGATGAGCCGAAGTACCAAATCTCCTTCTTGAAAGGTTCTGGTTCTAACTCGGCGGCTGTGATAGCGGCGGAGATCTTGCAGATAAATCGCCGAACGGGCGTCCTCTATGTCTCGCTCCTCGTCCAGCAGGTCCAAAGCATCTTGCCGTGCTACCTCGTTGTCCGCTTCAACATAAGCCACTACACGAGGTGAGTCACGACGGATATCACTGAGGAGAACCGCCTCCGCTCCGTAGACCATGAAGAACAGCGTGTATCCTGTCGATCTGTTGGGGGTGGTGTTGATGCTCCATAATACAGATGGTAACTCTTCAACCCAACAACCCGACGTCCGTTGCAAAGGAACCATAAGCTGCGGCTTGATGCCTCGCAAGATCTCCTGATTAGCCCTCTCTACTTGGCCATTGGGCTGTGGGTGAGCCACTGATGAGACGTCAAGCCGGATGTGCTCACGTTGACAAAACTCCTTCATAGCGCCCTTGGACAGGTTGGTACCATTATCAGTGATGATGTTGTGTGGAAAGCCAAACCGGAAGATCACCTTTTTGATGAATTGAACCACCGTAGCTG
The DNA here is from genome assembly GCA_032464435.1 of Aegilops umbellulata. Taxonomy (NCBI): domain Eukaryota; kingdom Viridiplantae; phylum Streptophyta; class Magnoliopsida; order Poales; family Poaceae; genus Aegilops; species Aegilops umbellulata. The sequence goes on along the minus strand of CP136059.1, from coordinate 223,505,162 downwards.
CATCACACTTGCTAACGGGCTCTGCCTCTACCCACTTTGTGAACTTGTCAACCGCCACTAAAAGATGGGTTTTCTTGTCCTTAGACCTTTTGAAAGGCCCAACCATATCCAGCCCCCAAGTTGCAAATGGCCAAGTAATTGGAATCATCCTCAATTCTTGAGCCGGCACATGAGCGCGTCTTGAGAACTTTTGACAGCCATCACATCGTCGGACCAGGACTTCCGCAACAGCATGAGCAGTCAACCAATAGAAGCCATGGCGAAATGCCTTAGCCACCAAAGACTTTGAACCGGCGTGGTGACCACAATCTCCTTCGTGGATCTCACGCAAGATTTCACAGCCTTCCTCAGGAGACACACAACATTGAAACGCCCCTGACACACTGTAATGATGCAACTCACCATTGATAATGGTCATGGACTTGGATCGCCGGATTATCTGCCGGGCCAGAGTCTCTTCCTCTGGTAACTCGCCCCGGTTCATGTACGCAAGATAAGGAACCGTCCAATCCGGTTTAACATGAAGATCCACCACCAATTGAGCCTCCGGATCAGGAATAGCCAAATCCGCTTCACCAGGGAGCTTGACAGACGGATTATGTAGAACATCCAAGAAGACATTAGGCGGGACCAGTTTATGTTGAGAGCCCAACTGGCTTAAAGCGTCCGCCGCTTTGTTCTTCCGTCGGTTCACGTGATCCACCTGATAACCTTTGAAGTGACCTGCAACAATATCCACTTCACGACGATATGCTGTCATGAGCGGGTCCTTGGAATCCGAGGTGCCAGACACTTGTTGAGCCACCAGGTCCGAGTCACCGAAGCACTTAACTCGGCTTAGATTCATCTCCTTATCCATCCGGAGACCATGGAGTAAAGCTTCGTACTCAGTTGCATTGTTAGTACAAGGGAACATTAAGCGGAGAACATAACAGAACTTATCACCTCGTGGGGAAGTTAACACGACTCCAGACCCCGAGTCCTCCAATTGCCTGGACCAATCAAAATGAATAGTCCAATAGGTATGATCCGGCTTCTCTTCAGGTGCTTGTAGTTCTGTCCAATCATTGATGAAATCCACAAGTGCTTGAGACTTGACCGCCGTCCGAGGTACATATTTCAACCCATGAGATCCAAGTTCTATAGCCCACTTAGCAATCTGGCCCATTGCTTCCCTGTTCTGGATTATATCTCCCAAGGGAGCAGAGCTGACCACTGTGATAAGATGACCTTGGAAGTATTGCTTAATCTTCCGGCTTGCCATGAAAACTCCATATACCAGCTTCTGCCAATGCGGGTACCTTTGCTTGGACTCAATAAGCACCTCATTGATATAGTAAACCGGACGTTGAACCGGATATTCCTTGCCCGCCTCTTTGCTCTCTACCACGATGGCTACACTGACTGCGCGAGCAATAGCTGCCACATATAATAGCAGTGGTTCTTTGTCAATTGGAGCAGCGAGAACAGGCGGATTGGCTAACTACTGCTTTAAATCCTCAAACGCTTTATCAGCAGCAGCACTCCAGACGAATTGATCCGTCTTCTTCAACATATGATACAAAGGAATCGCCTTCTCACCGAGGCGGCTGATAAACCGGCTCAATGCGGCAATCCGGCCTGCCAAGCGTTGAACATCATTGATACACTTCGGTTTAGCCAAAGAGGTGATAGTTGTGATCTTTTCCGGATTAGCCTCAATTCCCCTGTTGGACACCAGAAAACCCAACAACTTGCCCGCCGGTACACCAAAGACGCACTTATCCGGGTTGAGCATCATCTTGTATGTCTGTAGGTTATCAAAGGTTTCCTTCAAATAATCAACCATAGTTTCCTTCTTCCTTGACTTAACCACAATATCATCCACATAGGCATGCACATTACGTCCAATCTGCTTATGAAGGCAATTTTGTACACACAGTTGATAAGTTGCCTGGGCACTCTTAAGCCCAAAGGGCATAGACACGTAGCAGAAGGCTCCAAAAGGAGTTATAAACACCGTCTTCTCCTAGTCCTTAACTGTCATCTTGATCTGATGATAACTAGAATATGCATCCAGAAAACACAAACACTCACAACCCACCGTAGCATCAATAATTTGCTCAATACGGGGTAGGGCGAAAGGATCTGCTGGACAAGCCTTGTTAAGGTCTGTGTAGTCCACACACATGCGCCAGGTGCCATTTTTCTTAAGGACCAGCACCGGATTAGCTAACCATTCAGGATGGAAAACTTCAATGATAAAGCCAGCCGCTAAGAGCTTGGCCACCTCCTCTCCAATAGCTTTGCGTCTTTCTTCATTAAACCGGCAGAGAAACTGTTTCACCGGTTTGTACTTAGGATCAACGTTAAGAGTGTGCTCAGCGAGTTCCCTCGGTACACCTGGCATGTCAGAAGGCTTCCATGCAAAGATGTCCCGGTTCTCACGGATGAACTCGATGAGCGTGCTTTCCTATTTCAGATCCAAGTTTGCACTGATACTGAACTGCTTGGACGAATCGCCAGGTACGAAGTCAACAAGCTTAGTCTCACTAGCCGACTTGAACTTCAGGGCCGGATCGTGCTTCGTAGTTGGCTTTTTCAACGGAGACATGTCTGCCGGATCAACATTATCTTTGTAAAACTTCAACTCCTTCGTGGCACAAACCGACTCAGCATAGGCCGCATCACCTTCTTCGCACTCCAAAGCAATCTTGCGGCTTCCATGAACAGTTATCGTTCCTTTGTGACCCGGCATCTTGAGCTGTAAATAGACATAGCAAGGTTGTGCCATGAACTTAGCATAAGCCGGTCGTCCAAACAGGGCATGGTACGGACTCTGAATTTTCACCACTTCAAAGGTCAACGTTTCTGATCTGGAGTCATAGTCATCTCCAAAGGCCACTTCCAGGGCTATCTTACCAACAGGGTATGCTGATTTGCCAGGTACCACCCCGTGGAACACCGTATTGGACGGTTTAAGATTTTTATCTGTTAACCCCATACGGTGGAAGGTCTCATAGTACAGGATGTTAATACTGCTCCCTCCATCCATGAGAACCTTAGTGAATTTATAACCTCCCACCTGAGGCGCCACCACCAACGCTAGCTGACCCGGATTGTCAACCCGGGGAGGGTGATCCTCTCTGCTCCATACGATTGGCTGCTCGGACCAGCGTAAGTATCGGGGCACTGCTGGTTCAACAGAATTTACTGCCCGCTTATGCACCTTTTGGTCACGCTTATCCAGGCTGGTGGTGAAAACATGGTATTGCCCACTGTTTAACTGCTTCGGGTGACTCTGATAACCCGACTGCTGCTCTTGATTGTAACCACCCTGGCCGCTTTGATTACCTTGGTTATTTTGTCCGCCCTGATTACCATTGAAGCCTGAACCAGAATTTCCTCCACCGTAACCCGACCCATGGGATCCGGATCCTGAACCGCCACCTGATCCATGATCATACCGGAAAGCGTTGCAATTTTTAAACTCCTACATGATGTAGCAGTCCTTCAGAGGTGGTTGGCTGGCATCTCCTTTGTCCCGTGTTTTGGACAGGGCTGATTTAACAGGTAGGCCAGGCGGTCCGGGTTAGGGTTAGGCACCCCGCTGCGATTTGGCGGTTTACCCTTTCGTCGTTGGCCTTTGTCCTGCGCGTTGGTGTTAGCCACAAAGTCCATGCTACTATCCGCTTTACGTTTGCCTCTGTTTCCATGACCTGCCGTGTTGTGTGGCTGTCCTTTGGAGTTGTTGCTCTTCTTTACCTTCCCTGCCTTATCATGGTCAGACTCGGGATCCTTGGTACTATCAGAGTCAGCATACTTCACTAGTGCAGCCATGAGGGTTCCCATATCATTGCAGTGGCGCTTCAACCGCCCTAATTTCAACTTCAGAGGCTCAAACCGGCAGTTACCTTCCAAAGTTATCACTCCTGTATCAGCATTGATGCGTTCTGATGAATGCAAGATCTTCGAGACCCGGCGCACCCATCGGGTTGTCGATTCTCCTTCTTCCTGGACACAAGCTGCTAAGTCCACTATCGACATAGGCTGTTTACATGTATCCTTGAAATTCTGGATAAACCGGGCTCACAATTGGGCCCATGAACTGATAGAGTTGGCTGGTAAACTTTTTAACCAAGTACGGGCCGTTCCTTCGAGCATCATGGTGAAGTACTTTGCACACGCCGCATCATCCACATCAAGCATCTCCATGGCCATCTCATAGCTCTCCACCCATGTTTCTGGAGACAAATCGGTAGTGTAATTTGGCACCTTGCACGGGCCCTTGAAATCCTTGGGCAGGCGCACATTGCGTAAAGCGGGGACAAGGCACGACACCCCCAAAGAGCTAGAAGTAACTCCTGGCTCGACCGATGTGGTCGGACGAACCGGCGTAAGCTGACGAGCCTCATACTGCGCCGCTAACTCGGCCTCCCTGCGTGCTCGGGTCCGGTCCACCACTTGGTGGGCATCACCAATACCACCTGCCGGGTTGTTGCGACGGGGCGCTTCACGGTTTCGTGCATTGCTTGACACGGCCGGTTCATCCATACGCCTGTTGTAGCTCCGGCTTGGGCGAGGGGTAGAGTGAATCCGGTCGCGGCTGTATGAATATGCTTCCTGTTGAGTCAAAGCTGTTCGAAGAAGCTCCTTAACCCGGTGCGTCTCCAACGCCTGCGGAGAATCACCTTCGATCGGGATGGCCTCCAGTCGTGAAGCAGCAGCAACGAGGTTGTCCATCGGATTGGAATAATGACCCGGAGGTGTCGGGACATGTTGAGGTACAATAGTGTTCTGACGAGGCGGATCCATCAGGCGAGGCTGAACCGGCGCTCCCGTCCCAGGTGCATCCGCCCGGTTTGCCACCGGCGGGTTACTGGTTCCCGCTCCTGGGGTATTGAAGAGATCTCTAGCTTCAAAAACCGGAGGCAAGCGAGACCGGTGCTTCTTCTTCAGGACTTCATGCGACGCGTTCTGATCCAGCATAAGCCGGTAAGCCTGCGCATCCAAAGCGGCCCGCTCTATAGTCATCCTGGTATTCTCAGCTGCTAGGTCGGCCTTGGCTTGAGTAATCTGATCCCTCACCTTTGCAATCTCTGCATTATGGGCGTCCTGATCTGCCGGAATAGCTTCTGCCATAAGCGCAGCCAACGCATCAAACAGATCGGACAAGACTTGAGCCGGCGGGCGCACAGGGCCTCCTGCCCCGGCTGCTGTCGTCGTTACTGACCCGGAATCATCGCTGCCGCGGTCGAAGAGTGGATCGCCGCTTGCGTACCGTCCATGAATATTCCAACCCGGTTTGGCAGATCGGAGGGGTCTGGAATACTGTCGCCATCAGAACAGCCCCTAGTCCAGCCATCTTGTAACTGATATAACGATTCTGTTTCTCCGGTCGAGGACTCGTCGCCGGAATAAACGACGGTCTCGCCACCAGATTCTGAACCGTCCTCGTATTCCCCTCCATGGATGACTCCCACGCACGCTTCATGGACGATTTAACCTGGGCGGATCGTGCACGCTGAACCGTTTCGACGAGGCCGGTGCAGATGTCCGGCTCAGGGCCCGGTTCACCGATCTTGCCAATGAAGACGTGTATGCCACCAAAGGGGACTCGGTACCCATACTCAATCGAGCCAGCCTCGGGGCCCCATCCTGCGTCGTCGATGTAGAGCTTGCCGCGACGACTCTTGGTCATCCGGCCCACAGCGTAGCCCTTGAGTCCTTCGAAGTTGCCCTCCAAGAACTTGAAACCATCGTGCGATGGCCTCACGGTGGGCGCCAACTGTCGTGGTTTTGTCACGGCAGATGTCCTCATGAAAGGACTTAGTCGTGGAGCCATCGCTACGGGTTAGCTTGAAGGGGTTAAAGCGGACAGAGGGACGCAAGGGAGTTTTATACTAGTTCGGCCCCTTCGATGAATGTCGGTGTACTAAAGTAGGGGTACCTTAGTTCCCCGAACTTGTGCACAGGCAGTAGTAGCGTCCCGCGGCAAGGCCGGCCAGGGGAGCGACAAGAGCCTCCACGGCCCTTTCTGAGCCGGACGAAGGCCAAGTGATCGAGCTGAGAAGACCAAGCCCCGGCAAGAGGAGCTTGCCGGGCCGAGAAGACGAGGTCCGGCAAGAGGAGCTTGCCGGGCCAAGGCGACAAGGCCCCGGCAAGAGGAGCTTGCCGGGACGACCAAGCCGAAGCACCAAGGCCCCGGCGGGAGGAGCTCGCCGGGACGGCCAAGCCAAGGCACACCAAGAGAAACCCGTCGCGGCGCTCCGCGCGCCTCGGCAAGGCCTGACGAGCGGCAAGCTCTCAGGTGCGGCAAGACGACCACCGCGGCAAGCCACTCGCCGCGGCTAACCACCACCTCAGGCATGCGCTCCAGCTCACCTGCCCACGCGTCACTCTGGGGCTTCCCCAGAGACACGTGGCGGGGCGCCGCGCAACCTGGGGCTCGCACGTGGCGTGCGACGTTGGCGGAGTCGCCCGCGTGGCAAGCGGAGGCGCCCCTAACGGTCCGCCTCGGCACTGTTCAGGCGATCCAGACGGGCATTTAATGCCTTTGTCCCCCGCCGTCAGAGTTAGGTGCGATAGCACTGTGCGGCCACTGTTCGCACAGTTCCTTGCCATTTTTACCCTCACCTGCGTTGCTACCTGTGGGAAACCCCTTAGCATATAAAAGGAGGCCCATGCGTACGTAGAGGAGGATCCAGACCCGGAGAGAGAGATCGAACCCTAGAGGAGAACAGAAAACCAGGAGGACGCCCAGTAGACCCTCGTCTACGTCCAGCTCCCACTTACTGTAGCTTCTTGCGCTCCAGAGCAAGAGCTCCAATCAACCAGACAAGCAGCAGTAGGGTTTTACGCATCCATGCGGCCCGAAGCTGGGTAAAATCGTTGTGTGTGTGTGTCGCCTCGATCTGCTCTTTGTGCAACCTCCGCCCCCGCCGAACCGACAAGGGGCTCCGTCCCCATAGGTGCTCGTGGAGGCCGATATCCCCCGACATACGCCAAGCTCCGGCTGAGCCCCAAGTCCTCGCCGTAGAAGCTGATGTTCCCGCAGCCGCCGACATGCCTTTAGTCCTCGTCGTCGAGCCACAGGCTCCGACGTGGGCGCAGCAGATCGTCCGTTTCCTCCAGACAGGAGAACTTCCCGAAGAACAAGAAGAAGCTGAAAGAGTAGCCCGGCAGTCCAGTATGTACCAGTTCGTTGACAGCGCACTGTACAGAAGAGGACGCAATGGGGTGAAATTGAAGTGCATCCACCGGGAAGACGGACAGAAGCTGTTGGCGGAGATACACGGAGGCATATGTGGACACCACATTGGCGCCAGAGCGCTTGCCGGAAAGGCGTTCCGGCAAGGCTTCTTCTGGCCCACAGCCCTCCAGGATGCAACTGCACAAGTAACCAAGTGTGAAGCGTGCCAGTTCCATTCCAAGAAGATACACCAGCCAGCTCAAGCTCTCCAGACGATCCCTTTATCCTGTCCCTTCTCGGTCTGGGGGCTCGATATCCTCGGCCCCTTCCCCCGATCCGTCGGGGGCTTTGAGTACTTGTTCGTTGCAATCGACAAGTTCACAAAGTGGCTAGAAGTGGAACCGGTGAGAAAGGTGACCGCCCAGTCCGCGATCAAATTCTTCAGGTCGATTGTTTGCCGCTTTCGGATCCCCAACAGGATCATCACCGACAACGGTACGCAGTTCACAAGCCACGCCTTCATGCAGTACACCCAAGATCTCGGCACCAAGGTCTGCTTCGCTTCTGTTGCTCATCCCCGGAGCAACGGTCAAGCGGAAAGGGCCAACGCTGAGGTACTGCGCGGGCTCAAGACCAGAAGTTTTGACAAGCTGCTCAAGCGCGGACGGAACTGGATCGAGGAGCTGCCGGCGGTTCTTTGGTCGGTCAGAACGACGCCAAATCGAGCCACCGGCCAGACACCATTTGCTCTAGTCTATGGAGCAGAAGCAGTTACCCCCACGGAACTCGTATACGGGTCACCTCGAGTGCTCGCTTATGATGAGCTTGAGCAAGAGCGGTCGCGTGAAGATGATGCTCTGCTCCTTGAGGAGGATCGTCTCCAGGTTGCTGTGCGATCCGCTCGCTACCAGCAAGCTCTGCGTCGCTATCATAGCCGCAAAGCTAAAGCCAGGAGCCTCGAGGAAGGCGACCTTGTTCTTCGGCGCGTTCAGTCGGACAAGATACACAACAAGTTGACGCCGAAGTGGGAAGGCCCTTACCGGGTGAAACGAGTCACGAGGCCCGGCGCCGTCCGCCTCGAGACCGAAGATGGTACTCCGGTGAGCAATTCCTGGAACATTGAGCATCTTCGCAAGTTTTACCCGTAAGGCGCGGTTGTCGGACCCCGTCCGGCAACCAACTCTTTGTACAAAAGTCTTGCCGCAGACGCATGTAATCCTTTGTACAAAGCCAGGCGCAGACCCTGGCCGCAATGACGCGCTGGGGGCCCCCAAGTTTTAGCATGCATGCTGAGTCGAGTCTCGTCCTTGGTTAGGGTTGATAGTGCCTAACAGTCGCTAACCCCTAACTTAGAGGTCGAGTCTGCGTCTTTTTCCCGTCCTTTCCCTTTGGCTCGCCGGAGTTGCATGCCCTTGCCGAGCTCCTCAAGGATGAAGAAGGGGAGAAGGGCGAGCCAACACCCGCCTCCCGACAAGCCAGAGTTGCCGGAGGATGCAACCTCAGATAAGTCTTTACATCCCTTATCATGCATTCTCTCGTAAGCTGCGGAATGTGAAAACCTTGCTTCCTCCTAAAAAGCTGTCGTGCTCTCTTAAGCGGCAAACCCCGGAGCGCGTTCCCGGGGCCCGCTTCGGATAGTAGCCGCGGCGGCAAGGGGAGGAAGCAAGGGGCCAGAACCCGCCTTCTCCCTGCCTCCGCCAAGAGCGTGAGGAGGGCCAAGGGGCGCGGGGGACGGCAGGGTCCGTTGCCGGGCGGGAAGTGTCTGTCTTAACGGTGCAAAGGGTCCGCCCCTTGCCGCGGGATGTACCCGCGAGACAAATGATCTGGCAAACGTTCCCTTTTTATTAAAAACATTCCACTCACGTACAGCTCAGAGAGAATGAAAAACATGAAAATTGGATTGCAAGATTTAAATGCAACTAAGGCCCGAGGGCTTACAAGATAAAAAGAGATAAGGTGCCCGTAATCCCTTTCTTGTCTCTCTCCTCAGGAGGTAGGGCAAGGAGGCGAGAAGGGCAAAAGGGGCGCCTAGACGAGCTACGGGTGGCAGAAGGCGCTAAGAGAGCATCCGGGGCTCCGCCCCGGGGCTCCGGAGGCCGGATGGAGACGGCGGCGCCGGAGGCAGAGCTCGAGAAGGAGGCTGCAGGACGTCAACACGCTATCGAGGGCATCTAGCCCTCGTACTCTGAGTTGACGGCCTTGCCGCCAGCCTCTTCCGCAGCCTAGCCACTCCGGCTGCCCGAGAAGACGAAGCCCCGGCAAGAGGAGCTTGCCAGGCCGGAGAGAAGACCCCGGTGGTCGTCGCCGCGAGCAAGGGTGGTGACGGCGTCTGGGGCGAGGTTGGAAGATGAGGCAGCGGCCTCGCCGCCCGCCCTCTTCCTCTTCCGCATCCCCCCTATGCCAGCCGCCCAAGGGGACGACCCCGGGGAGTTCACGGCGCCAGCGACGCGGACGATGGGGGCCGCCGGTGCCACGCGGGGCTGCGACCGGCACCTAGTCGGACCCGTCATCCCGGCGGCCGCTCCCCTCGTCGTCGCTGTCGCTCCCCTCCTCGCCACTCTCGCTCGAGGAGGAGCCTTCGCTGTCGGAGGAGCTATCCACGCAGCACCGGGCCCGGGTGCCGAGGTCCCCAAAGACCTTGACGGAGAGGAGATCGCCCTCCATCAGCTTGAAATGGAGGGTGAACCCCGCCGCCAAGCTGTGGATCCGGGCGAACGTCTTCCACCCGCGGCCAAGACACATCACGCCGGGGGCTCGGGATTCGACGTGGACTCGCGTACCACTGATCCCGCAGCCCCTCATGCGCAGTCTCAACGTCTCGTGTTGTTCCGCCTCCAAGATGTCCGCAAAAGGAGCCGGGAGGCGGAGACGACGGTGAGGCGCCCGGCGCAGCCTGATGATGAACTCGCAGGGGTCGTCCCCGAGATGAACCGCCGCGGGAAACGGAGCCGCCGGCGGAGGCGAGGCCGGCGCGTCGTCCTGCCCGCCTCGAGCGCCTCGGCCCCGTCCACGGCCTCGTCCACGACCTCGCCCCCTCCCCCTTCCCCTTACGGTTGGCTCCGCCGCCGCGGGTGCAAGGGGAGGAGGGGCTCGCTGCCTGGCGGCAACCCTTGCCGCCACCGAAGAAGGACCAGGGTTCCCTTTCTCCATGACAGTTGGGGAGAGGGGACCAGGGATCTAAGAGAAGGAAGAAGGAAGGAGTGCGGACCCTCGTCATCCCCTTCCGCTCCTTATAAAGGGGCGGAGTGGGGGCTCGGCCGCCCCGCCCGACCAATCAAAGCAGAGGAAGGGCAGGCGACGGGGCCGACCCTCTACTTCGACCCGCGTCGGCCCGGCTTCCTGCCTCCACCACTGCAACGCCAAGTGCATGGAGGACGCATGGCAGGCGAGCAGGGCCGAGGCGACGGATGAGGCGACCTCTCCCCACCCCGTGATCATGGGGACGGGTGCCCCGAAAGCCGCGCCTCGACCCCGTTCGTTCACCAAGCCGCGCCTCCACGCCTCCGCCCCCATTTGAAAATGGGGATGGGCGCTTCGCCTTTCCAAATAAAGGATTCGTGCCCGACGTGACGCATGCCTGCGGGCCTCAGCCCCGCGCATGCCACCCACGTCACGCACGTCTCGCACGCCTCGCCCCCCCCCCCCCGACGCCGCGGTAAGCGCGTGCCACTTGGGGAGGGCGCGACGGGCACAGAGTTAAGGAGCAGCGCAACCCAGGCCACGCGTGCCCGTGCACTGTTAGGGCCTGGCCCAACAACGCTCGGCATCGTGTATGGCCCAGACCCGGGGGCTCCTGTCGGTGTACTAAAGTAGGGGTACCTTAGTACCCCGAACTTGTGCACGGGCAGTAGTAGCGTCCCGCGGCAAGGCCGGCCAGGGGAGCCACAAGAGCCTCCACGGCCCTTTCTAGGCCGGACGAAGGCCAAGTGATCGAGCTGAGAAGACCAGGCCCCGGCAAGAGGAGCTTGCCGGGCCGAGAAGGCGAGGTCCGGCAAGAGGAGCTTGCCGGGCCAAGGCGACAAGGCCCCGGCAAGAGGAGCTTGCCGGGACGACCAAGCCGAAGCACCAAGGCCCCGGCGGGAGGAGCTCGCCGGGACGGCCAAGCCAAGGCACACCAAGAGAAACCCGTCGCGGCGCTCCGCGCGCCTCGGCAAGGCCTGACGAGCGGCAAGCTCTCAGGTGCGGCAAGACGACCACCGCGGCAAGCCACTCGCCGCGGCTAACCACCACCTCAGGCATGCGCTCCAGCTCACCTGCCCACGCGTCACTCTGGGGCTTCCCCAGAGACACGTGGCGGGGCGCCGCGCAACCTGGGGCTCGCACGTGGCATGCGACGTTGGCGGAGTCGCCCGCGTGGCAAGCGGAGGCGCCCCTAACGGTCCGCCTCGGCACTGTTCAGGCGATCCAGACGGGCATTTAATGCCTTTGTCCCCCGCCGTCAGAGTTAGGTGCGATAGCACTGTGCGGCCACTGTTCGCACAGTTCCTTGCCATTTTTACCCTCACCTGCGTTGCTACCTGTGGGAAACCCCTTAGCATATAAAAGGAGGCCCATGCGTACGTAGAGGAGGATCCAGACCCGGAGAGAGAGATCGAACCCTAGAGGAGAACAGAAAACCAGGAGGACGCCCAGTAGACCCTCGTCTACGTCCAGCTCCCACTTACTGTAGCTTATTGCGCTCCAGAGCAAGAGCTCCAATCAACCAGACAAGCAGCAGTAGGGTTTTACGCATCCATGCGGCCCGAAGCTGGGTAAAATCGTTGTGTGTGTGTGTCGCCTCGGTCTGCTCTTTGTGCAACCTCCGCCCATGCCGAACCGACAAGGGGCTCCGTCCCCATAGGTGCTCGTGGAGGCCGATATCCCCCGACAATGAAGGTAAAAGCCTACGTCTAGTTGTGATGGAACTGATGGGGTTTCGATGATTAGGGAGAAAACAAGCTTCGCCTAAGTCTCGAGTTGTTGTCTGTCCTCCTTGAACCGTCGCCGGGTCGTCCCCTTATATACATGGGTGACGCCCGTCGGTTTACGGAGTCCCAACACCGGCTCATAGACGTGTCCGGTTTGGTCTCTACTTATTCCTAACTTACAATACAAGTTACATAATGTCGCCGTTTTACGGCTACAGGCCTTAAACCGATTATGGGTCTTGAGCCCTTATCTACCTTCATGGGCTTTAACATACTTAACTACTGATGAAGTTAACCCGACCCAAATAGGCCGGTTTACACCCAGTAGTAATATCTGCAACAGTAACCGCCCGAAACCAAAATTTGCGAGATGGAAATCACTACTGCCTATCCCTCCCATGCAAAGCCTATTTGCTGGATTTCTATAGGTTTCGATAGGGGTAGGTTTGTAATTTCACCCAAACGTGACGTAACCGCCTCTCACCCGAATTCATACACGGTGGGCGCCAAAACACAGTGTGTCCTCGGCCTAAATCGACTCCCTCCCCGATTCATATTCATACACGGTGGGCGCCAAAAACAAACCTCGTCGGCAAATATTCGATGTATGCGAGATTACCGTCCTATCCCCAACTGACTAATGTTGTTGTGATGTAGTAGAAATTTGAAACGGGGGCTAAGTTTGTAATTTTCCTCGCATTTGAGACAAGCTCGCCCTGAATACATGTTCCCCCCTTCCTCTCTACCTCCCTTTTCCCCATTCGTACTCCGTGGGCGCCAAAACATCCTCTCCACCCCACCCTCCTCCGTCCGCCGCCGTCCGCCACCCCATCCACCGCCGTCCTCCTCCACCATGCCAGAGCTGATACCCCGACGCCGTCGTCCATTACAAGAGATCGACCTCTCTCATTGACGGCTTCGAACCGGGATCCTTGCATCCCGTCCTCTCGCTTCATCCCCGCCATCGTCTACCTTGCCGGCGCCGCTCCTACGACCGTCTCATCCAACGCGCCCCGCCGCCACCGTCTACCCTCCTAGATCTTCTTCCACGCCGCCGACATCCATCACTACCGCAGCACCATCAAATTCTCAGCAGATGCGTACACGGCGCCGCACCAGAGGCGGTACTCTTTCGTATCTGCTCAACTTATTTATCGCAGGAAGAAAATAGATCGCCACTGCTTTACTCTGATTTCTTGTCTTGGTTGCGAAGTTACCTTTGTCCGGTTTGCACCTTCAGATCCGCCATGGCACGCTCAACACTATACTCCCAATGCTTATGGTTTTCCCCTTTTATATTCCATACTAGTTAAATCATAGTAGACTAAATATCAAAATTGGGTCAGTCGATTTTTCAGAGCTCGCCGGAGTTCGCCGGTGCGATCGAAGGGGCTCGGGTGGTTGTGGGGCCTCGCAGAACGAATAAAACTCGACGCAGATGGGGGTTGGGGCAGGGGTGGGGGTGGGGGTGGCGGAGGAACACAGGCGGTGGGGGCCGGTGGTCCGGCCGGCGGCCCGTGCGGTGTTCTGTATGGGAAGAATCAGAGACGAGGAAGAAGAAGGGTTAGGAGACGTAGGATCTTCATCCAACCGCCTGAAATGGTCGAGAGACAGCTGGGAGTTGCATTCTTAATGCGCTCTGGTTCATCATGTGTGGGCACTGCGCAACCAACATTTTATTATCCAAAATCTGCTTGCTCTTCTTTACCATGTTCCTCTTCCGTTCTTCTTTAATATGTACTCTCTCCGTTCCTAAATACAAGTCTTTGTATAGATTCCACCATGGACTACATATGGAGCAAAATGAGTGAATCTACACTCTAAAATGTATCTGGATACATCTGTATGTGATCCATAGTGGAAATCTCTACCAAGACTTATATTTTGGAACGGAGGGAGAATGATAGTAGTACAGTATGTTCCTTGTACTGAAGATGAGCAGAGACATTTGCAGTGTAGAGGTCTATACGGTCGGTTGTGATGGACACTTTGAGCCTCTTTGATTTGTAGGATCTTGTAATCATAGGAATAGGATTTGTAGTGGCCTGCCCACTTGAATCCTATAAGAATAGCAAGGAAATGCGGGGAGTTGTGTCGCCTTTGAGAGTTACACTGATATTAATAGAGCCACACCTTCACTTGAAGAGAGCTGGTATTCGAAGCCTTTCTAGCCGTACCGGCAATACGAGCACATATATTCCAGCAAGTTCCACTTTGCTGATTTTACTCTGATGCTTAAGGTTTTCCCGTTATATCTACACTATGATCTGTGTAGCTGCTTTGTGTCGCACTAGCAGCACTCCACTCTTGAAGCTAAACACTACAATGACTTACAAAATTGGCACCAAGGCATTGAGTGCCATTCTGGATGCAATGAATCTCATACGCTCCCCACCTGTTGATTCTTGTTCAGAATATTATCCTAATGACTATTCTAACCTCGAGGAGTCAAAGGCAGATGGTCTGTCATGTTCACCCATCAAGGTGCATGTTCTAATTTGGCAATGTTTTATTGATTGCGGGTATCTTGCATAGGTTGTCTTGTATTTCTTCTACTTTGTTGCACCGCCATCTGCTTAGTTTACTCATCATATATGTCGAGATGCCATGCCCATCCATTATCAATACATATTCCATCTGTCATCATACCATGTTTTTCCACTCAAATGTTGTTCTTGTGCATCAGACATCAAAAAGGAAGAGGATGATTGCCGAACCTGAAGGAGCACTAGCAAAGTCCTTGAAAAACGTGGTGGTGCCGGAGAAATTAGACAGCACCCCACTTATATTGGTTGTACAACCAATGACACAAAACGTAGGACCGACTCCAGCAGACTGTACCAATACTTCACTGTCCACACCACTAGCCCCAGCACACAGGAACCTGCACTCCAGCAAAAGGTATACCGATTTCATTTGCCATAGCACCAGCTGTACCACAGAAAAATCCCACTCCAGCAAAAAGTACAGCAAGTCCACCGGCCGAAGACCTATCCCAACTGCAGAGACGGCCAATTCCTGCAGATTGGAGCCCCATTCCATTTATTCCCAGTTTAAAATACAATGCTTTCAATGTTGTTAGGGACTACGTGCATATATCCCCATCATGGGAAGATTATTGTGAAGACAAACACCATTTTCACATCTTCTTGTCCAACTTACGTGTAAGTGCTATAATTCATGGTTATTATTTTCCTGTTTTCTACTGATTGAACACATCAATGATTTACATTACATTGTTGTAACTAGGCGAGGGTCAATCTGGATAGTCATGACGAGCAAAGCTTGCTTGTGCTTTTCAAGGAAGCATTGCAGCAGTATCGGTGTTACCTGAGGAAATCACACTTTGATGGCAAGTCTATAAACGAGTTTCCGGTGAAGTCTCCTGTGCTAAATTTAGAAGACATTGAATGGAAAAACCTTGTTATGCACTGGTCTCGTTCCAAGGATGAGGTACTGTCTATGAAATCACATGACAATTTGAACTTCTACTTTTCCGCATGTGCCTTACGGATCTTTTTTGCAGGAAATCTGCTTGAAGAAGAATTCCGGTTTGACAAGAACGACATGATATCGCAAATATGCTGCCCGCTGCTTTGCTCTTGTTAGTACATGTTGTCCTGTATCACTATACTTGCATACATACCTGGTTCATTATGTGACAGCAGTATGCATGATAGCTTGCTTATCAATTGCTCGCTCCAAATTATCTGATCTGTATGAATGGTTACATTAGTGTAGAATATATCCAATGTCAATGTTTTTTTAGCTCTGCATTGTTCTTGTAAGTACATGTTGTCCTTTATCAGTGTACTTATAATGACAGGTAGTTGTTCATGTACCATCACTCTGCAACTTATTTTCCTTTGCCCTCCATTTTCTACACATCAGATCTATATTTACTCTTACCATAAGGTTGGTACTGAAGAAGTTTAGATGTGCATTGCTCTTGGCTGTACCTTTTGCCAGTATCGCTGCACTTACCTTTATAGCTACTTGGTTATGTAGCATCACTCTTCATCTTATCTTAAATATTCTCCATTGTTTCGTATATTATCACATCTATATTTACTCTTAACAAAATGTAGAATAAAGGCAATGCTTTTGAAGAAGATTATGTGGTAAACTTCTTGAATTGCCCCCCCCCCCCATCAGCATGGACAAGGCCTTTATAGAGCATGTCTTCACCAATAATGTAAGTTTGTCCATCTCAAGCCTTCAAACTTTTTTGTATATATTTGGTTAGGCATGACTGCAACAACTGTTTATTTTTGGTGTTTGCATCAAATTGCTTGTTTAAAGTTTATTATGTAGTTCATAAACATTTTTTTTCCTTTCTCAATTTAAGTTTTCAGTTGTACAACCAAGTTCCTTCTTCATACCATGTAAATTAAACTATACAGAGCAAGTGATCTTCTTTTGCACTACATGTATGCTTCTGTTCTTCATCCGTAATCCACTGGTGTGGTGAACCTACCCACTACAACACAATGTCATATTCTGCAATGTCTTAACTATGAACAATGTCATATCATTCTACTATTATTTAAACCATCTCTTTATTTGCCAATCTGAAATGGTATAAATTGACAACACACTAATCATTGATACTTATGAGTTCTTGATCTGTAATCCAGTGGTGTCGTGAAGCTGCCAACTCCTTCACAATATCATTTCCTGCCATGTCTTGACCTGAACAATAACATATTGTGTTAATGCAATTTTAAACGGTGTCACTTTATTCGTCAGTAAGAAATGTGATGAACTGTCAGCACTGATACTTTTATGTGCAAAACCTGTCATATGTCTGCTTGTTTATCTTTCAGAGTGAGGAAGATATAAGTGTTGAACAAGCGCAGTCTCATCATCTTGCTCAGCTGCTTGTGCTGCAGCTCCCCAGCAGGGCTAACCTTTCTTGAACTCTATTGAAGTGATGTCGGTTTTGTATATTATTTTGTCGGTGTGTTTATTTGCACGGGTGGCGATCTTTGATGCCCAGTGTATGTAATCTGTTGTCTGCTTGTGCTTTATTATCATAGTGGCAAACTTTGATGCCCAGTGGATGTAATATGTCGTAATTTATTTATTGTATAGTCTAGGTTTTTTCTTATTCACGATGCTGCAGTTATTTTACTGTATATATATCATGTCTTCGCAGTAAACCGGCCAAACCGTAAAATTATGGTACATAATCGGGCCGTCATGCAATCACGATGTAGGTTGGGCCTGAAACGTGCCGAACAGCTCACGGGCCGACAGCAGCCCGAAATGAACCCTGGCCCATGATTGTGTGAATCAAATCATGGGCTTTTAATAGGCCAAAATTGTCTCGGTCCTTGTTTGGCCCAATCAGATATCGGCTGCGAGCAGGTCGGATGTAAACCGGGCCGTAGTTAGGCCCAACTATATGACGAGCCTTTAACATGCCGAAATTAATATAGGGCCAAAATGTTAAACGAGGCCTTAACAGGCCAAAACTAATATCAGGCTGAATTACTAAGTGGGCCTTTAGCAAGTGGGCCCAAAAGCATAGTGTCCAGTTGACGGGCTGAATCTGATATGGTCCATAATTGAGCCCAAAGCCTCTTAAAGGGTCGGACCTGATCTGGGTCGTAATTTGGCCCAAAATGTGGTAGGCTTTTAACAGGTCGGATCTCATATGCGCCACTATTAGGCCCGGAGCGTGGCAGGCCATTAATGGACCGGATCAAATATGGGCCGACATTTGGCCCAAAACATGGCATCCAATTAATGGGCCGGCCTACTAGGGTCCTCAAAATCTTGTGGGCCTACAGCTGGGCCAGCCCATTAACGTCGGCGAAATCTCGTGGGCCTTTAGCTGGGCCGGCCCATTATGATCCGCAAGAATCTTGTGGGCCTTTACTTGGGCCGGCCCATTATGGCACACAAAAATCTTGTGGGCCTTTACCTGGGCCGGCCCATTATGGCCCGCAAAATCTTGTGGGCCTTTAGCTGGGCCAGCCCATTATGGTCCACAAAATCTCATGGGCCTTTAGCTGGGCCGGCCCATTATGATCCGCAAGAATCTTGGGCCTTTACCTGGGCCGGCCCATTATGGCCCACAAAATCTTGTGGGCCTTTAGCTGGGCCAGCCTATTATGGTCCGCAAAATCTTGTGGGCCTTCAGTTGGGCCGGCCCATTTAAACTTGATGGGCCAGTCCACGTGTCAACATATCATAGGCGTGTCTCGCCCATTGGATGAGTGACACCTGTGCCAACGCGGACCTGACACGTGTCTTCTCCAGCCAGTGATGATTTTACATGTGGAAAATCCCCATTGGTCGGGGCTATTAACGGTGGATGCCATGTGTCGGTCACCCTTGACGAAAGCACTTCTGTGACGCGCGATTTATCATCATGGAAGTGGACACTTCCGTGATGATAATTTTGGTAATGTCATGGAACACTTTTATGACAGCACAGGTATGACTATCTTGATTTTGTCATAAATTTGTCATGGATGTACATGCATGACAAAAAACGCGACCTACTGTGACAAACACGTATCATCACGGAAGTGTATTTTTTGTAGTGTATATACATGATCATACCTAGATATTCTCATAACTATGCTCAATTCTGTCAATTGCTCAACAGTAATTTGTGTACTCATCGTAATACTTATGCTCTTGAGAGAAGCCACTAGTGAAACCTATGGCCCCCAGGTCTATTTTCCATCATATTAATCTCCCGACAACAAGCTATTTCTGGCGCCATTTTTATTTTGTTTATTTTACTTTGCATCTTTATCATAAAAATAGCAAAAATATTATCTTATCATATCTATCGGATCTCACTCTCGTAAGTGACCGTGTAGGGATTGACAACCCCTTATCGCGTTGGTTGTGAGGATTTATTTGTTTGTGTAGGTGCGATGGACTCGTGCGTGGCCTCCTACTAGATTGATACCTTGTTTCTCAAAAACTGAGGGAAATGCTTACGCTACTTTGCTGCATCACCCTTTCCTCTTCAAGGGAAAACCAACGCAGTGCTCAAGAGGTAGCATTGACTTGCCCGATGATTGGCAAGCCATTGAAAATAAAAGGATCTTCAAGAGGAAGACGGACGCTGATAGTAGTGTTACTATCTACAAAGCTAGACTTGTCGAAAATTGTTTTTGACAAATTTCAAGGTGTTGACTACGATGAAATTTTCTCACTCGTAGCGATGCTTAAGTCTATCCGAATCATGCTAGCAAATTGCCACATTTTATGAAATCTGGCAAATGGATGTCAAAACTACATTTGTTAATGGATCTCTTAAAGAAGAGTTGTATATGATGCAACCAGAAGGTTTTGTCAATCCTAAAGGTGCTAACAAAATATGCAAACTCCAGCTATCCATCTATGGACTGGTGCAAGCATCTCGGAGTTGGAATATACGCTTTGATAAGTTGATCAAAGCATATAGTTTTATACAGACTTGTGGTGAAGCCTATATTTAAAAGAAAGTGAGTGGGAGCACTACAGCATTTCTAATAAGTATATGTGAATGACATATTTTTGATCGGAAATAATGTAGAATTATTCTGCAAAGCATAAAGGAGTGTTTGAAAGGAGTTTTTCAAAGAAAGACCTCGGTGAAGCTGCTTACATATTGAGCATCAAGATCTATAGAGATAGATCAAGACGCTTGATAAGTTTTTAAAGAAAATATGCCCTAGAGGCAATAATAAAGTTATTATTTATTTCCTTATATCATGATAAATGTTTATTATTCATGCTAGAATTGTATTAACCGGAAACATCATACATGTGTGAATACATAGACAAACAGAGTGTCACTAGTATGCCTATACTTGACTAGCTCGTTGATCAAAGATGGTTATGCTTCCTAGCCATAGACAATGAGTTGTCATTTGATTAATGGGATCACATCATTAGGAGAATGATGTGATTGACTTGACCTATTCCGTTAGCTTAGCACTTGATCGTTTAGTTAGTTGTTGTTGCTTTCTTCATGACTTATACATGTTCCTATGACTATGAGATTATGCAACTCCTGTTTACCGGAGGAACACTTTGTGTACCACCAAACGTCACAACGTAACTGTGTGATTATAAAGATGCTCTACATGTGTCTCCGAAGGTACTTGTTGGGTTGGCGTATTTCGAGATTAGGATTTGTCACTCCGATTGTCGGAGAGGTATCTCTCGGCCCACTCGGTAATGCACATCACTATAAGCCTTGCAAGCATTACAACTAATGAGTTAGTTGCGGGATGATGTATTATGGAACGAGTAAAGAGACTTGCCGGTAACGAGATTGAACTAGGTATTGAGATACCGACAATCGAATCTCGAGCAAGTAACATACCGATGAGAAAGGGAACAACATATCTTGTTATGCGGTTTGACCGATAAAGATCTTCGTAGAATATGTGGGAGCCAATATGAGCATCCAGGTTCTGCTATTGGTTATTAACCGGAGACATGTCTCGGTCATGTCTACATTGTTCTCGAACCCGTAGGGTCCGCACGCTTAAAGTTCAATGACGGTTATATTATGAGTTTATGTGTTTTGATGTACCGAAGGTAGTTCAGAGTCCCGGATGAGATCGGGGACATGACGAGGAGTCTTGAAATGGTCGAGACATAAAGATCGATATATTGGACGACTATATTCGGACAACGGAAAGGTTCCGAATAATTCGGGTATTTTTCAGAGTACCGGAGAGTTACGGGAATTCGTCGGGGAGTATATGGGCCTTATTGGGCTTTAGGAGAAAGATAGAGGAGAGGTTGCACGCCCCCCCCCAAGGCCTAGGCCGAATTGGACTAGGGGGAGGGGTTGCGCCCCCTCCTTCCTTCTCTTCTCTCTCCCCTTTCCTTGACTCCTACTCCTACTACTTGGAAGGGGGAATCCTACTCCCGGTGGGAGTAGGACTCCTCCTAGGGCGCGCCGTAGAGAGGGCCGGCCCTCCCCCTCCTCCACTCCTTTATATACGGGGAGGGGGGCGCCCCTTGGAGACACAACAATTGATCCCTTGGATATCTTAGCCATGTGCGGTGCCCCCCTCCACCATAATCCACCTCGAATATCGTAGTGGTTCTTAGGCGAAGCCCTGCGTCGGTAGAACATCATCATCGTCACCACGCCGTCGTGCTGACGGAACTCTCCCTCAAAGCTCGGCTGGATCGGAGTTCGAGGGACGTCATCGAGTTGAACGTGTGCTGAACTCAGAGGTGTCGTGCGTTCGATACTTGATCGGTTGGATCGTGAAGACGTATGACTACATCACCCACGTTGTGCTAACGCTTCCGCTTTCGGTCTAAGAGGGTACATGGACAACACTCTCCCCTGTCGTTGCTATGCATCACCATGATCTTGCGTGTACGTACGATTTTTTTGAAATTACTACGTTCCCCAACAGTGGCATCTGAGCCTGGTTTTATGCGTAGATGTTATATGCACGAGTAGAACACAAGTGAGTTGTGGGCGATATAACTCATACTGCTTACCAGCATGTCATACTTTGGTTCGGAGATATTGTTGGATGAAGCGGCCCGGACCGACATTACGCGTACGCTTACACGAGACTGGTTCTACCGACGTGCTTTGGACACAGGTGGCGGTGTCAGTTTCTCCAACTTTAGTTGAACCGAGTGTGGCTACGCCCGGTCCTTGAGAAGGTTAAAACATCACTAACTTGACGAACTATCGTTGTGGTTTTGATGCGTAGATAAGAACGGTTCTTGCTCAGCCCGTAGCAGCCACGTAAAACTTGCAACAAAAAATTAGAGGACGTCTAACTTGTTTTTGCAGGGCATGTTGTGATGTGATATGGTCAAGACGTAATGAGATATAAGTTGTTGTATGAGATGATCATGTTTTGTTGAAGTTATCGGCAACTGGCAAAAGCCTTATGGTTGTCTCTCCATTGCATAAGATGCAAGCGCCAAATAATTGCTTTACTTTATCGCTATGCGATAGCAATAGTTGCAAGAGCAATTGTTGGCGAGACGACCATGTGACACATTGGTATATATCAAGGTGATGGAGATCATGGTGTCATGTCGGTGACGAAGGAGATCATGACGATCCTTTGGAGATGGAGATCCAAGGCACAAGATGATGATGGCCATATCTTGTCACATATTATGATTGCATGTGATGTTTATCTTTTATACATCTTATTTTGCCTAGTTCAGCAGTAGCTTTATAAGATGATCTCTCACTAAATTATCAAAGAATAAGTGTTCTCCCTGAGTATGCACCGTTGCGAAAGTTCTTCATGATAAGACACCACGTGATGATCGGGTGTGATAGGCTCTACGTTCAAATACAACGAGTGCAAAACATTTGCACACGCGTAATACTCAGGTTAAACTTGATGAGCCTAGCATATAACAGATATGGCCTCGGAACACGGAGATCGAAAGGTCAAACGTGAATCATATAGTCGATATGATCAACATAGTGATGTTCACCATTGAAACTACTCCATCTCACGTGATGATCGGACATGGTTTAGTTGATGTGGATCACGTGATCACTTGGAGGATTAGAGGGATGTCTATCTAAGTGGGAGTTCTTAAATAATATGATTAATTGAACTTAAATTTATCATGAACTTAGTCCTGATAGTATTTTGCAAATAATGTTGTAGATCAATAGCTCGAGTTGTTGCTTCCCTATGTTTTATATGTGTTCCTAGAGAAAACTAAGTTGAAAGATGATAGTAGAAATGATGGCGACTGGGTCCGTGATCTGAGGTTTATCCTTATTGCTGCATAGAAGAATTATGTCTTTGATGCACCGCTAGGTGACAGACCTATTGCAGGAGCAGATGCAGATGTTATGAACGTTTGGCTAGCTCAATATGATGACTACTTGATAGTTTAGTGCAACATTCTTAACGGCTTAGAATCGGGACTTCAAAGACGTTTTGAATGTCATGGACCATATGAGATGTTCCAGGAGTTGAAGTTAATATATCAAGAAAATACCCGAGTAGAGAGATATGAAGTCCCAACAAGTTCTATAGCTAAAAGATGGAGGAGAATAGCTCAAGTAGTGAGCATATGCTCAGATTGTCTGGGTACTACAATCGCTTGAATCAAGTGGGAGTTAATCTTCCAGATAAGATAGTGATTGACAGAATTCTCTAGTCACCATCACCAAGTTAGTAGAACTTCGTGATGAACTATAATATGCAAGGGATAACGGAAACGATTCCCAAGCTCTTCGTGATGCTGAAATCGACAAAGGTAGAAATCAAGAAAAACATCAAATGTTGATGGTTAACAAGACCACTAGTTTCAAGAAAAGGGCAAAGGGAAGAAGGGGAACTTCAAGAAGAACGGCAAACAAGTTGTTGCTCAAGTGAAGAAGCCCAAGTCTGGTCCTAAGCCTGAGACTAAGTGCTTCTACTGCAAAGGGATAGGTCACTGGAAGCGGAACTGCCCCAAGTATTTGGCGGATAAGAAGGATGGCAAAGTGAACAAAGGTACATTGGATATACATGTTATTGATGTGTACTTTACTAGTGTTTATAGCAACCCCTCGGCATTTGATACTGGTTCAGTTGCTAAGAGTAGTAACTCGAAACGGGATTTGCAGAATAAACATAAACTAGTAAAAGGCGAGGTGACGATGTGTGTTGGAAGTAGTTCCAAGATTGATATGATCATCATCGCACACTCCCCTATACTTTCGGGATTGGTGTTGAAACTAAATAAGTGCTATTTAGTGTTTGCGTTGAGCATGAATATGATTTGATCATGTTTGTTGCAAAACGGTTATTCGTTTAAATTAGAGAACAATTGTTGTTCTATTTACATGAATAAAACCTTCTATGGTCATACACACAATAAAATGGTTTGTTGGATCTCGATCGTAGTGATACACATATTCATAATATTGAAGCCAAAAGATGCAAAGTTAATAAAGATAGTGCAACTTCTTTGTGGCACTGTCGTTTAGGTCATATTGGTGTAAAGCGCATGAAGAAACTCCATGTTGATGGGATTTTGGAATCAATTTATTATGAATCACTTGATGCTTGTGAACCATGCCTTATGGGCAAGATGACTAAGACTCCCTTCTTCGGAAAAATGGAGCGAGCAACTGACTTATTGGATATTATACATACTGATGTATGCTGATCTGATGAGTGTTGAGGCTCGCGGCGGGTATCGTTATTATCTGACATTCACAGATGATTTGAGAAGATATGGGTATATCTACTTGAAGAAACATAAGTATGAAACATTTGAAAAGTTCAAAGAATTTCAGAGTGAAGTGGAAAATCATCGTAATAAGAAAATAAAGTTTCTATGATCTGATCACAGAGACGAATATTTGAGTTACGAGTTTGGTCTTCAATTAAATAATGTGGAATAGTTTCACAAATTCATGCCACCTGGAACACCACAGCATAATGGTGTGTCCGAACATCGTAACCATACTTTATTAGATATGGTGCAATCTATGATGTCTCTTACTAATTTACCACTATCATTTTGGGGTTATGCATTAGAGACAAGTGCATTCACGTTAAATAGGGCACCATCTAAATCCGTTGAGACGATGCCTTATGAACTATGGTTTGGCAAGAAACCAAAGTTGTCGTTTCTTAAAGTTTGGGGTTGCGATGCTTATAAGAAAAAGTTTCATCCCGATAAGCTCACACCCAAATCGGAGAAATGTGTCTTCATAGGATACCCAAAGGAGACAGTTGGGTACACCTTCCATTAATCACATAGAGATGTGAACGATATTACTGACTCTAGTAAACCCTTTGGGTGTTGGTCACATGTTGATGTGAACTATGGGTGTTAAACACATAAAGATGTGAACCACTAATGTTAAATCACATGGAGATGTGAACTAGATTATTGACTCTAGTGCAAGTGGGAGACTGAAGGAAATATGCCCTAGAGGCAATAATAAAGTTATTATTTATTTCCTTATATCATGATAAATGTTTATTATTCATGCTAGAATTGTATTAACCGAAAACATGATACATGTGTGAATACATAGACATGGCACTAGTATGCCTCTACTTGACTAGCTCGTTAATCAAAGATGGTTATGTTTCCTAGCCATAGACAATGAGTTGTCATTTGATTAACGGGATCACATCATTAGGAGAATGATGTGATTGACTTGACCCATTTCGTTAGCTTAGCACTTGATCGTTTAGTTTGTTGCTGTTGCTTTCTTCATGACTTATACATGTTCCTATGACTATAAGATTATGCAACTCCCGTTTACCGGAGGAACACTTTGTGTGCCACCAAACATCACAACGTAACTGGGTGATTATAAAGGTGCTCTACAGGTGTCTCCGAAGGTACTTGTTGGGTTTGCGTATTTCGAGATTAGGATTTGTCACTCCGATTGTTGGAGAGGTATCTCTGGGCCCACTCGGTAGTGCACATCACTATAAGCCTTGCAAGCATTACAACTAAAGAGTTAGTTGCGGGATGATGTACTACGTAACGAGTAAGGAGACTTTCCGGTAACGAGATTGAACTAGGTATTGAGATACCGACGATCGAATCTCTGGCAAGTAACATACCGATGACAAAGGGAACAACGTATGTTTTTACGTGGTTTGACCGATAAAGATCTTCGTAGAATATGTGGAAGCCAATATGAGCATCCAGGTTCCGCTATTGGTTATTAACCGGAGACGTGTCTCGGTCATGTCTACATTGTTCTCGAACCCGTAGGGTCCGCACGCTTAAAGTTCGATGACGGTTATACTATGAGTTTATGTGTTCTGTTGTACCGAAGGTAGTTCGGAGTCCCGGGTGAGATCGGGGACATCACAAGGAGTCTCGAAATGGTCGATACATAAAAATCGATATATTGGACGACTATATTCCGACAACGGAAAGGTTCCGAGTGATTCGGGTATTTTTCAGAGTACCGGAGAGTTACGAGAATTCACCGGAGAGTATATGGGCCTTATTGGGCTTTAGGGAAAGAGAGAGGAGAGGTTGCACCCCCCCCCCCCAAGGCCTAGTCCGAATTGGACTAGGGGGAGGGGTTGTGCCCCTCCTTCCTTCTCTTCTCTCTCCCCTTTCCTTGACTCCTACTCCTACTACTTGGAAGGGGGGAATCCTACTCCCGGTGGGAGTAGGACTCCTCCTAGGGCGCGCCATAGAGAGGGCCGGCCCTCCCCCTCCTCCACTCCTTTATATACGGGGAGGGGGGCACCCCTTGGAGACATAACAATTGATCCCTTGGATCTCTTAGCCGTGTGTGGTGCCCCCTCCACCATAATCCACCTCGATAATATCGTAGCGGTGCTTAGGCGAAGCCCTGCGTCGGTAGAACATCATCATCGTCACCACGCCGTCGTGCTGATGGAACTCTCCCTCAATGCTCGACTGGATCGGAGTTCGAGGGGCGTCATCGAGTTGAACGTGTGCTGAACTCGGAGGTGTCGTGCGTTCGGTATTGGATCGGTCGGATCGTGAAGACGTACGACTACATCAACCGCGTTGTGCTAACGCTTCCGCTTTCGGTCTACGAGGGTACGTGGACAACACTCTGCCCTGTCGTTGCTATGCATCACCATGATCTTGCGTGTGCGTAGGATTTTTTTTGAAATTACTACGTTCCCCAACAGTTTTTTCAATGAGTACATACCTTGACAAGATTTTGAAGTAGTTCAAAATGGAACAGTCAAAGTCTTGCCTGTATTACAAGGTGCGAAATTGAGTAAGACTCAAAGCCCGACCACAACAGAAGATACAAAGAGAATGAAAGTCATTCCCTATGCCTCAGCCATAGGTTCTATAAAGTATGCCATGCTATGTACCAGATCTATTGTATACCCTATACTGAGTTTGGCAAGGGAGTACAATAGTGATCGAGGAGGAGGTCACTGAACAGCGGTCAAACTTATCCTTAGCGGAATAAGGATATGTTTCTCGATTATGGAGGTGACAAAAGGTTCATCGTAAAGAGTTACGTCGATGCAAGCTTTCAC
The DNA here is from genome assembly GCA_032464435.1 of Aegilops umbellulata. Classification (NCBI taxonomy): domain Eukaryota; kingdom Viridiplantae; phylum Streptophyta; class Magnoliopsida; order Poales; family Poaceae; genus Aegilops; species Aegilops umbellulata. The sequence continues at coordinate 223,478,112 of CP136059.1, read as the reverse complement.
GCCGATCTGGATGACTCTAAATCTTAATCTAGATACATATTGAAAGTGGGAGAAATTAGCTAGAGTAGCTCCATGCAGAGCATTGTTGACAAATTTGCAAAATACATACGGATCTGAATATGGCAGACCCATTGACTAAACTTCTCTCACAAGCAAAACATGATCACACCTTAGTACTCTTTGGGTGTTAATCACATAGCAATGTGAACTAGATTATTGACTCTAGTAAACCCTTTGGGTGTTGGTCACATGACGATGTGAACTATGGGTGTAAATCACATGGTGATGTGAACTATTGATGTTAAATTACATGGCGATGTGATCTAGATTATTGACTCTAGTGCAAGTGGAAGACTGAAGGAAATATGTCCTAGAGGCAATAATAAAGTTATTATTTATTTCCTTATTTCATGATAAATGTTTATTATTCATGCTAGAATTGTATTAACCGGAAACATAATACATATGTGAATACATAGACAAACATAGTGTCACGAGTATGCCTCTACGTGACTAGCTCGTTGATCAAAGATGGTTGAGTTTCCTAGCCATAGACATGAGTTGTCATTTGATTAACAGGATCACATCATTAGGAGAATGATGTGATTGACTTGACCCATTCCGTTACCTTAGCACATGATCGTTTAGTTTGTTGTTGTTGCTTTCTTCATGACTTATACATGTTCCTATGACTATGAGATTATGCAACTCCCGTTTACCGAAGGAACACTTTGTGTGCCACCAAACGTCACAACGTAACTGGGTGATTATGAAGGTGCTCTACAGGTGTCTCCGAAGGTACTTGTCAGGCTGGCGTATTTCGAGATTAGGATTTGTCACTCCGATTGTCGGAGAGGTATCTCTGGGCCCACTCGGTAATGCACATCACTATAAGCCTTGCAAGCATTACAACTAATGAGTTAGTTGCGGGATGATATATTACGGAAGGAGTAAAGAGACTTGCCGGTAACGAGATTGAACTAGGTATTGAGATACCGACGATCGAATATCGAGCAAGTAACATGCCGATGAAAAAGGGAACAACGTATGTTGTTATGCGGTTTGGAGCTCGGCTGGATCGGAGTTGGAGGGACGTCATCGAGTTGAACGTGTGCTGAACTCAGAGGTGCCGTGCGTTCGGTACTTGATAGGTCGGATCATGAAGACGTACGACTACATCAACCGTGTTGTGCTAACGCTTCTGCTTTCGGTCTAAGAGGGTACATGGACAACACTCTCCCCTGTCGTTGCTATGCATCATCATGATCTTGCGTGTGCGCAGGATTTTTTTGAAATTACTACGTTCCCCAACAGTGGCATTCGAGCCTAGTTTTATGCGTAGATGTTATATGCACGAGTAGAACACAAGTGAGTTGTGGGCGATATAAGTCATACTGCTTACCAGCATGTCATTCTTTGGTTCGGCGGTATTGTTGGATGAAGCGGCCCGGACCGACATTACGCGTACGCTTACCCGAGACTGGTTCTACCGACGTGCTTTGCACACAGGTGGCTAGCGGGTGTCAGTTTCTCCAACTTTAGTTGAACCGAGTGTGGCTACGCCCGGTCCTTGAGAAGTTAAAACAACACTAACTTGACGAACTATCGTTGTGGTTTTGATGCGTAGGTAAGAACGGTTCTTGCTCAGCCCGTAGCAGCCACGTAAAACTTGCAACAACAAAGTAGAGGACGTCTAACTTGTTTTTGCAGGGCATGTTGTGATGTGATATGGTCAAGGCATGATGCTAAATTTTATTGTATGAGATGATCATGTTTTATAACCGAGTTATCGGCAACTGGCAGGAGCCATATGGTTGTCGCTTTATTGTATGCAATGCAATTGCCCTGTAATTGCTTTACTTTATCACTAAGCGGTAGCGATAGTCGTACAAGCAATAGTTGGCGAGACGACAACGATGCTACGATGGAGATCAAGGTGTCACGCCGGTGACGATGGTGATCATGATGATGCTTCGGAGATGGAGATCACAAGCACAAGATGATGATGGCCATATCATATCACTTATATTGATTGCGTGTGATCATGATGGCTTTGTTCTCATAATACAAGGCAAAGGCAACATGAATACATTCATTCAAATACAATGTCTTGCGAACATACTGCGAACAGAAGAGATTCTCCGTAGAACCCCCTCCTTCGGCTCAATAGAACTCCATGGCGTCCGATACACTACGTGGTAAATCAGCAAAAGCCCCTGGGGAACTTCGAACCCGGGTTAGTAAAAGGTACTGCTTCTCCGCATACTTGCTTTGCATCTTAAAAGCCTTACCCGCCGTGATCTTCTTGGCCTCCTGGATCTCCTGGAGGGCGGCCTGGGCCTCATTCCGTGCGGTCTCCGCGCTCTAACGAGCCTTGGTGAGTTCGGCCCCTTGAGCTGACACATCATTCTCAAAGGTCTCACATTTGTTAATCGCATCCTGGAGCTCTTGCTGGACTTCTTTGACACAGGCCTTGAGCTTCTTACGGGCGGCTTGCTGCTCGACAGCCTTCTCCTCAGCCTCGCCCAGGGCCTTCCTCAGGGCCTTGACCTCGGTCGCGGCTTCTACACATATCAAAATACCGCTGTCAATATACATCGCTTATTCTTTCTTGAACACATAGCAGGTCTTTCCTCACCTTGCTTCTCCTGGAGCCGAATTCTAACCTCGCCGAGCTCGTTCTCGGTCCGCTCTAGCCTACGCTTCAGTTCGGAGACCTCGGCAGCATGCGAGGTCGCGGCCAACAGTGACGCCTGCTTATCGATACATATTCAGTCAGCCTCCTATAATTAAGGATTGATCCTCTGTCATGTTCTTCTCGCCGAACACCGGACAGTGTCTCAGGGGCTACGGACTACATGGTGTTTTTCTCTTTCTTACCTCGAAACTTGTCAACAGGTTGTTGCAGGCTTTATTCAATCCGCTCTTGGCGGACTAAACCTTCTCGATCACCGCACCCATAAGGACACGGTGCTCGTCCACGACGGAGGCGCCTCGTAGCGCCTCCATCAGGCTATCAGGCGCCCCTGGATGGACGGGGGCCACCGGTGGAAGAAGCACACCCCCTTCCTTCAAAGGGGGCTTCTCGCTTGACTCCAGAGCTATATGAGTCTCCGTAATCATATTCGACTGAGGGCCGAATTGGGTGCGGCCCTCTTCTCTAGTCTCCATGGGGCTCGATTCCCCATGTGTTCGGCAGTGGAGGCCTCGCCTTGTGGAGCCTCCCAGACAGCGTCTTGGGCTCCTCCCCGCTTCGGAGCGGTCCTCTGGGAAAGCACTTCGGCGTCGTCCCTGGCCCCAGGGGAGTAAGCAGGCGGTGGCGACATGCTCGCCATCTCCGACGGAGCCAACGAACCTCCAGATGAGGATCGCTGGATAAGATCACGGGCCAGACTGCGATAGTGCGTTTAACCATGTCAAGATAATAAAGAGAAAGGGCCAGATATGCACATGAGCGAGCCACGTCACTTACGATGCGGCCTGGGGCTTAGTGCAGGGGCGTCGTTCTGGACTGATGTCGACGTCCCACGCGGTGTTGACCGCTGGGACGCCCTTCCCCTTCTTGGGCGTCTCCACCTCCAGACGCGCCGAAGCCGCCCTCTTCTTCTTCTTCTCCCGAGGGGGAGGGCTGTTTTCCTCCTCCTCCTCCTCCTCCTCTTCCTTGTCATTGTCCTCAGGCACAGAGGAATGAGCTTCGTCATCTTCGGACGTCACGTCCAGAGTGCCCTTGCGACAGGGGCCACTCTTGCCCCCCTTGGCCTTCTTCTTGGCCTTCTTCTCCAGCGCCTTATATGGCACCGGCACCAGCATCTTCGCCAGGCGCGGGATGACCAGTTCTTCGGGCAGCGGGGCCGAACATTGGATCCGCCTCGCCCTCTCCATCCAGTTCTGAAAGAGTAATAATAAAAGCTCAGACATCATCCTCGAAACATTTAAGTTGGGGATACGTCAGAAGTAATATACCTCGTTGGCGAGGTGTTTACAGTCGTGACCACGGTCTCAATCCGTGGTCGGCGGTTTCTCGTTGCCCTTAAAGAGCAACTTCCAGGCATCTTCGTGGGTGGTCTCGAAGAGCCTCACCAGGGTCCGATGCTTCTTCGGATTGAAATCCCATAGAGGGCGGCCTCTGCGCTGGCATGGGAGAATCCGGCGAAATAGCATCACCTGGATCACATCGATGAGCTTGACGTCCTTGGCTATCATGCTCTGGACGCGCGTTTGCAACGCTATCAGCTCATCGGATGAACACCAATCCGGACTCTTCTCGACCCAAGAGGTGAGTCGCATGGGAGCACCGGAGTGGAATTCAGCAGTCGCGGCCCAGGAGGTGCCGTGGGGTTCTGTGATGTAGAACCATTGTCTCTGCCACTCCTTCACTGTCTCCACAAAGGTGCCTTTCGGCCAGGAGACGTTGGGTAACTTTCTCACCATGGCTCGTCCGCACTCCGCGTGCTGGCCGTCCACCACCTTCGGCTTTACGTTGAAGACTTTGAGCCACAGCCCGGAGTGGGGTTGGATTCGGAGGAAGGCCTCACACACGATGATAAACGCCGATATGCTGAGGAAGGAATTCGGCAACAGATCGTGAAAATCTATCAGTAATAATACATCAGCCCGTAGACGAAAGGGTGGAGCGGAAACCCTAGCCCGCGGAAGAAATGGGGGATGAATACTACCCTCTCAGTGGGCTTCGGCGTGGGGACGACTTGTCCCTCGGCTGGCAGACGATGGGCGATCTCCTTCGCCAAATATCTGGCCACCCGAAGCTCAGTAATGTCCTCCTCCTTGACGTAGGAGACCATTTGTCGTGGTTCTAAGTCTGACAGTAATGTAGGGGTAGGAATGGAGAGGCAAGATCCTAGCTATGGAGTAGTTGTAGACACACGAGGTTTACGAGTTCAGGCCCTTCTCAAAGGAAGTAATAGCCCTATGTCTCGGAGCCCGGAGGCGGTCAACTGGATTATGTGTGTGTGAATTGCAAAGGTGCGAACCCTTTACACTGAGAAGGGGGTGGCTTATATAGAGTTCGCCAGACCCCTCCGGCCCTCAGTTATGCAGGGTTTAAGGTACATTAAGGTTGGGCGTTACTGGTAACGCCACAAATAAAGTACTATGATGACCATAAAAGCTACTTAATGACCAACCGTTAGCGTGCGGAGTGACTTTAGATCTCCTGGTGGTCGAGTGGTTAGCTTCATGGTCGAGTGATAGTCTTCATGGTCGAGTGTCTTCGAGCCTGTCGAGTGGAGCACTTTTGAGTCGATTGAAAGACGATTTCTTCTAAGGATGCCCTTGGGGAGGGTATCTCGGACAGGTCCATGACCCTACCCAAGGTACATAGGTTGATCATTAGCCCCCGAATGGATCGAGGTTTGAGTGGGGAAGGAGTTGAACATATATTCCCGACCCATCTTTAATGCCTGAAGTGCGTCTGCTCTTGGATTAATGAACTGCAACGACGGCTTCAACTTCTTTTTGGTCGCCTTGATTCATTCATATTTTTGTCGAGTGAGTTTCTTTACTTGAAGATCTCCCAGTGACGGTGTGGAGGGGATCTTCCATCTGACAAGTTGTTCTGCTGCCCGTGGATTTTGCGGGATTTGAATTTCGGGAAGCGCACGGGGCGGAGGGGCCGTAGTAATCGGACGGGGTAGGGCGGAACCGCCTCGATCTCCACCCCGACTTTTCCGCCACGTATCGCGCACGCGACTGTTGCGGGATTTGACAGGATTGCCTGGGCCTACAGGTCAGCCACTCGGAAGCAACTCCATATAAGCTGCCGGCCCAGGGCTTTTGAACGGTGCGCCTTCACTTTTTCCCTTTCTTCTGGAATTCCTCCGCCACCTCTGCTCTCGTCTCAGCGCCGCCGGCCTGTTCGAGTTTCGCTTTCGGCAATGGTGAAGGAGAAGACGGCGGCCCTGGAGCGCGCGGAGAAAGCGACGGCGCAGGCGAAGGCGAAGAAGTCCGGTCGGGGCGGATCTTCTTCGAGGTTCGCCCTGCCGCCGAGCTGGATCCAGGGCGATTGGATGCCTTCAACGATTCGACAAGACGACATCGATGATCTGATCGAGGGGGGATTCATTCCTCACAAATCTGCGCGTCTCCCGGGGAATGAGATCGAACCGCAGCCTCGCGAGGGTGAGTGCGTCCTCATCGCCACTCACGTCGATCGTGGATTTTCTCTGCCCCCTCATCCTTTTTTCCGGAGCTTCTTGAACTTTTTCGGAGCGTAGCTCCATCACTTTACTCCAAACTCCATCGTGTATCTTGCTGCCTTCATGTCTTTGTGCGAGAATTTCTTGGGTTGCCGTCCTCATTGGGGCCTCTTCAAGCACATTTTCACTTGTCGCTCTCAGTCGGTTAAGAAAGTCAAGTCGAGTGACGATAAGACGCAAGTGATTCAGATGTGCGGGGGTCTTGGGATCCAGATGAGAAGCAAAAGTTCTTTTCCAGCTATGATTCTTCCTGATTCAGTCCACGGGTGGCAGTCGACCTGGTTCTACTGCAGAGACCAGGCGACTCCAGGACAGGCGACGGGCCTTCCTCCTTTCTCCCTGAACCGAGCAGAAAAACCTTCCTCTCTGAAAGTGACACCGGAAGAGAAGGCGCAAGTCAAAGTGTTGGTCGGTCGAGCGGTTCAGCTCGTCCGCGACGGGGTGACTGGTATGGATTTATTACAGGTCTTCCTCCGGAGGCGCATCCAACCGCTCCAAGCTCGTGACCATCCGATGTGGATGTATTCGGGTCTCGATGACACCACTCGGATTCATTCGGAGGAGGTCGATGAGGCGACGTTGGAAGGGTGGATGTCGAGTATCGAAAGGGAACAAGGACAACCCCCGAGGAGCCAGGAGGATTCCTCCACTCGACCAAACGTACGAAGCAGACCAGGTCCAATTCTGCATCTCTAACTGCGACCTTGCTTTCTTCATTTTGTTTGCTTAAAATCAGTCGATTGACTTTTGTCTTGTTTGTTGTCTTCCAGACCATTACTGAGATGTACTCGATGCCCAACGGGGCGCAAGAGCAGGCCGAGGAGGGGGAGGCTAGCGGAGGCGAAAGTGAGGAGGAGTGGCAATCTGACAGTGAAGGGGAGGAGGAGGATGACGACGACTCTAGTGGAAAGGAGGAGGAAGAAGTCGATCCTCCCCGCACGGAAAGGCAATCCAACCTCACCCACGACCCTGCGCGCGAACGTGGCTAGGCGACTGCGCCTGTTGGGCAGTCGTCAAAACGCCCTCGGACGTCTTCTCCAGCGCCGACTAAAAAAGCGCCAAATCATCCGCGAGCGGCGTCGTCAAAGCCGCCGAAGGCCTTGCCCAAGATGAAGATGACCGTTCCCATCATTTCTGTGTAACAGCAGAACTTGCGTTTTTTCGTTGAGCATGGACAGGCTCTTGGTCGACTCATTGACTAAACCGACTGGTTTCTGAAATCTGCAGTGCTGCTACCTCCGAGACCTCTGCCAAGAACGAAGACCAGGAAATGGAAGACGCTGTCACCTCCAACCTTGGTACAATCTCTGATGTTTCACTCTTGGTCGATTGACGATCTTTTTTGGTCGATTGGATTTTCGTCTTTAACTTTGGATTTTTCTTATAGCTCCTCCTCATGTCATTGATCCCCCTGATGATGATGACGAAGTGCCGCTAAGGGCGAGGAAGAACAGGAATGCGTCGGCTAGCAAGACATCACAAACTGCATCAGCACCTGAGACAGCAGTTCAGGAGGGTGGTAATACCACTCGGACTTCCGTGTCCTTCGTTGTGCCACTGACGAGTGTTCGGCCTTCATCGTCGACTGCTAATCCGCCCTCCCTTTTTGCCACACACCACGTCCTAGAGGACCAAGTGGGTGCTGCTAAGGAGGCTATACGCCAGGCGGGGATCATGATGGAGCAGGTGAAGGTGGTCCGGGAAGCCAGCCAAGCGGCCTATGACGCTAGTTCAGCTCTTCAAAGTAATGTCCAGGTTAGTTGATCACCGCTTGTTCTGTTAGGATATGCTATCTCAAGACTCTCTTTCCGAAGGTCTTTATATCTGTACACCCACAGGGTGTGTCAATTGAATGTTTTGTACTAGTGGGGGCACGCTGAGTGCACCCACTGGGTGTAGTCCCCGAGACTATGGTGGACTACTGGCAGTCGACTGTAGTCTTTGTATTTTTTGTTTCTGCACTCGAACTTCTTCACTCGGTCCGATCAGGCCACGACGAATGGAATCTTGGAACCAGTGGGGGCATGCTAAGTGCACCCACTAGGTGTAGTCCCCGAGACCGTGGTCGACTGCTGGCAGTCGACTAAGGTCTGAAGAACCTATTTTTTTTGCAGGCCCTGATGAGATCGTAGCTGACTGCTGGCAGTTGGCTAAGGTCTGAGATCATAACCTCTTAGCTTCTTTCGGTCGACTGGTCGAGCCGAGTCGGTCAAACCAGTGGGGGCACGCTGAGTGCACCCATTGGGTGTAGTCCCCAAGACTACTGTCGGATATTTTTGATTCGGTTGTAGTCTTAGAAATGTTACAATTTTTCTCTTAGTCGCTCGGAAGCAACCCATCTTTGATGTCTGTCGACTGACTCTTCGCAGAAATCCTGCGAGCTTGTGGCTCGCTATACTGAATTGGAAACAAACAGATCCAGCTCAACCTCAACTTGAAGCTTGCCTAGGAGAACTTGCAGAAGGCGAGAAACAAAGCGAAAGGTATGGCTGGTGAGAACTTGACGACTGTCTTTTCTTTCTGCCCATTCTTGATGCTGATCCCATTGAAATTTTGCAGATAAAATGGAGGAGGCTCTGAAGAAGAAGGACCATGACCTTGCCGAGGCGCAGAAAGCGGCTTCGGACAAAACGAGGCTTGCGGAAGAAAAGCTAGCTTCAGTCGGTAATCTTGAAGAGGAGAACTCCAAACTGAAAGCTGCTCTCGACGCGGCCAACAAAGAGGTCAGTCGTCTGAAGAATGATAAGATAGCCCTAAATGACAAGGCAAGTGAACTGGCGGGGAAGAGGAACGATCTGGAGGCTTATCTGGGTGGGCTCGCCAAGAAGTTATTCATCATGCTTGAGGGTAATCACTCCTACCCGACTGACTTGTTGTCATCAACCCAATGTAGAGCCACTGACTTATCTTTGAATTGTGTTTACAGAATTCTGCCAGAACTTAAAGGAGGATACCAGACGAGTAGAGACAAGTTTGGACCCCATTAATTCTCCGGTGAAGGATGAGGCTGCTATGAACGTGCTCCGACTGGAGTCTCGTGTTGCTGGTGTGGTTGACTACCTTGCTCGACTGAAGGTTGCGGCGTCGCGGATCGACACAGCGCTCTGGCAAGGAGCGACGCTTCAAAATGACCTTGAGTCTCTAATGACTCGACTGAATGAAGTTCCAGGTCGAGTGCGGGAGTGGAAGAAGTCTTCTGCCAGGTGCGGCGCTGACGTCGCTCTGTCCTTGGTCAGTGTTCACTGCAGGGAGGAGCGAGAGGAAAAGCTGGCGGCTATCCAAGTTGCCAATACAAGGAAGCACAACTTTCAGTCTTTCATGGAGACCTTCATTGTTGCTGCCACTCGGATTGCTGACGGGATTGACTTGAACCAGTTTGTCGCGCCCTCCAGCCCTCCACCGGAGGAGTAAAACTTCTATGCTTCGCTTTAAATTTGCCTCGAAATGCCGAGTGGATTTTGTAACCGTTAAACTCTTTCGGGTCAAATGCTCGAGTACTTCGATCTGCGGTCTGGGCCCTTTAGGATTTATCTGAACTAGGTTCATCGCTGAATTTGCTTGCATTTGACTTCACCAGAATACACTCTATGCTTGAGATGCAGTTCTGAGGTGGAAAATCCAGTCGACCTACACCTCGTCGTCTTTGCGGATCGTGATGGATTTCATACTTAGGCGAGTACTGGACTGCAGCTAAGCCTCCGAGTGGGAGGGCTGCTCTCCACTCGGTAGGATTTTAAATACTTAGGCGAGTACTGGACTGCATCTAAGCCCCCGAGTGGGAGGATCGCTCTCCACTCGGTAGGATTTTAAATACTTAGGCGAGTACTGGACTGCAGCTAAGCCCCCGAGTGGGAGGATTGCTCTCCACTCGGTAGGATTTTAAATACTTAGGCGAGTACTGGACTGCAGCTAAGCCCCCGAGTGGGAGGCTGGCTCACCACTCGGTAGGATTTTTCAAACTTAGGCGAGTACTGGACTGCAGCTAAGCCCCCGAGTGGGAGGCTGCTCTCCACTCGATAGGATTATAAATACTTAGGCGAGTACTGGACTGCATCTAAGCTCCCGAGTGGGAGGATTGCTCTCCACTCGGTAGGATTTTAAATACTTAGGCGGGTACTGGACTGCAGCTAAGCCCCCGAGTGGGAGTATCGCTCTCCACTCAGTAGGATTTTAAATACTTAGGTGAGTACTGGACTGCAGCTAAGCCCCCGAGTGGGAGGATTGCTCTTCACTCGGTAGGATTTTAAATACTTAGGCGAGTACTGGACTGCAGCTAAGCCCCCGAGTGGGAGGATCGCTCTCCACTCGGTAGGATTTTTAAATACTTAGGCGAGTACTGGACTGTAGCTAAGCCCCCGAGTGGGAGGCTGGCTCACCACTCGGTAGGATTTTAAATACTTAGGCGAGTACTGGGCTGTAGCTAAGTCCCCGAGTGGGAGGCTGGCTCACCACTCGGTAGGATTTTTCATACTTAGGCGAGTACTGGACTGTAGCTAAGCCCCCGAGTGGGAGGCGGGCTCACCACTCGGTAGGATTTTTCAAACTTAGGCGAGTACTGGACTGCAGCTAAGCCCCCGAGTGGGAGGCTGGCTCACCACTCGGTAGGATTTTTCAAACTTAGGCGAGTACTGGACTGCAGCTAAGCCCCCGAGTGGGAGGCTGGCTCACCACTCGGTAGGATTTTTCAAACTTAGGCGAGTACTGGACTACAGCTAAGCCCCCGAGTGGGAGGATGGCTCACCACTCGGTAGGATTTTTCAAACTTTGGCGAGTACTGGACTGCAGCTAAGCCCCCGAGTGGGAGGATCGCTCTCCACTCGGTAGGACTTTTTAAATACTTAGGCGGGTACTGGACTGCAGCTAAGCCCCCGAATGGGAGGCCAGCTCACCACTCGGTAGGATTTTAAATACTTACGCAAGTACTGGACTGCAGCTAAGCCCTCGAGTGGGAGGCTGGCTCACCACTCGGTAGGATTTTTCAAACTTAGGCGAGTACTGGACTGCAGCTAAGCCCCCGAGTGGGAGGCTGGCTCACCACTTGGTAGGATTTGTCAAACTTAGGTGAGTACTGGACTGTAGCTAAGCCCCCGAGTGGGAGGCTGGCTCACCAGTACTGGACTGCAGCTAAGCCCCCGAGTGGGAGGCTGGCTCACCACTCGGTAGGATTTTAATACTTAGGCGAGTGCTGGACTAGAGCTAAGCCCCCGAGTGGGAGGCTGGCTCACCACTCGGTAGGATTTTTCAAACTTAGGCGAGTACTGGACTGCAGCTAAGCCCCCGAGTGGGAGGCTGGCTCACCACTCGGTAGGATTTTTCAAACTTAGGCGAGTACTGGACTGCAACTAAGCTCCCGAGTGGGAGGATCGCTCTCCACTCGGTAGGACTTTTTAAATACTTAGACGGGTACTGGACTGCAGCTAAGCCCCCAAGTGGGAGGCCAGCTCACCACTTGGTAGGATTTTAAATACTTAGGCGAGTACTGGACTGCAGCTAAGCCCCCGAGTGGGAGGCTGGCTCACCACTCGGTAGGATTTTTCAAACTTAGGCGAGTACTGGACTGCAGCTAAGCCCCCGAGTGGGAGGCTGGCTCACCACTCGGTAGGATTTGTCAAACTTAGGCGAGTACTGGACTGTATCTAAGCCCCCAAGTGGGAGGCTGGCTCACCACTCGGTAGGATTTTTCAAACTTATGCGAGTACTGGACTGCAGCTAAGCCCCCGAGTGGGAGGATCACTCTCCACTCGGTAGGATTTTTAAATACTTAGGCGAGTACTAGACTGCAGCTAAGCCCCCGAGTGGGAGGCTGGCTCACCACTCGGTAGGATTTTAAATACTTAGGCGAAACGGATTCGCAGCTAAGCCTCCGAGTAAGAGGCTTGCTCACCACTCGGTAGGAATTTCTTTTTACAAACTTAGGCGAAACGGATTCGCAGCTAAGCTACCCACTGGGGGATTTCTCACGTGAACAAAAGCAACAACAATCACTGGGAAAATTATAACACTTTTTTCTTTGATAAATAAACTATAGAGGTATCTCTTATTACATCTCAACCGAGTGAGTACTTAAGTGTAAAAGGGGCGCAGCAGCTCCGCATTCCAAGCTCGTGGCTCATCGATCCGGCGATCGACATTGTAAAGATGGTACGCTCCATTGTGGAGGACTCTGGTGACGATGAAGGGACCTTCCCAAGTAGGAGCGAGCTTGTGTGGTTTCTGTTGATCCACTCGAAGGACCAAGTCTCCTTCTTGGAAGGCTCGACTCTTCACATTTCTGGCATGGAATCGACGCAGGTCCTGCTGATAGATAGTCGATCGGATCATGGCCATCTCTCTTTCTTCTTCCAGGAGGTCGACTGCGTCCTATCGGGCTTGTTCTGCTTCATCTTTAGAGTAGAGCTCGACTCGGGGTGCATTGTGAAGCAAGTCACTTGGCAAGACTGCTTCAGCTCCATAGACCAGAAAGAATGGAGTTCTTCTAGTTGACCGGTTCGGGGTGGTCCTCAATCCCCAAAGAACAGATGGAAGCTCGTCAACCCATGCGCCTGCTGCGTGCTTGAGGTCGCGCATCAGCCGGGGTTTCAGTCCTTTGAGGATTAAGCCGTTTGCTCTTTCTGCTTGTCCATTCGACTGGGGGTGGGCGAGTGAAGCATAGTCGACTCGTGTGCCTTGAGAGGCACAAAAAGCTCTGAACTTGTCAGAATTGAAGTTTGACCCATTGTCAGTGATGATGCTATGTGGAACTCCATATCTGAATATCAACTCTCTGATGAAACTGATAGCAGTGCAGGTATCAAGATTCTTGATAGGTTTAGCTTCAATCCATTTGGTAAACTTGTCGACTGCTACTAGCACATGAGTGAAGCCGCTCCTGCCCGTTCTCAGAGGTCCAACCATATCCAATCCCCAAACAGCGAAGGGCCAAACGAGTGGAATGGTCTTCAGGGCTGACGCGGGTTTGTGCGGCATATTGGAGTAGAACTGGCATCCTTCACATTTTTCAACTATCTCTTTCGCCATTTCATTTGCTCTTGGCCAGTAAAATCCCGCTCGGTATGCTTTAGCCACAATGGTCCGAGAGGACGCATGATGGCCACAGGTCCCCGAGTGGATATCATCAAGAATTATTTGACCTTCTTCTGGCGTTATACACTTCTGGCTGACTCCGGTCGCGCTTTCTCTATACAACTGTCCCTTTATGACGGTAAAGGCCTTGGATCAACGGACGATCTGTCAAGCCTCTTCTTCGTCTTCTGGGAGCTCTTTCCTTAGGATGTACGCGATGTACGGCACCGTCCAGTCGGGAGTGATGACCAAAACTTCCATGATCAGGTCGACCACTGCTGGAGTCTCAACTTCAGTCGGATCTGTGGCACTTTTTGGCTGCGGGGCTTCTTCAGTGAAAGGATCCTCTTGAACTAATGGCGTGTGGATGTGTTCCAAAAACACATTACTGGGAATGGCTTCTCTCTTGGAACCTATTTTTGCCAAATCATCAGCCGCTTGATTTTTCAGTCGGGGTATGTGATGAAGCTCTAACCCCTCGAAATTCTTCTCTAGCTTTCTCACTGCATTGCAATAGCCAGTCATGGCTGGACTTCTAACGTCCCACTCCTTCATCACTTGATTAACCATCAAATCTGAGTCACCATAGACCATGAGGCGATGGACGCCGAGTGAAATGGCCATGCGCAACCCATACAAAAGTGCTTCATATTCTGCTTCGTTATTGGAGGAATCAAAGTGGATTTGGAGAACATATCTGAGCTTATCTCCTTGGGGAGAAACCAATACTACCCCAGCACCGTAACCATTCAGCATCTTAGAACCGTCGAAGAACATGGTCCAGTGCTCCTTATGAACTTGAGTCGGCAGTTGCTGTTCAATCCACTTGGCGACGAAATCTGCTATTGCTTGGAACTTGATAGCTTTCTTTGCCTCAAACTTGATATCTAGGGGAAGGAATTCAATCGCCCATTTTGCCACTCGACCAGTTGCATCTCTGTTGTGCAGAATCTCTGACAATGGAGCGTCGCTGACGACTGTAATGGAATGATCAGAGAAGTAATGAGCAACCTTCTTTGTGGTCATATAAATCCCATATACAAGCTTCTAATAATGAGGATATCTTTGCTTTGATGGAGTCAAAACTTTGGAAACATAATATACTGGGCGCTGAACTTTAAAGGCCTTTCCTTCTTCTTCCCGCTCAACCGTAAGTACTGTACTGACAACTTGTCCTGTGGCTGCAATGTAAAGCAACAAAGGCTCTTTGCTGATTGGGGCAGCAAGCACCGGCTGGGTGGAGAGCAGGGCTTTTAGCTCTGCAAACGCTGCATCAGCTTTAGGAGTCCACTCGAACTTACCTGACTTCTTCATCGGTCGGTAAAGAGGCAACGCCTTTTCACCGAGACGAGAAATGAATCGACTTAAAGCGGCCAAGCAACTAGTAAGCTTCTTGACATCGTGCACGCGCACAGGGTGCTTCATTCGGAGTATAGTACCAACTTTTTCTGGGTTGGCATCGATTCCTCGTTCGGAAATGAGAAAACCGAGCAACTTCCCGCCAGGAACTCCGAATGTGCACTTGGATGGCTTAAGCTTGATATCATACCTCCTGAGGTTGGCAAAGGTTTCAGCAAGGTCAGTCAGCAGGTCGGACCCCTTCTGTGACTTGACCACAATATCATCCATGTATGCTTCCACATTCCGACTGATTTGAGTGAGCAAACACTTCTGAATCATCCTCATGAATGTGGCTCCGGCATTCTTGAGGCCGAATGGCATGGTAACATAACAGAAGCACCCGAATGGAGTGATAAAAGCTGTTTTGATCTCGTCGGGTCCATACAGACGGATCTGATGGTAACCGGAATAGGCGTCTAAAAAAGACAGGCGCTCACATCCCGCGGTCGAGTTGACTATCTGGTCGATGCGGGG
Source organism: Aegilops umbellulata (assembly GCA_032464435.1). Lineage (NCBI taxonomy): Eukaryota > Viridiplantae > Streptophyta > Magnoliopsida > Poales > Poaceae > Aegilops > Aegilops umbellulata. Next base: position 223,462,960 of record CP136059.1, on the reverse strand, counting down.
GAGAGGAAAATGATCTTTTGGGCAGGCCCGATTGATATGTTTGAAGTCAATGCACATGCGGAGTGACTTGTCCTTCTTGGGGACCATGACAACATTGGCGAGCCACTCGGAGTGGTATATCTCTCGGATGAACTCCGCTGCTAAGAGCCGAGCCACCTCCTCACCAATGGCCTTTCTCTTTTGGACGGCGGACCGCCGAAGATGTTCTTTGACAGGTTTCATTTTTGGGTCGACTCGTAGACGGTGCTCAGCCAGCCCCCTGGGAACACCTGGCATGTTAGAAGGCTTCCATGCGAAGATGTCCCAGTTCTCACGGAGGAACTAGATGAGCGCTTCTTCCTATTTGGAGTCGAGTGTTGTCGAGATATGGGTCGGAGCAGCATTGGGATCGGTCGGGTGAATATGAATCGGCTTTGTCTCACCGGACGACTGAAACGCTGATTCCGTGGCGGGCTTCTTAGCTCGCAACAAATCACTCGGGTCTGCCGTTTTCTGGTATTCCTACAGCTCTACCACTGCCATCTGTGCATCAGTGATCTTTGAGCCTTTCTGAAAGCACTCTTCCGCCTTCTTCCGATTGCCAGTAATAGCGATCACACCTTTGGAACCAGGCATCTTCAATTTGAGATACACGTAACATGGTCGAGCCATGAAAGGTGCATAAGATGGCCTGCCCAAAATAGCGTGATAAGCACTCTAGAAATCCACAACTTCAAACGTCACCTTTTCTTTGCGGTAATTCTTGGAGTCACCGAAAACCACATCAAGAGTGATTAGGCCGAGTGACTCAGCCTTGTTTCCAGGAATGACTCCATGGAAACTCATGTTGCTGGTACTGAGTCTGGACATCGGAATGCCCATCCCTTTCAACGTCTTTGCATACAATATATTCAAGTCGCTGCCTCCATCCATCAACACTTTGGTCAGTCGAGTGCCTTCGACAACTGGGTCGACCACCAAAGCTTACCTCCCAGGGTGGCAATGTGCGTTGGGTGATCGGACTGGTCGAATGTGATGGCAGTCTGAGACCATCTCAAATAACTGGGCATCGCCGGAGCAACCATATTCACTTCTCGGTTGATAACTTTCAGTCGACTTTTGCTTTCAACATTAGCAAAAAATCATCAGGGTGGAATTGACCTGGGGATATCCATCATCACTATCTTCCTTGTCTTCAACTTTGTCCGACTCCTTTTCCTTATCTTTGGGCTGCTTCCCTTGGAACTGCTGGATCAAGAGCCGACACTGTCGAGTGGTATGTTTCGGGTAAATGAGTTTACCCTCTTCATCTTTCTTTGTGTGAATGTGGCATGGCAGATCGAACACATCATTTCCGTCTTGGTCCTTCACTTTCTTAGGGTTCCAAGGCCCTTTGGGATTCCCCTTAAACTTTCCTTGAGTCACGGCCAAGGCTTCTCCCAGAGCAGCTGGCTCGGCTTTCCGCTTTTGCTTCCGACTGGAATTCCCTTCTCCGGTTTCGTGGGCGACTGACTTGTGCTTGCCACTCCAGAGTCGATCCTCTTCTTCACCATTGGCATACTTGGTGGAAATCTCCATCATTCGACTCAGAGACATGTCTCCGGTTTGACCGAATTTTAGGTTTAGCTCTCTGTACTTAACGCCTTCCTTGAAGGCACAGACTGCTTGGTGATCAGACACATTCTCTACCGTGTGATGCAACATGATCCATCTCTGAATGTAATCCCTCAAAGTTTCATTCGACTTCTGCACACAAGATTGCAGCTCTGTCAATCCTGTTGGTCGCTTGCAAGTTCCTTCAAATGTTCTGACAAACACTCGAGCAAGATCTTCCCAAGTGTAAATGCTGCTGGGTGCTAACTGATTCAGCCATGCTCTGGCCGAGCCCTCCAACATGAGAGGCAGGTGTTTCATGGCCACTTCATCGTTGCCGCCGCCAATCTGAACAGCCACTCGGTAGTCCTCAAGCCAAGTATCAGGCATGGAATCACCAGTGAACTTACTGACTCCAGTCGCCAACCTAAAGTTGGGAGGAATCACCGCGGCCCTGATGGCCCTGCTGAAGCACTCTGGTCCTGAGACGTGTACTCTGATGCTGGTGGGTACATCCCTGTCATGACCTTCTCTGTGAGCTCTGTTCCTGTCGACCAAACCCTGAACGAGAATGGATCTCACATCAAAGCCTGGTTCCCTGGGATCGACTGGAATCCTTCGCCCAACACTGTGAGGGCGTCTATCATCCTGTTGTCAAGGCACGTACGATCCACTCCTTGGGGGAGGGGTGGGCACTCGACGTCGATCATCACGATCGAGTCGGTGATCCTACTGCTCACGGTTCCTGTACTGATCACGCCGGTCTCCATGTCCCTCATGCCTTGGGGGCGATCTTGGGTTGTGGGCCCACTGGACTGTATCTGCAACGACGGATCTGCTGTGGATCCTATTCCGCGACTGTGATACAGCTGAATTTTGATCTCCTGCAACCCGGAGTAATGCTCTGATTTGCAACAAGCCTCTGCCAGCCTCTGACTGGGAAGGCTGAATCGACTCTGCTATACGGGCTGCAGCTGCTAAATTCTGAATTGGAGTTCGATATACCTGAGTCGGTGGTGGAAAGAGCTGACGTCGACTGGATTCTAGAACCCGTTGTCGCGCACGCTCGTCGAGTGCTCGCTGGAGGTTCTTCAGTCGAGTGCGCTCAGCCAAGTTGGCCAAGCACTCGTCCTCTAAGGCACGGGCCTCGGGGGTTTCTCCAACGATAGGAGTGTGCAGCGCATCCATGTTCCGGCGGCGAAGTTCTTCTCTCCGCAGCGACGTGAGGGGCTTGGGGTGATACCCTTCATGGGTATGCGACGGATCGCCTCCGCCGGCACCTCCGTCGGTGCGGGGAAAACCGGGAGGACTGCGCGGTCCATCGACCATCAGAACCTCCACCGCTGGATCACTGCTGTCGCACTCGTATGTAGTCTCTGCGGAGCTAGTCGAACAGGCCGTAGAGAGATTTGTCGGGCTCAATCGCCGTGACTTGAGGGGTGGCCGACTGGCGTGCCACCGCGTGTCTCACCCACCGCTGAAGCCTCGACCGACCGGAACGCTTGCGTCGGTGGGAAACAGGGAGGGAGGCCAACACAGGGGCCGACTGATAATGGGTCGACGGTTGCCGCAGAAGGACGCCGCGGACGCACGCGCGAAAGTGCGTTGCCCCGCGGACAGGGAGCGCGTCGACGTCAAGCGGAGCCTCCTGAAGCCAAGCGGAGTCGTCGGCGATGAACGTGAGCGCGCCGAGACGGATCTCGCGGCCTTCTACCAAAACTCCGCCCGAAACCATGATGAAGGGGATCGGAAAAATCGCAACTTCTCCAACAAGTCGCTAAGACACCTGCCCCACGGTGGGCGCCAACTATCGTGGTTCTAAGTTTGACAGTAATGTAGGGGGTAGGAATGGAGAGGCAATATCCTAACTATGGAGTAGTTGTAGACACACGAGGTTTACGAGTTCAGGCCCTTCTCAGAGGAAGTAATAGCCCTACGTCTCGGAGCCCGGAGGCGGTCGACTGGATTATGTGTGTGTGAATTACAAAGGTGCGAACCCTTTACACTGAGGAGGGGGTGGCTTATATAGAGTTCGCCAGACCCCTCCGGCCCTCAGTTATGCTGGGTTTAAGGTACATTAAGGTTGGGCGTTACTGGTAACGCCACAAATAAAGTACTATGATGACCATAAAAGCTACTTAATGACCGACCGTTAGCGTGCGGAGTGACTTTAGATCTCCTGGTGGTCGAGTGGTTAGCTTCATGGTCGAGTGATAGTCTTCATGGTCGAGTGTCTTCGAGCCTGTCGAGTGGAGCACTTTCGAGTCGATTGAAAGACGATTTCTTCTAAGGATGCCCTTGGGGAGGGTATCTCAGACAGGTCCATGACCCTACCCTAGGTACATAGCTTCATCACCATCCACTCGACATGCCGTATAAACGGCACGGTTGGGTTACCCATGCCCGCATTGATGAGAATCTCGCGATAAGGGGAGATGATCTCTGCTTTGACAAGACGTGCCAATGGCAACCGCGTCTCAAAACATGGAGCGGCAGACGAAAACGGTTCGAAATTATGACCGGACAGACGTGATGTCGTGTTGTAAAAAGCTGTCAGCGGATAGAACTCGTGTAAAAATATATATATTCTCTCTGCGGTTGTGTGTGGTATGTGACAGGTCCGGATACTATCGTCGCACCCGAAGATTATCTTGGTGTTCGGAGAAAGGGGAACCCGCCTTGCAATGTCGAAGACAATCTGCGCGCCGGACTCCTCGTCGTTGAAAGCCAGGTTCAGGGGCTACTGAGGGAGTCCTGGACTAAGGGGTCCTCGGGCGTCCGGCCTGTTATCCATGGGTCGGACTGATGGGCTATGAAGACATGAAGACCGAAGACCATACTCGTGTCCGGATTGGACTCTTCTTGGCATGGAAGGCAAGCTTGGCGACCAACTATGAAGATTCCTTCTTATGTAACCGACTCCATGTAAACCCTAGATCCCCCCGGTGTGTATATAAATCGGAGGGGTTAGTCCAGAAAGGACCGATACACATTACCACAGTCATACAGGCTAGGCTTCTAGGGTTTAGCCACTACGATCTCGTGGTAGATCAACTGTTGTAATACTCATATTCATTAAGATCAATCAAGCAGGAAGTAGGGTATTACCTCCATAGAGAGGGCCCAAACCTGGGTAAACATCGTGTCCCTCGTCTCCTGTTACCATCGATCCTAGACGCACAGTTCAGGACCCCCTACCCGTGATCCGCCGGTTTTGACACCGACAGGGGGGGCAGGAAGGGTCGGAGAAGTTGAGGACAGGAGTCGCCGCCACCGTCGAACGCCACCGATGAAGGAGCTCCGCTTACCTGGTCGTAGGTGCCGGTACGCGCTGGTGGGAAAGATCGAGAGGGGGGAGAAGGGTGGCCGGGCTTTGGGTGGTGAGAGGATGGGGGCTAAATAGGGCGAACGAATCGACGGGAGGTGAGCCAAAATCCTCCCGCTGATTTTTTGAAGATGCGCGCGAGCTCGCGCCATCTCCCGGGTCACAGGAGCTGTGCGCCGCGTTCCCCTCCCCCGGCTCGCACGAGCCTGGCTCTGGAGAAATTGCAGATCCGGGCATAGGTCGCAGGCCTGGCTGAGAGTGTTGTAAAGTTCGTGCCATGTAGGCCGAGTAGTGCATACAGGCTAACCAAACAAACCGAGTCATTCCCGCGCAGGTCTGGTTGGGCCTTATGCGGGCAACCAAACGTGTCCTATAGGGTTGCTTTGTGATTGTTTTGGGGTTGCTTTGTGATTGTTTTGGATGACGCCTCGAGATAGACACGGGGTTTCTGCATTAATTAAATTGATAAAAGAGTTATTGTGTTTTTTTTTACGAAAATGATTCAGATCCATTATCAAAGTTCATCGGAAGTACAAAGCACCTTAAATATAATAAAAAAATCATCGAGATTGCAAGACCACCGAAAAACCACTACCGCCGCCAGAATGAGCCATTATCGCCGCTCCCCTACCGGAGCCGGCTAGACCATGTCGATGACAGTCGAGAAGTCTTCGTGCACGTGCCCCTAAAGACCAGCACCCTACAGCCGTAGTCGTTGTCGTTGAACCATTGATTAGATCTAAAAACCTGACATCAAATGTTGTCACACGACGAGAAACCTCATTATCATCACACCAAATCAACACTAGGGACTAAATGCACTTTCACTAGGGTTTCAGGTCGCCCGCCTAGACCCACGTGAATAGAAATGTGCCTTTAACTGAAAAAAGGCCATCCTGTTACCAGTCCATCCATAAGCTCTCAGAGCCAGCCAGACTGCAAAATGTTGAAATATCAACCATAATGTTGGGAGAATACATGACTTTTCCTTCCCCTCACGTTAAGGCGGCTAGGTAAAAGTTCTCCTTCCATCCAAGCTCCATCGGCCAGCCTGTGGATTCTCCTCCCCTCTACCTGCCGCTCCGGCAACTGGTGGCGGGGAGGGGAATTCCGGTGCCTCTGCTTGGGCTAGTAGTTTTTTTTTTTGAGAATCACCGGGGGAGGAGTCCCTCCACCTGAATATATTACTCAAAGTGGCCAATATGCCAGGAGAGTGATCCAGTTTATAAGGGAAACCGGATCGAAAACCTAAAACAAGTTGACCCGTTTATAAGGGAAACCGGGCCGAAAACCGTACAACAAGGTTACAAGGAGAAGATAAGAACAAGACACCCAACAAGGGCGAGACCTAGCTAGCAGACTAAAAGGACCATCACCACGGCAGACACAAGTAGTTATGGGGTGTTGTCGAGGGATCACAATACTGAGACTTTGCGAGGAACCTAACGCACCGCATTGCGTGCATACCGAGCCCCACGGCACAACTGAGGAGCAACCACAACCAACGAGTGCAAAAAGCACGAACCTTGACTGGGTGCCCCGCCACGGAAGATCGGAACGATTAACAATTTGGGGAGGCATCTAGCGCCATCAAAGAGCAAAGATGAACGAAGACATCACCAAGAGCAGGACGCTCGCCGCAATACATAGGCCGCCAAGGGAGAGTCTTGAGCATGCATAGCGAGACACCTTCATGAGGGGGAAACAGATGCCGCCTTGCGGCGCCAAAGGCACCGCCACCAAACCCCAGAGAACACCACCAAACAACCACCGTCGACTCCAAGCCAGTCGCACCACCACCACCACCACCACCACCATTGGGCCCTCCGACTGTTCCCAACTTGGCCACACCACCACCACCACCAAAGGCTGCACCCTCAACCACACGCAGCAGAGAAGCCGCCGTTTGGGTCTCCAAGATGACGCCTCCAGGGAGGTAGTGCCGACAAGGACACAAGACCGTCATCCGATCCGACAAGCCAGATCTTAGGTTTTCACCCGGATACCACAAAACAAAGTACTGCAGGTGCTGGAGCTCCACAACGACACCTCCTACGAGGAAAACGATGTCCACCGACACCATTGCCGTCGACATCGACATAATCGATGCAAGGTTCTCACCCTGAGTTTGAGCACATACTTACATCAAGACGGCAGCTGACCACCACCACCATCGGGCCCCTCCGAGATGAAGAAGCACATGAATCGTCGCAGCCAACCGCACCCCGCGGAGACCGCATACGGCCAAACATCAGCACTAGGCACTGGAACCACCAATGGCCGTCCGAACGCAGGGCCATCGGACGCAGCGCGAGCCGCCGAACCTAACCGAGCACCATGCCGGCGAGGAGCAGAGGAGCGCTGCCCGAGGCCAGGAACCACCATGGTCCCGGGCTGCAGCCAAACATCAGGAGCACGAACACGCCCCACGCGCGCCACCGTGCACCTGCCGGAGACCAGATCCGAAACGCCATAGCACTGACCAAAGGCGAGGGAGATCGAAAATCGGAGCAGCAGTCCACCAAGCACCACCAACAGCACCCACCGCCACCAGCCTCCACCACTCCCGCCTCCACCACCACCACCTCCCCGGCTGACCCCACCTGGCGGCCCAGCCAACACCGGCCGGATCTGGGAAGGTAGCCCCCCAGATCCGCCCCCGCCCCAGACCAGTCAGCGCCCGAGCAAGCAGCGACGGGCCGCCGCACACAGGGGGCCGGGACTGGCCGGCAGGGGCACCGGGACGACGCCGACGAGCGCTGCCTCCGCCCGCCTCCGAGGCCGGGCGCCCGATCCAATCTGACGCAGCCTGTCGTCCCTCCTCTGACGAAACGGTGGCCGAGCGGTAGAGGAGAAGCGCCTCGCCACCACCATCCCCGGAGCACGCGCGGCCTTTGCCGGCGGCCTCCTCAGGTGGCGGCGAGACTGGGTGCGAGGGAGGGAGGGAGGGGGCGGCGGTGCGAACAGGGGCGCCCCCCGTGTCGCCAGAGGAGGGGCGACGCGGGGGGGGGGGGATGACCTCTGCACCGGCCTCGCTTGGTCTAGTAGTTTAGGTTAAAGAATTTTAGTCCTCACGGGGCGATGCTTCGACGGGTGGCGGCGCCATCTTTGAGTTCGTCTTCCGAGCTTCTTTCTCCCCCGAGTCTGTCCGTCAAGACAGAATCAACAGAGCTGCAACACAGATTCTTGTCGTCTTCTTGGGGTGGCGAGGTTAGGGATTCTCGCCGTGCGTGATGGCTAGATTTGGTGCCAGGTGTTTCATATCGATTCAAGCGTTCAAGGACGACGACTACGGCTCCAGACTACTGGTCCTTAGGGGCACGGGCACGCGGACTTCATGGTCAGGTCGGCTCCGGTATGGGAACGGCGACAACAATACTTTATCCGCTCGTTTTGCCGGCGGTAGTGGTCGTTCCGCATGAGGACTTCATGGTTATCATCAGCCGGTAGGGACTGCAACAAAATGTAAGTAGAATAGGTCTATAAAATGCAATGAACCTTTGCTTATGCACCTGGTTGATTCCGTCTATTTGTGTTAGGAGAAACCACGGATTCAACTCAAAATTATTGGAATCCATGGAGATTCCGGTCGCTATGTTGATGTGTATGCATCATGGATGACATTTACTAGACGCGTACCCTCATGTATACTTCAAACAAATCCTGCAAGTTGCAATTTGTACGACCAAATTAATCAATTAATCTGATTCGGTGGATCATTACAGCCAAACCAAGCAAGGACGAGAGCTCCTTTCAGTTAAACTATCCTCGGAAACAAAACTAGAATAAATGTATGTGGCGCTAGGGCGCCGTGGTTTCGAAGAATCTGCATCGGGCTGGGTCAGTTTAACATTTCCCGTAGTTCGATCCAGTCAGCTCGCATAAAATAACAGGTTTCATAAGAAAATATATCGCAGCAACTAAGTACCTACCACATATTAAGTAAACCATTACAGCAGATAAGAATATACGACCTACTAAGAACTGACTTTGTTTTGCATCTCATCGGAAAAAAAGTAAAGTACAGCAATTAAGCATTCAGTTAAATTAATGGATGTGGCATCATGCCGCCGTTGTTGCCACCAAATCAGCACAAGTGTTTGTCTTCTAAGCAACACTCATCTATATGTCGACTTGTCTATGTCATCGATCGCTGGTGGGATGTGGACGGGTTCATGGCAAGGTGCTGTGTACCGTGGAAAAGATCAATCATTCGAGTGCACATCACTGCACCCTTTTCCGATAATGCTTGTTTTATAACCGTGTTAATAAGTTTGTCTTGTGGTCATTCGCCGCAACTTGCATGCGTGCCTGCAAATATTTTAGTGATTGCGTCTCAAGAAGGACGGATTGATGTCAGAGTTTTTCTAGACATAAGTTTGCTGGAGTCCAGACTAGCGTGATTTTCAGAAGATTCGTTTTCAAAATAATGGTTGAAACACCGCTTCATGTCTGGGGATGTAAACTTTTGTTTTGTCCTTGATTGGTTAGGCTCAGCAGCGATGAAATTGCATTGTTATTTTGTTGAAGACGTTGTCTCCTTGCTGATATGTCGGCCTTTGAGGTTTGGTTTCGGCAAAAATCCTTGTTTTGACTGTTGTTGAGAGGACACAAAATCCTTCTTGAAGGTGTTAGTATGGTAAAAAAATCCACTTAATTGTGGCTGTTTATTCCATATATTGTATTTGTTTAACAGTTTTGCTAAGGGCCTGATTGGTTCCAATAAGTCACCTGACTTATAAGTCAGGTGACTTAAAACCAGTGACTTATAAGTCACGCCTGTTTGGTTGTCACCTCACTTATAAGTCACCTGAGCACACCTTCCCACCTTGTTTTTTATGTAAAAGTGATGGGACCCATGCAAAAGGTGGTGACTTATAAGTTTTAAGTTGGGATGGAGCAACTTATGACTTATAAGTTGGGTCTATTTGGTAAAATAAGTCACTTTTTACATTTTTCGACTTATAAGTTGGTGACTTATTTGAAACCAAACAGGGCCTGAAGCATATCTAGATGTGTCATAACTATTGCACATCTAAATTCAATGTCATTGATTTTACACAGAGATTCATGCAAACATTTTCTATTCTCTTTTTTCTTGTCCTTTTTAGTCTGATTGAGTCACTTAGATGTGCAATAAATAGAGCACATCTAGATGTGGCTAGACAAACCCTTTGTTTAACCGTGATTGTCTTATGTACACCACTTATTACTAATTAATGAAGATGATTGTGTGCATCGTAATGATGCTGACGCCGGATTTTAACCTAATTTTCAAAAAAGATCTACCGACGTTCATATTTTGGCACTATTGCTAATACGGCGCTTCATTTGCACATAATTGGCTGAGCATGTGCTGACGCCACATGGATGTGAACGTCGCCGCAGCAGTCACGCTATCGCCCGGACCCCGTCGAATATACAGTATTTTTCACGTACATGAGCTAGGAGGTGAGATACGCGGGGAACCCCCGAAGCTTTTCATCTACGCGGGGAACCGCTCGAGTTTTTCATCTGCGTGCGTGGTTTGGCTCCCAGTTTATCTTTTCTCTCAAAATGACTCAGCACCCAAGTCTAGTCTTGGTGGCCGGAGCACGAGCATAAACAATGGCGTGTGACTCGAGTCTGACTCTGAATCGGGGTGCACTAGCAGCGGTGGCATCCGTTGACGGGACCGACGAGGGGCCTTGGCGGCCAAGGCGCGCAGGAGCGCCAAGATTCCAGCGCAGCCGCTGGTGCTAGGAAACAACACAGGGGAACCAGCCGGCGACAAAGCAGGATAAAGAAGGCAAGAATTATGTGGCGACGCGATCGCGATCGAGGGTATACCTTAACGAGATGGGCGGCATGTGGGCTACCTCGTTGCCGCGGCGGGGCGGCGACGAGGCGCGGCGTGCGCCCGGGGCCCACCACCTGCGATGCTGTACGGTACGACTTGGGACGAGCCCCTGCGTGTGGTGTGAACTCTCAACCTTGGCGGATGCGGATGGTATACCTTCACGAGAACTTGACTGAACTTCAGAAAGCTTGGGAATGAAGGCAAATTTGCGCAAGTGTAGAGGAAGCAGAGGTCTTGTCATGCCTCATATTTCTTCTTTAGTTTTTAGCAGAATGCGTTAACATGACAAACATCATCGAGGCATACTGGGCATGTGGTTTTAAAAAAAAATCACGGGGGGAGGGGGGGGGGAGTTCCCCACCTGAATATATTTCTCATGATTGTAACCCAACAAATGTTTGATTACAAGGTGAATTACATAGGCACGTGTAGTCGTGATAGGAGATAGGAGCACCATGAGGAGGCGGCCTGTTTCTACTCTGATTTCTTGATCCTGTGCGTCCAGAGCATGAGGTCATCAATGATTCGCTTGAGGGTGAGGTGAAAATGCTATCGTGATTTTGTTGCCTGAAGGCCATAGCGTTCCTGGAGTCCCATATTTTCCAGAGAACAATGAGGAGGATGGAGTGCCATATGATCATGTCGACCTGTGGTGGCAAACGGCAGCCCCAAAGATCAGCGATGCTCTCAGAGGGTGTAAGTCCGAACCTGTGCCAGATGCGCTGAGCAAGCGGACAGTGGAGGAAGATGTGAGAGCTGTCTTCGCCATCGAACCCGCACCTTGGACATAGTGCATCAGTGATGATATGTTTGTGAAGCAGATTGCTCTTGGAGTTGAGCCGATCCCGAAAGAGGAGCCAGGCAAAGATCTTCACACGGTTAGGAACGCATGAAGACCATATGGAAACGGCATGCATGTCCTTGTCGTGGTTGGCCATGGATAGCTGGTAGGCAGCCTTAGTTGAGAAGCACAGGCCCCCATTGAGGTAGCGCACATCCCGTCCTGGTGATACCTGAAAATCCTGCAGTAGAGACAACAAAGAGCACAACTCGGAAGCAGCATTAGATGTTAGGCGATTCTGAAGGATTGATTCTAAACCGCGATTCATAACAGCAGCCACGAGCGAGAGGTGAAGTGGTATGCGAGTAGAGGCATGGGAAAAGTGCGGCAAGGGAATTTTGGTGTAGCCAGCAGTCTAACCAAAAGTAAGTACTTGTACCTGAATTTGTTATTACAAAAGAAATGGCGTGCAAAGCTGGTAGCTGTTGGTTGATGGTACGGCAGAGGAAGGACTGGCTGTTTTGTGGAGCGATGAATGCATTTGGGTGTTGAACGACGATCCAATCAAGCCACGATGTTTTTTCTGGGCGTAGGGCTTTGACAGCGAATTTCATAAGCAAACAATTATTTTGTTGGTGAAGATTTTTCAACCCCAAACCCCCCAAAATTTTTGGTTTACAAACATTTTTCCAGGCAACTAAGCATTGCGCACCAGTGCAAGTTTCCTCCGCGTCCCAGAAGAAGGCCCTACGGATGGAGTCTATTGTTTTTAGGACGCTTTTTGGGATGAGGAAGACAGACATAAAGTATACCAAGATGGAGTCAAGAACTGTCGAGAGTAGGATTAGCCTGTCTCCCTTGGATAGAATTTTGGCTTTCCATCCAGCTAAGAATTTGCGACAACGTTCGATAATAGGCATGAAGGTGTTTGGGGGGAGTCTTGTGGGTGCTAAGGGTAGCCCTAGGTAGATCTGAGGGAAGGATGAGGTGGAGCATTGCAATGTGGAGGCAATGGAGTCTGCCATTGCAGTTTGGAGGTGCATAGGTACTGGGCATGTGGTCATCCAAGACAATATTGGATGGCAACAGGTCTAATGGTCCATGACTTTTCTTTTCTTGAAAAGGGGTACGGTTAACTCCGGCATCTGCATAATTGTGGTGCACACGTCCGTTTTTAAGAGTTCAAAGTATAGTCAATACAGAAAATAAAGATCACAACCATAACCGGACTGTAATAAGGTTACATGACACATGTGCATGACCTATTAATGACTCACCAGCCAAACTGGTTGAATAAATCGGGTGCTATTGTTTCCAAACGGTTGCACACAAAAATTATATGCTCTTGAGCGTCCACATATGAAAGTAATGACCATGCAATGATTCACATTGTAGCATGTATTTGATCTGTTCACGACACAGTGGTTCCTACGATTCCAAATTGCCCACAATAAAGTACAAATGCGTTCCACCCGAAAATGCCTCTTGAGTTTCGGTTGAGTAACCACGTTACACATGTGGCAAGAAATCCAAACTATTTGAAAATAAAAAAGAGTTTTCGTTGAGTACCCGTCAACCAATACCCAAGCAGATTTGGTATACTTGTCGGAGGTGGCCCATACGCCAAATTAAAGTGGCAAACATGCACGATAGAGAAAATGGCCGCATGCATCTTTCGGATGTAGAGACCGGGGATAAGCCTCCTTTTCCACAAAAAAGCAAGATAGAGAAAATATTTTGATTTCTTTTTCTTCTTGACCATAAAAGTAACATGTTTTACAACCTCGACAGTCCCTTTTCACTAAATTATGTTTTTTTAGGGATTTTCACTAAATTATGTTTATAGAGATGAGGGGGTTGGAGGGTGATGACAAGATTGTAGGTTCTGCAAGGTGGGGAGAGAATGTAAAGGACAAACACCCCCATAGTTTTGCGGCTTGACACTCCCTCCTATGTAGATAGATGAGCTACCTCCTCTTTCCCATGTGCCACAACAAAAACTAACCATCAAAATAAAAAGCCTTGAGTACTAGAAGAAGAAGAAGAAGAAGAAGAAGAGTACTAGCATGTAGACCTAACAAATTAAGTGAATACTCAATTTGTACTCATTTTATTTCTATCTTTCCGTGCATAACCAGAGAATGAAAAATATTCCTCAGAAGTGCCAGCTTCTAGAAGCGCGTGATAAATGCCATTGAAGCCTAAGACGAGTATTTTTGAATGCGCTAGACCATCACCAGCAACATGACCGCTGCCCGGGGAGTAGTGAGGAAAAAGTTTGGAAACACCACCAAGGATAAGAATGATGTCCGCGACACTGGTGGTACCGGCATCTACCTCTCCCCCTAGCGTATTGGAAATATACCTGGGCATATTTTGGGCCTGACCAGAAAAAGCCCGGTGCTGAAAATCTAGGCCCGAGTCCGACCGCCAAGCCTGCTAAATTGGGCCCGAGCCCGAAAAAGCCCGACATGGCCCAGTCGGCCCGGCCCGACTACGGCTAAAATCTTGTTTTCTGCAAGCCCGAGCTCGACCCGATTTGCCTATCAGGCTCAATTTCCTGGCCCGGCCCAGGCTTTTCCGGCTGAGTTGGGTAGGGCCATCCGAGCCGGGCTGCCCATGGCCAGGTATAATTGGAACGTATAGATTTTTTTTTCTGAAAATGCTTTTTAATGTACCAAAGCAGAGAAAATATTTTTTTTTACATGCCACTAGCTCATGTGATGTAAAAATTATATGTGGGCCTTTTCTCGCAGGACCTCGGTATGTTAGCAGCGTAAACCCTAAAAACATTGGAATCTTTGGACGATATAAAAAGTGGCCACGCATAGCACTTGCTCCCCATTCGCATTACGTGACAGTACTAGTACATCACAAGCCAAATCATCATACGCGGCGATGCAAAGCCGCCTGCTAAGCCGCAAGGCCCGTGATCCGACTCAGATCTCTAGACGACACTGTCGCGTGGGGCCGGAGACGCTTGAGCCCACCTGCCATGAGACGGCAAGATTCTAAATTAGGCACGCCAATGAGGCGAGATGAAACCAAAAGCACCTGCCGATATTATTGGTTTGACGCGGCGAGCACGAGCCGTCCTCCCCTTTTCACCAGTTTTACGTCCATGTCGATGTCGTCGTATTTTTCTATCCGAGGCGTGCCGGGCGTGATGACCCTTGCCGAATTCTTTTAAGCCACCGTACGTTACGTTGGGTGCATCTTGCCCCTTGGGCGCCATTGACGATGGATCTCTAGCTCCTGCGCGGCTACCAAGAGCCGCTGATCTGGAATCTTTGGATCTTCTGCTCCTCTTTGTCAAACCAATGCTCCCAGATTCCAGAGTGCCGCCGTCTGATTCGCCGGCGTCGTTTTCGGCCTTGCTGGAGTGGGCTTGAATTTTCAGATTTGTAAAAGATTTTGGGTCGCATCGTTGTTTCGAACGATGATAAGACGGTATTCGTTTCTGCATCTCAATCTTTTGATTGGCGGCCGCCGAGAGTAAGACTTATAGCATTTGACGTCATCAATGACGTGTTTTGGTTAACAGCGTGACCCCTGTATATAAAAGACGGTTATCTATAAAATGGAGGCCATATGATGCGTTTTATTCAAGCTATGTTTTACTCCCTCTGTTCAATAATATAAGAACGTTTTTGACACTACATTAATGTAAAAAATGTTCTTATATTATGAGACGGAGAGTTGCCAGATGTTTACTTCTTCCGGCCCCCTTTTTTTTTGCGGGGATGCCGGGTTTCTTTTTAATACAAGTACAAAGCAGATCCCCACCTATACGCACATACACTCGCCCTAACATTGTTACCGTACAAATGGCACTTGATAAAAACCATGTCATGTGAATTACGGGTCACACATTTGTAAGGCCCTTAAAAGTAGCCACGCGATGATAAGTGTTTGTTAGTTTGTATGTACTCCCGCCGTTTATTATTATAGGATGTTTTAACATTTTTTTCCTGATTTTTATCTATACAGATACATTTTAGTGGGTTTGTTCACTAATTGCAATTCATATGTAGTCCTTATTAAAATATCTAAAATATTTTATATTTATGAATGGAGAGAGTACCTCGTTTGCACAGTCAAATACTCCTATTTTTGGAGTTAAACATTTGCGCTTGTAGGTATTCATTTCTACCCCACTTTTGCCGTGAAATTCAATAGAAAGGGTACCCGACATACTCCCTCCGTAAGGAAATAAGTATAAGAACGTTTAGATAATTAAAGTAGTGATTTAAATGTTTTTTTTTACAGAGGAACTATATACTCTTCCTAGCCAGGTCCAAAGTAATGATTTATGGTAGTACACCTGGCTGAATCCGGTGATTTTTGTCAGAGAAAACAAGAATTTATCCTCCAGGGGATTCAACCCAGATGGGATGGGAAATCAATGGAGATTCCGGTCGATATCATGCACAACATTTATTTACTAGACGCATACTCCTCTGGTAGTATTCCCTCCGTCCGCGAATAAGTGTACATCTACTCCCTCCGTCACGGTTTAGAAGGCGCACTTGTAAATTCTCTGGGACCTAGGTGGTTATCTATTGGTTGTGAGATGGGCTAAAAAAAATAGCATTCACACTACGCATGCATGTAGAAATAGTATATCGGAGTACTAATTAGCTACTATAAATAAATGCAATAAGTCTGGATACATCTATTTTGCCCATAGGTAATTCCGGACGGATGACAGTACACCTGGTTGATTCAGTCGATATTTGTCAGAGAAAACAATAATTCATCCTCTAGGGGATACAACCCAGATGGGATGGGAAATCAATGGGGATTCCGGTCGATATCATGCACAACATTTATTTACTAGACGCATACTCCTCCGGTAGTATCTCTCTCGTACTATATACTTGCAAAAATGCTGCAAGTGGCAGTTGGTAGGCCCAACTGATTAGGTGGTGATCATTACAGCGAAACCAGTTAAACAATCCCCTGAAAAGAAAACTAAACAAAGCATATGTGGCGTTGCGTCGCCGTGGTTTGTGAGGAATCTGCATCAGGCCGGGTCAGTTTAGTTTCCCGGCGGTTTGACCTGGCCGGTTCGCATTGATTAAGCCTCTCATTAGTTAAGTACCAGGCCATTACCAGATCAGACCAACTAAGCACTCTCTTAAAGTATGGTATGTGGCAACATGGCGCCGTTGATGCGATCGAATCGGCACGACGTTTTTATTTTTCAGTTCTGTTCTTGCAAGCAATTGTTGTCATCTGGACGCTTCTGACTTGTCAATGTCGACATCTGTTGTGAGACGTGGACAGGTACATGGCAAAGTGCGGTGCACCGTGGACATGATCAATCGGTTTACCATCATACTCTCATTGCGCAAGGCAAACGATGCGGTGTTCTATCTATAACCATGCCTACGGGTTTGTCAACTCAAATCGTAAAGTTCATTATCATACGCCAAATTCACTAACCGGCAGGCCAGGCCGCCAGGTATCTCCTGGTCAACTTCTCTAAAATAGTCAGATAGTACATCTTTTCATTTTGTGTAAATGTCAAAACCTATCTGGGAGTTCAACTGACCCCACATCTTGCACAATACTACATTTCTTTTTGGTAGAATGCAACGACAATAGATCTACTAGCAGTTGAAGCTAGGAGCAGGGTCTATGCTCACAAACTCATGACCTGTGCGCCGTAGTATAATTTATCTCTACGCGAACATAATTCTAGCTAGGCCGGCGGGCAGGTGATATGTGCCGAGGCTCCCCTGACGTACTGCAGGGTACAGTTGGGCCGCTGGCATGTGGGCCCGAAAGCAAGTTGGCCCACCCGTCAGCGGCCCAACTGTACCCTGCAGTACGTCAGGGGAGCCTCGTCCAGTGATATGTGGGGAACCGCTCGAGCTTTTCTTATGTGTTTGCCGAAAAGTACATATGTGCGTGCGTGGCTCGATGCGGACGGGTATGGTCCCCTGCAGGCACATCGCCACCCAAGTTGGCGTATAATATAAAATGACACAGTATTATACAACAAACAAGTAAACAATGTCGTGTGACTTGAGAATCGACTCTGAATCGGGTTACACTAGCAGGGGTGGAATCCGTTGACGGGCCGAGGGATCTTGGTGGCGATGATAAACCACACTAGAGTATGAACCTTTCTAGAGTATTTGTTTTTTTCTTGCATGAGGAATAGCACATCCACGATCGTCACAATTCATATGAATCACCCTTAGTATGTACTAATATTTGAAGACTTAATAGAAGAGGCGCTTTGTGGCACGTACGAGCGGTGATTTTTCTTTTGTACTTTCAGTTTTAAATCTTTTGTATCTATTGAGCCGATTGTCTAAATTATATTTTCTCTGTATACTCATGTTCTTTGTAACGAGGACTTTCAAATAAGACCATTTGTAAAACGTATTGACAAGTTCCTAAAACTTCACCAAGTTTCAAATATTAATAGGAAAGAACAACAAATCAGGATGTTTCATAAACTAAACTTAAAATTTGGTGCGCCCTTCGTGTGGAATCCAACGACTTTGTGGATCACAAATCAATCATGCAGCCATGCAGGTGCATGCCCCTCAAATTTCTTGACTAGATAGACGACACACAAACTTAGGGCCCGTTCGGACTCCCTCCGCTCCGCGGCTCCGCGTCGGAGCGGAGTGGCGATCCAGTTATAAATCGGGGAGCTGGTAAAAGGGTGCTCCGCCCGCTCCACGGAGAGCCGCTGAACAGGCACTTAGATTTGTCACATGCTTGTCTTCATTTTATTTGTATCGTTTTCTCATTCAGACAATCTAATTTCTTTCAAATTTGAACATTCAGCACAGAAAGCAGACGGAAAAGGCTTTTTCACGAGCGCATGTCGCAACACACAATTGACTCATGGCGTTGAGTTGTTCCTAATCATTAGCCTTCCCACTGATTTTACACGGAGTTTCTTAATCCCAATTTTATGTGGGGTCCACTCTAATCTCTCTCCCCCTGATTTTAAGTGCAGGGTGGCTGCATGCATGCAAAGGAAAAAAATGAAAAGAAAAAAAGGAAACAACACATGTAGGCAGTTCAATCTGAAATCTTACGTCGGTCGGAAACCGAGCGCTAGCGTGCCCGCACGCGAATTAGGAGCACCCAAAGCTGATATGCATACAGTTTCTAACAGGTTGCATTACTACAAAAGCATTTAAACGACGACATGTAGAAATCACAAGTTGTCGCGTAGGTGCACCCTCCCCTCCTCCTCCAGTGTAATTGTTGTCCCCTACTCCTTCGACATGTGCATTGTCCCGTCCGTCGAGGTTCGTGGAACGTAAGATCATTAGTCACGCCTTCTTCCAAAATTCTCCCAACACTAGATCCATTTGCTTCGGATCCAATGCGATTTGAACCGATTCTGTTTGTCTATGCTTTCAGTTCCCGACCAATCCTCCTGAATTTTGAGCCTACCTGCCTCCATGCATGTTCATCTGAATTTAGAGCCTAAGTGCATCCATCTGTTCCTGACGCCATCAGCTCTCGTGCATATTATCTTATCTCACCTTTTTCTCTTGGTTTTTCTTTTCTTCCATCTCTAGCTTCTCTTGATTCCTCTTTCGGCTAACTTGCTTGTTTCCATCAATTCATCAAAAAAAATCACCACCTCCACTGCTCCTTCTATTGAGCTTCTTTTTTCCTCTCTTTCCCCCGTCAGGTCGATCAGTGATAGACACTACACTGGGACTTCTAGGCACTTTTCTATTTCATATCTAGGACCATCATTGTATTCACTGTCGTCCATCTACAGAGACGAATTGTTGCACTTCTCAGTTTTTGGACTACCATCTTTGTTTCTCGACTTCCACTTGTCGTGGCTATCCAACAAATTTGTCCAATGTTGGAGACACTCGGCCTCCGGCTTAGACATTGGCCGGTACCTCTCTAGGGCTATGTTATCCTAAAACAAGCAAATGCTCAAACTGATGAGAATGCTCAAAGTAATGCAAATGTGGTAATTAAACATAACATAATTGCTTACATATAGGTAGATGGCGACACCGCTGGGAGGAGCGTGCTTCTCTTGCTCCAAACAAACCGACCAATGCACATCTCTTGAATCGTACCCCTTCGGTTTGTGAGAGATTTGAGAGTACAGTACGTTCTTCATATAGGATGATGTTTGAAACGCTCCATTACCATCTTCCTGCATGAGATTTGACATCCGTTAAACATTTTTTAAATACACGATCAACAGCTTTCAAAATACATGTTGAACATTTGCAAAATGCACATTGAACAGTTTTTGTCTAATGCACAGTTAACGATTTTGAGTACACATTTGAACAATTTTCAACAATTTTATAAAAAAAATATAAGCATGCAAACATATTTCTTATTGTTGCAACATTTATTATAAATATGTTGAAACATTTATATGTTATGAGCACTTTTTAAAACTTGTGCAAACAAACTTTTACATTTCATATTTTTTCTATAAATGTGATAAAACATATTTTAAATGTGCGAACATTCTACAAATACACGCCAAATACTTTGCAAGCACACCTTAAACATTTCTTTAAAATTAGTATTTTCATGTGTTATTGAAAATTTAGATTACATGGTGAACATTTTTTCAATACCACATCGTTCTTTAAGTAGCGGTGAGCTTTTTTAAGTACACCGTAAACATTTTTTATACAAAATCATAATTTTTTAATCTCATGATGAATTTTTTTGAACATACTGAGCATTTTTTTATAGATTATAAAATAATATATTTTCCAAAATCAAGGGGTACATTTCTAATTATTTTCTAAAATTAGAGTAAGAAAACAGAAACAAGAAACTTCAAAAGAAAAAAATCGAAGCAGGAAAAAATATGTGTACGTAGTTTCCTTGAGGAGTGCGCACTTCTCATGAGACTTTGAAAAAAACTGTTTCTACAATGTAAAACTATATTCGTGTAATTTTGAAAATAATTTCTTGAAATAAACAACTGTTCACATGTTTCAAAAATTATGTCTGAGACTTTTCGTAAAAAAATTATATATTTGTAATAATTTTACAATGTAAAAAAAGTCACATAATTTTAGATATAATTAGTCCCATTTCAAAAATGCTTAAGTATATTTAGAAAAATGTTAACAAGAAAACAAATGTTTGAACTGTATTAGGAAAAATTATTCATCAAATATTCGAGAAAACTTCAACCTGTATAAAAAATATGTTCCACATGTACACTGAAAATGTATAACTTGTGTTTAATAAACTCGACATGTTTGGAAAATAAGGACAACGTGATAATGAGACAAGGGAAATTAAAAACTGAGAAAACACCGAAACAAAGAAGAAAAAACCATGGGGAACCTTTCCAAGTCGGCCAATACAGGGGGAAGGTTCCGCGAACAGCTTCTCGCGATCCTTCCTAAAACACTTGACTCCATAAGACCACGCAACAATCTGAGCAAGAGTCAAGGCGGGGCCGTTAGAGCTATTCGCTTCAGGCCGATCCTATCGGTGCGCGGATCACTGGTTAGTGACCAGGCGCATCCTCCTACGGAGTACTTGACACGTACACATTTTGGGCCGGCCCAACAAGTCCTTTCCGGTTTGGGACGGTTCTCGAACCATGCCAGACCATTTTTTACTTTTTCTTTTTTCTTTCGGGTTGTTCTACTTTTTTCTCTTCCTTTATTTCCTTTATTTGTATTTTTTAATTTTTACTTTTTTCATTTTTCTCTTGATTTGTTAATTTTCATTTATACATTTGTATTCTACAAACATTTCTTAAATTTGTGAAGTTTTATAGACATTGTGAACGTTTTTCTCAGATTGTGAAAATTTTGCGTTTTTCTCAAATATTTGTCTATGAAATTGTGAACATTTTTCAAATTTGCAATTGTCTTCATGGACATATTTTTCGTAATTATGAAGAATTTCTTAAATCTCATGTCATTTTTGAATTGACGATCATTTTTGAAATTTGGAAATAATTTTACAAATTCATGAAATTTTGGTTTATCAAACATTTTTTTTTGGAATACATGATCTTTTTCTGTAATTAAATCAAATAGTTTTATTTGCGAACTATTTTTGAATCGATGAGCTTTTTTGCATTTCATAATAAATCTTTGATTTTTATTAACATTTTAAGAAAAATCGTGAACATTTTTTTAATACACAGAAGAAATTTCAAACTCAAACATTTTTTGAATACGCGAACATTTTTTTTTTGCAAAGTCAAGAACATATCATGATTTCTCAAACCTTATTCAAAATTCATATTTTTATAGAAATTTGGAGCTCTTTTGAAATCTTGAATTTCTTTACCAAACAAAAAGGAAAAAAATAGAAAATACAAAAAAAATACAAAATCGAAAAAATCGGGACTGGCCTGCCCCACGTATGGGCTAGCCCAAGGGGGTCACTGGAGAAGGAGGAGGGTGTGCGTTGGCTCGATGGCCAGCGCATACGCGCCAAATAAGAGAACAACTATTTGGCGAGCGCTCCTTCGGGAACCTCCCAACGATCACTTGGGGTGGGCTGAGAGTACGCGAAGTAGCGCGCTCTCACCCGCCGCCATGTGCCACGCTCTCGGCATTCCCTTCGGATTATTTTTTTATTTTTCCGCACATGTTTTTGGCTTTTTAAAAAGTTTTTTTTCGAGTTTTTTTGACTTTTCAATTTTTCACCGGTCTTTCCTCGCTTTTCGACAAATTTATTTTTTAAAATTTTCACGAAAAAACGCATTTTCCTTTTTTTTTCTTTCGTGAGAGGCACGGCTTTGCTTCCACGAGAGGCACGGCCATGGCTCTTGAAAACAAAAAAAAACATGTTTTTTCTTTCTCGAGAGGCACGGTTTTGCTTCTGCAAGATGCACGGCCGTGCCTCTCGTATATGAAAAAAAAATGTTTTTTGCTTTTTTCTTTTTCCATGAGAGGCACGGTTTTGCTTCCGCAAGAGGCACGACCATGCGTGTCGGAAATGGAAAAAAAATGTGTTTTCTATTCTTCCGCAAGAGGCACGACCATGAGAGGCATGGTTTTTCTTCCGCGAGACCTCTCGAAAGCGGGGGAAAAATATGTTTTTCTTTTCCTTTCGTGAGAGGCACGGATTTGCTTCCGCAAGAGGCACAGACGTGCCTTTCGGAAACACCTTCCAGAAAAGGAAAATAAGTGCTCTCTGTTCACGTCCGTTTTTTTCGTGAAAAAAAGTTTGTCAAAACGTATCGACAAGGGATCTAATTTTGAAGATCTCGACGCGATGAATCCAACGTGAAAACGGGTCGAAATTTGGACGTATGGTTTTGGAGACAAAACATTTTGAATAAACAGATCTACGAAAAAAAGGAAAATCTCCCAGGTTGTCGCAACCTGTGGAGGTGAGGGTGATCTTTGAAAGGAGTACTCATCAATTAGTGATTTCGGCTAAATAGCCCTGGCCGGCTGATTTTTTTTGGTGGAGTTAGAACACCGAGCCGGCCCGTTCTTAGCGTTATTTTCGTACGCCGGATTTATCATTTTTTTAATTTTCTATGGGTTTCATTTGTTTTTTAGATTTTCAACTGTTTTCCATAGTTTTTCATCATTGTTGTCTTTTCTGTTCCCTTTTCTTTGGTTTCTTCTTTTCCTTTTGGTTTTCAATGGTTTTCCTAGTTTTTCATCTGTTTCTTTGTTTCTTACTCGGTTTTCATTGTTTACCCTCTTTTGCATTGGGTTTATTGGATTTTTTTATCTTATTTTATTTTTTCATCGTTTTACTTTAATTTTCTTTGTTTCTTTCTTTGTTTCTTTTAATTTTCAACACATGTGGAAGTTTTTCATTGCATAATGTATATTTTTGGTGTACACATGAAACATCTTTTAGATATGTGTAGAAAAATTTCAGGCACATGATATATATTTTTCTTAAATACATGTTTTGAACACGTTTTTTGAATACATGGCCAATGTTTTTTAATGCACATTGAACATGTTTTTGTGTCAATAAACATTTTTCTCACGCAATTTATTTATTTTGTATACATCAGGAACATTTTTATATACATGTTAATAAAAACTAAATACAGAATCAAATTAAAAAAAAATAGTTTGTCTAGTTTTATTTAATGTATGTTTTACTTTTCTTATACATCAAGAAATGTACTTAATACATGTTTGTATCCATGAGAAATATTTTTTTCATATACATTGTCTATTTTTATACATGTTTTGTATACATAAGAAACATTTTCTTATACACATTTAATATTTTTTATAATGCTTGATTAATATCCTTTAAATACATGATAAATATATTTCTATTGATTGATTAACATTTTCTATATATAGGATCAACTTTTTGTAGTCAACAAATTATACTTTTTCTATAGAATTCCCGTATGCATGAGAAACATCTTTCCTATACACATTTAACATTTTTTAAATGCTTGATTAACATTTTCAACTGTTTTGTAAAAAGTGATTTTTGTAATATACTTAGGTATGCAGAATATTTGGAACTGAAAGAAAAGTAAAAAAAGGAAGAAAAAAGAAAAACCAAAAACATGAAAAGAAAACAGAAAAAAAAGAGGTTCTGGCTTCCCGCGTGCTGGGCTAGCCAAGACTCATGCTCGCCCAGGTGTTTCTCGTTATAATGCAGACATAGGTACGCCCAAGTTCATCTAAAAAAAAGGTACGCCCAGGTAGGGTTTCATCTCGTAATAAGCCAGATGTGGCCCCTGCGCCTAACCTAAGCCTAATCCAGGTAGGGTTTCATCTTTAAAATGTTTCAAAATAATAAAATAGATGTAAAATTTACATCATCAAAAATCACCTGACTATAATAAATGAGGTAGAAACTGTTAACTCCGAACTTAACTGTCGAAACTGAAATTTACTGTGAAATCTGAGTGTTACTGTCGAAACCGAATGCAATGGTAGCAGAGAGGCACTTGACATGTAGTTTAAGAAGGGTCTGCAGTTCATCTTCAACCTGCACCCCCTTGAGCCGCTAGCCACCACCGGCCGAACCGCCGCCCCCCGCGCCGCCTCGCCGCCCCGAAACAACTCCCCACCGCCGGTCCGCCGCCGCCTCGGCCAGCCCTCTAGCCCTCCCCCCGCCCGCGCCGAGCTTTTTCTCCGGCGATCCCCACACCACTGCCCCCCCATCGCCCCACCCTGAACCCTAAGATAAATAGTGCAGTACCTCTCCGGCGAGCCCCTTCCTCGCTGCGGGTGGTTCTTCCTTAACTCCGGCGAGCCTCCCCATCCCCTGAAAATCGACTGACCCAAAAGTCGATTCAGTCAACTAAAGTGTTGCTAAATCGAAGCAGAGCAGCAGCATGAGCGAGGGGGAGAGCAGCAGCAGCAGCAGCGCGAGCAAGCGAGCGAGAGCCGGAGCAGCAGCAGATCCGGCTGGTATGGACACGCTGCCGAAGGGGCCTCACATCGGGGAGAGCCGCCATGGAGATGTCGCTTGCGGCGCCGGCTTCGAGGTAGCCGCTCCATAGGGGTGCGGGATGGAGCACCGTCAGCGCCGAGAGGTCAAGTTAAGGAGAAGGTGCGATGCGATGAGTGTACAACCTCTATGGTGGCGCCGAGTAGGCCTCGGCTTCGTCCGAGGAGTTGGTGAGGATGTTGCGGTTCCGGTGGAGCAGGTTAAGGCGGCACTGTGGGGATGGATCAGCCGCGATAGACGAGGCGATCGTCGGAGCAGCTCCTTGGAGGTGGAGGACGGGGCGGCTGAACCGGCGGGACGACGAGATGGACGACGGATCCTCATCTGTGGAGGTGGATGAGGGACGTCAAGCTGTTGCGGTGGACGACGTCGTCGGAGAAGAGGCTCCGGCTGGGCAGTGGTGAGGTGGCGGACGAAGGAGGGTGGGGTTTCGCGGCCGGAGCGGAGAGGTTATGGCGGCTTGGGATTTCGAATGGCGAAAAGGAGGTGATGGGAGGGGAACTATGACTTAGGGATGCGCTTGTCCAAAATGTAAGGTGTGTTACAAAGTACCCCCACCGATTTGAACTAGCGGCCCTTTCGGCTCAGGTTTAGAAGGGGGATTTCGCGTGTTGGGATTTGGCAGCTGAATGGAGTTTTCGCGCGCGTTTTAATTTTGGGATAGCAAGGCGCCAGTTTTGGGAGCACGATATCTGATTTTTTGGAATATTACAAGGCGCGGGTTGAACTTTAGGGACAAGCCTAACGTGTAATATTATACTTGTACGTACCAATTCAATTCGCACTTCCTTCAACGAAAATAAAACGAAAAAAAATAAAACTATTCACACCACACAAAGAGAGAGTCTTGTCCCATTTTACTATACAAATGCTATTCAAAGCTACTCATACCAACATGTTATGTCCAATTAATTTTTTTCATTGGCTGTCTAATGCATGTAACCTACTCATATCAACATTTTAGTACATTCCAAATGTCTATATTACCGTTGCAATTCGAACTAAATTTGAATTCGTTTCTCTATTTCAATAAGAATCTACAATCATGATTATTGCCAACTTCAACCATCATTCGTGTATTACCTTAACAACGCACCACATGATTACTATAGAGATAGATATGAACTATGTGTACTATATGAATTCGAATTCAATTTTTTGAATACACTTGATGTTAATTCCAAATAATAGTACATTTGATGTACTAACTATATATTCATAATCTAAACCATGTTCCATACGTACACCGTGTTTATCACACAAAGTATAGTGCCTCACTCCCTACATTAGGACAAGTATTTAGCCCTGAGCTGCAAAAGCCACACATTAGCCCAAATTATAATAAATGTTCTACATTATGATATCTTCTTCAAGTATCTGTATCGACCTTTTAATAATGAATTATGATATTTGTTCGTCTTTTACACCTTCACGATCCTCTTCTCTTTGTTGCTAGCTAGCGCTAACTTTCTATCGTGCATGTGCACACCCGCCCCCCTCTCACCCTCCCTTAGCGTCCCTTCCATCACGCACGTTGGTTATTTCTCTTTAGGTCGTTCACCCGTGGTGTGTGTAGGCCCCCCGGCTCCTTCTTTCCGGCGCACACCGGTCGATATACGTCTCTAGCCAAGTGTGCCTACCACAAACACGTACTTCCCCTCTTCTCTTCTCACCGTCCATGCCCCCCTATGTCCAATACGGTTCCATGCAGGTGCACACTCCCACCCCTCTTTTCATCGATCTCATACTCGCACACTCCTCCCCCCTCGACATGGTAGGCCTCTCGCACCACCACCTAGCCGCACCCCTCTCCCCCTGTCTGTCTCTCTGGACCTTATTTGCTTCTAACACATGCATGCATGTATACGTACCGATCTCCCTACATATAGCCAGGTCGACTATAATTCGTTTTCCTCACGCACTGATAGACTTACCTCACTAGTTATGTCTCTCCCTTTCTCGGACACTCGACGGTTGATCTTCCTATGTAGTTACGTATGCTTACCACAACCATATCGTCTTCCCTCATCATCCTTGCATACCTCCTGACCCGTCTCTCACACGCACGTGCATAGACAGACAGACATCCCCCGCCCTCTCTTATTAAGGGACAATTGCATTTTTACCCCTAGTTGGTTCCTACCCACGGGTTTTGCCCTTACTTTTTGAGCTTGCTCAGTTTTGCCCTTACTTTTTCCGTCGAGGTCCCTCGAATGCCCTTTGACCGTTTGACCAAAACTTTGAAAATTCATAACTAATTCATATGAACTCAGAAAAATGCAAATAAGATATCAAAATGTTCAGATAAACATTACTTTTGTGTGCATATCATTTGCATTCAGGACAAAAGCACCCTTTAAACTACCTGAGGTAATTAATGTTATTAACATTATTAAAAATAAAAAGGTATAAAAATATTTTTTTCATGAATAAAATTACATGCAAATGTAGGTGATGTTTTCTGAACATCCAGATATCTTATTTGCATTTTTTTGAGTTCGTATCATCTTGCTAAGAATGTTCTAACGACTTTGACCATTATTTGGAAACTTCATAACAAGTTGATACGAACTCAGAAAAATGTAAATAAGATATCAGGATGTTCAGAAAACATCACCTACATTTGCATGTAATTTTTATTCATGAAAAAAAAATATTGTTTATACCTTTTTATTTTTAATAATGTTAATAACATTAATTAACTCAAGTAGTTGAAAGGGTGCGTTTGTCCTGAATGCAAATGATATGCACATAAAGGTAATGTTTATCTGAACATTTTTATATCTTATTTGCATTTTTCTGAGTTCATAAGAATTAGTTATGAATTTTCAAAGTCTTGGTCAAACGGTCAAAGGGCATTCGAGGGACCTCGACGGAAAAAGTAAGGGCAAAACTGAGCAAGCTCAAAAAGTAAGGGCAAAACCCGTGGGTAGGAACCAACTAGGGGTAAAAATGCAATTTCCCCTATTGATATTGCACTCGTACCCTCCGTTTGTCTAGCAGGCCTCTCCCACCATTTGTGAGACGCCACTCCACCACCAACCCTCCGACGCTCTACCTTTGTCTTTCTCCCAACCTTATTCCTCCGCTACACATATCCATGGACGCCGATCGATCTCCCTCAATACATAGCTACGTCCCTCTCCTTCCCCACACATACACTAGTCGATCGGTCTCTTCCCCCGCCACACACACACCGATAGTCGAACGTTGTAGGTAGGTATCCATGCCACAGAGAAAAACTGCACCTCTGCCCTCTCAAATTCTAGTAGGCCAGCTGCCCTGTATCTTTGACGTGGGCAAACACAAATTCTATGGCACTCTTTATCGATCGCACAGCCACACACTTCATCGCTGTTTTTGATTCTATTGATATCTCACGTCCATGACTCTGTTTCACACACATTGCATATGTTATGTTTTTTTGTTTGAGATATCATCGACACATTGCCTCTGTTTCGCACAAACCATCTCTGTCGAACCCACCCACGTACGTACCTGCAACTAAAGAAGAGGTGCACACAGGATGCACGTACTCACGTCTCGTTCCCGGCCACACCCGCGTGGGTACACGGTGGAGTTCATTCCTGTACGAAAAGGCAGCCAAGTGATAATTTGACGCGTGTAGCAGTTGTTTACTCGAAGGAGGGTTGGGTACCATGCCTAGACGGAACAAAGTTCGACTTGACGCATTAGTATTAAATAAAGTCATATATTCCTCAATGGCACGTACAGAATATAAAACGATTGCCGTGGGGAAAATGGAAAAATCCGCTCCACTATATAGAACGGAGCCTGCCTGCCGAGGTTTGTCTCTCGTCACACCATCCCACACAAGGCGGCGGTGGCCTCTCTCTCTCACCATTGGTCAGTGATCCGGCCGCATCCCGTCCGCCGGCGAAAAGGGAGGATGTGCTCCGTTCGACGGCATTGAGGCAACACTCCCGATTTGCGGTACCCGCCGTTCTCTCTGACCAAGCTCCGGCGTGGTAGGGCCTTCGCCACTTGCTCACTACCGCAGTATGGGCTGATCCCGTCCGCCGACGCCCTCCTAGTAACATCCCGGTGACCCTCAGGTACAGCTTCCTCCGGCCTTGCTCCACTGCCCATCTTCCCGCGTTGCTGCATGTGGATCTTCTTTAGTTGTTTGCTTAAAATATATCTCGGCCGGTGTACTTTCTGTTGGGTAACGTAGCAGAAATTCAAAATTTTCCTACGTGTCACCAAGATCTATCTATGGAGAAACCAGCAACGAGGGGAAGGAGAGTGCATCTACATACCCTTGTAGATCGCTAAGCGGAAGCGTTCAAGTGAACGGGGTTGATGGAGTCGTACTCGTCGTGATTCAGATCACCGATGATCCTAGTGCCGAACGGACGGCACCTCCGCGTTCAACACACGTACAGCCCGATGACGTCTCCCATGCCTTGATCCAGCAACGAGAGAGGGATAGGTTGAGGAAGACTCCATCCAGCATCAGCACAACGGCGTGGTGATGATGGAGGAGCGTGGCAATCCAGCAGGGCTTCGCCAAGCACCGCGAGAGAGGAGAAGAACTTGGGAGAGGGAGGGGCTGCACCAAAGGCAAAAGGTGTGTCTCAAGAGGCCCTCTACCACCACTATATATAGGGATCCCAAGGGGGGGGGTGCGCCAGCCCTAGGAGATCCAATCTCCTAGGGGGCGGCGGCCAGGGGAGGATTCCCTCCCCCCCAAGGCACCTAGGAGGTGCCTTACCCCCTTGGGGCTCTTCCTTTAGGGTTCCCCCTTCTCCCTAGGCGCATGGGCCTTAGGGGAAGTGGCGCCCCAGCCCACTTTGGGCTGGATCCCTTCCTACTTCAGCCCATGGGACCCTCTGGGATAGGTGGCCCCACCCGGTGGGCCCCCGGGACCCCTCCGGTGGTCCCGATACAATACCGATGACCCCGAAACTTGTCCCGATGGCCGAAATAGGACTTCCTATATATAAATCTTTAC
The DNA here is from genome assembly GCA_032464435.1 of Aegilops umbellulata. Lineage (NCBI taxonomy): Eukaryota > Viridiplantae > Streptophyta > Magnoliopsida > Poales > Poaceae > Aegilops > Aegilops umbellulata. The sequence goes on along the minus strand of CP136059.1, from coordinate 223,433,067 downwards.
CTCCGGACCATTCCGGAACTCCTTGTGACGTTCGGGATCTCATCCGGGACTCCGAACAACATTCGGTAGCCACATACAAGCTTCCTTTATAACCCTAGCGTCATCGAACCTTAAGTGTGTAGACCCTACGGGTTCGGGAGACATGCAGACATGACCGTGATGTTCTCCGGTCAATAACCAACAGCGGGATCTGGATACCCATGTTGGCTCCCACATGTTCCACGATGATCTCATCGGATGAACCACGATGTCAAGGACTTAATCAATCCCGTATACAATTCCCTTTGTCTATCGGTACGATACTTGCCCGAGATTCGATCGTCGGTATCCCAATACCTTGTTCAATCTCGTTACCGGCAAGTCTCTTTACTCATTCGGTAACACATCATCCCGTGATCAACTCCTTGATCACATTGTGCACATTATGATGATGTCCTACCGAGTGGGCCCAGAGATACCTCTCCGTCACACGGAGTGACAAATCCCAGTCTCGATTCGTGCAACCCAACAGACACTTTCGGAGATACCCGTAGTGTACCTTTATAGCCACCCAGTTACGTTGTGACGTTTGGCACACCCAAAGCATTCCTACGGTATCCGGGAGTTGCACAATCTCATGGTCTAAGGAAATGATACTTGACATTAGAAAAGCTTTAGCATACGAACTACATGATCTTGTGCTAGGCTTAGGATTGGGTCTTGTCCATCACATCATTCTCCTAATGATGTGATCCCGTTATCAATGACATCCAATGTCCATGGTCAGGAAACCGTAACCATCTATTGATCAACGAGCTAGTCAACTAGAGGCTTACTAGGGACATGGTGTTGTCTATGTATCCACACATGTATCTGAGTTTCCTATCAATACAATTCTAGCATGGATAATAAACGATTATCATGAACAAGGAAATATAATAATAATCAATTTATTATTGCCTCTAGGGCATATTTCCAACAGTCTCCCACTTGCACTAGAGTCAATAATCCAGTTCACATCGATATGTGATTGCAATGATTCCAACACCCAAGGTCACATCCCCATGTGACTAATACCCAAAGAGTTTACTAGAGTCAATAATCTAGTTCACATTACTATGTGATTAACACTCAATGAGTTTTTGGTTTGATCATGTTATGCTTGTGAGAGATGTTATAGTCAACGGGTCTGAACCTTTCAGATCCGTGTGTGCTTTACAAATCTCTGTGTCATCTCCTAGATGCAGTTACCACGCTCTATTTGGAGCTATTCCAAATAACTGTTCTACTACACGAATCCAATTTACTACTTAGAATAATCTGAATCAGTGTCAAAGTTTGCATCGACGTAACCCTTTACGACGAACTCTTTTACCACCTCCATAATCGAGAAAATTCCTTAGTCTACTAGTTACTAAGGATAACTTTGACCGTTGTCCTGTGATCCATTTTCTAGATCACACTTGTACCCCTTGACTGACTCATGGTTTGGCACACTTTAGATGCGGTACACAGCATAGCATACTTTAGAGCCTATGTCTGAAGCATAGGGGGCGACCTTCGTCCTTTCTCTCTATTCTGCCGTGGTCATGTCTTGAGTCTTGCTCAATACTCACACCTTGTAACACAGCCGAGAACTCCTTCTTTGCTGATCTATTTTGAATTCCTTCAAAATCTTGTCACGGTATGTATTCATTTGAAAGTACTATTAAGCGATCTTGATCTATCCTTATAGATCTTGATGCTCAATGTTCAAGTAGCTTAATCCAGGTTTTCCATTGAAAACACTCTTCAAATAACCCTATATGCTTTCCAGAAATTCTACATCATTTCTGATCAACAATATGTCAACAACATATACTTGTCAGAAATTCTATAGTGCTCCCACTCACTTCTTTGGAATTACAAGTTTCTCATAAACTTTGTATAAACCTAAAATCTTTGATCAACTCATCAAAGTGTACATTCCAACTCCGAGATGCTTACTCCAGTCCTTAGAAGGATTGCTGGAGCTTTGCATACTTATTAGCATCTTTCAGGATTGACAAAACCTTCTGGCTGTATCACATACAACCTTTCCTCAAGAAAACCGTCGAGGAAACAATGTTTTTGACATCCTATCTGCATAATTTCATAAATAATGCAGTAATCGCTAACATAATTCAAACAGACTTTTAGCATTGCTACGGGTGAGAAAGTCTCATCGTAGTCAACTCCTTGAACTTGTCGGAAAACATTTTAATGACAAGTCGAGCTTTCTTAATGGTGACATTTACCATCATTGTCCGTCTTCCTTTTAAAATCCATATGTACCTAACAGTCTTACGACCATCAAGTAGTTCTTCCAAAGTCTACACTTTGTTTTCATATATGGATCCTCTCTCGGATTATATGGCCTCGAGCCATTCATCGGAATCCGGGCCCACCATCGCTTCTCCATAGCTCGTAGGTTCATTGTTGTCTAGCAACATGACTTCCAAGACAGGATTACGTACCACTCTGAAGTAGTACGCATCCTTGTCATCCTACGAGGTTTGGGAGTGACTTGATCCAAAGTCTCATGATCACTATCATAAGCTTCCACTTCAATTGGTGTAGGTGCCACAGGAACAATTCCTGGGCCTTGCTACACACTAGTTGAAGTGACGGTTCAATAACCTCATCAAGTCTCCACCATCCTCCCACTCAATTCTTTCGAGAGAAACTTTTCCTCGAGAAAGGACCCGATTCTAGAAACAATCCCTATTGCTTTCGGATCTGAGACAGGAGGTATACCCAACTGTTTTGAGTGTCCTATGAAGATGCATTTATCCGCTTTGGGTTCGAGCTTATCAGCCTGAAACTTTTTCACATAAGCGTCGTGACCCCAAACTTTTAAGAAATGACAGCTTAGGTTTCTTTAAACCATAGTTCATACGGTGTCATCTCATCGGAATTACATGGTGCCCTTATTTAAAGTGAGTGCGGTTGTCTCTAATGCCTAACCCATGAACGATAGTGGTAATTCGATAAGAGACATCATGGTATGCATCATATCCAATAGGGTGCAGTTATGATGTTCGGACACACCATCACACTATGGTGTTCCAGGCGGTACTAGTCGTGAAATAATTTCCACAATGTCTCAATTGTGTACCAAACTCGCAACTCAGATATTCATCTCTATGATCATATCATAGATATTTTATCCTCTTGTCACGACGATATTCAACTTCACTCTGAAATTACTTGAACCATTCAATAATTCAGACTTGTGTTTCATCAAGTAAATATGCTCAGTATCTACTCAAATCATCTGTGAAGTAAGAGCATAACGATATCCACTGCGTGCCTCAGCACTCATTGGACTACACACATCAAAATGTGTTACTTCCAACAAGTTGCTTTCTTGTTCCATTTTACTGAAACCGAAGCTTTCAGTCATCTTGCCCATGTGGTATGATTTGCATATCTCAAGTGATTCAAAATCAAGTGAGTCCGAACGGTCCATCTGCATGGAGTTTCTTCATGCGTATATACCAACAGACATGGTTCACATGTCTCAATCTTTTCAGAAATGAGTGAGTTCAAAGATCCATCAACATGGAGCTTCTTCATGCGTTTTATACCAATATGACTTACATGGCAGTGCCACAAGTAGGTGGTACTATCATTACTATCTTATATCTTTTGGCATGAACATGTGTATCACTATGATCGAGATTCAATAAACCATTCATTTTAGGTGCAAGACCATTGAAGGTATTATTCAAATAAATAGAGTAACCATTATTCTCCTTAAATGAATAACCGTATTGCGATAGACATAATCCAATCATGTCTATGCTCAACGCAAACACCAAATAACAATTATTTAGGTTTAACACCAATCTCGATGGTAGAGGGAGCGTGTGATGCTTGATCACATCAACCTTTGAAACATTTCCAACACATCTCGTCAGCTCACCTTTAGCTAGTCTCCGTTTATTTCGTAGCTTTTATTTTGAGTTACTAACACTTAGCAACCGAACCGGTATCTAATACCCTGATGCTACTAGGAGTACTAGTAAAGTACACATTCACATAATGTATATCCAATATACTTCTACCGACAGCCTTCTCATCTACCAAGTATCTAGGGTAATTCTGCTCTAGTGGCTGTTCCCCTTATTACAGAAGCACTCAGTCTCGGGTTTGGGTTCAACCTTGGGTTTCTCCACTAGAGCAGCAGCTGATTTGCCGTTTCATGAAGTATCCCTTCTTGCCCTTGCCCTTCTTGAAACTAGTGGTTTCACTAACCATCAACAATTGATGCTCCTGCTTGATTTCTACTTTCGCGGTGTCAAACATCGCGAATATTTCAAGGATCATCATATCTATCCCTGATATGTTATAGTTCATTACGAAGCTCTAGCAGCTTGGTGGCAATGACTTTGGAGAAGCATCACTATCTAATCTGGAAGATCAACTCCCACTCGATTCAAGTGATTGTTGTACTCAGACAATCTGAGCACAAGCTCAACGATTGAGCTTTTCTCCCTTAGTTTGCAGGCCAAGAAAATCGTCGGAGGTCTTATACCTCTTGACGTGGGCACGAGCCTGAAATCCCAATTTCAGCCCTCGAAACATCTCATATGTTCCGTGACATTTCAAAATGTCTTCGGTGCCTCAATTCTAAACCATTTAACATTACCGAACTATCATGTAGTCATCAAAATGTGTATGCCAAATGTTCGCAACATCCACATACCACGTTCGAGGTCCAACACACTGAGCAGTACATTAAGGACACAAGCCTTGTACTGTCCGCATAATTGCTACTATCAACTTTCAACTATATTTTCTCTAGGATCACATCTAAAACAGTAGAACTAAAGCGCGAGCTACGACATAATTTGCAAAATCTTTTTGACTATGTTCAGGATAATTAAGTTCATCTTATGAACTCCCACTCAGATAGACATCCCTCTAGTCATCTAAGTGATTACATGATCCGAGTCAACTAGGCCGTGTCCGATCATCACGTGAGACGGACTAGTCAACGTCGGTGAACATCTTCATGTTGATCGTATCTACCATACGACTCATGCTCGACCTTTCGGTCTTCTGTGTTCCGAGGCCATGTCTGTACATGCTAGGCTCGTCAAGTTAACCCTAAGTGTTTTGCATGTGTAAAACTGTCTTACACCCGTTGTATGTGAACGTAAGGATCTATCACACCCGATCATCACGTGGTGCTTCGAAACGACGAACTGTAGCAACGGTGCACAGTTAGGGGAGAACACATTCTTGAAATTGTTTATGAGGGATCATCTTATTTACTACCGTCGTTCTAAGTAAACAAGATGCATAAACATGATAAACATCACATGCAATCAAAAGGTGACATGATATGGCCAATATTCTTTTGCTCCTTTTGATCTCCATCTTCGGGGCTCCATGATCATCATTGTCACCGGCATGACACCATGATCTCCATCATCATGATCTCCATCATCGTGTCTCCATGAAGTTGTCACGCCAACTATTACTTCTACTCCTATGGCTACCGGTTAGCAATAAAGTAAAGTAATTACATGGCATTGTTCAATGACTCGCAGGTCATACAATAAATAAAGACAACTCCTATGGCTCCTGCCGGTTGTCATACTCATCGACATGCAAGTCGTGAATCCTATTACAAGAACATGATCAATTTCATACATCACATATCATTCATCACATTCTTCTTGGCCATATCACATCACATAGCATACCCTGCAAAAACAAGTTAGACGTCCTCTAATGTTGTTGCATGTTTTACGTGGCTGCTATGGGTATCTAGCAAGAACGTTTCTTACCTACGCAAAACCACAACGTGATATGCCAATTGATATTTACCCTTCATAAGGACCCTTTTCATCGAATCCGATCCGACTAAAGTAGGAGAGACAGACACCCGCCAGCCACCTTATGCATCTAGTGCATGTCAGTCGGTGGAACCGATCTCACGTAAGAGTACATGTAAGGTTGGTCCGGGCCGCTTCATCCCACAATGCCGCCGAATCAAGATTGACTAGTAACGGTAAGCATATTGAACAAAATCAACGCCCACAACTACTTTGTGTTCTACTCGTGCAAAGAATCTACGCAATAGACCTAGCTCATGATGCCACTGTTGGGTAACGTAGCAGAAATTCAAAATTTTCCTACGTGTCACCAAGATCTATCTATGGAGAAACCAGCAACGAGGGGAAGGAGAGTGCATCTACATACCCTTGTAGATCGCTAAGCGGAAGCGTTCAAGTGAACGGGGTTGATGGAGTCGTACTCGTCGTGATTCAGATCACCGATGATCCTAGTGCCGAACGGACAGCACCTCCGCGTTCAACACACGTACAGCCCGATGACGTCTCCCATGCCTTGATCCAGCAAGGAGAGAGGGAGAGGTTGAGGAAGACTCCATCCAGCATCAGCACAACGGCGTGGTGATGATGGAGGAGCGTGGCAATCCAGCAGGGCTTCGCCAAGCACCGCGAGAGAGGAGAAGAACTTGGGAGAGGGAGGGGCTGCACCAAAGGCAAAAGGTGTGTCTCAAGAGGCCCTCTACCCCCACTATATATAGGGATCCCAAGGGGGGGGGGTGCGCCAGCCCTAGGAGATCCAATCTCCTAGGGGGCGGCGGCCAGGGGAGGATTCCCTCCCCCCCAAGGCACCTAGGAGGTGCCTTACCCCCTTGGGGCTCTTCCTTTAGGGTTCCCCCTTCTCCCTAGGCGCATGGGCCTTAGGGGAAGTGGCGCCCCAGCCCACTTTGGGCTGGATCCCTTCCTACTTCAGCCCATGGGACCCTCTGGGATAGGTGGCCCCACCCGGTGGGCCCCCGGGACCCCTCCGGTGGTCCCGATACAATACCGATGACCCCGAAACTTGTCCCGATGGCCGAAATAGGACTTCCTATATATAAATCTTTACCTCCGGACCATTCCGGAACTCCTCGTGACGTTCGGGATCTCATCCGGGACTCCGAACAACATTCGGTAGCCACATACAAGCTTCCTTTATAACCCTAGCGTCATCGAACCTTAAGTGTGTAGACCCTACGGGTTCGGGAGACATGCAGACATGACCGTGATGTTCTCCGGTCAATAACCAACAGCGGGATCTGGATACCCATGTTGGCTCCCACATGTTCCACGATGATCTCATCGGATGAACCACGATGTCAAGGACTTAATCAATCCCGTATACAATTCCCTTTGTCTATCGGTACGATACTTGCCCGAGATTCGATCGTCGGTATCCCAATACCTTGTTCAATCTCGTTACCGGCAAGTCTCTTTACTCATTCGGTAACACATCATCCCGTGATCAACTCCTTGATCACATTGTGCACATTATGATGATGTCCTACCGAGTGGGCCCAGAGATACCTCTCCGTCACACGGAGTGACAAATCCCAGTCTCGATTCGTGCAACCCAACAGACACTTTCGGAGATACCCGTAGTGTACCTTTATAGCCACCCAGTTACGTTGTGACGTTTGGCACACCCAAAGCATTCCTACGGTATCCGGGAGTTGCACAATCTCATGGTCTAAGGAAATGATACTTGACATTAGAAAAGCTTTAGCATACGAACTACATGATCTTGTGCTAGGCTTAGGATTGGGTCTTGTCCATCACATCATTCTCCTAATGATGTGATCCCGTTATCAATGACATCCAATGTCCATGGTCAGGAAACCGTAACCATCTATTGATCAACGAGCTAGTCAACTAGAGGCTTACTAGGGACATGGTGTTGTCTATGTATCCACACATGTATCTGAGTTTCCTATCAATACAATTCTAGCATGGATAATAAACGATTATCATGAACAAGGAAATATAATAATAATCAATTTATTATTGCCTCTAGGGCATATTTCCAACACTTTCCATATTGCAATCTTGTCCTCAAACCATTTTTGGTAAACCACCATGCTGCTATCTTTCCCTTATTACATGGAATATGCTTCTTTTTTGTCGGCGTATGTGTCTTCAACTCGTGTTATTGGGCAGTAATTGTTTCCTTTCTACCTCCTTTTGCAAACAGGGCTATCCATTTTCTCCTCGTTGCTATTGCGAACTTTTGGTGAACTGCATAAATCACTTTTTTCTTAAGAGTGTTTTGTGCAGTTCCGCCAAAATGTCACACGGGCAATGTTTTTACATTTCCGTGGGACTGCAGAAAGGGAGATTGGTTTTGCTATCCTCCTCATCCAACTCCGTGCCTAATATTCTCCAACAAGTAGTTAGTCCTAAAGAGAGATCGCAGAGGTGATCGGCTTCTATTTGTGTGTGATATGTTTCATCATCTAGTTCCACTATTATAGTAATCACACTGACTGGATATCTTTGCAAACAGGGATGGTCCACTCGATTTTAGTGGAGCTGCACAAAATGATAGGATTGTGGTGTCCTCCATACACCTCTTTTTTGGCTACAGAGCTGTGTGAAACTAGCTGCCAAGCATTGAACACTGTGCCCGGGAAATGGAGCCATGCCTACGAACAACATTGATCAATTATATATTTTTCTTTATTTGTACACCTTCTCACAACTTTGTCTTCAGTTGTGATGTGAATATTGACGCTGCTCTGCGAACCATTGAGATGCATTAGCAGCCATGGTAGTTTCATTTGTATTTGATGGAGTGTTGTAACGAGATAATCTTGAGGCAAGAGGACACATGAATCATAAGTTGAAACCTTTTTTTCCTGCGGGAACCAAAGTTGAAACCTTTCATAGCATCACAGTACAATTTCATTAAAATTATGCATACATATAAACAAATCCTGAAGGATTGATAGCAATGCTAGAAACAATTCAACTTCATTTCACCGACATGTGGGACATCCTTCATCCGGCTCCACCTGCCATGCAGCTATATTGAGTGCACAACTGCAGGGAAAGATTCACCCCGGTCGTTGCGCCGCAATAGTAATGACTAGTGAGTAGTCAAATCACAGAGCCCCACCTTCGCCACAGTAAGTTGCTCGGACGAAGCAACCATCATTTCTCTATTCCTTGAATCCGCTGGTACTCCCATATTCCCAGAGTAATAAGTTGGTCGGGCGAATCAACCATCACTTCACCTTTCCCACAGTAAGTACTAGTACCTCCTTTTTTTACTCTAGAAACAACCACAAGCGAGTATTGGCGGTAGCAGCACAGCAACTGAAAAAAATTCAAAACCAACCAATGAACTACTACTAATGGTGAGCGTTTGCTAGTATCATGTACTCCGTCTGTCCATGTATATAGGGCTTAATGCATTTTCTGAGACTAACTTTGGCCCTGTTTGGATCCATGGGTTAGAGTTAGTTTGAGCTAGTTGGGGCTCAAATAGCCCTAAAGTATCCAAGCATGAGGGTTAAATTGGAGCATGTTGCACCGAACCCACCAAAAAAACTATCCCACCCAAGAGGTGCTAATTGGAGATAGTTCTCATTGGGCCCACCGAAAATCACTTTTCTCTCTCCATCAAGTGCATTTATTGTCAATCTAACCCTGTCACCCAAACACCTCTTTCGCTACAGTTAGTTCAGGGTTAGTCATGAGTTAGTCTAACCTCTAGCTAAGTTAGAGTATCCAAACAGGAGCAGTATAGGACATGCAAGTTGCTCAAAGCATACAGTCAAATTCGTACGTGAAAGGATCTTTTTTTAAACGGAACATGAAAGGATTTCGAATGATATAATTTTTAAAATTATATAAAATCGTATCAATAGTCAAAGGCATCCTCGAAGAATACATTAGGCCCTATATAAAATCTTATCAATAGTCAAAACCTAGTGTTCTAAACGAGTTCAAAACGAGAAACTAGACCCACTCACGGCACGGTACGCCTGTCTCGTTTGGTCCGTCGGTCAAAGCGCTTCCTCTTCTTGGCATAACAATAGAGTACAATATTTTTTAGAATGCTCTTGGCATGTCGGTAACATGTGATGAATTAACCGACAACAATAGACGGTAAAAACGCTAGCCCGCCGCACTTTGAGAGAGACGAGGAGTGAGAAGTGATACGGGCTGCTGGATTACTAGAGCTAGGTGTCGCACGGAGGCCAAGAAAAATGGTGATAGCGTGGGTTAGCCATGTAGTATGATGTAACTACACCGGGCTGCCGTGTTTCGTACTCTTCTAGTCCACTTTGGAGATGATTGGTTGATTTTATATCGCTGAATAATATAAAATATTATGAGTGTAGACGCTCCACCACGAGGTTCCTTGCTCCTTCTCGGTCGTCCAGAATCTATGCTCTTCCATTCTTTTTATTGATGTGAGCTTTGGTCATCCTTTTGCCAACACGTGGCAACTCGCAGAACGACGAGAAGCTTGTTTACTACGCCTTCTCCCTTGCCAACACGTGCGCGGTGGCTCGTAGCACGAGGAGAAACTTTTGCTGCGATGGACGTGCAACAGTTCATAGTGGGAGTTACATACTCCTAGGTAGTAACATAGCGCAGTCCAAGATAAGTTTGCTTATGTGGCATGTATTTAATGAGGAGAGATGTGTTTAGAGTAACATAATATGTAGTGTGGGGCACAAGCGAGCAGTCCATTGTAGAAACTAGGGTGGTGTCGGATTAATTCCGCATGTAAATAAGCTTGTAACCGTGGATTTGGGGCTCTTTCCCCTCTCTTCTGTAATGAATGATACACACACTCGTGCGTATTCAAGAAAAATATATGTTACTGTAACATAGCGCTTTCCAAGAGAGGATGAGTCTACAAGGTAATAAATGAAGCCAACTAGTATGACACTACTACTATGTTACTTTGCATTATGGAGGTAGTAACTTAGACTAGTGTCATATGCATGACACTAGTCTAAATTACTCTTCACTATGACTAGCCTAAGAGCATGGTTAATAGTATAGCAAGCTGCTGGCTATAAGAAACTGCCATGTCATGTATAGCCATCATTTATAGTCACTCATATAGTAGTGTGGGCTACACGGGTTGGCTATAACATCACTTAGTACTTTTTTCAACCTTCTCTCTTTCTCTTTCTTCACATTTATTCTATTTGTCTAGGAATCCGCATATAGCTAGGCTCTTGCATGAGAGCCCACTCCCCATAATTTTCCTCGTCATCATCTGAGTCATAGAAGATCTCACCCACATCATCATTAGGCATGCAGCCGCCTTGATAGACAACGTGCGCAGAAGGAGTAGAGGCGACTGGGGGTGCACCATGTCGTGGGCACTCCGTACGTGCTCGTGTGCGTGCAGCGTGCGTGCTTTTCCATCGGTGCTAGCTCTAAGGCCGAGGATGCGGTCGTCTTCGTCTTCGACTAGTCGTTGAGCAACGACGGCAAAGAGGTGATGCAAGAGATGCATAGGCGCTGTTGTGTGCGAGCTTCGCCGTAGCACGATGAACTGGATGTCGCCGTAGATGGCGCACGCCTCCATGCAGCCGAGTGTGTGCGCATGCATGTGCTATTCACGTGCATTCTGCGGCCGAGTGTGTGTGCATGCATATGTTGTGTACATTCGTTGTGTGCTCCATGCTGTGCGCGTATGTGCATGAGTTGGATCGGCATGAGTTAGTGCGTTGGCATGTGTACATGCGTGGCTGCATGCGTCCTGTACATGTGTGGCTTCTTGCGTGGTTATCAATATAAACTACCAAACATCTTCAACTTAGCATCCTGATGTATCGTCTCTACTCCCTCTGTCCGGTGAAGAGTGTATGTTTGGGTTTAAAATTTGTCCACAAAAGAGTGTACTTCTATCTTTCCAATGCACTTTAAAGTATTTTCTCTCATCACACGGTAATCAAGACCAATAGCATTCTATACATAGTCTTCTTAATTTCTACATGCACTGAGCTCATTGGAGGTTGGGTAATTAAAGAGGAGAGAGATAGTGGCTTGCATCTTCCCAATGCGTTTTTTACTTCACTCTATAATTTGTCCTAAAATTTCTAGATGTACACTTTTCACCGGACGGATGGAGTAGTGGTTAGTGAAGAGTTCATGTTCTTTTATTTGTTTAGAGGTGGGCAGGTGGCAAAAAACAGGGGAAAACACGCAAGGTTCCTTGCAGACGCTCCACCGCGAGGTTCCTTGCTCCTTCTTAGTCGTCGGGAATCTATATTCTTCAACTCTTTTTTACATGAGTTTTGTTCATCCTTTTGCCAACACACGAGACATCTAGCATCAAGGTGCACGTGTCATGCAAGAAAATGGAGATAATCAGATAAGCAGTGTGTAAGTGAGTCGCGCACTTTGATGGCACCTACTACGCAATATTTTTTTCTCCTCGATGGCACGTACTCAATGTCGGAGCACGGGGTGGGGGTAGCCATGACATGGTCAGCCCTTTTTTGGAGAGAGTACGTACTAAATAACTTTGATGTGTCCCGTCAACTCGCAGAACGACGAGAAGCTTGCTTACTATGCCTTCTCACTCCCCAACGCATGCGCAGTGGGTCGCAACACGAGGAGAAACTTTTGCTTACAAGCGGTGGACGTGCTGCAGTTCATGTGGTGTCAAATTTCCAGAAGTACTATTGTAGTACCATCATTATTGTTCGACTTCCGGAAGAGGCGAAGAGCCAAGCGCAAGGTCACCTACTAACCTTAGGCTAGGCATAGTGGGAGTAACATAAGTAGGGTACCTCCTTTTTTTATTCTAGAAACAACCACCCGCGAATATTGGACGGTAGCAGCACAACAACTGAATCAAAAAATCGAAACCAACCATTGAACTACTACTAATGGTGAGCGTTTGCTAGTATCATGTACTCCGTCCGTCCATGTATATAGGGCTTAATGCGTTTTCCGAGACTAACTATGGCCCTGTTTGGATCCATGGGTTAGAGTTAGTTTGAGCTAGTTGGGGCTCAAATAGCCCTAAAGTATCCAAACATGAGGGTTAAATTGGAGTAAGTTGCCCCAAACCCACCAAAAAAATATCCCTCCCAAGAGTCGATAACATGTGATGAGTTAACCACCTCAATAGACGGCAAAAACGCCAGCTCGCCGCACTTTGTTCATCCTTTTGCCAACACGCAGGACATCTAGCATCAAGGTGCACGTGTAATGCAAGAAAATGGAGATAATCAGTGCGTAAGTGAGTCGTGCACTATGATGGCACCTAGTGCTACGCAATATTTTTCCTCCTCGATGGCACGTGAATAGTGCACGTACTCAATGACAGAGCACGGGATGGTAGCCATTGACATGGTCGACCCCTTTTTGGGGAGAGTACTAAATACTACTACGTATTAACTTTGACGTGTCCCGTCAACTCGCAGAACGACGAGAAGCACACACTGAGACTACCCACAGTGGGAGTAACATCTACACTCTTATAAAAAACAGAGTTGGTAATGATGGTGTGCCTGCCATCTTGCAATATAGGCCGTCCGATTTATATCTGATGGATAGGAAGGAAACTATGGCAATTTTGCAAAAAGGTACCCACACACCTCTCCACATTTGCAAATAAGGCCTTACCTCGTTCATCCTTTTCTCTCACAAGATAAACTAGTCATACAAATGCATCTTGATGTTACGTGCAACGCACGGGCATCTTGCTAGTAGGTAGTAACATCACACATGTCTAGATAAAGTAGATGATGTGGCAAGCAATAAATGAAGAAAGAGAGGAAATTAGTAACACCACACATATCAAGGCAAGATGTGTCTATAGCCTAATAAATAAAGTGTTGCATGTTACCACACATATGTTACCCCCCTCAGACTGTTACTAGAGGTAGTACTAATTAACATAGACTAGTAACATGAGTAATATGAGCATGTTACTAGTCTATGTTACTACCTATTGTGGCTAGTCTGAGGAGGGTGTCTCCTACAATGTTCCTCGGCTCGCACCTCTTGCATCACGGTGGTCGAGCTTGGAGTCATTCATCTGGTACACGTGGCATCTTAGATCTGGACACAAGGTGACGAACACCGTCAAGGTCCACGGTCAAGGGGGTCAGGGTGGACACGACCTCTCATTGCGTCCGCCATTTGAAGTGGCGCGCCGGCCCAGGGCGCCGCCCGCTGCACTCCCAACTGTACCCGCCTCCTCGCCGCCTTCAAAAACCTACATTTAAAACCGTGTGGAATGCGAGAAACCAACTCCGGCCACACACGTCCATTCAGGAGCAGGACGCCGACCAAGCTCTTCCTTCCACCATTTTGTCCACTCTTTCGGCGGCATCCAACGAGCAGGAAGAGCAGTTCTCCGGCATAAAAGCTGTCTGGGTGGCCCGCCGAGCCTGACAGTTACGAGCGAGGCAGCTCACTTCTCCACCTACCTCGCCTAGCCCGCCGGAGACAGTTGCCGCACTAAGCTAGCGCGTCGTTTCGCAGCTGGCCTCTCCAATACAGCTCGAGGAAGAGTGCCGACTTGCTCCATGCTGGCTTGTCGGGGAGCATAGCGGCACGGGCATCGTCGCTTCCCTCGATGCTGCTGCGTCGTACATCGCCTCCAGTGTCTGCGACTACGCCATCCGCCGTTGACGCGCTTGTAGCCACAACATGCAGGCAGAGAAAGAAGCCGCCGCGGATGTCGATGAGGTGATGCGGCTACGCGGATGTCGACGAGGTGACAGGCAGCACGTCCCCGCCCGCCGCCTTCATCGAGGAGAAGTAGAACACGAGAGGCCGCCGCCGATTGTATCCCATGAAGGTCATCGCCGAGGCGACTCCGGCAAATATAGCCGGTGTCTTGCACGATTCTTCTTCTGCCGGATGTTGGAGGAGGACAAAGAGATCAGGCGGCGACCATTTAGATTAGGTATATTAATTCTACCAGGGTGGTTGTATTGGGAGTATTATAAGTAGTATCATGCATGCCAACTAGTAGTAGGCAAATTTGATGAGGTGGCATATAATTAAATGAAGAAAGAGAGAGTTGAATATCATATTATGATACCGTATGGAATTAAGACCTCTTCCAGTGCAAATGTGCTTAGATGAGGTGCTAAGTGCATTAAATGGCTTAGCAACTCAAGTCTCCAATACATAGGTGCTTAGTTTGGTGTTGCTAAGCTTGCTTCATTTAATTAGCTATAAACTCAAAAATGTCTTTCCACCGTTTCTTCATGGGGTCACCAAACTAGTCTCTCTCTTCTTAATTAACTCACCACATCATATTTTATGCCTATGTGGCAGGCTTAACAGCTATACATGGTGGAGCACTGGGAGAGGCCAAGGCTGGTTATAGTGGGAAGTAACTTATAGTACTGCAACATATTACTATGTTACTCTAAAGATCTCTCTCCTCATTAACTACATGCCACATAAGCAAAATTTTCTTGGAGTGCGCTATGTTACTAGTACCTAAGTTACTCCCACTATGAGGTGGGCGATGAGCCGACGAGGTAGCCCGACGACCCCTTGAGCTTGAATGGCACCCGCATGATCTCCTCTCCACGCAAGGAAGGTCGGGGTCCATTGGGTACATCTCCGATGACATCCGCGGCTTCGGACGGCGTCGTTGCCATTTCATTAGTTTAAATAATTAGTCAATTCCTAGTCAACAATCAAAACCGCCTAAACTCTAACATGGGAACACTAAAACCGCTCAAGGGGGTGATATACCCGGTTTTAGATATTTGAGGGTAAAAATCGTACCGAAATTGACTTTGGGGGGTTATTTGTCTATCAACTTACATGTGAGGGTGAAAAATATACTTCTTTCAATGGTCCTCTGGTCAGAGTATTCTTTTTAGATTTATAACATGTGGGATTGAGTGTGAGCGAACCGACCTCAATCGACGGCAAAATCGCCTACCGGACGGACTTTGAGAGAGACGAGGAGCAAGAAGCGACACAGGCTGGCCGTGTCATGCAAGAAAATGGCTGGTCGCATGTTTAAAACTTGCTATACTATAGTAGAGGTATATGTATATGTAGATGTAGATGTAGATGTAGTGTAGACATAGATGCATATGTAGATGTATATGTTGAGATGTAGAGATAAGTGAGACTCACCAACGATCACCAACATAGGATGAGTACGTGCATGAATCACCCACAAAAAACGGAGTACGTGCAGGAAGAGAAAAATGGCACGCATGGACGCACGTATTATGTGCCTCATTCCCTAACACACGCACGCACGGGTACACGGTGGAGCTCATTTTTGGATGAAGAGGCAGCTCACGTGATAATTTGACGCGTTTGGTAGTTGTTCACTTAGTGGAGGGCCGGGAACCACGCGTGGATGAATCAAAGTTCGACCATAACGCGGTGGCGTGTTTGTTTTTAATTTTTTTCTTCAATGGAACGTACACAATTTTTTTCTTAAATGGCACGTGAATCATGCACATACTCAATGACGGAGCACGGGATGGGATGGTAGCCATGGACATGGTCGACCCTTTTTGGAGACTACTACACAGGTACTTTGATGTACATTTAAAAAAAACTACTACTTTGATGTGTCATGTCAACTCGCAGAACGATGAGAAGCTTGCTTAGTACGCCCTCTACATAGCCCACACTTTGTACGACTAGTTATAGTGGGAGTCACTTAGCGCACTCCAAGAAAATTTTGCTTATGTGGCAAGTAGTTAATGAGAAGTGGTAACATAATATATTACTGTAACATACCGTTTCCCAGGACAAGATGAGTCTACAAGGTAATAAATGAAGCCATCATAACATTACTGTACTACTCCCTCCTTTCCGGTTTATAGGGATCCCTCCTCCTTTCCGGTTTGTAGGGCTCAATTTGAAAATCTCACCAACCAAGGTAGATGATGAGTGGTGGAATACTTTTTGTAATTTGCAAAAGCAACCAATTAATGCTCTTATTTTCCTCAAAAAATTATGTTTACCATTGTATTAATTGCAATGCATGCATGCATAAAGTACATGCATTGGTCAATTTTCTCTTAATACTTGCATGTAATTATTTAATGCACCTTGAAATCTAAACTTGTGATGGGGAACAACCAAATTGATCCTTATAAAATGGAAAAACTAAGATTTTGATGCAAGACCCAAATTGAGCGAAGGCGACCACTTCGCGATATTGTGCCAATTCCAGTTTTGAACTACCGCAGACTTGTTTCATAGCTTTCAACTGAGCGGCGGACCCGACGCGACTGACGGATAAGCGCCCTATAAACCGGAAAGGAGGGAGTAGTAACATAGACTAGTGTCATATGCATGAAACTACTACTCCCTCCGTTCCTAAATATAAGTCTTTCTAGAGATTTCACTATGGACTACATACGAATGTATATAGACATAGTTTAGAGTGTAGGTTCACTCATTTTGCTCCGCATGTAGTCTCTTATTGCAATATCTAAAAGACTTATATTTAGGAGCAGAGGGAGTAGTGAGTATGGGAGCACATGATATTTCCCTGTCCGGACCGATCCCAAGTTGGCTTCTCACCTTCTTGGCCCAACAAACCCCCCCTCCCGCGCGCGCTTCCCGCCAGGCGCCAGCTGAGCCCGCCGCTTCACACTGATGGCAAGTCAGGGCGACGCGACCTTTCACTGCTTCCGCCATTGAAGCGGCGCGCTGACCGAGGGCACCGCCTGCTGCACGCCCGACATTTTAGACTACACAGTGGAGAGTAACTTTAGAGCAAGTACTACAATTAGATGACATAAGGATTTAAATATAGTATTTGTGCTTAGTTGAAGGAGAGAGAAGAGGAGAGAGAAGATAAGCGGGTTGTAAACTTGTAGCCGGTTGTAGCAGGAGCTCCAACATACTTTGTGAGACAAAACGTGGGGCCATTATTAATGATATAATATTATACTAAAGGGACTAACTATTGTACTAGCAGGCTATTAGGTTGGTTCTAGATAATGTGTCAACTTCATATAGCCGGATGTTGGCTATAATATTAACCATGAAGTGTTGTGTGAGTGGGACTAAAGTTTAGTCCCATACTTCTAGGTGAGTGTGAGTTGCACCACTTTATAATGTGATCTATTCTAGCATTTGCATGAGCACGATAATAGGAAACCTACACGCGTGCTCTTCGGCAATGAGCCTGTCCAAGGACAAAAGCTATCTACGTGGTCTATATTTTTGTTGGTCAGAAAATTTATTAAGTCATTAATTAATAATTAACGGATGCCTTAATTACTCAGCTTTTTTGATTCTTTTGGATAGTGGGGCTATCATTGACTTGGACATGGGGTTTGGGCCAAAGTTCTACTATTATACTTGGTCTTACTCGCATGATCGACCTGACATGCTCTACCCTAGCCGCCGCTGTATCATATGGTTTCGCACCATTCCAGATCTTAGCGCCACCACGCAATTCTTTCCAGCCCTCCTTCCGGCGTGCACCACGAGAAGGGACATCAGTGCTCCAAACCCCGCCTTTTGTGATCCTGTACGGGAGAGGGGCGATCAAGTTTTTGGGGAGCACACTCATGTGACTGTTGCCAACGACGACTTCCTCGACGACAACCTTCTTCCCCGACCTCGATAACCTCTTCATCAACGACATGAGTGACAACATCAACCACAGCGGTTCTGCTCCCGCTGTACATTATGTGATTCTGTCCTCCTGGTTTAGTCTGCATCATTACTTTGATCTTTGCAATTTTCATCATGATCTATTTACTGTTGATTCAGATTAGATCTCATAGTAAATTGCTAATATATTCAACAATCCAATACAAAAGCCTGATTATAGGCAATTTACTCCGAGTGGTTTTGCTGCGCTTTTGAAGCCGCCTACTTTTAAGGGGGTGCAATATAAAAGGTAGCGCACAAGAGCAGTATATCATGTACTGCTATGACGCCACTAAGGGTAAGCCTGAGGGCGATCTTAATCCTACACAGTAGGAAGCTTTTGAGAACATGGATACCCTCTTCAAAGCCGCCCTGTTGAGTGTTCTTGGCGATTCCATTGTGGATTTATATATGTCGTTTGACAGCAACAAAGACATGTGGGTTGCGCTCGAGGCCATGTTTGGGGCCTCAGGCGCTGGCAATGAGTTGTACGTCATGGAGCAATTCTGTGACTACAAGATGACTGATGAGCGCTCTGTTGTTCAGCGAACTCATGAGATACAGTCACTCACTAAGGAACTTGAGTACTTTAAGTGTGTGTTGCCGGACAAATTTGTTGCTGGGACCATCATTGCCAAGCTTCCACCTTCGTGGAACAATTTTGCTACTTCTCTGAAAAACAAGAGACATGAGTTTTCCGTTTCGGATCTCATTAGCACTCTTGAATTTGAAGAGAAGGCGAGAGCAAAATACACACGTGCTTGGGTCACTGAGGGAGCTTCTAGTGCCCACATGGTACATGAGAAGAACTTCTAGCCCAACCAGCCCCAAAACAACAAGAACAAATCTCAGGGGAAAGGCAAGTTTGATGCAAAGAACAAGCCGTCACATTCTACCAACTTCAAGAAGAATTCTCATAACGGGAAGGGATACAAACCTCAATTTTGGTAGCACCGCACAAAATTTATATGGCTGCATCTACCTGCTGTCAGCTAACCTCATGGTGCTCTAGGTATTCCTACATTCGTAACTAGGTACAATGACCACCGCAGGATGAAATAAGCTTATTCATACGTGGACTTGCTGATTGCAGTGCGGAACGATCCTGTCATGTGTGGAGTAGCAAACAAGCAGTGCAGCCGAAGGTGGAAATCAACCAAGGACTTATGAAATTATATATAATCTTCCTCAGGTAGGTCAGTATCCCCTTTGTCCAGATGATCGTGTTTTGTCATGCCGAGCTATTGATATGTGCTACTGTTTTGCAACACCGTTTAAGTATAGCTATTGTTTTCCTATCTTTTCAGATCCAGGACAATGAAGATGATTTCAGGGGAACTGCACAATATGGACTCATGTTGAGTCATCTCTATTGCCTCATGTGTTTGCTGCAAATGTGTCAGCATCAATTGCAAGATGAGGCAGCTAGCTAGCCGTGGAGTTGCCAACATGCTCAAAGTGCTCGCAACATTGAGAAGAAACAAGCATGCCCAAGAAATTAATGCGTGCGCAGAGAGGCCCTTTGCTCAGAGAAGCATCGACTGATTATCTTTATTTTCACACCTTCTCACAGCTTTGTATTGGTTATTGTATGGTGAATCATTAAGATGCATAAACGTGCTGAACTTTTGTTCTTCTGAATGTTAGTATGCATACCATATCTTCTGAAGCTTAGTTTAATGTGAATGTTGACTAGCCTGTGAACCTTTACAATCTAGTAAGTATATTGTAGGCCTGTTATTTGACACCTCACTTTGCCGCGCTACGCGACCAGTGTGAGTGTCTGCATCCAGTACCGCATCCTCTAATTTGATGGATGCCAAGTTGAAAAAGGTTACCGATGAGTAGCCATAAGCTGGAGGCGTCTCTTTTTTCTTTCGAATGGGCAATAAGCTGGAGAGTGTCTCGGGCTACCTCTAGTGTTAAGGCCCTCTAGTACGAAACACGGCCAGCCGATTGGGCCGATACAAAAGCCTATCCATCTTAAAGCCCATTTGTTTTTGTTTTTTGTGAGGATAAGCCCATATTTCTTGAAGAGGGGGCGATCCCAGAAAAACCCTCCTTCCTCCTCGCTTCCACTTATACTACAACTCGTTGGACTCTCCCGCTTCCGTCGCCCCCCAATTCCCCCCGCTCCCCATCTTCCTCACTCCTCCAGAAAACCCCCGCTCACCTTCTTCCTCACTCATACAGAAAACGCATGCTCATCTTCTTCCACTCCTAGAGAAAACCCCAGCCCTCCTTCTTCCCACTCGCACTGCCACTAGGCTTGTCTCTGGCTACTCTGATCAAACCCATGAGCTCGGTGCGACGCCCACAAGGAAAATGGAGTCGGATGTCCCCAGCGCCAAGAAGATGAGGCTCCCGCCAGCGGCGACGCCGGTTGTAGATCCCGCACCCGGCAACGCGGGGAGAAGCGGCGAGCCCCCCCCCACCCGGATCTGAGGAACCGGTAGAATCTTCGGTGGACCGCATCAGTGATCTCCCGGATGTCATCCTTGAGGAGATCATATCGCTTCTCCGCACCAAGGATTGCTGCTGCACACAAGTCCTCTCAACTCGGCGGCACCCTCTATGGGGTATCGTGCCCCTCAATCTCGACTGTCATCAGATATCTGTCCTTCCTGAATTTGATCTCCTTAGAGCCATCGTCTCCTCTCACCAGCAGGGCCCTGTTCAACGCCTTTGCATCCTGACACGCTACCTGATGTCCATACCCGGCATGGTGGATGCTTGGCTGACATCCCATTAATTCGAAAAACTCCAGCAGTTTGAGTTCTACCATTACCACGAAAGTTTCATACCACGAACATGCCAAGAATTCGTGCCCACACCACCGTTGTCCATCTCGCGGTTTTCCTCCTCTCTCCACACCGACACCTTCGCCCGGTGCCATCTACCAGACGATCTGGTACAAATGCTTCGACTCCCACTGCTAAAAAGCTTCCGCTCGTGGTGGTTTATCCGTCGGAGGCCTCACTGCACATCATCATCCACTCTAGTTGCCCTGCCCTGAAGCGCTTGCTGATTGTTTTGGGAATAGAGATCCCTATCAGTTGTCTCCAAATAAAGTCGCCTCACCTTAAAAGCATTGGAATTTGTTTTGAAGGATAGCAACTCATCATCGAAGATGCCCCTTCACTTCAAAGGTTGCTCCTTGATAATTGTTATAGACCTTTGCAAATAACTGTCATCTCTGCGCCCAAACTGGAGACCTTGGGTGTAATTTGTGATCCGTTTAATGATCACAGGAAGTTGGTGTTTGGCTCCTCACCTTTTCAGGTACCGTATATTATCATCTACACATTTGTAACCATAAGGCGCATTTTTCATTTGTGCGCATAAGTTTTATATCATCTTGGAGTACACTTTGGGTACTAATATTATGTTATATGCTCAATGAAGAGTTAGTCCATGGATAGCCTATCAATGATGCTGGATTCTGTCAAGGTCTTATATATATCAGAATGTCTAGTTTTGATCTCAACATAATTATTGGCTTGCTGCGATGCTTTCGATCTCTGGAGAATTTATATATAGAGGTGATGATTTCATGCACATTGAAAGCCCGTATATATTGTACTAGAATTAACCGTTCAGCTGTCGCTCTTTCGACATACTCTTTTTTCAGACCTTAACTGTTTTCAATCTTCATGTCTACTTAGGTACTGCGACCACATGGAGAAAAACGTATAACCAATCGGTGGTGTAATAAGCACCAGGATTTTCTCAGTTCTCATGACATTCGTTTGAGGACAATAACGATGGAAGGATATGCATCCAACCAGGCAAACAGAAGCTTTGTCACATTCTTCCCGTTGAATGCAAGGTTACTATTGTCTATGAGGCGTAAGTTTTACCGCAAGAGATTTCTCACGGAAGGACACGTTGAACAAAAAAAAAAAGAAGTTTCAGGTGGACAAATGGACTTCTAAACATGCTTGGCTTCTATTTACAACAAGTTGTAGTCATCCTGAAATAAATTTTTTTGCACAGGATGTTGATTTTATGGATCAGACTGATCCATTTGTTTGTGACTGTGAAAAAGAGTGGTTGGGTTAGATGTTACTGCCATGTTCAGTCTGGGTTTTGTCTAAAAATTTGATGAACAATTAATCCTTGGGCTTTTTTTTACCGTTTGTAAGCTTGAGTTGCATGTTGTTGCCCTCGTACTCCCCTCCACCTGCCACTACACTTCCGCATCTTCCACGACTGTTGTTCGTTCCCGTCCGAGGCCTCACCGTCGTTCTCTGCCTTGGTTCACTCACTGTGCCCGCCGCCGTCTGGCGTTGTCAACATGGTAAAAAACCAAGAGGAATCAGGAGATGACTGTACGTGGAGAGGCTGACAGTAGGGACCCACCTGGGTCATTGCATTACGCAAGCAGATGCCTCGTTATTACAAGCCAAAAAATACTTCCTCCTAATTGTTTGACAACTAGGTCCCATGCCATTGTCAATGTAGTCAATAAACGAGAAAATTACACAACAAGCGGATAACACGAGAGACCTAGCAGCTCGCCCAGTTGTTTTTTAGTTTCAGAGATGGAGCTCAACTGCACGCTGTGCGGGGGCTGTGGCCCGTCTAGCCCACGCTTACGCTTTTATCTAAGCACATGACGAGCCCAATTGATATCTTTTTTCTTTCTAAAAATGGCTAGCCCAGTTCTTTCTTTGGAGAATACCAGAACTGAGGCCTACTTGATTTTCTCAGCCCTACTGGGCTGCAAATCTTTCAAGACGAGGAGGGATGTAAGTAGTAAGAAATGGGCTTCCCCAGAAAATGGGCTGTAAATTTTTAAACCAAAGCCAACTGGCAATTACATTAAAATATCATTTTTCTAGATTTCTCTACTCTCTACTCTTATAAAAACCAAAGCCAACTGGCAATTAGATTAAAATATCACCTTTTCTTTCATAAGATAAACTACTCATACAAATGCATCTTCATTTTTCGTGCAACGCACAGGCATCTTGCTAGTTAAGATTTTAAATTTCATTCATTTTTTTGCGGAGAATTGTTTTTTGAATTTTATTTTGATATAATTTTTTAAAAAATATTTTTAACGTGACTTGAAATTTCGTGATTAAAAGAGTTCGGACCCCACCGAAATATGCAAAATTTCATTGAATTTTTAGCAGTGCCCAGAATATATGGTCTGTAATGCTAATAAAAAGAATACGGGCTTTAAATATCCTTAAGAATTAGCAAATGGGCTATATTATTGAGAATAATGGAAATGGGTTGTATGCCGTTTCCATAGATTTGGAGGCTAACTTCTGGGCCTACTAGGTTGACGATGACTGAAAGGATCGAGATGGACCTAGAGGGGGGGGGGGTGAATAGGTACAATTACAAATTTTTAATTGTTACTTAGCAATTTTAGGCAATAATGCAGAATATGAAATTGAGCCTAACAATTGCAAGTAAGATGCTAGGAGCTAAGCAAGATAGTCAGGTAACACAACTAAATGAATAAGAAAGCACAATAGATATAAGTGAGGATTAAACGACAAGTAACCACAAGTAGAGAGTTAGGGTTAGGAATAACCGCAACTCCAAGGGACGAGGATGTATGCCGATGTTCACTTCCTTGGAGGGAAGCTAATCACCGTTAGAGAGGTGGATGTTACCATGAAGGCACACTAACGCCACGAAGGCTCACCCTATTATCCCTTTGATACAACACCACGAAGGCGTTTCCCAACCACTAGTGGTAGACCTTGAGGTGGTCTCCAAACCTTCACAAACTTTCTGGGGGTAATCACAATGGTTGATTCCTCTCCGAATGACTCCTACCACCTAGGTGTCTCCAACCTCCAAGAGTAACAAGATCGATGGAGAAAAGCTCAAGACTTGCTCAAATCACAAATTCCTTTGGTGAGAAGAAGGGGAAGGAGTGGATCTATCACTTGATTGGAGAACTTCTCACAAATGTTCCCAAATCACTTGGGGATCTAGGATTTGGTGTAGAGGTTTGAGAGAGAGAGAGAGAGAGAGAGTGAAAAGTGTTCTTGGCAATATCAAAGTGAATGGTCAGCCTTATCCCGTGGGGGAGAAGGCTATATATAGTGGTAGTGGAAAATTAACCATTTTAGCAACTCAGACGTCCGACAGATGTCGTCCGGACGCTGGAGAACCACAAGCCATGAATCAGCACACAGCCAACGGACGTCTGAGATGTTTTGATTATCCGGTGACCGGACATCCATAGATGACCGGATATCCGTAAAAAATGTTCTGTTGAGAAAGTGTCAGACCTTCGGAGAAAAACGGACATCCGGCGACCCGACGTCCGGAGAAGCACGAACATCCGTGAGTATCGTTCTGTGAGGAAACCCCGGATGACCGTGGAGAGCCGGACGTTCGGACAACTGAGAGGGATCGGACGTCCGTAGAGGACCAGACATCCGGTGGAAAATGGAGTTGGTGGGTTTTGAGCAAATCTTTCACTAGATCCAACGATCCCCTCTTAATAGTGCGGGATCCCTATACTTAAGAACAAACCGTAAACAAAGCCAACGCTATTGTCTTGTATCTCCGATCTTGAGTTATATGCATTTGCCCCTAGTCATGATCCACACATGGCCTTTGAGACATAATCCTGAGGTATACTTGATAAACATGATTAGTCCCATATATGCATGTTGTCATCAACATCAAAATAATGTTAAGGGCATGATTGCACTTTCATTCTCCCCCTTTTTGGTAGTTGATGACAACATACATGCACTTCTTAAAATAATAATAATAAAAAACTTTGAATATCGAGAGGATTTGTTGCGGAGCTCCCCGTAACAATGTGCACAAAGACAAATAAGCATGAGAGGAGCTCCCCCTCAGTGTGATACCAACACATTCAAATCACAAGTTGCACATGATATCATTCAAATAGATTCATAAGTAGATTCATCACTCACATCATAGAACCTAAAGTAACAACGGTTATAACAAGGTTCATGGTACGATATATATCATAGTGCAATACAAGTTAATATCACATATTATAGTACTCAATGGATAAGTGCTAAGTGCTACTCCCCCTTGGCAGCAAGTACTACAAAGGGGGCCAAGATGAGCAAACAGAACAACATCATCATCATCAGAACCCTGCCTCATCATCATCATCATCATGAGCACCACTGCCACCAGCCTCGTCAAAGAAATCAGACCACTCGGGACCCGAAAGAAATCCAAAGTCAAAAGAGGGAGGATCGGGAAGACGATCATCATCACTCACATCAAAGACTCTGGAGTCTCTCAGGCGAGCCTTTAGAGCATTCTTGGAGGTGATCAGCCGAGTGACAACATCGTGATTTTGGGAGCAGTTAAGGGTGACAGCCTTCATCAAGGCAGAGTGAGCCTTCCCAAGAAACCGGGCAATGCGACCAAATGGTGCAGATCCGGAGGGAGCAGAACGAGGAATGCTAGCAGCTGTGCGGCGCAGATGAGCAGAAGAGGAAGAGTCCTTGGGAACATAATCATCTGCCATGTGTGCGGGAATGACCCATCGCTCATGCAAATGGGTGCGGACAATAGGAAATGGAGCCACACTCTCAATGAAAGCCTGAAGAAAGGGAGCATGAGGAAAGGCCCACTTGTGCTGGAGAGAAGCAAGGCGAATTTCATGCCACAGAAAATGAGGGACATTGATTTCCCTTTCGGGGATGCATAAAGGCGATGCATGAGATCGATGCAGTAGCTACTACAAGAGCCCTTGTCACCCATCTTAGAATAAATGGTGCGAATGACACATTGATAGATAATGAAGAAAGGAGAGCACCAAATGGAGAGTTGGTTAAAACCCTTATGTTTCTCCTCATCAGTCAGTTCTGCTACGGGTTTGATAAGATTAACACATGCATCAGTGCCCTTGGGTCTATGTTCAGGGTCATCATTGTGAATTTTGAACCTGGTGTCAGGAAAACAAAGGGCAGCAACAAATTGAGAATAGGAAGCCGAGAGCTTTGTGTCGGAGGTCATCCAAGTAATAGTGTTATTTGGACCGAAGAAGCACGTGGCATAGAATTGATGAATGGCGGCTTGGTTAAAGTCATGTTGAAATGCAAATGGAGCAACAAGATTGGACGACTCAATGAGCTCAATAGCCCTGGAATATTTCTCCGGATGAGTACGAATATGCTCTAAATCAATGCACAGATGCAGAGAAAGACCCTTAGGAATGATGATAGTGGTAAAAATGTCAGCTTGGACATTAATGCGAAAACAATTGTCCCTAGAGTCACGAGCAACCGTAAATTGATCAATATCACGACGCAACTTAAGATAGGAAGCAATGGGAACCTCGTTCAACCGCCTAGCGTGACGGTCATGTGGTAAAGGAGATCCAAGAGAGATATGAAGAGCATCACCGTGAGGTTGCACCGGAGGAGGAGGAGGCTTGAAGGTGGGCCGCCGAGTCCCGGGCTTGGGAGCAGCGGTGCGAACAGGGACAGGCTCTCCTCTCTCCATATGAGCCAACTCATCTTCATAGTCAGAGTCCTCCGGGGAGTCTTCGCTTGGAGAGCGGCGAGGTAGAGGAACACGCTTCTGAGGACGAGCCCGTTCTTGGGAATCATCGGAATCACTTGGATGGGATGGACGAGAGGACCCAAACGGGGGCCCCTTGCGAGCAGAGTGCTTGGTCTTCACCATCCTGACCTAGAGGAGGAGGGAGACCCAAATCAACAACCCACCACCATAGATCAAAGAATCGATGGATGAGGGGAGAAGAGATAGGTGCTACCTCGGAGTGAAAAACGCGGAGGAAGACGTCGACCAAAACAAATCAGGCAGTGGGCCGCGCCGGGGACTGGGGCGACCCAAGCGGTGTGGCGCCGGTGAGGGGCACGGGCAGCGAGCGGCCACAGCGAGGAGCCGCGAGACAGGGGCGGCGGCGGTGAATAGAGGAGTGGAGCGAATGAGGATTAGGGTATATGGACCCGAACCGCACCCCGCACTATATATATGTGCCCAAGAAAATCCCGGACGACCGGAGTTCTATGGACGTCCGGTGCCTGGACCAGGGAAAAAATTAACGGAAGTCCTGATAGACCGGACGACCGGCCTGAGGGCAACAGAAGAATTTTTACGGACGATCGGAGTCCTACGGACGTCCGGTGCCTGGGCCAGAAAAATTAACGGAAGTCTGGATAGACCGGACGACCGACCTCAGGGCAACAGAAGACTTTTTACGGACGACCGGAGTTCTACGGACGTCCGAAGGGGGGGGGGTAACCAAAACGCTTTTTACGGACATGTGGACAGTACCGGACGACCGACACACATAAATTTGTCTGTAAAAGACAATGGAGATGATGACAAAGGTAGGAGATGATGATGACAATGATGATCTAACCCACGTGTAAGGGTACCAAGGATGATTTCAGTATGGAGTAAGAAGAATTTGTATAATGTTAAGTAGTGAGTATCCTATGTCAATGAAACAACAATACCAAACATAGATCACACCGATCTAACCCATCTTTGAGTATACGTGTCATGGCACCACAAGAATTTGAACTTTGGGTGCATAATCACTACTCCATCATTGAAAGCTCCATAGTTAGAATAACATGGTAGATTTGAGAGTGTTTGTTCTTTTTATGCATTTCATAGGGCGAGAGTACTCATGAGTTGAGTGTCTCCCCCCAAATATATGCCTACATCGAGACAAGACATTATGACAATGCATGCATGATACTAGTTTTCACATAATGTTGTCCACCTCCAAGATACCAAGTTCACGCCTAAGTTGACAAAACCTTGAGTCATCTAATGGCTTCGTGAAAATATCTGCAAGTTGCATATCTGTGCCAACATGAGCAATGTCAATATCACCCTTCTCTACATGATCTCTCAAGAAGTGATACCTAATATCAATGTGCTTGGTGCAGGTATGATCTTTGGGGTTCTCAGCAATATTGATGGCACTTTCATTATCACATAGAAGAGGCACATGTCCATAGGTGATACCATAATCCTTCAAAGTTTGCCACATCCATAGTAATTGAGTTGCACAACTGGCGGTTGCAATGTATTCAGCTTCTGCGGTGGAGAGGGAAACACAATTTTGTTTCTTCAAGGACCAACTTACCAAGGAGCGTCCAAGAAACTGACATGCACCGGAGGTGGACTTACGATCCACTTTGTCTCCAGCCCAATCCGCATCCGTGTACCCAATGAGATCAAACTTAGCATCCTTGGGTACCATAGACCCAACTTTGGAGTGTGAACAAGGTATCTAAGAATATGCTTAACCGCCTTATGATGGCTTTCCCTAGGAAAATCTTGAAATCTAGCACACATGCATACACTAAACATGATGTCTGGTCTAGATGCACAAAGATAAAGCAACGAACCAATCATAGAGCAGTAAATAGATGGGTCGAAAGGAATACCATTTGTGTCTTCAGTGAGTACAATTTTGGTTGGCATGGGTGTCTTACATGGACTAGCATCAGACATGCCAAACTTCTCTAGGATGTCCTTGAGGTATTTTTCTTGAGACAAGAAAATTCCTTCATGAAATTGTTGAATTTGAAATCCGAGGAAGAACTTCAAATCCGCATTGAGTGACATTTCAAAAATTTTGGTCATGGAAGCCGCAAACTTCTTGCACAAATAAATGTTAGGAGAACCAAAAATGATATCATCTACATAGATTTGGCATAAGATCAAATCACCCTTGTCCCTCTTAGTAAAAAGAGTGGGATCGATCACCCCTCTCACAAAACCATCATCGAGTAAAAACTTCTTAAGATGATCATACCAAGCACGAGGTGCTTGTTTGAGGCCATACAAAGCCTTATGAAGTTTATACACGTAGTCTTTGTGATCGGGATCAACGAACCCAGGTGGTTGTGATACATATACTTATTCTTGTAGAGGACCGTCAAGGAAAGCACTCTTCACATCCATTTGATGTAATGTAAAACCATTGAAAGCAGCATAAGCAAGTAAGATGCGAATCGATTCAAGACGGGCAATGGGGGGAAAGGTCTCACCAAAATCCAAACCTTCAACTTGTGAGTACCCTCGTGCCACTAACCTTGCCTTGTTATGGATGATTACACCATTCTCATCTTGCTTGTTCTTGAAAATCCATTTCGTCCCAATGATGTTGTGCTCGGTAGTTGGCCTCTTGACTAATGACCACACTTGGTTGCGTTCAAAACTGTTCAACTCTTCTTGCATAGCAATGAGCCAATCGTTGTCCATCAATGCCTCTTGTACCTTGAGAGGCTCAACACTAGACACAAACGAGAAGTGAGCACAAAAGTTTGTCAAATGTTTACGAGTGACTCTACCTTCTGATATGCCGGTGAGAATTTTGTCAACATCAACACAACCGACCACTCGAGTCATGATGGAGGTAAGAGTTTCACGAGGTTCAACTTCATGTCCATAATCCACATCCTCAACATATGGATAATTAATGTGTGGTGGAAGATCTTCTTCTTCATCTTGCATTTGTTGAGGTTCGTCGTCAATGATTGCACTTTCTTGTTCTTCCCCTTGAGGATGATCTTGTTCTTGATGATTATCATGAAGAGGAACTTGATCATCTTTTTTTTTGAAATGGGCAAAAAAGCTTTTGCCTTATATTGATATAGGAGAAGCAAACTGGGGTATGACAAGAGCCAAAAGAAAAAACAAAAAAAAGGAGGAAGGGGGCGAACACCACCCCCGACACAGGGGGAAGAGGATCAACCTACAAGTTCCGCCAGATTTTTAGCACCGGCGAGGATCCAGTCCTTCCCCTCTTCCCTAATCTTATGCATGACAACCGAAGGCAGGGAGGACTTATTGTTGAAAACTCTATCGTTCCTCTCTTTCCAGATCTCCCAAGTGATGAGCGTGATAGCTGAGCGCAAGCCTATTGGGGAGGAGGTGGTGGACTTCGAAACGGCCAGCCAATAGTCCACGACTTTAGGCCTACCCTCCCCGATGCTGCTGATGAGGTCTGGACAAGACAACCAAGAGGCCGTGGCCGTCCAGATACGTCTGGAGAAGCGGCACTCGAAAAGAATGTGCCGTGCTGTCTCAGGGGAGGTACGATAGAGCTGGCAAGTAGGTTCGTGTGGCCATTCGCGTTTCGCCAAGCGATCAGCGGTCCATAAGTGGTTCTGGACAGCGAGCCAGGCGAAGAAACGACACTTTGGAGGGGCCCAGGTCTTCCACACGATGTTCCCGAACTGGCAGGGCAAAGAGGCAAGGAACTGGACCTTGTAGGCGGAGCTGGCCGAGTAGCACCCATTAGTGGTCAAGGACCAGGTAATGGAGTCCTCAGTGTCAGGATGAAGCTGGATATCCGACAAGAGCTCCCAGAGGTGGATGTATTGTTCCATGTGATCGGCAGTGAACGCATCCACCGCAATGTCCGAGATTTAGTTGTTATCAGCGAGAGCGTCCTGCACCGTCCGATTCTTCCTCTTGGAAGCCTTGAAAATTAGGGGAGCCAGGTCTTTTGGCGGGGCGCCATGGAGCCATGAAGACGACCAGAAGGAGGCCATGGCGCCGTTTCCGGTGGTGACACGAGTAGCCGCATTGAAGAGGTCGAGGTCGGAGGCGTCGTTGGGGGTTTCAGAGCCCACCCATGGCTTCTCAGGAGCCTTCCACTCATACCATAACCAGCGAAGCCTCAGGGCTCGGGAGAACCTCTCCAGGTCCAAAACCCCCAAACCACCGAGCTCCTTGGGGCGGCAGACCTTTTGCCAGTTGACTTTGCATTTCCCTCCACTAACCGCCTCCTTACAGGCCCAGAGCATGCCGCGACTGATCTTCGCAAAGGCCTTGAGGATGCCTTTGTCAGCCTTTAAAGCCGTCAACAAGAAGATTGGCATGGAGGAGAGCACGGACTTATCCAAAGCAGTGCACCCGACATGATTCAGGAACTTTCCTTTCCACGGGCTAAGTCGAGCCACTGCTTTGTCGATGTAGGGTTGAAGGTCCACACGCCTAAGTCTTCCGAGGGAGAGGGGCAACCCCAGATACTTAATGGGAAAGGGGGTCGTAGTCGTTGGGAAGTTCGCCAGAATCTCCTCCAAGTTAATGTTGGCGCATTGGATGGGGGCGATGGAGCTCTTGGTCACATTTGTCACAAGGCGAGAGACTACCCCAAAACTCTGTAGAATGCTAGCAAGGCCTTCCACATCATGTGTCGTGGGGGATAGAAAAATGGCAGCGTCGTCCGCATATAGGGAGACCCTGGGGCCCTGAATACCTCCAGGCATAGCAGAACCGGATTCCGTAGCCTTTTCCAGAAGTCTCTGAAGTGGGTCGATGGCGATGTCAAACAGGAGGGGCATTGGTTGAGCAACAGGAGCTTGTGGTGGTATGGGTGTTGAAGTAGTTTGATGATGCGTGAAGCTTCCATCTCCTTCATCATCATCATGAGGTTCTTGTTCCATTTGAAGAAGTGCACCAACACCCATGGTCAAAATATCTTGAGAGGAATCTTCACCTACATCACTTAGATCAACTTGCTCCCCATGGGAGCCATTAAATTCATCAAACATCATGTCACAAGTTTCTACAACACATCCATTGGATTTGTTGTAGACTCTATAGGCGTGAGAGTTTGATCCATAGCCAACAAATATGCCCTCAATGGTTTTGGAATGAAATTTTCCTATCCATTCTCTTTTTTTGAGGATGAAACATTTACACCAAAATACATGAAAGTACTTGACATCCAGCTTGTTCCCAGTTAGGAGCTCATATGGAGTTTTTTGCAATATATTGCGGAGAAAGAGCCGGTTTGATGCATGGCATGCAGTGTTGACAGCCTCGGCCCAAAAACAATGTGGCGACTTGTATTCATCCAACATGGACCTTGCCATCTCCACAAGTGTGCGGTTCTTTCTCTCTGCTACACCGTTTTGTTGGGGAGTGTATGGAGCTGAATATTGATGTTCAGTCCCTTCATCACTAAGAAATTCTTCCAAGGTGTATTTCTTGAACTCATAGCCATTATCACTTATTGCCAAGATTTTTTTGTCAAACTTGCGTTGTGCTTGCTTGGCAAAATCGATGAAGGTGATCTTCGTCTCGTCCTTGGACTTGGGGAAGAAAACCCATGTATATCTTGAGTAATCATCAACAATGACAAGCCCATACTTTTTCCCACCAAGACTATCCCATGAAGGAGGCCCAAAAAGGTCCACATGAAGGAGCTCCAGAGGCCTTGAAGTAGACACAATATTCTTGGGTGGGTGCTTTGATTGATGTTGCTTCTCGGCTATGCATGCACTACACACACGATCTTTCTCAAAAGAGACATTGGTTATTCCAAGGATGTGATTACCCTTTAAGAGATCCTGAAGATTTCTCATGCCGGCATGGGCTAGCCGGCGATGCCATAGCCACCCCTTGTCGGCCTTGGCCATTAGACAAGTTGCATGGAATGTGCTCTCTTTCAAGAAATCAACCGTGTAAAGGTTGCCATCCAACTCTCCAACAAAGGCCACTTCGAGAGTATCTCTCTTAAAGACTTTCACACCCGTTAGTCCAAAGAGTGTATCATAACCAATAGAAGCCAGTTGGCGAACCAAAAGCAAATGGTATTTAAGAGATTGGACAAGCACGACATTTGCAAGAGACATGTCATTTGTGATAGCCACCTTGCCCAACCCGAATACCTGTCCTTTTGATCCTCCACCAAACATAATGCTCATAAATGGTTGAATAGCTTCCATGAAATCGTAGAGCAACTTGCTAGCTCCGGTCATATGATTGGTACATCCACTGTCAATCACCCATTTTACTACACCGGAGAAAGCAACCTACACACAATTATGACTTGGTTAGAGGCACCCATTTTGCAATGGGACCTCTCAGGTTAGTCACAAGGGTCTTAGGGACCCAAATAGCATAAAACTGGAAAGCATTGAGGACCAACAAACTTTGCATAAACCTCTCAATCCTTAGTCTTACGAAGTACATATGATGGAGGCATGAACTCTTTTCGCTTTTTGAGAGTGGGCATGCCCCTTGTGGCCTTCCCACTAACAACCTTACCTTTCTCCTTGTGCCCTTCTCGTACAAAAGTTTCTTTTAGAGGGGTGGTGCACTTTGAGAGGACGTCTTCTTCTTGCTTGTGCTTGGGTCAAACATGAGTCCCTCTTTGGCAAACACCTCATTGTGTTGGCTCAACACCTCATTGTGTTGGCTCAACACCTCATTAAGGTTCTTTTGCCCTTGAGCACATGTCATGAGCCCTTTCTCGATTTGTGCCTTGAGAAAGCGATTCTCCTCAAGAATAGATGCTAGATCACTACTAGAGTTAGTAGTACAAGCATCAACATTGATAATAGGAGAAGAGTAAGCCTTGGCTAGAGTTTCAAGATAAGTAAGCTTGAGTGTCTCAAAACTCTTTGTAAGAAGGGTGAGATCTTCTCTCTTAGTCTTGAGGGACACAGATAGGAGCTCACAATCCTTAGAGAGAGAAGCATTAGACTTCACAAGCTTACTTTTATCATTCATGAACTCTTCGCAAGAGTCAATAACCTTTTTCAAGGAGGCAAGATCTTTATTATGAACATCAATGTTCGCACCTATTTTCAAGCATAGTTCATCATTTCGTGCTTCCTCATATTGGACTTTCCACTCAAGGATTTCATATTTTTCCTTTTCCTCGGTGACGAGGGTTTCGAGTTCCTTAATGGTGATGGTGTGCTTACTCACCATCTCCATAAGCATACGAAACATAGTGAGCTTCTTTCCTTTAAGGGAGCACATGAACTTATTTACTTTAGCAAGCATAGGATCATCTATATCATCATCCTCATAACTATCCTCCGCATCAAGATACTCATCACTAGGAGTAGGAGGATTGAAGAGAGGATGGTTTGATCGTGGGGTTACCTTGACCTTGTGAGGAGAGTGTTGGTCCTCTCCATCTTCTACCATAGCCTTTGCCATGAGGCACTTGTGAGCGTTGCCCTTGTAGTCCTTCATGTAGTTGTAGGTGACAACATCACCACTCTTGTTGACTAGCCTCAATGTGTTTTGAGAATCTTGAGCAACTCCAGCAACACCACTAACATCATCCGGATCGTATTCTTCTTGAGCAACCATTGCTTTCCCATCTCTCTTATTGAGCTTGGAGTTCAACGGATTTGGAAACTTCTTCTTGGGAAAGGTCATGGGGAACCTTGGTTTATCCTCTCTCTTCGCATAAGGGCACTCGTTGGATAAGTGGTTGGTTTCTTCACAGTTGTAGCATTTTCTTACTTTCTTCTTTTGAAATCTTCCCTTGAATTTTCCCGCGCTAAAATTCTTGACAAAGAGAGCCATGTATTCATATGAAGGGCCCTCGTCGGATTCAACCTCATCACCATCTTCTTCTTCATCATCTTCTTCTTCTTCACTTTGCTCATCTTCACGTACATGCTTGGACTTCAACGCAAGATTGATCTTTGATGTTGGAGTACCATGCATGGCAAGATGTTTCGTAGCATTTGCCTTTGACTCTTCAAATAGTTGGAAGGTGGATATGATGTCATATGTAGTCATTTCCTTGAAGGCATGGTGTTGTCTTATGTCCCACACCATTTGGTGGTGATATGGGGCAAGAGCATGAAGCAACTTTTCCACAAGGAATCTCTTAGTCACGTTCAATCCATCTTGTGTCTTGTCACACTCACACGACTCAATGTCAGCGGTGAGAGTCATGAGACGCTCACGGAGTTGATTGGGAGTTTCACCTTTCTCCATACAAAAGTTTTGCAATTTCCCCTTGGCAATTTCATATTGAGCACTCCAGAGGGTGGAGGTACCGGTCTTGGATCTTATAATAATTTCCCATAGTTCCTTGGCACTTGTGATGTGTATGAAAGGTCTCCTGTGCTTTTCAACCATACCTCACCTTATACACATGGTTGTAGTGTCATTGAGATTCTTGTCATAAATTTCTCTTGGTGTAGGATTCTTTGGATCAACCACATGGTAACCATACTCCAAGATCTCCAACATCTCATTGTTTCCATATCGAAGATGATCCTGCATAGCAACTCTCCACAAGGCAAAATCGGAAGTGGCATCAAGTAAAGGAGGTTTGCCTTGAGGGTTATATTTTGGTTTCTCAAATTGGGGTCTTGCATAAAGCCAAGGAACACTGGATTGATCATTGCTAGGAGGTTGTTGACCAAGTGACAGAGTAGGCACAGTTGGCCTCGAAGCCGCACCACCAGAAAGTGGTGCAAGCACCGTGGACAACGTGGCTAGTCTCATTTGGACCAAGGCCTCAAGAGAAGCATCATTCTCCTCTTTTTGCTTAGCAAGGGCCCATTCCAAATCCTCAGAAGTAAAGGACTTGACTTCTGAAGAAGCCTCGCCTTTATCCTTCGGATCTGCAACAAGGGGAGTCCCATCGGGGTTCATCTTGCTCTAGGGCGGTTAAGCCACAAGAATAGAGCATGAGGCTCTGATACCAATTGAAAGGATCGAGATGGACCTAGAGGGCGGGTGAATAGGTACATGATGTCTACTACACAACCTTCTTCTTGTAGACGTTGTTGGGCCTCCAAGTGCAGAGGTTTGTAGGACAGTAGCAAATTTCCCTCAAGTGGATGACCTAAGGTTTATCAATCCGTGGGAGGCGTAGGATGAAGATGGTATCTCTCAAACAACCCTGCAACCAAATAACAAAAAGTCTCTTATGTCCCCAACACACCCAATACAATGGTAAATTGTATAGGTGCACTAGTTCGGCGAAGAGAAGGTGATACAAGTGCAATATGGATGGTAGATATAGGTTTTTGTAATCTGAAAATATAAAAACAGCAAGGTAATTAATGATAAAAGTGAGCGTAAACGGTATTGCAATGCTAGGAAACAAGGCATAGGGTTCATACTTTCACTAGTGCAAGTTCTCTCAACAATAATAACATAATTGGATCATATAACTATCCCTCAACATGCAACAAAGAGTCACTCCAAAGTCACTAATAGCGGAGAACAAACGAAGAGATTATGGTAGGGTACGAAACCACCTCAAAGTTATTCTTTCCAATCAATCCATTGGGCTATTCCTATAAGTGTCACAAACAGCCCTAGAGTTCGTACTAGAATAACACATTAAGACACAAATCAACCAAAACCCTAATGTCACCTAGATACTCCAATGTCACCTCAAGTATCCGTGGGTATGATTATACGATTGGCATCACACAATCTCAGATTCATCTATTCAACCAACACAAAGTACTTCAAAGAGTGCCCCAAAGTTTCTACCGGAGAGTCAAGACGAAAACATGTGCCAACCCCTATGCATAGGTTCATGGGCGGAACCCGCAAGTTGATCACCAAAATATACATCAAGTGAATCACGTGATATCCCATTGTCACCACAGATATGCACGGCAAGACATACATCAAGTGTTTTCAAATCATTAAAGACTCAATCCGATAAGATTACTTCAAAGGGAAAACTCAATCCATTACAAGAGAGTAGAGGGGGAGAAGCAACATAAGATCCAACTATAATAGCAAAGCTCGTGATACATCAAGATCGTGCCAAATCCAGAACACGCGAGAGAGATAGAGAGATCAAACACATAGCTACTGGTACATACCCTCAGCCCCGAGGGTGAACTACTCCCTCCTCGTCATGGAGAGCGCCGGGATGATGAAGATGGCCACCGGTGAGGGATCCCCCCTTCGGCAGGGTGCCGGAACAGGGTCCCGATTGGGTTTTGGTGGCTATAGAGGCTTGCGGCGACGGAACTCCCAATCTATTATGTTCCCCGATCGTTTTGGGGTATATGGGTATATTTAGGAGGAAGAAATACGTCAGGGGAGCCATGAGGGGCCCACGAGGGTGGAGGGCGCGCCCCCTACCTTGCGGCCCCGTCGTTTCTTTCCTGACGTGCACTCCAAGTCTATCGGGTAGCTTTCCTTCCAAAAATAACTTCTCTAGAAGGTTTCATTCCGTTTCGACTCCGTTTGATATTCCTTTTCTTCGAAACACTGAAACAAGGTAAAAACAGGAACTGGCACTGGGCTCTGGGTCAATAGGTTAGTCCCAAAAATAATATAAAAGTGCATAGTAAAGCCGATAAACATCCAAGATGGATAACATAATAGCATGAATACTTCATAAATTATAGATATGTTGGAGACGTATCAGCATCCCCAAGCTTAATTCCTGCTCGTCCTCGAGTAGGTAAATGATAAAAGAAAGAATTTATGAAGTGTGAATGCTAGCAGGTGCATAAGTTTGATCAATGATAATTTCAATCACCTTTTCTAGCATCATTATATGTCATAACAGTAGCTCATATCATAAAACTTGCATGATCAAGTAACAAACTATTCACATGTTAAAGTATAGAACATAAACTTTCTTGAAAACTAACAAACCGTGTTATTAGTCATCAAACAATTACAATTCATCTTATTTTCAGGAAGAGTCTATGTCAGAGCTTTGATTCAGCAAACTTCACATACTCAACTATCATTTAGTCTTCCATGATTGCTAGCACTCAAAGCATATTTTAAGAACAAATAATATTCATCGAACACAGAGAAAGATAGGGGCTTAATGTTTCGCCTCCCAACCTTTTACCTCAGGGGTAATGTCAACAGTAATAATTCATGCTCAAATATATTTGAATGGCCATATAAGCCTAGATCTTTCCATCACATGATGCTTGCCAACTAAAGAGTAGGTTGGAATGAGAAGGAATACTACTGACTCTTGCATAAAACTAAAAGATAGGCCCTTCGCAGAGGGAAGTAGGGATTTGTAGAGGTGCCAGAGCTCGAAGCAGAAATAGAGATGAAAATAATTTTGAGAGGTATGCTTTCATTGTCAACATAACGACCAAGAGTTCTCAATATCTTCCATACTACATACATTATAGGCGGTTCTCAAACAGAAAGGTAAATATTTTACTCCCCTCCACCAACAATCATCAATCCATGGCTTGCCCGAAACAACGGGTGCCTCCAACTAACATCAATCCTGGGGGAGTTTTGTTTGCAATTATTTTTGGTTTGATTTCGATCTTTTGATCACGGGTCTGGTCATCCCAGTTACTGGCCATTTTCTCGTGAATGATGAGCGGAGTACACTTATCGTGAGAATAACCCACCTAGCATGGAAGATACTGACAGCCCCTAGTCGCTACATGAGCGATTCGGGCATACAAAACAGATTATTATTTGAAGGTTTAGAGTTTGGCACATGCAAATTTACTTGGAACGGCAGGTAAATACCGCATATAGGTAGGTATGGTGGACAATCATGGAAGAAACTTGGTTCAAGGAGTTTGGATGCACAAGTAGTATTCCCGCTTAGTACAGATATTTTGGCTAGCAAAGGATTCTAAATAGCAAGCACCACATGTTAGAGGATCCATACCAATATAACTTCTATACAAATATACCCAAGCATAACTCATTATGTTGTCTTCCTTGTCCAACTTCAACTAATTTTCTCAGGTTTGAAAATAACTAATGGGGCTCACAATCATAGAAGATGTCCATGATAGTATATTTATATGTGAAATCTCTCTTCCTTCAATATTCTTTCATGAATTGTTCAAGTGACCAATACAATGTTTGCTAACCTTCAATAAATTTACCACCTCTACTTCTTAAATGTAAAATCATTACTCCCCATGTGATAAGCATATGAAACATAGATAATTTCAGATTTATGATATTCAATTCATTCAACCATTTACTCATAGGATATAAGTGAAGCACACGAGTAAATGAAAAACTACTCCAAAAAGATATAAGTGAAGATCAATGCGTAGTTAAATAATTATGTAGCCATGTGAAGACTCTCTCTCATTTAATAATTTCAGATCTCGGTATTTTATTCAAACAGCAAGCAAAGCTAAAGAAAATAAAACGACGCTCCAAGCAAAACACATATCATGTGGTGGATAAAAATATAGCTCCAAGTAAAGTTACCGATGAACGAAGACGAAAGAGGGGATGCCATCCGGAGCATCCCCAAGCTTAGGCTCTTGGTTGTCCTTGAATATTACCTTGGTGTGCCTTGGGCATCCCCAATCTTAGGCTCTTGCCACTCCTTATTCCATAGTCCATCGAATCTTTACCCAAAACTTAAAAACTTCACAACACAAAACTTAACAGAAAACTCGTAAGCTCCGTTAGTATAAGAAAATAAATCACCACTTAGGTACTGTAATGAACTCATTCTTTATTTATATTGGTGTTAAACCTAATGTATTCCAACTTCTCTATGGTTTATAAACTATTTTACTAGCCATAGATTCATCAAAATAAGCAAGCAACACAATGAAAACAGAATCTGTCAAAAACATAACAGTCTGTAGTAATCTGTATCAAACATATACTTCTGGAACTCCAAAAATTCTAAACTAAATTGGTGGATCTAAGGAATTTGTCTAGTAATCATCTGAAAAAAGAATCAACTAAATAGCACTCTCCAGTAAAAAAATTAGCTAATCTTGTGAGCGCTAATCTTTCTGTTTTTTACAGCATGATCATAAAGACTTCACCCAAGTCTTCCCAAAGGTTCTACTTGGCACAAACACTAATTAAAACACAAAATCACATCTAAAAAGAAGCTAGATGGATTATTTATTACTAAACAGAACCAAAAAGCAAGAAACTAAAATAAAATTGGGTTGCCTCCCAACAAGCGCTAACGTTTAACGCCCCTAGCTAGGCATGATGATTCCAATGATGCTCACATAAAAGATAGGAATTGAAACATAAAGAGAGCATCATGAAGAATATGACTAGCACTTTTAATTCTAACCCACTTCCTATGCATAGGGATTTTGTGAGCAAACAACTTATGGGAACAATAATCAACTAGCATAGGAAGGCAAAACAAGCATAACTTCAAAACTTTAAGCACATAGAGAGGAAACTTGATATTATTGCAATTCCTACAAGCATATATTCCTCCCTCATAATAATTTTTAGTAGCATCATGAATGAGTTCAACAATATAACTAGCACCTAAAGAATTCTTTGCATGATCTACAAGCATAGAATTTTTATTACTCTCCACATAAACAAATTTCTTCTCATGAATAGTAGTGGGAGCAAACTCAACAAAATCACTATCATGTGAGGCATAATCCAATTGAAAACTAAAATCATGATGACGAGTTTCATGGTTATCATTATTCTTATTGGCATACAAGTCATCACAATAATCATCACAGATAGCAACTTTGTTCTCATAATCAATTGGAACCTCTTCCGAAATAGTGGATTCATCACTAAATAAAGTCATGGCCTCTCCCAATCCACTTTCATAAATATTATAAGATTCAACACCCTCAAAAATAGTGGGATCATTAATTCCTAAAGTTGACACTCTTCCAAACCCACTTTCATCAATATAATCATCATAAATAGGAGGCATTCTATCATCATAATAAATTTGCTCATCAAAACTTGGGGGACAAAACATATCATCTTCATCAAACATAGCATCCCCAAGCTTGTGGCTTTGCATATCATTAGCATCATGGGTATTCAAAGAATTCATACTAACAACATTGCAATCATGCTCATCATTCAAAGATGTAGTGCCAAACATTTTAATGCATTCTTCTTCTAACACTTTTGCACAATTTTCCTTTCCATCATACTCACGAAAGATATAAAAAAGATGAAGCGTATGAGGCAAACTCAATTCCTTTTTTGTAGTTTTATTTTATAGAATAAACTAGTAATAAAACAAGAAACTAAAAGATTCGATTGCAAGATCTAAAGATATACCTTCAAGCACTCACCTCCCCGGCAACGGCGCCAGAAAAGAGCTTAGTTGACAGGGTGTGAGTGCCGCTTACCTAGCCTCCCCGGCAACGGCGCCACAAAAGAGCTTGATGTCTACTACGCAACCTTCTTCTTGTAGATGTTGTTGGGCCTCCAAGTGCAGAGGTTTGTAGGACAGTAGCAAATTTCCCTCAAGTGGATGACCTAAGGTTTATCAATCCGTGGGAGGCGTAGGATGAAGATGGTCTCTCTCAAACAACCCTACAACCAAATAACAAAGAGTCTCTTGTGTCCCCAACACACCCAATACAATGGTAAGTTGTATAGGTGCACTAGTTCGGCGAAGAGATGGTGATACAAGTGCAATATGGATGGTAGATATAGGTTTTTGTAATATGAAAATATAAAAACAGCAAGGTAATTAATGATAAAAGTGAGCGTAAACGGTATTGCAATGCTAGGAAACAAGGCATAGGGTTCATACTTTCACTAGTGCAAGTTCTCTCAACAATAATAACATAATTGGATCATATAACTATCCCTCAACATGCAACAAAGAGTCACTCTAAAGTCACTAATAGCGGAGAACAAACATAGAGATTATGGTAGGGTACGAAACCACCTCAAAGTTATTCTTTCCAATCAATCCATTGGGCTATTCCTATAAGTGTCACAAACAGCCCTAGAGTTCGTACTAGAATAACACCTTAAGACACAAATCAACCAAAACCCTAATGTCACCTAGATACTCCAATGTCACCTCAAGTATCCGTGGGTATGATTATACGATGTGCATCACACAATCTTAGATTCATGTATTCAACCAACACAAAGTACTTCAAAGAGTGCCCCAAAGTTTCTACTGGATAGTCAAGACGAAAACGTGTGCCAACCCCTATGCATAGGTTCATGGGCGGAACCCGAAAGTTGATCACCAAAACATACATCAAGTGAATCACGTGATATCCCATTGTCACCACAGATACGCACGGCAAGACATACATAAAGTGTTCTCAAATCATTAAAGACTCAATCCGATAAGATTACTTCAAAGGGAAAACTCAATCCATTACAAGAGAGTAGAGGGGGAGAAGCAACATAAGATCCAACTATAATAGCAAAGCTCGCGATACATCAAGATCGTGCCAAATCAAGAACACGAGAGAGAGAGAGAGGGAGAGAGAGAGAGATCAAACACATAGCTACTGGTACATACCCTCAGCCCCGAGGGTGAACTACTCCCTCCTCGTCATCACTAGTGCAGAACCGGGCAATAGCACCGGTTCGTAAGGCCCTTTAGTGCCGGTTCCATAACCGGCACTAAAGTGTGGGCACTAAAGGCCCCCCTTTAGTACCGGTT
The DNA here is from genome assembly GCA_032464435.1 of Aegilops umbellulata. Taxonomy (NCBI): domain Eukaryota; kingdom Viridiplantae; phylum Streptophyta; class Magnoliopsida; order Poales; family Poaceae; genus Aegilops; species Aegilops umbellulata. The sequence continues at coordinate 223,390,536 of CP136059.1, read as the reverse complement.
CAGCACGAACCGGTGCTAAAGGGAAACCACGTGGCACAAGCCAGCTCCGGGGGCCGGGAGCCCTTTAGTACCGGTTGGTAACACCAACCGGTACTAAAATGTTTGTTTTTTTGGTTTTATGATTTCTTTTTCATTTAATTTTGTGTTTTCCATTTTAATTCTTTTTCTTTGCTGGTATTTTACGATACTACACATTGTACACGTTATGCATATATATGGTAGCTAGTAGAACCAATCATATATATAGATCATCAATGTCTCACAAACCACCATATTAATTCACACATACACACATGTATAGCTATATACAATTTCTCGTACATATGCATATATGTTGCCTTCGGAGCCAGTTGCATTAGCCTAATTGGTGCCTTCGGAGCACGATGACAAATTGGAAGTGGTTCATGACCTGGTCGATGGGGGCGGTAGCGGGTAATAGTATTCTCCCTTCGGATTTATGACCTGGTCGAGCAAAAATTCCGCTATTTCCTCTTGAAGTGCTTGTACGCACTCCGTATCTAGGAGCATGTCCCGCACCTCTGTGAACTGTTAAGAAGGAGATCAATATGCATGTGTATTAGTTGTGTGACTAGATATCGATAATGGTGCACAAATTGTGAATAGTGTTCTGACAAGCGTACCCATTCCTGTCTTTGAGATCTGCTCCTTTCGGACGCCATCATGTGAATGTTCTCGCAAACGCAGTATGCACACAGATCAGTCCCCTGCGCCTGCTTTATGGCCTTTACGAGAATGGAATTTAATTTGATCAGATAATAATTAATCAAGCATGATAATATTAAAAAGATGGCAGCTAGCTAGCACTACTTAATTACTTACCTTGGGTCGAAGCCATCTCAGCTGTCGTTTCCATTCGCCTTCCGTTTTGCTGATGAACCTTGCCCTAGCCCTGCCCGCCGACAAAGAAAATGAATAAAGGGGTTATTAAATAGTTCATATCATGAAATGACGAACTAAATAGGCCGAGATATATAGTTAATAATGATTGAAATTACCTGTTGACTATCCCAAACAAGATGTTATAGTCACTATTTTCTTTGAGTAGTGAGTCCAGTATTTCAACTGTTCCTTCGTCAACTTTAATGATACACAAGATCCAGTGAAATCTGCATGCACACACATTTGCATGTCTTAATTAAGCGGGAATATGTAAGCAAAAACATGTAGCTAGCTAGCTAGTAGGCAAAAACAGAGAATTTGTAGTACAAGAAAGTGTGACTCACTGGAAGTTGTAAGGAAGTAGTATATCTTCATTGTATTTGAGGCGCTTCAAGAACTCGAACATGCTGTCCTCTACCTGCTTTTCATAATGCTTGCTTATTTTCCATGTGTATTCATTAACGGTGTTTGGGTCAATGAATCCAATGCCATAGCGTCCACCTTTTTTCATTTCATACATCTTCATCCTGCATAATACCATAGAAAAGAATATAGTGAGGATAATTACAGGTAATGATTGATCAAAAGGATTGTCGGTGTTCTGGGAACGGGGGTCCCCAGACTTGCCTGCCTGCGGCCTGCGGCGTGGCTCGAGTGGGGGCTCAACGTGGCCCATCTTCATCAACACAAGACCCAAGACCCTCGCGAGGGGCCAAGCCTCGCGAGGCAGACGACACGGCGCTTCCTGAAGCATGGCCTCCTTAGGCTAGCTCGCGAGGAGGCGGAGAGATCAAGGTGGGGTACCTCACGACGTGCCCATGACGCAAGCCATGACGACCAAGGGTGCCAGGCGGGCGCCAGCCCGCCCAGCGTTCCCCTTTCCTGTTTGGTGCAAAGGGGGCAAGCGCAGGTGAGGGGATCAAGCAAAGGTATCTATTTCGGTGCAACGAGACCAAGACCAGCTCCGCGACAAGGAGGAAGTCACTGTGGAGCCCAAGCTGGCGTCATCACCAGAGCCTTTGGCAGGCGAAGACCAACTTTAGTCAGGATAAGTGTACCAGATGTTCCCCTTTCAAATTGGCCAATTATTGGCGCCCTTCCCGCTCAATATTTGGGAAGAGGCCCAGGGCCTTTGCCTATAAATAGGGCCAGCCACCCCAAGGGTAAGGGCATCTACCCGCATCCAGAGAGAGAGAGAGAAGGGCGATCGAACTCCCCCTAGCAGTTCATCCCCTAACCAAGAACAGACCCTCGCGAGGTCGTTCTTCCTTGTATCGTTCTTCCTCATCAGCCCGAGAGGCAATCCATCCACCCACAAACTAGAGTAGGGTATTACACCTCAATGGTGGCCCGAACTAGTATAAACCTTGTGTCTCTTGCGTTGTTCTTGCAGTAGCTAGATCCTTACGAGACGGAGAGGTAGAGGGCACGATCTCCGCGCGCACCCCAGAGTTCGAACCTTAAGGGTCTGCCGGAACCCGTGATCCGACATTTGGCGCGCCAGGTAGGGGTGCGCCGGAATCTGCCTTCCCATCGCTCCGTCTCCCGTTACGTCGTCGTCATCATGTCCGGCGACCAGGCAGGCAACCAAGGCCCATGGGCGGCGTGGCCCATCTGCGCGGAGCCTCCCGCTCCGGGCGACCCCGCGCCACAGGCAGCTCGCGGTCCGCAAGGCGCGATGGGCCGCGGGCGACGCGGGTAAGCTTCTGCGACCCTCACACCGCGACAGGCACGGTCGGCGGTGAGGGCCTCCAACCACGCCGCGGCTACGACACCGTACACCCGCCGAGAACAGGCAAACTCAAGGGCCGCGCTCACGGTAGCACGGGAGCTGTTGCAGTGCAGGCTACTGGAAGGCGGCCGCGACGTGCTGCTGGAGCGGGTCGCCGAGCTCCTGGGATTCGCCGCTTCGAGGGCTCACCCCTTCTGCGTCCAGCTTCCGCCTCAAGTTCAGGGCGGCGCACGAGGGGGCCCTGCGCACCCGCGCGGGCCTCAAGACTACCCCAACACTGGCGAATCCGCCGGCACCAGACTGGCGGTGGCGCTACCCCCTCCCCCGACGCGTGAAGGAGAGGGGCTCAGTGCGGCCCACGACGCTAGCGGCCAACCGCGCTACCACCCCGCGGTGGGCACGACAAGCAACGCTGCATGGCGCATGGAGCACTACAGCACAACATTCGGGGTGGCGGCGCCAGAGGAATACGTGCCCCACATGATGGACCAAGGGCACGCTCACGGGGGCGAACAGGGCTCACTCTTCAGCCCCAGCTGGGAGGACGAGACGCCAGAGGCCGAGCCCCTCCAGGAACCCCATGACGGCTCCGTCGGTCACACTGGAGGCAACGACTATCGGGTACCATTAATTCCTCAAGAGCAGGCATACGCTAATCATGGGTCACAGGAGATGCAGGTCGCCGCGACAAGCAGCTGCCCCGCCCCTGCGGTCTCCTACCCCTCAGGAGGAGGACGCAGGGGGCTGCAGGAAAGGGGCAGAGATCCTACATCACCACCGCGGCGTTCGGAGCAAGGCGTTCTTAGAAGATAGGCCCTCCGCTGGGGAGGCGCCTGAGGGCCTGCCCCTGGCGGAGGACCCGTGGTCATCGGGGGAACCGCTGGCGACCGCTCTACCCCACCGGCGGCGTCCTGGTTTCCGGTCGTCGTTGGTGGCACTAGAGTGTGGCGCAAGGCGGGGCCCTCGTCTGGCGATATGAAGCAAGGCCGGTTCCTGTGAAGAAGGCCCAGTGCCTGTGAAGCTCGCCGCCCCGTGACACTCTCACGTAATAATGAGTGGGGCTGTACACGCCCCGGAGTCTCAGGGGTGCCGGCCTCAGGCCCTGGGGCTCCCTCCCACGCCCAGTGGACAACACTTAGCTCCGCGCTGGTGAGAAGACGTCGAAGACTAGATTAGGTGCCGGACGCGGCCTTTTTGTTTGCTTTCATTGCCTTCTTCCTTTGGTTGTAACCTTTTTCCCCCGCTGGATTTAAGTTGAATTCGAATCTGAGCTTTGCGTGCGTTCGGGGAAGGGGTGCTTGGTCTTGTTTGAATCGTTTCCCGCGTTCTGGTCACCATCTCATCACAGCTGCCTCCCCTCGCGAGCCCCTCGCGAGCCGGGCCATGCCTAGCTTAAGCACGGCCCAGATTGCCGCTGCCGCTCCCTCGCGAGGTGACCATTGGTGCCTGCTGAGATCGTTTTCTCATGAAGGCCCAGAGACTGTGAAGAAGGCGAACGCCTGTGAAGCCATCCCTCTCGGGAGAAGGCCCGGAGCCTGTGAAGAAGGCGAATGCCTGTGAAGCCATCCCTCTCGGGAGAAGGCCCGGAGCCTGTGAAGAAGGCGAACGCCTGTGAAGCCATCCCTCTCGGGAGAAGGCCCGGAGCCTGTGAAGAAGGCGAACACATGTGAAGCCATCCCTCTCGGGAGAAGGCCCGGAGCCTGTGAAGAAGGCGAACGCCTGTGAAGCCATCCCTCTCGGAAGAAGGCCCAGAGCCTGTGAAGAAGGCGAATGCCTGTGAAGACGTCTCGCTCGAGGAAAAGGCCCGGAGCCTGTGAAGAGGGCGAACGCCTGTGAAGACGTCTCGCTCGAGAAAAGGCCCGAAGCCTGCAAAGAAGGCCCACGCCTGTGGGGTTTCCTGTCAGTAACGACCCCGCCTCCCGAGGTTTCAACTACCCAGCACCCGGGGCGTGACGCCCTCCAGAAGGCAGCTCCGGAGCCAGCAAGGGACAAGGGCCAACCAGCCTACCGTTGGACACGCGTAAGATTTAATCACTGCAGTGTAACATCCCAAAATTCTAAATTTTGGAATGTTATATTAAATAATTAATTTGATTGATTGTTTGATTGCTGTGTGAATGGTTGTGTGAAATTGAGTGAAATTTGAAACTTTTTGAAAGTTAAATGAGAGGGAATGAAATGACTTCCCAAACTTTCATCCTTGCATTTGATCTTAATGAATTTCAAATTCATTTCATCACAATACCCTTGAGTGAAGAAAACATGACTTCTTCTAGAAGCAAAAAGGGTTTTGAAAGATTTTTGAATTTCATTTTTGAAAGCATTTCAAATTTAGAAACTTTATGCAACTCAATGATTTTCATGAGAGAGGATAAAATGACTTCTTCAAAATATAGGAAATATGAGTTGGAAGTATGAAGAAAAGGTTTGAATTTCCAATTCAAAACCATTTGGAAGTTTTTGGGTTTTATTTTCAAATTATTTTTCTCCAAAAATAAAATATATGGAAAATAGGGTAAAATGATTCCCTACATTATAAAAATGGAGAAAAAATAAATTTTAAATCATTTTGGCATTTTAAAGAAATTTTATTTGAATTTTATTTGCAGCAGTAGCACTATTTGTTTTATTAGAATTTGTGTGAATTTTATTTCATCTTGTAAAATAGTTCATATTGTAGGATTTCTTTTTCCGGTCGTTTTGATATATAATACTCCTATATTTTATTTTCATCTTATTTTCTAAAATGATCTTTCTTCGCGGAATCTTTTAAAAAAAGGGGAAAGGTATTTTCTTTTTGGGCCAAATCCGGCCCGATCCGTACCGAATCATCTCCTTCCTCCCGACGATGCTCCATATCTCCAGCCACCGCCGGAGCATCGCCGGAGATCGCGGGATTCGCGAAATCCCTTGCCCCCTCCTCCAAGAAGACCTCCTCCCCCTATAAATAGCCACCTCGCGCATCCATTCCCACCCCTAGTCCCTCCTCTCCTCGCCCCACATCGCCGAGCCGCCTTGCCGGAGTTCGCCGGACCACCGCCGCCATTGCCGCCCCGCCCCACCACCTCCGGCCATCCCCGCCACCCACCGAGCCCACCACTCGCTCCGCCCCGTTCTTCCGCCCCCGACCATACCTTCCCCGACGCCAGAGGGCCACCGGAGGACGTCGCCGGAGCTCCACCAGGACCCCATCACCGGAACTGCTACAGTAAATCCCGACCTACAGTTTTTTTTTTCTCGTTCTGTTTTTAAAACAGAATAGTTTCAATCTTGTAAAATCCATAGTTAATTATCTACGAGGTATTTTTGAGTGATTCCAACTGCCTTGGATCACAAATTTTATGAAGTTTCTGTTAGTTCAATTTTATTTCACATTTGAGCTGTTTAAATTTGTGTTTGTATGAATTTTATCAAATCACTAGATTTGAGCTATTTTGAGTTAGGAATATTATTTTTGACCGATTCTTTTTGCCCCTGGTCTCTAGGACCTTTGTTTATCCAGTAGTATTTAGTGTTTTATTTCTAGGTTAATTTAAATTAGGTTTTTAGCAAAACAGGACTGTTTTACTTATAGTTTTGTTTTAGTCTTTTCTTTATTGTTTTTATTAGTTTTAAATTATTTCTTTTTGTCACGTTTGACAAACTTAGTTTTGTTTCTGTTAGTCAACCAAAGATTTTTTATTATTATTAAAAATATATTTTATTTAGTTTTGTATGAAAACTTGTTTTGGTCATAGTTAGTGTTTCATAAAAGCTTTTTATTTGTTTCTTTTTTTTGCAAATAAAATTTTGTGAAAAATACTTTCTGTTAAATTAGTTATTTTCTGTTAATTTATCAGTTTAGTGTTTTAATTGTTGTTATGTTTTTACTTAGGACAAAACTATTTTGTGTTATGTCTTCGAGTTCTCTTTAGTAGTTTTGTGGTATAATTTTCCTTTTTATTTGGTGTCCCTTGATGATTTGCATTTTTTATTTGTTGATTTTATTATGAGTGTTAGAATTGCTTGCTTATATGAATGCTATGTTTGACTATATAGATTTTGAACGGAGTGACGAATAGTTCTACCAAGTCTTTATTTGAGTGCGACTATCTTCATCGACATACCAGGCAAGTTCACTTTGACCATATTTTTCATACCAATGTTTTTATTGCATTTAGTGGCACCATTATTTCAATCCCTCCAGTAGTGATATTGAATTCTTGTAGTTGAGTAGAATGCATGAGGTAGGAACCCATCTTCCTGTTACCAAGCCCGGGACGTTGTTTACTTTTAAAGCTACGCTATAGTAGACGGGGTTGGTATGAGTGCTCGGGAGTGGTGTGAGAATGGAGGATTTTACGTCAAAGACGACAACTTCCTGATGGCACCTGCGAGGACAGCATCTTCGAGACCTCAAGACTTCAAGACTCGAGACAAGACTTCAATACACACTACTGGGTGGACTGGTTGTGAGGCACCCTGGAGTACCCAGTGGATTTGCCTAGTGAGCTGGGTTTTGGCCAGTACTCATGAGGAAAGTTCCACCCAGACTCAAAGAGACGGAAGAATACTTCATGACCAGAAGCTTACCTGTGCAACCGCAAGTCACTATGGGCTCTGGCTTGGTTGACCTTAGTTGTGACTCTGGCTGGGACGGTGCTAGCAGATGTAGAACGACGGTAGGATTGGATGAGCACCGGACAGTGGTCAGAGGAACTCTTCGGAAGACCATGTTTCGGTCATCTTGTTCTCAAACACCATGAAGTGCGAGAACGTAAAAAGAGGGATCGAATCTTGCGGGTAAAGTGTACAAACCTCTGCAGAGGGTTAAAACCTAATCGATTAGCCGTGTCCCCGGTTACGGACAATTTGAGTCTCTGGACTTGGATCTATCTCGGAACTCTCAACACCGGATTGATAACTTAATTGTGGGCAACTTATGATGATTTTGGGCTATGGGACATCGGTTGGCGGAACCATGTCATGTTAGAAAACTCCGTAGTACAGGCTCCTGATATTCCTTTGTTGTAGGAAAAGTAAAACCAGCTTTTATGCAAAACAAAAACTCAGACCCAGAGCCACAAAGCCATATTGCATATAGAATAGTTTTATCATCAGCTTTCTCTTATTGTGATCTTGCCGGTACATTCAATGTACTGACCTACACGGCTGCAACGTATCATGTTGCAGATATTTTCTTCGACGAGTAAGAGTTACGATACAGGGTTACGGTCTACACTCAACCTACCGATGGCGTTGATGGGACTCCACACTCGTTTGATTGTTTCCGCTGAGTATTACGAGGTATATATATCAGTTTTACGTTATTTATACATGTGATTGCACTTTGATATATACATTGATGTACTGTGTGTGCCAGCATACTGATCCAGGGATGGCACAGATACACAGAGGCTTGACCGTTTGAGGTCGGGTCGCTACAGATATGGTATCAGAGCACATGTTGACTGTAGGACGTGACCCTAGGAAATGAATTAGTAATATGAAGACCCCGACAGGAACGACCTTTGTTTTTGTTACTACTCTCGTAACACCTGATTCCTTTTACCGAACCTTCCTTATTTCAAACTATAGATGGAGAGCTACATTCTGAACAAAAGAGAACACTACGAGAAGGTTCTTGGAGGCCCCTTCCTTGTGGAGCTAGTCAGGCTGCTGAAGCTACCGATACCTGAGATCAAGGCAACTAAGAGGACGTCTAGATCATGGGGAGTCAAGACCCAAGTTTTTGGCCGTAAAGAAGACCCCAAGACTGCAGACATCAACTTCGGCACCATAAATGGTGACTGTGATATGGGCATCAACACTGCCGTCCATGATGCTATTGCACGCTTATGTTATCGTCATCGTGCTGCACTAAACCCACACTTCTTTGGAAAGATTGGATGGCAGAAGTTTGATGGAGCAACTATTGCCTTGATGGAAGCGCAAAAGATGAAGTTCTCCCCACTGTTAGTGTACAATCAGGATCTAGAACAATACGTCAAGAATCTTCAGATGGATCTCCTGGAAGCCCTGTTTGACAATGAAGCACTACGAGAAGAGGTCGAGACTCAGAGACTGAAGGTAGACAAGCTGGAGGAGGAGAACCTCGAGATCCCGAGAATGCGTCAGGAACTGAAAAGCAGCAGGACCATGTCTCATGCCAGGGACGTTGAGATCCAGAAGCTCAAGGAACAACTTCAGGACATACAGGGTCGTCACAAGAAACTCCGCATCAACAGGGAAAATCTAGCAGAAAAATTGGAGGAGATCAAGTCCACACAGAAGAAGCCCCAGTGGGGACAATGATCAAGTTCCCGATAAATTAGCTTAGTAGTAGCCCACCCTGAGAGAAATAAAGATGAACGCTTTCTCGATTTAAGTATCTGACCATACCAACTTATGTGGGTGGCGATACTATAGAATTGATTGAATAAATGAATGCTTGGTTGCTATTATTTTCTGTGTTTATTGAATGGTTGGATAGATGCGATATTTGTAGGCTTGTTATGTCAACCTTGAGAGACGTAAGCTACGGAGGAATGGTAGAAGGCCTTCATATGGGAAAAGCATCAGGAATTGGAAACTCTCGAGCATTGAAGACCTGGAGAAATAAAGACTTAGAAACGAAACCATAGTAGAACGGCCCATCACAAACGATACTTTTTTTTTTCTTTTGAGCTAGGATTTGTTTGTTGATGGGTGGGTATTTTCTTCCTCTTTCTATCTCAACCAGACCCCGAAACCTCGAACCCATGGACAGCTGAACACCAAACTTTTCTAGAGACAATAAAAAAAAATCCCATGGAGATACACTCTTTGTTCTGAGTACCCCTCTTATCCTACACATGCAGATGACAACCCTTTATGAGTCTTTCCTTAAGGGCCCTGAAACGATAATGACCCTGACAAGTGATCATGATTACCCAAAGATCCTGAAGGACATGATGAAGCATATTCACCTTGAAGGAGATGCAGTCTACAAAGGCTACCCCTTCATGCAAAAGGGAGTGGAACTTTGGTATGTGGAGGTACACCTCCACCGTATGAAAGGAGTTTGCCCAAAGACGATGGGGCAGTACTTTTTCATCTCACGTGTACCACAAGCAACTTTTTTCGACGCTGTTCGTGAAGCAGCCATGGAAGCCATACGCCAGATCGGAGAAATACTTGAAGCAAGACTTCGTTATACTCAGGAATACCTAAGAGAAGTGCATGGAGAGATGATGGAGATGAAGCTCAAGGCCACCACGATGAAACAGAAGATTGAAGATTTCAAGGCGCATGTCGCACAATTCCAGTGGGACTAAAGAATCCTCAAGGAGGAAGAATGAATAAAGTTGGAAGTAATGCCTGACCATACCGAACCATGTGGGTGGCAGCATTTGTAATGAAGTACTTTTTGGAGTTTGGATTTACGAAAAATGGTTAAGGATGTAATAAAAGATTGATATGAAAATAATGTGATTTATGGATAAACTAGTGCATTTTTTGGTATGGTAGTACTCCGTAAGGCCACAGGATCAATGAAGAAAGAAATGTGTTATTCATGACGGTCCATAGAAGGGAGCTGGACCAAATAAGTTGGAGTTTTGTATGATCGTCACCACAAGGGTATGAAGGAAGAAGTACTATTGGATTTACAGGAGATGTAATGTTGGCATATGGAATGATAATCCTCGGAAGGATGAGTTAAACTTGTACAAGAGTTGAAGTGGACCATAACCCACAGGCCCAGGAGTTAATAAGAAGCAAGCACACTCTTGCTGAAGGAAGATATTCCGAAGAAAACTCTGAGTTAATCAGCCAACATTTTTAGGAGGATACGAAAACCCGAGAGTTGTGAAGAAACCTTCGATGTCTGGTTCAGCTTGCAGAAACAATGGATTTATTCGAACTCAGTTCGTTGACAAGAGAAATTCTGCAATGCTTGTGAGTATACCCAAGTGTTAGAATACGTGATTCGATGTCTGCATATGTAGAAATGGTTCAAGTACGGGATGGATTGGCCCCCATACCGGAGACTTCTATCATGGACTATCATATGTTGATGGAAAATCAGAGAGACTTGAAAATATTAGAAGAGTGTCGACGCGATAAGCCATAAAACCATAGAATGGTAGGACGATGGAACCCTTTACAGGCAACCGTTGCCAATCGTAGGTTATACGGTGAGATTCAACCCCGCCATTTTTTTTTCCTGCAGGAGAAACCATGAATTGTCGACCACCATGAGATTTTTGATAGTTGTTTAGTATTGGCGACAGACCCGTCAGATATGAAGACGCAGTCTCGGAAGAAACTCACCATGATTGAGAGGACAAAAGATTTTGAGAACAGGTCATGCCCCGACCGGAAGAGCACCCATGAAAGAGCTATTCCGGAGTATATGAGAACACCGACACCAGCAACACGAAAGGATGGAGTACATGAGTTTCGTCAGAACCATAACCCTGCTTTTAAGTGTGGTAGCACCCCAGACCATTCAGACCGATGGAGTTGCTGGAAGACCCGAAACCTAATTTTTTTTTCCTAGCCTCTTCGAATCTCGGGGACGAGATTCATTTTAAGTGTGGTAGTTTGTAACATCCCAAAATTCTAAATTTTGGAATGTTATATTAAATAATTAATTTGATTGATTGTTTGATTGCTGTGTGAATGGTTGTGTGAAATTGAGTGAAATTTGAAACTTTTTGAAAGTTAAATGAGAGGGAATGAAATGACTTCCCAAACTTTCATCCTTGCATTTGATCTTAATGAATTTCAAATTCATTTCATCACAATACCCTTGAGTGAAGAAAACATGACTTCTTCTAGAAGCAAAAAGGGTTTTGAAAGATTTTTGAATTTCATTTTTGAAAGCATTTCAAATTTAGAAACTTTATGCAACTCAATGATTTTCATGAGAGAGGATAAAATGACTTCTTCAAAATATAGGAAATATGAGTTGGAAGTATGAAGAAAAGGTTTGAATTTCCAATTCAAAACCATTTGGAAGTTTTTGGGTTTTATTTTCAAATTATTTTTCTCCAAAAATAAAATATATGGAAAATAGGGTAAAATGATTCCCTACATTATAAAAATGGAGAAAAAATAAATTTTAAATCATTTTGGCATTTTAAAGAAATTTTATTTGAATTTTATTTGCAGCAGTAGCACTATTTGTTTTATTAGAATTTGTGTGAATTTTATTTCATCTTGTAAAATAGTTCATATTGTAGGATTTCTTTTTCCGGTCGTTTTGATATATAATACTCCTATATTTTATTTTCATCTTATTTTCTAAAATGATCTTTCTTCGCGGAATCTTTTAAAAAAAGGGGAAAGGTATTTTCTTTTTGGGCCAAATCCGGCCCGATCCGTACCGAATCATCTCCTTCCTCCCGACGATGCTCCATATCTCCAGCCACCGCCGGAGCATCGCCGGAGATCGCGGGATTCGCGAAATCCCTTGCCCCCTCCTCCAAGAAGACCTCCTCCCCCTATAAATAGCCACCTCGCGCATCCATTCCCACCCCTAGTCCCTCCTCTCCTCGCCCCACATCGCCGAGCCGCCTTGCCGGAGTTCGCCGGACCACCGCCGCCATTGCCGCCCCGCCCCACCACCTCCGGCCATCCCCGCCACCCACCGAGCCCACCACTCGCTCCGCCCCGTTCTTCCGCCCCCGACCATACCTTCCCCGACGCCAGAGGGCCACCGGAGGACGTCGCCGAAGCTCCACCAGGACCCCATCACCGGAACTGCTACAGTAAATCCCGACCTACAGTTTTTTTTTTCTCGTTCTGTTTTTAAAACAGAATAGTTTCAATCTTGTAAAATCCATAGTTAATTATCTACGAGGTATTTTTGAGTGATTCCAACTGCCTTGGATCAAAAATTTTATGAAGTTTCTGTTAGTTCAATTTTATTTCACATTTGAGCTGTTTAAATTTGTGTTTGTATGAATTTTCTCAAATCACTAGATTTGAGCTATTTTGAGTTAGGAATATTATTTTTGACCGATTCTTTTTGCCCCTGGTCTCTAGGACCTTTGTTTATCCAGTAGTATTTAGTGTTTTATTTCTAGGTTAATTTAAATTAGGTTTTTAGCAAAACAGGACTGTTTTACTTATAGTTTTGTTTTAGTCTTTTCTTTATTGTTTTTATTAGTTTTAAATTATTTCTTTTTGTCACGTTTGACAAACTTAGTTTTGTTTCTGTTAGTCAACCAAAGATTTTTTATTATTATTAAAAATATATTTTATTTAGTTTTGTATGAAAACTTGTTTTGGTCATAGTTAGTGTTTCATAAAAGCTTTTTATTTGTTTCTTTTTTTTGCAAATAAAATTTTGTGAAAAATACTTTCTGTTAAATTAGTTATTTTCTGTTAATTTATCAGTTTAGTGTTTTAATTGTTGTTATGTTTTTACTTAGGACAAAACTATTTTGTGTTATGTCTTCGAGTTCTCTTTAGTAGTTTTGTGGTATAATTTTCCTTTTTATTTGGTGTCCCTTGATGATTTGCATTTTTTATTTGTTGATTTTATTATGAGTGTTAGAATTGCTTGCTTATATGAATGCTATGTTTGACTATATAGATTTTGAACGGAGTGACGAATAGTTCTACCAAGTCTTTATTTGAGTGCGACTATCTTCATCGACATACCAGGCAAGTTCACTTTGACCATATTTTTCATACCAATGTTTTTATTGCATTTAGTGGCACCATTATTTCAATCCCTCCAGTAGTGATATTGAATTCTTGTAGTTGAGTAGAATGCATGAGGTAGGAACCCATCTTCCTGTTACCAAGCCCGGGACGTTGTTTACTTTTAAAGCTACGCTATAGTAGACGGGGTTGGTATGAGTGCTCGGGAGTGGTGTGAGAATGGAGGATTTTACGTCAAAGACGACAACTTCCTGATGGCACCTGCGAGGACAGCATCTTCGAGACCTCAAGACTTCAAGACTCGAGACAAGACTTCAATACACACTACTGGGTGGACTGGTTGTGAGGCACCCTGGAGTACCCAGTGGATTTGCCTAGTGAGCTGGGTTTTGGCCAGTACTCATGAGGAAAGTTCCACCCAGACTCAAAGAGACGGAAGAATACTTCATGACCAGAAGCTTACCTGTGCAACCGCAAGTCACTATGGGCTCTGGCTTGGTTGACCTTAGTTGTGACTCTGGCTGGGACGGTGCTAGCAGATGTAGAACGACGGTAGGATTGGATGAGCACCGGACAGTGGTCAGAGGAACTCTTCGGAAGACCATGTTTCGGTCATCTTGTTCTCAAACACCATGAAGTGCGAGAACGTAAAAAGAGGGATCGAATCTTGCGGGTAAAGTGTACAAACCTCTGCAGAGGGTTAAAACCTAATCGATTAGCCGTGTCCCCGGTTACGGACAATTTGAGTCTCTGGACTTGGATCTATCTCGGAACTCTCAACACCGGATTGATAACTTAATTGTGGGCAACTTATGATGATTTTGGGCTATGGGACATCGGTTGGCGGAACCATGTCATGTTAGAAAACTCCGTAGTACAGGCTCCTGATATTCCTTTGTTGTAGGAAAAGTAAAACCAGCTTTTATGCAAAACAAAAACTCAGACCCAGAGCCACAAAGCCATATTGCATATAGAATAGTTTTATCATCAGCTTTCTCTTATTGTGATCTTGCCGGTACATTCAATGTACTGACCTACACGGCTGCAACGTATCATGTTGCAGATATTTTCTTCGACGAGTAAGAGTTACGATACAGGGTTACGGTCTACACTCAACCTGCCGATGGCGTTGATGGGACTCCACACTCGTTTGATTGTTTCCGCTGAGTATTACGAGGTATATATATCAGTTTTACGTTATTTATACATGTGATTGCACTTTGATATATACATTGATGTACTGTGTGTGCCAGCATACTGATCCAGGGATGGCACAGATACACAGAGGCTTGACCGTTTGAGGTCGGGTCGCTACATGCAGATACATTAGATACAAGTTCATACATGAGGGGCTCCCCCTCCCAAAATGCTCTCACAACCGTCGGGCCAAACGCCTGAGTTCTATTTATGCAGGGTAAAAAGGCGAGGATAGCACATGGTCAATCTGACAAATCCCCCAATACATCCTCGAAGGCGCCACCCAAGCTGTCGCTGGCGTCGCTGAACTCACCTTCGTTGTTTGCGCCCCCGTCTACGGCATTGGGGTCTTCCACCACGCCACCTTCGTCGGCGCCCACGATCACGTCGTCATCATCCGAAGTGAAGGCCGGACGAGAGCATCTACGCTGCTCTCCACCCATTCAGCCAGATCGCCTCGAACAGCTTGGGGAACTGGGGCGATGGCGGCGTCGAAGTCGAAGTGGGGATCCATGTTTCGAAGATGGCTGAAGACGCGGGAGAAGGCGCGCCCGAGCAGGGCGCGGCTCCTCTCCTCCACCAACCTATCGGCTCTGGCCGACCGTGCCTCCAGCTGTGTCACCACGGTGGTGAAGAACTGCAGGCTGCCGGCGTAGTTAATCGTGTGCGGCTCGCCCACGACAGCCTCACAGATGTTGCCCAGGGCAATGTTAGCCCTATCCCGGAGCTTGGTGAGCATGGGGCCGTGCTGGTGCTCCAGGACTTGCCGCTGGCGTATCTCGTTGGCATTCTGACGCTCGACGGCCACGACCTCTTCCACACGCTGGCGTAGGCGGAGCACCTCGGCCTGGGAGGAGGCCAGCTCTTTCTGCGCTGCCTCAAGGGCGACCCGGGAGGCGTCCGCTCATCGCGTCGCCTCATCCCGCTGGGCCCTCAAGGCGGCGGTTCTACCCTCAGCTTCGACTCGGATCATCCCCAGCTTCCCCTCGAACTCACGCTCGAGGCCTTGGCGTGCTGTCGCCACCCGACGGCAAACCTCCTCCAGGACGCGTGTTTCTCGCGCGGCGACATCGTTTTCCGCCTGCGTCACCAGGCGCTCCCTCGTCTCCAGCTGCTCGAGCTCGCGAGCGCATTCGTCGGCCTCCAGCACCAACGCTTCCTCGCGCTTCCAAAGCTCAGCCGGGTCGCCAGAAGCCACCTCCATCGATGCAAGGGCTGCCTCGCGCAGCTCCGCTTGCTCCTCCAACGACCGACACCAGGCCAAGAGCTCCCGAGCCTGTTCTTCTGCTGCTCCTCGCCGTCGGTCTGCTCCTCAGGCCTCCTCAACGGCCTGAGACCGAGCCGCCAGAGAGGCCTCCAGCGACGCCTTCGCCTCTTCGTCATCAAGGACGCGCTGACGACGCGCGAGGGCAGCGGCTGCCTCCAGCTCGCGCCGCTCGACAGCCAGGCGCAAGCCCTCAGCTTCCAGGCGCGCGTCTTCCTCAGCAAGCTCCTGCCCAAGCAGGTCTACGGCGCCACTCGCCCTTCGAAGGAATTCATGGCGACGGGCACGGCGCTCCCGAGCACGCTCAAGCACGTCTGCCGCGCCATCATCCGCCCCAAGCAGGCGTCGAGAACCTCGGATCATCGTTCCGGCCCCGGGCAGGGGGCTGGGGGCTGGCGCCTTCCCGACGGGCGGCCGCGCCGCATCAGAAGCCCGACTTGAGTCCAACCAGACCTCAGGAGAAGGGCCCCGGAGGTGCCTCAGCCGGTCGCAGCCCGTGGCCAAACGGGGAGCCCACGACAGGCTGCCTATGTCGAGGGAAGGCCCTCGGAAGGAGATCGCAGGGGCGGGAGAGTCGCCGCGTGCTACGCGGCGGTCCGTGCCATCACCTACCCAAGCCACAAGGGCAGTGCCGCTCGAGACACCCAGGGGTGGTGGAGGAGACGGAGTCAAGGAGGGCGTCGGCCCGACGACTTCATCGAGCTCAGCAGGAAGAGGCCTGCAGGGCAAGGATCAACGGATGCGGCAAGCAGGATAAGGGACAGAAAAGGAGAAGACTTACTCATCGACAGTGAAGTACTTCCGGCGCTTCAGCAAGCGGCAGGGGAAGTCGTCGCCCAAGGCCTCCCTTTTTCTCCGGAGGGCCTCAAAGTCCACACGGAAATGGCCTAGGAGGGATGCACAGGAACCAGCATGTGAAGAGGACGAAGCGCCAAGGCCACTCGCGTCGAGGGCGCATGCCTGGAACGCACGGGCAGTTGCCTCGTCAGAGATCCCGGCCGGGGGCTCGGGAGCCTCGGCCTCAAGCACCGGAGGCAGCGGCGCCTCACCCGTGGCCTCGGGAGCGCGGACCTCGTGAGCTGCCCCGTCAAGAGCATCGCCAGGTGCGGTCACATCGTCCGCGGCTCCCTCGACCCCCGCTGTCTCCTGCCTCCCTGCGCCACCACTCGAGGAGGATTCACCCAGGCCGACTGGAAGGGAAATCACCACAGGATTCTCGCGAGGCCCCTGGAGGCTGACAGGGCGTAGCCCCCACTCGTCGAAAGGGGGCATCTGCCTCACGAAGTCATCCCTATTGTGGCAGAGGTACATCAAGGCTCCCCCCTGCCGGACACCCCCGGGGTTGGGATCGCCTGTCAGGACCAAGAGCACCCTCCTCAGCACCTCGGGCATCAGGTCTTCCCCCTGAAGCCTCATGCGGTCACCATGCCGCTGAAGGCCCACATTCTACGAGAATGGCGTTGGAGAGGGGCAATGCGGCGCAATAGGAACTCCTTCACCACTTCGGGCGCCGTTACGCCAAGCTTCTTGAAGGACATGAAGCGATGCCAGACGAAGGCGAGCCGGGGACTTACAAGCGTCTCCTGGCCCCAGCCTGAATTAGGTACAGCAGGCGATGTCGGCTTCGTGAGCTGGGGGCTGGGCACCCCTACATCAATGTACAACCACCGCTCGCGGAATTCGGCTGAAGGCAGAGGGAGGTTGAAGTCGATACCGGAGGCTGCGGTCTCGGACGAAGCTACAAAGCTCACGCATGACGAGCATTGCGTGGGGTCGACAAGATGCAAGGAGAAGAAGTGGCGCAGCATGGCAACAGAAGGAGGGATGCCCACCATCGCCTCACAAACAAAAGCGAAGACAGAAAGAAGAGCTATGGACTCAGGACCCATATGCATCATGTGGATCTGATAATGATCAAGGACGGCGTTGAAGAAATCGGAGAAGGGAGGCACAAAACCCGCCCACAAGGCGTCGACAAAGTAATGGACCTCAGTGATTATCCTATCAGTGGGGAGGTGACATGTAGGCCACGCCGTCGTCCTCCCGCACTCGTTGAAGGCGGTGGCCAGAGCCGGATTGAGCTTGTCCAGGCACTCCAGGTTGAGTATGATTGAGCGGACGACAGCAGGCGCCACCGGCGGCAGCGGGCGAGATGGAGCCGCAGGCTTCTTCCCCTTCCCTTTCTTTGGAGCCATGGCGGCGGGCGGAAGAGAGGAGATGTAAGATGGGATTGGAAGCAAGGGCCTGAGTTCGAAGGGAGGAAGAGCAGGAGACGGTCAACCAACAGGGAGAAGGGCGGCTGTGTACGACTGCGGGGAAACCTAGCGCGGCGCAGAATAAGGGAGCGTGGGTAAACAGTGCCGCCCACGTCCAATCAACCGCCACACGGCGCCCGAGGCCGCAGGCTGTTAGGGCCCGCGGCGCTTCGCCCTTGCCCTTTCACCTCTCGACACGGCCAAGTCCGTGCGCGCCTTGGGCCCGGGGGCTACTGTCGGCGTTCTGGGAACGGGGGTCCCCAGACTTGCCTGCCTGCGGCCTGCGGCGTGGCTCGAGTGGGGCCCCAACGTGGCCCATCTTCATCAACACAAGACCCAAGACCCTCGCGAGGGGCCAAGCCTCGCGAGGCAGACGACACGGTGCTTCCTCAAGCACGGCCTCCTTAGGCTAGCTCGTGAGGAGGCGGAGAGATCAAGGTGGGGTACCTCACGAGGTGTCCATGACGCAAGCCATGACGACCAAGGGTGCCAGGCGGGCGCCAGCCCGCGCAGCGTTCCCCTTTCCTCTTTGGTGCAAAGGGGGCAAGCGAAGGCGAGGGGATCAAGCGAAGGTATCTATTTCGGTGCAACGAGACCAAGACCAGCTCCGCGACAAGGAGGAAGTCACTGTGGAGCCCAAGACGGCGTCATCACCAGAGCCTTTGGCAGGTGAAGACCAACTTTAGTCAGGATAAGTGTACCAGATGTTCCCCTTCAAATTGGCCAATTTTTGGCGCCCTTTCCGCTCAATATTTGGGAAGAGGCCCAGGGCCTTTGCCTATAAATAGGGCCAGCCACCCCAAGGGTAGGGGCATCTACCCGCATCCAGAGAGAGAGAAGGGCGATCGAACTCCCCCTAGCAGTTCATCCCCTAACCAAGAACAGACCCTCGCGAGGTCGTTCTTCCTTGTATCGTTCTTCCTCATCAGCCCGAGAGGCAATCCATCCACCCACAAACTAGAGTAGGGTATTACACCTCAATGGTGGCCCGAACTAGTATAAACCTTGTGTCTCTTGCGTTGTTCTTGCAGTAGCTAGATCCTTACGAGACGGAGAGGTAGAGGGCACGATCTCCGCGCGCACCCCAGAGTTCGAACCTTAAGGGTCTGCCGGAACCCGTGATCCGACAAGGATCAATACAGCTAGCTTGAGACTTAAATTACAGAAAGAAATCACTTACAGACAATAGCAACTGACGGTAGATTTGTCGAGTGCGTCTTGATTGTATAACTGAAACAATTCAGAATACTCAATGGTCACAGGTTTCTCATGGTAGTAATGATCCTTGTTGACTTGCACCATGAGGGACTGTCGATCGGATCTCTTGGTAATGTCCATGTACCATTGATGCAATTCATACATTCTCGTTGGGAGGTTCTTGACATCTTCTGGCTTGACCAAAGGTTGGTCCCGGACATATTTCTATTTTATTTCCTCCTCTGTAAGCACAGGCATGTCCTCGATCTCAAGGAGTTGCCCAACAGTGTGTAACGCCCCAGATGTAACTTGCCATATTTGTAATCCAACTCTTGCCATTTCCGGCTATGTGTTATGATATTTCCTCCGTGGTTGGGTTCTCTTCGTTTTGCATTTTGGTCATGTCATGCATTTCATATCATGTCATCATGGGCATCGCATTCGCATACATCTTCGTCTCTTTAATCCGAGCATTTTTCCCGTTGTCCGTTTTGCAATCCGGCGCTCCTATCTCCCCCGGTGTCCCCTTTTGCATTTCTTCGTGAGCGGGTATTAAACTTTCTCTGATTGGACCGAGGTTTGCCATGCGGCTTCGGTATAGCACCGGAAGACCGTCTGTCAAGTTTCGGGTCAATCGGAGTTCGTTTGGTACTCCAACGGTTAACCGGGTAACCGTGAAGGCCTCGTGTGTGTTGCAGCCCAACACCCCTTCAAAACAGCCCAATAACCCATCTAAGACACTCCCATGTCCTCCGCCGTTCGATCACGATCGCGTGGCCGAAAACCGCTCTCCATTTGGAGCCTCCTAGCTCCTCCTATCTATAAAAAGGCCTTCCCCTCCTCAAATCCGGGTCAAAAACACCCCCAAACCCTAATTTCATCGCATCCGCGCGGGCGGACGTGTCCACCGCCGCCGGACAAGTCGCCGCCGCGCCTCGCCCAACTAGGGGCCTCCACGTGTCCAGGGCGGTCCCCCAGCTCGCCGCCGACCCACGGGCCCGCCGGGCCCGTGCGGGGCCCCCGTGGCCCGGCTCCGCCCCGCCGCCGCCTGGCTCCGTCGCCGCCCAGCGCCTCCGCCCGCTCCCGCGCCGGCCTTGCCCCGCCGCCGACTGCCGCCTCCGCCGCCGCCGTCGCCCCGCGAGCCGCGCCTCCGCCGCCGCCTTCCCTCGCCGCCCCGCGCCACCCGCGGCCCGATCCGGGCCGGCGCCGCCCGGATCCGGCCGGGACCGCCTCCGCCGCCGCCTCTCCGGCCGCATCGCCGGCGAGCCTCGCCGCCGCCTCGGTTTCCGCGCCGGAAACCCTAGATCCGGTTGACTTTTCCCCGAAGCCCGTTTTTCTCCAAGTCATGTTTTTTCATCATCATCGTCGCATCTTCATCATGCCGTAACTTTGCATACGTAGCTCCGTTTCACGCGTATAATATGTCAAATTGTTCGTCTCAAAGGGTACATCATTACGTTCCATCGCGTCATTTTCTTTTGAGGCCATCTTGATGCCCGAAATGCTGTTAGAAGAGGCCTAGTTGATGTTAGTTGCTGGATCTTATCTGAACATGCATTTTTGACATTTTTGCCATGATTGATGTGTACCTCCTGTGAAGTGGAGTCCTACATGAGTTTTTTAATATGCCATGTTACCTATCCAGAGAATTTTGCCATGTATTTTTGTGATCTATGTGGTGACTAGCACAAGCATGCAAACTAGGTCACTTGATGTTGCTGATTTCAGAGACTTAGTGATTTCACTAAGTCCCTGACTGCTGTTATTTTCATGCCATGTATTCATGTTGTTTCTGAGAGATCTATGCATAATTAGAGCATGATCAGTAAGGGTGTTTTGAACTTGAGTATTTGCTCTATCCATCCATGCCTTTGTTTGCAATTATGGAGTGCCATAGCTTGAGTCAATCGAGCTCTACTTTTGCTTCAAAATGTTGCTGGCAGATTGTTTACATGTTATTCGATTTTGCCAAGCTTGGTGTAGTTGATCCTTGCATGATATGATGTTGTTCTTGCCATCTATAGTTACTATGCCATGTCTTCTTGATGTATGTTTATTTATGTACTGTGTGAAGTGGCGACTGTAAGCCAACTATGTATCTCTTTCCCTTAATGTATTACATGGGTTGTGTGAAGATTACCTCACTTGCGACATTGCTTTCAATGCGGTTATGCCTCTAAGTCGTGCCTCGACACGTGGGAGATATAGCCGCATCGAGGGCGTTACACAGTGATCTTGAGTTCTTCAGCCTGCGTTATATGTTGTTGGGTTATTACCACATCGCCCACCTGGGGAACGTAAACTGTTTGCCCACAATAATATTGGCCACGCATACTGTCACGTGTTGTTGGCGGCACAACAAGCGGGGGGATCGGTTGCGCCCATAGTTCTCCCAGCTGGGCAACCATTCTCCTGCATTTTTTGACAACTGCTTGTTGTTTGCTTGAGCTCGAGCTCGCCTCCTTCTGTAGACGTTGTCGATGTAACTTCTTGATGTGGCACTCATAGTCTGTGTCAACAGGCTTAGGAGCTGGTGGTTCTGCCATACGAATGAAGTGGTCAATAACTTCCACGGGCACTTTCTCCCTTGGCGGCGGTGGCGGTTTCGGTCCAAAATGGGCGTCGACTTCTGCCCGCACTATGGCATTGGTTTGCTCCTTGGTCCTGTCGTAAGCCCTCTCAGGAAGAGGAGTAGTGAGGTTTGGACCATATTTATATCGCTTGCCTCCGCCTGTACTTCCTGTACTATGACCTCGACTGGTACAGCTGCGGGGTGTCTCTTCTGCGATTGCTGAGGCGGCGGAGACGGCTGACGGGGCTGAGTTGGACGAGGAGGAGTGGCCTGAAGCTGTGCCGGACTTGGAGGAGGAGTGGCCTGACACTTTGCCGGACTTGGAGGAGGAGTGGACGTCTGACGCTGTGTCGGACTTGGAGGAGGAGTGGCCTGACACTTTGCCGGACTTGGAGGAGGAGGAGTGGCCTCACGCGTTGGTGGACTTGGAGGAGCGGGAGTCTACTGACTCGGTGGCGGACTTCGACGAGGAGTCGAGTGACGCGGTGTCGGTGGCCTTCGAAAGATGATGCAATCCTTTCTCCATAGGATGATACGATGTTTGGCATCTCCGAGTGTGTGCTCCTCGTCACCTCCAGGAATGTCAAGCTCTAGCCCCGAATATTGGTCCACCACCTCATCAACCACGACACGAGCATAGCCTGCTGGAATCGGGTTGCAATGGAAGGTTGCATCGGGGGAATTTGTATAAGCAACGCCGTCCGCCACCTTCATGGATATGTTCTTCATTTTGAAGTGTAGCTCGCAGTTAGTGTTCTCCATGATGTCATCCACGGGGTATCTATCCAGCATTGCATCAAACGGGGCGGAACCCACGCTGCTTCTCAGCATGGATGGGGCGGTGTTATCCAATGCTGGATCATCCGCTAGCTGTTGCAGCTGTTGAGACCCCCTTTGCTGGCTAAGTGAGTCGATCTGCTCCTGCTGCCGCTGGAATTTGTATGCCAAGTCTGCGTGCGCTGATTCTAGGCCTTGAAGGCGTTTATAGTCCAGCTTCCTCTTCTCCTCCTCCATCTTCCTCTGGTTCTCCTCCGCAATCTTCCTTCTCGCACGGGTTCTGTAGTCGGCGTTCCAGTCCGAAAACCCCTCATACCACGGAATAGCGCCCTTGCCTCGTGTTCTTCCCGGGTGTTCAGGATTTCCCAGGGCACGCGTAAGCTCGTCGTTCTCTCTGTTCGGCTGGAACACCCCCGTTCGAGCCTCTTCTATTGCAACAAGTATGTTATCGTCGGCTCCGTTCAGACATGCCTTTGTCGAAACTTTGCCTGTCTTCGGGTCCAACTCCCCCCATGCGCATAGAACCAACTCCTGCACCTGGGGGGCCAGCTCTTAGTAACCGGAGTGACACCTGCATCCTCCATCTCTTTCTCAGACTTATCCCACTTAGGCATTGCCACCGCGTAGCCACCTGGCCCCAGCTTATGGAACTTATCCTTTTTTCGGCATTCTTCTTGTTTATTCTCGACCGTTCCTTAGCTAATTCTGAATCCTTGAATTTCACGAAATCGTCCCAATCAACACTTTGATTCTCTAGTATCCCCTCGAATACTGGAGTCTTCCTTCCTCCCTTGACGTACTTCTCCCATTCACATCTCTTGTGGTTCTTGAATGCAACCGCCATCTTCCTAAAAGCAGCGTCCTTGACTTTCTGCACATCTGCTTCTGTGAAATGATCTGGTAGGGTGAAATGTTCCATGAGAGTATCCCAAAGCAGTTTTTTTATTCTCGTCGACAAAAGTAACATTTGGATGTGGCTTTGCTGGCTTTCTCCATTCTTGAAGGGAGATTGGGAGTTGGTCCTTCACAAGAACTCCGCACTGACGAATGAACTTGTCCGCAATCTTCTTAGGCGCTAATGGTTCGCCATTAGGTTTGAATGCCTCGATATTGTACTTTACGCCCTCCTTCAACTTTTTGTTCGGGCCTCGTTTCGTCCTTTTGCATCAATTCGTTAATATATCTTCAACTCATTTAAAACATGTGATGATCACCAGATTCCTGCTTATATAAATATATATACCTCGCCGGTGTTTGTTGTTTCAGGATCAACATGTTCTTCGTCATCGTCATAATCGTAGTTCATGACTTCATCAATTCGGTCGTCGCGATCGAATATCATATCACCCTCTCCGGTGTTGTTTAGAAAATTTGGAGCCGTCATAATCTTCTTCATTCTAATCATCATCTGGCCTGCGTATCATATCGAACATGGTCTGTTCTCTCTCTCTGTCGGTATTGTCCGCCATAGCTTTTATTTATAACTATGCCAAAAGAAATATAAAACAATTTAGTATAATCTCGAATAATAGATATAATCTCGAATATATCGTCTCGAATAATAGATATAATCTCGAATACATCGTCTCGAATAATAGATTTAATCTCGAATACATCGTCTCGAATAATATATAATATTGAATAGTACATCACTGGCTAGGTAGCTAATTAAAGATCGAATACTACAGAAGAATCTAGGACACTCGCGGTCCCTGCGACGCGAGCGGTGGACACCCAAAGAGAAGGAACCCTCACAGGATCATAGCTGAAGTGAGATCCCTGAAGAAACTGCCAGGTATTGGAGAACCTGCCGCCCTTTAACGCAACCATGTAGCGATGGACGTGCTCGTCCTCCTCCCTGACACGACGACGTACCACCTCCGGCGGGGCCGGCTCCCTCCGCACCGAAACCGGCCCACGCGAACGCCACCAAACGAGATCAGGGTCGACGACGGGACCCGGGGCCGGGTTCCTCATCAAGCGGCGCGCCCCTCCAGGCAGCACCTCCTAGTGCCAGCCCGGACATGAGTCAGCTGGTCGTCGTCGCGGATGTGTCGACGGCGAGGATGCGGGCCGGGCATCGTCGACAACAAATACTATATGCCGCAAAAGTAAAGTAACATTTTTTAAATGATGGATATTGTGATGATTTCATATATGCAAATTCTAAATTTTATAACTAAAAATTTAAGAAACTAAAAAAACAACGATCATCGTCTAACAATTTGAAATTAATCTAATTCATCTAGCTAGCCAAAACTAACATTTCCAAAATTTCTAACATTTCTATATAACTAACATTTCTATAACATTTGACATTATATATATATATTATAACTAACATTTCTATATACTATTTGACATTAATCTAATCTAATTAATTAATTCATCTAAAACTTTGTATGAAAAACAGAAAAAACTAAAAGCTAAAAACAGAAAAATTGTGTGTGTGTGCGCGTGTAGTGTGTGTGTGTAGTGTGTGTGTGTGTGTGTGTGTGTGTGTGTGTGTGTGTGTGTGCATGTAGTGTGTGTCTGTGCGCGCGCGCGTGTGTGTGCGCTACAGTCGGCGCCGGCGCGCGGTGTGGCTTTGATCGATTGGAGGGAGGAGAGGGGCCGGGGGAGGGGCTCACAGCGCGCGCGGGCAAGGTCGAGGCGACGGCGACGGTGAGGCGAGGTCGATCCAAAGGCGACGGCGATGGCGAAGCGAGGGGATCGGCGACCGGGACGGCGACGGTCCGGTGCGGCGATAGGCCGGCGACGGGGGCGCCGCGGAGTCGACGGGGACGACGCGACGAGGACGGGGGCATCGCGGAGTTGACGGGACGGCGCGACAGGGGCGGCGACGGCGCGGGACGGGGCGGCGACAGAGAGAAGTGGGAGATGAGAAACTAAAATTTTTCGAAGTGTTTCTTATATAGGGGACACCTTTAGTACCGGTTGGAGCCACCAACTGGTACTAAAGGCCTGTTTTGGCCAGGCCAAGCGGTGGGAAGCGACCCCCTTTAGTACCGGTTGGTGGCTCCAACCGGTACTAAAGGCCCCCCCCCCTTTAGTACCGGTTGGTGACACGAACCGATACTAAAGGGGGGTGCGCTGCCAGGCGAGGGGCGCAAAGTTTAGTCCCACCTCGCCTAGCAAAGGGCAGCCGCACTGGTTTATAAACCCAGCCGCGGCTGCTCCTTCGAGCTCCTCTCAAATGCAGGTCTTCTGGGCCTACCTGTGCTGTGCTGCCCCGTGGGCCTACTGGGCCTTTGCGGGCCTGCATCCTGGCCCAACAACGGGTTGGGTTTCTAGTCGTATGCAGGCCGCTCTAGCCTAGTAGGCGGGCTTTTTTATATTTTTTTGCTTTATTTATTTTTAAGTTGTTTTTTTGTGTATTTAGAGTTTCTTTGTGAATATTTTTGCTTTAGGTACAAAAAATTACAAACTTTCTGTTAGTGCCCGTAGTTTTCAAATTTGAATAGTTTAAATTTTGAATTATTTGAAATTAGTGTGAATCACTAGTTTGTGAATAACTTAACTTTAAAAATCAGTAAAGGCATGAAAGAATTTGTTTGCACATAAAATTTCTTCGCATTTCAAATGCCAAAACACATAATTAACTACCCTAACTATTACAGAGATTCCCTTCTGGGTGTGAAACACAGAAGAAAGTGATGATAGCTAGTGAAGCCGATCACATCCCAGATCTTTGGGTGTGAAACTTTTTCTTCGCGTGTGTCCCTTTGCACCGTAACCATGGAAAATCTTCATCATTTAACGGGATGCTCGGGTCAATATTCACTGTGAATGGAGCAATTTCATCAAACTTTTCATAATCTTCTGACTTGTCTGTCTTGTCATCCACTCCCACGATGTTTCTCTTCCCAGAAATAACTATGTGCCGCTTTGGCTCATCGTACGATGCATTCGCTTCCTTATCTTTTCTTTTTCTTGGCTTGGTAGACATGTCCTTCACATAGAAAACCTGTGCCACATCATTGGCTAGGACGAATGGTTCGTGTGCATACGCAAGATTGTTGAGATCCACTGTTGTCATTCTGTACTGCGGGTCTTCCGTTACCCCGCCTCGTGTCATATTGACCCATTTGCACCGAAACAAAGGGACCTTCAAACCACGTCGATAGTCAAGTTCCCATATGTCCTATATATAACCATAATATGTTTCCTTTCCCGTCTTGGTTTCTGCATCAAAGCGGACAACACTGTTTTGGTTGGTGCTCTTCTTATCTTGGGCGATCGTGTAAAATGTATTACCATTTATCTCGTACCCTTTGAAAGTCATTATATTCTAAGATGGTAACTGGGACAGCAAGTACAGGTCATCTTCAATAGAGGTGTCATGCATGGTACGTGCTTGCAACCAGCTGGCGAAACTCCTGGGTTGTTCATGTGTAATCCAGTCATCAGACCGCTCCGGGTGTTTGGAGTGTAGCAAATTCTTGTGTTCATCCATATACGGAGCCACCAAGGCGGAATTCTGTAGAACTGTGTAGTGTGCTTTAGTGAGAGAATGTCCGTCCATACATATTATTTGTTTCCCTCCTAGCGTGCCTTTTCCATCCAGTCTGCCCTTATGCCGCGATTCAGGAACACCAATCGGCTTAAGGTCAGGAATAAAGTCAATACAAAACTCAATGACCTCCTCATTTTGACGGCCCTTGGAGATGCTTCCTTATCGCCTAGCACGTTTATGAACATATTTCTTTAAGACTCCCATGAACCTCTCAAAGGGGAACATATTGTGTAGAAATACAGGACCCAAAACGTTAATCTCTTCGCATAGGTGAACTAGGACGTGCGTCATGATGTTGAAGAAGGATGGTGGGAACACCAAGTCGAAACTGACAAGACATTGCACCAAATCATTCTGTAACCTTGGTATGATTTCTGGATCGATTACCTTCTGAGAGATTGCATTGAGAAATGCACATAGCTTCACAATGGCTAATCGAATGTTTTCCGGTAGAAGCCCCCTTAATGCAACCGGAAGCAGTTGCGTCATAATCACGTGGCAGTCATGAGACTTTAGGTTCTGGAACTTTTTCTCTGCCATGTTTATTATTCCCTTTATATTCGACGAGAAGCCAGACGGTACCTTAATACTGAGCAGGCATTCAAAGAAGATTTCCTTCTCTTCTTTGGTAAGAGCGTAGCTTGCATGACCCTGATGTATGCCGTCTTTTCCGTGCATACGTTGCTGGTCCTCCCGTGCCTCAGGTGTATCTTTTGTCTTCCCATACACGCCGAAGAAGCCAAGCAGGGTCACACAAAGATTCTTCGTCACGTGCATCACATCGATTGCGGAGCGGACCTCTAGGTGTTTCCAATAGGGCAGGTCCCAAAATATAGATTTCTTCTTCCACATGGGTGCGCGTCCGTCAGCGTCATTCGGAACAGGTTGTCCACCAGGACCCTTTCCAAAGACCACCTTCAAATCCTTGACCATATCATGTACATCAGCACCAGTACGGTGGCCAGGCTTCGTCCGGTGATCCGCCTCACCTTTGAAATGCTTGCCTTTCTATCTTAAGGGATGCCTGCTCGGAAGAAATCGACGATGTCCCAGGTACACATTCTTCTTACAATTAGCCAAATATATACTGTCGGTATCGTCCAAATAGTGCGTGCATGCGCGGTATCCCTTGTTTGTCTGTCCTGAAAGGTTACTAAGAGCAGGCCAGTCATTGATGGTCACGAACAGCAACGCCTTTAGGTCAAATTCTTCCCCCATGTGCTCATCCCACGCACGTACACTTGTTCCATTCCACAGTTGTAAGAGTTCTTCAACTAATGGCCTTAGGTACACATCAATGTCGTTGTCGGGTTGCTTAGGGCCTTGGATGAGCACTGGCATCATAATGAACTTCCGCTTCATGCACAACCAAGGAGGAAGGTTATACAAACGTAGAGTCACAGGCCAGGTGCTATGGTTGCTGCTCTGCTCCCCAAAAGGATTAATGCCATCTGTGCTTAGACCAAACCATACGCTCCTTGCGTCATCTGCAAACTCCTTCCCATACTTTCTTTCGATTTTTCTCCACTACGACCCGTCAGCGGGTACTCTCAACGTTCCGTCTTTCTCACGGTCTTCTCTGTGCCATCTCATCGCCTTGGCATGCTCTTTCTTTTGGAACAAACGTTTCCACCGTGGTATTATAGGAGCATACCACATCACCTTGGCAGGAATCTTCTTCCTGGGGCGCTCGCCCTCGGCATCACTAGGGTCATTGCGGCTGATCTTATAGCGCAATGCACCACATACCGGGCAAGCGTTCAAATCCTCGTACTCACCGCAGTAGAGGATGCAATCATTAGGGCATGCATGTATCTTCTGCACCTCTAACCCTGGAGGGCAGACAGTCTTCTTTTCTTCGTACGTACTCTCGGGCAATTCGTTGTCCTTTGGAAGCATATCCTTTATCATTACCAGCAACTTTCCAAATCCCTTGTCAGATACACCATTCTCTGCCTTCCATTGCAGCAATTCCAGTGTGGTGCCCAGCTTTTTCTTGTCACCTACGCAATTCGGGTACAACAATTTTTTGTGATCCTCTAACATGCGCTGCAACTTCTTCTTATCCAAATCACTTGCGCAGTTTCTCTTTGCATCGGCAATGGCCCGACCTAGATCATCAACGGGCTCATCTGATGCCTCTTCTTCAGCTTCTTCCCGCATTGCCGGCTCAGCTTCTTCCCGCATTACCGGCTCAGCTTCTTCCCCCATTGTTGTATCATCGTATTCAGGGAACCCATGGCCAGGATAGCTGTCGTCGTCCTCTTCTTCTTCATTGTCTTCCATCATAACCCCTCTTTCTCCGTGCTTGGTCCAAACATTATAGTGGGGCATGAAACCGGACTCAAACAGGTGGACGTGAATGGTTCATGACGTAGAGTAATTGTGACCATTCTTACAGCCAGCACATGGACAAGGCATAAAACCATCCACCTGCTTGTTTGCCTCAGCCGCAATCAGAAAAGTATGCACGCCCTCAACAAACTGGGGAGAGCATCGGTCATCGTACATCCATTGCCGGCTCATCTTCATTACACAACACCGAATAGACCAAATTAATACAAGTTCATACATAAAGTTCATACAACACTTAAATGCAACAAACAAATAACTCTCTAGCTAAAGCATTTAAATGCAACAACAAATGCGATCAAGATCGCAACTAAGGTAACAATGGATCCAACAACATAATGATACCAAGCCTCATTATCGATGGCATATTTTCTAATCTTTCTAATCTTCAAGCGCATTTTCTCCATCTTGATCTTGTGATCATCGACGACATCGGCAACATGCAACTCCAATTCCATCTTCTCCCCCTCAATTCTTTTCAATTTTTCTTTCAAGTACTCGTTTTCTCTTTCAACTAAATTTAACCTCTCGACAATAGGGTCGGTTGGAATTTCCGGTTCACATACCTCCTAGGAAAAATTTCTATGTCAACTTGATGGGCATAATTTGTCATAAACACGAAATGCAACTAGTTTTAAAAGAGAATATATATACCACATCCGAATCATAACAAGGACGAGGGCCGACGGGGACGGATATCAAAACCATGGTACTATATGTATAACAAACAACGTACGGGTAAGATAATTATACGAGTAACTATATATCCAAATCACACAAACATCAATTTTTATATAAAATTTCATGAACAAAGAGGCTCAGCACAAGGTGGTGCCGGCGACGGGACGGTGCGGGCGATCGACGGTGGTTACGACGGAGATTTAGAAGGCACTAAGTAAACCACACCTACATATGCAAACTAAGTGTTATTTTTGACCTCAAATTGCATATAAATCAAATACTAGCACATATATATATTTCCTCCCAAATTACTAAACTCACAAATTAATCACTATATAAAGCATTGCAAGAGTAAATCTAGCAATGAGAGATGAAAGGACAAAGTTGCTAACCTTTGTGATCATTTCAATGGATGGGGGCCTTCAAATCTTGACAAAATTTGGGAAAAATGTGTGATGAGCTCGAGAGGAAGAGGGGAAGAACAGAGAGGAGAGGGGAAAGGGAAAGAACAGAGCGAGCTAAGGTGGACGAAGGGTTTATGTAGGACGATCTTTAGTACTGGTTAGTGCCAAGAACCGGTACTAAAGGGGCTGGAGGGGACCCCAGTCTGACAACATCCTACCACCACTCTCATTAGTACCGGTTCGTGGCACGAACCGGTGCTAAAGGTTCGCCATGAACCGGTACTAATGAAAGCGGCCCGGCTAGCCGTTGGAACCGGCACTAATGTATACATTAGTGCCGGCTCAAATACAAACCGGCACTAATGTGCTTCACGTTTGACCCTTTTTATACTAGTGCATGGAGAGCGTCGGGATGATGAAGATGGCCACCGGTGAGGGATCCCCCTCCAGCAGGGTGCCGAAACAGGGTCCCGATTGGGTTTTGGTGGCTATAGAGGCTTGCAGCGGCGTAACTCCCGATCTATTCTGTTCCCCGATCGTTTTAGGGTATATGGGTATATATAGGAGGAAGAAATATGTCAGGGGAGCCACGAGGGGCCCACGAGGGTGGAGGGCACGCCCTAGGGGGGTGGGCGTGCCCCCTACCTCGTGGCTCCCTCGTTTCTTTCCTAGCGTGCACTCCAAGTCTACCGGGTAGCTTTCCATCCAAAAATAACTTCTCCAGAAGGTTTCATTCTGTTTTGACTCCGTTTGATATTCCTTTTCTTCGAAACACTGAAACAAGGTAAAAAAAGGAACTCGCTCTGGGCTCTGGGTCAATAGGTTTGTCCCAAAAATAATATAAAAGTGCATACTAAAGCCCATAAACATCCAAGATGGATAATATAATAGCATGAATACTTGATAAATTATAGATACGTTGGAGACGTATCAGTACAATTAAAAAAATTAATTGTTACTTAGCAATTTTAGGCAATAATGCAGAATATGAAATTGAGCCTAACAATTGCAAGTGAGATGCTAGGAGCTAAACAAGATAGTCAGGTAACACAACTAAATGAATAAGCAAGCACAATAGATATAAGTGAGGATTAAACGACAAGTAACCACAAGTAGAGAGTTAGGGTTAGGAATAACCGCAACTCCGAGAGACGAGGATGTATGCCGACGTTCACTTCCTTGGAGTGAAGCTAATCACCGTTAGAGAGGTGGATGTTACCACGAAGGCACACCAACACCACGAAGGCTCACCCTATTCTCCCTTTGAGACAACACCACGAAGGCGTTTCCCAACCACTAGTGGTAGACCTTGAGGTGGTCTCCAAACCTTCACAAACTTTCCGGGGGGTAATCACAATGGTTGATTCCTCTCTGAATGACTCCTACCGCCTAGGAGTCTATAACCTCCAAGAATAACAAGATCGATGGGGAAAAGCTCAAGACTTGTTCAAATCACAGATTCCTTTGGTGAGAAGAAGGGGAAAGGAGTGGATCTATCACTTGATTGGAGAACTTCTCTCAAATGTTCCCAAATCACTTGGGGATCTAGGATTTGGTGTAGAGGATTGAGAGAGAGAGAGAGAGAGAGAGAGAGAGAGAGAGAGAGAGAGAGAGAGAGAGAGAGAGAGAGTGAAAAGTGTTCTTGGCAAGCTCAAAGTGAATGGTCAGCCTTATCCCATGGGGGGAGAAGACTATATATAGTGGTAGTGGAAAACTAACCGTTTTAGCAACTCAAGTGCACATGATACGTCGGACGTCCGAACAGGACCAGACGTCCGGTGGCGCAGATAGGTCCGGACGTCCGACAGACATTGGTCATCCGGACGCTGGAGAACCACAAGCCACGAATCAGCACACAACCAATAGACGTCCGAGACGTTTCAGTCGTCCGATGACCGGACATCCGTAGATGACCGGATATCTAGAAAAATGTTCCGTTGAGAAAGTGTCAGACCTCCGGAGAAAAACGGACATCCGGCGACCGGACGTCCGGAGAAGCACGGACATCTGTGAGTATCATTCTGTGAAGAAACACCGGATGACCGTGGAGAGCCAGACATCCGGACAGCTGAGAGGGATCGGACGTCCATAGAGTACCGGTTGTCCGGTGAAAAATGGAGTTGGTGGGTTTTGAGCAAATCTTTCACTAGATCCAACGATCCCCTCTTAATAGTGCGGGATCCCTATACTCAAGATCAAACCGTAAACAAAGCCAACGCTATTGTCTTGTATCTCCGATCTTGAGTTATATGCATTTGTCCCTAGTCATGATCCATACACGGCCTTTGAGACATAATCGTGAGATATACTTGATAAACATGATTAGTCCCATATATGCATGTTGTCATCAACATCAAAATAAGGTTAAGGGCATGATTGCACTTTCAATGATGTTGTCCTAAATTTTTTTTACGCGTACGCAAGGCTTTGTCAACTTAGTTAACACAGAGCAGTGATTGTTGGATGTCCATCCAACGGCCGCCGTGCTTCTTCATTCTCGGTTCTTCCTGCTCCAGCCGCCCAAACTAGCGCAAGCGGGACTGCCTGCTCGCTCCTCCCGTGGCTGGGTGTGCTGCCGCCAGACCATCCCTCTACCCACCCGCACATCCTGTTATTTTCCAGCAACGTCAGCCTCACCCCGCAGCCGACCAGTCAGCGCTCGTACTCCCCTCAACGTGGGCATCCGCTGTGGTTGCTTCGCCGGCTCCGGGTCGTTCCCTTCCTGGGCCTCGCCCTCGTCCATCGCGTTTGTGCTCTCGGCGCGGTGAGGTCAACATGGTCAACATACAACAACCATCGGAAGAGGCTGACAGTAGGGTCCCACACAAGGAAATGCCTCCTTATTACGCGCAAAATAATGATTGCTCCACCTGACAGCCGGGACCCACAGGAAGGGCCTCGGTATTTCACGAAAAAAACGTCCCCTTCCCTGACAGGTCGGACCGACCAGCTATATCTTCGCATGCAAGGAAGTGCCTCCTTATTATGCACAAAAAAAATGAATACTCCCCCTGCTAGCTGGGACCCACCATAGTGGGAGGCTAACTTGTGGGCCTACTAAGAGACGGGGACAGAGTGCTTTGTCAACTTAGTCAATATGAACGACTCTACCTCAAGTGACCGTACGATGTCCATCCAACGGCCATAGTGCTTCTTCAACCTCTGGTCTTCTTGCTCCAGCCGCCCAAACAAGTGTCGGCCGTGCCGCCTGCTCCTGCCTCCCATGTCCGGCTGTGCTGCCACCGCTGGCCATGCCATCCCTCTATACTCACCCACACCTCCTGTTATTCTCTGGCGACGGCAGCCTCACACCGCAGCCGAAGCAGTCAACCCACGTACTCCCCTCCGCGTGGGCATCCACTGCCGCATCTTCCCTGGCTCCGCGTCGTCCCCTTCCTAGGCCTCGCCGTCGTCCACCGCCCTGGTTCTCTCGGAGCGGCGTGGTTAACGTGGTCAAGAAACGACTTCCATCAGAAGAGTACTGTACGTGGAGAGGCTGACAGCTGGGTCCACGGCAGCAGCAAGGAAGTGCCTCCTTATTACGCGCAAAATAATTATTCCTCCACCTGACAGCAGGGCCCCACCGGACGGGCCACTGTATTTCATGAAAAAAACGTTTCCCCCTGACTGCTGGGACCCACCAGCTACATCTTCGCACAGAAGGAAATGCCTGACAGTTAGGACCCACCTGGTCGAAGCGTGTGTAGCGTTATCATTCTGGTCACGAACGTGTACGTACATACTGGTCGATGTAGAGGCGCGCACGTGTCGTGGTAGAGGCGCGCATTTAGCATGTACACGTACGTACAACCAGGGTGCAAGAAAGTAAATACGGCCACGTACGTACATACGGGTGGGGTCTGGAATGCCTACTCGCGCATACGTATGGCCAGGGCTTGTGTACATGGCTGGGTCGAAACGGAGAAGCTGCGCTGTCATCGTGATCATGGGGAGGCAACCGGCTGGGTCGAAACGGAATGCGTCTTCATGTTCATCGGGAGCCAACCGGCTTGGACGGAACAACCGATGGAAACGAGGCCTGGCGTACCACAGAACGGAGGAAACAGCCTTGTGTTTGACCGGCCACGGTCGAAACGGGATCCTGTTCATCGGGAGGGGTCTGGTGTACCGCAAAACAGAGGAAACGGACCTCCTACGGTCGAGATAGGGTCATGTTGATCGGGAGGGGTGTAGCATACTGCAAAACGGAGGAAACAAACTTGTGTTAGAGCGCTACAGTCGAAATAGGGGTCCTATTCATTTGGAGGGGTGTGGCGTACCGCAAAACGAGACTCCACGGGATACTGTTCATCTCCACCATCGACTGCGTCCATGGGCTACTGTTCATCCACCATCGAGTGCCTCCATGGGCTCCTGTTCATCCACCGTCGACCTCTTCCAGCCTCCACATGCGACTGTTCATCCATGGGCTCCTGTTCATCCCGCCTCCACCGCACGCTTCTCCATCGGCTACTGTTCAACCAACCCTCTCCACGGGGTCCTGTTCAACCACCCCTCCACGGGCTACTGTTCATCCAGCCCTTCACCGGCTACTGTTCAACCAGCCCTCCACGGGGTCGTCCTGTTCATCCAGCCCTCCACGGGGTCCTGTTCATCCACCCCTCCACCGACTCGATCGATCGGGGTCCTGTTCATCCAACGGCACCCCCCCTGATACGTCTCCAAGGCATCTATAATTTTTTATTGTTCCATGCTATATTATATTCTGTTTTGGACATTATTGGGCTTTATTATACACATTTATATTATTTTTGGGACTAACCTATTAACCGGAGACCCAACCCAGAATTGCTGTTTTTTCCTATTTCAGAGTTTCGCAGAAAAAGAATATCAAACAGAGTACAAACGGAATTAAACCTTCGGGAACGTGATTTTTGGAATGAACGTGATCTAGAGGACTTGGACCCTACGTCAAGACATTAACCAGGAGGGCACAAGGTAGGGGGCACGCCTACCCCCCCAGGCGCGCCCTCCACCCTCGTGGGGCCCCTGTTTCTCCACCGACGTGCTCCTTCCTCCTATATATACCTACGTACCCCAAACTACCAGATACGGAGCCAAAAACCTAATCCCACCGCCGCAACCTTCTATACCCACGAGATCCCATCTTGGGGCCTGTTCCGGAGCTCCGCCTGAGGGGGCATCGATCACGGAGGGCTTCTACATCAACACCATATCCTCTCCGATGATGTGTGAGTAGTTTACCTCAGACCTTCGGGTCCATAGTTATTAGCTAGATGGCTTCTTCTCTCTTTTTGGATCTCAATACAATGTTCTCCCCCTCTCTCTTGGAGATCTATTCGATGTAATATTCTTTTGCGGTGTGTTTGTTGAGACCAATGAATTGTGGGTTTATGGTCAAGTTTATCCATGAACAATATTTGAATCTCCTCTGAATTATTTTATGTATGATTGTTTATCTTTGCAAGTCTCTTCGAATTATCAGTTTGGTTTGGCCTACTAGATTGATCTTTCTTGCAATGAGAGAAGTGCTTAGCTTGGGGTTCAATCTTGTGGTGTCCTTTCCTAGTGATAGTAGGGGCAGCAAGGCACGTATTGTATTGTTGCCATCGAGGATAACAAGATGGGGTTTATATCATATTGCATGAGTTTATCCCTCTACATCATGTCATCTTACTTAAGGCGTTACTCTGTTCTTATGAACTTAATACTCTAGATGCATGCTGGATAGCGGTCGATGTGTGGTGTAATAGTAGTAGATGCAGGCAGGAGTTGGTCTACTTGTGTCGGACGTGATGCCTATATACATGATCATACCTAGATATTCTCATAACTATGCTCAATTCTATCAATTGCTCAACAGTAATTTGTTCACCCACCGTAATACTTATGCTCATGAGAGAAGCCACTAGTGAAACCTATGCCCCCCGGGTCTATTAACCATCATATTAATCTCCCGAAAACAAGCTATTTCTGACGCTGTTTTTATTTTTCTTTCTTTACTTTGCATCTTTATCATAAAAATACCAAAAATATTATCTATCATATCTACCAGATCTCACTCTCGTAAGTGACCGTGAAGGGATTGACAACCCCTAATCGCGTTGGTTGCGTTGAGCTATTTGTTTTGTGTAGGTACGAGGGACTCACGCATAGCCTCCTACTGGATTGATACCTTGGTTCTCGAAAACTGAGGGAAATACTTACTCTACTCTGCTGCATCACCCTTTCCTCTTCAAGGAAATCCAACGCAGTGCTCAAGAGGTATCAAAGCTCAAACAAATATAAGTGAAGATCATGAGCATAATATTTATTTCTATCAAATTAATTTAAGTTAACTAAGAGAGAATTTCTTCAAAAATACTAAAGCACACAGTGCTAAAAAAGATATAAGTTAAGTACTAGAGCAATTCCATAAAAAAGAGCTTCGTTGATCGGATGTGAGTGCCGCTTACTTAGCCTCCCTGACAACTATTTGAGGACTCTATTTTATTTAAAAAAATCAGATCTAAGTAATTTTATTAAAATAGCAAGAAAAAACAAAACAAAATGCAATTCCAAGAATATAACACATCATGTGAAGAAGCAAAAACTTAGGCTCAACCAATACTAACCATGATGTGTTAAGCAAAATCAGATCTAAGTTTTTGTTGCGGTGAGAAGCCCTCCGTGGTAGATGCCCCCTCTAGCGGAGCTCCGGAATAGGCCCCAAGATGGGATCTTGTGGATACAGAAGGTTGCGGCGGTGGAATTAGGTTTTTGGCTCCATTTCTGATCGTTTGGGGGTACATAGGTATATATAGGAGGAAGGAGTACGTCGGTGGAGCAAAGGGGGGCCCACGAGGCAGGGGCGCGCCCTCCACCCTCGTGGCCGCCTCCTTTCTTTCTTGACGTGGGGTCCAAGTCTCCTGGATCATATTCGGTGAGAAAATCACGTTCCCGAAGGTTTCATTCCGTTTGGACTCCGGTTGATATTCCGTTTGGTCGAAACACTGAAATAGGCAAAAAACAACAATTCTGGGCTAGGCCTCCGGTTAATAGGTTAGTCTCAAAAGTAATATAAAAGTGGAAAATAAAGCCAAATATGGTGCAAAACAGTAGATAATATAGCATGGAGCAATAAAAAATTATAGATATGTTGGAGACGTATCACACATCCCCAAGCTTAACTCCTACTCGTCCTCGAGTAGGTAAATGACAAAAAAGAATTTTTGATGCGGAGTGCTACTTGGCATAATTTCAATGTAATTCTTCTTAATTTTGGCATGAATATTTAGATCCGAAAGATTCAAGACAAAAGTTTATATTGACATAAAAATAATAATACTTCAAGCATACTAACAAAGCAATTATGTCTTCTCAAAATAAGATGGCCAAAGAAAGTCCATACCTACAAAATCATATAGTTTAGTCATGCTCCATTTTCGTCACACAAGAATGCTCTCATCATGCACAACCCTGATGACAAGCCAATCAATTGTTTCATACTTTAATAATCTCAAACTTATAAACCTTCACGCAATACATGAGCGTGAGCCATGGATATGGCACTATGGGTGGAATAGAATAATGATGGGGGTTATGTGGAGAAGACAAAAAAGGAGAAGATCTCACATCAACGAGGCTAATCAATGGGCTATGGAGATGCCCATCGATTGATGTTAATGCAAGGAGTAGGGATTGCCATGCAACATATGCACTAGAGCTATAAATGTATGAAATCTCAACAAAAGAAACTAAGTGGGTGTGCATCAAACTTGCTTGCTCACGAAGACCTGGGGCACTTGAGGAGGCCCATTCTTGGAATATACAATCCAAGTTCTATAATGAAAAGTTCCCACTAGTATATGAAAGTGACAAAACAAGAGACTCTCTATCATGATGATTATGGTGCTACTTTGAAGCACAAGTGTGGTAAAGGATAGTAGCATTGTCCCTTCTCTCTTTTTCTCTCATTTTTTTGGGCCTTCTTTTTTTATGGCCTTTCTCTTTTTTTATTCCTCACTTGGGATAATGCTCTAGAAAATGATGATCATCACACTTCTATTTATATACAACTCAATGATTACAACTCGATACTAGAACATAGTATGACTCTATATGAATGCCTCCGGTAGTGTACCGGGATATGCAATGAATCAAGAGTGACATGTATGAAGGAATTACGAACGGTGGCTTTGCCACAAATACTATGTCAACTACATGATCATACTAAGCAATATGACAATGACGAATGTGTCATGATGAACGGTATGGTGGAAAGTTGCATGGCAATATATCTCGGAATGGCTATGGAAATGCCATAATAGGTAGGTATGGTGGCTGTTTTGAGGAAGATATAAGGAGGTTTATGTGTGAAAGAGCATATCATATCACGGGGTTTGGATGCACCGGCGAAGTTTGCCCCAACTCTCAATGTGAGAAAGGGCAATGCACGGTACCGGAGAGGCTAGCAATGATGGAAGGGTGAGAGTGCGTATAATCCATGGACTCAACATTTTTCATAAAGAACTCATATACTTATTGCAAAAATCTACAAGCCATCAAAAACCAAAGCATTACGCGCATCCTCCTAGGGGGATAGATTGGTAGGAAAAGACCATCGCTCGTCCCCGACCGCCACTCATAAGGAGGACAATCAAAGAACACCTCATGTTTCAAATTTGTTACATAACGTTTACCATATGTGCATGCTACGGGACATGCAAACTCAACACAAGCATTTCTCAAATTCACAACTACTCAACTAGCACGACTTTGATATTATCACCTCCATATCTCAAAACAATTATCAAGTATCAAACTTTTCTTACTATTCAACACACTCATAAGAAAGCTTTTACTATTTTTTTATACCTAGCATATTAAGATTTTAAGCAAATTACCATGCTAATTAAGACTCTCAAATTAATCTAAGTGAGGCATGAGAGATCAATAGTTTCTATAAAACAAATCCACCACCGTGCTCTAAAAGATATAAGTGAAGCACTAGAGCAAAACTATATAGCTCAAAAGATATAAGTGAAGCACATAGAGTGTTCTATCAAATTCCAATTCATGTATGGCTCTCTCAAAAGGTGTGTACAGCAAGGATTATTGTGGTAGAATAACAAACAAGGACAGAGATAATACAAGACGCTCCAAGCAAAACACATATCATGCGGTGAATAAAAATATAGCTCCAAGTAAAGTTACCGATGGAAGTAGACGAAAGAGGGGATGCCTTCCGGGGCATCCCCAAGCTTTGACTTTTTGGTGTCCTTAGATTATCTTGGGGGTGCCATGGGCATCCCCAAGCTTAGGCTCTTGCCACTCCTTGTTCCATAATCATCAAAAGATTTCACCCAAAACTTGAAAACTTCACAACACAAAACTCAATAGAAATCTCGTGAGCTCCGTTAGCGAAAGAAAACAAAAGACCATTTCAAGGTACTGCAATGAACTCATTATTTACTTACATTGGTGTTAAACCTACTGTATTCCAACTTCTATATGGTTTATAAACTATTTTACTAGCGATAGATTCATCAAAATAAGCAAACAACACACGAAAAACAGAATCTGTCCAAACAGAACAGTCTGTAGTAATCTGTGACTAACGCAAACTTCTGGAAATCCAAAACATCTACCAAAATAGGAAGGCCTATACAATTTTTTTATTGATCAGCAGCAATTGGAATCAGTATTTTATCATGTTCTGGTGATTTTTAGCAATTGTTTTCGTGAACAGAAAGTTTCTGGGAATTACAGCAAGATCAAATAACTATCATCCAAGAAGATCCTATAGATTTAACTTGGCACAAACACTAATTAAAACATAAAAAGACATCTAACCAGAGGCTAGAACAAATATTTATTCCTAAACAGAAGCAAAAGCAAAAAAACTAAAAAAAAATGGGTTGCCTCCCAACAAGCGCTATCGTTTAACGCCCCTAGCTAGGCATTGAGATTTCAATGATGCTCACAGGAAAGACAAGAATTGAAGCACAAAGAGAGCATCATAAAACACGTGACAAACACATCTAAGTCTAACATACTTCCTATGCATAGGCATCTTATAGGAAAACAAATTATCAAGACAAGCAAGAACTAGCATATGCAAGGAGGCGGAAAGAAACAATAGCAATCTCAACATAAAGAGAGGTAATTTAGTAACATGAAAATTTCTACAACCATATTTTCCCCTCTCATAATAATTACATGTGGAATCATAAGAAAATTCAACAAAATAGCTATCAAATAAAATATTTTCAACATGATCCACATGCATTCAAAGTTGACACTCTTCCAAAATAGTGGGATTAACATTAACTAAAGTCATGACCTCTCCAAACCCACTTTTATCAAAAACTTCATAAGATTCAATATTCTCCAAATATGTGGGATCTAAAATTGACACTCTTCCAAACCCAGTTTCAAAACAATATTATCAATCTCATATTCATCATGGGGATTAAATAAATTTTCAAGATCATAAGAAGAATCACCCCAGTCATGATCATTGCAACAAGTAGAGGACATAGTAAAACTAGCATCCCCAAGCTTAGGGTTTTACATATTTTCAGCACAATTGACATCAATAGAATTTATAGTAAAATCATTGCAATCATGCTTTTTATTCAAAGATCTACCGTGAATCGCTTCATGAAGTACTTCATCACAATTTTTAGATTCATGAATTTCAGGCAAAACCTCATAAAGATAATCTAGTGCACTCAATTCACAAGCAATCACTACAAAAAAAGACACATCCATGACATTTTGGGCCGAACGAAGTTTTTTTCTGACATACATATGACACTTCTATGATGATAATTGTGACAAAACCCGGTATCATCATAGATGTGGTGGGATCCTACTTCTATGACAAAAAATCATGACAGAAAATGGGCCTTTCGTCCTGGGCGGGCCGGAGACGCAGCTGCATGACATTCTTTGGGCCGTCCATGATGGAAAAAACCGTGGTAGAAGCGAGGGCGAGGAAAATTTCAGGGAGTTCCCGGTTACGGTGGGAGGTCGGGGGACGAGCGATGCGCGTTTCTCTCGTACACATACGCGCGTGTGTGCGAGGCGTTGGCTCTAACTAAACCCGAGCGAGGCGTTGGGCTCTAACTGAACCCGAGCGATTGCACTGCAGGCTACGCGTTACTGAACCCGAGCGATCGGTCGATGGCTGTTAACTGAACCCGATCGAGCGATTCCTTCGCTACTGCTGCTAACTGAAGCCGATCGATGGGATGAACAGTGAGCGTTGCCGGGGGGGGGGGTTGGATGAATAGTGAGCGGTGGCATTGCCTCTGGATGAACAGGACCCCGTGGTGTGGTGGAGGGCTGGATAAACAGTAGACGGTGGAGGGGTGCCCGTGGAGGGGTGGTTGAACAGGACCCCGTGGTGTGGAGGGCTAGTTGAACGGTAGACCG
This sequence comes from Aegilops umbellulata, assembly GCA_032464435.1. Classification (NCBI taxonomy): domain Eukaryota; kingdom Viridiplantae; phylum Streptophyta; class Magnoliopsida; order Poales; family Poaceae; genus Aegilops; species Aegilops umbellulata. The sequence goes on along the minus strand of CP136059.1, from coordinate 223,348,651 downwards.
TGGAGGGGTGCCCGTGGAGGGGTGGTTGAACAGGACCCCGTGGTGTGGAGGGCTGGATAAACAGTAGACGGTGGAGGGGTGGTTGAACAGTAGCCGGTGGAGTAGCGCGCGGTGGAGGCTGGATGAACAGGAGCCCGTGGAGGCTGGAGGAGGTCGATGGTAGCCCGTGGAGGCTGGAGGAGGTCGACGGTAGCCCGTGGAGGCTGGAGGAGGTCGACGGTGGAGATGAACAATATCCCGTGGAGTCCCGTTTTGCGGTATGCCACACCCCTCCCGATGAACAGGACCCCCGTTTCGACCGTAGCTCTCCAACACAAGTCCGTTTCCTCTGTTTTGCGGTACGCCACACCCCTCCCGATCAACAGGACCCCCGTTTCGACCGTAGGAGGTCCGTTTCCTCCATTTTGCGGTACGCCAGACCCCTCTCGATGAACAGGATCCCGTTTCGACCGTAGGAGGTCCGTTTCCTCCGTTTTGCAGTACACCAGACCTCGTTTCCATCGCCTGTTCCGTCCAAGCCCTCCCGATGAACACGACCACGCATTCCGTTCCGACCCAGCCGGCTGGCTCCCACGCGTTCCATTGCCTCCCGATGAACATGACACATTCCGTTGCCTCCCCATGAACACGACGCATTCCGTTGCCTCCCCATGAACACGACGACGACGCTGTTTCTCCGTTTCGACTGAGTCATGTCAACGAGCCCTCGCCGTACGTATGCGCGAGTAGGCGTTCGAGACCCCGCCCGTATGTACACATACGTGGCCGTATTTTCTTTCTTGCATCCTGGCCGCTGTACATACGTGTACATGCTACGTGCGCGCCTCTACTACGACACGTACGCGCCTCTACTACGACACGTGCGCGCCTTTACATCCACCAGTATATATGTACGTACACGTTCGCGACCAGAATGACAACGCTACGTACGCTTCGACCAGGTGGGTCCCGACTGTCAGGCACTTCCTTGCCTGCGAAGATGTAGCTGGTGGGTCCCAGCAGTCAGGGGGCTAATCGTTTTTTGCCCCGACGCACTTCGTTGCGTGCGAAGATGTAGCTGGTGGGTCCCAGCAGTCAGGGGCAAACGTTTTTTTTGCGAAATACGGTGGCCTGTCCGGTGGGTCCCCGCTGTCAGGTGGAGGAATAATTATTTTGCGCGTAATAAGGAGGCACTTCCTTGCTGCGCCCGTGGACCCAGCTGTCAGCCTCTCCACATTCAGTCCATGTCCGATGGAAGCCATTCCTTGACCACGTTGACCACGCCGCGCCGAGAGCACCAGGGCGGTGGACGACGGCGAGGCCTAGGAAGGGGACGACGCAGAGCCGGGGAATACGCGGCAGTGGATGCCCACGCGTAGAGGAGTATGAGGGTTCACTCGTTCGGCTGCGGTGTGAGGCTGCAGTCGCCGCAGAATAACAGGGGGTGTGGGTGCGTAGAGGGATGGTCTGGCCAACGGTGGGAGTAGTAGGGGGCAGTGAGGCCTCCGCGGCATCACAGCCGGCCACGGGCGGCAGGAGCAGGCGGCACGACCGGCGCTGCTTTGGGCTTCTGGAGCAAGAAGACCAAAGGTTGAAGAAGCACTACGGCCGTTGGATGGACATCATATGGTCACTAGAGCTATAATCGTTCATATATTGACTAAAGTTGACAAAGGCATCCGTCCCAGTCAACTTAGTAGGCCCACAAGTCAGCCTCCCACCAAGGTGGGTCCTAGTTAGCAGGGGGTATTCATTGTTTTGTGCGTAATAAGGAGGCACTTCCGGTTGGTCTGAGCTGACAACGGGGGGAACGTTTTTTTCACGAAATACGGTGGCCCGTCCTGTGGGTCCCAGCAGTCAGGGGGAAACGTTTTTTTGCGAAATACTGATGAGCCGTCCTGTGGGTCCCTGCTGTCAGGTGGAGGAATAATTATTTTCTGCGTAATAAGGAGGCACTTCCTTGTGGCTGCCGTGGACCCAGCTGTCAGCCTCTCCACGTACAGTACTCTTCCGATGGAAATCGGTCGTTGACCACATTGACCACGCCGCCCTGAGAGCACCACGGCGGTCGACGATGGCAAGGCCTAGGAAGGGGACAACGCGGAGCCTGGTTAGACGCGGCAGTGGAAGCCTGCGCGGAGAGGAGTACGAGGGTTCACCAGTTCGGCTGCGGTGTGAGGCTGCCGTCGCCGCAGAATAACAGGGGGTGTGGGTGAGTAGAGGGATGCCCTGGCCAGCGGTGGGAGTAGTAGGGGGCGCTGAGGCCTGCGCGGCAGCACAACTGGCCACGGGAGGTGGGAGTAGGCGGTCCCGCCGGCGCTGCTTTGGCGGCTGGAGCAAGAAGATCAGAGATTGAAGAAACACGACGGTCGTTGGATTGACATCCAACGGTTACGTCTGCTAGAATCGTTTGTTGACGTATATATTAAATAAAAAATCTTGCATACGCGTCAACTAAACAGGCCTACAAGTCAGACCAATCCGTCCTTTTCTAATAATTTATATATTGCTCATGGCAACTTCTTATGCAATTTATTGCAGTCGTTTTTTTGGTTGGCGAGGGCCAATTTCGCATATTTCTGTGGGTTCCAAACTATTTTTAATACCGAAATGTCGAGCCAGATTTAAAGTACTTTGAAGATATATTTAAATTAGGTTAATGCCTAGTGAAATAGGAATCTGAAAATGTGAAAATTTTTAGAAATTATAAAGTAATTGCCAATTTGTCATCTGTTTTTATATTTACAACCCATTTCATATTACTTTCAAGATTTGCAAGTGTCTTGAAAGAGTAGCAGCCCATCAGGGCGTAGAAAAATAAGTAGGCCTGGATTAGGTATTCTTCAGAAAAAATAAATTGGGCTCATTTTCACGAAAAAAGTAGCTGGGCTGGTCACATGGTGAACATAAAATATAAGCCTGCGCTAGACGGGCCACAGCCCAGTTCAAACCCTGCTCCGTCTCAACAATACAAAAAAAAAATACTGCTCGAGTAGCTACGTCCCAGGTGTCAGCCGATCTTGTGCTGTTCTCTTGTCTATTGACCATATACGCTCACAATGTCGTGGGTCCCAGATGTCAGGAAAATACTAGGAGGAAGCATTTTATTTTTCCATACGCTGACGTGGTGGGCCCCTACTGTCATCCTCTCCACGTACATCTGCCGATTCCTGTTGTTTGTTGACCATGTTGACAACGTGAGAGGGCGGCGCCGCGGCGAGTGCCCCAAAGCGCGCGGAGGATGTCGGCGTTAACGATTTAGGAGACGGTGGGGCGGTGATGCGTGTGCTGAGGCACAACCAGCCATAGGAGGCGGAAGCAAGTGGCCCCGCTGGCGCTGGTTTGGTTTTGGCGGTTGGAGGAAGACAGGACTGAAGAAACACGACAGACTGTAAAAGCAGCAGGAGTACTTAACAACCTTAACTGAAACCAGCAGGGGCACTTAACAACCAAAGCTGAAAGCAGTATGAGTACTTATAAAGGTTCAACCATACCAAGCACGCCTCGAACACTGCTACTTTGCCTACAGTTAACCAAGGGTGAGGCCGCCAAGCCCCAAGACAAGGCCCAGGTGCCACCCCGCGCATCCACAACTTTCTGAAAGCGGCTTCATCTCGCAACGTGGTCAATAAACAGGATATTCTCTTTAGAGCCATGGAAAAGCATGAACATAATCTTCTGTCCTATTCTCCAAGATGGACAGGCCTTCATTATTTGAGACCACCCATGAATAAGTATCTTTTCACCTCCAAGGGGAATTGAGTAGGTCGACATAAACATCATGTTGTGACCAAGCGCAAGTCTGACCCGACCATGGTCAGGCATCTGTATAGGAACAATAGAACTCGGCAGTTCCTGTTTCAAGAAGATCACAGCTGTAAAACTGTGTATAAGCAATAGTTTATGAACAACATATATAACAGAAAACAGATTGTACCATAAGTTTCTCGACACAGTTGGACCTGTTCAACGAGTGCAGCAGTGGCACACATATCCCACGTGGCCTTCCACCATTGAAACACCCCACAAGGACCTCAAGACGATCAATAAAGTGTAGGAACTTGTGGATGTCGATCCAGTCAACTTCAGTGCCATTAGTAACAGCCGAATTATTACAGAGTAACAAACGAGCAGACTGCTTAACTCTGAAAAAACCTACACGTGCGACCAATTATAAGAAAATATTAGTTAGAAGTAGCATCTTCGTGAGAGATTCGTTGCTACTTCTAAAGTTAAATTGTGATTAATTAGACAGAATAGGTGGATTAAGAAGTAATCGAGGCAACAAGCAAGAACCAGATACAAAACTAGCATGGATGAACAATTGGAACGACGTCGGGGTGGAATATCGCAGTGAAGATGAGACCAGGTTCTGCTATTTCCATCAACATTCGTGCGCCAACTTTCAGTCCGTAACACTTGAGAAAGTTTATCCATGTTCGGCCATAAAAAAAGCAGCGATCTTCTTGGTTCATGAACCCAACTCGGAACTTATATCCATGGCTTGTCTTCACTGTGACCATTAAACTAGTGTATTCAGTTATGGCAAGGCCGAGCATCTTGAGTACATGTGTTCTGGCAGAGCAAATAATACACTGCAGGAAAAATAATATGAGAACACAACATGTTCAAAAAACCCCCACCCTCCCGGATAGAAAAGAGGATTCTAGGAACATACTGTGCGCGTTTCAAAATGTTGTGTTAGGATGAGAAGGAACAAGTGTGGCGTCCGGCCGAGGGCGCATAAACCTGTAGGGTACTCGCACTTTGGGCACTGCAAATGAAACACACTAGATTCAGTAGGAAGAAAAATGCATCAACGGCGGCGGCTGCCATCCTAGGATTACCTGCGACCAAGGGACTTGGGTTTATCGGGGATGGATGAAGAACTCGTACCTGGTTCTCCATGAGAAAACCCTATGCAATCGCCGAGAGGGGGTTTTCTCTGAACAAGCAGACGAGGGAGAAGGGGATTCAGGCCTAGTGAAATATTACCGCTTCGTCCGTCCAGCTTACTGCTAAAGCTGGAAAGGGGAGGTTGTGATTTGACGGCTCATTGGGCATTACTGCGGCGCTACAACCGGGTTGTGTCTACCATGAAGTTGTGCACTCTAATTTGTGCATATGGCACGTGGACCCCGTTGTCGGTTGCCCCACATATCAGCGAAAGGAAGTAGAAAGACATGAGTAACTAGTTACACATAAATATATATTTTTGACAGAGAGATACTCCCTCTGTAAATAAATATACAAATCTTTTATATCACAGGCTCACCTTGCTGAGAAATATACTCCCTCTGCAACGCACGGGCATTATGGGGGTTCAACTTTTTTATGGGGGTTTAGCTGAGCATATAATACTCAGATAGGCTCACGGTTCTGGACTTTGGGCCGCAGGCCGACCCTGCATGTTTGGGGGCCCATGTGTTCTACCTCAGCGCTTTTCATATTGCAAGCGATCGGTACGGCGCTGCTTTTAGATGCTGTCGCAAGGCGAATACACAAAATTGAATAAAGCACGACAACAATTGGAATGAAATCGAACGACAGTTCCTAACCAGCAATCAGAGTTGCAATACTATCAACGATATACCATGTGATAAATAATACTGTCGTAGTACTTATACACACACGACACTTGTTTCACCATACCAGATTATTACATCAAACTCTCTCGGAGGATAGACCAGTTCGGCAGTTGCGTGCTGCTACTGAAGAATTTCAAAGTTGATTTGGACCAGCTCTCCTTGCCAAGAAAGTTCGATTTTGACATCATCCCCTACCGCAAGATATGATTTAGATTTGAACCTTGACCATCCTTTAGCATCAATCATCATGCGACCATCCTTTGTACTTACGGTATATTGAGCAGGTTCATTCACAGCAAGGCTGCGCATGGTAAGAGAAACTTGGCCGCGGTCGCCCGGATTGTTGAACGACTCCCTCGTTGCTCTAGAAATTCTCTGTTTGCAAATAAGAAGACATGCCCAAATAGTTAGATCAACACAGTGAATCATGTGGAACAACATGGAAAGAAAAAAGAACGAAGAACTTGGGCGGCCAATGCTTACCAAGAAGGTGGAATGTCGGTTTTTGTAAGGACTTTGGTATATGAAGTGCAAACTGCAGCCCAGTCTGTTGCCGGTGCAACTGCACGGGCCAGAGGAGATGCAAGTGCAAGTGTTGGTGCATGTGCCGAAGCCGCTGCTGCTGCCGGAGATGGTGCTCCTTGTAGAGCTGGTGCCGTTGTCGGAGTAGGTGCCGGTGTCCATGCCCGATCCTCTGGTAGATCAGACTGATCCGCTGACGCGGTCAGTGCCCAATCCTCAGCTGGATGAGACTGAGCTGCTGCCGCTGTTAGTGCTAGAGCAACTGCCGGTGCTTGATCTATGCGAGACAACGACGATCGTGTCTGGTCTGCTATGATCAGCTTTCTAACTTGACTAGGATCCGTGACCGTGATCCAGTTTTTTTTCTTCATTTCTTTTAAACGCGAGAAGGACTAATTGTGGCGTTTTTGTTAAACCAAACTGCAGTTCATCATAGGGATTCAGCTTGTACTCAGACAATAGACTGATCCAATTTTTTCAGTAATATGAGTGATGGACGGTGCCTTCGTTACTGACACGACATAAGAAGTGAAACCTGCAAAAATAGCCATCGTAGAGCAAACCAAACGGTTTATTCTGTGAGGAATGTCACATGGCAAAACCTGCATCGTAAAATTGCAGGAAAAGAAAGAAAACATGACATTAAATCAATAAGATTTAGACAGTAAATCAATAAGATTTACTTGATGTGACACGAGTGAATCCTTACCAAGAAATCACTATGTTGAAGTACTAAACAGAAGATTGATCGTCCAACTACGTGTGGCATGCAGGGGCCCCGCCTACTCCCACAAGTAGGACAATGCAAAGGTTGTGACAAATCGTGACCGAACATCCATGGGACTAGAAATCCTGGTGGGTGCGATAAACCCAGCAATGCATATAGATATTGGAGTGTAACCATAACTGATAGACCGTCCTCACAAAAATTATGATATGGATACTTCAAAATATACAGACTGAATTGAGTGGACAGACATTAACATAGACAGTTCTCGGGACTGACCACACACCAAAAGCGGCAGTACTAATAAACAATACAGGGTTCACAAACACAAATCAAGTACTGAACAATAGTACTTACTACAGACAAGCAAAGTTGCACTAACTAAACTCTGCAGACTATTTCTTGCCACCGACCTACGGGATGAACCCCGCATAACTGACTAGGCCATGGACTTCGTGTGAGATGTCTACATGCACCATCACCATCTTGTCAACCTTGGAGAACCTAAAAGAGTGGTCTTTCCACTCATAAACATGATGATGAAGACAGGCCGCATCAGATTTGTTGGGAAGCTTTACAAGAACCACACCCTTCATAATCGAAGGCACAGCCAGGAAATTGTTGTGGTCAAGTACAGCCTCGAGAACACGCCTGACAGCAATGCTACAGGAAAACACTAGTTCAGGACACGTGGCGACAAGGACACAACAACTGGATAGTTCAGTAGTAGAACTCATCATCAGGTCTTCCAGTTCACACGGCATGACTTTGAGAACTTCATCTCCACCGCGGACCTGGTTCTAATTCAAACAGAAACCATATTTTATTACTACCTCCATTCAGAAATATAAGATGATTTTTGATATTATACTCCATATATGACTACATATACGCACAGAAATGAGTGAACAAAGACACTAGAACATGTCTTCAAAGGCATGAGAGCAGAGGGATTAGATGCAGTATCCATAACACAAGTTACTGAGGCAAATATACCCTCTTAAAAGGTAGCATTGATGTTCATAAAGTACTCCCTCCGTCCCAAAATTCTTGTCTTAGATTTGTCTAGATACGGATGTATCAAGTCACATTTTAGTATTAGATACATCTGTATCTAGACAAATCTAAGACAACAAATTTGGGACAGAGGGAGTAGTTGAAAGTAATCTATAAGAAATCAGTGTCAACCTCTCACATGTTTTGGTCAAAAGAGTAATTTAGAACTGTCATTTGGCACACTAAAATCACATGCAAGATCACCCAGAAAGTTGTACTACCAGTACTAGTACTGTGTGTTAGATGAAAAAACACGATCAAGATCGAGAAAAAGATCGTCAACAAGAGACATTACCTGGACATGCTTAATGAGGGATCCCAGAGAGGGGGGCTTGGACAGGGCGATGGCTTTGAGCTTGTCTGCGGTAGTCTCGGCAGGGTGCTTGCGCTTCTTCGTACCATGAGCCTCGACGGTTTTGGCCAGAGCCATAGACATCACGTCGGCCGGTGCTCCGGCGTCCATCCAAGAGAGGAAGCTGAGAGAGAAGAGTGAAAGGAGGAACGAGATGAGGCAGAAGCGAAGCGAGTGGGGGTTTTCTTCAAGAGAGGAAGCCGAGAGAGAAGAGTGAAATGATGGTTGCTTCGCCCGTCCAACTTACTACTGGAAAGGAGGGGGTTTTGTGATTTGACAGCTCATTGGGCATTACTGCGGTGGTTCGATCGGGGTAGTCTACCGTCACTCTACTACCGAGTAATTTAGTGCATGGCTGGTGGACCCAGGTGCTGGTTGTCCCACACGTCGGCGAAAGTGAGTAATTTAGTGCATGGCTGGAGGAGGATACGCACGGTAGAGCATGTCCACTGTTTTTCTAAAGAAAAAATGATTACGGCAAGCGTTTCCACTCTTACGACAGAGGAGTGCGAAACACGTCAGCCACTTGAACATACACAGTGCTCCTACTACTAGGCATGTGTAGTGGTTCATACGTCAGTACTACACAATCTTGTTGCTAGTGTTGTAAGATATGACGATAACAAATAATGTTGTGCGCATGTCAACTACTCCTATATGTAACATAGTACCGCTTTTTAACTGTCCGGTCGAGATGAACGGCGAGATCAATGTTAACAGAACTAGGTCCATAGCGCACGGAGAGTACGGTGCTACAGTACTCCACGAAACATGAACCATATGAAGCACGAATAGTGTTAGGCAGGGTGTAAGAAGGGTGCACGGGATGGGAGCAAAAGTTCCCTTCTCGACCCACTTTTGGGTGTTTGGCAGAGTGCATGAAGGGTGCATGAGTCGACATTAGTAGGTTGACAAAAATACACGAAGAGGAAACAACTATATTGAGATGAGAATGCAACCAAACACACCCACACGCTTTGTGCTACAGTGACTGATCTGCACTGTCTGAGTTTGATCCAACGGTCATGTTGCGCCAAGACATGGACATGCCCATGCAGAGGGCGCCTAAACACCACCGAAGTCCCTCTGCTTCTCGAGGCGCACGACGTTGGTGATGCAGGGTGCAACCGCCCGCAGAGCCCGCTCCCGGTCGACGGGAGCCAGCTCGTCAAAGACGGCGTCCAATGGCACGAATGGATTCCGGTGACGGAGACCAGGTCAGGAAGCCGCAGTTCGTTGAAGTCGACCGGGTGGTCGAACGGGTTTAGCCCAACGGCCGGCATCATCACGCTGGCACGATGGTAGGCATTGCGCAGCCGCAACACGTGCGTGGCAACTTGGTTCACCAAGTGGCTGAGGCGATCCTGGACCTCGTCACGATCGGCCCGCTCGCGCTCCAGCCGGCTCCCCTAACGGCCTATCGTATCTCCCGCTTTCTACAGCAACGCCGCCGACGCCTCGAGCATCTTTGTGGTGGACGCCTGCCGCTTTTGAAGCTCCGTGAACTCCCGCACATAACGGAGGAGCATGGCACTCCTCTCCTCCTTGAGCTCACGGAGCTCCACGTCCTTGGCCCTGAGCTCCGCATCCTTGGCATGGATCTCCTGTGTCAGGCACCATACCTCGGACTCCGTGATCTGCTGCACCGCCATGGCACCAGGTAGAGGCAATGGGGAGAGGAAGCAAAGGGGGCGAAACGGCTGAAAGTCAATGCAATCTACGGGAAGGCGGAGGGAGCGGGGAATCTTTTGGTTTTCACCACGGTAAAACACCAGTCGACGACTTCTCACATCAGGGAGCATCATCGTGACTACTTGCTGCCGCGCCTGCTCCCGTCAATCAAAAAATTAAAAATCCTGCCGCGCCTGCTCCCGTCAATCAAAAAATTAAAAATCCTGCCGCACCCAAACACCAGAGTAACGCCACGGTGGATATCTAAATTTACCAGCCGGCAAGTAGACAAAAAAGGGTGAAAAAACAAATGTGGCGGCGCCCTAGCTAATCGGTCGAACTAGCCCAACTAGCTAGCCACCATGCTTCACTGATGTACTTGGCGGGAAAGGTGGTCTTTCATGATTTGACGACTCATTTACTTGCTTCGGTGCTACGGCCGAGGAGGACCCAGAAAACGCGCGGTAGGGCGTCCCACGTCAGGAAGAATATATGCGTGCACCACCCAGGAGGACCCTGAAACCGTGCGGTAGGGTGTGCCACGTGTCGCCACAGAGGAAAAACGTGCATGTAAAAATATACTGTATCAGACGTAGTACCTATGGTTCGACCTCGGGATCCAACTAGTCAGTCGAAAACATCCCACTAGCCACACAGCTTCATCATGCAAACGTGGCACGGAGGATAGATGTGGTTAGCTCCGTCTCGACCAGCCACAACGTCTCTTGTTCTAGGCGATTCTTCTATTTTCCAAGCTTTTTTTAAGTTGTAATAACACCACGGCAAGCTAGCGCCGTTCTTCGTGTGTGCCCGTGCAAAGGTTAGACGATGGAGAGAAGAGAGATTGAGATCGCAGACTTGGGACCCACCAGTAAGTGAGACAACGGTCATGCACGTGTTGACAAGGCACTCCCTCTACTCTACTCAACGCAAGTACTGTATAAAATCAAGTTATGGGACAAAGCCAACAACCGTTCATTTTTCAGGCTATCGACTTACGCTTTGTAGTCCAGGTTGCTAGTTCGAATCTCGTCTTTCGGATTTGATAGTTTTAGGTCCAAATTTGATTAATGACAAGTGGGACCCTCGTGTGTTGTTCCGATATTTCAGTGTAGGATGGTTTTTTTGAACAAACACTTTGCACGGTTAGACAAGTAACGACACGAGTTACACGTATTTTGCAAGTTTACGAACAAAAATGATAGCGGCATAGAATATCACATCCACCCCGCAGCTTAGATACTATGGTGATACGAGTTTTTACACCGTTGGAAGTGAGATCCAATGGCTTGGGAGTAGTCTTTGTAATTATGAGCAATTTACAAACTCTCCAAATGTTTTTTTGCAAATAAAACATTCAGGCCTCTTGTGTGCTGCTGCATCTTCGATCCAACGGCTCCCTGGTGCTCATATTGGGTGCTCCCCATAGCTTAATTACCCGCTACGGTGATATGAACATCTAGGTCATATGATCAGTGATCAGATGGCACATGCGTAGTACTTGTACTTTCTGCGCATTTCCCAAACTCTATCAGCCGTATATTGCAAAAACATTCAAACCTCCTACTGTGAACCGTTAGATCTCAGTGAAATCGTATCACCATAGAATCTACGGTGCGGGAGCACCTCATACTCTCCCGTGCGAGAAAACATAAGGTGCTATCGCAGCTTGGATGCTGCGGTGATACGAGCTTGGAGGTCGTTTGATCTGAGATCCAATGGCATCTGAGCAGTCTTTGTGCTTATAAGCAGTGGCCGAACTCTTTTGGGGCTTTTCTGCAAAAAACTATTCGAACCACTGAGGAGGTGTTGGGTCACAAATCCAACGCCTCCGAAGAGCTTGTATCACCAAAGCATGAATCTAAGGTGTGGTAGCACATGATATTCTTACATACAGGAGAATATGATGTCCTCCTTCATCTTAGATGCTACGGCGATACGAGCTTCGAGGTCGTTGGATATGGGATCAAAGGGCATCTAAGTAGTTTTTGTACAAATTGTGTGCAATTCTCAAACTCATGAAGGTTTCCTGCAAAAATATTAAGACACATCATGTGAGCTGCTATATCTCAGATCTACAAGCTCCAAGCAACTCGTATCGACATATAGCGTCTAAGGTATGGGGGCACATGATATTCTCCCGGGGAGGAGGGGGTGCACAACCAATCGGTGGTTGGGAGGGTCGGGACAAATATAATCTAAACAACCCTAAACAGAGCTCCACAATTTTATCTAAGGTCGAGGGGTTGACCCCCGACAATCATAGCTTCGCCTAAACACAACATTTGCATGTACTGTAGTACTAGACTTAATATTCATGTTTCAGTTTCATGTTCATTTTAAATATTGAACTGAGGACCATGGATGTCTTACATTTTACTCCATTCGTTCCTAAATATTAGTCTTTTTAGAGGCTTCAAATGGACTGGCACATTCAGATGTATATAGACATATTTTAGAGTCTAGATTCACTCATTTTGCTCCGTATGTAGTCACTTGTTGAACTCTCTAAAAGACTAAAATTTAGGAATAGAAGGAGTATTTTTGAATTTGTGTCATACATGCATGGTTTGGAAAAATAGATGCACTATACTTATTGGATTGTTGTTGTGTTCTTGTGTGTGTGTGTGTGTGTGTGTGTGTTGTGATATGCTTGATACATACAAAGTTTTCTCACCTCCATATTGTTCATCTTTTAAATTTGAATTTGCATTGGAAAACTTACTAGGGATACCATGAAATGTGAAATCCACGTTGAGATCACTATATCACAAACTCACTCTAATTCAACAACTCGTCATAAATCAATTACCACGTTGAGATTAGTATTTGCAAGGAAAATACGGGTATTCTAATACACATAGATTCGTTCGGCAATTTAAAAGGTTCCTTTCGTATTCTTGAATGGTAGGACCCAACGGCGTACCAACCAGACCTTGGCTCATGTTGATCCTAACAAAAAAACCGGGCTCGTGTCCTTCGGTGGCGTGCGTGGTATGCACATTAGGCAACCCCAACCAGTCGAGCCTCAGCGTTTCAAGTCAAAATATCTGGCGGCCAGAATTCCAGCCCTAGGAAATTCCTCTCATGTCCCCGGTCCATAATGACTACCGATGAACAACGGAGGGATGCTTTAGTAACTAGACAACATTACCTACCGTGCCGAGCACGGTTCAATTCCCTCGGTCGCCGCTCGTCAAGGTCACCCGTCAACTGCATTGCCTAGTACTACTACTACTACACCAGGATGAGCATAGAATTGAGCCCGTTTGTTCGTGCCTAGTACTTGAGTTAATATATCAGGCAATGCACTGGTACGGAGGGATTATCCTTTTACTCTGCATATATAACTTGTCTGAAGTCTACCTAAGCAAAATGTTTGACCAAATCCTTTCTTAAGAAATACAACAGGACAAATGTACGGCTTGAAAATTTATTGCATGATGCAGGTTATGATATTGTTTCGAATCCTGGATCTTAAATTTCAGAAAATCCAAAAGTGAGCATAAATTCTTGAAACTAAGAATGGTCACGTGATATGGCACAAATATTACTTCGTAAGTTTTTTCTTCAATTTGAGACAAGCTGCTTATGACAAGTTGCACAAATGAAGAGCCAAGGTATTTTGGAACAAAGACATGTCACATTAAGGCGAACGATTTCACTATTGAAACCGTGGGCGTTTACGTGCCGCCACGAGTCCCCGCTTCTCATCGGCAGGTGCCGTTCGAGCAAGCGTGTGAGTCGACGGGAGGCGTGCGAGCAGTCCGCTGCGCCGGCTGTCAGGGAGCGTGCGAGTAGACCGCTGTGCAGGCTCACCGGGAGGCGAGCCCTTTGACCAGGCTCCGCCGCCCACCATCGTCCCAACTGCTCCCACTTTTAATGTCGCCGGTGCCGCAGTTTAAAATCAACCCCGCACTACCCGGTATCACTACAATCCTCTCTCTTCCTCTCCGATTCTCCTGTCGTCTACCTCCAACTAGCCTGACCTAAATGTACGCCATGCCGCATCACGATGGTCTGCTCTTAGTGTTCCAGTTTTCTAAGGAAGACACCCAGCCGGAGTCTCAAGAACATAAGGCGCTTTGGGACGAGCTTGAACTGGCCTTGCGGGAAGACGTCACGCTTGTCCCCGCTCCCGTTCAGGCTCCCGTCGCCCCAAGTGCGCCAGCGCCCATCCCCATGGTATTGCTGGGCTGGGAGCCGCACATTGTCGCCGAGCTTGATCCCACGGGGTTCCACAAGGTCCCCGCCGACTTTCACGCGCCTGTGCACCTGCCAGCGCATGTGCCTGCGCGTGCACTGACGCGCACGCCCATGCCGGTGCCCGTGCACCTGCCAGCGCATTCGCCTGCGCGTGCACTGACGTGCGCGCCCGTGCCCGTGCACACGAATGTCTCCACCGTGCTGTTGACAGCACCTGTCCCCACAAGGGTGCCAGTGCCCCCCTCAGCGGCACGGATGGCTGCCGTCGACCGCTTCCTTGCACCAACGCCAGTCGCCTCCTCCCACCAGTTGACTCGCTCCGAAGTCCAGAACATTTTGGCCTTCCTTGAAGCTAGGCCAACGTCCAGGAGTACGCCAACAACAGCGCAAGACGCCGCCGTCACCATCGGTCAGTGGCCCGACGACACACAGAGCACGGCAGAGGAGCCGCTGCCCACCGTGAGACGCCCCCATCGCCGCCGCCTAATCTAAATTTGCCATGAAAAACGTTCGGATTGCCATGCTTAAAATCCGAACGTTTATCATTTACGTTTATTTTATATCGATCGTCGTATAATTTAAACTCGGAGTCAGACTGAAAGAAATGTATGGTTTGATCGATTGAATGTTCTGCTAGAGCCGTATCAAATTAAATATAAAACGTCATCAAGCCACATGTATTCCTTGTCATCCAATGACCTAGACTGCTTCAATGTCGAGCGCTCAACACATTTAGCGTGCAGTTAATTTCATGCCAAAAACAGTGCTAATCACATGACAGCACGCAAATAATATCCTAGTAGTTAATATCCGCATGCACTTAATATACTTCCAAATTAACGTGCATTGCATGTACACACTGACTAGTGCTGCTAATACGTGAAACTGATGCCGTGACTTGTGAACGCGTCCAGATATGGTCAACGGCAACATCGTCCGCGAGTTCTTCCTGTTTGCCCGTGCGTCTACACGCAAAAGGGGAGGAGAGAGAGAGAGCACACATGGAACCCACCAGTAAGTGAAGGCGAATAGTATTAAAAATAATATTACATGTTATCCATTAATTAGGTTGTGGTAATATAAAAACATTATGTGAACAAAGGAGGTACAACAAACATTGCTATTCTACGTATGTTGCCTATTAACGTGCGGCTTGAAGGCCCGGTCGCATGTTCGATCCTCGTCCTTTATTTTTTAATTTGTATATGGGTCCAAATTTGTTTCATGACATGTGGGCCCCTCGGTGTGTAGTTTGTAGCACTTTAATTTGTGGGTCGAAATTTGTTCCATTCCAAGTGGACTATCGGTGTGTAGTTTTGTAGCTTATTTATAGTAATTAAAGAGAACAACATAGTTTTTTCAATAATACCATGGTGCGACGTTGAAGGCGAGAAAGGACGTGCGAGAGAGCGATGACCGAGCCAGAGGGAAATCAACTAGGGGAGTTGCGTGGGTTGCAACGGTGTTTGGAGTAGTTGTGGGCCAAATGCTATGAAATATAATCTAAACCGACCGGAATAAATGCCTACACAAATTAATCCAAGGTTGGAGTGCCCCTCGCAATGTAAATAGCTCCGGCTTTGCGAGGGATGGAGAGGTAGTAGCTTCAACACATGGAAGATACGGTGTGAGAAAGCGAGGTCAATCGAGAGACATATAGATAGAGAGACAAAGTGAGTGGTCCGGCATTCATTGAACAAATATATATGCTCTGGAGAGATATTGTCCGATTGAGCTTTTTGGCAAGGGTGAGGGCTGTAAGATAGAGCTTGAGAGATGATGCAGACACAGATGTGTAGATATATTTTGTGCGTGGGAGGAAGCAAAGTCAGCCGATCACATAGGGTCGCCGTGCGATCGAAAGAGTGAGATGGGTTGGAGAGAGTGACCTAGATAGACGATGTGCGTGAAAGAGTATACAATGTGAATAGGTCGAATTGGGCTCAAACATGGTGATATATCGTTTTTGTCCGAGAAAGAGCTAGGTCAATCGATACATACGGAGAGAGAGAGAGAGAGAGAGAGAGAGAGAGATTGAGTGAGCGTGGCCCACCATGAGTTCGAAAGAGTGGCGGTGGCTTGGATGGACTGACCTAGATAGACAATCTGCGTGAGAGAGTATAGAGTGTGTCGATCAAGGCCCGAACAGGGAGATATATCATTTGTGTGTGAAAGAAAACGAGGTTAAACGAGACTCAGATAAAGAGAGCGAGATTGAGCGACTGTGGCCCACCGTGCGGAAGAAAGAGTGAGACAGTCTCGAGGGAGTGACCTAGATATACAACGTGCGTGCGTGCGCACGAGAGGTTGGGGGGGGGCTAGATAGGCAATGCATGTATTTAGCGCGAGAGGGTGAGAGGGAGAGGGGAGAGAGAGAGAGCTCGGCATGGGGTGCAATGGCGGGTGTGTGAGGTAAATACATTTGATAACAGAGTGGAAAAAGGGGTTGTGTAGTTGAGAGACTTAGAGATCGAAACATGGAGGGAAAGAATGAACATGTGTTGGAAACCGATAGCTTCCTAAGGTGGTTAGGAGAGGAAGATTGACCGATACAGGAAGTATGTAGTGTTTGTGCAGGGGGGGCTAAAAACAACATTTGAATGTACATAGTACAAGACTTAATAAATATCGATGTTTCAATTCGGTGTACATTGTAAGATTTGAACCGAGGACCAGGCATACGGGTAATTATTTCGAATTCGTGCCATACTAAGTTTCAAAAAGTTGACATTGACTCAGTTTGTTGTGCTCTTTTGTAGGTCATATGCTTGAATCCATCCAAAAGTTTTCTCACTACCATGGTGTTCATCATATACATATGAATTTGTATTAAAAAAGTAGCATGGATACAGTGAAATGCGAAACCCGCGTTAGAATTGGAGATCGCTACGTGACACACACTCTAATTCAAATAACTAACTACGTGACACACACTATAATTCAAATAACTAATTATGTGACACACACTCTAATCCACGTTAGCGTGGGTACCGTTTCGATTTTTTTCAAATAACTCCTCATTAATTAATTTATAATACTCCCTCTGCTCACTTTTATAAGACCTTGAAGACATTTCAGACAATGTGCAAAACAGTTCATTTTACGTTGTCTGAAACGACTTACAAAAGTGAACGGATGGAGTATCTCATTTCGAATGACTAATTATTGCAAGGAAAACATGGGCATGGTAATACATACAGATTCGTTTGCAAATGAAAGAAGATTCGTTTGCATTCTAAAATGTAGGCACACCAGGCAGACCAAGGTCGTGTCCGGGTGGACACTGCTTCGGTGCCTTAAAGGCAACTGCCTTTGGGTCACTGACATGTGGGCCAGCCAGCTGTTGGGCCCACATGTCATGGACACAAAGGCAGGTGCCTTAAGGCACCGAAGCATAGTCCTGTCGGGGTGGTCGCGTGTGTCGGACGGACGCGTAGCACCTAGCCACCCACCCCCTCCCCCCCAAAAAAGGACGACGACAATATAAGTTCGCGTTTCCACGTTTTGGATTGAAATATCTGGCGGCCCCAATTCCAGCCCTGCAAAAACTATCTTCTCCACCGTCCCCTTCCGCGCCCAGATTGCTCAAATCCCTAATTCGCCGCCAACCCTCGAATCGCCCCTCGTCTCGTCTCTTTCCCCACCGTTCCCCACCTCTGTGCCGGACGACGACGACGGTCGCGCTTCACCACCGCACCAGAGCTACCTCATCTACGCCCTCGTCCACCGCATCGGGTGGTCCACCGACAATGTTGGCCGCCGCAACCGACGTGCCTCACAGACACCGAGTTCCACCACATCATGTGCGCTTCACCGATGCCGTCTCCCAGCTCACCGGGGCTACTTCACCGAGCACATCATCGCACCTCCGCCCCCCGAGGCTGTTGGGGCTTCACCAACGGTCTCGTCCACCGCATCGTAGCGCTCCGCTGCCACTCAAGATCAGCATCCGTGCGCGGCCAGCCAACGCCAGTGCATCACCCTCAACGGCTCTGAAGTGACCCGCACTCTAGCTAGGCGAGCATACCCAAATGCTGGCCTGAACTAGGTATCCACACATCACTCCCTTGTGCACTGTTCCGACGATGTTTGGATATCCTTTCACTGCTCTCTTAGCTTACACGCCTATGCAACTCTGACTTTAACTCTTATTTCTTCTGGAGATATCATCTAAAACAAGCAAATTCATATTTTAGGGAAGCATGACGGCACTACGGGAACTGGTACACATCCTGCACACCCGTATAACCTTGTAAGTATCTGTCCTCCGGTACAACATCAAGGTCGATTCCTCTTATTTGATCAACCATTCGCCATGTCAAAAATGCAAAGGGGGATGCAAGGAGCACAAGGCATGCACATCCAAGCAAGTGGTAACATGGACTTGTACATGGAATATACCAAGCGTAAGCAGAGCTGTAGTGAGCCTGTACAACGAGCTAGCGTAAGTCCCTGCATTTCATTTAATTCGTACTGGCATTTTTGTATGATTTGTGTGGAGTGGATGATCCAAGAATACAAGTTACCAGGGGCGAACATTTAACTTAACAAATACGAAGGCACTTGCACTCTGGAAATCAACATAACTTGAGAAATGTGAAGCTACATGCACTTTGAAAACTAGCTAATGATCCAAAGTAGTTCAGATTATAAACACTAAATGATGCAAGCACCAAAAAACACAAAATGCAACATGGTGTACAAGGACTAGAAACATGGTCTGTACCTGCTTGAATTATTCGTTCTCTGGCTGAAAATATCGAAGTGTAATTGCACGTATAACCACTGCGCAAACTGCATATCAATATATCTATCATGCACAAGTATGCCAATAGTTTCAAACAACAGATTAGAAAAGTATTTATGCTATGTTGTCATGATACGGGGACTTTCTGGTAGATGACGTTTCCCAAGCTATGAAAATGCACTATAATTTGCTTGTCATCAATGCCTGCAAATCTCTGTCTCTCTCAACATAGTAGATCATCATTAGACACTAAATCCTTCAATGAGCTTGCAAAATGCTTGCATTAGATCCCTCATTAGACACTATATGTTCATCACCAGGAGCATGTAAAATGTTTGCATCAAATCCTTCATTAGCAGTCTGTTCATTAGACACTTCAGGCTCAAGAACAACATGAGCTTGTATGTTTGCACCGGAAACTTGATTAGATACATCAGATTCAGTCAGTTCAGTATTGATTGGGGGAATTATAAAATAAGTAGAAATTGGTTTCATTTTCTCATAGATTCCCTACATACAAGAAGTTTTACAACACCGTCAGGTTTTACTATTGGCCAGAAATTGAAGAGTTGAATTAGATATAATCAGGGATGTGATGTACCTGCTCGTTGTGCATGCTACTCTTGCAAGCTGCGACTATCCGTTTGCGCAAGCTCGATGCCATGCCCGTGCTGCCGCCGCTGCCTCCCACGCAGACTACACCCAGGGTTGGATCTTCATATTCTTGTCCTTCCGTTCGCTAGGAGCCCGGCGACCGCCCTCCAATGAGGGCACGAGGAAGTGTTGTGTCAGTCTGTCCAGCGGCAGCTAGGTTAGGAGCGAACCAGACTGGAGACTGGAGTGAATGAATTGGGATTTTTCCTGCTTTCGATCGATATGGGAGGCGCTTGTTTGGGCCGCGAGCCTGCTATAGGGCCTGCCTTGCACTTATGTTATTGGCCCATCCAAATTGAAACATTTTTCTTCATTTTTTACATTGCCTGCTCGTGCGTTGGGACGAACAAAACTAGCGTGGGCCAACCTGGATGACTCAAACTAGGTGCACACTTTCCAGCCACCTAAGGCGGCCGCCCATACCAGCCCCTATGGTGGCGTTGCCCCTTTTTGCATGTATGATTGGATAGTGAAAAATATTCCAGTGGCGCTTTTGATTTACCCACAGAATGGTTGAATTGCTTGTTTCTATGAACTGAGTTCGCCAATAATGTGAAGGATGCCAGTCTTTTCATCCTATTGTAGATTGCTTAGATCTCGATATGCCAAAAGTAATCACATGAAATATACAGTAAAAGCCAGTGTGATGTGTTTGGCTACAACTAGTCTGACTACACGTCCTCATATAACATATCAAGGACGCACCATCTTAATTACCAGATTAACCATTCGACTTACCCATGCAGTGTGGGAAGAAAGAAGTATTGGGACTGCGTATCCAAGCAATTGATGCCATGGACTCCTTCATACAACCTTGTAAGCGAAAAAGAAGTTGCAGTGTGCCTGTACAAAGAACTAGCGTAAGTTCAGTTACCTGCTTCTCGGAATTTTAGTTAGCCACTTATTGCAAAATTGTTCAATTACGTTGCTTGGCTTAATTTAGTTTGCTACTGACTACATAATGGCACATCCTGTTAATCATATTGTAGAATTCACCTATCTATGTGTTTGATACTTACTGTTAAGAATTACCTATGTTCCTTAACTTAAATATCTACTTGTTTGTTTAACTGCTTTGCTGCTGCAACAGCGGGTTACAATGATGTTAATAACTACTTTTCAGCATCCAATTTAAACTCTTTAATTCCTTGTTTGTTTAACTAGTTTGCTATTATAACTCCTAGTTGAGCTATTTTGCTAACTTCAACTTTTCTGAATCCAATCGGAACTTTAATGGCAAAACAGGTTAGCCCAAGATCAAAGAGCGATGTCCCCATGGACGTTGCATCATCCCACATTAGTGGCACCTGCCCAATCATGCATTATGAATTGCCAACTGCTGATGCTCTAGAGGCTAAACTAGTGGTAAAAAGAGATTCTGCTTCTGCACTTAGAGATGAAGTTGACATGTTGAGGAAGCAAACATCACAATAACAAGCAGTACTCAAGACAACCATTAAATATTTGGTGGATTTCAAAACGAAGCGAGCTGAGACTGACCAGATTGTTAAGGTCCTGAAGGAAAAAAGGAAATTAAATTCCTACTTGGTAAATCATAGGTGAAATGTTCTTTCCATAGTTGAATAACCTTTGTGTTGTCTGTTCATGTAATCAATCAAACCATTTGTTTTAGAGGTCATGTAATAATTGTTTTTTTGTTTTTTGGTTTGTAATTTTATTTGAGCACAAGTCTGTATTAAATGATAAGACTTGGAGGCATTTCATTTGGATTGCTGTGCCAGACCTACAAGTATGCCAATCGTGCTGAATGTGCATTCAGCAATAGTAGTAGTATAGATGGACCATAAGTGGTACACATCGGAAAGGGCCAAGATGCTGGCTAAAAAAAGGATGTTGTTGTAGCCAAAAAAAAGTACAGTGGCCTGGCTTATGTATGTTAGTTGATAGTATTGATCCATATACTCTATAAGTGTTTATATGTCTGTTAGTTCTGTACATTCTTGGTTGATTGACTCGGTATTTGAATCTTGATACATCGCTTGTGTACATATCTAAATGGGAGTACACATTATGCTGCGTGTGACATTTGAGTTGGACATGAAGTGTTCCAAATATTCGAATTTACCTTAAACTGGATTCTAGTTTCTAAATATTGAGTATCGGGATTTGTAAACCATATTCATATATGACAGTGGAATACATCTTTGTCGTCCTTTTGAAGATATATAAAAACACATAGAATGATTTATAAAGATTCATATACGAATACAAAATGGATTCGAATTTAGTTGCCAGGGTAAACGTGGATGCTTATTGTCCCAAAATTCGAAAGAAGCAGCAAAATGTCCACTTCCACGTCGGCTGCCCGAAGCCAAGTGTTTGGGAGATGGAAATTACTGTCTACCCATTACACGGACAATCCATCGGTCTGATTTCCACTGCTATAAATAGGGGTAGGTTAGTAACTTCAATTAGACGTGACACGACCGCCTCTGAGCCCATTCCAACACGGTGGGCGCCAAACATGGGCGGCAAAACTCATTTGATTCAAGCTCATCCGAAGGACCTCTGTTTCTCCCTCCATTCCCCATTCATACACGGTGGGCGGCAAAATAAACTCGACCCGGCCGAAATCGATGTAGGCAAATATTTTCAATAGGGGCAGGTTTGTAACTTCACTCAGACGTGACACAACCGCCCTACCTGTCAGTCCCGTTCATAGACCGTGGGCGCCAACCATGGGCGCCAACCACCCTCTCCTTGCCCGAAATCGCTCTGGGAAAATATTGGCGAGATGCGAGATTATCGTCCTATCCCCAACCGACGAGACGTCCAAATTTTAAACGGGGGCTAAGTTCGTAACTTTCCCATATTTCAGACAGGCGTGTCCCAAAAACATGGTTCCCCATACCTCTCCCTCCATTTTCCCATTCATACACCGTCCGCGCTAGAACACACCATCCCCACACCAGCCTCCGTCCGCCACCCCATCCATCGCCGCCGTCCTCCACCACATCCATCGCCACCGTCCTCCACCATGCCGGAGCGCCTACCAAGACCGCGTCGTTCACTGCTAGAGATGGACGTTTCTGATCCACGGCGACGGACCAATAGCCTTGCATCGCGTCCCCTCGCTTCATCGGCGCCGTCGTCCTCTTTGCCGGGGCCGCTCACACGACCTTCTCTTCCACCGCAACGGGACTTATCCCCAGATGCACTCGTCTACCGTCGCAGGTCTGCTTCAACGCCACCGACAACCATCGCACCCCCGATGCCTACACGGCGCCGCAAGAGAGGTGGTACTTCATATCTCCTCAACTTTTTGATCTCAACCAGAAAATAGATCTTAACTTGGTTACTCTACTTTCTTTTCAGCTCTTAGAATTTAGTTCTTAGTTCGAAGCAAACAATGGATGCTAAATATCATTTCTCCGGTTTGCAGCTTCAAATCTGCCATGGCACGGCCATAATACGGTTTAATTGATCATGCTTAGGGTTTAATTGATCATGTTGGTTCCGTGGTGGTTTATTTAATAGAAATCAGAGGGGAAACCCTCTTTTGCTAAAAAATAATATGCTTAGAGTTTCCCCCTTTTATGATCACTATACGATCAGAATACGTGCTTCGTGTCATAATAACACTGCTCCACCCATCAAGCTAAACAAGCTTAGTTGTTCAAATACGAATTGGATATTATTAAAACAGAGTTGTTTAATTGGTCAGCTAAATTTTCCTAAATTAGTTTCGACAAATGCATGCTCGCCGCTCGAGTGTGTATCTCTACAGGGTGCCCACGGTGGGCCGGCACACCCTGGGATTTTGGGTCGTCCCAGGCCCCGATTCCCCTCTGTTCTGCTGCGCGCTTCCGATTTCTACTCGCCCCCAGTCGCCTGCCGCGCTTGCGACTTGCCGTCCCCGGACGGCATGACTCTAGGAGGAGACGCCGGACTAACAGGAGGCCAGGAGCCGCTCGCCCAACAGCGTCACCGCTGCATGGGCGCGCAGCCATGCCTACCTTCCCAGTCCGTTCAGGGCTCAGGCGTGCAGCACCCACCAAGCCAACCCGATTTATCCTGAGATACATCCTCAACACTCAGCAGCCATGCCTACCTTTCTAATTGATTCATTACTCATTAGGCAGGGCTGTCATTAGGGTTTGTTGTGTGCTCAGTGCTACCTACACTTAATGATTCAGATATATTTCGGTAATCTTTAGTACCTCTAAAGTTCACAGGGTTTTCAAAATTCCAGTCCTCGGAACAGAAACCAGTCATTTTGGATTGTTGGCCGTAGTGACATTGACCCAGATTACAACTGCAAGCCAGGTTTGTTGACAATTTTACTTGTCTTTCTTACTCATTCGATATAATATCCAATTATTCACGTCGATTAGTTGCAAACAATAAGTGCTGGACAAACTTCTTCATTTAGATTTTGGACGATCTCTTACTGCAGTTACAATTCTACATACTTGTCCTAGTAAGCTCACAAGTAAATGATTGATTCACTACATCTATGCTTGCTTTGTCATATTTGTTGTCAATATTCTTTTAGGGTGGACCACCATGTTTCTAAATACTGGAACCGTAGACATGAGTGAATAGTATTTATCTATGTGATCTCTTCCATCATGTGTGGGTAACGAACACTGCATTGTATAGAAAGAAAGTGTCATTTCCAGCTTTTACATAGGTTTCGATCTTTTACATGGAATATAATCTGCCTACTTGCTTTGTGTCGCACTACCAACACTCCACCCTTGAAGCTAAACATTACGCCACTCATAATTGCTTAGTTTATTTGTTCAAATACAAATTTCATATGATTCTAACGTTCCTACTTCAGTTTTGAAATGTGTGCCTGCCTGTTATAGAGACATAAGGGGTTTGTATTTCTGTGTGTGGTCTGGTCAGCACGGTTGGGGAGGTGAACTTTGCATATGCAGGGGTTTATAGGGAGACACTCTCCGAGTTGAATCTGCAATGCATTCCATAGATAATCTGACTACTTTTTATGTTTTCATGAATCTCAGATTCTGAACAGCATCATAATGATTATGAGCTTGCGCGCATGAAAAGAATAAAGCAGAACAATGCCATGGCTGTCAAACTTGGCATTAAGGGACTGAAATCAAGTTTGGATGCAATGCAATGCAAACGCTCTCCACCTACAGATTCATGCTCAGAATATGATCCTAACAGTGATTCTGAGCTAGAGGGAGATCTAAGTCAATGTAGCTCCCTAGTGGAGGAGTCAGAGGAAGATGCCCTATCTTATTCACCCATCAAGGTACTTGCTCTAACTTTCCAAGGTTACATTGCTCGCACATATCTTGCAACTGATGCTTTGCATTGCTTCTACTTTGTTGAACTACCATTAGCTTAGTTTACACATCGTGTATGTGAATACGCCCTGCCTATCCATTTTCAGTACATATTCCATCTGTCATCATACCATATTTATCCATTCAAATGTTGTTCTTGTGTATCAGACGTTCAAAAGGAAGAGGGCGATTGCTGATCGTGGAGGAGCACAAGCAAAGTATTTGGAAAAAGTAGTGGCACCTGATAAATCAAATAGCCCATTAGGTGTAGTTGCAATATCACCTGACCCACAAAATACCCCAACTCTAGCAGACTCTAGCCCTACTACACTGGTCATTTCTGATGCCCCAACTCAGCAGACCCCAACTGCAGCAAACAATATGATTATGCCAGTTGACATAGCACCAGCTGTACGACGCGAAACCCCCATTCCAGCAAAGAGTACACCAAATCCAGTTGCCAAATCCCTTTTCGAACCAGAGAGAGCTCCAATTGCAGCAAATAGGACCCCTGTTCCATTTCTTCCTAGTTTAGAAGATGAAGCTTATGTTGTTGTCAGGAACTTCGTGCGCATCTTTCCTTCATTGAAAGATTATACCATAGACACAGAACAATTTCCAGTCTTCCTCCGCAACTTACGCGTAAGTAATGTACTAATGTTACTCATGGTGATTACTGCATATGTTTCTGTTGATAGAAGACAAAAGATTTCATTCTTTTAAATAGGCGAGGAGCAAACTGGATTGTGATGACGAGCAAGGGTTGGTCGCACTTTTCAAGCACTCGTTGATGAAGTATCGTTCCTACCTGAGGCAAGCGCACTTCGACGGCAAGCCTCTGAACGAAATTTCTATGAAGTCTCCGGTGCTACATTTATCCGACGGTGACTAGAATAATCTTGTTACACATTGGTCTCGGCTGTAGCGTAAGGTACTGTCTATGATATCACATCACAATTTGAACTACATTTCTGCATTTGCCTTAATGTCTCACTTGTACGAAAACTGTTAGCATAAGAACATTTGTTCTCAAGGGACCACAGAATCGCGCAACTATATTGCACACTGCATTGCTCTTGTGAGTACCTCTTGCCCTGTATGACAATACTTACTTTCATAGCTGTTTGATTATGTAGCATGACTGCACATGTTAGCCTCATAATCGTCCATTTGGTGGACATTATAAGATCCGTATGGACTCTTACATAAATTTAGAATCAACCCAATGCTTTTGAAGAGGTTTAGCTCTGCAGTCCTCTTGTAAGGACTGAACGTGGTCTATCACTCCGTCCGTCCCATAATATAAGAACGTTTTGTACAGTACACCAGTGTTCAAAACACTGTTGTATAATAGGAAGAGGGATTGGTTCATTTTGTAGCATTCTGCATCTTATCTCCCTCGCCCACCATTTACAAAAAAGATCAGGTCTATATTTAATCTTACCAGCAAGTAGAATACACAGACAATGCCAGTGCAGAAGTGTAGCCCATTGCTCTTGTCAGTACATTTTGTCCTGTAACGCTTGTACTTCCAGGGATTGGTAGTTGATTATGTAGCAACAATCTTCATCTTATCTTCATTATCATCTATCCCATCCAGTATTATCATATCTATAATTACTCTCTACAAAATGTAGAGTACAGGCAATGCTTATGAAGAAGATTCTGTGCTGAAATTCTTGAGTTATCCTTCCCTTGACATGGAGAAGGGCATTATAAAGCCAGTGTTAACTGTTAATGTAAGTCAGTCCTTCTAAAGCCTTTATCCTCAACTGCTGTTTAATTTGCTCATACTCCCTATCGTTTACTGCTGTTTAGTTTGCTGTTTCTACCAAAATGCATGTTCGTAAGAACCGTAAGGTCTAAGTTTTACTTGTAAAACCAAATTCCTTATTCATACCATGCACATTAGTTCATACTCCCTATATGTATGCTTGTTTTTGTGGATCTATAGTCCAGTGTGTGGTGTAGCAGCCCACGTTTGCACCTTGTCATCTCCTGTTTTATCTTACTGGTGTGGCTGATGATATGAACAACATGCCATGCACATTATCCAAAATAGATACAATGATTTTCTTTGCCCTTCATCTATGCTTGTTATGTTGACATGGTAATCCAGTAGTGTGGTGAAGCTCCCCGCATTATGAACAATTCCAAATTATGCTATTGATATTTTGAACTTACTCTTTATTTTATAATTTGAAATTGTATAGAATTGACAGAACAATTATCATCTTTGTTTATACAGGTGCAAAACCTGTCATCTCTCTGCTTTGTTTCAGGGTGATATGCCTGATGGCATGCACAAGTCTGCTGAAGGCTGTGAGACAAACCCAACATATATTGCAGCAAAGAAGGCAAAACATCTTGAAGATAGCGAGACAACCCCAAAGTCTTGTCTTGATGCAGTGTTCAAGTTACTTGAGACTAACAGTCAGACAAGCTCACAAAATTCGTTGTCTGAATCAGTTCGACTTCTTCAGTCCCAAGTTCTAGCAGAAAGGCATTCTGCAACTCAACTTCGACTTGAAGTCCTATCTCTAAGAAAGATTGCGGAGAACACCAATGAGAACCTCATCGCTAAACAGCTACACCTGGAAGCTATGACCGACATGCTAGGCCGGTCTCATAGCCTTGCTCAGCAGCTTGCGCACTAGTTCCCCCGCAAGGCTAACCTTTCTTGAATTGTCTTAGAAGTGGTCTCGGTTCAGTATTATTTTGTTACGCTGCAATGGTGCCCAGTTTTTGTAATCTGCTTCTTCGTTGCGCTTTATGATCACTG
This sequence comes from Aegilops umbellulata, assembly GCA_032464435.1. NCBI lineage: Eukaryota > Viridiplantae > Streptophyta > Magnoliopsida > Poales > Poaceae > Aegilops > Aegilops umbellulata. The sequence continues at coordinate 223,321,082 of CP136059.1, read as the reverse complement.
GTGGCGAACTTCGATGCCCAGTGGATGTAATATACCTTAAATCCTTTATTGTATAGTGTAGGTTTATTCTTAGTTACTATGCCGTTATTTCTTTATTGTATAGAGTAGGTTTGTTCTTAATTCCTACTAGTTACTGCCATCATTCGCTATCTAAAAAAAATCAGATGTAGTCGACCGGACCGAAACATTCGACTCTAACGGGCCAGGTTTTTAACGGGCCACAATTGGGCCGGCCTGTGTCTTTCTTGGGCCCGAATGATTGGGGCCTTCACATATTGCGCCAGGCCCAAACTTACACCGGCCTATATTTTAGTTGGGCCTTTTGTCGACCCAGCGCTTAGTTTGGCCCAGGTAGCGTTGGGCCATTAACAGGCTGAATATTGTACTGGCCTATTACGTCCGAGATGAAACCACGATCCTCTAGCAGGCAAAAATGCATGTTGGGCCTCAATTTTCACTAGTCGTCGATGGGCCTTCAGCAGGCCGAAATGTAGACCGGGCCGTTTTGGGCCCAGTTAGCTCACTGGCTGTTACCAGGCCGAAACATATCTGGGGCCTTAGTTGGCCCACTGATATCATGGGCCTTTAAGAGGCCGAAAGCTTAGCACAGGCATCAACGAGCCGAATTACGCGACAGGCCTTTAACAGGCCCAAAGTCACGTTGGGTTTAACTGTTGCCACCTTTAGCATGGGCCGTTAGTGGGCTCGATGTCCCGTCGGACCATATATGGCCCATGGGCAGCACGGGCCATTCCCAGGCCGAAAGTCACACCGGGCTGAAATGGGCCCATGTCTACATCAGGCCTCTAACAAGCCGAAAGTCACTGGGCTGTAGTTGGGCCCAAATATTCGGCGAACAATTAACGGGCCAGATCTGGCTTCGGGCCGCAAATGGGCCCAAATATAGGGCGAACAATTAACGGGCCAGATCTGGCTTCGGGCCGTAAATGGGCCTTTATTAAGTAGGCCGTTATTGGGCTGGCCCACTAGTACCTGATTAAGTTCTACGGGCCTTTGACTGGGCCGGCCTTTTTAACCTATATGGGCCTATGTTGGGCCCAGCCACGTGTCGACGTATCATAGGCATGTCTCCTCCAATGGACGGGCGACATCTGGCCCACTCACGAGCTGACAGGTGTTCCCTTCGGCCAATCAGAATTTTACACGTGGAAATTTCTCATTGGTCAGGGCTGTTTACGGGTTATCGGATCCAAAATCCGACCCGATAGCTTAACGGCGTTCTGTTATGGTGGATGCCACGTGTCGGTCACCCTTGATGAAAGCACTTCTGTGACGCGCGATTTATCGTCATGGAAGTGGACACTTCCGTGATGATAATTTTGGTAATGTCATGGAACACTTCTATGACAGCACATGTATGACTATCTTGATTCTGTCATAAATTTGTCATGGATGTACATGCATGACAAAAAATGCGACCTACTATGACAAACACGTATCATCACGGAAGTGTATTTTTTTGTAGTGAATAGGTTCATCATAATTGGATGTCTTAAAGAGATTAGCAAGTGGATGAGGATCCATAAACTTTTAGCAAGCGAAGATGCAAGCAAAAAGAAGGCACATGGTAACACAAGATTGAACGGAGGAAGGGCGAATAAAACGGCAAGGGTGAAGTGGGGGAGAGGAAAATGAGAGGCAAATGGCAAATAATGTAATGCGGGAGATAAGGGATTGTGATGGGTACTTGGTATGTTGACTTTTGCGTAGACTCCCCGGCAACGACGCCAGAAATCTTCCTGCTACCTCTTGAGCACTGTTTTGGATTTCCTTGAAGAGGAAAGGGTGATGCAGCAGAGTAGAGTAAGTATTTCCCTCAGTTTTTGAGAACCAAGGTGTGATAGCCTGGCTTATTAGGGATGATAGACTACTCATATCAATAAGGAATTCCTTCTTTTCCGGGAGCCCATTCGGACAGAACTCCAAAGTTAAGCGTGCTCAGCTTGGAGTAGTGTCAGGATGGGTGACCGACCGGGAAGTTGCTCCCGGGTGCGCACGAGTGAGGACAAAGTGCGCAGAAAAGACTAGTATTGATCTGTGGGGCCAGCCTAGATCCCGCCAGGAGTAACGACCACCGGCGGGTGTGTCCGGGGCGTTACAAGTTGGTATCAGAGCCGACCCTCGCGGTTACACGGATGGTTGCGGACAGGTGCGTGGTCATGTTGTTCATGACGTTTGTGACCCGTCGTGGCACCCGGCATGGCACATGTACCGGACTGGAAGCACAGACGTTTTTGCCAAGAGAGAACGTTCCTGTGGCCCGACAAGGACGTCGGTTCCTCTGAGTGGGGGTGTATGTGATAGCCTGGCTTATTAGGGATGATAGACTACTCATATCAATAAGGAATTCCTTCTTTTCCGGGAGCCCATTCGGACAGAACTCCAAAGTTAAGCGTGCTCAGCTTGGAGTAGTGTCAGGATGGGTGACCGACCGGGAAGTTGCTCCCGGGTGCGCACGAGTGAGGACAAAGTGCGCAGAAAAGACTAGTATTGATCTGTGGGGCCAGTCTAGATCCCGCCAGGAGTAACGACCACCGGCGGGTGTGTCCGGGGCGTTACACAAGGTACCAATCTAGTAGGAGGCTACGTGCGAGTCCCTCGTACCTACACAAAACAAATAGCTCAACGCAACCAACACGATTAGGGGTTGTCAATACCTTCACGGTCATTTACGAGAGTGAGATCTGATAGAGATGATAGATAATATTTTTGGTATTTTTGGTATAAAGATGCAAAGTAAAATAAAAGGCAAAGTAAAAAAGCAAAGCAATAATAAAGTGATGGAAGATTGATATGATGAGAATAGACCCGGGGGCCATAGATTTCACTAGTGGCTTCTCTCAAGAGCATAAGTATTCTACGGTGGGTGAACAAATTACTGTTGAGCAATTGACAGAATTGAGCATAGTTATGAGAATATGTAGGTATGATCATGTATATAGGCATCACGTCCGAGACAAGTAGACTGACTCCTGCCTGCATCTACTACTATTACTCCACTCATCGACCGCTATCCAGCATGCATCTAGAGTATTAAGTTAAAAACAGAGTAACGCCTTAAGCAAGATGACATGATGTAGAGGGATAGTTTCATGCAATATGATAAAAACCCCATCTTGTTATCCTCGATGGCAACAATACAATACGTGCCTTGCTGCCCCTGCTGTCACTGGGAAAGGACACCGCAAGATTGAATCCAAAGCCAAGCACTTCTCCCATGGCAAGAAAAACCAATCTAGTAGGCCAAACCATACTGATAATTCGAAGAGACTTGCAAAGATAACCAATCATACATTAAAGAATTCAGAGAAGATTCAAATATTGTTCATAGATAGACTTGATCATAAACCCACAATTCATCGGTCTCAACAAACACACCGCAAAAAGAAGATTACATCGAATAGATCTCCACGAGAGAGGGGGAGAACATTGTATTGAGATCCAAAAAGAGAGAAGAAGCCATCTAGCTACTAACTATGGACCCGAAGGTCTGAGGTAAACTACTCACACTTCATAGGAGGGGCTAAGATGATGTAGAAGCCCTCTGTGGTAGATGCCCCCTCCGGCGGAGCTCCGGAACAGGCCCCAAGATGGGATCTCGTGGATACAGAAGGTTGCGGTGGTGGAATTAGGTTTTTGGCTCTCTTTCTGATCGTTTGGGGGTACGTAGGTATATATAGGAGGAAGGAGTACGTCGGTGGAGCAAAGGGGGGCCCACAAGGTAGGGGCGTGCCCTCCACCCTCGTGGCCGCCTCCTTTCTTTCTTGATGTGGGGTCCCAAGCCTCCTGGATCATATTCGGTGAGAAAATCACGTTCCCGAAGGTTTCATTCTGTTTGGACTCCGTTTGATATTCCGTTTCTTCGAAACACTGAAATAGGCAAAAACAGCAATTCTGGGCTGGGCCTCCGGTTAATAGGTTAGTCCCAAAAGTAATATAAAAGTGGAAAATAAAGCCCAATATGGTCCAAAACAATAGATAATATAGCATGGAGCAATCAAAAATTATAGATACGTTGGAGACGTATCAGGCTTATCAAAAGCAATACATGAAATTAGTTCCGAAGTGATAGATATCCAAGAAGGATATAATAAAAACTTTATGAAGATCATTGGACAAAATAAACTTGATTCCTCATAATAGTTTTGAGATATGATGATGTGACATGTGAGTCATTTTGATGAGTAATTATGCTTTAGTAAGAATATTTGTGTTAAGGTTTGTGATTCCCTATGCAAGCACGAAAGTCAATAGTTGTGCAATGAAATTACATCCTACTTGTGGTGCATTATTCCGTGTTAATTATGCTCAATGCTCGCTTATGAGAGTATTCGTCTCTTGGTTGGTCGCTTCTCAATCTTTTTCCATCCTTCATTTTGTGTTTATTCACTTATCATTGCACGAGAGTAAGGCAAAGGTATTAGGGATGCCCAGTCCCGAAATGAAAAATTAATTTACTTTATGTTGTCAAATGATAACTTCCTTGGAAAGTGTTGGTATGGAGGGCACCCGTGGATACGGTTAGCCATGGAAAGTGAAAGTATGGTGGAAAAAGGAATAAACTTTATTTTTTGTTTGGGAACTGCCTACGATATATCTAGCATGGAAAGTGCTGGGAGCTCTAAGTCGTTTTCGTTGGTGGGAAAAGTATGCCTCTCAAAATGGTTTTGATCTCTCAATTTTTGCTTTGAGCTCTGGCACCTCTACAAATCCCTACTTCCCTCTGCGAAGGGCCTTTCTTTTTACTTTATGCAATTTTTTTAATTTGAGTCTCGATCTTCTCTTATAAAGCACCAACTAGGAGGCACTATGATCGTACTTGAGCATTGGGTGTAGCTAGTATGCGAGCGTGTTTCATGAATGGATCAATGATTGAGCATGATGGGCCAGGGATAACTTATTTTAGCATTGATATTTTGAAAGAAATGGTTGTTTGTTGGTATGCTCAAGTATTAAAGTCCTCATGTCAAAACTAGACTATTGCTTTGAACCATATAAAAGTCAAAATGTCCATGCTACAAAAGAAAGAGTTTATGATGAATATGATAGGTAGCATTCCACAACAAAAATTACATTTTCAATTGCTACTTTATCATGGTAAGTTTTATGAGTAAGAGTTGTTGTTATGATGCTAGGAAAAGTGATTGAAATTATCATTGATCAAACTTATGCACTTTGCTAGCATTCACACTTCATAAATTATTTCTTTTATCATTTACCTACTCAGGGACGAGTAGGAATTAAGGTTGGGGATCCTCATATTTCTCCAACGTATCTATAATTTATGAAGTATTCATGCCATGTTTACAACAATTTTATATGGTTTTGGTATGATTTGCATGGAACTAACCTGAACTGACGTTGTTTTCAGCAGAACTACCGTGGTGTTGTTTTTTTGTGCAGAAATGAATGTTCTCCAAATGAGCTGAAACTTTTTGACATTTTTTTTTGGAACAAAAGAGACCCCCGAAGCTTCGTGGGCGTGCCTGGTGGGCCTGGCTTACCCCTGTGGGTTGTGCTCACCTCGAGGCTCATCTTAGCGTGAAACCAACGCCAAAAAATCCTATAAATAGAGAAACCATCAGGGGTAAACCTAGATCAGAAGTTCCGCCGTTGCAAGGCTCTGTAGCCACCGAAAACCAATCTAGACCCTTTCCGACACCCTGCGAGAGGGGGCAATCATCTCCGGTGGCCATCTTCGTCATCCCGGCGGCCACCACGATGAGGAGGGAGTAGTACACCCTCGGGGCTGAGGGTTTGTACCAGTAGCTATGTGTTTAATCTCTCTCCCTCTCTCTCTCTCTCGTGTTATTGAGATGTCACGATCTTGATGTATCGCGGGCTTTGTTAATATAGTCGGATCATATGGTGTTTTCCCCTCTCTATCCTATTGTGATGAATTGAGTTTTTCCCTTTGAGGATTCGTTGTTATCAGATTGAATACTTTTATGGATTTGAGAACACCTGATATATGTCTTGCAATGGAATACTCATGGTGACAATGGGGTATCGTATTGATTCACTTGATATATGTTTTGGCAGTCAACTCGCGGATTCCCGAGGTGACATTGGGGTAATCTGTGCATAGGGGTTGATGCATGTTCTTGTCTTTGTTTCTCCAATAGAAATCTTGGGGCACTCTTTGAAGTTCTTTGTGTTGGATTGAGTATTATGAATATGAATTTGCTATGGTGTTATTTTAGTACGAACTCTAGGATAGATCGAACGGAAAGAATAACTTTGTGTTATTTTAGTACAGACTCTTGAATAGATCGAACGGAAAGAATAGCTTTGAGGTGGTTTCGTACCCTACAAACAATTTATTCTTATGTTCTCCGCTAGATAGGAACTTTGGAGTGATTCTTCATCCCACTTTGAGGGATTGTTATATGATCCAATTATATTAGCATTGTTGAGAGGTTGCACTAGTGAAAGTACGGACCCTAGGCCTCATTTTTAAGCATGGCAATACCGTTTTTGTGCCTGTTTACTATTTTCTACCTTGCTATTTTTATTTATTCAGATTATAAATATATATATATATATATATATATATATATATATATATATCTACCATCCATATTACACTTTTATCACCATCTCTTTGCTGAACTAGTGCACCTATACAATTTTCCATTGTATTGGGTGTGTTGGGGACACAAGAGATTTCTTGTATTTGGTTGCAGGGTCGTTTGAGAGAGACCATCTTCATCCTACACCTCTCACGGATTGATAAACCTTAGGTCATCCACTTGAGGTAAAATTGCTACTGTCCTACAAAACTCTACGATTGGAGGCCCAACACGTGTCTACAGGAATAAAGTTGCATAGTAGACATCAGGTATCTCTGGGCCCACTCGGTAATGCATCATCATAATGAGCTCAGTGTGACTAAGGAGTTAGCCACGGGATCATGCGTTACCGAACGAGTAAAGAGACTTGCTGGTAACGAGATTGAACAAGCTATAGGGATACCGACGATCGAATCTCGCGCAAGTAACATCACTACAAAAAAAATACACTTCCGTGATGATACGTGTTTGTCACAGTAGGTCACGTTTTCTGTCGTGCATGTACATCCATGACAAATTTATGACAGAATGAAGATAGTCATACATGTGCTATCGTAGAAGTGTTCCATGACATTACCAAAATTATCATCACGGGGCTGTCCACTTCCATGACGATAAATCACGCGTCATAGAAGTGCTTTCGTCAAGGGTGACCGACACGTGGCATCCACCGTAATGGGACGCCGCTAAATTACCGGGTCCAGTTTTGGATCCGATAACCCGCTAACAGCCACGACCAATGACAATTTTCCACGTGTAAAATTCTCATTGGCCGACGGAACCACGCGTCAGCTCCGCATTGGCACAGGTGTCACTCATCCAACGGTCGAGATGGGCCTATGATATGTTGACACATGGACGGGCCCTAAAGTGGCCCATAAAGCTTAAATGGGTCGGCTCAACTAAAGGCCCACAAGATTTAGCGGACCATAATGGGCCGGCCCAGCTAAAGGCCCACAAGATTTAGCAAACCACAATGGGCCAGCCCAGCTAAAGGCCCACAAGATTTTGTAGACCATAATGGGCCGGCCCAGCTAAAGGCCCAGCATTCTCAGTTAAGGCCCATACGGCTAGTGTCAAATTGGCCCATCAACGGCCTGTCCTAAACTTTTCATCATCACGGCCCATGGAAACTTCTGGCCCGTTAACAGTCCACTAAGTATATGGACCGAACACGGCGTGGTGTATTTTCGGCATGTTAAAGGTCCTACTTTATTTGGGCCCAATTACAGGCCATTGAAACTTTCGACCCATAAATGACCGTGAAGGATTTGGGTCATATTCGGCCATGTCTGACATTCGGCCTGTTAGAAGCCCACTATAGATTTGGGCCACTTTCGACCTGTTGTGATTTTCGGCCTGTTAACGTCGGACGAAATCCATGGGCCATATGTGGCCCAACGTCACATCGGGCCCATTAACGACCCATATATTAGGTCGGTGCATTTACGGCCCGTCCGAATTTCGGCCTATGAAAGATCCGCATCGTAAATGGGCCACCATTTCGGCCTGCTAAGACCAGTGGGCCCAATCTCACTTTCGGTCTTTTAAAGGCCCATGTTTTTTATGGGCTCGAGATATTTACACCTGTAAACGGCCTATTGTTACTGAGGGCCCAAATTATGTTTAGGCCTGTTAAAGGCCCATTATGGGCACAAGCCTACCAGGAAAATATGAAATCTTATGCTGATTTAGGCCCAGATATTTTTAGTGGGCTACATGCAAATTTCGACCCAGAATCGTTTTTAGCCCATTTGGAATGGACCCGATGAATGTTGGCATGTTGGGCTCCTACGAAGCTTTCGGCCGAATACATTACTAAGATAAACCTACACTATACAAAAATAGCGTCGTAATTATTGCAGCCTTTGGCAGCATCATAAATGCTGTATCACAACAAAATAAATTCGAACCATACAACAAAAGGCCTGTTGGCATAAAGTTTACAGTCCTTGCAGATAAAAGCACCATCAGATGTATAGAAGCACAGATCATTTGACATGAGTGCTAATGTTTCAGGCTATTTTGATGGAGCAGCACGATCTTCACCTTTTTTCCGCCATTGCTCTTGAACAACGAAGCGAATGTCTGATAGTCTGGTTTCAAAACCATTCATATCTTGACGACATTTGTCAACCACTATTCTTGTTTCCAAAACGACGTCCATTAGGGATTGGACTTGTGTCTGGAGCGCAGATATATCACTTTGTCTAGCAGGAAGATTTTTCTCAGTAGGCGATTTGGACGAGGTTACCTTGACAACCAACCCAGAATTACGCAGGAAGGTGCTTTTTGCACTGCTAGTGGAGAGATACTGACGCACTGCAGAAAGAGGTGACATTGTGCTTGTGGTAGCCTCGTCACTTTCAGGTGGTTGTGGCTGTTCAATCATTTTTTCCATAACTTCCTAAAAGTTTGAACTTGTAGATTAGTGTACCAGATAAGTTACTAATGAGACAAAAACAAACAAAGTAGGTTACACGTTTATACAGAACTTATTTTGGTGAACTACCGTAATACATTAGCATGTATTGTAGTGCCAACTACATAATAAAATCACTTTCGGAACATATGTCCATGTAGCATGCCTACTGTATTGTCTATTTCCTCACATTCGTTGACATCTAAGGATAAAGAGACATGGTTTAAAGTAGGATGAACATAGTATGACATCATTCATATCATGGGCAAACAGATATAAAACAAACAGGCTATTTTATCATTGTGTGCGCATGTGAACATGACAACTAGAATACAGATCAAGACCAAAAGAATATCCTTCATCTGTTTTAAACCATGTAAGGTGAAATGATACGTTAAGACAACTGTGTATAAAATTGAACGGAGTAACTCACATTGGCTACAAACCAAGTAGTTAAATGAACACATCATAGTACCAATCAGTTCAAAGGCAGGAGGAGTAAGGACCTACAACAGCGGCTTGAACTGGTGTGCTCATGCCCTTCATCTTGCTAGTGTGGCAATCCTTGAAGATTTGCACTGCATTCGGTTCAGGTTCTTTTTGGTCCGCACAGGCTTTCCTCTGTATTTGGAACAACTCAATATAGATACGATAATATGGCACGGAAAAAAGAAGGAAGTAGCAGCTATTTACAAGAGCCTTGCAGTGTGCAATATAGCTACGAGATCCTGTTGTTTGTTGAAATTTCACTTTAGAACGGTTCGTCTTGTTCTTCAAACAGTTAGCCTAGAACAAGATACACTTGTAAGGCACATACATAAATACAAGTTCAATATGTGGTCTGATCAAATACATATAGCCTACCTGATACTTTGGATCAGACCAGTGTTTAACGAGGGCTGTCCAGTCTTCATCTGTAATATATTCCACTGGGGATGTTTGGGCGGTTTCATTGTTAGCCTTGCCTTCAAAGTGAGATTTTCTAAGGTGGTACCGATACTGTCGCAGAGCAGACTGAAAAACATGAGTGCATGCTTGTTTAGTTGCATCATATTTCGGATCCAACTTGAACCTCATCCGCTGAAAAAAGAATGTGAGTCTTATTAGGAGGAAGCTAGAAAGTATGGGACAGAGCAAGACAGTATTACTAATTGCGATGAATAGCATTACTTACGGATAAATGGTCAAGGAAGGTGTTAAACTGGGTATTGTCTTTCTCATTCCTGTGTTGGATCCACGTTGGGAGGATATGTGCATGACACCTAACAGCAACGGCTGCCTCTGATACTAACTTGGCTGACTCTGTAGCATCACGTGGCCTTTTTAAACCTGCCTCAAAATGGATCTCCATTCTTCCTCCTTTAGATTTTGTTAATCTGTCAAGCATTATCCCTGATGTCTATTTCTGCTTGCGTCGTGGTGCTAGTTCAACAACGAATATGGAAAGTGGTAGTGTACATCAAACTGTGAGAGTACATATAAAGGAGCATGCAACTGCAACTTGACTCGGTCAGGTACCATCTTGGTGTTGATGATCATGAGGCTCATCTAATCTTGCCAAGTCCTGTTGTGTCAGCAGTGCTTCGGAAGTAGTGTTAGGTGTGAAGGCAGCTTGGGAATTGGCCAGTTCCGAAGCAAACGAACGAGTAACTCGTTGAGATGCTGGTACTGTTGAAGCGGATGCTGCAGCTGGTGCAACAGGTGATACTGTGTTTGTAGGTTTAGCCGGTGGACTTGGACCTTCTACTGCACTATAAGTACCAGCAGAATATGGACGACAGATCCTTTTCCGTTTCACCCGATGAGTAACACCACTCCCTACTATATTATTTTCCTTGCTCTTTTTGACTTTTCCATGTCAAGCCGTACCCACAACACAAAAGAATAAAGTCGCTCTTTAGAACTCATTGATGCATGATACACACAAGCAATACTTTGATGTAAGACAATCATATGAGGATGGAATATGTAAGAAAAATAGGACGGCATGACATATTCACAGCTACGGTGTGTAAACTAAGCAGAAGGATTTTCAAGAAAATAGAAGTAATGCAAGCTAGACACCATATGAAAAATGCAACCAATATTACCCTGCCAAGTTAAAAGTGTCTTGTCATAAGTGACAATTCGAAAAATTAGAAGCAATACAATGTAGAAATCAATGCAAGATGTAACCACTATCAAACCGCCATGTTAAAAGTGTCCAATCATGAGTGACTGATGCGGGATACACAATAGCAATACTTTGATGTAAGAACATGGTAGGATAGATATATGAAGTGTATTCTAGACATATAACACCATGTCATATGCACATGTATAATGTATGAACTCAGCAGGTGCAATTTAATCAAAATAGAAAAAAATACAGGCTAGACAACATATGCAACACGAAACCAATTATCACACTGTCAACTTAGAGCAAGCACCTGCGATGGTGGAGTACGGGAGATGAACTCATCATGTAGACTTGGGACTTCAACTTCATTAGCAGTAGCAGTGGCAAATCTAGAGAGTCTCTGTTTGCGTCGGTGCGGAGGACCACCAACATCCCCTAACTTACTCTTTTCCTTCCTATTTTCTGATATTGCCTTATGAAGTCAAAACCTCAAGAAAATGAATAAAATTAGCTCTGCATAACTGGTTGATGCATGATACAGACGAACACTACTTTGATGTAAGCCAAGCACAGGATAGGAGGATGGAATATATACAAAAAAGACAGCGCTTCATATTCACACGTATGATAGGAGGATGGAATATGTATATAAAAACAGTAAGCGGGAGGCATTTCAACAAAATTAGAAGAAATATAAGCTAGGCACCATATGAACATGCAACCAATATCACTCTATCAGGTAAAAAGTGTCTCGTTGTAAGATACAAGCTAGAAGACAATGCAAGATGCAACCTACATCACAGTCCCAAGTTAAATGTGTCTTATGGGTAAGTGATCATTGCAGGTGTAAGTTGTAAGACACGCAGATGCAATTCAACATAATCAGAAGCAATACAAACTAGACATCATACGGAAAACGCAACCACATATAACAGTTCCAAGTTAGAGAAAGCACCTATGATGGTGGAGTAGGGGAGATGTGCTCATCATGTACACGTATGTTCTAGAAACAGGAACACGTGTCATATTCACAGGCATTATGTGTAAAGTAAGCAGATGCAATTCAACAAATTTAGAAGCAATACAAGCTAGACATCATAGGCAACATGCAACCACATATAATAGTGCCAAGTTAGAGCAAGCACCTGCAATGGTGGAGTAGGGGAGATGTGCTCATCATGTACACGTATGTTCTAGAAACAGGAACACATGTCATATTCATAGGCATTATGTGTAAAGTAAGCAGATGCAATTCAACTAAGTTAGAAGCAATACAAGCTAGACATCATACACAACATGCAACCACATATAATAGTGCCAAGTTAGAGCAAGCCCCTGTGATGGTGGAGTAGGGGAGATGTGCTCATCATCTACACACCTACGTTGACTGTCTAGCCTTGCGTTGTCTTGTGAATCTTGTTGGGAGGATGGCGGAGTAGAATATGTAGAGAACCTCCGTTTCAGTTGCTCGGAAGGACCACCATCATCCAATGCCTTGCCAATTTCCTTCAGCTTTATTGATTTGCATTGTGAGGTCAAACCGACAAGAAAAACGAATATAATTCGCTCTTCAGAACTCATTCATGCATGATACTGACGAACACTACTCTGATGAAAGGCAAAGTCATGATACGAGGATGGATTATGTACGAAAAAATGGACGGCTTGACATATTCACACCTATGATGTGGTAACTAAGCAGAAGGCACTTCAACAAATTAGAAGCACTGCAAACTAGACACCATATGAAAGGTGTAATCAATTTCACTCTGCCAAGTTAAAACTTTCTCGTCATAGGTGGCGTTCATCAGACTAGAAGCAATACATGCTAGAAATCATATTGAAGACGCAAACCAATATCACACTGCCAACTTAAAGGTGTTCCATCATAAGTGACTGATGCAGGATACACAAGAAGAGTAGTTTCATGTAAGAACATGGTGTGATAGACACATGTAGTATGTACCAAAAACAGGAAAGCGCGTCATATTCACACGTATCATGTGTAAGCTAAGCAGATGCAGTTTACACTAATTAGGAGCAATACAAGCTAGACACCATATGCAACATGCAACCAGATATCACACTGCCAAGTTAGAGCAAGCACCTTGGATGGTGGAGTAGGGGAGCGGAGACTTGGACCTTGTAATGCACTATTAGTACAAGGAGAATCGGTACACATGCTCCATTTACGTTGCTGCAGAGGACCACCATCATCGCCTTCATGACTCTTTTCCTTGCTCTTTCTTGATTTTGCCTTGTCAAGTCAAACCCACAAGAAAAAGGAATACAATTTTCTCTTCAGAACTCATTGATGCATGATACTGACGAACACTACTTTCATGTAAGGCAGCCGCATGATAGAAGGATGGAATATGTATGAAAAACAGGACGGCGTGACATATTGACATGTATGATGTATAAAGTGTAAACTAAGCACAAGGTCCTTGAACTTGTTAGAATCAATGCCAGCTAGAAACCATATGAAAGATGAAACCAATATCACTCTGCCAAATTAAAAGGGTGCCCTAACAAATGTATTTGACCAAATTAGAAGCAATACATGGCAACATGCTAGAAATTATATGCAATATGCAACGAATAAAGGTGACTCATCGTATGTGATTGATGCAGGATACATAAGAGAGGTAGTTTCATGTAAGAACAAGGTTAACACATAGATGTAGTGTGTACCAAAAATAGGAAGGCATGTCATATTCACAGGTATAATGTGTAAACTAAGCAAATGCAATTTACCCTAATTAGAAGCATTACAAGCTAGACATTGTATGCAACATGCAACCACATATCACACAACGAAGGTAGAGCAAGCACCTGTGATAGTGGTGTGGGGGAATTGCGGTCATCAACTAGAGAGCTACGTTGACTATCTTCATTTAGCCTTGCTGTTTCTTGAAAATCATGTGGGGAGGATGACACTTCACTCTTTAAACGAGTATGGCGTCTCACAGTAACCCACTTGGGTGACTGTCTCATCATAAGTGATTGATGAGGGATACAAAAGAGCATTAGTTTGATGTACGAACATGGTTAATAGCCATATGTAGTATGTATCAAAAATAGGAAGGCATGTCATTATCAAAGGTATAATGTGTAAAGTAAGCAGATGCAATTTAACCAAATTGGAAGCAATACAAGCTATACACCATATGCAACATGCAACCACATTTGACAGCGCGAAGTTAAAGCAAGCACCCGGGATGGTTGTGTGTGGAAATTGAGATCATCAACTGCAGAACTACGTTTACTGTCTCCAACTGCTGACATTGCATCCTTTAGAGCGCTGAAAAGCTTAGTGCTTATCTTCGAATTATACTGGAGCGACTTCTGTCTTTTCTTTTCAGCATTCATCAACACTGCGTCAGAGTCTGAAATACCCATGCATAAAAATATAATAATGTGAGTATGGGTGAAGTGTGTGCAAAATTAGTACAGTGTAAAGGTAGCAGATAGCAGGTCGGTGAGAAATAAATGATGGGAGACATATGATAGCTCTAAAACATGCATGGCACACTAAATTACTACAGGATTCTATGAAAATAAGATTCGACTGAAAACAAATAGGTCAGTCCATTTATTCTACACCGTCCGATGTACAAAGAATGGGCAGATCACCATCATCTACCTCCAGCCAATCAGTGTTGACCATCTTCCTCAAAACGACAGCGACCACCGGCCCAGTCCCCTGCCTGCGCCCTCCCCTCGACCTCACTGCACCGCCGTGCTAGGCACCGCCCCCCGGCCATCCATTCAAGCCCCACCGACCTCCAGATCGGGCGCAAGCAGCTCCTGCGCCCCACACCCCTACGATAGACACCGATGCGCCGCTTCATTGGTGAACATGCGGACTAGGTGCTCCGCGCGCCTAAGCGGGTGCTGCTTCTTTTAATTGCGGTTCGACTGACCCTGAATTGAAATCCAGGCGGGCTACTGACCTCTAGCAAAGGTGAAATAGTAAAGCGAGGAAACCTTGTGCATTTAGTATCACGAAGAAGATGCAGTACGAAGCGCTCAACTAGTTTCTTTCGTGGGGTGAATACATTGTGAGCAAAGACGTAAGGTTTGCACGAATAAGGGAAGAGGAGTACCTCTTTCTACTGGCAGTGTTGTGTCCTCCTTCTATTTTACAACGATCTTCTTGTGGTTCGCCGGAAACGAGAAGTTGTGGAGGACGATGCAGCCTTGGACGAACCCATGGCCAAGTTGTTGAGTGTGGTGCGGTGGCCATCTGTCGGCGGCGGGGAAGCAGATCCGAGGCGGCAAACGACGGTGTAGCGGGAACAGATCCAGTGCGGTGGACAATTGCGACAGTGGAGCGGCAACAGTGAGGCGCATGACGGCATGGTCGGAGTAGTTCTGGTACGGCGCACATCGGCGTCGGCGTCGTGGAGGAAGCGCTACCTCGGCTTCAGCTGCTAAGTCCTTGAGGGCGTTGCGGTTGCGGTTGCATTGGACGACAACGTTGGGGCACCGGCTCCGGCGTGATGGAGAAGGGCAGCGGTGGATTGGGCGCTATGGGGTGGAGGACGGAGGAGGCTGGGGTTTCGTGGCTGTTGGAGAGGGCGTTTTGGCGCCCACAGAGTATGAATAGGAAACGAATGGAGGCAGGGAACTAAGGGGGGGACAATGTTTCAGTTTGGGACGCGCTTGTTTGAAATTTGGGGAAAGTTACAAAGTTTGCCCCCATCTAAAATTTCGAACATATTGCGGGTTGGGGGTAGGACAATAATCTCAGGTGTCCCAAATGTGGGCGGGATAGATTTCGGCCGAGCGCATGGGTGTTTAGGTGCCCACGGCACATGAATGCTTCTCGGAGGCAGTTGAGACTGGCGTCTTGGTGAAGTTACAAGCCTACCATAGTTTAGACCTTTGGACATCGTACCAATAGGCTACATGGGCCAGAGTCAGGACAGTAATTTCCTACCACCAAACATTAGTCTCGCGCGGTTTCGGGTGACCAGAGGCCTATTTGGCGCTTCATTCAATATTTGGGAGAAGAATCATTAACGTTCGGTTCTCTTGAATTGAACATTCAGGATTTGTCAAACTTCACAAATCTTTACTCTTAAAAATCCTAAAGGTACGATTATTTTGGAATGAGGTGGTACATTTGAATATACATTGCACGCGAGTATATATTAACAAAATATGCAACTTACCTCAGTTCATGCATGGTTCCAGATATAATCTCCTTGGTTGCCAAAAAAAGTTAGTCATGCGTATGAATATATATAGCATGTTCAAACGCACAACAAAGATTCATGCCCCCTTTTACATCTGATTTAGAAATGCCATTATCTTGGG
This sequence comes from Aegilops umbellulata, assembly GCA_032464435.1. NCBI lineage: Eukaryota > Viridiplantae > Streptophyta > Magnoliopsida > Poales > Poaceae > Aegilops > Aegilops umbellulata. The sequence continues at coordinate 223,304,623 of CP136059.1, read as the reverse complement.
TTCAAATAGATGAATGCACTTCCTATGAATTCGAATCTTCGAAACCCCCTTTATGTTGAATTCTACATGTATTCTATTTCGTAGCTAGCAATTTGGAATGTATCCATGCAAGTGACAAATGTATAAAGTGCTTCACACTAACAACATGGAATGCACTAATTAATGTTTATATATGAATTGCAAAAGAATCCATTGCCTGTATTTCAAACCGCTCTCACTCTATGGATCAATAATATGAAATAAACACGTGCACATGATAGAATTCAATAGAGTATGGGTGTCTGATAGACCGATTTTCGTCCATACGCAATTTGAAAAATTCATGATCTCATCCAAAAATAATAATGCCATTTATATTTTAATTTAATGCGTAGAACCGCCTTTTACACGTAGATGCACTATGCCTCGGCCCGTTCTCACAAACAAACTATATATCTCTCTATCTACCGCATAAGTGCACACACTTTATATGCATCGGCATTTCTCTTTCACACATGCTCACAATCTCTCTCGGCGTGTCGGGGAGTCTCATGCACATGCTCTCTCTGTATCTCTCTCTCTCTTTCTTTCTGACTACTATGTACCACTCTTTTCACTAATCTCAGATGGAAAACACTATTTCTCTCACATGCATATATGCACACGCACGGTCTCTACTAGCCCTCTATACGCACATATATGTGCCTACGTGTCTCCCGCACGCACATTATCTTTAGGCCTCTCTCGCACACATTGCCCCCGCAGACACACCTCTCTCTTAGTAGTTGGCAGATATGATTCCATCATATCATTCGGTAGGATATCCCTGACTATTAGGCTGGATGGTAATACGAGACAAAGTTTTACCCTAGTTCGGACCCTTGCAGTTGAGGAAAAAGCCTACTCCTGGTACTGTATATTAGTGATAGGGGCATGTACAAAGTACACGTGAATACCAGGCATTGTGCGTGTGTGTATACTATCGACGAACTAGCCCCCGAGCTTCTATAACATACTGGGGGCCTAGGGTTACCAATCATATATAGTCGTCTTATCACCAGTGGGGATAGAGTCCTCCGCGACTCTGGTAGCTAGCTTCGTGTTGTACGCCGAGTCCTCCACATGGGTCTTCGTATAATGCGTCTCGATCCAACCTATGTGGCGTAGGATGGAACCGACCCATGAGTCCTCATGTTGACCCACCACAACTATAAAGGATGTGCCCACCACACCGCATACGCAATCGGCCACTAAGAAAATAAGCATATACAATAGTACAATGTTATACATGAAAGTTAATTGCATGGTGCATGCAAAAATATTTGTTCTGCATTGTGAATGTTTATATATTCTCCTAAAATATTAGTCACGGGAAAGAGAAACGAAGAGCATATCTCTCCTTGTCTCCACCGGACATCCCCTCTTTCTACACCACTTTCACGTACGCACACAAACTATCTCTCGGCCCTCTAAAGGTATGCATGCCCACAACACATTCACGCATGACAGTCACTGTATTTCAAGCTAAAGCACTATACGGTCACTGGAGTTCAGAGTATGCTCACGTATACATTCTCGTAGTGATCATACGGTATCTAGCTCACGATACATCTCCGTATTTTCTTGATGACACTGACGGACTTTGCATTTGATGTGTGCTCCGTATTTTGTTGATGACACTTACGGTCATTGTATTTGAAGCGAAAGCACGATATGGTCACTGGACTTCAGAATAAGCTCATCACGGTCACCACATACATTTTGTCATGCTAACCAACATGTGGTTGGACGATTAGGAGGATAGTGGTTTCTCGAGCCCACCAGGGTTAAAGTCCCGGTGCTCGCATTTATCCTGGGTTAATTTCAGTATTTTCCGGCGATGTGCATTCAGTGGAAGGAGACGTTCCACTCGACTACGAGGCACCTATGGTGACTTCGTAAAATCTCAAGATCATATGCTGGCTCATTCTCTCGAAGGTGCTCATAGGGGTAGGGTCTGCGTGTGTGCGCTTATAGCGGTGAGTGCTTGCGTGTATATATGAGCCCTTGCGTGTGTACCGTGTTAAAAAAATACATGTCATGATTATACGGTCACTGGCTCACCCGTACAACTCCGTATTTTGTTGATGACACAATCAATTGACCAGTCAAATGTTCCACGTGGCGCAACTAGTGTTGCACCATCGGGGCACGTAACCATGGGGCCCACCTGTCAGCCCGTATATGAAAGAAATAAATGGTAGTTTGAGTCTATATTGTGTTGATAAAATACATTTTAGGGTGATCATACGGTCACTAGCTCACCATACAGCTCCATAATTTGTTGATGACATGATCAATTGACCAGTCAAACAGTCCATAATCAGCAGCGCACATTACCATAGGGCCCATCCGTCAGCGCGTATATGAAGGACAGAAATGGTAATAAATTAGTGGCCGGTGGGTACTCGAAGTCGTGAGACCACTGGTTGGCAGTCGCCGGCGGTGGGGGGGCGGGGCGTGTTGATTGGGCGGTGGGGTGGGGATCACCGGAGAAAAAGCTCGGCGCGCGCGGGGGGGGGGGGGGTGGAGGGATGGTCGATGCGGCGGCGGACCGGCGGTGGGGAGTGGTTTCGGGGTAGGCGGGGTGGCGTCGCAGCGCGGGCCGGCCGCGGGTGGCGGGGGCCGACGGTTCGACCGGTGGTGGCTGGTGGCTCAGGGGGGGTGGAGTTGGATGATAAACTGCAGGCCCTTGATTTCGTATCCAACGACTGGAAAATCTAATGACCAGAGATGAAAAAGTCAGTCGATTAACGTGTAGCCTCACCCCCACGTACACATGCACGCACATAAGACACGCACGCATGCAGGCGTGCAACACTGACACGTACACATAGGGCGTGTTTGGTTGCTTGCCTCGCACCTGGCTCGCACCCACCATGTAATTTTCTCCCTATTTGGTAGCCTGAACGTCTAACCGGGCCATGCCCGGCGCATGCAAAAAGAGGCTCCCAGCCAGGCTAACGGGAAACACAGGTTTCGGGCGTTTCCGCGAGCCCGCACCCGCCACTGCACGCGCGCCTGCACCCACACGAGCAAGGATAGGGTTTCTCTCCGCTCTCGTCGCTCTCACCCGACTCATTCACGCCGCCCTCGCTCCCCTCCCTCTCCTGCGACAGCGTGGATCTCGCAGCCCCGTCGCCTCCGTCGATGTCGCCGGCGGGCATCCTCGCCACCGCAGAGGTAGAACCCTCCTCCTCCCCTCCCTCTGCATGCCCCCATCAGTCCCCATCCGTCTCTTCTCCCTCCCATCCCCATCTCTCTGCCGCTCGCGCTGCACTCGCGGTTCTTCTTCTCTGATGTAGATGGATGAAGCGGCGGCCTCCTGTGGTCACGAAAGGGAAAGAGGGCTACTCCATGTCTAGCACCAATGCAATGTTTTCCCATCGCCTCCCCTCTCCTTTTTAGGTTCAGATCTGTCACCAGAGCCTCCTCTTCCCCTATGGATTTGAAATGGCTAGGTATTTTTATGTAGGTACATATCTGTCACCAGAACCTCCTCTTCCCCTATGGATTTGAGATGGCTGGGTAGTTTTTCTGTAGGTTCAGATCTATCATTAGCATGAATATTTGTGATATGTCTAGAATACTTTGCTAGCTTATGGAAATGAGGGAATCAGTAGGTAGACAAAATAGTTATGCAAATGGTGCAAATAGTCTAAATAATTTGTTCATATATTTTATTTTGTTTTGATGATGTAAATGATGTAAATATTATCAGTGCACATACCTTTATTAATTTATAAATTTTTGCTGAATTTATATAGATGGATGACAACAGCAAGACCCGAGATACACTGATAGTGCAAGCTACTGGTTTGGTTGCTGTTTTGTGTGCCTATATGGCCACAATAACTACAAGGTCTAGAATTAGAAATTATCGTGCTCCAATCCGTTATGTTATGCTTGAGAGAGACGTAGCTAGGTTGTCCAATCTACGTTATATCTATGAAACCAATGATGTAAATTGCCATGACCTATTAAGGATGAGCAAGGCCCCATTTTATAACTTGTGTAATTTGTTTTGTGGTCGAAAATTGTTTGAAGACAACATTCATACCTGCATTGAGGAGCAGGTTGCGATGTTCCTTCTTGTAGTTGGGCACAACCATAAGTTTAGGACAATGAAACCCATATTTAGGAGGTCAATTAAAGTAATTAGTCGATACTTCAAGGCAGTTTTATATGCTATAGGGGAGTTGCGTGATGAGATGATTTTCCCCCCATCAAATGAAGTTCATCCAAAAGTCCTACATAGTAGGCGTTTCTATCCCTACTTTAAGGTAATATATTACCATTTAGAATTCTATGGACATGCCGAATAACCCATATTTTACAAAATATACCTCACCTCTTTTCTTAGGACTGTGTTGGTGCAATTGATGGCACCCATGTTCTTGCCAAGGTACCGGCTGCTATAGCTTCGGCATTTAGGGGTCGAAAAGGTGGCACCACCCAAAATGTGATGGCTGCGGTTGACTTAAGTTTACCTATGTGCTAGCTGGTTGGGAAGGGTCAGCCCATGATGCATTCATTCTGGCTGATGCGTTGGAAAGGAATGATGGATTTGTTGTCCCTACAGGTATTAGTGAACCATTTTAGAACCATTTTAGTGGCTTTTGTTCATTTCCTAATTACTGGTAGTAACACAACACATGACCTCTTATTTGTTAGGAAAATTCTACCTCGTGGATGCGGGCTATGCCATGCGGCCAGGGTTTCTTCCACCATATAGGGCTACTCGTTATCATCTTACTGAGTTTGGCACACGATGCCCTCAAAATGGGAAGGAGTTATTCAACCTCCGCCACTCCTCATTGAGGATCACGGTTGAGAGGGCGTTTGCAGCTTTCAAGAACAGATGGAGAATTGTGGACAATAAGCCTCACCACCCTTATCCATCACAAGTCAAAATCGTCCTACCTTGCTGCATTCTTCATAATTGGATACTTCACTGGGGAGAGGATGAGTTTGTACCACCTGTGTCATGACCGGTTTTCCCAGTAAAATACCTATTGAGAGACCGATCCTTTTATTTCCAGTATAGGAGAATCCTCCTCGCTGGTTGACAAATACTTGATACAGAAGTCCAGTAGTACTGAATATAAGACAGGGTTGAGCGGAGGTTGCTCAATAGTTTATTACAAGCACGGCAATATTTTACATATGGGCGGATATGACACAATGGTGTGGTGGCATACTACTGACTCGCAATAATATAATGGTGGTGGATATGTCACAGTGAAGTGGGTGACATGACTCGTAGCTCATCAAGCGTCGGAGTGAGGCTTGACGATTTATTTGGGTAGCGGAAGATGGTACAATACAAGTGAACAACTCCAGGGTCGCACGAGACTGACTGGGACTCCTCTAGGCGTCGGACTCGCTATCGAACTCTCCATCCATAAGATCGCCTTCGTCAACATCTGGCCAAATCAACAAGCCAGGTGAGTACTTTGAATGTACTCGCAAGACAGTTCAGACATAAGATATAACAAATGTAAACATGAAGCACATGAGCAGGTCAGTATGCACAATCAAACAATAGATTTGCATCGCATGATAAATAAAAGGAAATCGGGCGGTAGTCCTCCCGAAATCCCAATACGAGTAAGTGAAGACCGATCGGGTGTCTGAAGCGACGCCTCGAAAGGTATAACAATTTAACGTGCCACAGTCGGGCATCGGTGCGACACCACATAAAGGGATTATATTGGAAAGTAAATAACAGAACACGCCACAGTCGGACGTCTAAGCGACATCACATAAAGGGCTTATATCGAAAGTAAATAACAACAATGCCACAGTCGGACGTCTGAGCAACATCACATAAAGGGCCTATATCGAAAGTAAATAACAACAATGCCACAGTCGGGCGTGTGAGCGACATCACATAAAGGGCTCATATCGAAAGTGAATAACAACAATGCCACAGTCGGACGTCTGAGCGACGTCACATAAAGGGCTTGTGGTTTATCATCCGCATTTAAATAGTTCGTGAATATAAATCTTCATAAAGAAATACTCAGCACATAATCATAAACTGGTTAGTCCATCCACAGGAATAATCATTCAGCCGAGTTTACCACTCATGTTTGTCACCGGAAGTCTTTTTGTGGAGACTGACGCTGAGACTGAGAAGGACGAGTCGAACACAATCCTTGACCACGGATAAGGATACCTGGATGATTTATGACTTTCCAGAGTTTGTACCATTTAACCACAGCCGACGGATTTCAGTAGTCACAAGGACTAGTTCCGTCTACGGAGTTTCGGAAGAAACACATCTAACCAGTACACACCATTTCCACTTTTCGCTGCCAGGAATCACCCTAGGCAACGTTCAACAAAAACTCTAAGACGGGGAGGTCACAACCTCGAATAGCATGGGATCAAATTTATATCGCGCGCTCTAAGGGGTGCCCCCCTCTCGGTCCCAACCGGAAACAGCCATGCCCCATGACCGGACGACTGGCTTTAATCCAGGGCCATGGAACCATTATGACGGCCTCTCTATTTGGTGTGTACGCGGAAAGAGGTTTGCAACTTACTAAACCATATTCTGAAGAAAACATGTGGCAGTACGAGAAGAAGGACGGATGGCAACGTGACTTGATTCACGTTAACACCGGAGTTGAATGGTTTGGCATAAGACTGGCATGCTTCAACAATACCATCTTACCACCTCTCATGTCACCACATGATTATGAAAACTCACTTTGGGAACACGTCAAGTCTCGAAGCTTCACTTATAATGGCCTCACATGTAACATAACATTTTTACCGATGTTCATATGAGCATGCCATGAAATAACTACTCTAGCAAACATGCAAAACACCCATCATATCAAAGGTTCAAACATGCTTGCCTGGTTCAGAGAAGTCGGAGTCGAGCTCGGTGAGGTTCACGGTCTCGTCACCTCCTCCGGTATCTACGGGTAACAGAAAAATACGCACTAACGTAAATATCGTGTGTGCACAAAAAGTGTCCCAAATATTCCCCAAATAAATATGATAAAAAACTAGACAAAAAAATAAAGATGACAGAAAAAGAATCAATCAAAAATCATTTTCTGTTTAAAAGTTATTAAGGTTTTAATACAGGGATCTTTCTGTAATGAAACAAAAAGTTTCCAGGGTTCATTTTACAAAAACAGAAAACGTTTCGTTTAAGAATACGCCGGCCCAGAGGGGAGACGTACTTTGGCAGAAGGCGTTTTCAGAAAACGTTTCATTTAAATGAAGTGAGAGGCTGACGGGAGGGTCCCACCCGTCACGTTTGAAAATTTGAAAAAGAAGAACAGGGCGCGCCGGCGCCCACGGGCTGCGGTGGACACCGACGGTGATCCACGGCGAGGCAGGGGGATCGGGAGGTACCTACGGGTTCAGTGTGCTCTTCCGCGTTTGTGGGTGGTGGTGTTGGTCGCCGGCGAGCACCACGTCGACGGCCTCCTCAACTCCGGTGGACGGCGTTTCGGGCGAGGTTGTTTTTCTCCCAACCGAGCTGCAAGCTTCAAATTGGGGTGGGGTTAGGAGTGTGGGTGCACTAGGAGGGTACTGATGTGGTTTGGGGAGCAGTGACGGCCTCACCGGAGTGAATCGAGCTGGAGCCCGAGGCGGATCGGGGCGGCCAGAGACGAAGAAGAGGACCTCCTCGAGGCCCTCCTGGCTGCTGGGTGTGGCTCTAGGGAGGTGGAAGGAGCGGTGCTGGTCGAAGGCGAGCTCGGGTGGCTATTTATAGCCGGCACGAGGCGGTGCCCGAGAACGGGATAACGCCGGGGACGATTACGGCGAGTCGGTGACCGGACGGGTGGATTAGGTGGCTGGGCATCAGCGTGGAGGTCTACTGGTTCCACTCACACGCTAACCTCGTTGGGATTAGGCCTGCTCCGCGGTTTCGACAGAACGGTGCTCCGCGGGTCAGTCGGCGGCAGAGGGCGCGTCCTATGCTCGCCAGGCCACGGCGACCGTGCTGCGGTGCGCGCAGGGGAGCAGACGGCCACGCTGAGGCCTCAGGTGGTTTGTGCGGTGTTGGATGGCGCCGAAAGCTGTAGCCGAACCCTGCTGGCCGCCACGGGTGGCTCTGCCACCGCAGAAGCAGCCGGCGTCGGCGAGACACGTCGCCACCGACGCCCACGCCCGGCCAAGCGAGTGTGCAGCGCATCGGATAAGGAGAGGGTGAAGTGCGCAAGCGGTCAGCGCGTGCACTGGTGAGATTGACGACAACCTCTGAAGAAAACGACACTGACGGCCGACTGGACACTGAAGAAATCTGAATTTTCTGAAACTGTGACAGAAACAATGCCCGCCAGGTGCTCGATGAAATGATTTTGGCATGTGCAAAATTTTCCTCAGCTTATCTTTTGTGGGATGGCCTCTCAGTGCACCTGGGGGCTGCCTGATTTTTGGTAGAATTTTTGGGGAAAGAAAAAAATGTATTTCTCCAAAAATGATGAATCTGGTCCAAACTTGCAGTGGGCAAAGATTGAAATATTTGAACTGTGGAAGAGTGGACCTTGATGGATCTAGGTTGGGGGTGCGAAGGACTAGCCAGGGGAGTTGGTTTGAGATCAAAATTCACAAGAAAAATGGCACCTCCTTTGTAAATCACCTAGGTCCAAAAATAAAAACAGAAATAGTTTTAGGGTTAAAATAAATGAAATAAAAATCCAAAATGGGTTGAACTTGCTAGGATTGGCTACTGGACTTGACCCAAAGTGGAGGGAGGTGTTTTGAAAGAAGATTTTAACCTGAGGCATGGTGAAAGGGGATGGTTGGAATAAAAGGAATGAATCCAAAACCCTAAGGATTTTCTTTTTAAAAGATTTAAAAAATAATAATAATTTGTGATGAGTCCCCACCAATGAAAAGCTTTCAAAACCAAACACCAGGGTTGAGGATAACCCAAAATAAAGATTTTTGACATAAGAGAAAATATTTGAGAAGGAGAGTCTTTTTAAAAGATTTTTGAATGGCCCCCTTTAAATCAAACAAGGAATTTGTTGAAAACCAAATGAAAATTTTGGAGTGTCACAACCTGAGCACTCTTGGACCGGTAATCCAGCGTCAGATGGTGTGATTGACATAGAACATGATAATAGAACCTGGTCATATGTTTGCCAATAGGGGCAATTTACGTGTGTAGAGCTGAAGTGTTGGGTTTGGCATGTTTGCCATTAGTTATGTATTATGAATAATTCTACCGTGTAATGCTCAAGTGTAGAGCTCAATTCTATGTTGTAATGCATTATGAATAATTCTGTTTATGGTTCTTTATGAATAATCGTACATTGTTGTTTGAGCTCCACTTCAATTCTGTTTATGGTTCTTTATAATTATGTTGGTGCCCCACTTCGGACTTGGTATAAATTCTAATTTTGTTGGTGCTCTTTTGGTTGTTCTGTATAGGATTGATGGCTGAGATGGCGGCTGATGGTGGGCATGGTGGTGGGAATCACCCATCTCGCTGGATATCTCCAATGTCTGGGTTCATGCTACGTCGATTTGTAGAGCTCATTGCTGGTGGAGTGAAGACGGAAAAGGGCTTTAAGGAGGTGCATCTAAACCAAGTGGCTAAGAATTGTAGTGAGCACTTTGGTCTTTCCATAACTGGGACCCAAGTGTACAACCACCTCCACAAGTGGCGTGCTAGGTGGGTGAAGATATGTAAGCTCCGAGACATTAGTGGGTCACTTTGGGATGATACCAACTATGTCATATCGCTGGAGGAAGAGCACTACCTGGGTCATATCAAGGTTTGTACATAACCACACTTCCATAATGACACTTATCCTGATCCGTAGCTATTTGACTAACCTTTCCATGACCACACTTCATGTAGGACCATCCCAAAGATGTTGAGTATCTCAATGTGCCTTTAGAGAATTATGTTCAGAAGCTTGCTATTTTTGGGAGTGGTATTACTACAGGAAGGTATGCAATGACATCTCATCAGGCTCTTGGGGTTCCTTCAATGGTAGAAAGCTCCCCATCATTTGTAAACCTCGAAGGTTGTGGTTCTGAATTTGTTGATGGGAATGAACCTGGCTCGAGTGCTACTGGTGCTGCTCATGGGGAAGATGGTGTTGCTGCTCCTCATGGGAAGGAACCATGTAAGGATGCTTCTAGCTCCACTGGAAAAAGGAAGAGGGCTAGCCTGATGAGCGAAGAAGAAGTTATGGTCATGATCAACATGTCTGATGTAGTCTGTGAAGTTGCTATTGCTATCTAGTCCACCGGAGAGGCACATCCTAAACTTTACAATTCTGTCATGGAGCTCCCTAGTTTTACCGAGGATGATCTATTGATTGTCTTGGATTATCTCAATGAGAATGCCAACAGGGCTAGGAGCCACTCATTTGTGCAGATATCAGAGACTCGTCGCATTCATTGGGCCATTCACCACCTCTCCAAGTTCAATGGTGGAGTGTCCATGCCCAAGGATGGAACGCCCCGGGATGGAGCGCCCCGGGATGGAGCGCCCAAGGATGGAGTGCCCAAGGATGGAGTGTGAGCAAGTATGTGCTAGTTCACACCAAGCTGACCATATTTTACTGTATTTGGTCAGAAAAACCATGCCCCCCCTATATATGTGATGTATGAAATGTAACATGGACCTTATGTTATGTTTTTGGAGTGCCCAAGGATGGACTGTAATATGGATAATATGGATTTCTGGCTATCTAATATGTGAACTCTATGATCTATTGGACTGTAATATGACCATATGCATCTGTGGCTCTATATATGTGAACTTTAAAGATGTATTTGCACTGTATACTTGATTATGTGCACTCTCTATTATTCTGGTGCATTTTTTATAGATATTTTGTGCTATAAACTGCTTATTTGTATATAAACTACTTACACAAACAACCAAGATGTTGCTGAAATTTTGTTTCTCTCACTAAAATCATCTTTGTCATTTTGAAGACATGTGATTATATTTTGACTAAATTAAAATTTGTAGACTTGTGAACATATTCTTTTATTCCTTGAAATCAGCAAATATATCTGAAATGATCTTCTATTTATTTTACATACAAGTACAAGCACACTATGATTAGAATCCACTTCATACAACCTACCAAACAACATATGTTGTATGCTGCATCTCTCATACAACCCAGATGCAACATACCAAACAATATCTTAGCTGAGCTTGCCCCATATCATGCAACACACCAAACACACATTTCACCTCATTTTTGCATCGGCTCAACCAGGCTAGCCCCAGCCAAGCTCCTTCATGCAATGCATGCTAGATGCACCCAGGGAACCAAACACGCCCATAACAAACACACGCACGCATGCAGGCATGCAACACTGACACATACACATGCACTCAGTAACACATGCACGTACACATACATGCATGCAACACTGAAACGTACCATTGCACGCACGCAACACTCGCACGCCTGCATGCACACAACACACGACGCAAGACACACGCTCAACCTATACGTGCATGTACCCTTTGTTAAGGACATGGATTGTTACAGATATTAATTAATCTTATCTGTGATAAGCAGAACATTGATGTTTGCAGCGGTCTTTATGAATCACAACGTATCAAAAGGGCTATCAACATAGTAGGCTTATCTACATGAAAGGGATGACGTCACACTCAATGAACAATCATCGGTTTATGAAATGCCCGCTTCTGACCGCCCTGGCCCACCAAAGGTTCCTCTGTTGTGTGCTGCCTGCGTTGGGTCACTGACATGCAGGCCATGTACCCAAAGAGCCCATACGTCAGTGGAAGAATGGCACGGTGTCCTACGTCAGAGTCGAGGGCGCCACTCGCCGCACGCCCGGCTGAACACGCCTCCTTGCCGCATCCAAACGCCTCCATGAAACCCGCCCGTGTGGAAGCCGAGAAACCCACTCTGGACACACGTCTGTTCATGACCAGGCCGGCATTAAACGCAACACCGGCCGTGCTCCTCCCATCCATCGTCTATTTAATCTCCTATTTAAATGAGGCCAAACGCCGGCCAAGAATCGCACACCTCCGCCGCTCCCCTATCTCCTCCTTCACCGTTTTGTACACTCTTACAATGGCTTACGAAGAGTAGTTATTCCGCACAAGCCATTGGTCTAGGTTTGTATCTCTCACACCCACCCACGTAGGTGGGGGACGTGCACGAAGAGAAGAGGTGCACGCACGTCGCACGTACTCCCATCTCTTTCCCAACCACACCTGCGCGGGTACACGGTGGAGCTCATTTCTGTATGAAAAGGCAGCCCACGTGGTAATTTGATCGTGTACTGGTTGTCCACTTGGTGGAGGGAGGATCGTCTACCACGGGTGAACAAACAAATTGCGACCTGACGCGTTATGTTAAAAAAGAGGCAAACCATGTGGGGCCTACCTTAGAGGCAAGGCTCTATACTCTGGAGTACTTTTGATGTGTCCCGTCAACTCGCAGAACAAGGAGTAGCTTGCTTAGTACGCCATCTCCCCCGCCCACGGGCGCGGTGGCTCGCAGGATGAGGTGAAGCTTGCTTACTAGTAGTAGTACTGTATGCCTTACGCCCGCTCCCTCGCCCACGCGCACGATGGCTCGCAGGACGAGGAGAAAATTTTACTACTCCTCCGTTTACTCCTCGTCCCTACTACCTTGGTTAGAGAGATTATCATATTGTTTGGAATATATATGTCCTTTAGTACTCCCTCCATTTACTTATACAAGGCCACTATAAAAAAATACATTTTGCATCTATACAAGGCCACAAATAGTAATCGAGAGAAAAGTTACTACTCCCTCCTTTCCAGTTTATGGCTCAATTACAAAATCTCTCCAACCAAGGTAGACGGTGAGTGGTTGAATTAATTTCCTACTCCTAGTTTGCACAAGTAATTAGTACGCTCGTTTTTCTCAAGAAGTTATGTTTATCTAGGCATTAATTAGAACGAATGCATGAATGACCACTAAATTTCCATGAACTTCTACATGCATCGGTGAGTTTTCTCTTGACACTGCTTGCATCGGGTGATCTAACGCACCTCGAAATCCAACATGTGATGGTACTACTACAAGTTGTAGAATTGAGACTTATAAAATGGAAAAACGAATGTTTTTTAGATGAGCCCTACAAACCCTAGTGGGTACGTACTCCGTAAAATCAGATTTTCCCAAAACTAAGTCGCTCAACCTTTATTTGCTTGTTTCCCTTCCTGCCTCCTTGCCTCGAACAGACTATGCCAAACTCCCCTGCATGCCGCGCGGGAAAAGACCCGCCCTCGCCTTGTTTTAGTCCAGGTTTGTATCGATGGATCGCGCGAAGCAGCAAAAACCCAAGCCGTGTCTTGTACTCCTCCGTCAACGCTTGCTTTCATGTATTATGTACTTCCTGTCGCTGACATGTGGAACATATAGCAATCGGGTCAACGTGTCAAGCACCAAATGACAGTGCAGAATAGTCGGGGGACACACCCCAGTCGTATCGCCCCAGTAGTAGTAGTAATGAGCAATGAGATGTCAAATCACAATGGCGCACCTTCTGTCGGCGTTCTGGGAACGGGGGTCCCCAGACTGGCCTGCCTGCGGCCCGCAGCGTGGCTCGAATAAAGGCCCGGTACGGCCCACCTTCATCAACGCAAGACTCGAGACCCTCGCGAGGGGCCAAGCCTCGCGGGGAGGACGACGCAACGCCTCCTCGGGCGCGGCCTCCTCAGGTTGGCTCATGAGGAGGCGGAGATATCAAGGCAGGGTACCTCGCGAGGTGCCCATGACGCAAGCCATGACGACCAAGGGTGCCAGGCGGGCGCCAGACCGCACAGTGTCCTCCCCTTTCCTCTTCGGTGCAAAGGGGGCAAGCGCAGGCGAGAGGATCAAGCAAAGGCATCCATTTCGGTGCAACGAGACCAAGACCAGTCCAACGGTGGGAATGAGCTCATCGTGGAGCCCAGAGCGGCGTCACCACAGGGCCTTTGGCAGGCGAAGACCAACTTTGGTCAGGATAAGTGTACTGTATGTTCCCCTTCGAATTGGCCAATTGTTGGCGCCCTTCCCGCTCAATATTTGGGAAGAGGCCCAAGGCCTTTGCCTATAAATAGGACTAGCCACCCCCAAGGTAGAGGCATCTGGCATAGAGCTGAAAGGCATCTAGCATCTAGCAGTTCATCGTCCCAGCTAGAACACGCCCTCGCGAGGCTGTTCACCCTTGTACTGTTCATCTTCATCAGCCCAAGAGGCAATCCATCCACCCACACTGGAGTAGGGTATTACACCATACCGGTGGCCCGAACCAGTATAAACTCTGTGTCCTCTGCGTTGTTCTTCGTGTAGTTTAGATCCTTGCGAGACGGAGAGGTAGACATCTCCGCCATCGCTTCCCGCGTCGCCCAGACAGCTCCCGTTGGTGGGCGCCCTCGTCGTTCCCCGTCGCCCGCCGTCAACGCCGCCACCGGCCCGGCGGGGAACGAGCAGCAAGCGTCGTCTCAGCACCCGTCCGTGCGGCGAGACGGCCGCACCGCTACTCCGTCACTCACGCCAGTTGGCTCTTCGTCCCACGCGCTCCGCGCGCCCTTGGAGGCTCGAGCTGCACTCATTGCGGCAAACGAGCTCCTGCGCTACTGTCCCGTCGACGACGTCTACGAAGAGTGGCTCGACCGCGTCGCCGAGCTCGTCCATGCCGCAGGGGGCTCTCCTGCACCGTCCGCTCCGCTGCGCCGCACCCCGCCCCGCGCGGGCAATGAAGCTCCGGGGGTTTACCAGCCACCTACGCTCCAAGAAGACGCCATGGCTCCAAGGCGCATGGCCCCTGCGCGGAACCCGCTCCGTCAGGCGCCAGCCCAGCAAGAACGGAGCTGCCAAGAAGTCCCACGACCGCGAGAGGCTGCCCGAGCGCTCCCTGCTCTGGCTCGCCGCGACCCTGCTCCAGCTCCAGCACGTCAAGACCCCGCGCTGCTCCCAAGTGCAGCGCAAGGGGGCCTGCAAGGCCAAGCTCTCCCTCAACCAAAGCCTCCCTTGGCCACCGCGGGCTGCCGCGCCTACACCACCGAGCTGCGTAGCGTCGCGTGGCCTGGCAAGTTCAAGCCGGACCTGCCTCCCCGCTACGACGGCACGACCGATCCCGCAGAGTTCCTCCAGCTCTACGAGCTGGGCATGGAAGCTGCCAGCGGGGATGAAAAGGTCATGGTGAACTGGTTCCCCATGGCACTGAAGGAAGGAGCTCGCACCTGGCTCCTAAATCTCGCTCCAGGCACGATCTCCTCCTGGGAGCAGATGCGCACCCGCTTCATCGCCAACTTCCAAGGTACTCGCGACCGGCCGCCCGCCGTGAGCGACATGCGCCGCATCAAGCAGCAACCTGGGGAGACCCTGCAAAAGTACATCCAGCGCTTCAACAGTGCGCGCCTCAAGATCCCCAAGGTGTCCGAGGAAGCCATCATCTCGGCCTTCTCCGATCGCGTGCGCGACGTCAAGATGAAGGAGGAGCTGGCGATGCATGAAGACCTCTGCACCTCCCTGGAGCTGTTCAACTTGGCGACCAAGTGCGCCAGGGCTGAGGAGGGACATCTCTCCCTCCTCAAGCTGCCTGCTGCAGACCCAGAAGAGAAGAAGCCCAAGGCCAAGGACGTGAAGCACAAGGGGGCTGCCGTACTCGTGGTAGAACTGGACACCAAGCGGGGCAAAGATCTTCCCGAATCCTCCAGGGGCAGCCGGTACTGTGTGTACCACGACCTCCACACCCACAACACCAACGAATGCCAAGAACTCCGTGCTGTGAGAGAAGGAAGGATCGGCCGTCGTCCTGACCGCGCCGACCGGGGCTACGGCCGAGGAGGAGGAAGAAACCCGGGACGCTGGGAAGATCGCGGCCCGTGCCAGGGGTGGCGCAACCAACCTCGCGAGGACCGCTGGTGGGACCTGCCTCGCGAGGGGGACTGGAGGGATCAGCCTTGTGAGGACCGCCCTCATGGCAACGCAAGCCTCCCTCCACTGCCGCCTCAGCCAAGGAGGAACGAAGACCGCCATCAAGACGAGGGGGCTGGGGGCTTCCAAGAGCCGCGCGTGATCGCCTGCATCCTAGGCGGAGCTCAAGCCCCAGCCTCCCAACGCATCTTCAAGCAGTTTGCCCGTGAAGTCAATGCAGTCCTCCCCAAGCTCGAAGGAACGCGCCCCCTCAAGTGGTCGGCGTGCGCTATCACGTTCAGCTCAGCAGATCAGCTCAAGTGCGCGGCCACAGCCGGGGTCCTCCCGATGCTTTGCTCCCCAATCATCAGCAACGTACTGGTCACCAGGACCCTCATCGATGGTGGAGCAAGGCTCAATATCCTGTCCGTGGTAACATTCGACAACCTCCAAGTGCCCTATGACCAGCTTCAGCCAACCAAGCCTTTCTCCGGAGTCACCGACGGTTCCACAATCTCGATCGGGCAGGTCCGCCTCCCTGTCACCTTCAGGACCCGCAGCAACTACCGCACCGAGCTCATCGACTTTGACGTTGCTCACATCCACCTGCCGTACATCGCCATCCTCGGGTACCCAGCACTGGCCAAATTCATGGCCGTAACTCACCACGGCTACAACGTTCTCAAGATGCTAGGGAGCGGCGGCGTCATCACGGTGCCATGTGAAGAGAGGGATGCAGTGTGTTCCCTGGAGCGAGCCTTTCAGGCCGCGTCGCTAGAAGACCCAGATCGCGGGAGCAGGAGGCTTCCGGAGACCACGCCCAAGAAGAAGAAGACGTCGTCAGGCTTTGCCCTTCAAGAGGCAGGGCCCTCAGGGCCCGAGCCTGCCCAGGGGGACCCTCCTTCCATCGCATAGGAAAGCGCGCCCGGTGCCCTCCTCAGGCAAGGCTCGGGGGCTCTCACCTCGAGGGCCACCGACCTAGCCAGGGTCACGAGGGAGGCGCTTGGGCACCACGTGGAGGCGTGCTTTGACGCACGTTTCCCTCAAGAAGGAGCGAAGCAAGCAGAGTCAGACCAGCAGGAGTTCGTTAACCAGGCCATTCAAGAACTACAGGAGTCGAGAATCATGAGAGGTTGCTGCCGCTTACCGGCTGTGGCTCCCCATCCAGGCGAGGATGGTGGGCTGCGTGTCTGCATCGATGTACCAGGGCTCAATCAGGTCGCCACGACAGAGCGCCTCTGGCCCTCACAAGTGGGGCGTTGCGGAGGTCCACCCCACAGCTATGTTCGCATGCCCTACGGCTTGCCGAGCGTGGCTGCTGCGTACCAGCGCCTCATGAGGGGCATCATGGAGACTCAGGAAGACAGGCGCTCCGCAGTCCTGGCGGAGATGGAGATGATTCGCGAGGAGCCACCCGCGCCTCCGGAGCCTCCCGAGGCCCAAGGGCCTGGGGGCTCGTGAGGATCTCCTCCCGCAGCCCACCGAGTCTGCCGCACCAACGCCATTTCGTCGTCGACATCTTCCGGTAACATCTTTCAAGCTTCATTCCCAGCTGGGAGCGCCCTCTTAGGGCTGCATTACTCCCAGGCCGCGTGGGTCCGTCCCTGCGGCGTGTATCCCTTTTTTCGTTTCGATCGTTAGCTTGCTTTGTTGGGGGCGCCCCTCGGGCTGCATCATTCCCAAGCCGCTTGGGCTAGGCCCAGCGGCGTGTATCTCCCTTGCGTTTATTTCCAACTATGCATTCGCCTATCATGCTTGATCACTTGATGCCTGTCCACTACAACTTTTCTTCTCCATGTCGACCACTTGCACGTTAAAGGGGGGGTGCCTGAACATCGCGACTCGGGGCTCTTACCGGCTCTCCAGCCCTCACCCTCTGGCCTTGTCCACGGCATCGCGACCTGGCATACCAGCGACGGCTGAGACAAGCTCGAGGGCCGGGACCCGAGGACGTAGAGTGCCGGCATCTAACCAAATTTTGCAGGAACACATCTCAAGATACGGCCCAGTGCCAGGCGCAACCCGCCTAGAGGTAGGGCCTCGTGAGTCCCGCGCTGGCTCATAGGTGCCCAGATACACCTCACCTAGCCCTACCGTGCTGGCCACGTGTCAGGGCGGGGCTGTACACGCCCCGGGGGCTCCTCCCGGAGGGGAGCCCCCTCCCACGTACCAGTGGAAGCACCATGCTCCGCGCTAGCTGACGACACTGCCGAGGAGCGGCTTTGTCCATACACATACGGAAGCGCTATGCTCCGCACTGGTGATAAACAACTGAGGGTGGCCCCCAGGCCGCATTAACCTCAGGGAGCCCAGAGCTCAGTGGCTGGCCTCATCGCAACGCCGCCCCTCGGGAGCGCCGCGCGAGGGGGCTAGGCATGGGGGCTACGACTGGGTCATGCCCAGGCGTACGCCACCCAGCCAGGTCCCTCGGACCTGGTTCGTCGCGCGTCTCTCCCCGAGCGGAGCCAAGGTATGAAGACCGTTTGCGCGTCAAGGGGGACCCCTGAGCATCGCGACTCAGGGGCCTAACTGGTCCCGTAGCCCCTCACTCCTTAGTTCCGAAAGGCTATGCTGGGTGAGGTACGCGCGGGGACGGGCTCTGCAGACGTAGGACGATGGTTCCACTCGCATCTCACCTCATCGCCCGCTGTTTGCGCGTCAAGGGGGACTCCTGAGCATCGCGACTCAGGAGCCTAACTGGCTCCTTAGCCCCTCACTCCTTAGTTCCGAAAGGCTATGCTGGGTGAGGTACGCGCGGAGTCGGGCCCTGCAGACGTAGAACGGAAGATACGCCTACACCACGCTCCCCTACTTGTAGTTCGTGCGCCAAGGGGGACTCCTGTGCATCGCGACTCAGGAGCCTAACTTGTCACGTAGCCCCTCACTCCTTTGGTCCCGTCCTAGTTTCTGGTCGGGGCTAATGCTGGGTGAGGTACGTGCGCGGCCGGGCTCTGCCGGCGTAGAACACATGCAAGTAGGGAAGGAAAGCATAAAACTCAAAGAAATTAAAAGCAAAATATTACAGTCCATACTGTCGTCTCAGTACCAAACGCAAGTTTAAATGCCTCCTCGAGGCGTGATGCATGTGCAGGAAGTAAAAGAAGAACAGGAGCGGCAGCGGAGTCACTTGTCGGCGGTGGGGCAGGGCGGAGTGGCCTCGCTTCATGGAGCAGTAGGGCTGGTGGCGCCTCACTTTGGCCTTCATGGAGCAGTAGGGCTGGTGGCGCCCCTTCACGGCTTCGACAGCGGCGGCCGCACCCTCGCCGCTCACCGGCTCCAGCAGACTGTCGAGGTCGGCGCCGGGGTCGCGAAGATAGATGTGGGCGAAGACCCGCGTCAGTGCAGCAGAAGACAGGACGCGCGCCTCGGCCTCAGCCGTGGGGCCAAGGCCAAGGGAGACATCTCCAAGGGCCTTGGCCAGGAAGGGAAGCAGCTTGGCGGGGCCATCTCGTCACCAGCCAGCGGGCCCTCCAGGCCGCTCTCGTAGAGTGTCTTCAGCGAAGCGCGAGCATCTTTCTCCATGTCTGCGAAGGCCACACGATCCTCGGCAAGAACCTGAGTCTTGCGGTCCAACTCGGCCTTCGTCACCTCCAGCTCCTTCTTCAGCATGCCTAGGTGGGCGCGACGCTTCTTAAGCTTGGCCTCCCGATCCTCGATGGTCGCCTCATGCGCCTTCGCGCCCTCTTCCTGCTCCTGGCGAAGGCGGACCTCCCTCGCGAGCTGGTCCCGCAGACCCTGCAGCTCGTCCTCCAGCTCCTTGCAGCGGCCGCGGATTCCAACCAGCTCTCCCAAGGCTGCATCTCGGGCGGCCTTCGCCTCGAGGGTGGCCTCCCTCTCTCCGTCACAGGCCGTTGAGGCCTGAACCAGCGCCGCTTGAATCGAGGCATCAGAGCGAATCCACCCCGAGGCCAGCTCCAGGCGCCCGGCAACCAGGTGGGGGTCGGCGCCGAGAAGATCCTGCCGCAGCCGGTCCAGTTCAGCAGCGGCACGCTCCAGGATGGAAGAAGAAGGCGGAGAAACATCGGCGCGCGCCAAGACAACAGGAGGAGTCGGGGAAGCAGCGGCCGGCAGAACGGGAGGAGAAGATAGCGGCGGCAAGACCACAGTGTCCTGAGGCGGAGGCTGTTGCGCCCCGGTGGCCGCAGCAGGCAGGAGCACCTCAGGAGTCGCTTGGGCCATGGGGGCTAGGCTCTCCCCAGCCAGCTCAGCCAAGCCTCGCAAGGATGAGCGGGCAGGAGAGGCCCGTGCCTCGCGATCGCCCTCACCCGCAGGCGGAGGAGTTGCCGCGGACGGGGCCTCGGGAGCCCCCTTCGGCTTCTTCGCCGTGGGCGCCAGCCTATCCAAAAGGAGCAAACATCAAGCCCCAGAGGCAGAACAAGGAACAAAAGACGAGGGATCAAGCACTTATAGGTCATCACTGGAGGGCTCGAGCAGCCTCCGGCCGTACTTGAAGCCCGAAAGCCGGCTGGAGGGGTCAATCTCAGAAGCAGAAGGCGCGTCCGCGGATCGCCCCGGAGCTGGGGCGGACCCGCGGAGGATCAGCCCGGTCCTGTCCTTCTTCGGGATCGGGGGTGAACTCCCGCTACCCAGCACGTCGTCGACCTCATCGTCATCGCTCAACAAGAGGGGGAGAGTACGGGACTTGCGTCGGGGGAGGGGAGCCCTGGACTCTCCGTCAGTTGCCTCGGAGTCAGGGCCCTCCCCCCTCTCCTCTTCGCCCTCCACTCCGCTGGGGTCGCCGGAGGACACGTCCACCAGTCCCTCAGATGCCACCATAGGCATGGGTCCGTCCCCGTTGAAGACAGGCATCGACTCCACCACCTGCTGCCAATCATCGCGAAGGAACAAGGGCGCCGGCGCGCCCTCCAGCCGTGCCACCTTGCCCCCAACCAGGGATTGGAGCACCGCGGTCACATCCTCGTTGCCCAGGGCCGCGTGGCTCGGGTGAGGCCTCCACATCGGAGGTGAGTACCTCCGAAGCGGGGCCAGCTGGTGCTCCAGGAACTCCCTCAGCAGCGATGCGCCGGTTAGCCTCGCTGCCGCCGCGCCGGCCGGCTTCAAGTCCGCGTCCATCTTCTCCAGGACCGGCTTCACGCGGGGGTCCATAAGCTCCTCCCGGGACCAGTCGCTGGAACTCGCGGGCTGCTCCGTGGGTAGGATCAGCCGAGGGTGGATGTGCCCGACGTCCACCAAGACCCACTTGCTCCTGAAGCCCTCAATCCTCTTCCCGGGATTCGAAATGGCAATGGCGCTGCTGTACGCGACGAAGCTTGCGCATGCGGAAGGAGAACCATGGGTGACCCGGAGGGAGAAGTAGTGGCGCAGCAAGGCCACTGAGGGTTGCACCCTCACATGGGCCTCGCAGTAGTAGGCGAAGATCGCCAGGAGAAGGATGGAGTTGGGGTGGAGATGCAGAGCTTGCAAGTCATAGTGGCGGAGGACGGAGAGGAAGAACTCGGAGAAAGGAGGCACCAGGCCCGCAGTGATGGAGCTTACGAAGAAAGGGTAGAAGGTGCTCCCTCGGCCCTCAGGGATGGCGGAGCCGACCTTGAGCACCCGTGTTCCGTCGACTCCCCACGCCGCCGCCATCCGGCGCAGCCATGCGAGGCTCGCCACCGACACGTTTGGCGATTCCAGGGCCGGCGAGAACCAAGCTTCAGCAGGAGGCTAGCGCGGCGCCATGACTTCCAAGGCCACAAAGGAGCAGATCTGGGAGTTTGGAGGAAGGAAGGAGAGGCGCAAGAAAGGGGATCTGAGCAACAACGGGAGAAGGAGAAGAGCAAGGCTTGGGCAGACACTACGCCTTTAACCTACGCGGTTACGGGGACGCCCACGTCCAATCAACCGCCACGCGGCGCCCGAGGCCGCAGGCTGTTAGGGCCCGCGGCGCTTCACCCTTGCCCTTTCGCCTCTCGGCACGGCCAAGTCCGGGCGCGCCTTGGGCCCGGGGGCTACTGTCGGCGTTCTGGGAACGGGGGTCCCCAGACTTGCCTGCCTGCGGCCCGTAGTGTGGCTCGAATAAAGGCCCGGTACGGCCCACCTTCGTCAACGCAAGACTCAAGACCCTCGTGAGGGGCCAAGCCTCGTGGGGAGGACGACGCAACGCCTCCTCGGGCGCGGCCTCCTCAGGTTGGCTCATGAGGAGGCGGAGATATCAAGGCAGGGTACCTCACGAGGTACCCATGACGCAAGCCATGACGACCAAGGGTGCCAGGCGGGCGCCAGACCGCACAGTGTCCTCCCCTTTCCTATTCGGTGCAAAGGGGGCAAGCGCAGGCAAGAGGATCAAGCAAAGGCATCCATTTCGGTGCAACGAGAACAAGACCAGTCCAACGGTGGGAATGAGCTCATCGTGGAGCCCAGAGAGGTGTCACCACAGGGCCTTTGGCAGGCGAAGACCAACTTTGGTCAGGATAAGTGTACTGTATGTTCCCCTTCGAATTGGCCAATTGTTGGCGCCCTTCCCGCTCAATATTTGGGAAGAGGCCCAAGGCCATTGCCTATAAATAGGACTAGCCACCCCCAAGGTAGAGGCATCTGGCATAGAGCTGAAAGGCATCTAGCATCTAGCAGTTCATCGTCCCAGCTAGAACACGCCCTCGCGAGGCTGTTCACCCTTGTACTGTTCATCTTCATTAGCCCAAGAGGCAATCCATCCACCCACACTGGAGTAGGGTATTACACCACACCGGTGGCCCGAACCAGTATAAACTCTGTGTCCTCTGCGTTGTTCTTCGTGTAGTTTAGATCCTTGCGAGATGGAGAGGTAGAGGGCAGAATCTCCGCGCGCACCCCAGAGTTCAAACCTTAAAGGTCTGCTGGAACCCACGATCCGACACCTTCCGAGACGGACGAAGCAACCAATTGGCTTTAAAGGAAAAAATCATATAAAAATCATATCATATAGAGTTCCTATGATATTCCTCTGCACCAAAGGATGGTTGAAATTGCTGCAGGTGATACGATGGTCTTTCTTTGTAGACTCCTCCCCCATCTTTATAGTTACCTCTCAAAGATGAATGAAATGATATAAAGGGTATTCTATATGTGCAATTTGGTACACGGAAACTCGATAAAAGTTTGCGAGGTTCGAATTTTCAATAAAGCTATATGCACTGCATTTTGGAACGGAGGGAGCATACGACAGTTGCTAACACTCATGTGGAAGATTTCTGTGTAGGAGGAGTGGCTGTCCTGTTAAATGACATGGCAAAACTGACACTGTCGGATGCCGATCTAACGGTTCTGACGGCGTTCGTCAGGAAAAGGCTTGTGACGAACGTTTGTCGGATAATGATTTATGGACACATGCATTGCATTGATACGTGCCCTCTCTCTCTCACGCACACGCACCCTCCCGGGTACTCTCGCAACCACCGTCTATCTACAGGTAGACGTCACACACATATGTGCTCTTCACACCCTACCCTCAGAACTTCTAAAAAACAAAAGACGTCGCGCACATTTTATTTTAGCTCACACGTCACACACTTATATTTCTTGTGGCGAACGTTCTTTGGGCATAGTATATTGTACTCTCACGAAGAGAAGCGGTGCATGCAGGCACTAGTTCTCTCACACCCACTCGCGGGTACATGTAGGAGCGCGTTTTTTTGAAGCTGGTACAACAAAGTCACTCCACTATATATATAAGTAGGAGCGATAGCGCTTGCTTTACTAGGGTTCCTCTCGTTCACTCTCTCATGCTCTCCAGATCTAAGCAAGACATAGGTGGCCACACTCTCTCTCTCTCAGCTCACAGCTGGTCACAAATCTGGCCTGAAAACCTCGACCGGGGCAAGGGTGTAGGTGCATCGTTCAAGCTGTCGGCGGCGGCGAGGGAGGAGACCAACGACTGCCCGCGCGTCCCGAGCAGCAGCCATGCCGTTCTCTCCGAGAGAGCGCCGGCTCCGGAGGGCCTCCGACCCCTTCTTCCTCCTCGCGGTATTGTGGCCAAGATGCGACCTCCCAACGCCGTCTTTGCCACATGCCGATGACCCTCAGGTATATATTCCTTCGAAACCTGCCTTGCTCTACTGCCCCAGCTCCCCACTTGGCTTCGTGTGGATCTTTTTCTACTTCCGTCTGCTGTTCCAAAGTTACCTAGACTTTTACTATTATTAGAGGTAAAGCTAGTTCATACAGTCTAAGAGGAAGAGTGGGAAAGTTGTAGCATGAATCTAGCACTTGGTTCTAAGAGGAAACGGGGGAAAGTAGTAGATACTGGCTACCCAACCGGTCTCTTGGTTGCAAAGACGAAGAAAGCATGGTGGATGGCGAAGGGTGGGGGGAAGTGGACCTATCTCTTGGTTGAAAAAGGAAAGAAAGTGACGGGTGTTGGGGGACAACGCAAATGAGAATGAGAAGGTCTGGATTTCCTGTGCTCACATAGGAAAATGTTGCCGAGGAGATAAAATATGGGACAAATGCAGACATGCTGCCTGAGTGTTTGCCGATCTCGGCAACCACATCTACCTCACCACTTTATGCCCTTCCTGTCCCTACGCCCATATAGCTACCGTTAATGTAAAATCACATGAAGCATTAAGCAATGCCGCCTAATGTCACTATAAGTAATGGTCTAGTGTCGTCGATAAATTGAAGCAATGCCACCACCATTTTATGAAGTGCTTCCGTCTTGCTTTATTTCCCATGAATTGTGTTTTTGCAGTTACACTTAAATCTCACACCGCTAAGATTGCTTCATCCCAGTGGAACTGCACAAATTTGATTGCACATTTACTGACCATGTGCTACTCTCATGATAGTAATACTAATGCTATTGTTCTGCATGTTAATCTAGTGGAAGTGTTGATGTGATGTGGTGCTACTTAATTAAGGACACTTTCATACTGTAAATCTAGTGCCAATTATAACACAACAGGTGCTGCTGTTAATCATACGTCACTACAAATATCTGTCACTGTTTAAATAACCGTATTTCATATTTGCGCAAACAGGGATGTCTGTCTCCATATCGTTTCGGGATGTCTATCTCTGTATCGTTTCTATCCGCGCAATCAAAAGCACACACACTACTGGAATCAGCTACTTTGCCATCTGCCAGTTCTTTGCCGTCTGCTAGCAGATGGCAAAGAAGCTCTTTGCCATCAGCTTCCAAAAAGCAGACGGCAAAGAACTGGCTGATGGCAAAGACCAAATTTGCCATCAGCCAGTTATTTGCGATCTGCTAGTGGACGGCAAAGATTCTTTGCCGTTGGCTAGCGGACGGCAAAGAGGGAGGGGCCCACTGACGAGCTGTAAAAAAAACCTAACGGCCCCCCTCTTTGTCGTCCGCTAGCGGACGGCAAAGAGCAAGAAGGCGGACAACAAAGGGGGGCGGACGGCAAAGAGGAAGGGCCCCACGTAACGTTAACGGTCGCGCCCCACACCCCTCCTCTCTCTCTCTCTTTCTCTCCCACCAATTACTCTCGCCGCCGCCCCGTCGCACCACCCCGCCGCCGCCCCAACGCCCCCCGCTCCATCGCCTCCCCCCCGCCCCGTCGCCCCCGCCGCCCCCGCCACCCTGCCGTCTGGGCGCCGCCACACCCCGACGCCCTGGCACCTCCGCGCCCCGCCGCCCCGGCCGGGCCCGGCGCCGCCGCCCCAGGCCGCAACGGCCCCCTCCTCCGCCGCCCCAGGCCACCCCGCCCCCCAGGCCGCACTGCCCCCCTCCTCCACCCAGGTGAGCTCTCTGCTTCCTTTTTTTTCCTTTTTTCGGTTTTTTTAGTTTCAGGTTTATGTTTAGTTTTAGGATTAGTTTTAGGTTTATAGGTTTAGTTTTAGTTTAGTTTTAGGTTTAGATTTAGTTTTTTCCTTTTTCTGTTTTTTTAGTTTTAGGTTTAGGTTTTGTTTAGTTTTAGGAAAGAAGAAGAAGAGAAAAATAGGAGAGGAGAAGAAGAAGAGGAGGAGGAGGAGAAGAAAAAAGAAGAAGAGGAAGAAGAAGAAGAAAAAAAGAGGAGAGGAGGAGAAGAGGAAGAGGAAAAAGGAAAGGAGGAAGAAGAAGAAGAAGAAGAAGAAGAAGGAAAAAAAGGAAGAAAAGGAAGAAGAGGAAGAAGAAGAAAAGGAAAAAAACCGACCCGACTCGGTACCCAGACCCCGACCCGGCACCCCGACACGACACGCCGACCCCGAGACCCCGACCCCGAGACCCCGACCCCGAGCCTGACCCGACACCCCGACCCCGACACCCCGACCCCGACCCCGACACCCCGACCCCCCGAGCCTGACCCGACACCCCGACCCCGAGCCTGACCTGACACCCTGACCCCGACACCACACCCCGACCCCGAAACAACACCCCGACACCGACACGGCACTACCCCGACATCGACACGACACCCCGACCCCCCTACCCCGAAACAGCACCCCGACCCCGACACGGCACCCCGACACCGACAGGACACCCCGACCCCCGACACCTCCCGAAAAGGTGTTCTTTGGCCTTCCAGAGGCTGATGGGGTCATATATTTGTGAATTATTAGTTATGTCATATATTTTTCGATTTTGTTATGAAAAACATCATATATAATTGTGTTGATCGTGCAGTTTTAAATGTGCAGTTGTTTCATCGCTGCGAGGTTTGGTGTTCGACGACCTCGCCATGCGTTTGACGAGCTCTGCCCCTTCGTTCGTGGGTGAGCACAAATGACAAGTCCTCCTCCCCCATTAATTATTTGATCTATTCCGATGAAACTTGATAGCTAGCTATATATGTGTCTTGAATCATCAGTATGCGTAACCAATATGTACTCCCGTTCGAAAGCGTCATAGTTATAAATATGCATGCATTTGCATATTTATAACCTTGATTCTTTCGAATTGTCCAACGCTATCCATGGACAGCCCGAGTATGTGTAGATTGGGTTCGTTTTCCCATATGCTTTGCTCCGGATCCGACGCATATATTTCGTCAGTGCCTCCCCTGTTGTTCTCCGGGTACACATCCTCTCTGTTTATTGCAGAGACGTGTATCAGGAGAACATCGGGGAGGTGCTGCCGATATTTTGCGTCGGATCCGGAGCATAGCATGGGAAAATGAACCCAATCTACACATACACGGGTGGGATTAGGACCTATCATTACCTATTAGAGTGTAGGTTGCATGGACGTAATAAAATTGACAAAGTAGATCAACTGATGAATATATACATGGTGAATTACATATATAATTGTTGTGTGTCCAGTAGCTCTGAAAGTCAAGATGAGTGACCGTGCGTGGATGTATACCGGTCACACTGGTCAGAACAAATGGAGCGTTGAATGGTTCACAAAAACTAAGGGGTTTGTGCAAGCCGCATTTGCAAATGGCCAAAAGAAAACCTGGTGCCCCTGTTTCTGGTGCGGCAATTGGGAAAAGAAGACAGAGGCTGAAATGGGCAAACACCTGCAGAAGAGTGGTTTTATGCCCGATTATACGGTGTGGACATTTCATGGTGAGTCTGCCCAACGTGACCGAGCTGAGGTGGATCGTCGTCGCACCGACGAGCATGGTACCGGGATGGAAAACATGGTGCAAGGCTATGATGATGCTCGGGATTCGGACGAGGAGATGGAGGAATCTGCAAAGGCCTTCAACGAAATGTTGGAGTCTTCGAAACGTCCGCTCCACGAGCACACTGAGCTTTGTCAGTTGGATGCCATCTCACAAGTAATGGCTCTGAAGGCTCAGTTCAACTTGGGCAGAGAATGCTATGACGCAATTATGACAGTATTTGGACGCTTTCTACCCAAAGGCCATGTAATGCCTGCAAACCTGTACCAGTCGGACAAAATCCTCGGTGCACTGAAGATGCCCTATGAGAAGATATGTGCCTGTGAGAAAGGATGTGCCTTATTTAGGCTTGACTATGCGGACTTGAACTATTGTCCCATTTGCATGTCTTCCAGGTATATTGTGGTAGACAATGGTATGGGTGAGAAGACACAGACCAAAATCCTCGTTAGTGTTCTTCGGTATATGCCAATCGTACCAAGACTTCAATGTCTTTTCATGGTCGAAGAGACGGCCAGACAGATGACATGGCACAAAACAGGCAAAAGAACCGAACTAGATGCAGATGGGAATCTGATGATGGTACACACATCGGATGGTGTTGCGTGGAAAAAGTTTGATGAATTACATGCTGACAAAGCGGCAGATCCGAGGCATCCTCGAGTCGGCGTCAGCACGGATGGGTTCAGTGTGTTTGGTATGACGGCAGCCCAATACAGTTGTTGGCCCGTATTTGTCTTTCCACTCAATCTCCCCCCCGGACAGATTATGCAAAGAAAGAACATTTTCCTGACGTTGATAATTCCAGGACCCAACTATCCGAGCAAAAATATGAATGTGTACATGCAGCCGCTTAAGGACGAATTGCAAGAAGCCTGGGATAATGGGTTCAAGACATACGACGCCTTTAGCAAACGTAACTTCATAATGCGTGTCTGGTACATGTACATGTACTCGACGCATGACTTGCCGGCGTATGCGCTATTCGTTGGCTGGTGTGTGCATGGAAGGTTCCCGTGCCCCACATGCAAGGGAGCTCTTGAGTTTCGTTGGCTTCAGGCCAGTCGCAAGTTTTCTTGCTTCGACATGCATAGACAGTTCCTGGATCCTCGCCATAAGTTCAGGAAAGACAAGAAGAACTTCATCAGGGGTAGAGTTGTCAAAAACTCTGCACGGCCTGCATTGACAGGCCAACAGACCCTGGATCAGTTAAACGCTCTCGAGCCAGATCCACAACGTCCAGGGTATTTCAAGGGGTATAATACTAAGCATGCGTGGACTCACAAAACATGCTTATGGGATCTGCCTTACTTCAAAGACCTCCTTTGCCCACACAACATCGACGTGATGCACACTAAGAAGAATATCCCCGAGGCACTTTTTGGTACATTGTTCAACATAGATGGGAGGTCAAAGGATAATACTAAGGCTAGAGTCGATCTGGAGGCGCTATGTGATAGGCCGTTACAAAACATGAAAGAACCGAAAGGAAAGCAGAACTGGACGAAGCCAAAGGCATGGTTCAATCTTGGAAGGCCAGCTATGAGGGAAATTCTCTTGTGGTTGCAACAGCGGTTGATGTTCCCCGAAGGGTATGTAGCGAATCTAAAGAGGGGAGCGAATCTTGATAAACTGAAGATATTTGGTCTCAAGAGTCATGATTGGCACATATGGATTGAGCGGGTAATGCCGGTGATGTTGCGTGGCTTCATCCCTGAGGATGAATGGCTAGTACTGGCAGAACTCAGCTATTTCTTTCGTGTTCTTTGTGCGAAAGAACTATCGCCTGGCGTGCTAGAAGAAATGGAAGAGTTGGCGCCGGAGTTGATCTGCAAGTTAGAGAAGATCTTTCCACCGGGCTTCTTTAATCCAATGCAGCATTTGATTTTGCATCTCCCGACCGAGGCAAGATTGGGGGGGGCCATGCAAAATCGTTGGTGCTACCCAACTGAGAGGATGCAGAAGACGCTTCGAGAAAAATGTAAAAATAAACGTAGAATTGAAGCATCAATGGCTGAGGCATTCATCACAGAGGAGGCGGCAAACTTCGTAACAGCGCACTACGAAGCCAAAAATTGTCATTTGCATAATCCGAAGCCTCGGTACAATGCTGACGAGCCTAAAAAGGGTGGATCCAACCTAAGCCTATTCAAAGGGAATCTCGCACCAGCTAGTGTTTCACATCCAGTATCTTTTGATAACGAAGAATGGTGGACCATTTCGTTGTATATCTTCAACAACCTGATAGAAGTGCGGCCGTACATCGAGTAAGTTCTCGGTACATTGTTTCGCAACTTCTATTTCCCTTGAACTACTCTTATTCCTGGATATGTCATACAGTCGATACGTCGCCATATTCTCGTATGGAGCGGAGATCCAAAAGGATTCCGTCGAAGAGTATGAGCTTCTCGCAAAGCAAGGAGGTGGCTATCCCGGTTTCATCTCTTGGTTCAAACAAACGGTAATTTCTATTAGACAATTTCATTTCATTCGCTAATTTGTGCATAATGCAACAATCCTTTCATATTAAACTTGTAGGCTAATTCAGAGTCTATGGATGCCGAATTGAGACAAGTCGCTAATGGTTTTGACTATAAGGTCCGTTCATTTGACAAGTACGACATAGACGGGTATCGCTTTCGTACCTATGGCAAAGAGCTATCTATGGCCGACCGAAAGTCTACAAATTGTTGTGTATCTGCTATCGGCGAAGGAGGTACCGAGTATTATGGGAGAGTTGAAGCAATTTATGAACTTCTGTTCTATGGTGAAAACCCACCGAATGTCGTAGTATTCAAATGTTATTGGTTTCAGCCGAAGGAGACTAGAAGGACTCATGAACATATAGGGCTAGTTGAAATCAACCAAAGCACTCATTTAGATGTTCCTGATGTCTATATTATGGCTCAACAGGCGACCCATGTATTCTATCTACCGTGGGCCTGCCAAACTAATCCAAATCTGAAAGGTTGGGATGTCGTTTATGAAGTGCCGCCACGTGCTAGACTTTCTCCCCCAAAGGAAGAGGATTATGAACCTCACATTAACCCAGACACATATGAAGGAGAAATCTTCCAAGAGACACGTCTTTCCAAAAAGCGTTTCAAGAACCGCTATACTTCACCCCAAAACATTGAAGTAGACAGCGACAATGAATCCGACATCACCCCAGAGGAGGAACAAGAAGAGCCGGAACAAGAAGAGGTTACTGCTGCGGATGACCTGTCAATGCTTGACCGATTACGTTAAGGTGGCCTTGCACATGTTGATGCCAATGAACCCTATGAGCCCATCATTGATTATAGTGATGATGATGATTATGCATTTATTGATGATACTGATCGAGATTATTAGTAGTGTCAGGTATTCAATTTTTTTATGTTGTACTTGACGATGATACACTTAAGTGATATACATATTATTATTCATGTCGGTACTTTTTTTTATGTTGTACTAATTTCGTTTATTCTTTGTCATGGCAGGTGTTGAAAGATGGTGGGCGCTGGTCGGGAGCGCGCCGAGGCCCCTTCTTCGTCGGCGCGTGGTGCGGGGTCTTCCATTCCACACGCACCTCTCCACCGAGTGTTGCTGGACAGTATGGCGACACCGCCGGGCCCTTCTTCGTCGATCGCGGTGCCCAGCAGGGGACGAGGTAAGAAGAAGAAAGGAGGTGGAGCACGTGGTCGCGGGAGAGGAGGTAGGGTGACTCTTACGACGCCTTCCTCGCCACCGCCCCCAGCTGTTTCACCCGAGCACGTGACTGCTAGGGTGGACTCGTCTGAGGAGGAGGCTGCACGGACTCCGGTCCAGGAGCCTCCGGTCCACGGGTCTTCGGCCCACGAGCCTCGGGTCGACGGGCCTTCGGCCCACGAGACTTGGGCCCACGAGACCCCGGAGGAGCACACGTCTGGATGGGGTACCTGGTCGGGTCAGCCTGAGGATGGCGGGGAGCCGAGTGTCCATGCTGATGATGGCGGGGAGCCGACTGATGAGGAGGGGGAGGAGGGGGGCAACGTCTACCAGCGTGGTGCAACACGGCTCTCGTCCGTGCCGGCGACCCGCGAGCAGAGGTGGTTGATTTTCCCTGATGGGGAGAGGTAAGTGCATTTAATCTTTTTGTACCTTCTGCATTCACGTTTCTTCAAATAACTGATGTGTTGGCCTTGTCATGCTGCAGGGGTTGGGACCACCATGAAAGTGTCCGCCGGCCCAACTCCGTCCTTGGAGTTCTGATTCGGCAAAACTTCCCGGGGTTTGTCACGTTGCCTGATGAGGGTCGGCTTCCAGAGGTTGGATTGACTTGGGAGGACTACTTGGCTGCCCCGGCCCCGCCGGGTGAGATTATCGACGGTGTCTTGTGCAAGACGAGGGCAGACGTCGTGATCAGAAAGTTCTGGGTAATTGCTCCTTTACACAATTAAAAATCTTCAACTAGCTAGTTATTAATTGTACTAATCAATATTGTCTCATTTGATTGCAGACATTCTACAGGTGTGAGGTGGGATACGAGGAGGAGGCGGATCATGTTATCCACAAGGAGTGCAAGCGCCTACTTCAGAACTTACGGCATGAGGTTCGGGTGCAGGATGTTCGAGACTACTACGCCGGGCGTGGTATCAAGAAGCCCAAGCAGGAGTGCCGCGATAAGTTCTTGAGTAAGGAGAAGTACATGAAGGTAATTCTTAAGGCCTTGTACTTACTTCCTTCATTTAGTAATTCATAGCCTTAGCGCTCAAGTTTCTATTTGCTAACTTAGGCCCCTCCGAGATGGTGTGCGGATCGGATGGATTGTTGGGAGGTGTTGGTCAATGCGTGGTGCTCAGAAGAATGGCTGTCCACCCACAAAGAGGCCAAGGACAAACATGCCCAAATGGAAGGTGTGTCACACCACCAAGGCAGCTCCAACTTATTTCAGTACGGGCGAAACTGGGTATGTGGTTTGCTTCATGATTCATGCAATTGACTCATCATGCTAGCTTTAGCCATTTAATTACTAATTTACTTTGTTTCTATCTTTGAGGCACGCTACAATAAGGCGGATAAGGTGCCAGAGGTGTACGACCTGTATGCCATGGCCCACACTGGCCCTTACAAGAAAGTCAAGGCATTCTCTGCATCTGACCTCGATGATCCAAAGAACTTCACCAACATCTCCGCCCACGACAAGCTCGTGCAATATAGAGATCAGGGGAAGGCGAGGAAAGGGGAGGACTTTAACCCGAGCCAAGGTCCCATTGATACAGAGTTGCTGATGATATCTGGTGGCGGGAGGTCCCATGGCTCCATAGCCATGGGAGATGGACTTATCCGTTGTCCTAGCACTCTCCCGGAGATCAAGGCGCGCCAGTCGAGCTCCGCTCCTGAGATAAGGCCTCGTGAACGGCCAGTCCAACTCGCCTTCAAGGTTAGTTATACGTACTCAACTATCTTTCTCCATTACATTGTGTGCGCTTCCATCAATGATTACAAATGGTCATGTGAGTGGTGTTGCAGGCTGCTATACAGAGTGAGAGAGATAGAACGGAGAAACTTCTGGTGGAGGCGGCGGAGAGGCAGCGGGAGTTGGAGGAGAAGACGGCAAAGATGTTGGAGGAGGAGAGGGCACGGAATGACATGCAGGAAAGGGCCATGTACGAGCTCCTTCTGGTAAGTTTCTTCTGCAGATTACTTGCTAGTCTTAACATTTGAGTCTCATTACTAACTAGTATGACTCTGTTGTGAAAACCAAATGTGCAGTCTGTGTGCGAGAAGTCCGGTCAGACCGCTCCGCCGATGCCAGTGATTGCTCCTGGGAGCACGGTGAATTTAATTTGAATGGACATTACTTGCTAGTCTTAACATTTGAGTGTCATAATGCTAACGAGACATTGGAAATGATCTTTGGTGCAGCTTAACTCCAGAAACGCATCGCACAATCCTTCTCCAGCTACCGGCGCGAGCCAGCCCGCTCCTTCTCCAGCTACCGGCACGAGCCAGCCCGGTCCTACACCTCCGTGATCACGGTAAGTTTCTCTAGTGTTTTGCTTAACAAATGCATAAAGACCTAGACTTAGCTTTATTTCCTCCAATATGCTTACCATAATGACCTAGAGTTAGCTTCTTTTCCTCCAAAATGACTTAATAAGCTTACTAACCTCATAAGCCATCCATTCTACCTAAGTTAGCTCTAAAACGATATGTACTTGGCTTACTTATGTCAAAAATTGCATAATTAACTTAGTTAGCTCATAAACGATCCATTTTACCTAAGTTAGCTCTAAAATGACTCATTTTACCTTAGTTAGCTTATAAGTGATCCAATTTATCCAAGTTAGCTCTAAAATGACCCATTTTACGTAGATTAGCTCCTAAATGATCCATTTTACCTACGTTAGCTTTAAAATGACCCATTTCACCTAGGTTAGCTCCAAAATGACCCATTTCACCTAGGTTAGCTCCAAAATGACCCATCTTACCTAGGTTAGCTTATAAATGATCCAGTTTATCCAAGTTAGCTCTAAAATGACCCAATTTACCTAGAGTAGCTCCTAAACGATCCATTTCACCTAAGTTAGCTAAAAACGATCCATTTCACCTAAATTAGCTCTTAAATGATCCATTTCACCTAAGTTTGCTAAAAAATGATCCATTCACCTTAGTTAGCTCAAAAACGACCCATTTCACCTTACTTAGCTCAAAAACGTGGCATTTCACCTTAGTTAGCTCATAAATGACCCATTTCAACTAAGTTAGCTCAAAAACGATCCATTTTACCTTAGTTAGCTCAAAAACGATCCATTTCACCTTAGTTAGCTCAAAAACGATCCATTTCACCTTAGTTAGCTCAAAAATGATGCCCTTCACCTTAGTTAGCTCATAAACGACCCATTTCAACTAAGTTAGCTTATAAATGATACATTTCAACTAAGTTAGCTCATAAACAACCCATTTCAACTTAGTTAGCTCATAAATGATCCATTCCACCTAAGTTAGCTCATAAATGATCCATTCCACCTAAGTTAGGTCATAAATGACATATACTTCTTGTTATAGTCTTCTTCTTGTTCTATTCACCTATTTCTAACTTCATATTTACCATTTTGCAGATTTCACTCACTTCATTTAAGCTAGCTTGCTAGGATGGAGTGCTTGCTTTTTCTTTGCTAAAACTTTGCATTGTATCTAGCTTGCTATGATAGAACTTGCTATGTTGATGAAACTTTGCTATGTAATATGTATATGGAACAATGTGTATGGATGGAACTTGCTATATATGTTGATGAAACTTTGCTATGTCATATATATGTATATGGAATTATGTGCTGGATATGTGATATGTGTGCTGGATATGTTTGCTGTTAAATATGTGATATATTTGCTGTGAAAATTGTTGGATTAAGAAAAAACAGGAAAAAAAGAGACAATATACAGGCTCTTTGCCGTCAGCCACCGACGGCAAAGGGCTCTTTGCCATCAGCAGCGGACGGCAAAGAGGCCACGTGGCAGGCAGCTGTGCTTCCTAGGAGGCTGACCAATTTGGTCAATTTGCCTACAGTGGCTGACGGCAAAGGCTTTGCCGTCCGCGGCGGACGGCAAAGAGAAAAAACTTTGCCTACAGCGGCGGACGGCAAAGGCCTGTCGTGTAGTGACGTCGGCTGACATCACACGGCGGATGGCAAAGGCCTTCCGAAGTTTGCCATCAGCGGCGTACGGGAAAGGCCTGCCGTTAGCCACCTAACGGAGTAACAACGCACTTATTGCCGTCTGCACTCTTTGTCGTCTGCTGCTGATGGCAAAGGCTCCTTTGTCGTCAGCCGCCCGAAGCAGACGGCAAAGTACCTCTTTGCCGAACCTTACTTTGCCGTCACCTTTTGTCGTCCGCGGCGGACGGCAAAGACCTTTGCCATCAGCCATCCATGCCTTTGCCGTCCGCCATGGCTGACGGTAAAGTAGCTGATTCCTGTAGTGACACCTCAATTTTAGTAGAACTATGCAAAATGAGATGGCTATCCCTCGTTGTTGTCGTCTAACCACTCGTCTTCCAGGTATTCCTACATTGGTAGTTACTAGGTAGAATGACCAACGCAATATAAAAGAAGTTGATTCGTACGTTTTACTTCCTGATTGCAGTGTAGGGACGAGCGAAAACAACTGCATCCTAGTACGGAATGCACTTTCTACCAGTTCATCCATGGACCGAGGACTAGCTGGCATGGCTGCACGGCGGTTTTTTGGACATGTGCGCGGACAAGAGGCATTGTGGTCTGCTTATTTCTGCAAATAGCGGTGCTTAAATTTAGTGGAATGCACAAGAATTTCAGTTGGTCAGTACACTACATGGTTTAGTTCAGCATTCCAGCTGAGAACACAATTATAATTGGTTATTCTGGAATGAGAGAACCAAACCCTGGATGGTGGCAACAAGAGAAAACTAGAGTGAACTCCAGGAAATTTAAACCTGCCGGGAGGCCCTTTGCTCAGAGAAGCCTTGCTTGTTTTTTCTTGATTTGTAAATCTTCTCACAACTTTGTCTTTTGTTGTGAACTAGTATATGTTAGTTATGTTCTATGAATCATTGAGATGTATAAATTGCTTAACTTATGATTTTCAAGTTTTTTATGAAGCTGAGTTTAATGTGAGTGTTCCACATGAACGCTGGACTAGTGTGTGAACGTTTCGAAATTACATTTTGGCCTCAGTTAAGTGCATGAACCACTGTAACAAGATACATAGTTGCTTATATGTCAGACAACAGATTGTTGATTTTTAGCTAGTCCATAGCCTAGTGCTGAAGCGAGCTGAGCCAATGTGTCGTGTTTGGCACAACTGCTTACAAGTGGGGTAGCACCAACAGTGTTTACAAGTACTTATGTATACGTCGGCACACAGTTCTTGAATGAGTACTCTATTTCATCAAAACACACACTACTCGTATGATAAAACTAGTGAGGACGCATCTGTTTCGGCAACAATTACGATGATTCACGGGCACACAAAAGTAGCAGCAGTTCCCATAGACGGATTCAAATAGAGTACTAGCCCCAGAGGGCTCGATAACAGGCAAGGTTCGGATAATTAGACACAATCCAAACTACTATTAAACACTAGCTGCGGCAACTATTTCATGCCTCGATCTACTTTTGGCTGGACACAAGATGGACCTTGCCATGAACATCATTGAGGACGTCCGGCAGCAGCTCAATCCTGTCAACCTTCATGAAGACAACCTTGTGGCCTTGCCACTCATAAACTTGTTTGTGGAGGCATGCCATGTCATCTTCCTTCGTAAGCTTGACAAGAACAGTATGCGTCACAAACGAAGGAGTTGATTTGAACTTCTTGTGCTTCAGTACACCCTAGGCAACACGTCAGACAACAGTGAGGCTGGAATACAACTCTTCATTGGTATAAGCGCAAATGGCTTCCAGGATCCAATAGCCTAAAAACTCTGTTTTCCCAGTGCGTATATTCAGGTCATCCGCCTCATAGCGAGTGACATGTACAACCACACAACCCTTGTCTGCATCAGGGGTCTAATTGAAACAGAAACAAATTCTGAATTACTTTCCAGTATAAGAAACACAAGTTATTTGAACCATTATGTATAGCATGGCATCGAAGCTAATAAAACTTTGCATTATTCATCACCACATACTTAGATGAAAAATCATGAGATCGGCAAAGAAGAAAATCACCTTAGGCAGCTCAGCAAGGGGGGGGGGGGCGACACATCCTCGAAGGGGGAAAACTGCTCTTGCAGTGCCACGGGGGCTATAACCTCAAACGGGGCGTTGACCATCTCAGTAGTGGCCGTGAGCGTATCTGGGGTCGGCTCGGTAGCTTCCTCCATCTTCTTGGAGCTCTCTGTCTCGTGGGGATCAGCCTCCCGCGTCTGCTCCAATATCGGCAGATCTTTGCCTGGTTCTCCTTGGTCCATCATCAAACTGACGAATACTAGGAGACCACTGAAAGGAAAACACAATCCCAATGACAATGAAACTAAAAAGAGAGTGAGGATCCGTTACTGCTTTGCAAAAGTTCTATTTTTTTCTCTGAACGAAAATATACCAACATCACAGATCCGCTTACATTCCCTTCGTTGGGAGAGAAGAACAGTGGCAGATGTGAGTGTTGCCTTTCTTGAAGACAGTGAGGGAGAAGGGGATTCTGCGAAGAGTGAAATGATGGTTGCTTCGTCCATCAAACTTAGACTGCGGGGGGATCTGGTTTTGTGATACGACGGCTCCTTATTGCCACGCTATGACCGGGGTGACTCTCCGCCCGCATACTGCCTTCTAATTTAGTGGATGGCATTTGGGCCCACGTGCTGCATGGCCCGCATGTCGGTGAACAAAAGTATAATGGCATTCCGTAGAGGGAGGCGTTTCGATGACCTAGGAGGAGCCAGAAGCGGTATTGTATCCACTGTACTAGTAGTAATTGTTTTTCTGGGTAGCTATAGAGTGTCTCCACTGTACTAGTAGTAATTGTTTCTCTAGGCCCAAGACAAAACAGCCCATCCACCCTAGTAAATAGTAAAATCAATTCAAAAGTCTATATATTTACTGAATGAGAGGCGCTACCCACACCCACCACACTGCCCCCGAAAAAACATGGGTGTTGTTCTTCCTCCTCACTCACACCCACCTCATGTCAGCTCGCTCCACTCGTACCCCCAAATTCCTCACCTCACTCCTACACAAAACCCCAGCTCCCCTTCTTCCTCACTACTACAGAAAAACCCCAGCTCCCCTTCTTCTTCACTCGCACTACAACTAGGCTCGTCATTCGCTACTCTGCTCAAATCCGTGAGCACGATGTGATGCCCTCGAGGAAAATGGAGTCGGCTGACCCCAGCGCCAAGAAGATGAGGCTCCCGCCAGTGGCGACGCCTGTTGTAGATCCCGCACCCGGCAGCGCGGGGAGGAGCGGCGACCCCGCCCCACCGGATCCCAGGAACCCATAGAATCTCGGGTGGACCGCATTAGCAATCTCCCAGACGCCGTTCTTGGGGAGATCATCTTGCTTCTCCCCACCAAGGATTGCTGCCGCACCCAAGTCCTCTCAATTCGGTGGCGCCATCTATGGAGTGTTGTGCCCCTTAATCTCGATTGTCGTCAGCTATCTCTCTTCAATGATTTTGAAATCCCCAGAACCATCATCTCCTCCCACCAGGGCTCTGTTCAAAGCCTCTGCATCCCGTCATGCTACCTGAGCAAGCATACCATGCCCTACACGGTGGACGCCTGGCTGAAAGCCCCTGAATTCACAGAACTACATCTGCTTGAGTTCTACTATTCCCCTGGAAATCACCTACCAGATAATGAACGCCATCTACCTTTGCCCTCAGCACTGATATCCATCTCGCGGTTTTCCTCCTCTCTCCACACCGCCACCTTTGCGCTGTGTGACCTACCAGACAATCTGGTACTAAACCTTCGACTCCCATTTCTCAAGAAACTTTCACTTGTACGGGTTCGTATATCAGAGACCTCATTGCACAACGTCATCCACTCCAGTTGCCCTGCCCTGGAGTTCTTGGTGCTTGTTTTCACAGTTAGAATCGGTTGTCTCCAAATAAAGTCGCCTAACCTTTTAAGAATTGGATTTTGTTTTGACGGAAGGCAGCTCATCATTCAAGATGCCCCTTCACTTCAAAGGTTGATCCTTGATTCTAGTTATTCATCGCTGCAAATAACCGTCCTCTCTGCGCCTAAACTGGAGACCTTGGGTGTAATACATGATCTCTGTGCTCATTTCAATATGGTGTTTGGCTCCATAGTTCTTCAGGTACTTTACATTATCATCTACACTTGTAACCATAAGCTGCATTTCAAATTTCTGCGCATAAGTTATATGTCATCTTGGAGTACACATTTTGTACTAATATTATGTTCTATGCTCAATGAAGAGTTTCTCCATGGATGGCCTATCAATGGTGCTGGATTCTGTCAAGATCTTATATATCCAAATGAATAGTTTTGATCCGAACAAGATTATTGGCTTGCTGCAATGCTTTCCATGTCTGGAGAAGTTGTATATAAAGGTGATAATTTCACGCACATTGTAAGCCCGCATATAGTGTACTAGAATTAACCGTTCAGCTGTTGCTCTTTCAACACTCTTTTTTTAGACCTTAACTGTTTTCAATCTTCATGTCTATTTAGGCAACAGGACGGGGTAAGAAAGTTATAACCAATTGGTGGATTCGTAAGCATCGGGATTTTCTCACTTCTCATGAGATTCAATTGAAGACAATAGCGCTAGAATGATATGTAGCCAACCGTGCAAACACTAGATTTGTCACATTCTTCCTGCTGAATGCGAGGTTACTATTGTCCATCAGGCTTAAGTTTATCAGCAGCATGGTTTTGACGGATGGGTATGTGGAAGAGCAAAAAAAGGAGTTTCAGGTGGGAAAAAGAGCTTCTGAACATGTCGGGCTTCTATTTACAACATATTGTGGTCATAACCCAGTAAATTTTATGACCCAGGATGTTCATTCTATGGACCTGACCGATCCATTTGACTGTGACTGCCGAAAACAGTGCTGGAGTTACATGTTGTTGCCCTTTTCAGCCTGGGTTTTTTTGTAAACCTGATGAACAATTAACCCTCATGCTTTTGTACAGTTTATAAGCTGGAGTTAGATGTTCTTGCCCTTTCCAACTCGGCTGTGACTGTCATATTTTCTTTGAAGCAAGGTAAATGGCTTTCAAGTCGTTTAATTTGGAGTGAAATATTGTAACAACTAACAAATCCCAACCAAGGGAAATAACATCACTCACGCCGACTGCTTGAGCTCACTGTGCATTACAGAAGCTAAGTGATTAGCCCCCACCAGCACCCACAAACTTATTTCGAACTAGCACATCAAATGGGCTGTAAGTTTTCATTGGAAAAGCTGCATGACCGTGACAGATTTGCATTCTGACATTTGGGACCCGCGAGGAAATAGCCTATCCAAGGTGAAGTCGACTTATTAGCCAGTCAACAAATGATTCTGCCTACCAGCCATTGGATTGACATCCAACATCTGTCGTGTATCTTCTATCTCTTGTCTTCTTCTTCCTCCAGCCACCCAAACCAAACCACCCCGTCGGCTCCGCCTGCTCCCGCCTCCCATGGCTGGCTGCGCCTCCGCCGCCCTTCCGTACGTACCCTCCAACGTTGGCCAGTCCCTCCCTCTATTCCCACACACGTCCTGTTATTCTCCGGCGACGTCAGCCCCAACACACACCCGCACCCAAACCAGTCAACCCTCATACTCCCCTCCGCCTGCGACTGGACCGGCGCATCTTCCACGGCTCCTGTTCGTTCCATCCGAGGCCTCGCTGTCGTCCTACGCCTTGCGGCCTTGGTTCGCTCGCCGTGCACGGTGCGCCGCCCTCTTGCGTTGTCAACGTCGTCAACAACCGAGAGGAACAAGGAGATGACTGTACGTTGAGAGGATTACAGTAGGGGACCCACCAGCGTCATGGCAGTACGCAAGCAAGTGCCTCTATATTACAAGCCCAAAAACATGGTTCCTCCTAATGGTTGGACATCTGGGGCTCACGCCATTGTCAACGTAGTCAATAAACGAGAGAATTACACTACGAGCGGCTAACACCAGGGACCCAGCAGGTCACGCAGTTTCATTTTCTTCCAGGAACAAGCAGTTGTTATTTATACTAGTTTTAGCGACGGATCAGGGTAACAACGGGGTTGTGCGGGGGGCATGGCCCATCTAGCCAGGGTTTTATTTATGTTTACCACATCATGAGCCCAATTGTGTTTTCTCTTGCTCAAAATGGCTAGCCCAGTTCTATTTTTTTAAAGAAATACCTAAACGAGGCCTACTTGCTTTATCAGCCCTGCTGGGCTACTAATCTTTCAAGATGATGAGAGTTTCATTCGGTTTGCCCAGAAATGGGTTGTACATTTTTAAAACACATCAAACCGGGAATTAGTTTCAATTTTTCTTCATTGCAAGATTTTAAATTCCATTGATTTTTATGCGTGGACAATTATTTTGGATTTTATATTTATATAAATTATTTTTCAAAATAGTTTGAATGTGAATCGATATTTCGGGATTAAAAATAGTTGACGGCACCGAAATATGCAAAAAAATCGTATACTTTTTAATCGTGGCCACAATATGGGGTGTAATGCTAACAAAAAGAAGATGGGCTCCAAAAAAATTCTTAAGAATTAGCAAATGGGATGTACATTATTAGAAATAATGCACACGAGAGCAGTGACTGTTGGATGTCCATCCAACGGCTGTCGTGCTTCTTCAATCCCTGCTTTTCCTACTCCAGCCGCTCAAACAAGCACCGGCGGGACTGCCTACTCCCTCCTCCCGCGGCCAGCTATGCTGCCGCGTAGGCCTCACCGCCCCACCATACTCCCATCGTTGGCCTAGCCATCCCTCTACTCACCCACACCTGTTGTTATTCTTCTGGGACGGCAGACGAAACAGTAAACCCTCGTACTCCTCCGCATGGGAAACAACTACCGGGTCTTCCCTGACTCCGTGTCATTCCCTTCCTAGGCCTCGCCGTCGTCCACCGCCCTGGTGCTCTCGGCGCGGCCTGGTCAACATGGTCAATGAATGACATCCATCGGAAGTGGACTGTACGTGGAGAGGCTGATAGCTGGGTCCACGGTAGCACGCAAGGAAATGCCTCCTTATTACGCGCAAAATAATGATTCCTCCACCTGACAGCTACGACCCACGGGAAGGGCTTCTATATTTCGCGACAATATGTTCCCCCCGCTGATAGGTCGGACCCACCAGCTATATCTTCGCATGCAAGGAAGTGCATTCTTATGACGCACAAAAAAATGAATACCCCCCTACTAGTTGGGACCCACCATAGTGGGTGGCTGACTTGTGAGCCTACTAAGTTGACGGGGACAGAGGGCTTCGTCAACTTAGTCAATATGAACGATTCTAGCTCCAGTAACCGTACGATGTCCATCCAACGGCCATAGTGCTTCTTCAAGCTCTGGTCTTCTTGCTCCAGCCGCCCAAAGCAGCGCCGGTCGTGCCGCCTGCTCCTGCCTCTCATGGCCGGCTGTGCTACCGCGGAGGCTTCACCGCCCACATACTACTCCCACCGCTGGCCAGGCCATCCCTCAACTCGCCCACACCCCCAGTTTATTCTGCGGCGACGGCAGCCTCACACCGCAACCGAACCAGTGAACCCTCATACTCCTCTCCGCGTGGGCATCCACTGCCGCGTCTTCCCCGGCTCCGTGTCGTCCCCTTCCTAGGCCTCGCCGTCGTCCACCGCCTTGCTGCTCTCGGCGCGGTGTGGTCAATGTGGTCAACGAGCGACTTCCATCGGAAGAGTACTGTACGTGGAGAGGCTGACAGCTGGGTCCATGGCCACAACCCAGTTTTTTGTGATTTGCCAAGTAAGTCGCTTTGTCAGGCCTGTTGGGCTGCAAATCTTTCAAGACGAGGAGAGCTTCATTCGGCTGGCCGAGAAAATGGCCTATCAGTAAT
This sequence comes from Aegilops umbellulata, assembly GCA_032464435.1. Taxonomy (NCBI): domain Eukaryota; kingdom Viridiplantae; phylum Streptophyta; class Magnoliopsida; order Poales; family Poaceae; genus Aegilops; species Aegilops umbellulata. The sequence goes on along the minus strand of CP136059.1, from coordinate 223,261,766 downwards.
GAGAAATGGGTTGTACATTTTTAAATTACATCAAACCGGCAATTAGTTTCAAATTTCATTTTTGCATTTTGAGATTTTTAATTGCATAGATTTTTATGCGTGGACAATTTGTTGGATTCTATATTGATATACATTTATTTTTAAAATTAGTTTGAATGTGACTCGAAATTTCGGGATTAAAAGCAGTTCGGACCGCACTGAAATATGCAAAATTTCGTATAATTTTTTAACCATGGCCACAATATGGGCTGTAATGCTAACAAAAAGAATATGCGCTCCAAAAAACCTTAAGAATTAGCAAATGGGCTGTAAATTATTAGAAATAATGGCAGATTAGATGTATGCTATTTTCCACAGATTTGAGGCTTCCCTAAAAAAAGGTTGACACACAAGCACTGACTGTTGGGTTTCCATCCAACGGACGTCGTGCTTCTTCAATCTCTGCTATTCCTGCTCTAGCCGCTCAAACAAGCGTCGGCGGGACTGCCTGCTCCCTCCTCGGTCGGCTGTGCTGCCGCGCAGGCCTCACCGGCCCACCGTACTCCCATCGCTGGCCTAGCCATCCCTCTACTCACCCACACCTGTTGTTATTCTCCCGCGACGGCAGGCGAACCAGTAAACCCTCGTACAGTCGTACTCCCCTCCGTGTGGGAAACAACTGCCGAGTCTTCCATGGCTCCGTGTCGTTCCCTTCCTAGGCCTCGCCGTCGTCCACCGCCCTGGTGCTCTCGGCGCAGCCTGGTCAACGTGGTCACCGACAGACATGCATCTGAAGTGGACTATACGTGGAGAGGCTGACAGTTGGGTCCACGACCGCACGCAAGGAAATGCCTCCTTATTACGCGCAAAATAATGATTCCTTCATCTGACATCTGGGACCCACCGGAAGGGCCTCTGTATTTCGCGAAAAAAACGTTACCGCCCGCTAACAGCTCGGACCCACCAGCTATATCTTCGCACGCAAGGAAGTGCTTCCTTATTACGCACAAAAAATGAATAATCCCATGCTAGCTGGGACCCAGTATAGTGGCAGGCCGACTTGTGGGCCTACTAAGTTGACGGGGACGGAGGGCTTTGTCAACTTAGTCAATATGCATGATGCTAGCTCTAGTGACCGTACGATATCCATCAAATAGCCGTAGTGCTTCTTCAACCTCTGCTCTTCTTGCTCCAGCCGCCCAAACTAGCGCTAGCCGTGCCTCGTGCTCCTGCCTCCCGTGGCCGGTTGCGATGCAGCGGAGGCCTCACCGCCTCCTACTACTCCCACCGCTGCCAAGGCCATCCCTCTACTCATCCACACCCCTTGTTATTCTGCGGCAATGACAGCCTCACACCGCAGCGAACTAGTGAACCCTCGTACTCCTCTACGTGTGGGCATCCACTGCCTCGTCTTCCCTGGCTCCACGTCGTCTCCTTCCTAGGCCTCACCGTCGTCCACCGCCCTGGTGCTCTCGGCGCGGCGTGGCCAACGTGGTCAAGGAACGACTTCCATCGGAAGAGTAATGTACGTGGAGAGGCTGACAGCTAGGTCCACGGCAGCCACAAGGAAATGCCTCCTTATTACGCGGAAAATAATTATTCCTCCACGTAACAACAGGGACCCACTGGACGGGCCATCGTATTTGGCGACCCACCTTGGTCAATTAAGGGGGCGGTGAGGCCTCCTTATTACACACAAAAAATGAATACTCCCCCTGCTAGTTGGGACCCACCTTGGTGGGTGGCTAACTTGTGGGCCTATTAAGTTGACGGGGACGGAGTGCTTTGTCAACTTAGTCAATATGAACGATTCTAGCTCCAGTGACCGTACGATGTCCATCCAACGGCCGTAGTGCTTCTTCAACCTCTGGTCTTCTTGCTCCAGCCGCCCGAAGCAGCACCGGTCGTGCCGCATGCTCCTGCCTCCCATGGCCGGCTGTGCTGTCGCGGAGGCCTCACCGCCCCTACTATTCCCACCGCTGGCCAGGCCCTGCGGCGACGGCAGCCTCACACCGCAGCCGAACCAGTGAACCCTCCTACTCCTCCCCACGCGAGCTTCCACTGCCGCGTCTTCCCCGGCTCCGCGTCGTCCCCTTCCTATGCCTCGCCGTCATCCACCGCCCTGGTGCTCTTGGCGCGGCGTAGTCAACATGGTCAAGGAACGACTTCCATCGGAAGAGTACTGTACGTGGAGAGGCTGACAGGTGGGTCCACGGCGGCCGCAAGGCATTGCCTCCTTATTACGCGCAAAATAATTATTCCTCCACCTCACAGCAGGGACCCATTGGACGGGCCACCGTATTTTGCAAAATAAAGTTTCCCCCTGACTGCTGGGACCCACCAGCTACATCTTCGCATGCAAGGAAGTGCGTCCGGGCAAAAAGAACGATTTTCCCCCCTAACTGCTGGGACCCACCAGCTACATCTTCGAAGGCAAGGAAGTGCAAGACAGTCGGGACCCACCTGGTCGAAGTGTACGTGGCGTTGTCATTCTGGTCGCGAACGTGTACGTACATACTGGTCGATGTAGAAGCACACATGTGTCGTAGTAGAGGCGCGCACGTAGCATGTACACGTACGTACAGCGGCCAGTGTGCAAGAAAGAAAATACGGCCACGTACGTACATACGGGCAGGGTCTTGAACGCCTACTCGTGCATACATACGGCCAGGGCTCATGTACATGGCTGGGTCAGAACGGAGAAACTGCGTCATCGTCGTGTTCATGGGGATCCAACCGGCTGGGTCGGAACGGAATGCGTCGTCGTGTTCATCGGGAGGGCTTGGACGGAACAGCCGACGGAAACGAGGCCTGGCGTACTGCAGAACGGAGGAAATGGCCTTGTGTTCGACCGGCCATAGTCGAAACGGGATCCTGTTCATCGGGAGGGGTCCGGCGTACCGCAAAACAGAGGAAACGGACCTCCTACGGTCGAAACGGGGGTCCTGTTGATCGGGAGGGGTGTGGTGTACTGCAAAACGAATGAAACAGACTTGTGTTGGAGCGCTACGGTCGAAATGGGGATCATGTTCATCGGGAGGGGTGTGGCGTACCGCAAAACGGGACTCCACGGGATACTGTTCATCTCCACCGTCGACCCCCTCCAGCCTCCACGGGCTACTGTTAATCCACCGTCGACCTCCTCCAACCCCCACCTGCGACTGTTCATCCACGGGCTCCTGTTCATCCAGCCTCCACCGCGCGCTACTCACCGGCTAATGTTCAACCAGCCCTCTCCACGGGCTCCTATTCAACGACCCCTCCATGGGCTACTGTTCATCTAGCCCTCCACCGTCTACTGTTCATCCTACCCTCCACGAGGTGGTCCTGTTCATCCACCCCTCCACGGGGTCCTGTTATCCAGCCCCAACCGGCTCGATCGATCAGGGTCCTGTTCATCCAGAGGCAACACTACGGGGTCCTGTTCATCCACCCCCACCGGAAACTGTTCATGCAAACCCCCCCAGCAACGCTCACTGTTCATCCAGAGGCAGCATCGATCGGCTTCAGTTAGCAGCAGTAGCAAAGGAATCGCTCGATTGGGTTCAGTTAACAACCATCAATCGATCACTCGCGTTCAGTAACGCGTAGCCTGCAGTGCAATCGCTCGGGTTAAGTTAGAGCCCTATGCCTCGCTCGGGTTCAGTTAGAGCCCAATGCCTCGCACCCACACGCGTGCATGTACGAGAGAAACACGAATCGCTCGGCCCCGACCACCCACCGTAACCGGGAACACCCCAATATTTTCCTCTCCCTTGCTTCTACCATAGTTTTTTCCATCATGGACGGCCCAAAGAATGTCATGCAGCTGCGTCTCCGGCCGGCCCAGGACGAAAAGCCCATTTTCTGTAATGATTTTTTGTCAAAGAAGTAGGACCCCACCACATCTATGATGATACCGGGTTTTGTCACAATTATTGTCATAGAAGTGTCATAAGTATGACAGAAAAAAAATTCGTTCGGCCCAAAATGTCACGGATGTGTCTTCCTTTTGTAGTGCATACCGATGGACAAAGGGAATTGTATATGGGATTGATTGAATCCCTGACAGCATGGTTCATCCGATGAGATCATCGTGGAACATGTGGGAGCCAATATGGGTATCTAGATCCCACTATTGGTTATTGTCCGGAGAGGCATCTCGATCATGTCTGCATGGTTCCCGAACTCGTAGGGTCTACACACTTAAGGTTCGGTGACGCTAGAGTTGTAATGGGAATTGTATGTGGTTACTGAAAGTTGATAGGAGTCTCAAATTAGATCCCGGACGTCACGTGGAGTTCTGGAATGGTCCGTAGGTAAAGATTTATATATGGGGAGTCCTATTTTGGCCACCAAAAAATGTTCGGGATTATTCAGTATTGTACCCGGAAGGTTCTAGAAGGTTCCGGAGTGGGGGGCACCTGCATGGGGGACCCACATGAATGTGGGTAGTGGGGGCAAGGCCCCACACCCCTGGTCAAGGTGCACCAAGATCCCCCCTTAGAAGGAATAAGATCATATCCCGAAGGGATAAGATCAAGATACCTAAAAAGGGGGGATAACAAACGGTGGGGAAGGGAAAGGATGGGATTTCTTTCCTCCCACCTTTGCCAACGCCCCAATGGACTTCGAGGGCAAGAAAACATTCCCCTCCACCCCTATATATAGTGGGGAGGTGCAAGGGAGCTGTAACCCTTTTCCCCCGGCGCAGCCCTCCCCCTCCAACTCCTCCTCCTCCTCCATTGAGCATAGCGAAGCTCTGCTGGAGAACCACGAGCTCCACCACCACGCTGTCATGCTGCCGGAGTTATCCCTCGACTTATCCTCTCCCCTTGCTGGATCAATAATGAGGAGATGTCCCCTAGTTATACGTGTGTTGAATGCGGAGGTGCCGTCCGTTCGGCGCTTGGATCGGATCTTCCGCGATTTGAATCGCCGCGGGTATGACTCCATCAACCGCGTTCTTGTAACACTTTCGCTTAGCGATCTTCAAGGGTATGAAGATGCACTCCCTCTCTCTTGTTGCTACCTTCTCCTAGATTAATCTTGGTGACACGTAGGAAAAATTTGAATTATTACTACGTTCCCCAACTGTGGCATCATGAGCTAGGTCTATGCGTAGATTATATGCATTAGTAGAACACAAAGTAGTTGTGGGCGATGATTTGGTCAATTTTCTTATAGTTACTAGTCTTACCTTGATTCGGCGGCATTGTGGGATGAAGCGGTCCAGGCCGACCTTACACTTACGCTTACGTGAGACAGGTTCCACCGACTGACATGCACTTGATGCATAAGGTGGCTAGCGGGTGTCTGTCTCTCCCACTTTAGTCGGGTCGGATTCGATGAAGAGGGTCCTTATGAAGGGTAAATAGCAATTGGCATGTCACCGTTGTGGCTTTTGTGTAGGTAAGAAATGTTCTTGCTAGAAACCCATAGCAGCCATGTAAAACATGCAACAACAATTAGAGGACGTCTAACTTGTTTTTGCAGGGTATGCTATGTGATGTGATATGGCCAAAAGGATGCGATGAATTATATATGTGATGTATGAGATTGATCTTGTTCTTGTAATAGGAATCACGACTTGCATGTCAATGAGTATGACAACCGGCAGTAGCCATAGGAGTTGTCTTAATTTATTGTATGACCTGCGTGTCAATGAAAACGTCATGTAATTACTTTACTTTATTGCTAAACGTTAGCCATAGTAATAGAAGTAATAGTTGGCGAGACAACTTCATGAAGACATGATGATGGAGATCATGGTGTCATGCCCGTGACGATGGTGATCATGCCGCGCCTCGAAGATGGAGATCAAAAGCGCAAGATGATATTGGCCATATCATGTCACTTTATGATTTGCATGTGATGTTTATCATGTTTACATCATATTTTCTTAGAAAGACAGTAGCATAATAAGATGATCCCTCACTAAAATTTCAAGAAATGTGTTCCTCCTAACTGTGCACCATTGCGAAGGTTCGCTGTACAAACATAGCCTCGGAACACGAGAGACCGAAAGGTCGAACATGAGTAGTATGGTAGATGCAATCAACATGGAGATGTTCACCGTTGATGACTAGTCTATCTCACGTGATGATCAGAGACGGCCTAGTTGATTCGGATCATGTATCACTTAGATGACTAGAGGGATGTCTATCTGAGTGGGAGTTCCTCAAATAATTTGATTAGATGAACTTAATTATCATGAGCTTAGTCTAAAATTCTCTTTACAATCTATCTTGTAGATCCAATGGCCCATGCTAATGTTGCCCTCAACTTCAACGCGTTCCTGGAGAAAACCAAGCTGAAAGACGATGGTAGCAACTATACGGATTGGGTCCTTAACTTGAGGATCATCCTCATAGCTGCCAAGAAAGCATATGTCCTTGAAGCACCTCTAGGTGACGCACCCATTTTCCCAGCAACTCAAGACGTTATGAACACCTGGCACTCGTGTAGTGATGATTACTCCCTGGTTCAGTGCGGCATGCTTTATAGCTTAGAACCGGGGCTCCAAAAGTGTTTTGAGCAACACAGAGCATATGCGATGTTCCAAGAGCTGAAAATGGTTCTCCAAGCTCATGCCTGGGTCGAGAGATATGAAGTCTCCGACAAGTTCTACAGTTGTAAGATGGAGGAAAACAATTCTGTCAGCAAGCATATACTCAAAATGTGGGTTGCACAACCGCTTGTCTCAGCTGGGAGTTAATCTTCCATATGACTCGGTCATTGACAGAATCCTCCAGTTGCTTCCACCTAGCTACAAGAGCTTTGTGATGAACTACAATATGCAAGGGATGGAGAAGTCCATTCCTGAGTTATATTCAATGCTGAAATCAGCGGAGGTGGAGATCAAAAAGGAACATCAAGTGCTGATGGTGAATAAGACCACTAGTTTCAAAAAGGGCAAGGGTAAGAAGAACTTCAAGAAGGATGGCATGGGAGTTGCCGCGCCCGGTAAGTCAGTTGCTGGGAAGATGCCAAAGAATAGACCCAAGCCTGAGACTGGGTGCTTTTATTGCAAGGGAAATGGTCACTGGGAGTGGAACTGCCCCAAGTACTTAGCGGATAAGAAGGCCGGCAACGCCAAAGGTATATATGATATACATGTTATTGATGTGTACCTTACTAGCGCTAGTACTAGCTCCTGGGTATTTGATACCGGTGCGGTTGCTCACATTTGTAACTCAAAACAGGAGATGTGGAATAAGCGGAGACTGGCGAAGGACGAGGTGACGATGCACATCGGGAATTGTTCCAAGGTCGATGTGATCGCCATCAGCACGCTACCTCTACATCTACCTTCGGGATTAGTTTTAAACCTTAAAATTGTTATTCAGTGCCAGCTTTGAGCATGAACATTGTATCTAGATCTCGTTTAATGCGAGATGGCTACTCATTTAAATCCGAGAATAATGGTTGTTCTATTTATATGAGAGATATGTTTTATGGTCTTGACCCGCTGGTCAATGGTTTATTTTTATTGAATCTCGAACGTGATATTACACATATTCATAGTGTGAATGCCAAAAGATGTAAGGTTGATAATGATAGTCCCACATACTTGTGGCACTGCCGCCTTGGTCACATTGGTGTCAAATGCATGAAGAAACTCCATGCAGATGGACTTTTGGAGTCTCTTGATTATGAGTCATTTGACACGTGCGAACCATGCCTCATGAGCAAAATGACCAAGACTCTGTTCTCCGGAACAATGGAGGGAGTAACCAACTTGTTGCAAATAATACATACTAATGTATGCGGTCCAATGAGCGTTGAGGCTCGCGGTGGCTATCGTTAGGTTCTCACCCTCACTGATGACTTAAGTGGATATGGGTATGCCTACTCAATGAAACACAAGTATGAGACCTTTGAAAAGTTCAAGGAATTTTACAACGAGGTAGAGAATCAACGTGACAGGAAAATAAAGTTCTTACAATCAGATCGTGGAGGAGAATACTTGAGTCACGAGTTTGGCACGCACTTAAGGAAATGTGGAATTGTTTCACAGCTCACGCCGCCTGGAACACCTCAGCGTAATGGTGTGTCCGAACGTCGTAATCGCACTCTATTGGATATGGTGCCATCTATGATGTCTCTTACCGATCTACCGCTATCATTTTGGGGTTATGTTTTAGAGACAGCCGGATTCACTTTAAATAGGGCATCGTCTAAATCCGTTGAGACGACATCGTATGAATTATGGTTTGGGAAGAAACCTAAGCTGTCGTTTTCTGAAAGTTTGGGGAAGCGATGCTTATGTCAAGAAACTTCAACCTGAAAAGCTCGAACCCAAATGGAAAAATGGGTCTTCATAGGATACCCTAAGGAAATTATTGGGTATACCTTCTACCTCAGGTCCGAAGGCAAGATCTTTGTTGCCAAGAATGGATCCTTTCTAGAGAAAGAGTTTCTCTCGAAAGAAGTAAGTGGGAGGAAAGTACAACTTGACGAGGTACCCCCTCTTGAACCGAAGAGTAGCACAGCTCAGGAAGATGTTTCTGTGGTGCCTACACCGACTAGAGAGGAAGTTAATGATGATGATCATGAAACTTTGGGTCAAGTTACTACTGAACTTCGTAGGTCCGCGAGGACATGTTCTGCACCAGAGTGGTACGGCAACCCTGTACTGGAAATCATGTTGTTAGACAACGATGAACCTTCGAACTATGAAGAAGCGATGGCGGGCCCGAATTCCAACAAATGGCTTGAAGCCATGAAATCCGAGATAGGATCCATGTATGAAAACAAAGTATGGACTTTGTCGGCATCCTGGGAACGGGGGTGCCCAGACTTGCATGCCTGCGACCCATGGCGTGGCTCCGTCGATGGCCCGGTACGGCCCAGCTTCCGCAACAACGACCCATGACCGTCCCGAGGGCCCAAGCCTCGCGAGGCGGACGACACCAAGACCTCCTTGAGGGGCGGCTTCACTAGGCTGGCTCCCGAGGAGCGGACATATCAATGCAAGGTGAACCTCATGAGGTTCACATGACGTGAGCCATGACGACCAAGGCCAGGCGGGCGCCAGCAGGCGTAGTGTGCCAGCTTACTTTTTGGTGCCAAGGAGGCAAGCGCAGGCACAGGGTCCCGAGAAATCAACTAATGGTTTCCATATCGGTGCAACGAGACCAAGACCGCCAGGACGGAGGTCATTGCGGAGCCCACTTTAATGTCACCACCAGAGCCTTTTGCAGGCGAAGACTACTTTTGTCTGGATAGCTTGTACTAGTTGTCTCTCTTTGAATTTGGCCGTTGTGGGATCCCTTCCCGCCTACATTTGGGAAGAGGACCAAGGCCAGTATATATATGACCCAACCACCACCATAGGGGGAGAGGGATCAATTCCACTAAAACAACCTCACCAGCTCATCGAGCTCAAGAACACCTCACCTCCTGACGCTATTCATCCACTATACTAGTTCATCCTCAGCCCCTCGAGGCAATCCACCACAAAGCTAGAGTAGGGTATTACACCGCAAGGTGGCCTGAACCAAGATAAACTGTTGTGTCCCTTGTCCCTTGGGTTCGTCGAGTTAGGCTATGGAATCGTTGAGCTAGCAGGCTGGGAAGAGGGAGTTCTTCGCACGCACCCCAGATTTCGAATCTCTCAAGGGTCCGCGGAACCCCGAATCCGACATTTGGCGTGCCAGATAGGGGTGCGTCGAAGCCTCTCTTCCGTCGATCGACTCGCCGCTGCTCCACTATCTCCATGGCTGATGCTCGTCGAGCCCGTGCTGAGCGTCGAGCCGCTCTCACCGCTCGCGTCGCCCAGACAGCGCCCGTTGGCGGGCCTCCCGTCGTTCTCCATCACCCTCCGCCAACGCCGCCACCGGCCTGGTGGGGCACGAGCAGCAAGCTTCATCATTGCACCCCTCCGTGCGGCGGGACGGACGCACCGCCACCCCGTCGCTGACTCTGGCCGGCTCGTCATCCCACGTTCGCCAGGGCCCGGCGAACGCGCAGGCTACGTTGCTCATGGCGCGTGAGCTCCTGCGCTACTGCCCAGTCGACGACCACTACGAAGACTAGTTGGACCGCATCGGTGAGCTAGTCAGCGCGGCTAGGGGCTCGCCTGCACCGTCCCTCTCGTTACCTCGCCCGCCGCCTGCAACGGGGGACGTAACCCATGGAGCGCCCCCGCCACCTTCCCATCAGGACGTCGCCCTTGGTCCAAGACGTGCGGCCCCACGGCGTGACCTACCGTGCAGGGCGCCCGCGCGCGAAGAGGAAAGCTGCCGGGAGGTCCAGCGGCCGCAAGAAGGTGCTCCGGCGCTCCCTCCACCACCACGTCAAGACTGCGCGCCGCCTGTAGTTGTGGCGCGCGAGCACCAAGATCAGGCTCCACCTCCACGACGGGCTCCAGTGACCACAGCTGGCTGCCGCGCCATCACCCCTGAGCTACGTAGCGTCGCCTGGCCAGTCAAGTTCAACCCCAACCTGCCTCCATGCTATGATGGTACCCCCGACCCTGCGGAGTTCCTGTAGCTCTACGAGCTGAGCATCGAGGCTGCCAGCGGCGATGAAATGGTCATGGTGAACTGGTGTCCCATGGCCCTCAAGGATGGCGCGTGCTCGTGGCTCCTGAATCTGCCTGCGGGACTGATCTCCCCCTCTGGTGAGATGCGCGAGCGTTTCGTCGCCAACTTCCAAGGCACTCGCGGCCGCCCGATTGCCGCGGGTGACCTGCGGCGCATCAAGCAGCAGCCAGGGAGACCCTGTAGAAGTACATACAACGCTTCAACAGCATTCTCCTCAAGATCCCCAAGGTTTCGGATAAAGCCATCATCCCGGAGTTCTCTGATGGCGTCCGCGATGTCAAGATGAAGGAGGAGCTCGCATTCCATGAGGACCTGTGCACGGCTCTGGAGATGTTCAACATGGCAACCAAGTTCGCGAGAGCTGAGGAGGGGCGCCTCTCCCTCCTCGAACTCCTAGCGGCTGACCTAGAAGACAAGAAGGCCAAGGCCAAGGATGTGAAGCGCAAGGGGGCTGTCGTGCTCACAGCTGAACCAGAAATGAAGCACTGCTATGACCACCCAAAACCGTCCACGGGAAGCCGTCCATTCTGCGTCTTCCACAACGTACACAGCCACAACACCAATGACTGTTAGGAGCTCAAGGCCATTCGCGATGGGCGCCTCGGTCGACGCCCCGAGCGCAATGACCGAGGCTACGACCGCGGAGGAGGTAGAAGTGGAGGACGTTGGGACGACCGTGGTCCCCGTCGGGAGTGGCGCGACCAACCTCGTGAGGACCGCTGGCAAGGCCAGCGTCACGAGGGCACCTGGAGAGACCAGCCTCATGAGGACCGTCCTCAGGGTAATGCCGGCATCCCTCCGCTGCCACCACCACCAAGAAGCAATGACGACCACCATCAGGACGAGGGGGCTGGGGCTTCCAGGAGCCTCGTGCCATCGCCTACATCTTGGGTGGCGCACAGGCCCCAGCCTCCCAACGCATCTTCAAGCAGTTCGCTCGTGAGGTGAACGCGGCCCTTCCCAGGCTCGAAGCCACACGTCCGCTCAGGTGGTTGATGACCCACAAGTATAGGGGATCTATCGTAGTCCTTTCGATAAGTAAGAGTGTCGAACCGAACGAGGAGAAGAAGGAAATGATAAGCGGTTTTCAGCAAGGTATTCTCTGCAAGTACTGAAATAAGTGGTAACAGATAGTTTTGTGATAGGATAATTTGTAACGAGCAACAAGTAACAAAAGTAAATAAAGTGCAGCAAGGTGGCCCAATCCTTTTTGTAGCAAAGGACAAGCCTGGACAAACTCTTACATAAGGAAAAGCGCTCCCGAGGACACATGGGAATATCATCAAGCTAGTTTTCATCACGTTCATATGATTCGCGTTCGGTACTTTGATAATTTGCTATGTGGGTGGACCGGTGCTTGGGTGTTGTTCTTACTTTAACAAGCATCCCACTTATGATTAACCTCTATTGCAAGCATCCGCAACTACAACAAAAGTAGTAAGGTAAACCTAACCATAGCATGAAACATGTGGATCCAAATCAGCCCCTTACGAAGCAACACATAAACTAGGGTTTAAGCTTCCGTCACTCTAGCAACCCATCATCTACTTATTACTTCCCAATGCCTTCCTCTAGGCCCAAATAATGGTGAAGTGTTATGTAGTCGACGTTCACATAACACCACTAGAGGCTAGACAACATACATCTCATCGAAATATCGAACGAATACCAAATTCACATGACTACTAATAGCAAGACTTCTCCCATGTCCTCAGGAACAAATGTAACTACTCACAAAGCATATTCATGTTCATAATCATAGGGGTAATAATATGCATGAAGGATCTGAACATATGATCTTCCACCAAGTAAACCAACTAGCATCAACTACAAGGAGTAATCAACACTACTAGCAACTGTTGGGGATCGTAGCAGAAATTTAAAATTTTCTACACATCACCAAGATCAATCTATGGAGTCTTCTAGCAACGAGAGGAAGAGGAGTGCATCTACATACCCTTGTAGATCGCGAGCGGAAACGTTCAAGAGAACGGGGTTGATGGAGTCGTACTCGTCGTGATCCAAATCACCGATGATCAAGCGCCGAACAGACGACACCTCCGCGTTCAACACACGTACGGAGCGAGGATGTCTCCCGCACCTTGATCCAGCAAGGAGGAGGGAGAGGTTGAGGAAGAGAGCTCCAACAGCAGCACAATGGCGTGGTGGTGGTGGAGCAGCAGTACTCCGGCAGGGCTTCGCCAAACTCTTAACGGAGGAGGAGAGGTGTTGGGGAGGGGAGGGGCTGCGCCTTGGATGTGGTACTACAGCCCTCCCCTCGCCCCTCTATTTATAGGGAGAAGGGGGAAGGGGACGACCCCTCTAGATGGGATCTAGAGGAGGGGCGGCGGCCAAGGGGGAGGGGGCTTGCCCCCCCCCCCCCCCAAGCCAAGGGGGCGCCCCCTTTAGGGTTCCCCCAACCCTAGGCGCATGGACCCTAGGGGGGTGTGGTGCCCCAGCCCACTTGGGCTGGTTCCCTTCCTCCTACAGCCCATAAGGCCCTCCGGGAGAGGTGGCCCCTCTCGGTGGACCCCAGAACCCCTCCGGTGGCCCCGGTACAATACCGATATGCCCCCGGACCTTTCTGGTGACCGTATGACAACTTCCCATATATAAATCTTTACCTCCAGACTATTCCGGAACTCCTCGTGACGTCCGGGATCTCATCCGGGACTCCGAACAACATTCGGTAATCACATACAAGTCTTCCTAATAACCCTAGCGTCATCGAACCTTAAGTGTGTAGACCCTACGGGTCCGGGAACCATGCAGACATGACCGAGACAACTCTCCGGCCAATAACCAACAGCGGAATCTGGATACCCATGTTGGTTCCCACATGTTCCACGATGATCTCATCGGATGAACCACGATGTCAAGGATTTAATCAATCCCGTATACAATTCCCTTTGTCTATCGGTATGATACTTGCCCGAGATTCGATCCTCGGTATCCCGATACCTTGTTCAATCTCATTACTGACAAGTATCTTTACTCGTTCCGTAACACATCATCCCGTGATCAACTCCTTGATCACATTGTGCACATTATGATGATGTCCTATCGAGTGGGCCCAGAGATACCTCTCCGTCACACGGAGTGACAAATCCTAGTCTGGATTCGTGCCAACCCAACAGACACTTTCGGAGATACCCGTAGTGCACCTTTATAGCCACCTAGTTACCCTGTGACGTTTGGTACGCACAAAGCATTCCTACGGTATCCGGGAGTTGCACAATCTCATGGTCTAAGGAAATGATACTTGACATTAGAAAAGCTTTAGCATATGAACTACACGATCTTGTGCTAGGCTTAGGATTGGGTCTTGTCCATCACATCATTCTCCTAATGATGTGATCCCATTATCAATGACATCCAATGTCCATGGTCAGGAAACCGTAACCTTCTATTGATCAACGAGCTAGTCAACTAGAGGCTTACTAGGGACATGGTGTTGTCTATGTATCCACACATGTATCTGAGTTTCCCATCAATACAATTCTAGCATGGATAATAAACGATTATCATGAACAAGGAAATATAATAATAACTAATTAACTATTGCCTCTAGGGCATATTTCCAACAGTCTCCCACTTGCACTAGAGTCAATAATCCAGTTCACATCGCTATGTGATTAACACTCAAGGTCACATCCCCATGTGACTAACACCCAAAGAGTTCTGGGTTTGATCATGTTATGCTTGTGAGAGATGTTATAGTCAACGGGTCTGAACCTTTCAGATCCGTGTGTGCTTTACAAATCTCTATGTCATCTTGTAGATGCAGCTACCACGCTTTGTTTGGAGCTATTCCAAATAACTGTTCTACTATAAGAATCCGGTTTACTACTCAGAATCATCCAGATTAGTGTAAAAGATTGCATCGGCGTAACCCTTTACGACGAACTCTTTTACCACCTCCATAATCGAGCAAATTCCTTAGTCCACTAGTTACTAAGGATAACCTTGACCGTTGTCCTGTGATCCATTCCTAGATCACACTTGTACCCCTTCAGGTGTGGTACACAACATAGCATACTTTAGAGCCTACGTCTAAAGCATAGGGGACGACCTTCGTCCTTTCTCTCTATTCTGCCGTGGTCAAGTCTTGAGTCTTACTCAATACTCATGCCTTATAACACAGCCAAGAACTCCTTCTTTGCTGATCTATTTTGAACTCCTTCAAAATATTTTCATGGTATGTGTTCGTTTGAAAGTACAATTAAGAAATTTTTATCTATCCTTATAGATCTTGATGCTCAATGTTCAAGTAGCTTAATCCAGGTTTTCCATTGAAAAACACTTTTCAAATAACCCTGCATGCTTTCCAGAAATTCTACATCATTTCGGATCAACAATATGTTAACAACATATAATCATCAAAAATTCTATAGTGCTCCCACTCACTTCTTTGGAAATACAAGTTTCTCATAAACTTTGTATAAATCCAAAATCTTTGATCATCTCATCAAAGCATACATTCCAATTCCGATATGCTTACTCCAGCCCTTAGAAGGATTGCTAGAGCTTTGCATACTTATTAGCATCTTTCAGGATTGACAAAACCTTCTGGTTGTATCATATACAACCTTTCCTCTAGAAAATCGTTGAGGAAACAATGTATTGACATCCTATCTGCAAGATTTCATAAATAATGCAGTAACTGCTAACATAATTCAACGGACTCTTAGCATCGCTACGAGTGAGAAAGTCTCATCGTAGTCAACTTCTTGAACTCGTCGGGAAACATCTTAACGACAAGTCGAGCTTTCTTAATGGTGACACATTACCATCATTGTCCGTCTTCCTTTAAAATCCATCTTCACCCAATAGCCTTACGACCATCAAGTAGTTCTTTCAAAGTCTATACTTTGTTTTGTACATGGATCCTCTCTCAGATTTTTATGGCCTCGAGCCATTCGTCAGAATCCGGGCCCACCATAGCTTCTCCATAGTTCTTAGGTTCATTGTTGTCTAGCAACATGACTTCCAAGACAGGATTACGTACCACTCTCAAGTAGTACACATCCTTGTCGACCTATGAGGTTTGGTAGTGACTTGATCCGAAGTTTCATGATCACTATCATAAGCTTCCACTTCAATTGGTGTAGTTGCCATAGGAACAACTCATGTGCCCTGCTACACACTAGTTGAAGTGGCGGTTCAATAACCTTATCAAGTCTCCACCATCCTCCCACTCAATTCTTTCGAGAGAAACTTTTCCTCGAGAAAGGACCCGATTCTAGAAACAATCCCTATTGCTTTCGGATCTGAGACAGGAGGTATACCCAACTGTTTTTGGGTGTCCTATGAAGATGCATTTATCCGCTTTGGGTCCGAGCTTATCAGCCTGAAACCTTTTCACATAAGCGTCGTAGCCCCAAACTTTTAAGAAACGACAGCTTAGGTTTCTCTAAACCATATGGTGTCGTCTCAAAGGAATTGTGTGGTGCCCTATTTAAAGTGAATGCGGTTGTCTCTAATGCCTAACCCATAAACGATAGTGGTAATTTGATAAGAAACATCATGGTTTGCACCATATCCAATCAGGGTGCAGTTATGATGTTCGGACACACCATCACACTATGGTGTTCCAGGCGGTGTTAGTTGTGAAACAATTTCCACAATGTCTTGATTGTGTGCCAACCTCGTAACTCAGATATTCATCTCTATGATCATATCATAGACATTTTATCATCTTGTCACGACGATCTTCAACTTCACTCTGAAATTACTTGAACCTTTCAATAATTCAGACTTGTGTTTCATCAAATAAATTTA
This sequence comes from Aegilops umbellulata, assembly GCA_032464435.1. Taxonomy (NCBI): domain Eukaryota; kingdom Viridiplantae; phylum Streptophyta; class Magnoliopsida; order Poales; family Poaceae; genus Aegilops; species Aegilops umbellulata. The sequence continues at coordinate 223,245,477 of CP136059.1, read as the reverse complement.
CTCAGCATCTACTCAAATCATTTGTGAAGTAAGAACATAACGATATCCACTACGTGCCTCAGCACTCATTGGACTACACACATCAAAATGTATTACTTCCAACAAGTTGCTTTCTTGTTCCATCTTACTGAAAACGAGGCCTTTCAGTCATCTTGCCCATGCGGTATGATTTGCATGTCTCAAGTGATTCAAAATCAAGTGAGCCCAAACGATCCATCTGTATGGAGTTTCTTCATGCATATCTACCAATAGACATGGTTCGCATGTCTCAATCTTTTCAAAAACGAGTGAGTCCAAAGTTCCATCAACATGGAGCTTCTTCATGCGTTTTATACCAACATGACTCAAATGGAAGTGCCACAAGTATGTGGTGCTATCATTACTATCTTATATCTTTTGGCATGAACATGTGTATCACTACGATCAAGATTCAATAAACCATTCATTTTAGGTGCAATACCATTGATGGTATTATTCAAATAAGCAGAGCAACCATTATTCTCCTTAAATGAATAACCGTATTGCGATAAACATAATCCAGTCATGTCTATGCTCAACACAAACACCAAATAACAATTATTTAGGTTTAACACTAATCTCGATGGTAGAGGGAGCAGGCGATGCTTGATCACATCAACCTTGGAAACACTTCCAATACATATCGTCGTCTCACCTTTGGCTAGTCTCCGTTTTTTCATAGCTTTTTATTTCGAGTTACTAACACTTAGCAGCCGAACTGGTATCTTAATACCCTGGTGCCACTAGGAGTACAAGTAAAGTACACATTTAATATAATGTATATCCTATATATATACTTCTGTCAACCTTGCCAGCCTTCTCATCTACCAAGTATCTAGGGTAGTTCTGCTTCAGTGACTGTTCCCCTCATTACAGAAGCACTTAGTCTCGGGTTTTTGGGTTCAACCTTGGGTTTCTTCACTAGAGCAGCAACTGATTTGCCGTTTCATGAAGTATCCCTTCTTGCCCTTGCCCTTCTTGAAACTAGTGGTTTTACTAACCATCCACAATTGATGCTCCTACTCGATTTCTACTTTCGCGGTGTCAAACATCGTGAATTGCTCAAGGATCATCATGTCTATCCCTGATATGTTATAGTTCATCACGAAGCTCTAATAGCTTGGTGGCAGTGACCATGGAGAACCATCACTATCTCATCTGGAAGATTAACTCCCACTCGATTCAAGTGATTGTAGTACTCACACAATTTGAGCACATGCTCGATGATTGAGCTTTTCTCCCTTAGTTTGCAGGCTAAGAAACTTGTCAGAGGTCTTACACCTCTTGACATGGGCACGAGCCTGAAATCCCAATTTCATCTCTTGGAACATCTCATATGTTCTGCGACATTTCAAAAATGTCTTCGGTGCCCCAATTCTAAACCATTTAACATTACGCACTAAACTATCACGTAGTCATCAAACGTGTATGTCAGATGTTTGCAACATCCACAAACCACGCTCGAGGTTCAGCACACCGAGCGGTGCATTAAGGACATAAGCCTTCTGTGCAGCAATGAGGACAATCCTCAGAATACGAACCCAGTCCACATAATTGCTACTGTCAACTTTCAACTAAATTTTCTCTAGGAACGTATCTTAAACAGTAGAACTAAAGCGTAAGCTACAACATAATTTGCAAAGATCTTTTGACTACGTTCATGATAATTAAGTTCATCTAATTGTTTAATGAACTCCCACTCAAATAGACATCCCTCTAGTCATCTAAGTGATACATGATCTGAGTCAACTAGGCCGTGTCCAATCATCACGTGAGACGGACTAGTCATCATCAGTGAACATCTTCATGTTGATCGTTTCTTCTATACGACTCGTGTTCGACCTTTCGGTCTTCCGTGTTCCAAGGCCATGTCTGTACATGCTAGGCTCGTCAAGTCAACCTAAGTGTATTGCGTGTGTAAATCTGGCTTACACCCGTTGTGTTCGAACGTTAGAATCTATCACACCCGATCATCACGTGGTGCTTCGAAACAACGAACCTTCGCAGCAGTGCACAGTTAGGGGGAACACTTTCTTGAAATTTTAGCGAGGGATCATCTTATTTATGCTACCGTCGTTCTAAGCAAATAAGATGTAAAACATGATAAACATCACATGCAATCAAATAGTGACATGATATGGCCAATATCATTTTGCTCCTTTTGATCTCCATCTTCGGGGCGTCATGATCATCATCGTCACCGGCATGACACCATGATCTCCATCATCGTGTCTTCATGAAGTTGTCTCATCAACTATTACTTCTACTACTACGGCTAATGGTTAGCAATAAAGTAAAGTAATTACATGACGTTTATGTTGACACGCAGGTCATAAATAAATTAAGACAACTCCTATGGCTCCTGCCGGTTGTCATACTCATCGACATGCAAGTCGTGATTCCTATTACAAGAACATGATCAATCTCATACATCACATATCATTCATCACATTCTTTTGGCCACATCACATCACATAGCATACCCTGCAAAAACAAGTTAGACGTCCTCTAATTGTTGTTGCATGTTTTTACGTGGCTGCTATGGGTTTCTGGAAAGAACGTTTCTTACCTACGCAAAAGCCACAACATGATATGCCAATTACTATTTACCCTTCATAAGGACCCTTTTCATCGAATCCGATCCGACTAAAGTGGGAGAGACAGACACCCGCTAGCCACCTTATGCAACTAGTGCATGTCAGTCGGTGGAACCTGTCTCGCGTAAGTGTACGTGTAAGGTCGGTCCGGGCCGCTTCATCCCACGATGCCGCCGAATCAAGATAAGACTAGTAACGGCAAGTAAATTGACAAAATCGACGCCCACAACAACTTGTGTTTTACTCGTGCATAGAAACTACGCATAGACCTAGCTCATGATGCCACTGTTGGGGATCGTAGCAGAAATATAAAATTTTCTACGCATCACGAAGATCAATCTATGGAGTCTTCTAGCAATGAGAGGAAGAGGAGTGCATCTACATACCCTTGTAGATCGCGAGCGGAAGCGTTCAAGAGAACGGGGTTGATGGAGTCGTACTCGTCGTGATCCAAATCACCGATGACCAAGCGCCGAACGGACGGCACCTCCGCGTTCAACACACGTACGGAGTGAGGACGTCTCCCGCACCTTGATCCAGCAAGGAGGAGGGAGAGGTTGAGGAAGAGAGCTCCAACAGCAGCACGGCAGTGTGGTGGTGGTGGAGCAGCAGTACTCTGGCAGGGCTTCGCCAAGCTCTTAACGGAGGAGGAGAGGTGTTGGGGAGGGGAGGGGCTGCGCCTTGGATGTGGTACTACAGCCCTCCCCTCGCCCCTCTATTTATAGGGAGAAGGGGGAAGGGGGTCGGCCCCTCTAGATGGGATCTAGAGGGGGGGGCGGCGGCCAAGGGGGAGGGGGCTTGCCCCCCAAGCCAAGGGGGCGCCCCCCTTTAGGGTTCCCCCAACCCTAGGCGCATGGGCCCTAGGAGGTGTGGCGCCCCGGCCCACTTTGGCTGGTTCCCTTCCTCCTACAGCCCATAAGACCCTCCGGGAGAGGTGGCCCCTCCCGGTGGACCCCCAGAACCCCTCCGGTGGCCACGGTACAATACCAATATGCCCCCGGACCTTTCTGGTGACCGTATGACAACTTCCCATATATAAATCTTTACCTCCGGACTATTTCGGAACTCCTCGTGACGTCCAGGATCTCATACGGGACTCCGAACAACATTCGATAATCACATACAAGTCTTCCTAATAACCCTAGCATCATCGAACCTTAAGTGTGTAGACCCTACGGGTCCGGGAACCATGCAGACATGACCGAGACAACTCTCCGGCCAATAACCAACAGCGGGATCTGGATACCCATGTTGGTTCCCACATGTTCCACGATGATCTCATCGGATGAACCATGATGTCAAGGATTCAATCAATCCCGTATACAATTCCCTTTCTCTATCGGTATGATACTTGCCCGAGATTCGATCATCGGTATCACGATACCTTGTTCAATCTTGTTACCGGCAAGTCTCTTTACTCGTTCCATAACACATCATCCCGTGATCAACTCCTTGATCACATTGTGCACATTATGATAATGTCCTACCGAGTGGGCCCAGAGATACCTCTCCGTCACACAGAGTGACAAATCCCAGTCTCGATTCGTGCCAACCCAACAGACACTTTCGGAGATACCCGTAGTGCACCTTTATAGCCACCCAGTTACGTTCTGACGTTTGGTACACACAAAGCATTCCTATAGTATCCGGGAGTTGCACAATCTCATGGTCTAAGGAAATGATACTTGACATTAGAAAAGCTTTAGCATACGAACTACACGATCTTGTGCTAGGCTTAGGATTGGGTCTTGTCCATCACATCATTCTCCTAATGATGTGATCCCGTTATCAATGACATCCAATGTCCATGGTCAGGAAACCGTAACCATCTATTGATCAACGAGCTAGTCAACTAGAGGCTTACTAGGGACATGGTGTTGTCTATGTATCCACCCATGTATCTGAGTTTCCCATCAATACAATTCTAGCATGGATAATAAACGATTATCATGAACAAGGAAATATAATAATAACTAATTTATTATTGCCTCTAGGGCATATTTCCAATAGCAACCTACTAGTACCAATCTCGGACTTGGAGACAAGAATTGGATACAAGAGATGAACTAGGGTTTGGAGATGAGATGGTGTTGGTGAAGATGTTGATGGAGATTTCCCTCTCCCGATGAGAGGAGCGTTGCTGATGACGGTGGCAATGATTTCTGCCTCCCGGAGGGAAGTGTCCCCGGCAGAACAGCTCTTCCGGAGCCCTAGATTGGTTCCGCCAAGGTTCCGCCTCGTGGCGGCGGAGTTTCGTCCTGAAAGGTTGCTTATGATTTTTTCCTCGACAAAAGACCTCATATAGCAAAAGATGGGCATCGGAGAGCCAACAGGGGCCCACAAGGTAGGGGGCGCGCCCTAGGGGGGTGGGCGTGCCCCCCACCCTCGTGGACAGGTGGGCCCCCCTCTGGTGAACTTCTTCCGCTGGATATTTTTTATTATTCCAAAAAATGACTTTCGTGGAGTTTCAAGACTTTTGGAGTTGTGCGGAATAGGTCTCTAATATTTGCTCCTTTTCCATCCCAGAATTCTAGCTGCCGGCGTTCTCCCTCCTTATGTAAACCTTGTAAAATAAGAGAGAATGGGCATAAGTATTGTGACATAACGTGTAATAACAGCTCATAATGCAATAAATACCGATATAAAAGCATGATGCAAAACGGACGTATCAGTGGTCCAAGTGCACCATCACCTTCAGCTCGTCTGACCAGCTCAAGTGCGAGGCAACTGCCGGCTCTCTCGATGATTTGCTCGCCTGTCATCAGCAATGTCCTTGTCACCAAGACCCTCAACGATGGCGGTGCGTGGCTCAATGTTCTTTCCATCAAGACATTCGACCACCTCCAAATGCCATATGATCAGCTACAGCCCACTAAGCCCTTCTCAGGAGTGACCGATGGCTCCCGCACTCTGATAGGGCAGATTCGCATCCCTGTCACCTTCGGCCAGTGCGACAACTACCGCATCGAGCTCATCGGCTGCGACGTCGCCCAAGTCCGCCTTCCGTACAACGCTATCCTTGGATATCCGGCCCTGGCCAAGTTCATGGTGGTGACCCACCATGGCTACAATGTCCTCAAGATGCCAGGGAACCGCAACATCATCACGATCACCTGCGAGGAGAAGGACGTTGTGCTCCCTCGAGCGCGCCTACCAGGCTGCGGCGATCGAAGACCCAGACAACGAAGGCGCCATCTACCCTCCTAAGGTTGTCCCCAAGAAGAAGAAGTTGCTGCTCCGCCAAGAGCCTCAGGAGAGTGGTGTCTCCAGCCGCACCACCTCAGGACATGCGCCCACGGATGGGGCGCCTCCCTCCCTCGCATAGGAAGGCGCGCTCGGCGCCCTCCTTAGGCTGGGCTCGGGGCTCTCTTCTGGAGGGCCTCTGACTTAGCCAACGTCACGAGGGAGGTCCTCGGGCACCACATGGAGGCATGCTTCATCGCACGCTTCCCTCACGAGGGCACAAGGCACGAGGTGCCAGGTGCTCAGGAGTTCATCACCAAGACGACCGAGGAGCTTCAAGAGGCGAGAGCCATGCGCGGCAACCGCCGCCCACCGACTGGCGTGGCTCCTTGTCCTGGCGAGGACAATGAGCTGCGCGCCTGCGTCAACATTCCAGGGCTCAACAGAGCCACATCCCAGGAGCTATTCTGGCCTTCGCGCGTTGGTCGGTGTGAGGGTCCACCTCAGAGCTACGTCAGCATGCCCTTCGGCCTGCCGAGCGTGGCTATTACCTTCCATCATCGCTTGCGAGGCATCATGGCGGCTCAGGAAGCCAGGCACCACGCGGTCCTGGTGGAGATGGCGAAATTTCTTCACGAGCCTCCCGAGTCTCCAGAACCTCCCGAGGTTCAGGACCCAGGTGGCTCGTGAGGAGCAACCTCTTCAGCACGCATCTTCAGCTACTTCAAGATCTCTTCAGCAACGGTGCCAGGTGACATTTTCTAGTTTACTCTGTTGGGGGCGCCCCTGGGCTGCATTATCCCTAGACCGCATGGGCTTGTCCCTGCGGCATGTATCTTTCTTGCATCTCCCAGTCGCTCTGCTGGGGGCGCCCTCGGGCTGCATCATCCCCATGCCGTGTGGGCCTGTCCCTGCGGTGTGTATCTTTCTTGCATCTATCCGAACTAGCTTTACCTCCTCCCACGAGTAGCTTTATGATTATTATATGCCTACCCGGTAATTCGATACCATGAACATCGTGCGCCCTTGCACCCACCCACGATCGCCTCATGACAAAGGACAGGCACGGCGTCTGTGCTCGGGTCCGTCCCTGCAGCGTCGCAAAACCCAAGAGGCTGAGCTCTAGCTCGCGGGCCAGCTCCCATGTACATCACCTCCCATGGTCCTTGGTGCCTTGTTCTCGCATGAGCTAACCGCGGGCTGACGAGCTAGGGCGCACGACTCGGTGCCTCGCCACCACGGGAGCCACGCACCGGTTGTCTCTCTTCAGGATTTTCGCATGAGAAGACTGGGCACGGCGTCTGTGCTCGGGTCCATCCCTGCAGCATTGATAAACCCATCGACCGAGCTCTGTCTGGTGGGTCGGTCCTGTTCATGTCACCTACTGGGGTCGTTGGTGTTTGGCATTCTCATGTGAGCACTCAAAAGATTCATTCGGTGTAGGTTGTCTAACCACCTCGCAGGGCCATCACAGCTGTCAAGAATCAAATTCAGGTGCAACCCGCCTTGAGGTAGGGCCTCGTGAGTCCCACGTAGGCTCATGAATGCCCAGACACACCTCGTCTAGCCCTGCCGTGCAAGCCACATGTCAGGGTGGGGCTGTACATGCCCCGGGGATTCCACTCAGAGGGGCCCCCACCCACGCACCAGTGGAAGCACCATGCTCCGTGCTGGCAGTCGAGGAGTGGCTATACCTGTGCAAGTGCGGAAGTGCCATGCTCTATGCTGGTGATAAACAACTGAGGGCGTCCCCTGTCCGCATCAACCTCAGGGAGCCGCCAGGCTCAATGTCCAGCCTCATCGCAACACTTTTCCCTCGGGAGAGTCAAGCGAGGGGGCTGGGCATGGGGGCTATGCTCAGGTCACCCCTAGAGCATGCCACCCTGCCAGGTCCCTCGGACCTGGTCGTCGCGCACCCCTCCCGGGTGGGACCTCGGTGAGGAAAGGTATGGAGGTTTGTTTGTATGTCAAGGGGGACTCCTGAGCATCGCGACTCAGGAGCCTAAATGGTCACGTAGCCCCTCATCCCTTAGTCTCGTCCTGGTGATCCGGACGACCCAACGGCGGCTGAGGTACGCACGGGGCCGGGCACGGCCGACACAGAATGCTAAGGCCTACTCTCGCATCTCCTTCCCACGTGTTGTTTGTACGTCAAGGGGGACTCCTGAGCATCGCGACTCAGGAGCCTAACTGGTCACATAGCCCCTCACCCCTTGGTCTCGTACTGGTGATCCGGACGACCCAACGGTGGCTGAGGTACGCGCAAGGCCGGGCACTGCCGACGCAGAACGCTAAGGCCTACTCTCGCATCTCCTTCCCGCAGGCTGTTTGTATGTCAAGGGGGATTCCTGAGCATCGTGACTTAGGAGCCTAACTGGTCACGTAGCCCCTCACCCCTTGGTCTTGTCCTGGTGATCCGAACGACCCAACGGCGGCTGAGGTATGCGCATGGCTGGGCACTGCCAACGCAGAACGCTAAGGCCTACTCTCGCATCTCCTTCCCGTGGGCTATTTGTACGTCAAGGGGGACTCCTGAGCATCGTGACTCAGGAGCATAAGTGGTCACGTAGCCCCTCACCCCTTGGTCTCGTCCTGGTGATCCGGACGACCCAACGGCGGCTGAGGTATGCGTGGGGTCGGGCCCTGCCGACGTAGAACATCAAGCAAGCGGGAAGGAAATCGCAAAATCCTAGCAAATTATTACAAGAAATACCGTCTCTTGGAAAGTGCAGACACATAAAGTTTTAACGCCCCCACGAGGCACGGTGCATGTTGCAGGAAATAAAAATGGAGGGAAGCGCTGCCAGCAAGCCTCTTCTTCAGCCTTGGGCGCTACCATCGCCTGCAAGGAGTGCCCCACCGTCGACAACATCGCTGTCACCTGTACCATCGGCTGTGACTGTAGGTTTGGAAGCACTGTCAGTCAGGGGCGTGGGGTCGATGGCAAGGAACTTTTGTAGCAGGGCCTCCACTTGGTTCTTCACGGCTTCGGCGTCGGCGGTGCAGTGCTCCTCGTCCATAGGCTCAAGCAGGGCTCCGAAGTCGGTGCTGGGGTTGCGAAGATGGAGGTGGCTGAAGACGTGCGTCATAGCTGAAGCAGAGAGCGTGCAGGCTTCCCCCTCCACCATGGGGCCGATTCCATCAACAACGCCCTCGAGCTCTGCGGCAAGCTGGGGGAGCAGCTCGGCGGGGCCTTCCTCAGCAGTCACCAATGGCTCCTTCAACCCCCTCCCGTAGAGTTCCCGCAATGCCTTGCGGGACCTCTTCTCAAGAGAATTGAAGGCAGCACGATCTTTGGCAAGAACCCTCGCATGGGCCCCCAGCCGGGCCTTCTCCGCCTCCATCTCCTTCTTCAACTTCTCCAGGCGGTCGCGCTCCGTGGCCTGCTCCCGCGCCGATTGCTCCAGCTCGGTGTCACGACCGGCGACCACGTCTTCTTGAGCCTTCAGCTCCTCCTGCCGCGCCTCACGCTGACGGGCCTTGGCGGTGCGCTCGCTGCATAGGATCTCCAGCTCGGACTTCGCCACCCGGTAGCGCTCCTCGACATCCTCGACGTCCTTCAATGCCACGTCACGGGAGGCCACGGCCAAGCAGGTAGCCCGTTCACCCTCCTCGGAAGCTGCTAAGGCCCGGCTCCACGCTGCCTTGACGGATGCGTCGGACTGCAGCCATTCCGAGACCAACTCCAAGCGCCCCGACGCCAGGCGACGGTCGGCGCCTTGAAGGTTGTCGCGAAGCTGGGTCAGTGCAGAAAGAGCCTCCTCCAGAGCATCAGGCGAAGCAGAAGAATCACGGCCCAGCGGTGTGATGGAACGGGGAGGAGGCAGCACATGCGCCAGGGTCAGCGATTTAGCAGCAGCAGAGGGGGTGGGGGCTCTGGAGCTTTCGGTACCTCGTCAGGCGTGCTGAGGGCGGGCGCCTCGGGAGCTGGTTTGACTACAAAGACTGCTTCCTCCTGAGGCAGGGCCTCCGAGTCTCGAGAGGATAGCCCTACCACAGAAGCACGAGGTCCATCACCGTCCTTCTGTGCCGGGGGTGGTGGGCCGCGGCAAGCTGCTGAGCTATGGGGAGCATAGTCGTCTCCTTCTTCTTCTTCACCACCGACGTCGGCCTAGCCATACCAAAGGGAGGCATCAAGATACTACAACAAGAGCAAAGAAGGAAGGTCAGGGCAGAGCACTTACTGATCCATGGCGGTGTAATCTCTCGCCCTCTTCAGAAGCACCATGCCCGTGGTCTTCGCAAGCTGGGGCACTGGCGCACGAGCCCCAGGGGCGTGACATCTGGGCCTGCGGCAACGCCAGCCGGTGACAAATCGGAGGCGCCACCTCGAGAGATCAGTGTCGACCGGCTCTTCTTCGGGACCCCCAGCTCCAGCTTCTTCAGAGGGGTGCCCCTGGATCTCGTGGTGACCCTAGCGGAGTGCAGGGGCTCCCGAGCCGGGTGCTCGCCGGCGTCGCCAACATCATCACAAAGGACGAGGAGGAGGTCGGGTTGGCACGAGGGGAGGTCTCCCCCACACCTTTCACAGTGTCCTCCGAGTCCAACCCCCTCCTCGTCGGACACACCAGAAGTCGCCTCCACCGGGGAGCCCGGGGGCTCGATGGGCACTAGTGGTACGAGCCCGCACTCGTTGAAGACAGGCATAGCGGAGGCAATCTTTGCCCCATCTGGGCGGCGGTATAGCGGAAGATGAGTATGTGGCAGGCAACCCTGGTCCTTCCCGACCAGGAGGCACGGGGCCTTGTCCAGCTCCTCCTTGGACAAGGCGTCCGGGCGCAGGTGGAGGTCACCTCCCTCGTCCATGAGCTTCCACAAGGGGCGCGAGCGCGCCTGGAGTGGAGCCAGGCGTTGCGTCAGGAACTCCTTGACAATCATGGCCCCCATCAACTTCTCTGCCCTCGGGTCATCAGGCTTCAGGTCGGCCACCATCCTCTCCATCATCTGCTCTGCCCCGAGGACCGGTGAGCTTCGCGTGATTCCATCACTCGTGAGGCACTAGCATCCCAGTAGGCAGCACCAGCCGAGGGTAGGAGCGCTTAGCGTCCATGAAGATCCACTTGTTCCTGAAGTCATCCACCTTCTTCCCGGCTCACGAGATCGCGTTGATGCCATTGGCCGCAATGAAGTTGGCACACCCCGAGCACTTGCCCTCCTTGAGTCGGAGGTAGAAGAAATGGCGGAGCAGCGCCACGGATGGCATCACCCCCACGAATGCCTCATAGTAAAAGGCAAAGATCGACAGGAGGAGGACATAGTTGGGATGAAGATGGAAGGCATGGAGATAGTAATGGCGAAGGACGACATAGAAGAAGCCGGATAATGGGGGGACCAGCCCCATGAAGACATTGTGCAAGAAGGGATAGAAGGTACCGCCCAAGGTTTCTGGCTTGGCGGAGCCAGCCCAAAGCGCTGTCTCTCCCCCTCGTTGCTGTCGTCCACCATCACCAGGAGCGCGGAGGCAAGGTTCTTCTCCGAGACCGTGGACGCGCTCAAGGCTGGCTCGAACCACGAGGGTGAACACACACCCTTCGCCTTGTCGGTGGCCATCGGATGCGGGCTGGGGGAAGAGTTTCGGTGGATCTGGGGCTCTCTGGGCGAGAAGGAGAAAGGGGATCTGGAGCAAGACAAAAGGAAGGCAATGAAAGCTCTGCAGCGGGCACCAACCTTTTTGTCAGCCGGGAGCGGTTGCCGAGGTAGCGTGGGAAAGCAGAGACGCCCACGTCCCATCAATCGCCATGCATCAACCAAGGCCGCAGGCGGTTGGGGGCCCCAGCGCTCCGCCCTTGCCCTTTGGCCTCGCCCCGAAGCCAAGTTCGAGCCCGCCTTGGGCCCGGGGGCTACGGTTGGCGTCCTGGGAACGGGGGTGCCCAGACTAGCCTGCTTGCGGCCCATGGCGTGGCTCCGTCGATGGCCCGACATGACCCAGCTTCAGCAACAACGACCCAAGACCCTCGCGAGGGGCCAAGCCTCGCGAGGCAGACAGCACCAAGACCTCCATGAGGGGCGGCCTTACTAGGTTGGCTCCCGAGGAGCAGAGATATCAATGCAAGGTGCGCCTCGCGAGGTTCACATGACGTGAGCCATGATGACCAAGGCCGGGCGGGCGCTAGCGGGCGCAGTGTACCAGCTTCTTCTTTGGTGCTAAGGAGGCAAGCGTAGGCGCAGGGTCCCGAGGAATCAACTAAAGGTTTCCATATCAGTGCAACGAGACCAAGACCGCCAGGACGATAGGACGGAGGTCATTGCGGAGCCCACTGCAGCGTCACCACCAGAGGCTTTTGCAGGCGAAGACTACTTTTGTGTGGATAGCTTGTACTAGTTGCATCCCTTTGAATTTGGCCGTTGTGGGATCCCTTCCCGCCTACATTTGGGAAGAGGACCAAGGCCACTATATATAGGACTTAGCCACCACCATAGGGGGAGAGGGGTCAATTTCACCAAAACCACCTCACCAACTCATCGAGCTCTAGAACACCTCACCTCCTGAGGCTGTTCATCCACTGTACTAGTTCATCCTCAGCCCCTTGAGGCAATCCACCACAAAGCTGGAGTAGGGTATTACACCGCAAGGTGGCTTAACCAGGATAAACTGCTGTGTCCCTTGTCCCTTGGGTTCGTCGAGCTAGGTTGTGGTATCGTTGAGCCGGCAGGCTGGGAAAAGGGAGTTCTTTGCATGCATTCCAGAGTTATAATCTCTCAAGGGTCCGCGGAACCCCAAATCTGACAGACTTTGATGGACTTGCCCGATGATCGGCAAGCCATAGAGAATGAGTGGATCTTTAAGAAGAAGACTGACGCGGATGGTAATGTGACCGTCTATAAGGCTCGGCTTGTCGCTAAGGGTTATCGACAAGTTCAAGGGGTTGACTACGATGAGACCTTCTCACCCGTAGCGAAGCTGAAGTCCGTCCGAATCATGTTAGCAATTTCCGCATTCTATGATTATGAGATCTGGCAAATGGACGTCAAAACAGCATTCCTTAACGGTTTCCTCAAGGAAGAATTGTATATGATGCAGCCGGAAGGTTTTGTCGATCCTAAGAATGCTGAGAAAGTATGCAAGCTCCAGCGCTCCATCTATGGGCTGGTGCAAGCATCTCGAAGTTAGAACATTCACATTGATCAAAGCGTTTGGGTTTATATAGACTTACGGAGAAGCCTGTATTTATAAGAAAGTGAGTGGGAGCTCTGTAGCATTTCTCATATTATATGTGGATGACATACTGTTGATGGGGAATGGTATATAACTTTTGGAAAGCATAAAGGCCTACTTGAATAAGTGTTTTTCAATGAAGGACCTTGGAGAAGCTGCTTACATATTAGTCATCAAGATCTATAGAGATAGATCGAGACGCCCCATTGGTCTTTCACAAAGCACATACCTTGACAAGATGTTGAAGAAGTTCAATGTGGATCAATCCAAGAAGGGGTTCTTGCCTGTATTGAAGGTGTGAGATTGAGCGCAGCTCAAACGCCCGACCTCGGCAGAAGAAAGAGAAAAGATGAGTGTCATCCCCTATGCATCGTCCATAGGCTCTATTATGTATGCCATGTTGTGTACCAGACCTGATGTGAACCTTGCCATAAGTTTGGTTGGGAGGTACCAAAGTGATCCCGGTATGGAACAGTAGACAATGGTCAAGAATATCCTGAAGTACCTGAAAAGGAGTAAGGATATGTTTCTCGTTTATGGAGGAGGTGAAGAGCTCGTCGTAAAGGGTTATGTCGATGCTAGCTTCGATGACTCCAAGTCACAAACCGGATACGTGTATATTTTGAACGATGGGACAGTCAGCTGGTGCAGTTGCAAGCAAAGCGTCATGGCGGCATATACATGTGATATTTTTAAAGTACATACGGATCTGAATGTCGCAGATCCGTTGACTAAACCTCTTCCACGAGCAAAACATGATCAGCACCAGAACTCTATGGGTGTTCGATTCATCACAATGTAACTAGATTATTGACTCTAGTGCAAGTGGGAGACTGTTGGAAATATGCCCTGTCGGATCACGGGTTCCGGCAGACCCTTAAGGTTCGAACTCTGGGGTGCGCGCGGAGATCGTACCCTCTACCTCTCCGTCTCGAAAGGATCTAACTAATGCAAGAACAACACAAGAGACACAGGGTTTATACTGGTTCGGGCCACCATTGTGGTGTAATACCCTACTCCAGTGTGGTGGGTGGATTGCCTCTTGGGCTGATGAGGAAGAACAGTACAAGGAAGAACAGCCTCGTGAGGGTCTGTTCTTGGCTAGGGGATGAACTGCTAGGGGGAGTTCGGTCGCCCTTCTCTCTCTCTCTATGTATGCCTCTAGATACTGAATCAGATGCCTCTACCCTGGGGGTGGCTAGTCCTATTTATAGGCAAAGGCCCTGGGCCTCTTCCAAAATATTGAGCGGGAAGGGCGCCAACAATTGGCCAATTTGAAGGGGAACATCTGGTACACTTATCCTGACTAAAGTTGGTCTTCGCCTGCCAAAGGCCCTGTGGTGACGTCGTCCTGGGCTCCATGGTGACCTCCTTCCCACCGTTGGACTGGTCTTGGTCTCGTTGCACCGAAATGGGTGCCTTTGCTTGATCCTCTCGCCTGCGCTTGCCCCTTTGCACCAAAGAGGAAAGGGGGACACTGTGTGGGCTGGCGCCCGCCTGGCACCCTTGGTCGTCATGGCTTGCGTCATGGGAACCTCGTGAGGTACCCGCCTTGATCTCTCCGCCTCCTCGCGAGCCAGCCTAAGGAGGCCGTGCTTGAGGAAGTGTCGTGTCGTCCGCCTCGTGAGGCTTGGCCCCTCGCGAGGGTCTTGAGCCTTGTGTTGATGAAGATGGGCCACGCTGGGCCCCCATTTGAGCCACGCCGCAGGCCGCAGGCAGGCAAGTCTGGGGACCCCCGTTCCCAGAACGCCGACAGTAGCCCCCGGGCCCAAGGCGCGCATGGACTTGGCCGTGCCGAGAGGTGAAAGGGCAAGTGCGAAGCGCCGCGGGCCCTAACAGCCTGCGGCCTCGGGCGCCGCGTGGTGGTTGATTGGACGTGGGCGGCACTGTTTACCCACGCTCCCTTATTCTGCGCCGCGCTAGGTTGCCCCTCAGTTGTACACAGCCGCCCCCTTTTCCTGTTGCTTGACCGTCTCCTGCTCTTCCTCCCGCCGCCATGGCTCCAAAGAAAGAGAAGGGAAAGAAGCCTGTTGCTCCATCTCGCCCGCCGCCGCCGGTGGCGCCTGCTGTCGGCCGCTCAATCATACTCAACCTGGAATGCCTGGGCAAGCTCAGTCCGGCTCGGGCCACCGCCTTCAACGCGTGTGGGAGGACGACGGCTTGGCCTACGTATCACTTCCCCACCGATAGGATAATCACTGAGGTCCATTACTTCGCCGACGCCTTGTGGGCGGGTTTGGTGCCTCCCTTCTCCGATTTCTTCAACGCCATCCTCAATCATTATCAGATCCACATGATGCATCTGGGTCCTGAGTCCATTGCCCTCCTTTCAGTCTTCGCTTTTGTTTGTGAGGCGATGGTAGGCATCCCTCCTTCTGTTGCCTTGCTGCGCCACTTCTTCTCCCTGCATCTTACTGATCCCACGCAATGCTCGGCATGCGTGAGCTTTGTAGCTTCGCCCGAGACCGCAGCCTCTGGTATCGACTTCAACCTCCCTCTACCTTCAGCCGGGTTCCGCGAGCGGTGGTTGTACGTTGATGTCGGGGTGCCCAGCCCCCGGCTCGCGAAGCCGACATTGCCTGCTGTGCCCAACTCGGGCTGGGGTCAGGAGACGCTCGCGAGTCCCCGGCTCGCCTTCGTCTGGCACTGCTTTATGTCCTTGAAAAAGCTTGGCGTAACGGCGCCCAAGGTGGTGAAGGAGTTCCTATTGCGCCGCATTGCCCCTCTCCAGCGCCATTCTTGTCGGATGTGGGCCTTCAGCGGCTGTGGCGACCGCATGAGGCTTCAGGAAGAAGACTTGACGCCCGAGGCGCTGAGGAAGGTGCTCTTGGTCCTGACAGGCGATCCCAACCCTGGCGGCATCCGGCAGGGTGGGGCTCTGTTGTACCTCTACCAGAATAGGGATGACTTTGTGAGGCAGATGCCCCCCTTCGATGAGTGGGGGTTGCGCCCTGCTGGCTTCTGAGGGCCTCGCGAGAACCCTGTGGCGGTGATTACCCCTCTGGTCGGCCCAGGCGAATCCTCCTCGAGTGATGGTGCAGGGAGGCGGGAGACAGCGGGAGCCGAGAGGGCCGCTGATGATGTGACCGCATCTGGCGATGCTCTTGATGGGGCAGCTCATGAGGCCCGTGCTGCCGAGGCTGCGGGTGAGGCACTACTGCTTCCGACGCTTGAGGCCGAGGCTCCTAAGCCCCCGGCCATGATCTCTGGCGGGGCAACTGCCCGTGCGCATCAGGCATGTGTCCTCGACGCAAGTGGCCCTGGTACTCCGTCCTCTTCGCAGGCTGATTCCTGTGCATCCCTCCTGGGCCGTTTCCGTGTGGACTTTGAGGCCCTCCGGAGAAAAAGGGAGGCCCTGGGCGACGACTTCCCTTGCCGCTTGCTGAAGCGCCGGAAGTACTTTGCTGTCGATGAGTAAGTCTTCTCCTTTTCTGTTCCCTATCCTGCTTGCCGCATCCGCTGATCCTTGCTCTGCAGGCCTCTCCCTGGTGAGCTCAATGAAGCCGCCGAGTCAACGCCTTCCTTGACTTCGTCTCCTCCGCCACCCCTTGGTGCCTCGAGCTGCACTGCCCTTGTGGTTTGGGCGAGCGACGGCGCGGACTGTCACACAGCGCGTGGTGACTCTTCTGTTCCCGCGATCTCCTTCTGCGGGCCTTCCCTCGACATAGGCGGCCTGCCGTGGGCTCCCCATTTGGTCGCGGGCTGCGACTGGCAGAGGCTCCCTTCGGGCCCTCCTCCTGAGGGCAGGCCAGACTCAGGCCAGGCTTCTGATGCGGCGCCGCCAGCCGTCGTGCGGGCGCCAGCCCCCAGCCCCCTGCCCGGGGCTGGAGCGATGGTCCAAGGTCCTCGACGCCTGCTTGGGGCGGATGACGGCGTGGCAGATGTGCTTGAGCGTGCTCGGGGGCGTCGTGCCCATCGCCATGAGTTCCTCCGTAGGGCGAGTGGCGCCGTAGACCTTCTTGGGCAGGAGCTCGCTGAGGAAGACGCGCGCCTGGAAGCCGAGGGCCTGCGCCTGGCCGCAGAACGGCGCGAGCTGGAGGCCGCCGCTGCTCTCGCGCGTCGTCAGCGCGACCTTGATGACGAAGGAGCGAAGGCATCGCTGGAGGCTTCCTTGGCGGCTCGGTCTCAGGCCGTTGAGGAGGCCCGAGGAGCAGACCGACGGCGAAAAGCAGCAGAAGAACAGGCTCGTGAGCTCTTGGCCCGGTGTCGCTCATTGGAGGAGCAAGCGGAGCTGCGCGAGGCAGCCCTTGCATCGATGGAGGTGGCTTCTGGCGACCCGGCTGAGCTTCGGAAGCGCGAGGAAGCGTTGGTGCTGGAGGCCGCCGAACGCGCTCGCGAGCACGAGCAGCTGGAGACGAGGGAGCGCCTAGTGACGCAGGCGGAAGATGATGTCGCCGCGCGGGAAACGCGTGTCCTGGAGGAGGTTTGCCGTCGGGTGGCGACAGCGCGCCAAGGCCTCGAGCGTGAGTTCGAGGGGAAGCTGGGGATGATCCGAGTCAAAGCTGAGGGTAGAACCGCCGCCTTGAGGGCCCAACAGGATGAGGCGACGCGGCGAGCGGACACCTCCCGGGTCGCCCTTGAGGCAGTGCAGAAGGAGCTGGCCACCTCCCAGGCCGAGGTGCTCCGCCTTCGCCAACGTGTGGAAGAGGTTGTGGCCGTCGAGCGTCAGAATACCGACGAGATACGCCAGCGGCAAGTCCTGGAGCACGAGCACGGCCCCATGCTCACCAAGCTCAGGGAGAGGGTTAACATTGCCCTGGGCAACATCTGTGAGGCTGCCGTGGGCGAGCCGCACACGATTAACTACGCCGGCAACCTGCAGTTCTTCACCATCGTGGTGACACAGCTGGAGGCACGGTCGGTCAAAGCCGATAGGTTGGTGGAGGAGAGGAGCCGCGCCCTGCCCGGACGCGCCTTTTCCCGCATCTTCAGCCATCTTCGAAACATGGATCCCCACTTCGACTTCGACGCCGCCATCGCCCCAGTTCCCCAAGCCGTTCGAGGTGACCTGGCTGAATGGGTGGAGAGCAACGTAGATGCTCTCGTCCGGGCCTTCACTTCGGATGATGACGACGTGATCGTGGGCGCCGACGAAGGTGGCGTGGTGGATGACCCCAACGCCGTTGATGGTGGCGCAGACGACGAAGGCGAGTCCTGCGACGCCAGCGATAGCTCGGGAGGCGCCCCCGAGGATGCATTAGGGGATTTGTCAGATTGACCATGTACTATCCTCGTCTTTTTACCCTGCATAGATAGAACTCAGGCGTTTGGCCCGACGGTTGTGGGAGCATTTTGGGAGGGGAAGCCCCTCATGTATGAACTCGTATCTAATGTATCTGCAGTGATTAAATCGTGCGCGTGTCCAACGGTAGGCTGGTTCACCCTTGTTCCTTCTTGGCTCCAAAGCCGCCTGCTGGATGGCGCCGCGCCTCGGGTGCTTTCCAGTTGAAACCTCGGGAGGCGGGGTCGTTGCTGATAGGAAACCCCACAGGCATGGGCCGTCTTCGCAGGCTCAGGGCCTTTTCTCGAGCGAGACATCTTCACAGGTGTTCGCCCTCTTCACAGGCTGCGGACCTTTTCTCGAGCGAGACGTCTTCACAGTCGTTCGCCTTCTTCACAGGCTCCGGGCCTTTTCCCGAGCTGGATGGCTTCACAGGCGTTCGCCTTCTTCACATGCTCCGGGCCTTTTCTCGAGCAAGACGTCTTCACAGGCGTTCGCCTTCTTCACAGGCTCCGGGCCTTTTCCCGAGCGGGATGGCTTCACAGGCGTTCGCCTTCTTCACAGGCTCAGGGCCTTCTCCCGAGCGGGATGGCTTCACAGGCGTTCGCCTTCTTCACAGGCTCAGGGCCTTTCATGAGAAAACGATCTCTGCAAGCACCAAAGGTCACCTCGCGAGGGAGCGACAGCGGCAGTCTAGGCCGTGCTCAAGCTAGGCCTGGCCCGGCTCGCGAGGGGCTCGCGAGGGGAGGCAGTTGTGGTGAGATGGTGACCAGAACGCGGGAAACGATTCAAACAAGACCAAGCACCCCTTCCCCGAAAGCACGCAAAGCTCCAATTCGAATTCAACTTAAATCCAGCGGGGGGAAAGGTTACAACCAAAGGAAGAAGGCAATGAAAGCAAACAAAAAGGCCGCGTCCGGCACCTAATCTAGTCTGCGACGTCTTCTCACCAGCGCGGAGCTAAGTGCTGTCCACTGGGCGTGGGAGGGAGCCCCAGGGCCTGAGGCCGGCACCCCTGAGACTCCGGGGCGTGTACAGCCCCACTCATTATTACGTGAGAGTGTCACGGGGCGGCGAGCTTCACAGGCACTCGGCCTTCTTCACAGGAACCGGCCTTGCTTCATATCACCAGACGAGGGCCCCGCCTTGCGCCATACTCTAGTGCCACCAACGACGACCGGAAACCAGGACGCCGTCGGTGGGGTAGAGCGGCCGCCAGCGGTTCCCCCGACGACCACGGGTCCTCCGCCAGGGGCAGGCCCTCAGACGCCTCCCCAGCGGAGGGCCTACCTTCTAAGAACGCCTTGCTCCGAACGCCGCGGAGGTGATGTAGGATCCCTACCCCTTTCCTGCAGCCCCCTGCGTCCTCCTCCCGAGGGGTAGGAGGCCGCGGGAGCGGGGCAGCTGCTCGCTGCGGCGACCTGCACCTCCTGTGACCCATGATTAGCGTATGCCTGCTCTTGAGGAATTAACGGTACCTGATAGTCGTTGCCTCCAGTGTGACCGACGGAGCCGCCCTGGGGTTCCTGGAAGGGCTCGGCCTCTGGCGTCTCGTCTCCCCAGCCGGGGCTGAAGAGTGAGCCCTGTTCGCCCTCGTGAGCGTGCCCTTGGTCCATCATGTGGGGCACGTATTCCTCTGGCGCCGCCACCCCGAATGTTGTGCTGTAGTGCTCCATGCGCCACGCGGCATTGCTCGCTGTGCCCACCGTGGGGTGGTAGCGCGGTCGCCCGCACGCGCCGTGGGCTGCGCCGAGCCCTTCTCCTTCTCGCGCCGGGGGCGGGGGTAGAGCCACCGCCAGTCCAGCGCCGACGGATTCGCTGGTGCCGGGGTAGTCCTGAGGCCCGCGGGGGCGCGCGGGACCTCCTCATGCGTCGCCCTGAGCTGGAGGCGGAAGCCGAGTGCAGAAGGGGTGAGCCCCCGAAGCGGCGAAGCCCAGGAGCTCGACCACCCGCTCCAGCAGCACGTCGCGGCCGCCCTCCAGTAGCCTGCACTGCAGCAGCTCCCGTGCTACCGTGAGCGCGACCCTCGAGTTCGCCTGTTCCCGGCGGGTGTACGGTGTCGTAGTTGCGGCGTGATTGGAGGCCCTCGCTGCCGACCGCGCTTGTCGCGGTGTGAGGGTCGCAGAAGCTTGCCCGCGTCGCCCGCGGCCCGCAGCGCCCTGCGGACCGCGAGCTGCCTGTGGCGCGGGGTCACCCGAAGCAGGAGGCTCCGCGCAAATGGGCCACGCCGCCCATGGGCCTTGGTTGCCCGCCTGGTCGCCGGACATGATGAGATGATGCAACGGGACACGGAGCGATGGGAAGGCAGATTCCGGCGCACCCCTACCTGGCGCGCCAAATGTCGGATCACGGGTTCCAGCAGACCCTTAAGGTTCGAACTCTGGGGTGCGCGCGGAGATCGTACCCTCTACCTCTCCGTCTCGAAAGGATCTAACTACTGCAAGAACAACACAAGAGACACAGGGTTTATACTGGTTCGGGCCACCATTGTGGTGTAATACCCTACTCCAGTGTGGTGGGTGGATTGCCTCTTGGGCTGATGAGGAAAAACAGTACAAGGAAGAACAGCCTCGTGAGGGTCTGTTCTTGGCTAGGGGATGAACTGCTAGGGGGAGTTCGGTCGCCCTTCTCTCTCTCTCTATGTATGCCTCTAGATACTGAATCAGATGCCTCTACCCTGGGGGTGTCTAGTCCTATTTATAGGCAAAGGCCCTGGGCCTCTTCCCAAATATTGAGCGGGAAGGGCGCCAACAATTGGCCAATTTGAAGGGGAACATCTGGTACACTTATCCTGAATAAAGTTGGTCTTCGCCTGCCAAAGGCCCTGTGGTGACGCCGTCCTGGGCTTCATCATGACCTCCTTCCCACCGTTGGACTGGTCTTGGTCTCGTTGCACCGAAATGGGTGCCTTTGCTTGAGCCTCTCGCCTGCGCTTGCCCCCTTTGCACCAAAGAGGAAAGGGAGACACTGCGCGGGCTGGCGCCCACCTGGCACCCTTGGTCGTCATGGCTTGCGTCATGGGCACCTCGTGAGGTACCCGCCTTGATCTCTCCGCCTCCTCGCGAGCCAGCCTAAGGAGGCCGTGCTTGAGGAAGTGCCGTGTCGTCCGCCTCGTGAGGCTTGGCCCCTCGCGAGGGTCTTGAGCCTTGTGTTGATGAAGATGGGCCACGCTGGGCCCCCATTTGAGCCACGCCGCAGGCCGCAGGCAGGCAAGTCTAGGGACCCCCGTTCCCAGAACGCCGACATGCCCTAGAGGCAATAATAAAATGGTTATTATTATATTTCCTTGTTCATGATAATTGTCTATTGTTCATGCTATAATCGTATTAACCAGAAACTGTAATACATGTGTGAATACATAGACCACAACATGTCCCTAGTGAGCCTCTAGTTGACTAGCTCGTTGATCAATAGATGGTTATGGTTTCCGGACCATGGACATTGAATGTCATTTATAACGGGATCACATCATTAGGAGAATGATGTGATGGACAACACCCAATCCTAAGCATAGCACAAGATC
Organism: Aegilops umbellulata; assembly: GCA_032464435.1. NCBI lineage: Eukaryota > Viridiplantae > Streptophyta > Magnoliopsida > Poales > Poaceae > Aegilops > Aegilops umbellulata. The sequence goes on along the minus strand of CP136059.1, from coordinate 223,223,779 downwards.
GTGTAGTTCGTTTGCTAGAGCTTTTCTAATGTCAAGTATCATTTTCCTTAGACCATGAGAGTGTGCAACTCCCGGATACCGTAGGAATGCTTTGTGTGTATCAAACGTCACAACGTAACTGGGTGGCTGTAAAGGTGAACTACAGGTATCTTCGAAAGTGTCCGTTGGGTTGGCACGAATCGAGACTAGGATTTGTCACTCCGTATGACGGATAGGTATCTCTAGGCCCACTCGGTAACGCATCATATTAATGATCTCAATGTGACTAAGGAATTAGCCACGAGATCATGCGTTACGGAACGAGTAAAGAGACTTGCCAGTAACGAGATTGAAGAAGATATAGGGATACCGACGATCGAATCTCGGGCAAGTAACATACCGATGGACAAAGGGAATTGTATACGGGATTGATTGAATCCCCGACATCGTGGTTCATCCGATGAGATCATCGTGGAACATATGGGAGCCTGATACGTGTCCAGTGTATCTATAATTTTTGATTGTTCCATGTTGTTATATTATCAATCTTGGATGTTTTAGAATCATTTTATAGTCATTTTATATCATTTTTTGGTACTAACGTATAGTGCCAAGGGCCAGTTACTGTTTTCTGCATGTTTTTTACACCGCGGGAAATAAATACCAAATGGAGTCCAAATGCAACGAAACTTTAGGGAGAATTTTTTTGGACCAGAAGACACCTAATAGGCCCTGGCTGCGCCTGGGGGTGCTCCAGGAGAGCACAACCCACCAAGGCGCGCCAGGAGGCCCAGGCGCACCTTGGTGGGTTGTGCCCACCTTGGGTGCCCCCGGACCGCCTCTTTGGTCTATAAATACCCCAAGATTCCAGAAAACCTAAGGGAGTCGACAAAATATTGATCCAGCCATCGGAGACACCAGAACCACCAGATCCAATCTAGACACCATCTTGGATGGGGTTCACCATCTCCATTGGTGCCTCTCCGATGATGCGTGAGTAGTTCTTTGTAGACCTTCGGGTCCGTAGTTAGTAGCTAGATGGCTTCCTCTCTCTCTCCCTGAATTCTCAACACAATGGTCTCTTGGAGATCCATATGATGTAACTCCTTTTGCGGTGTGTTTGTTGGGATCGATGAACTTTGAGTTTATGATCAAACCTATCTATTTATGTCCATGAAATTATTTGAGTTTCTTTGATCTCTTTTATGCATGATTACTTATAGCCTCATATTTATTCTCTGATATTTGGGTTTTGTTTGGCCAACTTGATCTATTTATCTCGCAATGGGAAGACGTGCTTTGTAGTGGGTTCGATCTTACGGTGCTTGATCCCAGTGACAGAATGGGAACCGACACGTATGTATCATTGCTACTAAGGATAAAACGATGGGGTCTATCTCTACATAGATAGATCTTGTCTACATCATGTCATCGTTCTTATTGCATTACTCCGTTTCTCCATGAACTTAATACACTAGATGCATGCTAGATAGCGGTCGATGTGTGGAGTAATTATAGTAGATGCAGGCAGGGGTCGGTCTACTAATCTTGGACGTGATGCCTATATAATTATCATTGCCTGGACATCATCATGATTATTTGAAGTTCTTTCAATCGCCCAACAGTAATTTGTTCACCCACTGTGTGTTATTTTTCTTGAGAGAAGCCACTAGTGAAACCTACGGCCCCCGGGTCTCTTTCTCATATTATTTGCCTTTGCGATCTATTTTCCTTTGCTTTTATTTTCAGATCAATTAATCCAAAAATATACAAAATACCTTGCTGCAATTTATTCTTATTTATTTTATTTGGCGTTCGATCTATCAATCTACTACAATTTTATTCACGTCCGTTTGCCCATCTTGGGGCGCCGCTACCCGAAAGGGATTGACAACCCCTTTTACACGCCGGGTTACGAGAAGTTGTTATTCGTGTGCAGGTGCTGTTTACGTTGTGTTGCTTGGTTCTCCTACTGGTTCGATAACCTTGGTTTCACATCTAAGGAAATACCTAACGCTGTTGTGCTGCATCATCCCTTCCTCTTTGCGGAAATACCGACGTAGCTTCAAGCCGCATCAGAGCCAATATGGGTATCCAGATCCCGCTATTGGTTATTGGCCGGAGAGGCATCTCGGTCATGTCTGCATGGTTCCCGAACTCGTAGGGTCTACAAACTTAAGGTTCGGTGACACTAGAGTTGTAATGAGAATTGTATGTGGTTACCGAAAGTTGTTCACAACAGTACCACATTCTTGTAACGCTTCCGCTTAGCGATCTTCAAGGGTATGAAGATGCACTCCCTCTCTCTCGTTGCTAGCTTCTCCTAGATTGATATTGGTGGCACGTAGGAAAATTTCGAATTATTACTACGTTCCCCAACAGTATGGGGGGTATGAACCATGGAAAAGTTGGGATATAGTAGATATTACACCAATATAAATAATGAACGAGTTCACAATAGTACCAAAAGTGGTGATTTATTTTCTTATACTAACGGAGCTTGTGAGATTTTCTGTTGAGTTTTGTGTTGTGAACTTTTCAAGTTTTGGGTAAGGATTTGATGGACTATGGAATAAGGAGTGGCAAGAGCCTAAGCTTGGAGATGCCCAAGGCACCCTAAGGTAATATTCAAGGACAACCAAGAGCCTAAGCTTGGGCATGCCCTGGAAGGCATCCCCTCTTTCGTCTTCGTCTATCGGTAACTTTACTTGTATTTTTATTCACCACATGATATGTGTTTTGCTTGGAGCGTCTTGTATGATTTGAGTCTTTGCTTTTTAGTTTTCCATAATCATCCTTGCTGTACACACCTTTTGGGACACACATGAAACGTGATTTATTAGAATACTCTATGTGCTTCTCTTATATCTTTTGATCTAGGCAATTTTGCTCTAGTGCTTCACTTATATCTTTTAGAGCACGACAGTGGTTTTATTTTATATAAATTAATGAACTCTCATGCATCACTTATATTATTTCCGGAGTCTCTCTAAACATCATGGTAATTTTCTTTGGTTATGAATTTAGTACTAATATGATGGGCATCCAAGAGGGATATAATAAAAACTTTCATATAAAGTGCATTGAATACTATGTGAAGTTTGATTCCTTATGATTGTTTTGAGATATAAAGATGGTGATATTAGAGTCATGCTAGTGAGTAATTGTGGATTGTAGAAATACTTGTGTTAAAGTTTGTGATTCCCGTAGCATGCACGTATGGTGAACCGTTATGTGATGAAGTCGGAGTATGATTTATTAATTGATTGTCTTCCTTATGAGTGGCGATCGGGGACGAGCGATGTATTTTCCTACCAATCTATCCCCTAGGAGCGTGCGTGTAGTACTTTGTTTCGATGACTAATAGATTTTGTATGTGAGTTCTTTATGACTAATGTTGAGTCCATGGATTATACGCACTCTCACCCTTCCACCATTGCTAGCCTCTCTAGTACCGCGTAACTTTCGCCGTACCATACACCCACCATATACCTTCCACAAAACAGCCACCATACCTACCTATTATGGCATTTCCATAGCCATTTCGATATATATTGCCATGCAACTTTCCACTGTTCCGTTTATTATGACGCTCTTCATCATTGTCATATTGCTTTGCATGATCATGTAGTTGTCATCGTATTTGTGGCAAAGTCACTGTCCATAATTATTTCATACATGTAACTCTTGATTTATCGCACATCCTGGTACACCACCATAGGCATTCATATAGAGTCATGTTTTGTTCTAAGTATCGAGTTGTAATTCTTGAGTTGTAAGTAAATAAAAGTGTGATGATCTTCATTATTAGAGCATTGTTCCATGTGAGGAAAGGATGATGGAGACTATGATTCCCCCACAAGTCGGGATGAGACTCCGGACGAAAAAAAAGAGACCAAAAAAATGAGAGAAGGCCCAAAATAAAAAAAATGAGAGAAAAGAGAGTAGGGACAATGGTACTATCCTTTTACCACACTTGTGCTTCAAAGTAGCACCATGATTTCCATGATACAGAGTCTCATATGTTGTCACTTTCATATACTAGTGGGAATTTTTCATTATAGAACTTGGCTTGTATATTCCAACGATGGGCTTCCTCAAATTTCCCTAGGTCTTCGTGAGCAAGCGAGTTGGATGCACACCCACTTAGTTTCTTTTTGAGCTTTCATAAACTTATAGCTCTAGTGCATCCGTTGCATGGCAATCCCTACTCACTCACATTGATATCTATTGATGGGCATCTCCATAGCCCGTTGATACGCCTAGTTGGTGTGAGACTATCTCCTTGTTTTTGTCTTCTCCACAACCACCTTCTATTCCACCTATAGTGCTATGTCCATGGCTCACGCTCATGTATTGCGTGAAAGTTGAAAAAGTTTGAGAACATCAAAAGTATGAAACAATTGCTTGGCTTGTCATCGGGGTTGTGCATGATTTGAATATTTTGTGTGATGAATATGGAGCATAGCCAGACTATATGATTTTGTAGGGATACGCTTTCTCTGGCCATGTTATTTTGAGAAGACATAATTGCCTTGTTAGTATGCTTGAAGTGTTATTGTTTTTATGTCAATATTAAACTTTTGTTTTGAATCTTATGGATCTGAACATTCATGCCACAATAAATAGAATTACATGGATAAATATGTTAGGTAGCATTCCAAATAAAAAATTTTGTTTTTATCATTTACCTACTCGAGGACGAGCAGGAATTAACTTGGGGATGCTTGATACGTCTCCAACGTATCTATGATTTTTGATTGTCCCATGCTATTATAGTATCTATTTTTGGATGTTTTATATGCTATTTTATATTATTTTTGGGACTAACCTATTAACCTAGAGCCCAGTGCCAGTTCCTGATTTTTCCTTGTTTTTGAGTTTCGCAGAAATGGAATACCAAACAGAGTCCAAACTGAATTAAACCTTCGCGATGATTTTTCTTGGACCAGAAGATAATTAGGAGACTTGGAGATGAAGTCAGAGGAGCGACGAGGCGGCCACAAGGATGGAGGGCGCGCCCAGGGGGGCAGGGCACGCCCCCTACCCTTGTGCCCCCCTCCCCCCCCTCCCCCGCGCGACTCTCCTGACCTAATTCTTTTGCCTATATATTCCCAAATATCCCCAAACCACCAGGGGAGTCCACGAAAATACTTTTCCACCGCCGCAACCTTCTGTACCCATGAGATCCCATCTAGGGACCTTTTCCGGCATCCTGCCGGAGGGGAGTCGATCACAGAGGGCTTCTATATCAACCCTATTGCCTTTTCGATGAAGCGTGAGTAGTTTACCACAGACCTACGGGTCCATAGCTAGTAGCTAGATGGCTTCTTCTCTCTCTTTGATTCTCAATACCATGTTTTCCTCGATGTTCTTGGAGATCTATTCGATGTAATACCTTTTGTGGTGAGTTTGCTGAGATCCGATGAATTGTGGATTTATGATCAGCTTATCTATGAATATTATTTGAATCTTCTCTGAATTCTTTTATGCATGATTTTATATCTTTGTAATTCTCTTCGAACTATTGATTTGGTTTGGCCAACTAGATTGGTTTTTCTTGCAATGGAAGAAGTGCCTAGCTTTGGGTTCAATCTTGCGGTGTCCTTTCCCAGTGATAGTAGGGGTAGCAAGGCATGTATTGTATTGTTTCCATCGAGGATAAAAAGATGGGGTTTTCAACATATTGCTTGAGTTAATTCCTCTACATCATGGCATCTTACTTAATGCGTTACTCCGTTCTTTATGAACTTAATACTCTAGATGCATGCTGGATAGTGGTCGATGTGTGGAGTAATAGTAGTAGATGCAGAATCGTTTCGGACTACTTGACACGGACGTGATGCCTATATTCATGATCATTGCCTTAAATATCGTCATAACTTTGCACTTTTCCATCAATTGCTCGACAGTAATTTGTTCACCCACCATATTATTTGCTATCTTGAGAGAAGCCTCTAGTGAAACATATGCCTCCGGGTCTATTTTCCATCATATAAATTTTCGATCTACTATTTTGCAATCTTTTACTTTCTGTTCTATAAACAAAAAATACCAAAAATATTTACTTTATCGTTTGTTATTTTCATCTATCTCTATCAGATCTCATTTTTGCAAGTAACCGTGAAGGGATTGACAACCCCTTTATCGCGTTGGGTGCAAGTTGTTTGATTGTTTGTGCAGGTATTCGGTGATTTGTGCGTTGTCTCCTACTGGATTGATACCTTGGTTCTCAAACTGAGGGAAATACTTATCTCTACTTTGCTGCATCACCTTTTCCTCTTCAAGTGAAAAACCAACGCAAGCTCAAGAAGTAGCAGGCCTCCTCAAGGAACACCGCATGGGCGTCGGCTCTGACAACGTCCCTCCTCCTCCGCGCCCCGCCTCCTCGTGCAGCGCCTCATCAGCGTAGGAATCCGCCACTGCTTCTCTCTCTTCACGCTCCACCTTCGCGCCTTGACCATGCTATGCCCGCCCCTAGCGACAAGGAGCACCGGACATCCCCTCTCCATCAACTACCGCACCTCCGCCCGTGCCTCATTGGTGGCGCAACTGATGCAGCCCGTTTTGACCACGTCGTCGCTACCGCAATCCATGCCTCCGGGGACAACCCATCTCAAGGACGTCAGGGATCACTTATGAGCTTCTCACTACTATCTATTTGGATCTGGAGATAGTTGATTTCGAGTGAGGAAAGGGGATATAAAGCCGTTCGCTCGGCTACCCTCGCAGCGCAAACCTAGAGTACTACTGATGGGTAGGTCACCCCTGCGTCAAGATTCACGTCACAGGTCCAACGGCTCGCACCTTGTTCGTTCCCATTGGTCTAGTATATCTCAGCAAATACAAGAGCATCTTGCGTCATGACTTGTAAGGAGATAAAAAGGCTGACCCATTTGACCCCACCTAGGTATTTTATGAGAGCAACTAACTATATGAATTTCGATTTTGCTAACCACATGTCCCATGCTCTTGCGCGGGACTTTCAGGGGACATCTTTGGTACCCTACGAGCACGCTAAGTGGTGTGTCTAGCCGCTGCCACATGTCGCATGTTGGGCGCTCCATCTGGATTTCGGTTTTTCATTTTTTTACATGTTTTTGGATTTTAGATGTTTTTTTTCTTTTGGGGGGTTTTCAATTTTCATTGGGGTTTCCCTCGGTTTTGGAGGAGAGGATTGTGAACTTCTTTTGCACGGAAAAAATGTGCTTTCACGAGAAGCACTGATTTATTTCTCCTGTCGACACAGATTTATATTGGACAACGCTAACGCTCACACGTGTGGTGGGAGCCAAACCCGCCCACACGCCCTATAGCATACAGACTACGCCATGTCACCGCATGCATGCATGTAGAAATCTTTTTGGATTTTCAGTTTTTAAAATGTATTATCTCTTAAATGAAAAATCCGATTGAAGATCCGTTTTTATCATTAAATCCCTCACGACGAGACCTTCGAAACTAGATCGCATATCAATATATTTCGGCAAATTCTTTTTGGTTAAAAGTTGCCATGTCTATTGCACATGAATTGCCATGATGTGTACACTAAAATTGCCACGTTATGTTTCAACTATTTTCTTCTATATTAAAGTAGTTTTTGACATATTATAAAACGAGGAATTAAGAAACTAGACTTGTCATGCACCATAAACTAAAATTGTCATGATACACATACTTAAAATTGCCATGGCTCATACAAAAATATATTTTCATGGTCAAAGTACTGGAATTGCCATCATAAAAAACTAAAATTACCATGATCTACAAACTAAAATTGTCACATGGCAACTTTAGTTTAAGCACCATGGCAACTACAGTGTAAACATCATGGCAACTTTTGGGCAAAAAAAATTTTTGTCGAAATATATCAACATGGGGTCTAGTTTGAAGATCTCGTCAAGACGAATTTAATGGTGAAAATAGATTTTAATTCACTTTTCTAATTAGGAGATAAAACATTTTTAAGCCGAAAATCAAAAAGATTTCTGCTGATGTCATCTGTTCATACGTGGCAAAATGAATGATGACGGGGGCGTGTGGGCGATATGCAAACGCCCACACGTGTGGGCATTAGTTTTTTTGTTTATATTTGCTTTCTCGTGGGCAAGGAAAAAAATCGTTCATGCACGGGAAGCACGAATTTGCGGTATTTTACGCCTGAGCGCAGTCAGTCTCACTTCCCGCAAAAAAAAGAAAAAAAAAGGTTGGGCAAGTCAGTCCAGTCCCACACTCAGCAAACACTACCAAACCTTGGACCCACTCCTCTGGCACCTCGCCCACGCCAGTGCACGGCACGTGCGATGCGAATCTCGCGGCGGAGGCGACGCCCACATGGGCAACCGCTGCCCAGCCGACCTGCCGGACGAGAAGCAGGCCCGATCACACTCACGGAGCGCCACCACTGGTCCAGCAGCCGGACCCACGCATCTGAGTCGGCCCAAGAAAGAGAGAGAGCGCGAGGCGTACGGCACGGGGGCTTCATTTATCACTGCGATGCATCCGCAGCTGGTTTGCTGCCCCGCCGGCCTGGAGAGAACGGGCCAACGGCCGGAGCTTCATTCACCTGGGACTCCACTCACAGGGGCTTCATTTACTCCGTCTGGCTCTGGTTCTAGAAGCCGGCCGACACATGAACGCCGGATGGTGCCATGCAGATGAAACTGGCACGCCAGCTCCAACCAAATTTTAAGTTCCCGTGTACACGTGGCGCGTCCTCATCCTTCCTCTCTCTCTCTCTCTCTCTCTCTCTCTCTCTCTCTCTGATAAATCGCGATCGAGGCAAGAAGGAAATCCAGCTCGGTTTGTTGATTCGGCGGGTGCACGTACTGTTGCGCGCAACAGATGGCAGAAACTCGTTGCTTTCAACGGCACAACGGACATATACTCCGTGATTTCTGTTCGCGTGTACCCGCCGAGGTCGCATGTCTCGTGTATTTTTGGTATTTTCTGTGTACTATACTTGGTCTGCACATCCGTGTTGCCGTGCGAGCGTCGGTCTTTGGCTCAAGAAATTATATAAAAAGGTAGTAAAAACAGCTAAAGCGTCTCACGCGCGGTGGGCCATCCATGACCGATGGAGCGGGGGCCCATGCGCACGGAGCGCGCTGCTGTGCCTGTGCTGACAGATCCATCGGTCGAGAAAGGGGAATCAGACGGATCACCAAACGAAGAAGGAGATCGATCGGTCCATCCCCTGCCGCTCTGGCGATAGGCATGCATACGTAGGCGCACGCCCGCGCGATGCATGTGATGCGCGGCCCTCCGTCACGGGGGCTGCTTCCAGACAATGACCGGCTGGGCGATGCTGCCGCGATAGCTCCATGGATTCTTCTCACCTGACGACGAAACCCCAGTTATCAATATATCTATACAAAAATACTAGTGAATTCTACTAGGCAGTTTGGGGGAGATTTGTTAAAAGAGCACCCTATGTCAGTAAGTTTTCTTAAATGGGTTACGTTACTCACTGTCTGAGCTGTGAACTTTGAGTACCCGTGAAAAAAAACTTTGAGACTATTAAGTGGGATTTATACTCATTAAAATGACGAACAACACAAGGATTGGAAAGAAATGGTTTGAGCCCGAGTCACCTGAAACTGTCAAATAGTAATTTCATAATGCTCCATACATTTGATTGGAAGCAAAGACTAGACTATCCGTTCTGTCATTCATATTTTTTTTATTTTTCTTTCTCTCGAAAAGGAGGTTAAACTCCGGGCTGTGCGTGCATCACAAGCATTCTCATTAAATATTAAGCGAACTATAGAGCAAGGGCTTGATTGGAAGCAAAGACTAGACTATCCGTTCTGTCATTCATATTTTTTCTATTTTTCTTTCTCTCGAAATGGAGGTTAAACTACAGGCCTGTGCGTGCATCACAAGCATTCTTATTAAATATTAAGCTGACTACAGAGCAAGGGCAGCCACGGTTGAACCATTACAAGATATGAAATAAACATCTACGGCTAAGTTGACTTTTTCCACAACAACGCCTTCGAGAAGGAATAGGCGCCCTTGCACCGCCGTCGTCGTGTCCGACCGAGGATGGACAACACAAGGATTTTCATCTTAACTGGCGAAACCAAGCACCGAGGGTTAGTACAACAGTAAAGAGACAACGCCTTCAACAAGGTAATAACGCAAGTTCGTCGATGCTGAGCCCAACCAATCAAGGCCAAAACTAGAGTTTTCACTCCAGACATGAATCGGTGTTCCAATCATCTTCTTGAAAATGGATCTTCCACAAGCACGCTGATGGGTGGGATATCTTCCCACCATTGACCACCATTCTGACTGTCAGGGGGGGAGGGAGGGTGGGGGTGGGGTGGGGGGAGGGTCGTCCGTGACACGGTGCGGAGTTGACCCCAACCACTCCATACCCGCACAAGTCACAACCCGGCTAGTAACATCGCCATGACCCCCGGGCCGCTGCCCCAGCATCCTCCGCGTGAGCCGCCGCCACAGCATCGCGCGCCACCCAACCTACCACTCGCAACCGCCGAAGGTCGTCGCCTCGGCGTCCAGCACACGCAGCTCGCTCAGACCGCCGCGGTGGCCAAGCATGTCGATCCAGTCCTATGAGGCATCCCGTATGCTTATAGTGTCCTAATCATATTCATTTGTATTTTTTAGTTAGACTCAAGTGCATGTAAAATATTGTTACTCGTGCTTCAAAGATTGCTCTCCATGTGCTATCTTTGAATTTGGAAAACGAATACATCTTGTGATCGAGATATCAGATATGCACATCGTGAGAAATTTCAAGCAATGATTAGCATATAGACTTACAAATTTTTGGTGATTGTAGTGAGGGGTGTAGCCAGCCCCAGCCAAAGAGGGTCAATACCCGGCGCGTGGCGACATATACACTGAATGAGGATGGAGAGCGCTCCCGCGACCGCGCGCCCGGGCGACTCGCCCACGCCCTCGCCGGAAGTCGCCCCCGCCGCCGCCGTCTCCTGCCCCGTGCTGGCACCTGCGTTGCCCCCCGTCTCCGTCGCCCCCGCCCCCGGCCAGTCCCCCTGCCGCCCCTCCTAGCGTTGCGCTGGAGCGGTTCCGGTGGGCAGACCTCGCGGACGAGGACGCCGAGCCCGCCGATGCTAGAGCCCCCGTCCCCTCTCCTTCCCCGGTCGCCTGGCTCTCGCCGCCTCTGCCGCGCCGTCCAGCGTGGCCTCCAGTCCAGCTTCCCACGCGCGAGGCTCGGACTCGGGCTCGCGGAGGCTGCCGCCGAGGCGGTCGATGACCGGTGCAAAGGGCGGAACTTTGAAGCGGGATGAGACGCGCCATCGTTGCCGCTGAGGCGGTCGATGACCGGTGCAAAGGGCAGAGCTTTGAAGCGGGATGGGACGCGCCATCGCCGCCGCTGGTCGTGGGGTGTCGCCGGTCGCTCCGAGCTTGGCCCCGTGTGTGCTTCGTGGCGCTCGACCGCGCCGGCTTCATCCTCCCGTCCGGTGAGCCATGGCCCGCATCCTCTGCTCACCGTGCCCACAATCGCTCTCCCCGCCCGTTCCACTCCGTTACGCCCGGTCATTGCACGTTTCGGGACCTCCGCCCTCCAGTTCCAGGCGCCCTTCCCGCTTCGTCGTCTCCGGTTCGATCTGCAGCGAGCCACCTCGGCCAGCTACGACGGCGGCGGCGCCAGCACATCGAGGGGAAACCCTCCGCGCTGGTACCCCCCCCCCCCCCCCCCGCGCGCTCCTTGGGCCTTGGGGTGTTGGGTCGTGGCCCGGTGGGCCGCCAAGTGGAGGCGGCCTGCCCGGTGCGTCGCGCCCTGGATTCGGCTCCTGCGGGGGATGGCCTGCTGGGCCGGTGGCATGCCCTAGGCCCACCACGGCCACGCCATTCATTTGGCTCCCCTACGGGCTCCCCCTTCGCCCATCTCCTTCCTCAGCCGCCACTCAACGCCTTCTTGTCGGTCATCTGCTTCCCTCGGCGACAGCGATCCCCTCCCCTCCCCTCTGCTCCACAGCCACCCTCCCTCGGTCTCATCCCCCGGCCATGACCCGCGACTGTGACGTCGGGAGGCCCGACGCAAGCGTCAATACGAAGAATACCGGGATCCGCCCCGTCCCTTCCCAGACACTCTCCGCCGCGAGGAGGGCCTGCTTCATGAGCTTCGCAGCCGGGGCCGCGACGCCCCCCGCTCCTCTGGCTTGGAGGACCGCCAGGATGTGCGTCGTTCGCCCGATCGCCACGAGTGGCGCAGCCGGGCGCACTCCCCTCCTCCCGCCTCGGGTGTCTCACAGCCTCGCCGTCGTTCCCGCTCTCTGGCGCGTCGGCGTGAGCGCTCCCCCTCCCCTCCCCGGCAGTAGCGGCCCTCTCCCCGCGTCCACCAGCTCCGGTGACCGCCGCCCCTTCCAGGAAATATGTCCCGCCCCATGCTTCCTCCTCGGCCGCGCCCCCTGCATCGGGTGCCGCGGGAGGTGGGCAGCCCCGTGGCCACCAAGGGACTAACAAGAAGAAGAGGCGTGGCCAGGGCCGGGCCGCCCAAAACCTGGCCGGCCGCCAACCTCCCGTCCCGAGCTCCTCGCCGCACCCGGGCCCTGTGTCCGACCTCCCTGGTACTCCTTGCTTCAACTATGGTGTCGAGGGCCACTGTCAAGTCAACTGCGTCAACCCCGCCTCCTGCTACAACAGCAAGGACCCCGGACACCCCGCTCTCCTTTGCCCGGATAGGCCGGTCCCCGACAAGCTGAGGATGTATGGGCATGGGATCGAGGGGTTGGGGTTTTTCCACATTGAGGTCCCCGACATCTCACCCCCACCCCATCCCTCCAGGCGATGGTCACGGTGATTGATGGTGTGGCTTCCCCCGAGATGATCGAGGTGGAGCTCAACCACCTGTACCGTTGCCAGTGGGATTCGACGGTCACCCCCTCTCCAGCATAGAGTTCTCTGTGGTCTTCCCCCACGCCCTCGGCCACGGTTATGCCACCCGCAGCGATCAGATCACCCTCGCCCTCAACAAGCTCGTCGACGACATCTCCGAGCCGATCCACGACCCGAAGGCGGCGGCTGTCCTTGACACGGCTTGGATCCTTATTGCCGGACTCCCAGAAATTGCGAGATCTGAGCGTGTCATTTTTCAGATGTCTCGTATCCTGGGCAAGGTGATCGTCGTCGATGAGCTCTCCCTTCGCAAGGAAGAGGAGGTTCGGGTCAAAGTCAAATGCCTCGACTCCGACAAACTTCGGGCCATCGTCCGGGTCTTCTTCAACGAGCAGGGCTTCGACCTCCGCAGTTGCTCTCTGATACATCTCCAATGTATCTATAATTTTTTATTATTCCCTGCTATTATATTATCTGTTTTGGATGTTTAATGGGCTTTATTATGCACTTTTATATTATTTTTGGGACTAACCTATTAACCGAAGGCCTAGTGCAAATTGCTGTTTTTGCCTATTTCAGTGTTTCGCAGAAAAGGAATATCAAATGGAATCCACATGGAATGAAACCTTCGTGAGGATTTTTTTGGAACAAATGCAATCCAGGAGACTTGGAGTGGACGTCAAGGAAGCAACGAGGCGGCCACGAGGTAGGAGGGCGCGCCCAGGGGGGTAGGCGCGCCCCCACCCTCATGGCCCCCTTGTGGCTCCACCGACCTACTTTTTTCTCCTATATATACTTATATACCCTGAAAACATCCAGGAGCACCACGAAACCCTATTTCCACCGGCGCAACCTTTTGTACCCATGAGATCCCATCTTGGGGCCTTTTCCGGCGCTCCGCCGAAGGGGGAATCGATTACGGAGGGCTTCTACATCAACACCATAGCTCTCCGATGATGTGTGAGTAGTTTACCACAGACCTTCGGGTCCATAGTTATTAGCTAGATGGCTTCTTCTCTCTCTTTGGATCTCAATACAAAGTTCTCCTCGATTGTCTTGGAGATCTATTCAATGTAATTCTTTTTGCGGTGTGTTTGTCGAGATCTGATGAATTGTGGGTTTATGATAAAGATTATCTATGAACAGTATTTGATTCTTCTCTAAATTCTTATATGCATGATTTGATATCTTTGAAAGTCTCTTCGAATTATCAGTTTGGTTTGGCCTACTAGATTGATCTTTCTTGCAATGGGAGAAGTGCTTAGGTTTGGGTTCAATCTTGCGGTGTCCTTTCCCAGTGACAGTAGGGGCAGCAAGGCACGTATTGTATTGTTGCCATCGAGGATAAAATGATGGGGGTTATATAATATTGCTTGAGTTTATCCCTCTACATCACGTCATCTTGCCTGATGCATTACTCTGTTCTTATGAACTTAGTACTCTCGATGCATGCTGGATAGTGGTCGATGTGTGGAGTAATAGTAGTAGATGCAGAATCGTCTCGGTCTACTTGTCACGGACGTGATGCCTATATACATGATCATGCCTAGATATTCTCATAACTATGCGCTTTTCTATCAATTGCTCGATATTAATTTGTTCACCCACCGTAGAATATGCTATCTTGAGAGAAGCCACTAGTGAAACCTATGGCCCCGGGGTCTATCTTCCATCATATTAATCTCCCGCCAACGTGCTATTTTTGTTGCCATTTATTTTGCAATCTTTACTTTCCAATCTATACAACAAAAATACCAAAAATATTTATCTTATTATCTTTATCAGATCTCACATTTGCAAGTGGCCGTGAAGGGATTGACAACCCCTTTATCGCGTTGGTTGCAAGGTTCTTGATTGTTTGTGCAGGTACGAGGGACTTGCGTGTAGTCTCCTACTGGATTGATACCTTGGTTCTCAAAAACGGAGGGAAATACTTACGCTACTTTGCTGCATCACCCTTTCCTCTTCAAGGGAAAACCAACGCATCCTCAAGAGGTAGAACTCTCGAGCTGCCCAACCACGTGGTGTCGGTGTACAAAAAGAGGGGTACACTTTTTGTATCCCTATAAACTGTGCACGGGCAGACAGAGCCACACCCACGGCCACACCAAGCAGGGCAGGGGAGGTAAGCCAAGGTAAGACCGTAGCCCAGGGTAGTTGGAACAACGCCAAGACCAAGACCACAAAGAGCAAAGGGACAAAGCGGGCTCCCCCCGGCAAGATCCTTGTCGGGGGCAGCCTTAGCAGCCCCGACAAGACCCTTGCCGCCGCAGCTCGCCCCACGCCCACGGAGCAAGTCACCCTTGAGTCCACGGCCCCCACCATGGTCCACTATGTTGGGGCAAGGGCTCGGGAGGCGCCTCCGTGGTGGCATGCAGATCTTTCTGAAGAAACATCCAAGATCAGATGAGCACTAGAAGGCGACGACCCTTGGCGAGACCCAGCCAAGGAAAACCACGAGGCCCCCGGCAAGCACCTTGCCGGGGACAACAGCGGGCGCCACGGCAAGGCCCTTGCCGAGGGCATCTACAGGGCCACCGCCAGGCCCACGCCAATCAAGCCTCCACCGCCGTTCGCATGCAGCTGCCGACCCAAGCAACTGGGCAGGCACCTGCATGGCGGCATGCAGATCTTCGTCAAGACTCCGCCACCGCGCCACCTCAGCTGCCTGCTTGCCTACATGGCATCGCACGCACCGCTGGCCAGGGCATGTGTCGACACAAGGAAGAGCGGCGACGGACGGGACGGGCTCCGCCCCCGTCCCCGGTAAAGCGAGAGGACACCTAAGCAGACGCATTAAATGCGCCTTGTCATGTAATGCGAGGGATAAACTCGCAACATTGTGCCCTTTCCACCTCCTGTGTGCCACTGTGGCAACCCCTTTTTCCTATAAAAGGAGGCCCGAGGCAACCAGGAGAGGGATTCGGCTTTTTGGAGCTCCTCACGCCCCATAGCTAGTTCAAGAAGACAAATATACATCCACCAAAGTAGGAGTAGGGTTTTACGCGTCCTCGCGGCCCGAACATGGATAAACGAACCGCGTGCTATCTGTTTGATCCGCTCTTCTCTCAACCCCGCACTCCGCGACCGTAGTAGGGATTCTTGTGATCCCATAGGTGTCGTTTCCATCGACATCTTTGGCGTGCCAGGTAGGGGGCGCGCAGTTGTGATAATCGGCTCTAGCAGTTAGTCCGGTGCTCCTTCATCATAGCGGCTCTTGAAGGAGGAAGAGGGCAAGAAGGCCAACACCGGAGCGACTACAAATAGAAAGCTAAGTCACACCAAACCCTGACCATTTCTATCATTTTTATATGAGGTTAGGTTCTCTGGAGATGTCATGCCTTTGTATGGAAAACCTGCACGCCAGGGGGCTCTCCCGCAATCGGCAACGCCCTTGCCCTGTTTCGAGTCCGCTCAACAGCTCAAGCGGCTGCGTCGAGAGCGGCAAGGTAGCCTTCCGCGATCGACAACGCTCTCGATTCCGACTCGAGTTAACATCGACAGTTCGAGCGGCCGCGTTTGGAATGGTAAGGTGGCTCGCCCGGCAGCACGCATACCCGGCAGGCCAATGGGGATCCGTCCCCAAGACGCCGCCTGGGGCTTCCGTGCCGGTGAACCTGCCCGATCGGCGTAGGGCGCACATACAAAGGGGAATTGAACGGGGGAGTAACACGCGTGAAATTAAGAGTATTGCAGAAGTTATGTTACATCACATCATTGTTGCAGTTCTAACTAAAGATAAAAACTATCTTGGTTGTGGACCTGCAGCGGCGATAAGGAACGAGATGCCTAGTCCCGGCGCTGGCCTTCCACCCTCTTGATTTCGTCGATACCGCTGATGATGGGCTTGATGCGCTCCTTGAGCGCCATGAGGTCAGTGCCATCCGGCAAGCTATCCATCGCTGCGTCAAAGTCGAGGTCGGGATTCCAGTACGCCATCTTGGTGAGGACCTTGGTCATGGCCCCCTGGCAAAGCCGCCGGGCCTCCTCGGCCAACGTGGCTGCCCTGTTGGAGTGCAGATAAGCCAAGGCGCCAAGGACGCCCTCGAAGAACTGGGTCAGCTTGGCGTTGACGGTCCCGCTGCGCTCAGGGGCATACCTCACGTTCGGTATCCCCATGATGGCCAACTGCGAGGTGACCCTGTCGGCGACGTCCTCCAAGCGGCTGATCCAATGGTTCTCGCCCGCCACATAATCCTGGTGGGCGGCGGCCTCGTTCGCTCCCAGCTGCTTCTCCTCCTCCAGGCCCCGGTCAAGGTCTCCTCCCGAGCCTTGCTCTCCGACAACATCTTCTCGAGATTCTCCAGCTTCAGTTTGAGATCTCTGACGGAGTTCTGTGCTTCGGAGAGTTCCCCAGCTCTGCTGATGGCCGCTCCTTGCGCCTCAACCAGGGCGCCATTGAGCGCGTCCTTCTCTCGGGACAGCTTGAGGGCCTGCTCCTTCAGCTCGTCCCGCTCTACCTCCAGCTCCTTCACCTTGTCAGCGTGCACCAGGGCCTGGGCATCGAGCGCCCCTTGGTGCCTCTACTCCATCTCGCGAGTCCGCCGCACGACAAGGGCTTCGAGCTTCTCATCCTTGCCGCAGAGCGTTGCGGCAAGTTTCTTCTCGGGCGCGGCGAGGTTCACCTCCTGGGAATCCAATGTGGCCTGGTGCTGAGTCCGGGCGGCTTCGGCCACGGCAGCCGCGTTGGACGCTGCCTCCTGGGCCTTCTTGATGTCGACCAACTTCATGGTGAGCTCCACATCGTGCTTGGCCAACTCTTCCTGGAAGGCCTTCTGCTCCTCGCAAGTTTGGCGGAACCAGGCCCGCGTCTCAGCGACGCGCGCCTTGAAGTCCGCTTCCGCCTTGTCCACCGTCGCCATCCTGGACTTGGCCTTGTCCAGACGGGCACGGTGGAGCGCTTGGAATTTCCGGAAATTGGCCCCCATGGCACGAAGGAGCTGCTCTTCTGGGGAACCGTCACTGCTGGCGCTCGGTTCATCAACCACCTCGAGCCCAGTGGCGGCAAGCACCTCGCCGTCAAAGACCTCCCCTTCGACAGGCGCTCGGGAGCTCGTCACCCCCGGAAGATGGACGAAAAGATCATCGCCCACCTTCAAATATCTGCTAGAGCTCGAGGTGGTGGAGGAAGAAGGCTGATCATTGACCACCTCTTCCTCGACTGCGGCCTTGCCGGCCTCCCCGGCAGGCCCGCCGCTGGCCTCCTCGGCAGGGGCCTCACCAGTCGCCCCAGCAGTCCCCGTGGTGGCGTCCCCGGCGGCGTCCTCAGCGGCCTCTCTGGCGGTGACCTCGTCGGCATCCTTGGCGGCCTCCTCAGCGGCGATCCTGCCGGCCTCCGCCACGGCCTCCTCGGCAATATTCCCAATAACGGTATCCACGTCCTCCGTATCTTCCAAGGGAGGACCTGGGTGATAAGGGAAGCGATGAAGCCAAGAAAAAGAACAAGGAAAGAGCAAGGACAGAGAACGCGCAACTCACCGGCGCCTGGCTGTGAAGCCGAAGCCCCCTCCCCGCCAATGTTTGGCGCCGGGGCAGAGTCGCCAGCACCCAAGTTCCCCTCTTCCTCCATGGGCATGAGCTCGATGCTTGGCGCCCTTGCCGGGGATGCCCCTCGCGGCGGCGTAGTCGATGGGGGTGGTGGGTTGGGGGTGACCCTCTGTGGCTCCTCCTCCTGCCGTTCCCCTCCTACAAGACTCGGCAAGGTCAGCACCAGGATATTGGGCTCCTAGCACATGTCGACGAGAAGAGGACGGTGAACTTACGCTGGGGGCTGCGCCTGGGGCTGCTGTCCGGGCTGCTCAACACCACCAGTGGTGTCCTTGAAGCACCGGCCGAGGGCTGGCCGCCCACCGAGGCCTTGGCTCTCTTCGCCCTCTGGCCCAACGTCTCCGCGTCCCTGCAAAGACAAAAATGGATCAAGATACGTGTCTCAATTCAAGAGAATGGAGATGGCAGTAAGAAACAGAATACTTACTCGTCATCCAATTCCTCCTCTTCCACTGCTTTCCTTTTCCTCTTCGGGCCGAGAGGCCCGAGATCAAAAGTGACCCCCGCGTCAACATCCGAGTCGACATCTGCTGGAGGAGGTGAAGAGGGAGGGGTTTGGGCACGCCTGGATGAGAAAGAGGCAGTTGTCTTCTTCCTCTCCGCGGCCTTCGTCAGCCCCTTTCCCGCCGAGGCCCTCGTGTGACGCCCGGACCCCTCCAGGGTTAATTGAGGCCGCGCAGCCCTGCCGGGCCGGACCGGCTCGCCGGAACCAGCTCGCCGCAGGACTCGTCCTCTTCCCATGGCTGGCGTCGAGCCCGCCGCCTCGGCCTCCTCCTCCTCCGACTCGTCGGCCACGTCTTCGACAAGCGGGGCCCCGGTGTCGGCGCTGCTAACTCCCCTGGTAGCTGCTGCCCACCGGGCGAGCTCCTCCTCCTCCGCAGCCGTTGCGGCCTTGTCCTCCACGCCCCCGATGCTGCCAGCTTCCTTGGTGAGCTGTGCCTCCCTCGCCTGGTGGCGATGTAGTCCAACTCGGCCTGGGTGGTGTCCATGACAAGCCACCGCTCGGCGTTGGCGTCGACGAGCCTCTCGTGCAGGGTGTCAAAGAATTGCCGCACTTCGACATCCCCCGGCTCCTTCCAGCTCAGGTCTGGGCCATGCGCGTTGCTGTCCGGCATCATGGCAATGATCTCGGACCGACGCGAATTATTGCACAACGGGACCACCCCCGCTGGCAGCTTGAACAACGGCCCCTTGAGGACCTTGCCGGCCTTTGCGGCAGCCCTCGCGACCTTGCCGGTCCTCACGACTTCGCCGTCGCGACCCACGTCAATCTGAAAAAGCCGCTGGCAGAAGTGGGCATGCGCCATCACCGTGAAGTTGTGGTCGAGGCCAGGGCGGAGCCGCATGATATCAGTCGGGTTCGTGAAGAGCCAGGCCGGCCTCCCCTTGTTATGCAGCGGGGTGATCCGGCGGCGGATGAAGTCTGCCCCAATCATTTCAAGGGTGAGTCCAGACCGGGTGAGCCAGAGGATCCTGGTAGTGGCAACCGTGGGCCTCCCGTCGGCAGCGTCAACGCCGCTCCAATCGCTGCCGGGAACCGGCGCCCGGCGAACCTTGCAGAATGCCGGCGGGTCCTCCTCTTCAATCCAACACCACCGGCCGCGCCATTCCTCCCACCTCTCCTTCATGGCGCCGTCCGGGTACGACCCCTTGGATCTTGGGATCCAGGTGACGCGACCAGAGACAGCACCTCCCGGCTGGATCCGAGGGAAGAAATAATGGCAAAAAAGTGTCGTATTGGGTTGCACCCCGGCAAAGCCCTCGCAAAGATGCGCAAAGAGAGCCATGCACGCCACCGCATTCGGAGCAAAATCCAAGAGACGGAAGCCGAAGGTGTGCATGATATCGCAGAAGAAATCAGAAAAAGGAGGGCACAACCCGCAAGAAAGATAATCAACGAAGAAGGGATACCGATTTGGAGCAGGATCGGCACAGGCGGCAGGGATGACGCGCATGGCCGGGTGTCTCAAACATTCTCCCCCCCGTCTTCACTCACCACAGGGGTCTGAAGGAGGCCCGGAGTTCATGTACGTCGATCGTCGAGGGGAAGAAGAAGGCGGACTGCGTCCGCTGCCCCGACAGCGCGCTCTCCGGCGGCTCCACAGTCCCGGCATCCTTGGCCACCCCCTTGCCCTTGGTGGATTTGGGCGCCATGGCGGCTGAGAAGGTTAGGGGACTGAGGAAGGAGCGAGATGCAGCAACGGCGGGCAATGGCGGAAGCTTAGGAAGGAAGGAAGAGAGGGCAGTGGCTCTGAGATTGGAAAAGGCACGAGGAAGGGGGTGAAAGTGAGCGGCGCGCCCGCGGTTACTCCTTTTTTATGGGGAAAACACGGGCCGCCTCCTTTCACATTAACTACGACATGACGCATGCGTGCGGAACCCAACCTCACGCATGCCGCCCACGTCACGCACACCTCTCCACGCCGCGCCGCGCGCGCGAGTCGTTGGAGGCGCAGCGCGCGAAGAAACTTACCGCGGTAAAAACCGCCTCGCCTGCCCGCGCACCGTTCTGGGCCTAGCCCGACAACGCATTGCGCTTATGTGTGGCCCAGGCCCGGGGGCTCCTGTCGGTGTACAAAAAGAGGGGCACACTTTTTGTACCCCTATAAACTGTGCACAGGCATACAGAGCCACGCCCATGGCCACACCAAGCAGGGCAGGGGAGGTAAGCCAGGGTAAGACCGAAGCCCAGGGTAGCTGGAACAACGCCAAGACCAAGACCACAAAGAGCGAAGGAATGAAGCGGGCTCCCCTTCGGCAAGATCCTTGTCGGGGGCAGCCTTAGTAGCCCCGACAAGACCCTTGCCGCGGTAGCTCGCCCCACGCCCATGGAGCAAGTCACCCTTGAGTCCATGGCCCCCACCATGGTCCACTATGTTGGGGCAAGGGCTCGGGAGGCGCCTCCGTGGTGGCATGCAGATCTTTGTGAAGAAACATCCAAGATCAGATGAGCACCAGAAGGCGACGACCCTTGGCGAGACCCCAGCCAAGGAAAACCACGAGGCCCCCGACAAGCACCTTGCCGGGGACAACAGCGGGCGCCACGGCAAGACCCTTGTCGGGGCCCCGGCAAGGCCCTTGCCGAGGGCATCTACAGGGCCACCACCAGGCCCACGCCAATCAAGCCTCCACCGCCGTTCGCATGCAGCTGCCGACCCAACCAACTGGGCAGGCACCTGCGTGGCGGCATGCAGATCTTCGTCAAGACTCTGCCACCACGCCACCTCAGCTGCCTGCCTGCCTACATGGCATCGCACGCACCGCTGGCCAGGGCACGTGTCGACACAAGGAAGAGCGGCGACGGACGGGACGGGCTCCGCCCCCGTCCCCGGTAAAGCGAGAGGACACCTAAGCAGACGCATTAAATGCGCCTTGTCATGTAATGCGAGGGATAAACTCGCAACACTGTGCCCTTTCCACCTCCTGTGTGCCACTGTGGCAATCCCTTTTTCCTATAAAAGGAGGCCTGAGGCAACCAGGGGAGGGCTTCGGATTTTTGGAGCTCCTCACGCCCCATAGCTAGTTCAAGAACACATATATACATCCACCAAAGCAGGATTAGGGTTTTACGCGTCCTCGCGGCCTGAACCTGGATAAACGAACTGCATGCTATCTGTTTGATCCGCTCTTCTCTCAACCTCGCACCCCGCAACTGTAGTAGGGATTCTTGTGATTCCATAGGTGCCGTTTCGACCGACACGTGGGGCGCCCCCGCTTCACCAACGACGGCCGACCCGGTGGCCACCGGGGCCCTCAGGATGACTAGCACGGTCGCCACCACCCCCGCTCCCACCGCTCTGATGACGAGGACGGATCGGAGGATAGCCCCTCCTGCTCTCCCTCACCGGCTCTCCCGCCCTCTTCCTCGACCCAGCACGGGCGGCCGGCCGGCCGATCCCTTGCGACACTGCCGGAGGGGTTTCCCTCGCTCCTTCCTTCGCCTTCCGTCGGGGAGGCCAAGGCGAGTGACACATCCAGCGTTGGGCTCGTCGTCATTCCGGCCTCCTCTCCGCGCTCGCCTGCTGTGCAAGCCGTGCCCCCGCCCACTGTCCTGATGGCCCCGTCACCCGTCCTGGACTCCCCTTCCGTCCAGCCGACCACGTCACCCCCGGTCCCTCTCTGCACCTCGGGACCTGTGCCTTCTCCCATGATTCTCGATGCTCCAGACCAGTCGCCTCCGCCCGCGACTCCTGCGGAGTCTCTCGCCAAGGCTCTGATACCGCTGCCACCAGACCCGTTGGCCTCTCCTCTGCCGCATCTGGCCCCGCCGGAGCGGACCACTCTGGATGTGGTGCTGGCGGGGGCCTCCCTGCCAACCTCGCCTCGCCTGCACGCCACCCCCCCAGAGACCGATGTTTGGTGTGTGGGTGCCGCCGCCTTGTCTACTCTCCTGGCGCTCCCATCGACCGTGGTCTATGGCCTACTCTAGGCGCGGCCATTCGACGTCGACTCCAATGACGTCCTCACGACGCAGCGCCAGGATCGATGCCGCTCACCCGGCTGGCAGCCCCGCTCTACCCATCTCCGAGCGGGCTGAGCTTCGGGCCGAGGCACGCAACCTTGAGCCGAGTACCCCGACCATTCTCGCCAGTTCTTCTACATGTTCATTCTCTGAGTTGGAGTTGGTCCCGCTTGGACATTTAGCTAAAGTTGCGGCCGACTCCGATATAGTGCTCAGGGGGAAGTGGCTCCCCCTTAGTCCCGATCGAGGCTATCCATGCCCGGGAAGTCTTGGATGGCCGGTTTGCTGAGGCTCGTGCTCGGTTGGCCGCATCCTCCTCTGAGGCCAGCGGCCCCCTCCCGACCGCCCATCCGACCCGCCAGGCTGCACCCGCTCCCCTGGAGATCTGAGGCCGCACCCAGTCCCGCACCGCCGCCCTTCGTGCGCAAAGCGCCTCCCGTGTCCTGGGGTCTAGCAGCCCCTCAATGGCGGTTTGATGCGGACACTCTTCTGGAACATCCGCGTGTTCGGCCAGGATGGCCGGCGCCGCCAACTCATCGAGTACATGCGTGAGGAGCGAATAGACATTGTAGCAATCCAAGAGATCATGTGAACTGACTTCACCCTGTCCGAGCTTGAGCGCCTGAGCACTCACCTGTTTGCCTGGCATTGGCTCCCTTCTAGTGGGATCGCCGGGCACTCTGGTCGCATCCTGTTAGGTGTCAAGGATGCCACCTATGAGGTGGGTAGTATGGATAGAGGTGAGTTCTTCGTGAGCATGGAAATCTTTGAGCGGGCTCTGAACTTCAAATGGGAGATCATTATAGTTTATGGCCCCGCCGACCACCGGCGCTCGGTGACCTTCCTTGTGGAGCTCCAGAGGAAGGTGTCCGTGGCCCGCCTCCCGGTCGTGGTTGGTGGCGACTTCAACCTTATCCGGTTCGTGGAGGACAAGAACAACAATCTAGTTAACTTCCCGCGGATGCATATGTTCAATGATTGCAGTGTTGAACTCGGTCTGCGGTAATTAGATAGGATTGGTGCCAGGTTCACCTGGACCAATAGCCAGGCCGACCCGACACGCTCCGTATTGGATCTTGTTTTGGTCTCACCTGAGTGGGAGCTGCAGTGCCCTCTTGCCTCCCTCCACGCCATCACTCGTATTGCCTCGTACCATGTTCCTCTGCTTCTATCTTCTCAGGATGAACGCCCTCCCACTGCCCCTAGATTCCACTTTGAGACGTTCTGGCTTAACCAGAGCGGTTTCGCCGAGGCCGTGCATGACCGCTGGCTGGAGGCCCGTCTCGCTCCCCACAGGTCCATTTCTGCGATGGACGACTGACACTTTTGTCCAAACGCTCCCGCCATTTCATGAAGGGCTGGGGAGCGAACCTTGGGCGAGGCCTCTGGGACCGCAAGAAGGCTCTCCTTGCCTCCATCCAGGCCCTGGACCTCCAGGTGGACTCGGTGGGCCTCTCTCCTGATGAGTGGATGCAGTGTTACGACCTTGAAGACTAGCTTATGGTCATCTACACCGACGAGGAGGCTTATTGGCGCCTTCGGGGAACCCAAAAGTGGGTCCTCAAGGGAGACGCGAACATCACTTACTTCCAGGTGATTGCCAATGGTCGTAGGCGGCGTAATTCCATCCCCCTTCTGTGGGATGGAGAGACCCTCCTACAGCGCCCCGACGACATCCGCTCTCACATGGACGACTTTTATAAAGCCCTGTTTTCCACCCCCCTAAGGGGGGGCTTGGCACTTGCCCCCACTTCTGGGTCGGCTTGCAGTGCATCTCGAACACGGAAAATGTGGCCCTCATGGCCCCATTCACTGAGGAGGAAGTGTGGCTAGCGATTAAAGGAATGAATCATTCATCCTCCCCGGGCCCTGACAGTTTGCCGGTTAAGTTCTTCCAGACTTTCTGGCACGCCATCAAGCAGGAGGTCATGGCCCTCTTCAAGGAGTTTTATGTAGGCTCCACCGATCTCCAACGCCTTAACTACGGGATTATCACTCTAATTCCCAAGGTCCCGGGTGCCTCAGACATCCGCCAGTTTCGCCATATCACGGTGATCAATGCGATCTTCCGCGTTCTTGCCAAGGGGTACGCCAATAGGGTGGCCCCTTTAGCTGACCGCATCACCCACCTGGACCAATCCGCCTTCATTCCAGGCCGATATATCTTGGATGGGGTCCTGGTCTTTCACGAAGTCCTGCACAAGGTTTGATCCAAAACCCTCAAAGCCGTTTTCCTGAAGATTAACTTCCATAAGGCTTACGACACGGTTAGCTGGCCCTTCCTTCGAGAAGTGTTGCTTAGAAAAGGGTTTGACGATCGATGGGTCTCCGGGGTCATGCATATGGTGTCATCTGGGCGCACCGCGGTGAACATTAATGGGGAGATCGGGCCCTATTTCCCCACCTTTTGTGGGGTTAGATAGGGGGACCCCTTTTCCCTGTTCCTGTTCAACATGGTGGTTGATGCCCTGGCCTCAAATTTGGATAAGGCCAAGGCAGCCAGACACATTCTAGGCATCGTCCCACACTTGGTGGAGGGAGGAGGTGTATCCCTCCTCCAATACGCCGATGACACCATCATCATAGTGCAAGGCTCGGCGGCTGAGATCTCGAACTTGAAATTCCTGCTACTTTGTTTCCAACACCTGTCGGGCCTCAAAATAAACTTCGATAAAAGCGAGGTGATGGTTATGGGATATTCACCCTCTGAGAGACAGAGTATTGCTAACCGACTTAACTGTCGGTTGGGGACATTCCCTACCACCTACCTAGGGATCCCCATTAGTGACTCCCATCTATAGGTGGCCAATCTGAGGCCCTCGGTGCTCAAGCCCCAACACCGCATCGAGCCGTGGCAGGGCCGATGGCTGTCAAAGGCGCCCCGTATGATCCTCATCAACTCGTCCCTCTCCAGTCTCCTCCTATTCATTATGAGCTTCTACAGCCTCCCCGAGACACTTCGCCATGAGATTGGTTCGGTCCAAGCTCGGTTCTATTGGGCCGGTGAGGGCGATAAGCAGAAGTACTATATGGTCTGCTGGACCAAAATCTGCAAGCCCAGGGACCAAGGTGGTCTCGGAATAATGTCCTCCAAGCGCATGAACCTGGCTCTCCTCACGCAATGGCTCTGGCGCATTGCAAATGGCGATGGTGGCTTGTGGTTGCAGATTGTGCGTCGCAAATACCTGCGCGGACAACCCCTCGCCTTTTGCGTGAGGACTGGAGGGTCCCAGTTCTGGCAGTCCGCCATTCAGCTTCTCCCGGTCCTCCGCATTGGGACCTCCATCTCGATCGGAACTGGGACATCCACGCTGTTTTGGTTCGACCGCTGGGCTAGGGACCTCCCCTTTGCTGCGAGGTTCCCAGACCTCTTCTCCATTGCGGTTGAACCTAGGATTTCCGTCGAGACGACCCTTATTGACTTAGGGCGTCTCGCGTTCCGGCGGCCATTTGGGCCCCTAGAAGTTGCCGCTTGGCACGATCTCCTTGATGTCGTGGCTCTCCATGAGCCTGACCTAGCGCAGCCACACGACTGGTTGTCCTGGCGCCTCGAGCCCTCCGGCCTCTTCTCCACGAACTCCCTGTACCGGGCCATTGCACCCTCTCCTAGCCCGGCAGTCCTTGAGTATATCTGGACCATCCGCTTGCCCCTCAAGATTAGAATTTTCATGTGGCAATGGATCCATGGCCGGCTTACCTCTGGCGTGGAGGTGATAAAACATCAGGGTCCGGATGATGGTATCTGCCCCCTATGTGGGACGGAAGAAACTTTGAGTCACATCTTATTCTCGTTCGTGTCCGTTCAGTTCCTATGGGGCTGCCTCCGTGAGGCTTTCGGTGGCAATTGGTGTAACACCAACTTCCCTGATCTCCTCACCGAGGTTCAGGCCTCCCCCATGACGGGCCGCCGCATTAGGTGGCTGCTCATTGGGGTGCTCACGTGGACGCTGATATGTCTCCAACGTATCTATAATTTATGAAGTATGCATGCTGTTATTTTATCGTTCTTGGATGTTTTACAATCATTTTATAGCAAATTTATATCATTTTTTGGGACTAACCTATTGATCCAGTGCCAAGTGCCAGTTGTTGTGTTTTGCTTGTTTTTTACATCGGAGGAAATCAATACCAAATGGAGTCCAAACGCAATGAAACTTTACGGAGAATTTTTTGGACCAGAAGGAATCCAGTGAGCCAGAGCTGCACCTGGGGGGGGGGGTGCCCTGAGGGGGAACAACCCACCAGGGCGCGCCAGGGCCCCCTGGCGCGCCCAGGTGGGTTGTGCCCACCTCGGTGGCCTCCCGCACCCCCTCTTTGCACTATGAATTCCCAAATATTCCGAAACCCTTCAGGGTTAACCTAGATCAGAAGTTTCGCTGCCGCAAGGCTCTGTAACCACCGATAACCAATCTAGACCCTGTTTCGGCACCCTGCCGGAGTGGTGGAATCATCTTCGATGGCCATCTTCATCATCCCGGCGGCCACCACGATGAGGAGGGAGTAGTCCAGCCTCGGGGCTGAGGGTTTGTACCAGTAGCTATGTGTTTAATCTCTCTCTCTCGCGCGCGCGATCTAGATCATGGGCTTTGTTAATATAGATGGATCATATGATGTTTCTCCCCTCTATACTCTTGATGTGATGAATTGAATCTTTACCCTTTGAAGTTTTGTCTTGTCGGATTGAATATTATGATATGAGAACACATGATGTATGTCTTGCGGTATGAATACTTGAGGTGACAATGAGGTATCTTCATGATTCACTTGATATATGTTATGGCACTCAACTCGCTGATTCCCGAGGTGACGTTGAGGTAATCTATGCATAGGGGTTGATGCAGGTTTTTATTATCTTTTCTACTATAGAAACTTTGGGGTCTCTTGGTAGTTCTTTGTGTGGATTGAGTATTATGAATATGAATTTGCTTTGGTGTTATTTTAGCATGAACTCTAGGATAGATCGAACGGAAAAAATAGCTTTGTGTTATTTTAGTACGAACTCTTGAATAGATCGAGCGGAAAGAATAGCTTTGAGGTGGTTTCGTACCCTACAAACAATTCCTATATTTTCCTATCTTTTCTTCTTCGCTAATAGGAACTCGGGAGTGATTCTTTATTGCACTTTGAGGGATAATCATATGACCCAACTATGTTAGCATTGTTGAGATGTTGCACTAGTGAAAGTACGGACCTTAGGCCTTGTTTTCAAGCATTGCAATTCCGTTTTTGTGCTCATTTACTATTTATTACCTTGCTATTTTTATTTATTCAGATTATAAAAATATATTTCTACCATCCATATTACACTTTTATCACCATCTCTTTGCTGAACTAGTGCACCTATACAATTTTCCATTGTATTGGGTGTGTTGGGGACACAAGAGATTTCTTGTATTTGGTTGCAGGGTCGTTTGAGAGAGACCATGTTCATCATACACCTCTCACGGATTGATAAACCTTAGTTCATCCACTTGAGGGAAAATTGCTACTGTCCTACAAAACTCTGCGCTTGGAGGTCCAACACGTGTCTACAAGAATAAAGTTGCGTAGTAGACATCAAGCTATTTTCTGGCGCCGTTGCCAGGGAGTTGAGTGCTTGAAGGTATATTTTTAGATCTTGCAATCGAATCTTTTATTTTCTTGTTTTATCACTAGTTTGGTTTATAAAAGAAAACTACATAAAAATGGAATAGAGGTTGCATCATATTATTGATCATCTTTATAATATCTTTCTTGAAAATGATGGATCAGAAAATTGTGCTCAATTGTTAGAAAAAGAAGTCAATAAAATGTTTGGCACAAAATATTTGAATGATGAGCATGATTGCAATGTTGTTAGTATGAATTATTTGAATATCCATGATTATAATGATATGCAAAGCCATAAGCTTGGGGATGCTATGTTTGATAAAGATAATATTTTTACTCCCCCAAGTTTTGATGAGAAAATTTATTATGATGAAAGCATGCCTCCTATTTATGATGATTATATTGATGAAAGTGGATATGGAGAGGTCATGACTTTGTTTAATGATGATTCCACTATTTTGGAAGACATTTCAATTGACTATGAAAACAAAGTTCCTATTTATGATGATTATGGTGATGACATGTATGCTATATAGAATAATGATAATCATGAAACCTGTCATCTTGAGTTTAGTTTTCAATCACATGATAGTTATTTTGTTGAGTTTGCTCCCACTACTATTCATGAGAATAAATTTGCTTATGTGGAGAGTAACAAAATTTCTATGCTTATGCATCATGAAAAATAATACTTTATGTGATAGTTATATCATTGAATTCATTCATGATGCTACTGAAAATTATTATGAGAGAGGAACATATGCTTCTACATATTGCAATAATATCAAGTTTCCTTTCTATGTGTTGAATTTTTTAAGTTATGCTTGTTTTGCCTTCCTATGCTAGTTGATTCTTGCTCCCATAAATTATTTGCTCACAAAATCCCTATGTATAGGAAGTGGGTTAGAGTTAAATGTGCTAGTCATATGCTTCATGATGGTCTTGTTATGTTTCAATTCTTATCTTTTATGTGAGCATCATTGAAATCATCATGCCTGGCTAAAAGGCATTAAAGAAAAGCGCTTGTTGGGAGACAACCCAACACTTTTACCTACTGTTTTTGTGTGTTCACATGATTAAGCTACTTTAGTAATCATGTTTTATTGCTTTTTTTCAATAAAGTGCCAAGTAAAGCCTTTAGGATCTTGTTGGGTGATAGTTGCTCTGATCTTGCTGAAAAATAGAAACTTTTGCGCTCATGAGAATAATTCTCATTTTTAACAGAAGATTGATTTTGAGTTGATTCTTTTTGTGGAAGTTTAATATACAAATATCTCACGCGGTACTAATTTTTCATAATTTTCGGAGTAGCAGAAGTAGGTAGTTATCCAGATCATTACACACTGTTCTGGTTTTGACAGATTATGTTTTGATTGCATAGTTAGCTTGCTTTCTAGTCTCTATGGCTTATTGCTCAACATAAATTGTGGAAATGATGTGATACAGTAGGCATTGTGTGGAAACAATTATGAATCTTGTCTTTTACAGTACCAAAGTGAGTGGTTTGCCCTTTATCATACTAACCTATCTCACAAAGTTCCGTTAAGTTTTGTGTGAGTGAAGTTTTCAAGTTTTGTGTGAGATGTCGATATGAGGAGAATAAGGAGTGACAAGACCCTAAGCTTGGGGTTTCCCAATGCACTCCAAGTTAATATACAAGGAAGATCCAAGCAACTAAGCTTGGGGATGCCCCGAAAGGCATCCCCTCTTTCGTCTCAACATTATCAGTAACCTCACTCGGAGCTATGTTTTCATTCGTCACATGATATGTGTTTTGTTTGGAGCATCAATTTATTTTGTTAGGATTTGCTTGATATTATTTAGAATAATATTTTTCATCTTTTATTTCAATAAAAGTGGCATTGATAACCTTTACTATGCTTAGTTTACAAGTATACATGTTGCTGTTTGAAAACAGAAAGTTTACCGATGTTGCAAAAATTCCTGAGAAAAGTAAGAATGTGATAAAATGTTGAACATTTTTTCATATGATAAATTTTCTACAGTGTGGTAGAATTTCATAATGTTTGAAGTTGAATAAGTATTGATACTCTTGCATTATTTATAGATTGTACTTTTTGGCAGATTGTTGTTATGTTTGTATTGTTTGCATATGTTTGCTTGTTTAATGATTCTATTTGAGGATAGGAGTATTAAATATGCAGAGGCATTTAGGGCTTCTTTGATTCAAAGTAATTTTATAGGATTTCTGGAGGATTGAAATCCTTAGGATTTTTTCCTATGTTGGTCATTTGATTCATAGGATTGGATTCCATAGGAATTTTTCCTATGAAATCTTTTGTACTACATTTCATAGGAAATTTAACATCCACTCCAACCTATTTTTACAATTCCTTTGTTTTTCCATGGGATCAAACAATCATTGCTAATCCTATAGGATTCAAATGGGCATGCCACTCCAACCCTACACTTTTCCTATACCTGCGCTTTTAAAATCCTATGAATCAAAGAGGCCCTTAGTATGAAATGTTGAATATAGTGATTTGCCACAGTAGAAAATGATAAGGTTTTTGCATTGGTTTATACTAACTTATCTCACAAGTTCTTGTTGAGTTTTGTGTGGATGAAGCTTTTGAGATTTAGGAAAACCATGATATGAGAAGAATTAAGGAGACACAGAAGCTCAAGCTTGGGGATGCCCAAGGCACCCCAAGATAATATTTCAAGAAGTCTCAAGCATCTAAGCTTGGGGATGCCCCAATAGGCATCCCACCTCTCTTCTTCAAGAATTACCGTTTAGTATCGGTTGAGCCTAAGTTTTTGCTTCGTCACATGATGTGTGCTATTCTTAGAATGCCATTTTATTTTGTTTTTGCTTGCTGTTTTAATAAAATACTTAGATCTGGAAGTTTTTAAATAAAATAAAGTCGTCAAATAATTGCCAAGGAGGCTAAGTAAGCGGCATTCACATCTCGTCAATGAAGCTCTTTTCTATGTCATTTACTCTTGTGCTTCACTTATATCCTATGAGTAAATTGTTGAATAAATTGAATGTAATGAAGTTGAAATCATATCATGCCTAGTGGTAGCTTCACATTGGGTTTAGAAAGTGAAATCTTTTGATGCTTGACAATCACAATATTGGTCATACAAGCAATTCATGAATAATTAGTATAACGAACAGAACTTTCACATGCAAATACACTATCCTGGAAATCTTTTGTGATTGTGAGCCCCCATCAAAATATTATATGCAAACATTGTTGACGTTGGACAAGGAATACAACATAATGATTTATGTTTGCTCATATTCACATAGAAGTCATATTGTCATAGATCCTTCAACATGTGGTGCTTGCTCCCCATCTTTGCTACCCAAAAATTCCGCACTAAGTAGAGATACTACTTGTGCATCCAAAAACTCTTAAACCCAAATCTTATTTCCAAGAGTCCACCATACCTACCTAGGGATTGAATAAGATCCTTCAAGTAAGTTGTCATCGGTGCAATAAGGCAATAAAAACTTCTTCTAAAAGTGTGAGATCATTTAGTGTAAGACAAAATTGAGCGTTGTACGAACTTCTGATGGCAAAGAATAAAAGCAACAGACTGCATAATAAAGGTTGCTATCATAAGGGGCAATACAACGTGACGTTCGTTTGCACTAAGGGGTTGAGCATACAAACAAATAAGCGCATGGCAACCTCTGCTTCCCTCTGCGAAGGGCCTATCTTTTAATTTTTAGTATTTACTTTTATGCAAAGAGTCAAAGTTTTTTTCTCTATTCCTTTTTATTTTTCTCTTTTGGCAAGCATCATGTGATGAGGAAAGATCTAGGCACATATGTCCAGTTGAATATGGGTAGCGTGAGTTATTATTGTTGGCATCACCCTTGAGGTGAATACGTTGGGAGGCAAAATCATAAGCCCCTATCTTTCTATGTGTCCGGTTGAAACGTTTTGCTCATGTGTATGCGATGAGTGTTTGCAATCATAGAAAACTATATGATGGTTGAGTATGTGGATCTCTTACTTAAACTCTGTTGAATAAGTTTAATTACAATTGCTTGGTGACTGAGAACATAGGTTGTTGAGTTTCAAGAGAATTTATTGTTTGAACCTTGACATGTGAATTAGTTGCCACTATAACATGAGAAGTTTTATAAGAAAAAAAGTCTTGTAATGATGCTAGGAAAAGTGATTGAAATTATCATTGATCAAACTTTTGCAATTTTCTAGCATTCACACTTCATAAATTATTTCTTTTATCATTTACCTACTCTAGGACGAGTAGGAATTAAGCTTGGAGATGCTGATATGTCTCCAACGTATCTATAATTTATGAAGTATTCATGCTATTATTTTATCATTCTTGGATGTTTCACAATCATTTTATAGCAACTTTATATCATTTTTGGGACTAACCTATTGACCCAGTGCCCAGTGCCAGTTGCTGTTTTTTTGCTTGTTTTGTACATCGTAGGAAATCAATACTAAATAGAGTTCAAACGCAACGAAAATTTACAGAGATTTTTTTGGACTAGAAGGAACCCAATGGGCCAGAGCTGCACCTGGGGGGTGCCCTGAGGGCGCGTCAGGCCCCCTGGCGCGCCCAGGTGGGTTGTGCCCATCTTGGTGGCCTCCCACACCCCCTCTTTACACTATAAATTCCCAAATATTTCAAAACCCTTCAGGGTTAACCTAGATCAGAAGTTCCGCCGCCGCAAGGCTCTATAGCCACCGAGAACCAATCTAGACCCCATTCCAGCACCCTGCCGGAGGGGGGGGGGGGGTCATCTCCGTTGGCCATCTTCATCATCCTGGCGGCCACCACGATGAGGAGGGAGTAGTCCACCCTCGGGGCTGAGGGTTTGTACCAGTAGCTTTTTTTAATCTCTCTCTCTCTCTCTCTCTCGTGATCTATATCATGGGCTTTGTTAATATAGATGGATCATATGATGTTTCTCCCCTCTATACTCTTGATGTGATGACTTAAATCTTTACCCTTTGAAGTTTTGTCTTGTCGGTTGAATATTCAGATATGAGAACACATCATGTATGTCTTACAGTATGAATATTTGAGGTGGAAATGAGGTACCGTATTGATTCACTTGATATATGTTATGGCACTCAACTTGCGGCTGCTCGAGGTGACGTTGGGGTAATCTATGCATAGGGGTTGATGCACGTTTTTATTATCTTTTCTCCGATAGAAACTTTGGGGGTGTCTTGGTAATTCTTTGTGTGGATTGAGTATTATTAATATGAGTTTGCTTTGGTGTTATTTTAGTACGAACTCTAGGATAGATCGAACAGAAAAAATGGCTTTGTGTTATTTTAGTACGAACTCTTGAATAGATCTAACAGAAAGAATAGCTTTGAGGTGGTTTCGTACCCTACAAACAATTCCTATCTTTTGTTCTCCGCTAATAGGAACTCGGGAGTGATTCTATATTGCACTTTGAGGGATAATCATATCATCCAACTATGTTAGCATTGTTGAGAGGTTGCACTAGTGAAAGTACGGACCCTAGGCCTTGTTTTTGTGCCCGTTTACTATTTGCTACCTTGCTGTTTTTATTTATTCAGATTATAAAATTATATTTCTACCATCCATATTACTCTTTTATCACCATCTCTTCGCTGAATTAGTGCACCTATACAATTTGCCATTGTGTTGGATGTGTTGGGGACACAAGAGATTTCTTGTATTTGGTTGCAGGGTCGTTTGAGAGAGACCATCTTCATCCTACACCTCTCACGAATTGATAAATCTTAGGTCATCCACTTGAGGGAAAATTGCTACTGTCTTACAAAACTATGCGCTTGGAGGCCCAACACGTGTCTACAAGAATAGAGTTGCATAGTAGACATCAGACGCTCTGGACTGTGCGTAATAAGCTTGTCATTCAGTGGGTTCCTCTCCGACGTGCTACTGATGTTGTGTTCAAATTGTGTGGATACTTGCAGTGTTGGCGGCTGTTTAGCCGTCACCAGGACCGAGACGCCATCACCATCATCATCTCCGACCTTCGCTCAATGGCTCTTCGCCTGGCGCCACCGCTCCCTCCTCCACAACCTGAGCCGGATTAGCTCCTTCCATGCTGCAGCGGTTGACTGATAACCCACAAGTATAGGGGATCACAACAATTTTTGAGGGTAGAGTATTCAACCCAAATTTGTTGATTCGACACAAGGGGAGCCAAAGAATATTCTCAAGTATTAGCAGTTGAGTTGTCAATTCAACCACACCTGGGTAACTTAGTATCTGCAGTAAAGTATTTAGTAGCAAAGTAATATGATAGTAGTGGTAACGGTAACAGAAGTAAAGGAAGCAAAAGTAATATTTTTGGTGTTTTGTAGTGATTGTAACAGCAGCAACGGAAAAGTAAATAAGCGAGAACTAGTATAGGAAAAGCTCGTAGGCATTGGACCGGTGATGGATAATTATGCCGGATGCGGTTCATCATGTAACAATCATAACATAGGGTGACACAGAACTAGCTCCAATTCATCAATGTAATGTAGGCATGTATTCCGAATATAGTCATACGTGCTTATGAAAAAGAACTTGCATGACATCTTTTGTCCTACCCTCCCGTGGCAGCGGGGTCCTAATGGAAACTAAGGGATATTAAGGCCTCCTTTTAATACAGAACCGGAACAAAGCATTAGCACATAGTGAATACATGAACTCCTGAAACTATGGTCATCACCGGGAGTGGTCCCGATTATTGTCACTTCGGGGTTGCCGGATCATAACACATAGTAGGTGACTATAGACTTGCAAGATAGGATCAAGAACTCACATATATTCATGAAAATATAATAGGTTCAGATCTGAAATCATGGCACTCGGGCCCTAGTGACAAGCATTAAGCATAGCAAAGTCATAGCAACATCAATCTCAGAACATAGTGGATACTAGGGATCAAACCCTAAAAAACTAACTCGATTACATGATAAATCTCATCCAACCCATCACCGTCCAGCAAGCCTACGATGGAATTACTCACGCACGGCGGTGAGCATCATGAAATTGGTGATGGAGGATGGTTGATGATGACGACGGCGACGAATCCCCCTCTCTGGAGCCCCGAACAGACTCCAGATCAGCCCTCCCGAGAGGTTTTAGGGCTTGGCGATGGCTCCGTATCGTAAAACGCGATTATTTCTTCTCCTCGATTTTTTTCTCCCCGAAAGCAAATATATAGAGTTGGAGTTGGCGTTAGACGAGCCTTAGGGGGCCCACAGGTAGGGGGCGCACCCTAGGGGGGGCAGGTGCGCCCCCCACCCTCGTGGACAGGGTGTGGCCCCCCTGGTCTTCATATTTGGCAAGTATTTTTTATTATTTCCGAAAAGATGTTCCATGAAGTTTCAGGTCATTCCGAGAACTTTTATTTCTGTACATAAATAACACCATGGCAATTCTGTTGAAAACAGCGTCAGTCCGAGTTAGTTCCATTCAAATCATGCAAGTTAGAGTAAAAAACAAGGACAAAAGTGTTTAGAAAAGTAGATACGACGGAGACGTATCAACTCCCCCAAGCTTAAACCTTTGCTTGTCCTCAAGCAATTTAGTTGATAAATTGAAAGTGATAAAGAAAAACTTTTACAAACTCTGTTTGCTCTTGTTGTTGTAAATATGTAAAGCCAGCATTCAAGTTTTCAGCAAAGATTATGACTAACCACATTTGCAATAATTCTCAGGTCTCATATTTACTCATATCAATAGCATAATCAACTAGCGAGTCATAGTAATAAATCTCGGATGACAACACTTTCTCAAAACAATCATAATATGATATAACAAGATGGTATCTCACTAGCCCTTTCTGAGACTGCAAAACATAAATGCAGAGCACCTTTAAAGATCAAGGACTGACTAGACATTGTAATTCATGGTAAAAGAGATCCAATCATAGTCATACCCAATATAAATTAACAGTAATGGATGCAAATGACAGCTGCGCTCTCTAGCTAGTGCTTTTAATAAGAGGGTGATGACTCAACATAAAAGTAAATAGATAGGCCCTTCGCAGAGGGAAGCAGGGATTTGTACAGGTGCCAGAGCTCGGTTTTGAAATAGAGATAAATAATATTTTTAGCACCATACTTTGATTGTCAACATAACAACCAAGAGATGGCGATATCTTCCATGCTACACACATTATAGGCGGTTCCCAAACAGAATGGTAAAGTTTATACTCCCCCTACACCAACAAGCATCAATCCATGACTTGCTCGAAACAACGAGTGTCTCCAACTAACAAGAGTCCCGGGGGAGTTTTGTTTGCAATTAATTTGATTTAGTTTGCATAAAGCATGGGACTGGGCATCCCGGTGACCAGCCATTTTCTCGTGAGTGAGGAGCGGAGTCCACTCCTTTTGAGAATAACCCGCCTAACATGGAAGATAAGGGCAACCCTAGTTGATACATGAGCTATTCGAGCATACAAAACAGAATGTTTATTTGAAGGTTTAGAGTTTTGCACATACAAATTTACTTGGAACGGTAGGTAAATAGCGCATATAGGAAGGTATAGTGGACTCATATGGAATAACTTTGGGGTTTAAGGGATTGGATGCACAAGCAGTATTCCCGCTTAGTACAAGTGAAGGCTAGCAAAAGACTGGGAAGCGACCAACTAGAGAGCGACAACAGCCATGAACATGCATTAAAATTAATAAACATTTTATGCAAGAATGAGTAGGATATAATCCACCATGAACATAAATATCATGAAGGCTATGTTGATTTGTTTCAACTACATGTGTGAACATGTGCCAAGTCGAGTCACTTAAATCATTCAAAGGAGGATACGACCCCATCATACCACATCACAACCATTTTAATAGAATGTTGGCACGCAAGGTAAACCATTATAACTCATAGCTAATCAGGCATGGCACGAGCAACTATGATCTCTATTTGTCATTGCAAACATGTTTATTCATAATAAGCTGAATCAAGAATGATGAACTCATCATATTTACAAAAACAAGAGAGGTCGAGTTCATACTGGCTTTTCTCATCTCAGTCAGTCCATCATATATCATCATAATTGCCTTTCACTTGCACGACCGAACGATGTGAATAATAGTAAGAGTGCATGTGCATTGGACTAAGCTGGAATCTGTGAGCATTCAATAAATAGGAGAAGACAAGGCAATATAGGCTATTGGTTAAATCAACAATAATGCATATAAGAGCCACTTCAACAATTTAATTATGGTCTTCTCCTATCGACCCCCAAAGAAAAGAAAAGAAACTATTTACACGGGAAGGCTCCCAACAAGCAAAGGAAGAACGGGAAATATCTTTGGGTTTTCTTTTTAATTATTACTACGACAACAAGAAAGTAAACTAGCTAGAAGCTATTACTAATTTTTTTTTTGTTTTTTCTTAAGGTTTATCAAACACACAAGAAGAAATCAGGAAAAAGAAAATAAACTAGCATTGATATTACAGTGAAAAAGTATGAGCACCGACATCTAGCAATGAGTGTGTGAACATAAATGTAATGTCGGTGGGAAATACGTACTCCCCCAAGCTTAGGCTTTTGGCCTAAGTTGGTCTATGGCCACGGTTAGCATGGCGGATATCCATAACAGTAGTTGGGGTCGTACTGCGATGCAGCGGCTATCGCCTCCTGAGCTGCAGCGTGGCGGCGAGCTACCTCCGCCCTCCTCTCGTACTCATCTGCCTCCTCTCTGGTAATAATATATCTTCCTTTTGCTTGATAATCAAAGAAGGCAGGAGCAGGGAGAGTAATACGGACAACATGCCGTTTGTCAAAGATTAGTCGATATTGGAGAGGTGATTCATTCCTCTCAACAAACTAGTGGTGGACCATAGAACTAAAATCTAAATAAGTAGGAGTCAACTCCATATCATCCTCACGAACGTCCACATCAAGAAAATCAGCTAAGCGGGTTGCATAAATTCCTCCAAAGAAATCTCCATTAAATCTATTATGATGCAACCTACGTGAAACGATGGCTCCCAAATTATAAGATTGGTCTCCCAACACAACACTCCTAAGAATACTGAGATGAGGCACACACATATGACATGCTTCATCTTTACCATTTATGCACCTACCTATAAAGAGAGCAAAATAATGTATAGGAAAGTGAATGCTCCCTATGGTAGCTTGTGTTATATCTCGAGATTCCACTACAGTTATATCGGCAAGAAAGCCTCTAAATTTAGATTTGCGGGGATCACTAACACTACCCCATTGTGGAAGTTTGCATGCAGAAGTAAAATCCCCTAAGTCCATGGTATAAGATTTTTCATAAAGATCAAACATGACTGTAGGAGAATTACGCGAAGATGAAAATTCGAACCTCATCACAAATGAACTAGTGAGCTGATGGTACTGCGGGCATTTTTCTGCCTCAAAGCTCACAAGATCGGCATTACGCAAATATGCGTTAAATTCCTCTTTGATTCCCGCTCGATCCATAAAATTTTCTGAGGGCACTCACAAGGCCGCACTGGGGCGTCTTTTGGTGGCTCCTCGTCAGCATCACGTATAGCAAGCCTGGGTCCTTGCTTCCTTGAAGAACCACCTTGGAACATTTTACTAAACATACTTCTTCCTCTGAAAAATTTGTGAAATTTTTAGTAACTTCAAACAAAAGTGAATGAAGCTCAACAAAATTGATAGCAACTACTCCTACAAGTGCCTAGAGACTATATCAAGCATTAGAGCTACTTGGAACCATATAAATTTGACATGCAAGCTCAAGAACATGGTCACCTAGGCAGCACCAACTTGCAAAGAATAGAGCACTAGAACAAAAACTAATTGGAACAATGGGGGAGTCACATACCAAGGAACAATCTCCCCAAGCATTTTTGTGAGAGGTGCTTTGAGCAAGGAGATCGAAAATCACAGCAAAGTGAGCTAGAACTCGTGCTTGAGCTAGATATTCGTGTTTGTGGGAGGAAGAAGTAGTGTGTGGGTGCAGGAATAAGTGGAGGAGGGCCACCATGGGCCCATGAGGCAGGGGCGCGCCCTGGGGGGTAGGGCGCACCCTCCACCCTCGTGGCCAGGTGGTTGACCCCCCTGCTGTGTTCTCAGTTCCATAAATCCTCAAATATTCCAGAAAAAAATCATATTAAATTGGAGGGCATTTGGGGGACTTTTATTTTCGGGATATTTTTATATTGCACGGATAAATCAGAAAACAGACAGAAAAATACTATTTACTTTATTTCAACTAAACAACAGAAAGTAGAAAGAGGGTACAGAAGGTTGTGCCTTCTAGTTTCATCCGTCTCATGCTCATCAAAAGGAATCCAGTAACAAGGTTGATCAAGTCTTGTTAACGAGCTCATTCCGAATAACATGAAACCGGAGAAATTTCAAACAACACTATGTTACCTCAACGGGGATATGCACATCCCCTATAATAAGAATATCATATTTCTTTTTGACAGTAGGAAGAGGAAATTCAAAACCTCCAATAATAATCGATGGAATTTTTCCAATAGAGTTGGTGCTATGAACTTGAGGTTGTTTCCTCGGAAAGTGTACCGTATGCTCATTACCATTAACATGAAAAGTGACATTGCCCTTGTTGCAATCAATAACAGCCCCTGCAGTGTTCAAAAAAGGTCTTCCAAGAATAATAGACATACTATCGTCGTCGGGAATATCAAGAATAACAAAGTCCGTTAAAATAGTAACGTTTGCAACTACAACAGGCACATCCTCACAAATACCGACAGGTATAGCAGTTGATTTATCAGCCATTTGCAAAGATATTTCAGGAGGTGTTAACTTATTCAAGTCATGTCTACGATATAAAGAGAGAGGCATAACACTAACACCGGCTCCAAGTGTCGGTGTACTAGAGTAGGGGTACCCTAGTATCCCGAACTTGTGCACGGGCAGTCGCAGCGCCCCGCGGCAAGGCTTGCCGGGTGACCGCCGAGGACCTCTGTGGTTCCTTTGGAACCATTCAAGAACAAAGTATTTAAGCCAAGGAGACAAGTCCCCGGCAAGAGGAGCTTGCCGGGAAGGCCACTCAAGGCACAAGGCCCCGACAAGAGGAGCTTGCCGGGAAGGCCAACCAAGGCATCCCAAGGCACTTACCGCGACGCGGCACGCGTCTCGGCAAGACCCGGCGAGCGACAAGCTCCCGGACGCGACAAGACAACAACCGCGGCAAGGCGTTTGCCGCGGCAAGCAACCACTCTGTACCTGCGCTCCAGCACACCCACCTACGTGTCGCTCTGGGACCCTTCCAGGCGTACGTGGCGGGAGGCTGTGCAGCCAGGGGTACACTGTGGCAAGCGGCGCTGACAAGATCGCCATCGTGGCGAGCGGTGGCGTCCCTAACGGTCCCTTTTCTACACTGTTTGGGCGACTAGATAGGCATTTAATGCCCTTGTCCCCTGCCGTCAGAGTTAGGTATGATACACTGTGTAGGTAGCTATACCTATCGCAGCACCTTTCCATTTTTGCCCTTGCCTATGTTGCCACCTGTTGGAGACCCCTTGAGCATATAAAAGGAGGCCCATGCACAACGTAGAAGGGGGGACGAACAGTAGAACACTCACGCTCGGTCTCGTTAGCCGCCTGTGTGTACTGTAGCACTCAGCGCTCCCGAGCAAGAACTCAATACAATCCACAAAGCAGCAGTAGGAGTATTATCTCTCCGGAGAGCTCCGAAGCTGGGTAAAAACCGCTCGTGTGCCCCGCCTCGATCTGCTCTTCGCGCGACCTCCGCCCCCCGCCGAACCGAGAAGGGGCTCCGTCCCCATAGGTGCTCGCGGAGTCAGATTTCCCCGACACCAAGATCACATAAAGCAGTTTTAACATAGTTTCTTTTAATGGAGCATGGTATAGTAGGTACTCTTGGATCTCCAAGTTTCTTTGGTATTCCACCCTTAAAAGTGTAATTAGTAAGCATGGTGGAAATTTCAGCTTCCGGTATCTTTCTTTTATTTGTAACAATATCTTTCATATACTTAGCATAAGGATTCATTTTGAGCATATCAGTCAATCGCATACACAAAAAGATAGGTCTAATCATTTCAGCAAAGCGCTCAAAATCCTCATCATCCTTTTTCTTGGATGGTTTGGGAGGAAAAGGCATG
Organism: Aegilops umbellulata; assembly: GCA_032464435.1. Classification (NCBI taxonomy): domain Eukaryota; kingdom Viridiplantae; phylum Streptophyta; class Magnoliopsida; order Poales; family Poaceae; genus Aegilops; species Aegilops umbellulata. The sequence continues at coordinate 223,182,294 of CP136059.1, read as the reverse complement.
GGTTTCTGAACCCATGGTTCTCATTCTTTACCATGTTTCCTAGCAATAAAGTCTCTCTTATCTTAACGTTGATTCTTTGATTGTGGGTTATCAAGTTCAACAGCAGGCTCAATTTCTACATCATTATCATTACTAGGTTGAGCGTCATCATGAACATCATCATTAACATTTTCATTAGGTTCATGTTCATTACCATATTGTGTTTCAGCATCAGACATAGAGATATCATTTGGATTCTCAGGTGGTTCAGCAATAGGTTCACTAGAAGTTTGCAAAGTCCTATCATTTTTCTTTTTCTTCTTTTTAGGAGAACTAGGTACAATAATATTATTTCTCTGAGAATCTTGCTCAATTCTCTTGGGGTGGCCTTCAGGATACAAAGGTTCCTGAGTCATTCTCCAGTTCTAGTAGCCACTCTAATAGCATAATCATTTTTCTTGCTATTCATTTCATTGAGCAAATCATTTTGAGCTTTAAGTACTTGTTCTACTTGAGTGGTAACCATAGAAGCATGTTTGCTAACAAGTTTAAGTTCACCTATAATATTAGCCATATAATCACCCAAGTGTTTAATCATATAAGCATTTTGTTTTAATTGTCTACCAAAATAAGCATTGAAATATTCTTGCTTAATCATAAAATTATCAAACTCATCCAAGCATTGGCTAGCAAATTTAGTAGGAGGGATTTCAGCTCTATCATATCTATAGAGAGAATTTACCATTACTACCTGTTTCGGGTTAACAAGACCAGGAGATTCTTTAGTAGGTAATGGATTAAGATCATATGTTTCTTCAATAGGCGGTAGATTAATACCATGTATTTCTTCAATAGGAGGTAAATTCTTAACATCTTCAGCTTTAATACCTTTTTCTTTCATAGATTTCTTTGCCTCTTGCATATCTTCAGGACTGAGAAATAGAACACCTCTCTTCTTCGGAGTTGGTTTAGGAATAGGCTCAGTAATTTTCATTGTCAACATATTATTCAATAGAATTTCAGCTTCATCCGGTGTTCTTTCCCTGAAAACAGAACCAACACAACTATCCAGGTAATCTCTGGAAGCATCGGTTAGTCCATTATAAAAGATATCAAGTATTTCATTTTTCTTAAGAGAATGATCAGGCAAAGCATTAAGTAACTTGAGAAGCCTCCCCCAAGATTGTGGGAGACTCTCTTCTTCAATTTGCACAAAGTTGTATATTTCCCTCAAAGCAACTTGTTTCTTATGAGCAGGAAAATATTTAGCAGAGAAGTAATAAATCATATCCTGTGGACTACGCACACAACCAGGATCAAGAGAATTAAACCATATCTTAGCATCACCCTTTAATGAGAACGGAAATATTTTAAGGATATAGAAGTAGCGAGATCTCTCATCATTTGTGAACAGGGTGGCTATATCATTTAATTTAGTAAGATGTGCCACAACATTTTCAGATTAATAGCCATGAAAAGGATCAGATTCAACCAAAGTAATTATATCAGGATCAACAAAGAATTCATAATCCTTATCGACAACACAAATAGGTGAAGTAGCAAAAGCAGGGTTAGGTTTCATTCTATCTTTAAGAGATTGCTTATTCCATTCAACTAATAACCTTTTTAGTTCATATCTATCTTTGCAAGCTAAAATAGTTGCAGAAGCTTCCATATCAAAAACATAACCCTTAGGAATAACAGACATATCTTCATCATCACTTTCATGAATACAATCAGTTTCAATAATTTCTTTCTCTCTAGCCCTAGCAATTTGTTCATCAAGAAATTCACCGAGTGACATAGAAGTATCAAGCATAGAAGTAGTTTCATCATAAGTATCATGCATAGCAGAAGTGGCATCATCAATAACATGCGACATATCAGAACGAATAGCAGAAGCAGGTTTAGGTGTCGCAAGCTTACTCAAAACAGAAGGTGAATCAAGTGCAGAGCTAGATGGCAGTTTCTTACCTCCCCTCGTAGTTGAGGGATAAATTGTTGTCTTAGCGTCTTTCAAATTCTTCATAGTGTCCAGTAGATATAAATCCCAAGTGACTCAAAGAATAGAGCTATGCTCCCCGGCAACGGCGCTAGAAAATAGTCTTGATAACCCACAAGTATAGGGGATCGCAACAGTTTTTGAGGGTAGAGTATTCAACCCAAATTTGTTGATTTGACATAAGGGGAGCCAAAGAATATTCTCAAGTATTAGCAGTTGAGTTGTCAATTCAACCACACCTGGATAACTTAGTATCTGTAGCAAAGTATTTAGTAGCAAAGTAATATGATAGTAGTGGTAACGGTAACAGAAGTAAAGGAAGCAAAAGTAATATTTTTGGTGTTTTGTGGTGATTGTAACAGCAACAACGGAAAAGTAAATAAGCGAGAACCAGTATAGGAAAAGTTCGTAGGCATTGGACCAGTGATGGATAATTATGCCGGATGCGGTTCATCATGTAACAATCATAACATAGGGTGACACAGAACTAGCTCCAATTCATCAATGTAATGTAGGCATGTATTCCGAATATAGTCATACGTGCTTATAAAAAAGAACTTGCATGACATCTTTTGTCCTACCCTCCCATGGCAGCGGGGTCCTAATGGAAACTAAGGGATATTAAGGCCTCCTTTTAATAGAGAACCGGAACAAAGCATTATCACATAGTGAATACATGAACTCCTGAAACTATGGTCATCACTGGGTGTGGTCCCGATTATTGTCACTTCGGGGTTGCCGGATCATAACACATAGTAGGTGACTATAGACTTGCAAGATAGGATCAAGAACTCACATATATTCATGAAAACATAATAGGTTCAGATCTGAAATCATGGCACTCGGGCCCTAGTGACAAGCATTAAGCATAGCAAAGTCATAGCAACATCAATCTCAAAACATAGTGGATACTAGGGATCAAACCCTAACAAAACTAACTCGATTACATGATGAATCTCACCCAACCCATCACTGTCCAGCAGGCCTACGATGGAATTACTCACGCACGGCGGTGAGCATCATGAAATTGGTGGTGGAGGATGGTTGATGATGACGACGGCGACGAATCGCCCTCTTCGGAGCCCTGAACGGACTCCAGATCAGCCCTCCCGAGAGGTTTTAGGGCTTGGCGGCGGCTCCGTATCGTAAAACACGATTGTTTCTTCTCCTCGATTTTTTTTCTCCCGGAAAGCAAATATATAGAGTTGGAGTTGGCGTCGGAGGAGCCTCAGGGGGCCCAAGAGGTAGGGGGCGCGCCCCCACCCTCGTGGACAGGGTGTGGGCCCCCTGGTCTTCATATTTGGCAAGGATTTTTTATTATTTCCGAAAAGATGTTCCGTGAAGTTTCAGGTCATTCTGAGAACTTTTGTTTCTGCACATAAATAACACCATGGCAATTCTGCTGAAAACAGCGTCAGTCCGGGTTAGTTCCATTCAAATCATGCAAGTTAGAGTCTAAAACAAGGGCAAAAGTGTTTGGAAAAGTAGATACGACGAAGACGTATCATTGACCCGCCTTCGTTTTTTCTTTTTTAGGGCTTGTTGAGCTGTGCCGTCAGCAGAACCTCTTTTTACTCTATGTTTGTGTGACTGTGTGTGCGTGTGTGGGTGAACTTATGTTGTACCGTTTGGCTATGGTGGTTTGCTTTATTTATAAAGCGGGGCAAAAGCCTTTTTTGGTATACACTGAATGAAGGTACAATAGCAACGTCCGTCACATAGGTCCAGGTTGGTCCGAGCCATGGCTCCGACCTGAATATGCTACTGTTGTAGCTCCATGTTTTTTACGTATGTTCCCTTTTAACTTCGACCCAACTATGCTACTAATGGTTTGTGATACCACTAACAGTGAAATTGATAACTCACGGTTTGTGCATTGAAGTATTACATAGTGGGTGACATCATAGAAGACGTGCATAGGAAGGCGCGAGTACAATGCGTGGACCAGTAGAAATCTGGTGCTTGTCTCAAGTACAAATGACTTACGTCACTTTTTCAAACACTTCTGCTTATGTTCTGGACTTTAATTTGCACGATTTAAATGAAACTAATTTGGACTGATGATGTTTTTAGCAGAATTACTATGGTGTTATTTTTGTGCAGAAATAAAAGTTCTTGAATCGGGTGAAACTTTTTGTGGAATTTTTATTAGAGATATAAAAAATACTGGAGTAAAGACCCACTAGAGGGGGGCACCTATTTCCCACAAGGCAATAGGCTGCGGCCACCCTCTGGTCGCGCCCTGTTACCTTGTGATGCCCACAAGGCTCCGATGACCCTAATTCCAGCGCTAATTTCGATTCCTCAAGAAAAATAAATAAGAGAAGAGGTTTCATTGCGTTTTACGATACGGAGGCACCACCACCTCCTGTTCTTCATCGGGAGGGCTGATCTGGAGTCCTCTAGGGGCTATGGAGAGGGGGATTTGTCGCCATCGTCATCATCAACCGTCCTCCATCAAAAACTCTATGATGCTCACCACCATGAGTGAGTAATCCTTTGTAGGCTTGCTGGACGGTGATGGGTTGGATGAGATTTATCATGTAACCGAGTCAATTTGTTAGGGCTTGATCCCTAGTATCCACTATGTTATGAGATTTGCTATGACTTTGCTATGCTCAATGCTTGTCAGTAGGGCCCGAGTGTCATGATTTCAGATCTGAACCATTTATATTTTCATGAATATATTCGAGTTTTGGATCATATCTTGCAAGTAGTATGCACCTATCACGTGTTATGATCCACATACCCCAAGGTGACAATAATTGGGATTCTTTCCGGTGATTACCATAGTATGAAGAGTTCATGTATTCACTAAGTGCTAATGCTTTGTTCTAGTTCTGTATTAAAAGAAGGCATTAATATCCCTTAGATTTCCTTGTGGACCCACTGCACGGGAGGGTAGGACAAAATATGTTATGCAAGTTCTTATTATAAGCATGTATGACTATATACGAAATATATGCCTACATTACATTGATGAATTGGAGGTATTGTGTATCGCTCTAGGTTGTGACTGTTACAAGATGGATGTTATCCAACACAAATATCCATCACTGATCCAATGCCTACACTTTTGTGTATTGATCTTTGCTAAGTTACTACCTGTTGGGGATATTTCCCACAACCAAGACCCGGCTCAGGGTATGACCCAGCAAAGGCCCGAAGGCACTATGGGTCATCCTGTTCCCCGGGTCATAGTGGCGTGACGAGGAAAGGGCTAAAGGCCCATAATATGACCTGGCTACGGGCCGACTCATAAAGGAGTAAGCGGGCTGGCTTATGGAGAAGGCACATGTGGAGGAATTTTCCTAACTTGGAAGGCAAGATAGATAAGATTTATAGTAGGATCGTGCTAATAGTATGACCCGGAATCTCATGTATACCTAGGGGACTCAACTTGCTATATAAAAGGGGACCCCCTAGGGCAGAAAAGTTAAGTCGCAATCTCTCGAGAGCTAGGTTAGAGAATCTGCATCCTTGTAATCGAGATCTCCAGTAATATCAACCATGTAGGAAGTAGGTCTTTACCTCCACCGTGAGGGGCCAAACCCGGGTAAACTTGCATCCTTCATTCCCGATCAACCCCATTCAAGCGACCACCTAGTTGTGATGGCCTCTAGACTTAGTACTTTCACAAGGTCATCTGCCGTGACAAAACCACGATAGTTGGCGCCAACCGTGGGGCCAATGCACGATGCTGTTGAGTTCTTGGAGGGTGCTCTCCTAGGGATAGAGGGATACGTGATCGGCCGGATGATGAAGAGTCGTCGTGGCATGCTCTACACCGGCGGTTCGGGCTAGGGCCTCGAGGCCGAATCAATAGAGTATGAGTACCAGGTCCCCTTCGGCAGAATCCATGTCTTCATCGGTTTCCTCGGCGAAACTGGTCTCAAGCCGGACATCTTCACCGACACCGTTGAACCGGCTCATCGCTCCAGACCCGGTCGGGTCCAAGCCGGCCGGGCTCAAGCTTTTGCTGGTTTCACTCATGGGGTCAATCTTTCCGGCAATTCCATGTCTGGCGGTGACACCCTTGTCTACTCTGACGGCGTGTTCTTGGTCAGCGATACCGAATCAATTCTCTCGCTTTTTGACGATGGGTTGGGGGCTACTCTGATGATGAGATCGATCCAGAGGTCTTAAAGCCACCTCACCACGCGGTTGTCTATATGGCAGGAAATAAAAACACAACAGGGACTGCGGCGGTTCAGAACTCCACGCCGGCTGGTGCTGTAACAGGGACTGGTACCTCAGAGCCGGCTCGAGCCAAACACCAGCTCAAGCCTTGGCAGAACTAATGACTACTCTGGGCACTCTCCAGCCACTCTAGTAACTACAGAAAACTTGGTTGAATGTAGCACAGAGGCTGAGGGTATGTACCGGTAGCTATGTGTTTGATCTCTCTCTCTCTCTCTCTCTCTCGTGTTCTTGAGATCATACGATCTTGATGTATCGCGAGCTTTGCTATTATAGTTGGATCTTATGATGTTTCTCCCCCTCTATTCTCTTGTAATGGATTGAGTTTTCCCTTTGAAGTTATCTTATCGGATTGAGTCTTTAAGGATTTGAGAACACTTGATGTATGTCTTGCATGTGCTTACCTATGGTGACAATGGGATATCACGTGATTCACTTGATGTATGTTTTGGTGATCAACTTGCGGGTTCTGCCCGTGAACTTATGCATAGGGGTTGGCACACGTTTTCGTCTTGACTCTCTGGTAGAAACTTTGGGGCACTCTTTGAAGTTCTTTGTGTTGGTTGAATAGATGAATCTGAGATTGTGTGATGCATATCGTATAATCATACCCATGGATACTTGACGTGACATTGGAGTATCTAGGTGACATTAGGGATTTTGGTTGATTTGTGTCTTAAGGTGTTATTCTAGTACGAAATCTATGATAGATCGAACGGAAAGAATAGATTCGTGTTATTTTACAACGGATTCTTGAATAGATCGATCAGAAAGAATAACTTTGAGGTGGTTTCGTACCCTACCATAATCTCTTCATTTTTTCTCCGCTATTAGTGACTTTGGAGTGACTCTTTGTTGCATGTTGAGGGATATTTATATGATCCAATTATGTTATTATTGTTGAGAGAACTTGCACTAGTGAAAGTATGAACCCTAGGCCTTGTTTCAGCGCATTGCAATACCGTTTGTGCTCACTTTTATCACTTGCTACCTTGCTGTTTTTATATTTTCAGATTACAAAAACCTATATCTACCATCCATATTGCGCTTGTATCACCATCTCTTCGCCGAACTAGTGCACCTATATAATTTACCATTATATTGGGTGTGTTGGGGACACAAGAGACTCTTTGTTATTTGGTTGCAGGGTTGTTTGAGAGAGACCATCCTCATTCTACGCCTCCCACGGATTGATAAACCTTAGGTCATCCACTTGAGGGAAATTTGCTACTGTCCTACAAACCTCTGCACTTGGAGGCCCAACAACGTCTACAAGAAGAAGGTTGTGTAGTAGATATCAAGAAGTTTCTGGCGCCGTTGCCGGGGATGTGATTGCTTGAAGGTATATCTTTAGATCTTGCAACTGAATCTTTTAGTTTCTTGTTTTATCACTAGTCTAATTTATAAAATAAAACTACAAAAAAATGGAATTGAGTTTGCCTCATACGCTTCATCTTTTTAATATCTTTCGTGAGAATGATGGAAAGGAAAATTGTGCTCAAATGCTACAAGAAGAATTATATAAAATGTTTGTCACTAAATCTTTGAATGATGAGCATGATTGCAATGTTGTTAGTATGAACTCTTTGAATGTCCATAGTACTAATGATGATTGCACTAGTCATGATGAAAATGTCTCTTATAAGCATGTCAACTTTTGTGGAATGCATAGAGCTTGCAAGTACACTCCAATTAGGGAAAATAGATTCTACAAGAGGCATAAGTATTTTGAAACTAAATGGTTGCAAGAAAGGCTAGATGTTTGTGCTGAAAATTTAAACTTTCTTAGCCGTACTTGTGAACTTTGCAATGAACGTGATCATTTCAATAACCGATGCAAATTGTTTCATGATCGTATCGTGTCCAAAAATTGTGATGACTTGATTTCCCTTGCACATCATAATGAACTTAGTTTGCTTTTGGGTTATGAAGAAATGAAATGTATAGCTAAGGATCTTCCAGAAATTGTCCTTGATAAAGTTCTTGATTTTGATCTAGAAGAAATTTTTATGTATTGTGCGGTGAATTGCATTGAAAATCCTTATATTTCCAGTTACATAAAGAAAAGAAAACAAATAGAAGATGAAGAGAATACTAATGAAAAGGAAGAGACTTCCCAATATCCTCATATTATTTCTTATGATGAATCAGGTAACGAGAAGGGGCTTTCTATTCAACCAATCTCATTAATAAGGATCTCAAAAAAGAGGGTTAAACCCACACATGATGTGAAGAAGAAAAATAAAAGACGGAGAAGCAAAGGTAGAAAGGTATCCCTCCCAAATGATCTTGCTCCTATTACTCATTGTGATGATGAAAATTGCTATACTATTGGTGTTATCCATACTATTAATGATGAGAGTGCTTATGCTTATGATATGAAAAGGCCCAAGCTTGGGGATGCTATGTTTTATGAGAATGAAGTGTTTGAGAATATATTTGTTGCAATTAATGTTTGTCCCAAGCTTGGGGATGCTATGTTTAATGAAGATGATATTTCTAGCCTCCCAAGTTTTGATATGCAAGTTTGTTATGATGATAGCATGCCTCCTACTTATGATGACTATATTGATGAAAGTGGGTTTGGAAGAGTGTCAACTTTAGGAAGTAATGATCCCACTATTTTGGAGGATGTTTAATCTTATTGTGACAATCATGAAAGTGGATTTGGAGAGGTCATGACTTTATTTAGTAATGATTCCACTATCTTGGAAGAGGTTTCAATTGATTATGATGAGAACAAAGTTGCTACTTATGATAATTATTGTGATGATACTTATGCTATAAAAAGTAGTGATGATTATATTTATAAAACTTGTCATGATTATGATTACCCTTTTTCTGAACATTACTCTTTTAATGTGGAAACAATTTATAGTATTCAAGTTTCTTATGATGCTCCCACTATTATTCATGAGAACAATTTTGCTTATGTGGAGAGTAATAAAAATTCTATGCTTGTAGATCACGAAAAGAATGCTTTATGTGATGGTTATATTGTTGAATACATTCATGATGCTACTGAAATTATTATGAGGAAGTAATTTATGCTTGTAGGAATTGCAATAATACCAAGTTTCCTCTCTATGTGCTTAAAGTTTTAAAGTTATGCCTGTTTTGCCTTCCTATGCTAGTTGATTGTTGTTCCCATAAGTTGTTTGATCACAAAATCCCTATGCATAGGAAGTGGGTTAGACTTAAATGTGCTAGTCATATTCTTCATGATTCTCTCTTTATGTTTCAATTCTTATCTTTTATGTGAGCATCATTGAAATCATCATGCCTAGTTAGGGGCGTTAAACGATAGCGCTTGTTGGGAGGCAACCCAATGTTATTTTAATTTCTTTCTTTTTGGTTCTTTTTAGTAATAAATAATCCATATAGCCTCTGTTTAGATGTGGTTTTATGTTTTAATTAGTGTTTGGGCCAAGTAGAACCTTTGGGAAGACTTGGGTGAAGTCTTTATGATCTTGCTGTAAAAAACAGAAACTTTAGCGCTCACGAGATTAGCTTCAACTTTTTACTGGAGAGTGATATTTAGTTTATTGATTTTGTAGATGATTAATAGACAAATTCCTCAGGTCCACCAATTTATTTTAGAATTTTTGAGTTACAGAAGTATTCTAATGATACAGATTACTACAGACTGTTCTGTTTTTGACAGATTCTGTCTTCTATGTGTTGTTTGCTTATTTTGATGAATCTATGAGTAGTATCGGAGGGTATGAACCATATAGAAGTTCGAATACAGTAGATATTACACCAATATGAATTTAGAATGAGTTCACAACAGTACGTAAATGGTGGTTTTGTTTTCTTATACTAACGGAGCTTACGAGTTTTCTGTTAAGTTTTGTGTTGTGAAGTTTTCAAGTTTTGGGTAAAGATTCGATGGACTATGGAATAAGGAGTGGCAAGAGCCTAAGCTTGGGGATTCCCAAGGCACCCCATGGTAATATTCAAGGATAACCAAGAGCCTAAGCTTGGGGATGCCCCGGATGGCATCCCCTCTTTCATCTTCGTTCATCGGTAACTCTACTTGGAGCTATATTTTTATTCACCACATGATATGTGTTTTGCTTGGAGCGTCATTTTTTTTGCTTGCTGTTTGAATAACATACCAATATCTAAAACTCTTAAATGTTAGAGAGTCTTCACATAGTTGCATAATTATCCGACTACTCATTGATCTTCACTTATATCTTTCGGAGTAGTTTGTTGTTGCTCTAGTGCTTCACTTATATCTTTTAGAGCATGGAGGTGGATTTATTTTGTAGAAATAGATGAACTCTTATGCTTCACTTATATTATTTTGAGAGTCCTAAACAGCATGGTAATTTGCTTTGGTTATGAAACTAGTCCTAATATGAGATGGGCATCCAAGAGGGATATAATAAAAACTTTCATATAAAGTGCATTGAATACTATGAGAAGTTTGATTCTTTATGATTGTTTTGAGATATGAAGATGGTGATATTAGATTCATGCTAGTTGAGTAGTTGTGAATTTGAGAAATACTGTGTCGAAGTTTTCAAGTCCCGTAGCATGCACGTATGGTAAACGTTATGTAACAAAATTGAAACATGAGGTGTTCTTTTATTGTCATCCTTATGAGTGGCGGTCGGGGACGAGCGCTGGTCTTTTCCTACCAATCTATACCCCTAGGAGCATGCACGTAGTGCTTGGTTTTTGATGACTTGTAGATTTTTGCAACAAGTATGTGAGTTCTTTATGACTAATGTTGAGTCCATGGATTATACGCACTCTCAACCTTCCACCATTGCTAGCCTCTTCGGTACCGTGCATTTCCCTTTCTCACCTTGAGAGTTGGTGCAAACTTCACTGGTGCATCCAAACCATGTGATATGATACGCTCTATCACACATAAACCTCCTTATATCTTCCTCAAAACAGCCACCATACCTACCTATTATGGCATTTCCATAGCCACTCTGCGATATATTGCCATGCAACTTTCCACCATTCCGTTTATTGTGACACGCTTCATCATTGTCATATTGCCTTGCATGATCATGTAGTTGACATCGTATTTGTGGCAAAGCCACCATGCATAATTATCATACATGTCACTCTTGATTCATTGCCCATCCCGGTACACCGCCGGAGGCACTCATATAGAGTCATATTTTGTTCTAGTATCAAGTTGTAATCATTGAGTTGTAAATAAATAAAAGTGCGATGATCATCATTAATAGAGCATTGTCCCAACAAAAAGAATAAAAAATAAAAAATAAAGGCCAAATAAAAAAAGGGAGGCCCAAAAAAAAGAAGGGACAATGCTAATATCCTTTTTCCACACTTGTGCTTCAAAGTAGCACCATGATCTTCATGATAGAGAGTCTCTTGTTTTCTCACTTTCATATACTAGTGGGAATTTTTCATTATAGAACTTGGCTTGTATATTCCAACGACGGGCCTCCTCAAATGCCCTAGGTCTTCATGAGCAAGCAAGTTGGATGCACACCCACTAAGTTTCTTTTGTTGAGTTTTCATACATTTATAGCTCTAGTGCATCCGTTGCATGGCAATCCCTACTCCTTGCATTGACATCAATTGATGGGCATCTCCCTAGCCCATTGATTAGCTGCGTCAATTTGAGAATTTCTCCTTTTTGTCTTCTTCACACAACCCCCATTATCATATTCTATTCCACCCATAGTGCTATATCCATGGCTCACGCTCATGTATCGCGTGAAGGTTGGAAAAGTTTGAGATTACTAAAGTGTGAAAAGATTGCTTGGCTTGTCATCGGGGTTGTGCATGATGAGAGCATTCTTGTGTGACGAAAATGGAGCATGACCAAACTATATGATTTTGTAGGGATGAACTTTCTTTGGCCATGCTATTTCGAGAAGACATGATTGCTTACTTAGTATGCTTGAAGTATTATTATTTTTATGTCAATATTAAACTTCTGCCTTGAATCTTATGGATCTGAATATTCTTGCCACAATAAAGAAGATTACATTGATAAATATGTTAGGTAGCATTCCACATCAAAAATGCTCATTTTATCATTTACCTACTCGAGGACGTGCAGGAATTAAGCTTGGGGATGCTGATACGTCTCCAACGTATCTATAATTTTTTATTGTTCCATGCTATTATATTATTTGTTTATGGGCTTTATTTTACACTTTTATATTATTTTTGGGACTAACCTATTAACCCAGAGCCCAGTGCCAGTTCCTGTTTTTCCCTTGTTTCAGTATTTCGCAGAAAAGGAATATCAAACGGAGTCCAAACGGAATGAAACCTTCGGGAGCGTGATTTTTGGAACGAACCTGATCCAGAGACTTGGAGTTGAAGTCAAGGAAGCTTCGAGGTGGCCACGAGGCAGGGAGGCGCGCCTGCCCCCCTGGGCGCGCCCCCACCCTGGTTGGCCCCTCGTGGCTCCCCTTACCGACTTCTTTCGCCTATATATATCCATATACCCTAAAAACTTCGAGGGACATAAGAGATCGGGAGTTCCGCCGCCGCAAGCCTCTGTAGCCACCAAAAACCAATCGGGACCCTGTTCCGGCACCTTGCCGGAGGGGGAAACCCTCACCGGTGGCCATCTTCATCATCCCGGCGTTGTCCATGACGAGGAGGGAGTAGTTCACCCTCGGGGCTGAGGGTATGTACCAGTAGCTATGTGTTTGATCTCTCTCTCTCTCGTGTTCTTGAGATGATACGATCTTGATGTATCGCGAGTGAGGGAGTCCTGGACTAAGGGGTCCTCGGGCGTCCGGCCTGTTATCCATTGGGTCAGACTAATGGGCTGTGAAGGCATGAAGACCGAAGACTATACCCATGTCCGAACTCGACTCTACTTGGCGTAGAAGGCAAGCTTGGCAACCGACTATGTAGATTCCCTCTGATGTAACCGACTCCATGTAGCCCTAGATCCCTCCTGTTTCTATATAAACCGGAGAGCGTAGTCCGGATAGGGATACACATTACCATAGTCATACAGGCTAGACTTCTAGGGTTTAGCCATTACGATCTCGAGGTAGATCAACTCTTGTAATACTCATATTCATCAAGATCAATCAAGCAGGAAGTAGGGTATTACCTCCATAGAGAGGGCCCGAACCTGCGTAAACATCGTGTCCCCCGTCTCCTGTTACCATCGATCCTAGATGCACAGTTCGGGACCCCCTACCCGAGATCCGCCGGTTTTGACACCGACATTGGTGCTTTCATTGAGAGTTCCACTGTGCCATCGGCAAAGGGCTCGATGGCCCCTTCGATCGTCAGTAATGACGTTGTCCAGGGAGAAACCTTCCTCCCCGGATAGATCTTCGTATTCGGTGGCTTCGTACTGCAGGACAACTCGCTTGGCTATCGGGAGCAGATTGATAGCTACGCCGCTGGCCATCAGGTCAGATTCGGAAGCTTGAACTACGCCGCGGATATCCGTGGAGACTTGATCTTCGAAGGATTTGAGCATGCGGCGATCGCTCCCCCTCACCCCGATGAACGTGACTTAAATGTGTCATCGGATCACACCCAGGAGATGGTTCCTGCTGCTCAACGGCCTTAGAGTCGAAGCAGATCGGGCCATCCGAGGCCGTAGAGTCCGCAGCGTTGGAGTCGCACATGGACTCAACGCCCTGCAATATTCACTTTAACGGAACTTCGGACTTGTCTCCAGCTATAAGCTCCGGACTGTGTATGCCTGCGGACAGCGAGCTAGATCGGTTATCGATCTTCGCGTTCAGCGCCGCTGACGTTTTCCAGCACTCGCCTTTGGGTGACGTGCTAAAATCCTTAAAGAATTTGTCCTTGGAGAAGGACTCATAGCCGAACTATGTCCGGTTCGAGCTAGAGACGAATGACGAGGAATTTTGCTTCCCACCCGCCACCCACTTCATAACCATTGTGGATGACTTAACCGACGTGCTTGACTATGGCTCTGAAGACATCGACGGTATGGATGACGATGCCGATAAGGAGCAAGGCCAAGACCCGCCATTCAACGGACGTTGGACGGCTACCTCTTCATACGGCGTGTACATGGTTGATACACCCAAAGGATCTGGCGACGACAAAGAAGAGCCAGATGCGAATAAAACCTCTAAGCCGCAGTCCAAGCGCCGACACCCCAAACGTCGCTCTAAGCCTCATCACTCAAAAGATAGCAATATTGGCACCGGAGAAATAGTACTCCGGGCGACGCCGAAAATAATGAAGACCCTGCCGGAGTTGCATCCGAACAGGAGGAACATGACGACAGGCAAGACAACCCTGACGATACAGCCATAGAAGATGACTCGGAAGACGATAGTTACCGTCCACCCTTCGAGGAGGATACAAGCCTCGGCAACGAAGATTTCATCGTGCCTGAGGATCCTCTGGAGCAGGAGCACTTTAAGCTTCAGCTCATAGCCACCGCAAGGATCCCGAAAAAGAAACACTAGCAGCTTCAAGCTGAACAAGATCTGCTCGTCGACAGATGGACTGGAGTCCTGACAGCCCAAGAATACGGCCTCAAGTGCCCAGCCAAGAGCTACCCGAAACGCAGACTGCTACCTCAATTCGATGAGGAGGCACCGGAGCACATATCTCCCTCGCCTAATGCGGAACGACCACCACGTGGTCGAGACAGGGCGGCCGACGGCCACCCCACGGTCCGAATAAAGTGGGAACTCTGGCCGAATAGCAACCTGCCCCACCGCCCCGTAAAAATAGAGACGGAAGAGTTCGTGGTCACACATACGACCTCCGGCGGGTCCTGGACAGTAGAGCAGGACATACAAGATCGATCTACGGATTGCGAGGACGTGCCTCGAGGCACGATGACAGTTACCTATTCGGACGTGACAAACCTAACCACGCTCCGGCCGAATACCGCAGACGGACTCCATCAGAGCTACGCCACGACGCGGCCCGATACAGAGGCGCCACACACCCTCTCTGCTTCACAGATGAAGTACTGGATCATGACTTCCCCGAGGGGTTCAAGCCCGTCAATATCGAAACATATGATGGCACAACCGATCCCGTAGTACGGATCGAGGATTTTATTCTGCATATCCATATGGCTCGAGGAGATGACCTCCACGCCATTAAATACCTCCCACTAAAGCTCAAAGGGCCAGCTCGGCACTGGCTTAATAGCCTGCCTGAAAATTCTATCGGCAACTGGGAGGACTTGGAAGAAGCCTTCCTGGACAACTTACAAGGAACTTATGTCCGACCACCAGATGCCGATGACTTAAGTCACATAGTTCAACAACCAGGGGAATCAGCGAGAAAATTCTGGACTAGGTTCCTAACCAAAACGTATCATATCGTTGACTGTCCGGATGCCGAAGCCCTAGCGGCCTTCAAGCATAGCATCCGTGACGAATGGCTCGCCCGCCACCTCGGCCAAGAAAGGTTGAGGTCCATGGCAGCCCTCACGGCACTCATGACCCACTTCTGTGCGGGAGAGGATAGTTGGCTGGGTCGCAGTACAAACACAACCAATGAAACAGGCCCCTCTGAGGCCAAAAACTACACCGGCAAGCTCCGGCACAATAGACACAAATGCCGAAGCAATGGTGACAACACCAATAATACTATAGTTCACACCGGATTCAGTGGCTCCAAGTCTAGCCAGCGAAAGAATCCCTATAAAAGGAGCAGCGGAGGACCATCTAGCTTGGACCGCATACTCGATCGTCCTTGCCAGATACATGGCACCCCTGACAAATCGGCCAACCATACTAACAGAGATTGACGGGTCTTTAAACAAGCCAGCAAGGCGAACAACAGAAACAAGGAAGAGGAATCACAGAGGAAGGATGATGACAAGGAGCCCCGGCAGTCGAACACTGGGGGGCAAAAGAAATTTCCCCCTCAAGTTAAAACGGTGAACATGATGTACGCTACACACATCCCCAAAAGGGAGCGCAAGCGCACACTTAGGGACGTCTATGTGGTAGAGCCAGTCACCCCAAAGTTCAATCCGCGGTCGCCATTTCCGATCATCGAGATCATCCGACTAGTATCCGCCAACTAGTCCTTGACCCAATCATCGACGGATTCCACCTAACACGAGTCCTGATGGATGGTGGAAGCAACCTCAACCTGCTGTACCAGGATACAGTATGGAAGATGGGCATTAATCCCTCACGAATAAAACCAACAAAGACTACCTTTAAAGGAGTTATACCAGGCGTAGAGGCCCGCTGTACGGGCTCAATCACGCTGGAGGTGGTCTTCGGTTCTCCGGACAACTTCCAAAGCGAAGAGTTAATCTTTGATATCGCCCCCTTCCGCAGCAGCTACCACACACTGCTCGGATGAACCGCGTTTGCCAGATTTAACGCAGTGCCACACTATGCTTAAATCTCAAGCTCAAGATGCCCGGTCCACGCGGTGTCATAACAGTTAATGGCAATACGGAGCGCTCCCTCCGAACAGAGGAGCACACGGCCGCCCTAGCAAGAGAAGTACAGAGCGGCCTTCTCAAGCAGCATTATAATCCAGCTTCCGAGACCCTGGACACCATCAAGAGGGTCCAGACTACACTGCAACAGGACAACGCGGCTCGTCAAGAGCTCGACTACCAATTCGGCCTCCGTCCCAGACCCAATGAGGTAGTGGCATTCGTACCATGCGTACACAATTACGCACTCAAAATTCCATGGACATCGAAGGAGGCACAAGATAACCCGGGGTCTATAGTTCGGCCAGACCGATCCCGGACACACAAACTTTTACTTCTTTTTCTTGTTTCAGGTACCTTTTTCCACGAGCCTGATCACAAGTCCTTTAGAAAGATTGGCATACAACGGAGGCAAGCAGCACAGGTGTGTAGGGTAACCTTTATACATTCTTCTTGATGGTATTCATACTTATTTCTCAGGACCCGCACGCTGCGCCCTCTTAACTCTGGCATGTTAAATAGCCGGGTCCTTCTCGCACCATCTGTACAAGATACGCCCTGACGTATCCATCTAGTTAATAAAAAAGGTTCGTGGCCCAGTTTCTGTGGTTTTCTCTTTTTACTTCGTTTTATTTCGATCTGCTTATTTGCTGCATCGACACTCTTTTACGTTCGCCAGGGGCTACCTATCGCCCCACAATATGGCAGCATAGTCCAAACACTTCTTATATATAAGTTCGGCACCCCGAATTTAGCATTATATGCATTGGCTCCGAATCATGTCTTTGGTCAATAGTTGGGTTGCCCGGCTCCTGTGCTTGCTACCCTACGTTCCGCTCTATCGGCTAGGGTAGTAAAGCGAGAACTACTGCGATTGTGCCCTGGCCTTGACCGGATGAGCACCTCAGTAGAGAAAGCCAAAAACTGACTGTCATGATACGGCGAGAGCAGGTCAACTGTTCGAGGGTTACAAAATCGTTGGAGATTTTTTCCGCGTCATGCGAAGGATCGACACTTCCCGATCAAATGTTGACAGCACCCTGGCTTGGACCAGGGGTTGCACACTTGCTTAGTTATAAAACTCCTATGGCTAAGTGAGGGTGTTGAAGCCTACAGTCTGATTGCCTTGTTCGTTGCGCTAAACAACTCCTCCAAAGGACCATATAATTGGATCAAGATTGTTTAGAATCCATCCCGAACACCTCCGTACTACCTACGCGAGGGCAGAAGCCGACGACTGGCCAACCCTCAGATCACAAATAACACGACCGCATAGGAGGAAACAATTTAAAGCATTATAAAATTATTTAACAAAAACCGGGTTTGTTCCCACAATACAAGGCAAAGGCAACATAAATACATTTATTCAAATACAATGTCCTGCGAACATTGCGCCTCCACAAGTCGAGACCCCTCCACGACATCCGCGAAATATCGCTCGGGTGTGCGGTGCTCCTTGCCCTCCGGCGACCCGCTGGCAACTTCAACAGCGTTCATCTTCGCCCACCACATCTTGCAGCGAGCGAAGGCCATACGGACACCTTCAATACAGGTGATGTCTACTACACAACCTTCTTCTTGTAGACGTTGTTGGGCTTGCAAGTGCACAGGTTTGTAGGACAGTAGCAAATTTCCCTCAAGTGGATGACCTAAGGTTTATCAATCCGTGGTAGGCGTAGGATGAAGATGGTCTCTCTCAAGCAACCCTGCAACCAAATAACAAAGAGTCTCTTGTGTCCCCAACACACCCAATACAATGGTAAATTGTATAGGTGCACTAGTTCGGCAAATAGATGGTGATACAAGTGCAATAAGGATGGTATATGGGTTTTTGTAAACTGAAAATATAAAAACAGCAAGGTAACAAGAGGTAAAAGTGAGCGTAAACGGTATTGCAATGATAGGAAACAAGGCCTAGGGTTCATACTTTCACTAGTGTAAGTCCTCTCAACAATAATAACATAGTAGGATCATATAACTATCCCTCAACATGCAACAGAGAGTCACTCCAAAGTCACTAATAGCGGAGGACAAACGAAGAGATTATGGTAGGGTACGAAACCACCTCAAAGTTATTCTTTCCAATCAATCCATTGGGCTATTCCTATAAGTGTCACAAACAGCCCTAGAGTCCGTACTAGAATAACACCTTAAGATACAAATCATCCAAAACCCTAATGTCACCTAGATACTCCAATGTCACCTCAAGTATCCGTGGGCATGATTATACTATATGCATCACACAATCTCAATTCATCTACTCAACCAACACATAGAACCTCAAAGAGTGCCCAAAGTTTCTACCAGAGAATCACGACGAAAACGTGTGCCAACCTCGATGCGTAGGTTCATGGCCAGAACCCGCAAGTTGGTCACCAAATCATACATCAAGTGGCACGTGATATCCCATTGTCACCACAGATAAGCACGACAAGACATACATCAAGTGTTCACAAGTCTTTAAAGACTCAATCCGATAAGATAACTTCAAAGGGAAAACTCAATCCATTACAAGAGAGAAGAGGGGGAGAAGAAACATAAGATCCAACTATAATAGCAAAGCTCGCGATACATCAAGATCGTGCCAAATCAAGAACACGAGAGAGAGATCAAACACATAGCTACTGGTACATACCCTCAGCCCCGAGGGTGAACTACTCCCTCCTCGTCATGGAGAGCGTCGGGATGATGAAGATGGCCACTGGTGAGGGTTCCCCCCTCCGGCAGGGTGCCGGAACAGGGTCCCGATTAGGTTTTTATTGGCTACGGAGGCTTGCAGCGGCGGAACTCCTGATCTATCTTCTGTTCTGGAAGTTTTACGATACGTAGGTATATATGGGTGTAGGGGGTACGTCGGTGGAGCCACGGGGGCCCCGCGAGGCAGGGGGCGCGCCCCCACCCTCGTGGGCAGCTCCCGTATCTTCTGACGTGCACTCCAAGTTCTCTGGGTCTTATCAAGTGAGAAAATCACGTTCCAAAAAGGATTCTTCTGTTTGGAATCCGTTTGATATTCCTTTTCCTCGAAACACTGAAATAGGCATAAAACAGCAAATCTGGGCTGGGCCTCCGGTTAATAGGTTAGTCCCAAAAATAATATAAAAGTGGATAATAAAGCACAATATTGCCTAAAACAGTAGATAATATAGCATGGAGCAATCAAAAATTATAGATACGTTGGAGATGTAGCAAGCATCCCCAAGCTTAATTCCTGCTCATCCTTTAGTAGGTAAATGATAAAAAAGATAATTTTTGATGTGGAATGCTAGTTGGCATAATTTCAATGTAGTTTTTCTTAATTGTGATATGAATATTCAGATCCGAAAGATTCAATACAAAAGTTCATATTGACATGAAAATAATAATACTTCAAGCATACTAATAAAGCAATTATGTCTTCTCAAAATAACATGGCCAAAGAAAGTTATCCCTACAAAATCATATAGTCTGGCTATGCTCCATCTTCACCACACAAAGTATTTAAATCATGCACAACCCCGATGACAAACCAAGCAATTGTTTCATACTTTAACATTTTCAAAACTTTTTCGATCTTCACGCAATACATGAGCGTGAGCCATGGATATAGCACTATATGTGGAATAGAATGGTGGTTGTGCAGAAGAAAAAAAGAGGGGAAGATAGTCTCACATCAACTAGGCGTATCAACGGGCTATGGAGATGCCCATCAATAGATATCAATGTGAGTGAGTAGGGATTGCCATGCAACGGATGCACTAGAGCTATAAGTATATGAAAGCTCAACAAAAGAAACTAAGTGGGTGTGCATCCAACTCGCTTGCTCACGAAGACGTAGGGCATTTTGAGGAAGCCCATCATTGGAATATACAAGCCAAGTTCTATAATGTAAAATTCCCACTAGTATATGAAAGTGACAACATAGGAGACTCTCTATCATGAAGATCTTGGTGCTACTTTGAAGCACAAGTGTGGTAAAATGATAGTAGCATTGCCCCTTCTCTCTTTTTCTCTCATTTTTTTATTTGGGCCTTTCTCTTTTTTTATGGCCTCTTTTTTTCTCTTTTTTTATTTTTCGTCTGGAGTCTCATCCCGACTTGTGGGGGAATCATAGTCTCCATCATCCTTTCCTCACTGGGACAATGCTTTAATAATGATGATCATCACACTTTTATTTTTCTTACAACTCAACAGTTACAACTCGATACTTAGAACAAAGTATGACTCTATCTGAATGCCTCCGGCGGTGTACCGGGATATGCAATGAATCAAGAGTGACATGTATGAAAGAATTATGAATGGTGGCTTTGCCACAAATATGATGTCCACTACATGATCATGCTAGCAATATGACAATGACGGAGCGTGTCATAATAAACGGAATGGTGGAAAGTTGCATGGCAATATATCTCAGAATGGCTATGGAAATGCCATGATAGGTAGGTATGGTGGCTGTTTTGAGGAAGGTATATGGTGGGTGTAAGATCCGGCGAAAGGTGCGCGGTATTAGAGAGGCTAGCAATGGTGGAAGGAAGAAAAGTGCGTATAATCCATGGACTCAACATTAGTCATAAAGAACTCATATACTTATTGCAAACATCTAGAAGTTATCAAAGCAAAGTATTACGCGCATGCTCCTAGGGGGATAGATTGGTAGGAAAAGACCATCGCTCGTCCCCGACCGCCACCCATAAGGAGGACAATCAATAAACACCTCATGCTCCGACTTCGTTACATAACGGTTCACCATACGTGCATGCTACGGGAATCACAAACTTCAACGCAAGTATTCTTTAAATTCACAACTACTCAACTAGCATGACTCTAATATTATCACCTCCATATCTCAAAACAATTATCATGCTTCAATCTTTTCTTAGTATTCAACACACTCATAAGAATTTTTCTTTTATTAGTCTTGTGTGCCTAGCATATTAGAATTAAGCACATTACCATGATATTTAAGACTCTCAAAATAATGTAAGTGAAGCATGAGAGTTCATCTATTTCTTCAAAATAAAACTACCGCCATGCTCTAAAAGATATAAGTGAAGCACTAGAGCAACAACAAACTACTCCAAAAGATATAAGTGAAGATGAATGAGTAGTTAAATAATTATGCAACCATAAAAAGACTCTCTCATTTAATAATTTCAGATCTTGGTACTTTATTCAAACAGCAAGCAAAGCTAAAGAAAATTCTAAAATAAATTGCTGGACCTGAGGAGTTTGTCTGGTAATCATCTGCAAAAATAATCAACTAAATATCACTCTCCAGTAAAAAGTTCTAACTAATCTCGTGAGCGCTAAAGTTTCTGTTTTTTACAGCATGATCATAAAGACTTCACCCAAGTCTTCCCAAAGGTTCTACTTGGCACAAACACTAATTAAAACATAAAACCACATCTAAAAAGAAGCTAGATGGATTATTTATTCCTAAACAGAACCAAAAAGCAAGAAACTAAATAAAATTGGATTGCCTCCCAACAAGCGCTATCGTTTAACGCCCCTAGCTAGGCATGATGATTTCAATGATGCTCACATAAAAGATAAGAATTGAAACATAAAGAGAGCATCATGAAGAATATGACTAGCACATTTAAGTCTAACCCACTTCCTATGCATAGGGATTTTATGAGCAAACAACTTATGGGAAAAAGAATCAACTTGCATAGGAAGGTAAAACAAGCATAACTTCAAGATTTTAAGCGCATAGAGAGGAAACTTGATATTATTGCAATATGTAGAAGCATATATTCCTCCCTCATAATAATTTTCATTAGCATCATGAATGAATTCAACAATATAACCAGCACCTAAAGCATTCTTTTCATGATCTACAAGCACAGAAAATTTACTACTCTCCACACAAGCAAATTTCTTCTCATGAATAATAGTGGGAGCAAACTCAACAAAATAACTATCATGTGATTGAAAATTAAGATCATGATGACAAGTTTCATGGTTAACATTATTCTTTAAAGCATATGTGTCATCATAATAATCATCATAGATAGGACGCATGCTTTCATTGTAGTAAATTTGCTCATCAAAGCTTGGGGGACAAAAAATATCATCTGCATCAACCATAGCTTCCCCAAGCTTGTGGCTTTGCATATCATTAGCATCATGGATATTCAAGGAATTCATACTAACAAAATTACAATCATGCTCATCATTCAAAGATTTAGTGCCAAACATTTTATAGATTTCTTCTTCTAACACTTTGGCACAATTTTCCTTTCCATCATACTCACAAAAGATATTAAAAAGGTGAAGCGTATGAGACAAACTCAATTCCATTTTTTTGTAATTTTCTTTTATAAACTAGACTAGTGCTAAAACAAGAAACAAAAAGATTCGATTGCAAGATCTAAAGATATACCTTCACTTACCTAGCCTCCCCGGCAACGGTGCCAGAAAAGAGCTTGATGTCTACTAGACAACCTTCTTCTTGTAGACGATGTTGGGCCTGCAAGTGCACAGGTTTGTAGGACAGTAGCAAATTTCCCTCAAGTGGATGACCTAAGGTTTATCAATCCGTGGGAGGTGTAGGATGAAGATGGTCTCTCTCAAGCAACCCTGCAACCAAATAACAGAGTCTCTTGTGTCCCCAACACACCCAATACAATGGTAAATTGTATAGGTGCACTAGTTCGTCAAAGAGATGGTGATACAAGTGCAATAAGGATGGTATTTATGGGTTTTTGTAAACTGAAAATATAAAAACAGCAAGGTAACAAGCGGTAAAAGTGAGCGTAAACGGTATTGCAATGATAGGAAACAAGGCCTAGGGTTCATACTTTCACTAGTGTAAGTCCTCTCAACAATAATAACATAGTTGGATCATATAACTATCCCTCAACATGCAACAAAGAGTCACTCCAAAGTCACTAATAGCGGAGAACAAACGAAGAGATTATGGTAGGGTACAAAACCACCTCAAAGTTATTCTTTCCAATCAATCCATTGGGCTATTCCTATAAGTGTCACAAACAACCCTAGAGTTCGTACTAGAATAACACCTTAAGATACAAATCAACCAAAACCCTAATGTCACCTAGATACTCCAATGTCACCTCAAGTATCCGTGGGCATGATTATACGATATGCATCACACAATCTCAATTCATCTACTCAACCAACACATAGAACCTCAAAGAGTGCCCAAAGTTTCTACCGGAGAATCACGATGAAAACGTGTGCCAACCCCTATGCATAGGTTCATGGGCGGAGCCCGCAAGTTGGTCACCAAAACATACATCAAGTGGCACGTGATATCCCATTGTCACCACAGATAAGCACGGCAAGACATACATCAAGTGTTCTCAAGTCTTTAAAGACTCAATCCGATAAGATAACTTCAAAGGGAAAACTCAATCCATTACAAGAGAGAAGAGGGGGAGAAGAAACATAAGATCCAACTATAATAGCAAAGCTCGCAGTACATCAAGATCGTGCCAAATCAAGAACACGAGAGAGAGATCAAACACATAGCTATTGGTACATACCCTCAGCCCCGAGGGTGAACTACTCCCTCCTCGTCATGGAGAGAGCCGGGATGATGAAGATGGCCACTGGTGAGGGTTCCCCCCCTCCGGCAGGGTGCCGGAACAGGGTCCCGATTAGGTTTTTGGTGGCTACAGAGGCTTGCGACGGCGGAACTCCCGATCTATCTTCTGTTCTCGAAGTTTTACGATACGTAGGCATATATGGGTGTAGGGGGTACGTCGCTGGAGCCACGGGGGCCCCACGAGGCAGGGGGCGCGCCCCCACCCTCGTGGGCAGCTGCCGTATCTTCTAACGTGCACTCCAAGTTCCCTGGGTCTTATCAATTGAGAAAATCACGTTCCAAAAAAGGATTTTTCTGTTTGGACTCCGTTTGATATTCCTTTTCCTCGAAACACTGAAATAGGCATAAAACAGCAAATCTGGGCTGGGCCTCCGATTAATAGGTTAGTCCCAAAAATAATATAAAAGTGGATAATAAAGCCCAATATTGCCTAAAACAGTAGATAATATAGCATGGAGCAATCAAAAATTATAGATACGTTGGAGACGTACCAACAGGCGGAGCGCTTGATGACGTCCAACCGAGGACAGGTGTTCACCATCTGCTTCACGAGTCCGAAGTAGCTGCTAGGCATAGCTTCGGCTTGCCATAGTCGGATTACCAAATCCTTCATGGCTAGTTCGGCCACCCTATGCAGCTCCACCAGCTGTTACAGTTGATCGGTGAAGGACACGGGAGGTTCTGGCGCCGTATATTGCGACCAGAACAACTTTTCCGTCGAACCCCCTCCTTCGGCTCGATAGAACTCCACGGCGTCTGATGCATTGCATGGTAAATCCGCAAAAGCCCCTGGGGAGCTCTGAACTCGGGTTAGTAAAAGTTACTGTTTCACCGCATACTTGCTTTGCATCTTAAAATCCTTACCCGCCGTGATCTTCTTAGCCTCCTGGATCTCCTGGAGGACGGCCCGGGCCTCATTCCGTGCGGTCTCCGCTCTCTGACGAGCCTTGGTGAGTTCGGCCCCTTGAGCCGACGCATCATGCTCCAAGGTCTCGCATTTTTCACCGCATCCTGGAGCTCCTGCTGGATTTCTTTGACCCGGGCCTTGAGCTTCTTGCGGGCGGCCTGCTGCTCGACAGCCTTCTCCTCGGCCTCGCCCAGGGCCTTCCTCAGGGCCTCGGCCTCGGTCGCGGCTCTTGCACATATAACGACACTACAGTCAATATACAACGCCTACGCTTTCCGAACACACAGCAGGTCGTTACTCACCCTGCTTCTCCTGGAGCCGAACCTTAACCTCGCTGAGCTCGTTCTTGGTCCGCTCCAGCCTATGCCTCAATTCAGAGACTTCGGCAGCATGCGAGGTTGCGTCCAACTGCGACGCCTCCTTATGCATACGTATTACGTTAGTCTCCTGCAACAGAGAATGATCCTCTGTCCGGTTCTCCTCGCCGAACACCAGACAGTGTCTCAGGGGCTACGGACTACACGGGGTTTTTCTCTTTCTTACCTCAAAACCTGTTAACAGGCTGCCGCATGCATCATTCAGTTCGCTCTTGGTGGACTGAACCTTCTCGATCACCGCACCCATAAGGACACGGTGCTCGTCCATGACGGAGGCGCTTCGTAGCACCCCCATCAGATCATCCGGTGCTCCTGGATGGACAGGAGCCATCGGTGGAGGCGTCGCACCCCCCCTCCTTCAAAGGGGTTGCTCGCCCGACTCCGGAGCCTTATCGGCCTCCGAAATCGTATTCGGCTGAGGGTCGAACTGGATACGACCCTCTTCGCGAGTCTCCATGGGGATTGGCTCCCCCATGTGTCTGGCAGTGGAGGTCTCGCCTTGTGGCGCCTCCCGGACAGCGTCCTGGGCTCCTCCCTTCGGAGCGGTCCTTCGGGAGAACACTTCGGTGTTGTCCCTGGCCCTGGGGGAGTAAGCAGGCGGTGGTGACATGCTCGCCATCTCCGACGGAGCCAACGAACCTCTAGATGAGGATCGCTGGATAAGGTCACGGGTCGGACTGCAATAGTGTAGTCAACTATGTTAAAATAATAAAGAGAAAGGGCTGGATGCGCGCATGAATAAGCCATGTCACTTATGATGCGGCCTGGGGCTTAGTGCGGGGGGCGTCGTTCTGGACTACTATCAACGTCCCATGCGGTATTGACCGCGGCGCCCTTCCCCTTTTTGGGCGCTCTCGCCTCCGGATGTGCCGAGGCCGCCCTCTTGTTCTTCTTCTCCTCGGGAGGAGGGTTGTTTTCCTCCTCCTCCTCCTCTTCCTCGTCATTGTCCTCAGGGACAGAGGAATGGGCCTCGTCGTCTTCGGACGTCGCATCTGAAGTGCCCTTGCGACGGAGGCCACTCTTGGCCCCCTTGGCCTTCTTCTTGGCCTTCTTCTCCGACGCCTTATATGGCGCCGGTACTAGCATCTTCGCCAGGCGCGGGATGACCGGTTCTTCGGGCAACGGAGCCGGACACTGGATCCGCTTCGCCCTCTCCACTCAGTCCCGAGGGAGCAATACTAAAATCTCAGACATCATCCCCGAAACATTTAGGTCGGGGATACGTCAAAAGTAACATACCTTGCTGGCGGGGTGTTTACAGGTGTGACCACGGTCTGAATCCGTGGCCGGCGGTTTCTCGTTGCCCTTAAAGAGAAACTTCCAGACATCTTCGTGGGTGGTCTCGAAGAGCCTCACCAGGGTCCGATGCTTCTTCAGGTTGAAATCCCACAGAGGTCGTCCTCTGCGCTGGCATGAAAGAACCCAATGAACTAGCATCACCTGGATCACATCGATGAGCTTGACGTCCTTGGCTATCATGCTGTGAACGCGCGTCTGCAACGCTATTAGCTCATTAGACAAACACCAGTCCGGACTCTTGTCAACCCAAGAGGTGAGCTGCATGGGAGCGCCGGAGCGGAATTCGGTAGCCACGGCCCAGGTGGTGCCGCGGGGTTCTGTGATGTAGAACCATTGTCTCTGCCACTCCGTCACTGTCTCCACAAAAATACCTTTCGGCCAGGAGACATTGGGCAGCTTGCTCACCATGGCTCCTCCGCACTCCGCGTGCTGGCCGTCTACCACCTTCGTCTTCACGTTGAAAACTTTGAGCCACAACCCGAAGTGGGGGTGGATGCAGAGGAAGGCTCGCACACTATGATAAATGCCGAGATGTTGAGGAAGGAATTCGGGGACAGATCATGGAAATCTACCCCGTAATAATACATTAGCCCGCGGACGAAGGAGTGGAGTGGAAACCCTAGCCCGCGGAAGAAATGGGGGATGAACACTACCCTCTCGGTGGGCTTCGGCGTGGGGACGATTTGTCCCTCGGTCGGCAGACGGTGGGCGATCTCCTTCGCCAAATATCCGGCCGCCCGAAGCTCAGTAATGTCCTCCTCCTTGATGGAGGAGACCATCCACTTGCCCTGACCACCGGATCCGGAAATGGTTGCTTGAGTGGAAAGGATATGAGAACTTGGGCGCTGGAGCTTGAGATCGGAAAGGCGGAGACGGAGAGAGAGCGTGAGAAGAGGAAGAGGGAATCCTTATCCCTTTATGAAGGCAGCAAATATTAAACGCCTCCCCACTCACCTTAAGATTCGCCTATTCCCAAGGGTTGTATAAACGACACGGTTGGGTTACCCATGCCCGCATTGATTAGAATCCTGCGATGGGGGGACATGATCTCTGCTTTGACAAGACGTGCCAATAGCAGCTGCATCTTGGTACGTGTGGCGTCGAACATAAAAACGGTCTAGAAATATGACCTGTCGAACGTAATGTCGTACTACAAAGAAGTTGTCAGCGAATGGGACTCGTGTAAAAATATATATTCTCTCTACGGTTGTGTATGCTTTGCTAATATAGTTGGATCTTATGATGTTTCTGCCCCTCTACTCTCTTGTAATGGATTGAGTTTTCCCTTTGAAGCTATCTTATCGGATTGAGTCTTTAAGGATTTGAGAACACTTGATGTATGTCTTGCATGTGCTTATCTGTGGTGACAATGGGATATCACGTGATCCACTTGATGTATGTTTTGGTAATCAACTTGCGGGTTCCGCTCGTGAACTTATGCATAGGGGTTGGCACACGTTTTCGTCTTGACTCTCCGGTAGAAACTTTGGGGCACTCTTTGAAGTTCTTTGTGTTGGTTGAATAGATGAATCTGAGATTGTGTGATGCATATCGTATAATCATACCCATGGATACTTTAGGTGACATTGGAGTATCTAAGTGACATTAGGGTTTTCGTTGATTTGTGTCTTAAGGTGTTATTCTAGTACGAACTCTATGATAGATCGAACGGAAAGAATAGCTTCGTGTTATTTTACAACGGACTCTTGAATAGATCGATCCGAAAGAATAACTTTGAGGTGGTTTCGTACCCTACCATAATCTCTTCGTTTGTTCTCCGCTATTAGTGACTTTGGAGTGACTCTTTGTTGCATGTTGATGGATATTTATATGATCCAATTATGTTATTATTGTTGAGAGAACTTGCACTAGTGAAAGTATGAACCCTAGGCCTTGTTTCAACGCATTGCAATATTGTTTGTGCTCACTTTTATCGCTTGCTACATTGCTGTTTTTATATTTCCAGATTACGAAAACCTATATCTACCATCCATATTGTGCTTGTATCACCATCTCTTTGCCGAACTAGTCCACCTACACAATTTACCATTGTATTGGGTGTGTTGGGGACACAAGAGACTCTTTGTTATTTGGTTGCAGGGTTGTTTGAGAAGACCATCTTCATTCTATGCCTCCCACAGATTGATAAACCTTAGGTCATCCACTTGAGGGAAATTTGCTACTGTCCTACAAACCTCTCCACTTGGAGGCCCAACAACGTCTACAAGAAGAAGTTTGTGTAGTAGACGTCAGCAGTGTACGCTGACAACACGAGCAACAACAGCAGAACCCGCCTCGGCCAGCAGTTTTGGATGCACATGGAATTGTCGATGCTGCTCGTGCTATGCGGGAATCAGGAGCAGGAAACGCAGGAGTTGCACACGCTCAACCCCCACCCGCTTAAGCCCAGATGACTTCACGGGGTACCGGTCTAACTAGTAGGACTATTGGAACACCATGCTTAATGCCTGCTTTGCACAATGAGCACGTGCTGCCTGATTTCAATGGTCCTCGCAAGGTCCTTAACTACACAACCAATTCAGAGACGGTTGAGTGGATTGAGAGTTATGACTTAGCCATGGATATGTTGGATGTCAGTGATGCAGTCTGTGCTAAATATCTGACCATGATGTTGGAGGGGCAGCTCGCACATGGTTGAAAAAGCTGCCCCTAACTCGATCAACACTTGGGAAGAATTGAAGGAGCGCTTCATCAAGAATTTCCGAGGAACCTGCAAATGACAAACAACGATTCTTGAGCTCGAGCACTGTATTCAACGTAATGACCAATATGCACATCATTGGTCACGTCGTGTTGCAGAAATTATCCATTCTTTAGATAGCATCACAACCGTTCAAGCCGTCCTTGTGCTATAACGAAATTTCCTTTCCATCCTTTGGTCCAGAAGCTCAGACGTCTGAAAAGGAAGGTTAAGGAGTTGGGCGATCTTATGGATGTTCTTACTAGGTATGCTGAGTTTGATAATATGAAGGATCCGACTTCGGATGATGAGAAATCTGGCAAAGGAAAGAAAACGGTGGTGGCAAGGGTAACCAACAGAGAGGCCAGGTGCACAACACCAACAATAACAACCATGTCAACATCGGTAATAATGGTAAGGGCAAGAGCACTGAAGGAGGATCATATTTTGTTGCCAATACCAATACTGGTTTCAATAATCAGAGCACAACAACAGTTCCGGTAGGCCCTGCAGTGGAAATTATCCTCGTAATTACGAGGAAGCTCTCAAAGGCCTGTGCCCAAATCATAGTGTGGATGGCAAGCCAGCAAATCACTCCTAGAAAAACTGTTTCATCATGTAGGAATTCCGCAATCAGGCTTTTCAGAATCATCACAATGGTGGTTGTAGTGGATCCCGAGGGAGCTCTCAAGCTGGCGGCTCAGGAGCCAGCTTCCCCGGTGCTGGCTTTCAGGAAAAAGAATCTGGAGCCGGGTTCCCAGGGTCAGGCGGCCAGGGATCTGGGTTCTAGGGTTCTGGCAATGGTGGAGGCAATAATCAACGATCCAACCAAGGAGATCAGAACAAGGGAAATCAGTCTGGGTTTGAAAGCAATCCAAAGCAGTCGAACAGTGGACAATATCATGTTTTCAGTGGTCAATATTATATTTTCATTGGTCAATATGGTCGAAGTCATTTCACACACTTCGTTTATGCAAAGCTTTTTGACAATAAATGCCCATGATTTGCCCCTCTTCTAGCCTACACATAGCCAAACTAGTCGGGCGGGAAGCTTGCACGGTTGCGCGCAATAAACTGCGCGGTTGCACGGGAACAGGCTCACCAATGATACATTTGGCGCCTCTTCGATCCCACAAGTGGTCAAACGAAACGCACGTGGGGTGCTCAAGCGTGCACTGGAATCTTCCACTATGAACGCGGTGACAAGACGTGACGATTACAGGCCGGCCGGCCCCCATTTATTACAGCAGCCATTTAACCCATGTGTCTCTTCAACCTTTCGATCGCGCCCCTTTATTGCAATAAGCACACCCACCACGACAAATTCTTAGAGGGTATCCTACGCGACTTCAATGGCGCTCTGAGCGGCTGCCGACAACGAGCAGCAGTTCACCATGCATGCCATGGGACACCACAGAAGGTTCACGGAGCTCTGGTGGTGTACACCAACAACCCGGTTTGGGTGGAGCACTCCATACACATCATGCAGTTGTTGCTTGCTGAGGAGAAGTACACGGTCATCGGGTTCGACCTCGAGTGCACCCGCGCTCATGCCAGGTCTTGTCCCAAGGTCGTCGCCGCCTTGATGTGTGTGCACAATCATGTCCTCATCTACCACTACTGCCTGGCCACAAGGCCTTGCGAGCGTTTCACTAGATTTGTTAACAACCCCCGCTACGGTGGACATCACCAACAATGTAAAGGTGCTCAAGAATGCGGGCATCGCCTGCCAAAATCTTGTCGACATCTAGGGCCAGTACAAGATCTGGGGCAGCAAGAAGCATGAGAAGGACTCACTGGTTCACCTCGCCGAGGCCGTCATCGACCCCTACTACAGAGACATGAAGGATTCCTGCAACAAGGACAAGCGTGCCTGGCACTCAGCCAACTAGATGGAGAAACTCGACAAAGCTCATGTTGTGTACGCGGCCAAGGAGGCATACACGAGCTATGAGATGTACAGACGGATCGTTGAGATGAGGAAGTGCCTCCTTCCCCAAAACGGCCAGGGATCCAGCCGGAAGCAGAGTAATGGCAAGTGTCGTCACAACAAGAAGTAGATGATTAGATATTGATGCTCGTTTCTCCTAGTTTGGTATGCATGTAATTGCTTACTTTGATATGTGGAAATGTTATATGTGTAGTCACTTATGTAATTGTATGCTTAATTTGTTATGCAATGCTGTTCTTATAAGTATATATGTTGATGTTCTGTAGATAGAGCATAGATGTTGTGCAGACAGAGCAAATCGCATCACACACAGACTAAAGAATGGAACCCGTCGGTGATGATTTCATCAATCGCTCACAATTGTATACCAGCAGTCGTTTGCTCACAACACACGCAGCTTGTTAACAGGAATCTTCTGTGTTGTTGCGGTCTTCCCACAAATTTCTGACTACTGACCTGTTTTCCGCGCATCACACACATCTTGTTAAGTTGAACTATTTCTATTGTGTTGGCTAATCGCAAACAGTTCATCCAAGTGAATGTATGTCGTATATCGCACACGCCTTGATCTGGCCGACTATTTCTGTTGTGTTGCCTAATTACAAGCAGTTCATCTGAGTGAACTGTATGCTGTATATCGCACACACCTTCATCTGCCTGACCGTTTCTTCTATTATATTTGCTCATCGAAAATAGTTCATTTGACTGAACTGTATGCCACCCATCACACACGCAACGACAATTTGAATCGTGTTTGATGTCTCCGCCATTGCAAATGTTTCGTATCTTTTATGACAATTTTATTACATCACCGTTTGTGATTAATGCATTGTAGATAGTTTCGTTAAAGGGTCTCTGATTGTAGTGTTGCGTTAGCAGCATCCTGCAGTAGTGACTCACCCGCGTATAGTCCCAAATCCAGTCTTTGGCCCCCTGTCACTGGCGCATATCGCAACCATACTTCGCTGTAGCTTCATCTACACTGACGAGGATTGTTGCCATCTTTCTGCCTTGATCTAACACGATGACTAGGATAGAGTCCTGTTGCCGATGCTTGATGTGGTTCAGCATTTCCCGTACAAAAAACCCTACACCGTCGGGTTCAATCAGACCAAATGAAGGTAAGTCTTCATATACATCTGCTTATCTAATGCAAATCGCCTTAATCCACTACAAAACCCCTCGAGATGCCATTTTTGAAATAATCGAGGGTTTTGATATGCAGTGCCGGAAGTGTTTCAACACTACGAATCTATGCGGTCTCCCTTATGTTCAGAGGGACAATTACCTATGCATCACGCTTTCGCAAGGATTCAAATAACATACGATATGGTTCTCGGATTTGAAGTATATCAAACGTACATGTCCTTCAAGTGTTTGGTTAAGAGGTGAAGATTCTCTATAGGTGGATTTTAACATAAATGTTGATGGATTTCATGATTGGTTCATAAGTAGAAAAGTCTGCTCATGAGTTGAACAGAAACCATGCTTATAATGGGAAGTATCTAAAAATAGGTAGATCTAACTAAATTTGGTAAAGTGCCAACGTACCTCCTTGGTACCACTTGCTGCTACATTCCCCTCTTTAGATGTCAGAAGTAACCAATGTGTAATCTGAAATTTTCTTTTATGATTATTATTTTCATAAATCATTCTGAAACTAACAAATTCAGAATCTAATTTGTGATATGCAATGTTCCTAAATTATGGAAAGCATTGTCTGAAATGGTATTTAGCCCTCTCATAAATGGTACCTGCTTCATAAATAGCCTAAATAATTTTGAGCAATTGAGGGAGTCCTGGATTAGGGGGTCCTTGCACAGCCGAACTATACTTTGGCCGGACTGTTGGACTATGAAGATACAAGATTGAAGACTTCGTCCCGTGTTTGGATTGGACTCTCCTTGGCGTGGAAGGCAAGATTGGCAATATGGATATGTAGATCTCCTCCCTTGTAACCGACTCTGTGTAACCCTAGCCCCCTCCGGTGTCTATATAAACCAGAGGGTTTAGTCTGTAGGACAACAACAATGATACCATAGGCTAGCTTCTAGGGTTTAGCCTCTACGATCTCATGGTAGATCAACTCTTGTAATACTCATATCATCAAGATCAATCAAGCAGGAAGTAGGGTATTACCTCCATCGAGAGGGCCCGAACCTGGGTAAACATCATGTCCCTCGCCTCCTATTACCATCCTCCTTAGACGCACAGTTCGGGACCCTCTACCCGAGATCCGCCGGTTTTGACACCGACATTGGTGCTTTCATTGAGAGTTCCACTGTTCTGCCACCGTAAGGCTTGATGGCTCCTTCGATCATCGGCAATGACGCGATCCAGGGTGAGGTTTTCCTCCCCGGACAAATCTTCGTATTCGGCGGCTTCGTACTGCGAGCCAACTCGCTTGGCCATCTGGAGCAGATCGAGAGTTACGCCCCTGGCCATCAGGTCAGGTTTGGAAACTTGAACTATACTACCGACATCCACGGAGACTTGATCTTCGACGAATTCGAGCCCATGTCAGGTGCGCCGCACAATCACGACGAGCATGACTTAACTCTGCCGTCGGACAGTGTTCGGGAGATGACACCTGCAACTACTCCGGCCCTCAATCCGGAACAAATTACGCCATTCGAGGACGGGTGGATAGACCCCGCCACGGAGGCCACACTCTTAGTGCCGATAGAGCCGTATACTGACTTCACCTCCTATGAGAGTCGTGTTGCCGAACCGTTGGATTCTTCCCCGGCCACGGGCTCCGAGCCGCTTGCTTCTGTGCCTATCGAATCCGATTGGGCACCGATCATAGAGTTTACCTCCGCGGATATCTTTCAGCACTCGCCTTTTGGCGATGTGCTAAATTCATTCAGGTCTCTCTCCTTGTCAGGAGATCCTTGGCTGAACTATGTCCGGCTAGATTGGGATGCGAACGATGAAGAAATTCTCTTCCCACCCACCACCCACTTAGTAGCAACTGTCGACGACTTAACCGACATGCTCGACTTCGGCTCCGAAGACATCGACGGTATGGATGACGATGTAGGAGACGAACAAGAACCACCGCCCAGAGGGCGCTGGATGGCCACCTCATCATATGACATATACATGGTGGACACCCCCAAAGAAGGCGATGGCGATAAGACAACGGAGGATAATCGCTCCAAGAAGCAATCCAAGCACCGACGTGAGCGGCGCTGCTCCAAGTCCTGCCACAGCAAAAACAGTGATACCGGCACAAGAGACAATAACGCTCCGGATAGTGCCGAAGACGAAGACAATCCCCTCCAGCCAGACCTAGAGTGAGAGGATGAACAAGCTAGCCCTCCGAAACAGGCAGCAGACGGAGAATCGGAGGATGACAATTATATGCCTCTCTCCGAAGGCGAGGTGAGCCTCGGCGATGAAGAATTTATCGTGCCTGAGGATACCGTCGAACAGGAGCGCTTCAAGCGCCGGCTTATAGCCACAACAAACAGCCTAAAGAAAAAGCAACAACAGCTTCAAGCTGATCAGGATCTGCTAGCGGACAGATGGACTGAAGTCCTTGCGGCCGAGGAATACGAACTCGAACGCCCAACCAAGAGTTATCCAAAACGCAGGTTGCTACCCCAACTCGAGGAGGAAGCATTGAAACCTACATCACCAGCGTATGATGCGGCTGATCGTCCAGCCCATGGCCGAGACAGAGAGGCATATCAGCCCGAAGTCCAGCCTACACCCCGCCGCCACTCAAACAAAAATACCAAGGCCCAGGGCAACATGCGGGACCTGCGAGACGTATTGGAAAACAAGGCAAAATATGCAAGATCGATCTGCGAGACAGAACACGGGACGATGACCGTCATGCCGAATACACTAAAAGCAAATCCGGCCGAGCCGAATACAGCAGACAAGACTCGTACGAACTGCGTCGTGATATAGCCCGGCACAGAGGTGCCGCACACCCCCTATGCTTCACTGATGAAGTAATGGATCATGAATTCCCAGAGGGTTTTAAACCCGTAAACATTGAATCATATGATGGCACAACAGATCCCGCGGTATGGATTGAGGATTCCCTCCTCCACATCCACATGGCTCGCGGCGATGATCTGTATGCCATCAAGTACCTCCCACTAAAACACAAAGGACCAGCTCGGCATTGGCTGAATAGCTTGCCAGCAGACTCCATTGGCAGTTGGGAGAATCTGGAAGATGCATTCCTTGACAACTACCAGGGCACTTATGTGCGGCCACCAGATGCAGATGACTTGAGCCATATAATTCAACATCCAGGGGAATTGGCCAGGAAATTCCGGACCAGGTTCGTAACTAAGAAAAACCAAATCGTCGACTGTCCGGATGCACAAGCCTTAGCGGCACTTAAGCATGACATCCGTGACGAGTGGCTCGCCCGGCACCTTGTCCAGGAGAAGCCGAAGTCTATGGCATTCCTCACGACACTCATGACCCGCTTTTGCGCGGGAGAGGATAGCTGGCTGGCTCGCAGCAACAACACATCCAGGAATGCCGGCACTCCAGACACCAAAGACACTAACGGCAGACCACGTCGTAACAGACACAAGCGCCGCAACAACGGCGATAACGCCGAAGACACGACAGTCAATGCCGGATTCAGTGGCTCTAAATCTGGTCAGCGGAAAAAGGCATTCAAAAGAAGTACTCCGGGCCCGTCCAGTTTGGACCGCATACTCGATCGCTCGTGTAAAATTCACAGCACCCCCGATAAGCCAACCAATCACACCAATAGAGAATGCTGGGTGTTCAAGCAGGCCGGCAAATTGAATGCCGAAAACAAGGACAAGGGGTTGCATAGCGACGACGAGGAGGAGCCCCGGCCGCCAAACACGGGAGGACAGAAGAGGTTCCTCCCACAAGTAAAAACGGTGAACATGATATACGCAACCCACATTCCCAAGAGGGAACGGAAGCATGCACTAAGGGACGTCTATGCGATGGAGCCAGTCGCCCAAAAGTTCAACCCATTGTCATCTTGTCCGATCACCTTTGATCGCAGGGACCACCCAACTAGTATCCGTCATGGCGGATCTGCCGCATTCGTCCTCGACCCCATCATTGACGGATTTCACCTCACTCGAGTCCTTATGGACGGCGGCAGCAGCCTGAACCTACTCTATCAGCATACAATGCGCAAAATGGGTATAGACCCCTCGAGGATCAAACCCACTAAAACCACCTTTAAAGGCGTTATCCCAGGTGTACATGCCCATTGCACAGGCTCAATCACACTGGAAGTGGTCTTCGGATCTCCGGACAACTTCCGAAGCGAGGAGTTAACCTTCAATATCGTCTCGTTCCGCGGCGGCTATCACACACTACTCGGGCGAACCACATTTGCCAGATTCAATGTGGTACCGCATTACGCATACCTCAAGCTCAAAATGCCAGGACCTCGTGGGGTTATAACAGTCAATGGAAACACGAAACGCTCGCTCCGTACGGAGGAGCACACCGCGGCCCTAGCAGCAGAAGCACAAAGCAGCCTTTTAAGGCAAACCACCAATTCGGTGGTAAAGCCCTCGGACACCTTGAAGCGAGTCCGGAGTAACCTGCAACAGGATCGCCTGGCACGTTTAGAGCTTGCCTAGCAATTCGGCCCCCGTCCTAGTCCCAGTCAAGCGACAAAATCTATGCCGCGCGTACACAATTACGCACTAAAAATACCATGGGCATAGGAGGGGCACGGCTAGGGCACGTCCCATAAGGTGGCTCAACTGCCCTGGGGTCTGTCTACCTTTATCATTTTTCTCTCTTTCAAGACCTTACTCTCTGGAAGCCCTTTCCGGTAGTCTAATCATTGAACTCACGGCGGTAAGGGAATACCAAGGAATCAAGACGGACTGACGTACAAGGGAATCCTCAGGTGGTCTCTGATAACGACAAGCATACTTGTTTTACATCCCAAACGCAGCTTGCCCTTGGATAGGACATGTCAAATAGTCCTATTTTTTGCCTATTGCACTACTTGTATCCGTACGCTTAGGCGTACTATTTAAATAAACAATGCATAGCGTTAGCCTATTATTGCATTCCCCTTTTCTTTTTCTTTTTCTTGTCTGCATATTTACGACAGATTGCACCCGTACATTCTGGTACGACTAGTACGCCATGGGCTTCAGTATACCCCATAATATGGCGCGAGAAGTCCGAACACTTTTAACAGTGCGGCACCCCGAACTTATAGCATTATATGCATCAGCTCCGAATCATGTCTTGGGTCAATAGTTGGGTTTGCCCGGTTCCCATGTTTTGGTACCTTACGTTTCGCAATATCGGCTAAGGTAGCGCTGGGAGAACTACTGCGATTGTGTCCCGGTTCTTCCGGACGAGCACCTCAGTAGAGAAAGCCGAAAACTGACTGTCATGATGAGGCGAGAGCTGGTCGCTGTTCGAGAGGTCTGAAGTCCTTAAAGACTTTTTCCGCTTTGCGCAAGGAGTCGGCCTTGCCCGACTTAGGCGTATATAGCGCCCCAAATTCGGCCTTCCGAATACTAGGGGATTCGCCAAAATTTAAAATAGTAGACTTCTATGGCTAAGTGAGAGTGATAAAGCTTTATAGTCCGATTACCTGGTTCGCTGTGCTGAACACCTCCTTCGAAGGACCCAAAATTGGGATAAAGAGTGCTCAGGTTTATCCCGAACACCCCAGGACTAGTTACATGGGGGCAGAAGCCGACGACTGGCCAACTCTCAGATTTCATAAACGGCCGCACAGAAGGTAATATTTTAAATTAACAAGCGTGGTATAGCACAAATGAACTCATTTCATATTGCAGGATCACATGAGTACATTCATTCGAATATTACATTTCTGGCACATTCCTCCGCCACAAGGCGAGAACCCTTCAGGACACTGTCATAGTACATTTCGGGGTGGCGATGCTCCTTGCCCTTCGACGGCCCCTCCTTCGCCAGCTTTATGGCGTCCAGCTTCGCCCAGTGCACCTTCGCCCGGGCAAAAGCCAGGTGCGCACCCTCGATGCAGACGGACCACTTTATGACTTCGAGTCGTGGGCAGGCATTCATAAGCCGCCTCGCCAGGACGAAGTAGCTATCAGGCAGGGGCTCGCCAGTCCACATCCGGACTATAAGACCCTTCATGGCATGTTCGGCCGCCTTGTGGAGCTCGACCAGTTGCTTCAGCTGGTCGCTCAACGGCATTGGGTGTTCGGTCCCAGTATACTGAGACCAGAAGAACTTCTTCGTCGAGCTCCCCTCCTCAGCCCGGTAGAACTCCGCGACATCCGACACACTACGGGGAAGATCTGCGAACGCTCCTGGAGAGCTCCTAACTCGGGTAAGTAAAAGGAAAGTTTCCTTCACATGCTTGCTTTGCATAATGAATGCCTTACCCGCTGGTATCTTCTTAACCGCCTGTAGGATCGGAAGTATGTCTAGAGGGGGGGTGATTAGACTACTTGACCAAATAAAAACTTAACCTTTTCCCAATTTTAGTTCTTGGCAGATTTTAGCAACTTTAGGACAAGTCAAGCAATCATCACACAATTCAAGCAAGCATGCAAAGAGTATATAGGCAGCGGAAAGTAAAGCATGCAACCTGCAAGAATGTAAAGGGAAGGGTTTGGAGAATTCAAACGCTATTGGAGACACGGATGTTTTTCCCATGGTCAGGATAGGTGGTGCTATCCTACATCCACGTTAGTGGAGACTTCAACCCACGAAGGGTAACGGTTGCGCGAGTCCACGGAGGGCTCCACCCACGAAGGGTCCACGAAGTAGCAACCTTGTCTATCCCACCATGGCCATCGCCCACGAAGGACTTGCCTCACTAGCGGTAGATCTTCACGAAGTAGGCGATCTCCTTGCCCTTACAAACTCCTTGGTTCAACTCCACAATCTTGTCGGAGGCTCCCAGGTGACACCTAGCCAATCTAGGAGACACCACTCTCCAATAAGTAACAAATGGTGTGTTGATGATGAACTCCTTGCTCTTGTGCTTCAAATGATAGTCTCCCCAACACTCAACTCTCTCTCACAGGATTTGGATCTGGTGGAAAGAAGATTTGAGTGGAAAGCAACTTGGGGAAGGCTAGAGATCAAGATTCATGTGGTAGGAATGAAATATCTTGGTCTCAACACATGAGTAGGTGGTTCTCTCTCAGAACATATGAGTTGGAAGTGTAGATGTGTTCTGATGGCTCTCTCCACGAATGAAGAGGAGGTGGAGGGGTATATATAGCCTCCACTTAAAATCCAGCCGTTACACACAATTTACCAATCTCGGTGGGACCGAATCAACAAACTCGGTCGGACCGAAAAGGTAAACCTAGTGACCGTTAGAGTTTTTCGGTGGGACTGACATGCATCTCGGTAGGACCGATATGGTTAGGGTTTTGGGCATAACGTAATCTAGGTGAGACCGATTACACAAACTCGGTGAGACCGATTTGGTAATTAGCTAACCAGAGAGTTGGTCAGGCAAACTCGGTGGGACCGATCTGCTCTTTCGGTGAGACCGAAAAATTACAGAAGGGAAACAGAGAGTTTGCATTGCAATCTCGGTGGGACCGATCCGCTCTTTCGGTGAGACCGAAAAGTTACGAAAAGGAAACAGAGAGATTGCAATCCCATCTCGGTGAGACCGAGATCCCTATCGGTGAAACCGATTTGCTAGGGTTTTGGCAGTGGCTTATGACAGATGAAGACTCGGTGGCGCCGGATAGAAAGAATCGGTATGACCGAGTTTGGCTTAGGGTTTAGGTCATATGTGGATCTGGGAAAGTAGTTGAGGATTTTGGAGCATATCATTAAGCACATAAGGCAAAGAGCTCATTAAGCAACACCTCATCCCTCCTTGATAGTATTGGCTTTTCCTATGGACTCAATGTGATCTTGGATCACTAAAATGTAAAATGAAGAGTCTTGAGCTTTTGAGCTTGAGCCAATCCTTTGTCCTTAGTATTTTGAGGGTTCCACTTTCACCATTCATGCCATGCCAATCATTGAGCTTTCCTGAAATAGTTATCTTGGAATATCATTAGCTCAATGAGCTATATGTTGTTATGAATTACCAAAACCACCTAGGGATAGTTGCACTTTCAATCTCCCCCTTTTTGGTAATTGATGACAACATATAGATCAAAGCTTCGACAAATGATAATAAGAATGAATTACATCGTCGCTTTGAGAAGTATGTGATAAGTAAGAGTTCCCCCTAAATTTGTGCATATTTAAAATTTGCTTTGGACTCCAAATGCACAAGAAGTTAGAATTAT
This sequence comes from Aegilops umbellulata, assembly GCA_032464435.1. NCBI lineage: Eukaryota > Viridiplantae > Streptophyta > Magnoliopsida > Poales > Poaceae > Aegilops > Aegilops umbellulata. Next base: position 223,141,691 of record CP136059.1, on the reverse strand, counting down.
GGGTTACTCTTCCATGTCACATACATCTTGGTGGAGCGCTCAAAATGATTAATAATGAAATACATGCACTCATCACCAAGGCAAATTGAATGATCACATAAGATAGATAAGATATATCAAGCATGCATAAGTGTAGCTTATGATCAAACACATGATCATCAATGTCTCACAAGCATATCAAAGTATCTCAACCAAAAGCAAACAATGTTTTAAGGACCACCAAATAAAAGCAAGAGAGAATAAAAGCAACACTCTCTCTCGAAGCCTATGATCTATACATTTTTCTCCCCCTTTGGCAACAAGTTGCCAAAAAGTTCCTAGAAAATGCATAGTGCTAGATCGACACTCAGGCTTGATCTTCAGGTGGTGGTGGAGTCTGGATCACTCCAAGGACGAAGGCTTCCATAGATGCTGTTGGAGTTGGAGCTGAAGTGGATGCTGGAGCAGGTTGGGTTGGTGTTGCGGCTGGTGCTGAGGCGGTTGCTCTTGTGTCAGGAACTGGCACTGCAGACGACCTTGGACCTCGTGGCACTCTGGCAAATGCATCTGTGGTTGTCTTCCCTCTCCTCTCCTGCATGTCATCTTGGAGTTGCTCCACTGCAGTCTGAATCTCTGTCACCTTGATATCCAAGTCATAGAACTTCTGTTCTACGATTCTCTCTAAGCTTTCCTGGTTCTGAGTTAGGTTGGCCAAACCTTTCTCAATCCGCAGGGTGGATGCAATCAGGTAACTAAGCTGCTCTTGCTTGGTTTTCAAGAAGTATTCAGATGCCTCCTCTTGAGTTGGCATCCTTGCAGCTTTCTCCTTCCTTGCCTTCTCCTTCTGTGCTTGTGCATGGGCTGAAGATGGTTCATCTTTGTTCATCACAACCTCATTGTCTTCAAAATCAGGATGAATAGGCAGATGTTCCTTATCCAAAAGATATATGCCAGTGCCCATCTTGGAGTTGATTAGTTCCTGGATCTGAGGGGCATATCCACAGCTCCTCTTCTGGTCTGCTGCAGTCCTCTTGATTGTTTCTATCATAAGGCTCATGACTTTGAACTTTTGAGGCACATCAAAGATATGAAGCAAAGTAATTGCATGGCCTCTGATCATATTGTGATCACCTGACTTGGGCAACAGAGTGTGCCTTAAGATCCAATTGATGGTTGGCAATCCTGACAGAAGATAGTGTACAGATCCATACTTGAAAGTTTCAAGTGCCTTGTCAGGGATCTCTTTGTACATGTTGATCATGGAGTTGTGGTCCATCTTCTTCTTGGAATAGACATCCAAGTCATCTTCATTTTCCTCTGGGGCATTGATCAACTTTGCCCATTCCTCAATAGTTGAGTGGTACCTTGTACCTTCAGACATCCATGTGATCCTTCCATCTGGGTAAAAGTGTGCCGTGGAGTAGAACTGCATGATAAGTTCCTCATTCCACTTTGTGAGCTTTTGCCCAACAAACTCTGCTACTCCACACGCCTTAAAGCTGTCCTGCACTCCAGGGTAGTGCTCTTCGTTGTCCTTGATGTATTGCCAATCGACCCATCTCATGTCACATACAATGGGCTTCTTGTCTAACAAGACTGTCTCATAGAAGTCCTGCTGTTCCTTGGTATGGAACCTGTAGTCTACAGCAGTCCTTCTCCTAGTAGCATAGGGATCCTCTACTCTCCATTTTCTCAATCCAGAGTCTCTCCTGATTTTCATATCCTCAGCCACAAGATGAGCATCATTGTGGTCTGGGATCTTGGGCTTCAACTTTCTCAGCACTTGGCCTTCCTCTTGTTCTGCAGGTTCATGCACTGGGGCCTTGTTTTTCTCAGCAGCTGGGATGCTCCTAGTATTCCTCTTTGGTTTTGGCTTTGGAGCTGGCTTGGCCTTGGAAGCAGACTTGGGGGCTTCCTTTGGCTTAGATGTAGCTGCTCCTGATCTAATGGCATCACCTTCCTCCTCTTCTTCTTCTTCTTCATCAGAAGAATGTTGTTCAAATCTAGCCATGGGATCTACTTTCTTGCACCATCTGCCTCTTTTCCTTTCTTTCTTTGTTTCAGCTGCAACTGGCTCTTTGGGTGCAGGCTTCTCAGGAATCTTTGTTGAGGCTCTGGCCTTTGGCATGGGCTGCCTGCCTGCTGGCCTTTTGACCTTTAAGCCTGGCTTGATGGCTGCAGCTGAGCCATATTCTTTCTTCAGCACAACTCTCTTGGAAGTTGCCTCTTCCTCTGCCACATAATCTTCATCCTCTGAGTCTGAAGTTCTCTTCTTTCTCTGTCTTGTGGCAGCTTTTGGCAGATTGCTAGGGGTGCTCGTGCTGCCATCATCTGAGGAACTGGAGGGACTAGTGCCCTCACTCATGTGCACAAGCTGCTCTGACTTATTCTGACTATCACTTTGATCTGACATGATGAACAAGCTGACTGCTGACTGCTGACCCCTGTGAATAGTTTATAGATGAGGTAGAGTGGATGAGCATCACAAAATGCAGAGATTTTTTCAAAAAGAATGATTCAAAAACTTAGTTTTAGTTTCCCACAGAAAGCATCTCGGATCTACCGATGTTTAAACTCGGTGATACCGAAGCAGTTTTTGGAACCTAAACTAGTGAACTCGGTCAGACCGAGTCACAGTTCGGTGGCACCGAGACTGCTAGGGTTTCACAAAGTTCAAAAATTGGTCACACCGATTAGTTACACTCGGTCAGACCGAGTTTCACTTGTGCAATGGCATAGGCCAAATCGGTGGGACCGAGTTTTTCAACTCGGTGGGTCCGAGATGGTTTCGGCGGAAACCTAACCCTAAAATTTTCGAATCAAAACTAATCTACGAGTTCTTTGAGATAGAAGTTTATCAAATGTGGCAAGAATCATTATGATCACAATGTGCTAGGAATCGGATTGGGGAATAGCACAAAGATCGAGTCCGTACCCTAGTTCGGCGGAGACTCGCTACGGCGGCAACGGCGGGGTTGATTCCCGTTGACGGCGCGATTGGAGGCTGCTGGCGGCGAGGAGACGATCCGGAGACCACGTCGGCAGAGCGAGCTATGGCGCGGGCGAAGAGGTTCGGAGAAATTTCCAAATTTTTGCCCGTGTCTATATATAGCCCGCCCCTGTCGGCGTGACCGAGTGGAACAACTCGGTGGCACAGAGATGCAAAACTGTGTACAGTTATTGCAACTCGGTGTGACCGAATAGTTCAAATCGGTTGCACCGAGATTAAAAACTTAGATCAACTTGATGATCTCTGTAGGACCGAAAGTGGGGTATCGGTCAGACCGAAAATCACAAAGAGGTTTTGGAAGTTTAAGTCTATGACGAATCGGGGACTCCGAGTGCTCCTCACACAGAGTGGTTCGAATCTGACTTGATCAATTTTGTGATGTAGCATGAATAGAGTTTGAGACGAGAAAAGCATAGATAGCTAGAGGGGGTTCTTAGGCATTCTTGTCCATCCACTTGGCAAAAGAACAATAAACCCAAACAATCAAAACAACAAGTGGATGTCCTCGAATGAGCAAAATATGCAACCAACATGCTCACACAATAAAATGGCAATTGAAATATGTGACAAAACATGCACAGCCAATTCTAGCATCTATCAAGCAATTGGCGATGACTAGGTCATCTATATATGAGTATATTGACTTAGGAGTCAAATGAGAACATTTGATCATAGGTCATACTCATCGTTTAAGCTCAAGTGGGGTTACCACTTTTACATAAAGCATTGTTGTGTTCACATCATTAGAGTCGCTTTAGCTCAAGTCTTAGAGTAAAGCTCCCCCTAGATGTGATATCCCCCTGAAGAGGGACGAACTAACCTTGGGTTTTGTCGATGATGACTTCATGTAGATGTTGAAGATGTGGATGCTCAATGTTGATGTAGATCACTTGGAGCTATCCTTTTGAGTGAATTGCACTTTCAATACCTACATGGGTTAGTCCCACAAGGAACAAGCAAGTATATCCATAGACATAGAGTGATGCACATACAAGATGATGTCTATGAAAGCTTTTAGGTTACCTTGTCCCTTGACTTACCAACAAGAGGGTTTGTGACTCCTTGAACTAGTGCAAGATGTGGAAGTTGACTGCACTTGTTCTTGCCAAAATGATAAGAGTGAAGTTTGTTGGTGGAGTCACCCTCAAGAACTCTCTAGTTCTTCTTCTTTTGGATCCACACCATCTTGATGGGAATCCTTGGAGTTGTAGTCGTACTTGATGAAGTGGAACTTGAAGTAGTCTTGGGAATCCACTTGACTAAGGTCTTAGGAGCTTCTTCAAATGCATATATTTCCTCTTGAAGCTTGTCCTTGCCTTTTTGCTTGTAGTCTTGTGGTGGAAGATCATCTTGAGTTTGTGTCCCCTTGAAAGAAGTTGGATCATACTTCTCTTGTTGAGGAACAAACTTTGTCTTGGGGTATTGATCTTCTTCCCACTCAACTCCATTGGCATTGAACTTTCGTTCAAAACCAACACCTTGATTCTTCCGGTGCCTTCCTTGCTTGCGTACAATCTCCTCGAATTGCTTACTTCCGGCAAGGCTTTTGTACACTCCTTTCTCTATGATTTCCTTCAATATGCTATTTTCTTGCTCAAGTGTAACTTGGCTAAGAGAATCATTAGTGGAATCAAGAGAACTACTAGAAGCAACAATATTGGATTTAACATGATCAGTGTTACTACTAGAAGAAGAATCTTTCTTTTTCTTGTTACTAGACTTGACTTGAGGCATGTAAGTGGATAAGAGTAAACGTTTGGCAATGTAAGAAGAACTTTTCTTGCGGAGATCATCATTGATTGCCTTTAAAAGCTCATGCTCTTGCTCAAGTTTGAGCTTTTCAAAGCGTAACTTCTCATGAGCCCTTAAAAGTTCTCGATGATCTTCGAAGATAGTTTCATGAGCTAACTTAAGAGTGTTTAGTTCTTTAGTTAGAGCCTCAATTTTCTCCTTATCATTGTCATTCGTTTTAGCATGATTAATTGACGTTTCATCATAGGATTCATCACTAGAGTTGTCAACAAGTAAATCATCATCGCCTAACAAGTCATCTTCATCACTATTAAAATCTACATACTCAGGATGAGTTACCTTAGGACCTTTGGCCATGAAACATCTTCCAATTCCTTCATTTGGTGAATCAAATATGTCGTAGGAGTTGGTTGACACAAGTGCTAGACCGGCAACACCTTCATCTTGAGTATATTCGGAGTCGGAGTGATAACTTCTCTCGAAGTGGTTGTCGGAGTCGGAGCCGGATACCCATTCACCAACATGAGCTTGATGTCTTCGTTTTGTGTAGCTCCTTGATGATTTTTCCTTCCTTTTCGAATCCTTGCTTCTCCATGAGTATCTTCGTTCATAACGATCATCTCTACTCCTTCTCTCTCGTGATGGTGATTCCTCTCTTTTGCTTCTTCTTTTTGGAGAATCTTCTCTTCTTTTGTAGGGAGCCGTACACTCATTGGAATAGTGTCCGGGTCTTCCACAATTGTAGCAGTTTCACTCTCGACTAGAAGATCTTTTGTCATTGTAGGACCTTGACTTGGAGCTTCTATCTTTGCTTCTACTCTTGTAGAACTTGTTGAAGTTCTTCACCATTAAGGTCAGTTCTTCATTGAAGTTTTGTTTCTCACTTGATGATGTGGGGGCTTCACATGAGGCTTTCTAAGCACCACTTGATTTGTTGTGAAGTTCCTCTTTATCCTTGAGTGACATCTCATGAGCAACAATTCTTCCAATGACTTCCGTTGGCTTGAGATCTTTGTAATTGGGCATCATTTGGATCAATGTGCACACGGTATCATATTTTCCATCCAAGGCTCTTAGGATCTTCTTGATGATGAATCTGTCGGTCATCTCTTCACTCCCTAAGCCGGCAATCTCATTTGTGATGAGAGCAAGCCTAGAGTACATTTCAGCGACACCTTCACCATCCTTCATTTTGAACTTGTCAAGTTGACTTTGAAGCACATCCAATTTGGATTCCTTGACGGAGTCGGTACCCTCGTGCATATCAATCAAAGTATCCCAAATTTCCTTTGCATTCTCAAGACGGCTGATTTTGTTGAATTCTTCGGGGCACAATCCGTTGAAGAGAATATCACAAGCTTGAGCATTGTATTGTAGCATCTTCAACTCATCCGCGGTAGCTTTACGGTTTGGTTCTTTCCCGTCGAAGAAGTCACCTTGCAAGCCAACACACACAATAGCCCAAACTGCTGGGTTATGTCCAAGAATATGCATTTTCATTTTATGCTTCCAACTAGCAAAGTTAGTACCATCAAAGTAAGGACCTCTACGGTGATAATTTCCCTCACTAGACGCCATACTCTCCTAGGTTGTGAAACCAAGGCTATGACCACCAAAAGCTATGGAAAGCAAAGCAAATGGAGACCAAAGCTCTGATACCACTTGTAGGATCGGAAGTATGTCTAGAGGGGGGTGATTAGACTACTTGACCAAATAAAAACTTAACCTTTTCCCAATTTTAGTTCCTGGCAGATTTTAGCAACTTTAGGACAAGTCAAGCAATCATCACACAATTCAAGCAAGCATGCAAAGAGTATATAGGCAGCGGAAAGTAAAGCATGCAACTTGTAAGAATGTAAAGGGAAGGGTTTGGAGAATTCAAACGCTATTGGAGACACGGATGTTTTTCCCGTGGTTCGGATAGGTGGTGCTATCCTACATCCATGTTAGTGGAGACTTCAACCCACGAAGGGTAACGGTTGCGCGAGTCCACGGAGGGCTCCACCCACGAAGCGTCCACGAAGTAGCAACCTTGTCTATCCCACCATGGCCATCGCCCACGAAGGACTTGCCTCACTAGCGGTAGATCTTCACGAAGTAGGCGATCTCCTTGCCCTTACAAACTCCTTGGTTCAACTCCACAATCTTGTCGGAGGCTCCCAGGTGACACCTAGACAATCTAGGAGACACCACTCTCCAAGAAGTAACAAATGGTGTGTTGATGATGAACTCCTTGCTCTTGTGCTTCAAATGATAGTCTCCCCAACACTCAACTCTCTCTCACAGGATTTGGATTTGGTGGAAAGAAGATTTGAGTGGAAAGCAACTTGGGGAAGGCTAGAGATCAAGATTCATATGGTAGGAATGAAATATCTTGGTCTCAACACATGAGTAGGTGGTTCTCTCTCAGAACATATGAGTTGGAAGTGTAGATGTGTTCTGATGGCTCTCTCCATGAATGAAGAGGAGGTGGAGGGGTATATATAGCCTCCACTTAAAATCCAACCGTTACACACAATTTACCAATCTCGGTGGGACCGAATCAACAAACTCGGTCGGACCAAAAAGGTAAACCTAGTGACCGTTAGAGTTTTTCGATGGGACTGACATGCATCTCAGTAGGACCGATATGGTTAGGGTTTTGGGCATAACGTAATCTCGGTGAGACCGATTACACAAACTCGGTGAGACAGATTTGGTAATTAGCTAACCAGAGAGTTGGTCAGGCAAACTCGGTGGGACCGATTTGCTCTTTCGGTGAGACCGAAAAGTTACAAAAGGGAAACAGAGAGTTTGCATTGCAATCTCGGTGGGACCAATCCGCTCTTTCGGTGAGACCGAAAAGTTACGAAAAGGAAACAGAGAGGTTGCAATCCCATCTCGGTGAGATCGAGATCCCTATCGGTGAAACCGATTTGCTAGGGTTTTGGCAGTGGCTTATGACATATGAAGTCTCGGTGGCGCCGGATAGAAAGAATCGGTATGACCGAGTTTGGCTTTGGGTTTAGGTCATATGTGGATCTGGGAAAGTAGTTGAGGATTTTGGAGCATATCATTAAGCACATAAGGCAAAGAGCTCATTAAGCAACACCTCATCCCACCATGATAGTATTGGCTTTTCCTATGGACTCAATGTGATCATGGATCACTACAATGTAAAATGAAGAGTCTTGAGCTTTTGAGCTTCAGCCAATCCTTTGTCGTTAGTATTTTGAGGGTTCCACTTTCACCATTCATGCCATGCCAATCATTGAGCTTTCCTGAAATAGTTATCTTGGAATATCATTAGCTCAATGAGCTATATGTTGTTATGAATTACCAAAACCACCTAGGGATAGTTGCACTTTCACCGCCTCAACTTCTTAGAGGGCCTTTTGGGCTTCGGCCTTGGCGTTTTGTGCGCTTTCGAGGGCCTTCACAAGCTCGGACTCTCGCGTCTTAGAGTCAAGCTCCAAGGACTCATGTTTTTTGGCGAGAGCCTGGAGCTCTTGCTGCACCTCGCCCACACGGGCCTCTTGCTTCTCTCGCTCGCTGTGCTGCTTGGCTACTTTGTCTTCGGCCTTGGATAGCGCCTTCTACAGGGTCGCTACTTCGGTCGTGGCCCCTTAGCAAAATTCATGGCGATCGTATTATTCCAAAACCAAATTTTAATAATGTACAAACAGGGTATGACTTACCTTTGTTCTCTTCGAGCCGCCTCTTGGTAAAGTCGAGCTCTTCCTTGGACCGCTCAAGGTCCTGCTTCAACGCAGCAACCTCCGCAGTACGTGCGGCAGCGGCTAGCAGTGAAGCCTACATATGCACATAGACATATTTCGACTAGACTTCCGCGGTCATTATTTGATCCTCTATTCGGCCTTTCTTCGCAAACACCAAAAAGAGCATCAGGGGCTACTGTCTACGCTGTAACATTTTCTTATAATTGGATTACTTACCTGAAAGCCTGTTAGGAGGCTGGCACAGGCTTCAGTTAGTCCGCTTTTGGCGGACTGAACCTTCTCGATCACCGCACTCATCATAGTGCGGTGCTCTTCGTCGATACAAGCACCGCGAAGCGCTTCCAGCAAGTTGTCCGGTGCCTATGGATGGACAGAGGTCACTAGCACAGGTGGCTTGCCCCTCTTGGCGAGGGGTCGCCCGACAGAGTGCGGAACCACTAGAGGTTCCGGTGCAGTATTCGGCCGAGGGCCGAATTTGCTGCCCCCACCATTGGAGCCCATGGGAGTCTTGCTCCCCTTGCGCCCAGGGTCCGGAATACCGCCTTGAGGCGCCTCCAGGACAACCTCCCCTCGACTTGGTGCCCTTTGAGACAACACCTCGATGTTGTCCGTAGGGAGAGGGGAGGAGGCGGTCGGAAGTGAATCGTTGTTCAAATCCGAGGGTCCAAAGAACCATCCGACGAAGAAACGTCGATATGGGCTTGGGACGGACTGCATAATCATGTTCGGCGTGATAACAAGCAGTACTATAAGACGCAACATGAATTACTATGGTATCCGGATACTTACGACTTCGCCAAGGGCTTGTCCCTGGGCAGCCACTCGTCGTTGCTATAGGCGGCCGTCGTGGAGTAGTCCGGGAGGAGGGTCCTTCCCTTCTTGGACCCTTCGTCCTCCCCGGATGGGGCAGCCTTCCTTTTCTTGTCTCCCCCGGCAGGAGGGGGAGGACTTTCTTCTTCCTCCTCCTCGTCTTCGGGGGAGGAGTGCGCCTCGGTGTTTTCGGACGATGAGTCCGATATAACCTTGCGCCGGAGACCCTTCCTGGTCCGCGTGGCCTTCTTCACTGGCACCTCATAAGGCGCCGGAACTAGCATCTCCGTTAGGAGAGCATCTGCTGGATCTTCGGGCAGGGGGTTGGACAATCGATCAGCTCCGCTGTCACTACCCAGTCCTGTTAAATGGCGTGGAGGCTTAGATCCCACACATGGTTAAAACTGGGGAAAATGAACATCTTATGAGATATAAAAGACTTACCGGATTGGTAGGACGCTTTGCGCTAAGCCCACGATCCTCGGTGAGGGGAGGAGGTACCTCGGCGCCCTTGAACAGCACATTCAGACGTCTTTATGCATCGTGTCGAAGAGCTCTCGTAGTGTTTGGTGCTCGGCCGGGTCAAACTCCCACATGTTGAATACCCGTCGTTGACATGGGAGGATCCGGCGGAAGAGCATGACCTGGACCACGTTGATGAGCTTGATTTTCTTGCTCATCATGTTCCTGATACATTTCTGGAGTCCGGTCAGCTCCACTGATGAACCCCAGGACAGGCCCTTCTCTTTCCAGGAGGTGAGCCGCATGGGGATTCCGGGTCAAAATTTGGGGGCCGCCACCCAGTTGGTGTCGCGCGGCTCGGTGATGTAGAACCACCCCGATTGCCACCCCTTTATGGTCTCCACATAGGAGCCTTCGAGCTAGGTGATGTTAGGCATTTTGCCCACCATGGCGCCTCCGCACTCCGCTTGCTGGCCGACCACCACCTTCGGTTTAACATTGAAGGTCTTCAGCCATAGGACGAAGTGGGGCTTGATGCGGAGGAAGGCCTCACACACGACGATAAACGCCGAGATGTTGAGGATGAAATTAGGGGCCAGATCATGAAAATCCAGCCCGTAGTAGAACATGAGCCCGCGGACAAACAGGTGAAGGGGAAATCCCAGTCCGCGAACGAAGTGGGTGAGAAAAACCACCCTCTCACGGCGTTCGGGAGTAGGGACGATCTGCCACGCATCTGGCAGCCGGTGTGCAATATTCGCAGCCAGGTACCCTGCTCCTCGTAGCTTTGTGATGTTCTCCTCCGTAACGGAGGAAACCATCCACTTGCCTCCTGCTCCGGACATGCTTGGAGTGGTTTGAGGAGAAAATGCAAACTTGGGTGCTGGAGCTCGAGTGCGCAAGAATGGATGAGCAAGGAGGAAGAAGACATGTGTAAAAAAAAGAGGAATGCTCGTCCTTTTATAAGGGCGGAAGAAACTATGCGCCTCCCCACCTGCCTGGTTAACTCGCTTATTCCCCAAGCGCCGTAATTGATGGCGCGGTTGGGTTACCCACACCCGTATTGAGGATAATCCCGTGATAAGGGGACACGATCTCTGCTTCGACAAGACGTGCCAAGGAAACCGCCTCGCAATATGTGCAGTAGCTGGTTGAGAAAAACGGTTCGAATAATGACCGGGCCGTGGTGTGATGTCGTACCGCCGAGTGTGTCAGCAGATTAGATTTGTGGAAATATTATTCTCTCTACGGTGGTATGTGGAATTTGTTTTGCAAAGTCGGACACTATCCTTGTGTTCAAAATCTTCTATGGAGTATTCGGAGGAAGAACCCGCCTTGCAATGCCGAAGACAATCTGCGCGCCGGACTCATTGTCATTGAAGCCTGATTCAGGGGCTACTGAGGGAGTCCTGGATTAGGGGGTCCTTGGACAGCCGGACTATATACTTTGGGCGGACTTTTGGACTATGAAGATACAAGATTGAAGACTTCGTCCCGTGTCCGGATGGGACTCTCCTTGGCGTGGAAGGCAAGCTTGGCAATACGGATATATAGATCTCCTCCCTTGTAACCGACTCTGTGTAACCCTAGCCCCCTCAAGTGTCTATATAAACTGGAGGGTTTAGTCCGTAGGACAACAACAATCATACCATAGGCTAGCTTCTAGGGTTTAGCCTCTACGATCTCGTGGTAGATCAACTCTTGTAATACTCATATCATCAAGATCAATCAAGTAGGAAGTAGGGTATTACCTCCATCAAGAGGGCCCGAACCTGGGTAAACATCGTGTCCCCCGCCTCCTGTTACCATCCGCCTTAGACACACAGTTCGAGACCCCCTGCCCGAGATCCGCCGGTTTTGACACCGACAGCAATCTCTGAATTTTGCTAAGTGCATCCCCTGCTTTGCAAGAGATGAACCTGTGAAGAAGCTGAGTATAAACAGGTATGTTAGGACCACTGTACATGTCCAACCGGAGACAAGAGATGGCTTCTGTTTTCTATGCAGGATCAGGAACGAAGAAGATACGAGCTTTTTCACAGGCCGTACTTGGAAAGAATTTGCCAAAGTGTACCAGTTGGAAGTAGGTATGGAAATGTCCCTCAGACTAGGTGGAAAACCTAAATGTCGCCTTCGGGTACATTTGAGCACTTATCCAATAACTCATCTGTGTAAGTATTTTCGCAAATGTCAAGCAGTTTTATCTAACAACATTTCATCGGGCTGCTATATTTAACAAATTGTATTTACAAGTATTTTGATAGATTATTACAGAGTGGATATTGTAACAAAACAATTTATAGATAACATGGAGGTTACTGAAGGGAGCAGAGTAACCTGGGAAGAGATGTGGTTTGTCATCGGATTTTCTGATCAAATTTGGACGCTTGCGGATGGTTACAATGCTGGAACAAGAGATCATTCCTACGTGCCCCTATTGCAAACTTTGAACAAGACCAACATTGATGACAGAACCATGCTTAGAATTGTATCTACTCTCAGTATCTCTAGATAGTCCAGGTACTTATGTAGGTTGCTTAAAGTGTTCAAATTGTGTTATGCCACTAGATACTTCCGCAACGTGTTGTGCATATGGAAATGGGTGCAAATGGTGAGCATACCATTGTTCTCCATCCTAGAGTGAACATCAGTTCCACTTCATACTTGGCCTCGGGACAAGGAGATGGAAGCATTGTCCTTAATGGGTGGAGCAAAGTAGTCGATGTGTACTACATGGATATTGGAGACACGATGATCTTATTACTAAACCATGGATGCGCAGGGACCTTTCTCTTCCTCGGTTTCATTGCTGCTGAACCAGATGAGGAGTAGTTCTGACTATCTGTCATGTTGTCTCAGTGATATTCCATCTTTCTATATCATGTTTTATGCTACTGTTGGTACCGATGTGATGATGATGAACATGTATGTTCTATGAAGTAGTATTAAGAGACTATGCCCTTTTGTAATACTGAGAGCACTCATGAAGAAATACTCAATGGATTTCGATATGAGCATCTCAACCCTAAACACTGAAAATCTAATTCTAATATGTTATAAACCTACCATGGTAGAATTTATAAGGTACTACGATGCGAACACCAACAAGCCATTTTGAACCCGCCTAACATTGGTTGTGACACGAAACATTTTCTGTGACACTACAAATCGTCCAAGAAAATGGACATGCCTAGTGGCAGGCCAAAACGTCACCGAAGTTGGCTAGGGTGTTGTCGCATGAGGAAAACACCTCATGACGATGGACCGTCACAGAAAATGATTTTAGGCTACGTTTCTTGTTTCATTGCCAGGGTTTTTATCGCTAAATAGATGAAATTTTGTAGTGGTACCTCCGAGTTGGATTTAGGCATTTCTACAAAGTTTTCATTGAGATCTAGCCTATTAACCCTAGTACTTCCTAAAGGACAGTCTTGTTTGGTACTTTGGAGCCAGCTCTTTCTTAGCAAAACCTTTGTGTATTCTTTTCCATGTACTCTCGTGAGATTGATCTTTGAGAGTTTTATCGGATAACTCAGTATCATTAGGCATATTGAGAAATTTTTCTACAAACGTGTGGTTCCTTTCTAACCATTCAAATTTTGAATAGATCGGGTACCTCCGAGAAACTTTATTTGGTATTGTTGGATAAGTTACTTTTTTAATGTAATGGCCAGATTTCTATCGAGATGTTTATATGGACACCCATAGCCCTTCACGAAAACAAGTTCTTTAGAGAGAGATCTCATTCCAAGCATTTCACCAACTCTTGGGGATTTCCTAGGCATAGAAGAGAGGATATAGGAAGATTGTGGGTGATTCCAAACTTCTTGATTCTATGAAGTTCTTGATCATCTCTTTCTTTAACTCCTATGTGCATAACTTTTCATCTCTCTTGCTTTATCACTATGATTTTGTGTATGTGTGTGTGTGTGAGAGAGAGAGAGGTCATATGATTTCTTGACAGTGCTTTGATTGAAGATCTTTTGACGAGTTCATTCAAGTGACTTATTGAAGGTTTGCACCTCCTAGACGGTTAGGAGTCACTTGAGAGCCTTCACCCACCATATATTGCAGGAACACGAGTTAATAAAAGACCCAAAGATTGCCTTCTTCATGAAGATCTACCCCGAGTGATGCTTGATCTTTGTGGTTGAAGGACCAAAGATGCACTGCGTCGACTAGAGGGGGGTCAATAGGCGACTACCAAATTTAACCTTTTCTTAGTTGCTTTTAGACGCATGTCGGAGTAAATAACCACGGGTAGCACAGCCGGCTCCCCCTGGCACTTCAGAAAAATTACAAGCCATTTCCAGCCTTCAAGACCCAAGGCGTGGGGCCGTCTTCCCTTAGCCGGCTACCACTCAGAGCGGCTGGATGCAGGCGGCCCTGCCTCAAGACCTCCCAAAGCAAAACCCCAAGAAGGCCGGCTCCAAGAAGCTGACCACGAGAGGGCCGGCTCCCCGAAGCCGGCCACGAGAGGGCCGCCTCCCAGAAGCCAGCCCCCAACCAACGGCCAAGACCGTGCCCTCAAAGTCTACGCCCACATAACAGCGACGAGACGGGGCGTGGCTACAGTAAAGCCTGCCACCCCCGAATCCCGGGACGCGCATGGCTACAGTTTGCCGTACAGGGTGGCCATCCCAGTCCGGCGCATCACTGTTGCCATGTTGACCATGACATCACCCACGGCGTGTTGTCAGAACAGCCCAAGGGCGGCGGGCCCCAACAGATGAGGAGATACCCGGAGGCAGCCAGGCCTCCATAGTCGGCCCGAGGTGAATCCGACTCCCAGTAGTCGGCTAGTCCCTCCTCTCGAGGGACACGCCTCATTAAGAGGACAAGACATGGTAAGGCCACAGTGATGTGCCGCCCGACGGCGGCACCGTGGTCATGCTTACCACGACGAAGCCCACGCCACCAGAGGTGGGGCAACAGTAACCAACCCCCGACAAGACCCCCAAGCGATGGGACCAGCCTGTCGACTAGGAAGCCGGCAGCCGGTGGGCCCACCAGTCGGCGGGCCCCACCGGTCGGCGGAGAAGCCGGCAAGCGTAGACGCAGACAGCTAGGGCCCATGCCCAGCCGGATTACCATTGTGCCCCCGAGAGGTATGCCTATATAAACCCCCCGGGGTGCCCATGCATGAGGAGAGCTCTTTGAGAGTTTTAGACAGACAATGAGGGGAGAAGAAACCTAGCCTTGCCGTTGTTCTTCTTCCCTCCGAACAGCTCAAGGAGCAACCTTGTATACACTTTTCCATAGTGATCATGCGGAGACCCCGCAGAGCAGCAGTAGGGGTGTTATCTCCACGGAGAGCCCCGAAGCTGGGTAAGATTCGCCAGCGTTCATGTATTCGCCTTATCCCGTTTCCAGGCACCGGCGACGTTTTATTGGCTCCCACAATGATAAGCCATCCGTTGGCATATGTCGCCCCAACCACCCGACATTTGGCGCCCACCGTGGGGCTAGGTGCACCGTCGTCCGGAGACCTGCTCTGGATGGGAACCGTCTTCCTTCCCCATGAGCGTAGCCAGCGTGGCTCGCCCAATGGCGCTTGCCCTGACGCGCTGCAAGGCGTTGCTGACGCCTGCGCAGCGAGTTGCCTCGTCGATCTTCTTGGCGAGGCTTGCATCTCCGACGAGCCCGCGTCTGACGCAGGCATCGGCTGCCACAAGAGCCACCTCGTCAGCCTCCTCGACCAACTCCACGTCTCCAGCGAGCCTGCTGTGGACTTGGAGTCCGTCGACTCCACCGGCCCGATGCTTGTCGACTCAGACACAGCATCGCTTGACGCCTTCCCCACCAACGTAATCATCATAAACGACCCTCTTTCTCGAGCCGACAGCAGCGGCAGCGCCATCATCGAGGTACTGGTCATCAACCACGGCGCCGCCTCTGGCGGAAACGCCCACGACGCCCTGCAGACGGCGTTGCATGACTTGTCCGCCCCCATCCCGGCTGACGCCGACGCAGAAACACTGGAGGCACGCCGCCTCGCCCTCGTTGCGGAGGGCCAGAAGCTAGCTTCCATGAGACGCCTCACCGAGGCTCACCAATGCGAAGTCGACCACGCCGCCTTCGGCATGCCACCTCCTGATGGGCCGAGCCGCGTTGGCATCATCAAGAAACGCGGCGCGGCCATCGCCGACATGCTGGGAGCCTATCGCCATGTTTACGCCATGCCTCTCGAGAACCTACGCCTGCCCAGGCGGCCGTAGACGAGCTGGATAAACTAGGGCCCGATGAGCTCCCCTACATAACCAGACGCATCCAGCAGCTTATCGACGTGGTCGCGGAGCGGCATGAAGATGGCGTCCGCGCTCAAAGTCTTCCTCCGCGCCGAGAGCATAGTGCGACGTCACGAACACCAGCGGCCGGCAACACCCATGCAAGGAAAGAAAAGGAACCGGCTGTGAGTCGCAGCCGGACTCGAATCTCCATCGAGCGCGACGCAGAAGGCCGCCCTCGAGCTGTGGAGCGGCGAGGCAACCCGCCCCCCCCCCCTCCGCCTCGTGGGGAGAGATATCCCACACCACCGCCTGTCACGCATCCGACTCTCAGCGGCCGACTGGGTCGCCGAGAAGGAGTCGGCGAGAATGACGCTCGCCACCGGATCGACCTCCTATCGCGATCCCTGGCCCTGGAAGGAGAAGATAATGTCGGCCCGCCTTGCTTCGGCCCCCGCATCCGCGACGAGCCCTTCCCCAAAGGGTTCTCGCTCCCAAGAGGCACGCCCAAGTATAACGGCTCCGTGAAGCCGGAAGATTGGTTGATCGACTACTCCACAGCAGTTCGCATAGCAAACGGCAACAGGCGTGTTGCCGTGAAGTATGTCCCCCTCATGCTCCAAGGCACGGCGCGCACTTGGCTCTATAGCCTCAAGCCTTATAGCATCAACAGCTGGCTAGACTTCACAGAAGCCTTCGTCCGCAACTTCACCAGCACCTACAAGCGGGCTCCCAAGCCGCGACAGCTCTCCTTGTGTGTCCAAGGGCCCCATGAGTCAACCTGCGACTACCTCGCGCGTTGGGCCGAGCTCCGCAACTCCTTCAAAGGGGTGCACGAGGTTCAAGCCACAGAGTACTTCACCGCCAGGTGCCGAGAAGGCACCCTCCTCAAGCATCGGCTCCTCTGCGACGAACCGACTACCCTCGATGAGCTGCTAGTCATAGCAGATAAATATGCCAGGGATTTTTTTGGCCGACTGCTTTGGACGACGCCAAAGAGTTAGTCCAACACTGATAGGGGTGCCAAGTTTTCAGTTCCAAGCAACAGCTGCCAGCTTCTGCACTCAAGACCATCCCCCTCACCTGGCCTTTCGCAGTCTGGGGGCTAGACATGGTGGGCCCATTCAAGGTAGCACGCGGCGGCATGACACATCTGCTCGTCGCTGTGGACAAATTCACCAAATGGATTGAAGCAAAGCCGATCAAGAAGCTGAATGGACCGACTGCCGTGACGTTCATCACAGATATCACAAGCCGGTACGGCGTACCACACAGTATCATCACCGACAACGACACAAATTTTGCCAAGGGAGCACTGGCACGTTTCTGCGCAACACAAGGCATCCGACTGGACCTAGCGTCCGTTGCCCACCCGCAGTCAAACGGCCAGGTCGAGCGAGCAAACTGCCTCATCCTCTTGGGCATCAAGCCCCGATTGGTCATGCCACTGGAGAGTTCGGCTGGATGTTGGCTCAACGAGTTGCCGGCCGTCCTCTAGAGTTTGCGCACTACCCCGAACAAGTCAACCGGCTTCACCCCCTTCTTCCTTCTATACGGTGCCGAGGCTGTCATCCCAACTGACATCGAGTTCGACTCGCCTCGGGTTACCATGTACACGGAAGCGGAGGCCAACGAAGCGCGAGAAGATGGCGTCGACCTGCTGGAAGAAGGCCGGCTGTTAGCCCTCAGCCGGTCAGCCATCTACCAGCAGGGCCTTCGCTGCTACCACAACCAGAAGGTCAAGCCAAGATCTTTCCAAGAGGGTGATCTTGTGCTCCGGCTGATCCAGCGAACAGCCGGCTAGCACAAGCTCTTGGCCCCTTGGGAAGACCCCTTCGTCATCAGCAGAGCTTTAGGAAACGACTCCTACTACTTAATCGATGCACAGAAGACGAAGGCACGAAAGAGAGATGATTCCGGCAAGGAGTCGGAACGACCGTGGAACGCCAATCTCCTCCGAAGATTTTACAGTTAAAAAGCAGTATGTACCACGCTATCTTTTGTACTAAGTACAAGAAAAAGGGTGCCCCGAGGAGCACTCGGGGACTACCCTCCTTTATCTATGAATGATGAGTATCACGCCTATGATTATGTTACCACATTTGTCTTTCCGTCCGGCACCGGGTTCGACCAGTCGGCCCAGGGACTCGCCGCCTTGAGTTATATTTAAGTTTCGCCCGCGGTCATACAAGTAGTGTGCCGGCACCCAAGCCCCCTCTTGCCGAAAGTCGCAGCTCGAAGAACCGACTGACCGGATGGCAAGATTCAAAGGCAGGAAAGGGCGCCCACATGAAAAACGGCTAAGGACTAACGAACTTATATAGCGCAAGTCGGCCTCCCGTCCCGCCAGCCGGCTACCAGAGAAGCCGGCTGGTCGGCTTCCCGTTCACCTTGCTACAATCTAAGAAAGCTCCAGTACTTGCCTTCCCAAAAGAAACGGCCAAGTCCATCTCCAGCCACAGACTGCAGAGCAGCTGTCCGGCTGGGAAGGCGGCGACCAAGGGAAGGCGGCAAAGGAAAAAGCCCAAAAGATGAAAAGCAAACATGAACGAAAGCCAAACACATGCATGATTATATTTACACAAAAGACCTTCGAAAGGCCAGCTATCAACAATAGTTTGAATACACCCCCAGTGGGTGGAACTGCGCAAATTCAATAAAAGTTGTTCAAAGAGTAACAAGCAGGAAAAGCAAGGATGACAGACTAAGCCAGGGGAGCGACTGGCGAGTCGGGCAGATCGGTGGAGACAGCAGTGCTGGCTGGAGGAGTGGCCGACTCGCAAATCTCGGCATGATCACCATCTCCCGCAGACAGCGCGCTCGCGCGCGCCTCGTTGCTGGAGGCACGATCAGGCTGAGGCTGGCTGGTCGCTTCCCCATCTGGCACGACTTCTTCACCACCCTCTCCCTCTTCCTCTTCACCCTCGTCGCTGGAGGCAATCTCCTCCGCCGAGTCTTCACCCTCTGCCGGGTTCAGCCCGAACCACTCCTCCGACTGAGAAACGCCATCATCATTCACCTCAGGGGCAAAGGCGCTGGTGTCAGTACACTTGGCGATCGTCGATGCGCGCTGAGCGATAGCCGGCTGCACCTCCTCCATCTCCGCGGCGACTTCCAGCCGCCAGGTGCGTAGCTGGTCCAAGTTCAGCCCGGGATACCAAGCTCGGACGAACTCCAGCGCCCGCCCCGCGCCGAGCCGGGCTGCCGATGCCTTCCAAGCCTCGAAGCGGCCAACCGCAACCTCCAGCCAGTCGGCAGTCCGACTTGGGGTACGGGGAATTACCTCGTCGGGCCAGAGGGCGGCCAGCACCCGTGCCCCGACGCGCTGAAGACGGAGGAGCATGCGGTGAGCCGACTGCAGACGGGCTTGAATCGCCAAGAGCTGCTCCTCAAGAGAACGGCCCGCCTCCGGCGCGATCTCAACCCCCTCCTGCCGCCGCGCGTCGCGGTAGGCCTCGATCGCTTGGGTAGCGGTGACGGTGTGGCCGGGAAAGTAGTTTGCGCAAAGTAACTCAAAATCAAAAGACAAACCAGATGACAAGAGGCAGGCAAAGAAACAAAGAAGAAGGCGGCCTACCATCAATCAAATCTTTAACTCGGCTGTAGCCTTGGCTCAGCGCCTGATTCTCCTCAGCCCAGCCCGCTGCCTCGGTCTCATACTCGTCGTTGAGGGAGGCCTCGCCGTCCTGCACCGCCTTCAGGGCCGCCTTGTGGCTCTCCTCTTGGTCGGGCAATTTTTTGGCCAGGCGATCGCGCTCCTAGGCCAGGGCGTTGCATTCATTTTCCTTGGCACGGAGGGCGGACTGGGCTCCACCTAGCTGCTCCCTCAGGTCGGCGTTGGCCCCTGAAGACATGAAGAAAAAGGAAAAAGTAATAAGAAAGAAGTTGTCAGGAAAAGATCCGACCCGACTGCTCAGCAGTCGGCCCGAATCTCGGGGACTACACCCAGTGGGTGCGCTGACACGCCCCCACTTGAGAATACAAGATAAAGCACTTACTCCGGCTCTCGGTCAGATCAGTGGTTTTTTGGATCAACTCCTGGGCCTAGGAGTTGAAAGCAGTTGCGCGGGAGTTATGATACTCCTGCAGAAAAGACGTGAGATGCAAGCAAGGACAAGGCGGCAATCGAAGTTTACCAAGAAGTTCCAAGCCGCCTGCTCAGCAGCCGACTCAGAACTCGGGGACTACACCCAATGGGTGCGCTGACGCGCCCCCACAGAAGAAATCAGAAGCAATCAACGATGCGCAGGAGGACTCACCCGGATAGCCGTTCGGGTCGCAAGAAACTCTTGGGTGTACTGTTTCAGCGCGGTGTCCTGGGCCTGAAGTCGGCTCCAGACGTCCTGCGCCGCCACGTTCAGCACGCTCGTCCCGCCGACTGGCGTCTGTCGGTGTCAAAACCGGCGAATCTCGGGTAGGGTGTCCTGAACTGTGCGTCAAGGCCGGATGGTAACAGGAGACAAGGGACACGATGTTTTTACCCAGGTTCGGGCCCTCTCGATGGAGGTAATACCCTACTCCTGCTTGATTAATATTGATGATATGGGTAGTGCAAGAGTAGATCTACCATGAGATCAAGGAGGCTAAACCCTAGAAGCTAGCCTATGGTATGATTGTGTATGAAGATGATTGTCCTACGGACTACAACCCTCCGGTTTATATAGACACCGGATAGGGTTAGGGTTACACAGAGTCGGTTACATTGGTAGGAGATCTTGAATATCCGCATCGCCAAGCTTGCCTTCCACGCCAAGGAAAGTCCCATCCGGACACGGGACGAAGTCTTCAATCTTGTATCTTCATAGTCCAGGAGTCCGGTTGAAGGTATAGTCCGGCTATCCGAACACCCCCTAATCCAGGACTCCCTCAGTAGCCCCCGAACCAGGCTTCAATGACGACGAGTCTGACACATAGATTGTTCGGCGTTGCAAGGCGGGTTCTTCTCCAAATCCTGTGTGTCTGTAGGAATAATGTCCGTTTTTCGTAATGTAGCGCTTCTCGGCTCTCGCGCCCAATAATGGCCGTCTTCCACGTGTCAAACGAATGCGAAAATCCAGGGTGTTTTTACATCCACACCCCTAGCCGTATAAACGAGCTGCCTATTTAACGGGATGGGGATTCAGATCCAAACCACATCTTCTCCTCTCCGCGAGCTATCATCGAAGCGCTCCCAGCAAAGGTCCATTCCAACATGGCCAGCCGTCGCAGCTCCTCCCCTGGCTCCTCCGGTCCTAAACCCGGGGACTGGGAGAGTTGCACCATCCCACATAGCGAGTTAGTGTCGCTTCAGGCCAAGGGATTTCTCCCTCAGGCATACATGGTCCCGGTCCGAGCCGGTCTCGCCACTTATAATGGCGGTAAACAAGCGGAGAGCGCCCCCAATCCTTCTAAAGGAGAATAGGTGTGCCTTGTTCCCTATCTAACAAGGGCACTGGGATTTCCAATTCATCCATTTCTCCGTAGGCTTCTGGAGTTCTACGGCCTCCAGCTGCACAATCTCACGCCCGGATCCGTGTTACATATTGCGGGCTTCGTCGCCCTTTGCGAGCTATTTTTAGGCGTCGAGGCTCATTTCGTGTTGTGGAAGAGGTTGTTCTGCTTGGTACCCTGCTCTCAAGAAGGGCACATATATCAAGTGGGCGGAGCCGAAGTATGGCACATCGCCGGGACCGGACACCTATCCGGAACCCCAAAAAAGGCGTCTGAGGACTAGCCTTCGGAATGGTTTTACATAGATGATGTCCCGCTGCCGGACCCTATCCAAGTCGGTCTCCCTGAGTTCAACAGCTCCATTCAAGAAACGCTGGAGCTGGCGTCCGCGGAGCTCTGAGAGAGAAAGCGACAGAGACGTCTTTTACCTGATGGGCCGGATAAGACTGTTGGCTCATTCCGGACTAACCATGATTGGAGTCATGGCCGCATGCATTATGCGGGGGGTGCAGCTGCTTCAATATAGAGGCCACCCCATGTGGGATTTCAACGGGGAGGATGACGCCACGCGTTATGGTTGTAAGGGGCCGGCTTCAGCTGCCGCTCTAGTGAAGATTTTATCTTCTTTGTACAAGGGCGAAAAGGAGGAATTCCTCCGCGTCAATCCGCGGGCCGAATTCACTATGTACGAACCTCCAAGTTGGATAAGTGAACAATTGCACTTGCCCTTTTTAATACTCCCACGGTTAGATATGTAGTCTAACGACTTTAATGCAGGAACTGCGACAAGAAGTAAAGGATATAAACAGCTGCCATCCCCAGCACGAGGACCCAGGACGGTCCCTCGATCCGGACTCCGAAGAGGATCCGGACATATCTGGGGAGCTTATTGACGGGGTGTTCCATCAGTTAAGCAAGGACAATACCTTGGTAGCCATTACGGCTGATTACCCTGGGTTAATCCCGGCCTCCCAGGTGACAGAAACCGGAGTGTTTATTCCCGCAAGAGAGAGTCCATTCTCACGTATTCCGGCATTTCCAATGACAACCGTATCTTGCAGGGGAGATTTCTGAGGCGGGAGGCTGAACCTGCGGCGGCTAGCCAGCGAGGGGTCGCAGGGCCCCGTGGGGCAAAAAGAAATGTAGTCCGGACTGAGATGCCGGCGCCAAGGTATAGCGCACCCTCTGTTTCCCTGGTTTTACTCTGTCAGGGCAAATTAACGTTCGTGCTATCTTCAGGACGAAGAGACCTCGCCGGACTATATCCGGAGAGGTTGCCAATCGCGCCTCCACCAGCCAGGCTCCAACGTCCGGCCAGGAAGCGGAGGCGAGCACCAGGCACGCACCGGACGCTCCTCCGACAGAGGATGCGGACAGGTTGTCTGCCACAAATTCAGAAGTGGAGAGTGCCATGAACCACAGGCATCGCCGGACAGTTCTGCGCGACGCTTGTTTCTCCCAAGAGGCTTTAGATGCCTTTAATTCGGGAGACGCATACCTCCGTGCCGCTCAAGATGGTTTAGCCAGAGCCACGGAGCAGTATGTGAAAGACACACGGGTAAGAAAATTTTGGTTAAATATATACATATACCAGTAGCCCCCGAGACTTGAAACAGTTAAAGTAACTGATTTAAGGATCATATAATATGCAGGTTCTTACATAGAAGAACGCCGTGTTGTCCAGGAGCTGGAAAAGTGCAAGGCCCAACTAGAGGCTGCACTAGCCGCAGCAGGGGATCCCAAAGGGACTCCCTCAGGTAAGATACACTTCGAAAGATTAGTTTTGTGCGGTTTGGGTGCAAATCTGACAATTAATGTTGCAGATGGCGCCGGAGTTGATCCGGAAAAGCAACAACTCTTACGCCGGTTAAAGGCCGGTGAGAGTATGTTGACCAAGGTGAGGCGAGAGAAGAACGATCTTCAGGACGCCAACACCAAGCTGGATGTTGAACTTAAAGACGTTCGTGGCCAGCTGTCGGACTCCTCGAAGGAGAATCAGCGGCTTCGACGCGGCATATTTAGTAAGTGCTTGAACGAACTTTGAAAAGTGAGTTCGGCGAGGAAGTCGACTAACAGAGTATTGTCTGTAGGTATGCTCACAGGTCATCCTGCAGAGGAGATGCCCGGTGCTACGGGTGACCTTCTTCCCGAACTCCTGCAACTGCAAGAGCGGATTCGGCAGGCTATGCAAGGCATTGCCCAAGCCTTATGGCCCACCCACTCCATGCCCGAGGGCCTTGGAGAGCTTGCGGAGAAGCTGAAGGGAGCTCGGCGGCGCTTCCGTTTGTGGAGGATATCAGCCTGCCGACAAGGCGCTAGGGAGGCCTGGGCCATGGTGAAGACTCGTTTTACGAAGTCTGACCCAAACCACATGGCCGAGGTCGGACCGGTGGGGCCTGATGGGAAGGAGATCCCTGTAAGCTTAGTGTATGGTCAAGTAGAATTGGCCGCAAAGTATTCCCAGCAGGACTGTAAATTAGACAGCCTGTTAGATGGTATAGAGGAGGAATATAATCAGTCAAAATGACTATGTACTTTGAAATTGACATATGTACTGCCTTCTAGCCGGATTGTAGATCGTTTGTCATTGCCGACCTTTTCGCTTCAACCTCGGGACCTGACGGTCCGGAGTGTGCCCGAATACCATAGCGGTTATACAAGAACCATGGTATGCGTGGAGACTAGGTGTAGGGGTCATTAGTGCTTTATCAGACAAGTGCCCAACTAGTTATGTTATATTACATGGTTAGTAAGAAACATCTTCCAGAGAGAATAGTTCCGTTAAGGGTTCCTTTCGCTGGGGAGGCATGCCCTAAAGTGCATGTCCGAACTGCGTGAAAAAGACGCAGAAAGAGCATCTGGGGGCGCATGAAAATAAATAGAAAAGATCATCTTTTATTTCACCGACCGAATATTCCCTTAAGAATGCTAGCTTTCGGCTTCACCCAGTCTGAGGTACACATCCGGCTGACCCAGCAGTAACAATCGCAGAGGTGCTCCCTTTACTGCCTAGCCGAACAATCGGGAACGTAGGGGTAAGCACAGGAGCCAGGCAACCCAGCTTGGCCAAAACTTAAGTCATATCGATGCATATAATGGTGAAGAAAAGGGTACATGCGGAAGTTTGACACATGTGTTGGGCGTGAAGCCCGTATAAATAAGCTTCTATTAAAGAAGCCCCAAGGTTAAATGAGCACGAGTGGCGCGTCACATAGTGAGCCTTTTAAGGGCTATAAAGGAAAAAGAGGGGAAGGAGAGAAATATAAGACAGAAAAATGTAAAAAATGGACAGGGGAAGGAGACGAACATGGAGTCCGGCGCTAGGCGTAGAATCTTCGGAGACGGGTGGCGTTCCACGGGTTCGGCTCGAGTCGGTTATTCGACGCATCTCGTAGGCGGTATGCCCCACCAGTCAGGACTTGGACGATTATAAATGGACCTTCCCACTTGGGATTGAGTTTGTCCTTTTTCTTATCCGGCAAGCGTAGAACTAGTTCGCCAACATTGTAATTTTTGGCCCGTACTTCTCTGCTTTGGTATCTTCGGGCCTATTGTTGATAAAATGCGGAATGATCTTTCGCCGTATCGCGCTCCTCCTCCAAGGAGTCCAAGCTGTCCTGCCGATCGAGCTCGGCTTCTCTTTCTTCGTACATGCGCACTCTAGGTGAGTCATGAATTATGTCGCAGGGCAGAACTGCCTCAGCGCCGTACACCATAAACAATGGTGTGTATCCGGTGGTGCGATTAGGCGTGGTCCGCAGCCCCTAGAGTACGGAGTCGAGATCCTCTACCTAGTGCATGTTAGATTCATTGAGAGACCGCACTAGTCTGGGTTTGATACCGCTCATGATAAGACCGTTTGCACATTCGACCTGGCCGTTGGTTTGTGGGTGATAGACTGAAGCATAATCGAGCTTGATGCCCATGTTTTTGAACCAGAGTTTTACCTCGTCGGCTGTAAAGTTTGTACCGTTATCGGTTATGATGCTGTGGGGGACGCCATAACGGTGTACAACCCCGGATATGAAGTCTATCACAGGTCCGGATTCAGCCGTTTTAACAGGCTTGGCTTCTATCCATTTGGTGAACTTATCCACCATGACCAGTAAGTATTTTTTCTTATGGTTTCCACCTTTAAGGGTTCCGACCATGTCAAGCCCCCAGACCGCAAAGGGCTAGGTGATGGGTATAGTTTGGAGTGCGGTGGGTGGCATATGGCTTTGGTTGGCAAAAAGTTGGCAACCAACGCAACGTTGGACTAGGTCCTGAGCGTCTGCCCGGGCCGTCGGCCAATAAAAGCATGTACGGAAAGCCTTGCTAACAAGGGACCGAGCAGCAGCGTGATGACCACCGAGTCCGGCGTGAATTTCAGCCAGAAGGTTCCGCCCTTCCTCTTCGGAGATGCACCTTTGGAGGACTCTGGTAGTGCTTTTCTTATAAAGCTCCCCCTCGTGGACTTTGTAGGCTTTAGATCGCCGCACTATGCAGCGGGCCTTGTTTTGGTCCTCTGGGAGTTCCTGCCTAGTAAGGTAGGCTAGGAATGGTTCTGTCCACGGGGCGATAACCGCCATTATTACGTGGGCTGAAGGTGTAATTTCATTGGCAGGACCTCCAATTATGTCGGGTTGTTCGGCGTCGAGTGGTGCGGCTGCGTCCGGGCTGTTAATTGCGGGTTCCCCCTCCCATGTTACTGATGGGTTGAACAATCTTTCCAAAAAGATGTTGGGGGGGACTGCATCGCGTTTTGCTCCGATGCGTGCCAGGACGTCCGCTGCTCGATTGTTTTTTCGGGCTATATGGTGAAACTCCAGCCCTTCAAACCGGGCCGATATTTTTAGGACGGCGTTGCGGGAAGCTGCCATTTTTGGATCCTTGGCGTCGAAGTCACCATTTATCTGGGATATCGCGAGGTTCGAATCCCCGCGTACCTCTAGGCGTGGAATGCCCATGGATACTGCCATCCGAAGACCATGTAAGAGGGCCTCATATTCGGCTGCATTGTTGGAGTCCGTGTACATAATTTGGAGTACATATTGGATCGTGTCTCCTGTGGGGACGTCAAAACGACGCCAGCCCCTAGTCCGGCCAACATTTTGGAGCCGTCGAAATGCATGATCCAGTTTGAGTATGTGCCGTATTCTTTAGGGAGTTCGGCCTCCGTCCATTCTGCGACGAAGTCGTCCAACACTTGTGATTTGATACCTTGCCGTGGCTTATAGGTTATATCAAACGGGAGGAGCACAATGGCCCATTTTGCGATCCGGCCCGTTGCATCGCGGTTATTGATAATGTCATTGAGTTGTACTTCCGAGGCTACTGTAATCGAACACTCTTGAAAGTAGTGTCGTAGCTTCCGGGATGCCATGAATACCGTGTATGCAATTTTCTGATAATGCGGGTATCGTGATTTGCATGGAGTGAGGACAGTGGACACGTAGTAGACCGGCCTTTGAAGGGGGATTTTGTGTCCGTCCTTTTCCCGCTCGACGACGAGCACTGCGCTGACAACTTGATGGGTTGCCGCGATGTATAATAGCATTGGCTCGCCGGTCTTTGGCGCGGCCAGGACTGGGTTTGTTGCCAATATGGCTTTTATTTCACCGAGTCCGACCATGGCGGCATCCGTCCACTCGAAGTGTTCGGTGCGCCGAAGGAGGCGATAAAGGGGCAGTGCCTTTTCTCCCAAACGGGAGATGAAGCGGCTTAGAGCCGCCACGCATCTGGTTAATTTTTGTATTTGTTTGAGGTCTTTTGGGACATCCAATTGTGACAAAGCTCGGATCTTGGCTGGATTTTCTTCAATTCCTCTACCGGATACGATGAAGCCCAAGAGCTTTCCGGCCAGAACACCGAAGACGCATTTCTCCGGATTGAGCTTGATGTCGTATTTTCGGAGGTTATCGAATGTAAGACTCAAGTCTCCTACTAGAGATTCGACGTGTTTTGATTTGACGACCACATCATCCACATACGCCTCTACTGTTTTGCCGATCTGGTTTGCCAGACATGTCTGTATCATGCGCTGATATGTTGCGTCGGCGTTTTTCAGCCCAAAGGGCATTGTGTTGAAGCAGAATGGGCCGTATGGTGTGATGAATGCTGTTGCAGCTTGGTCTGATTCTGCCATCTTGATTTGATGGTAACCGGAGTATGCGTCGAGGAAACACAACGAATCGTGTCCTGCGGTGGCATCGATAATTTGATCGATACGGGGGAGGGGGAAGGGATCCTTTGGGCAGGCTTTATTAAGGTCTTTAAAATCGACACACAAGCGCCAGGATTTGTCCTTCTTTGGTACCATCACCAGGTTTGCTAGCCAGTCCAGATGTTTTATGTCTCTAATGAATCCGGCCTCCAATAACTTGGCTAGCTCCTCTCCCATAGCCTGTCTCTTCGGTTCGGAAAAACGCCGAAGGGCTTGTTTGACAGGTTTGAATCCTTTCTAGATATTTAAGCTATGTTCGGCCAGCCTGCGTGGGATTCCTGGCATGTCTAAAGGGTGCCAGGCGAAAATATCCCAGTTCTCTTGTAGGAACTCTCGTAGTGCGGCATCTATTTCAGGGTTCAGTCGTGCCCCGATGGAAGCTGTTTTATTGGGGTCCGTTGGATGGACCTAGAATTTTACTATTTCGTCCGCTGGCTTGAAGGATGTGGATTTGGATCTCTTATCGAGTATCACATCATCCCTATTAACCGTGGAGCGTAGCGCAGTCAGTTCCTCTGCCGCCAAGGCTTCGGATAGTGCTTCAAGGGCCAATGCGGCCGTTTTGTTTTCGGCGCGGTGTGCTATGTCCGGATCACTAGCGAGGGTGATAATTCCATTTGGCCCGGGCATCTTTAGCTTCATGTACCCATAATGGGGTATTGCTTGGAAGATTGTAAATGCCTCCCGCCCTAGTATAGCGTGGTATCCGCTATTGAACGGGGCCACCTGGAACGTGACCTCTTCGGACCTGTAATTATCCAGCGTGCCGAGCACCACATCTAGTGTGAATTTTCCTATGCAGTGCGCTTCCCGACTGGGGATTATTCCTCTAAAAGTTGTGCTGCTTCGCTCGATGCGGCTCGAGTCTATATCCATTTTCTGGAGGGTTTCCTCGTCAATGAGGTTCAATCCGCTGCCTCCATCCATGAGTACTTTGGTGAGGCGAAAGTTGTCCACTATTGGACTGAGGACCAATGCGGCTGGTGCTTGGGCTGTTCGGAATTTAGGTTCGTCACTTGCGTTGAAGGTGATAGCAGTGTCGCTCCATGGGTTTATTGTTGCTACTTGATAGACTTCGGCGAGGCTGCGGAGTGTTCTTTTGTGCATATTATTTGATGCGAAAGTCTTGAAGACTGTGAGAACGGTACTGGTATCCTCGGGCTGGCTTTCTGCAGCCTCTGAAATTAGGAGATCCTCGCCAATTTTGGCCACCTGCCGGAGTATCCAACATGCTCTAAGGCTGTGAGTTGGTGTGGCGTCCTCTGTACTATGAATTCTACAGGGTCCATCAAGCCACCTTTCCAGTACGGTTCCATGCCCTATATAGGGTTTTGGCTTTTTGATACTTAACCTGGGTGTCTTATTATGATGCACCCTCTTAGTTCGGACGGGATTGCTATTCAAGGCCGGATTATCCCAAAATTTTATTTCGGTTTTCCAAGTGCTTTCCATCGCACAATACTTTTGTACTATGGATGCCAAGTCAGCGAAGCGTGTAATGTCTCGACGACTTATGGCGTTGAGTATTCCCTCATCCGTGCAATTACTGCAAAAGATTGAAATTGTGTCTCCCTCGCGGCAGTCCTTTGTCCTGTTCATAACCAGGAGGAATCTGGCCCAGTAGTGATGTACTGTCTCCTCGGGCTTTTGCGGGCGGGTATCGTTGAATCTGAGACCTCACCCAATTTAAGATTCGGAGGCCGAAGAGCTTCCGAAATCTGAAGCCCGGAGTCTTGGATGTTGTCCAATGAATCTAGCCCATTGCCTGATTCTAAGCTCAAGCCTTGAGTTATGTCCTTCCCTCCGCAGGTATCCGGCTTGGAGGGTTCGGGAATTTGGACGTAGCTAGTCCTTAGAATAGATGAAGGGTCGCCGCTCTGCGCCTCTACCACGGCAACGTGGTGGGTGACTTGGGGAGAGTTAATTTCTCTTAGATCGGGTTTAAGCCCAACTTGGTCGTAATTTGTAGCGACCCCCAGTGCGGCGATGCGATCCAAGAGCTCGTTTACAGAAGAGAGCTCCATTGGATCCAGCTGCTCGGCAAGTTCCGAGCTGACGTGAAGGTTGCTTTCGATGACCCGAGAGGTCACCGTCGGTGCAACGGCCGAACAGGCGGTCGTGATAAAACCACCTAGCCGGAGGGTTTGGCCGACAGCCAAAGCTCCCTTAGTAATGGCGTCGTCTTTAAAGACGGGAAGAGGCGTCCTTCCTGATTGCGACGGCACAGAGGAACTCTAAATGAAAGCACCAATGTCGGTGTCAAAACCGGCGGATCTCGGGTAGGGGGTCCCGAACTGTGCGTCAAGGCCGGATGGTAACAGGAGACAAGGGACACGATGATTTTACCCAGGTTCGGGCCCTCTCGATGGAGGTAATACCCTACTCCTGCTTGATTAATATTGATGATATGGGTAGTACAAGAGTAGATCTACCACGAGATCAAGGAGGCTAAACCCTAGAAGCTAGCCTGTGGTATAATTGTGTATGAAGATGATTGTCCTACAGACTACAACCCTCCGGTTTATATAGACACCGGATAGGGTTAGGGTTACACAGAGTCGGTTACATTGGTAGGAGATCTTGAATATCCGCATCGCCAAGCTTGCCTTCCACGCCAAGGAAAGTCCCATCCGGACACGTGACGAAGTCTTCAATCTTGTATCTTCATAGTCCAGGAGTCCGGTTGAAGGTATAGTTCGGCTATCCGAACACCCCCTAATCCAGGACTCCCTCAGCGTCCATTCGGACGAGCTGTCGCTGGCTGCCTCCGGGTCCTGGGCTGACGTGTCGGCGCCCGCCGACTTCTGCGGCCCCGGCACTGAAGTCGCCCTCTCCGCACGCCGATGCGACGGCGACGAAACCACAAGGTCCACCCCCACGGCCGGCTCGCCCCCAGCCGAATGCACGGGCGGCACTTCAGGCCGGCTCCCTTGAGCCGTTCCGGTCGGCGGCGACGGCACCGCCTCCCTCTCCATCGCCGGCTGGTCACGGTCGGCCTCCCTCAATGGAGGCACGGGGATGTCAGGGGCAGCGGTGCGGAGGGGGATGACGAGCTGCGGAGGTTGATCCTGCAGGGCCTCTGCCTCCGTCTCCTTGGCCGTGGCCTCCGCTGGGGCTTTGGCCGCCTCGGCCCGCGCTTCCGCCAACTTCTCCCTCACCTCCCGGACCGCCCTCTGTTCCTCCGCCTCCCGCTCCTCCCGCGCCTCCCGCAAGTTCCGCTCCGTCGCCTCTAGGAGGTCGGCGCGGGGATCCACACCGCGGGAGCTCGAAGACCCTCCCGTGGTTCCAATTACGTAGGCGGCAGAGGCCCGCTCGAGAGAAAGCGGGGCCCTGTTTAATGAGTCAAGAGGAAGACTTAGAAGAATTTCAACACAGAGAAAAAAGAAAAAACGAAAAGCATAAGAGAAGCAACACTCACACCGAAACCGCCTGTGGCTGCTTCACCACCTTGCGGAAGCGAGCCGCCTTCGCGGCCGCTTCATCCCGCTTGGTCGCGGCTGCGGTGCCCTTGGGTTTCTTCGGCCGGCTGCCGAAGTAGGTCGAGGCGGCCCGGCGCTTCATCGCGCCGCCACGGGCAGTTGGCGCGGCAGAAGGGCCCGCGCCCTGATGATCAGGCGCCGGCTGGCGGCACGGAGGGACTTCGACCTCGTCATCATCCGCCCAATCCTCGAGGGCGGGCCCGATCCCTGCGCCGCCTCCCTCGTCGCCTTCCCCTGCGACGGCGTCTTCCATGGCGGCCGCCCCCAGGTCCGGGTCATCGATGTCGTCTACCGTGCGGTCAGGGAGGAGCTGGCGCTCTATTCCCGCAGCCCCAGCCGCCGGCGAAAGAAGGGGGTTCTGCTGAAAACAAGCCGACTGATCAGAAGCCCGCCATCATGAGGCCGGCTACCAAAAAAGAGAGAGAAGAGAAACTCACTGCAGGCGGAGGGTTGGTGCGAGAATACGGCCTCGGAGCCCAACCAGCTTCGGGGACTACTCTCGGAGTAAATAACCACGGGTAGCCCAACCGGCTCCCCCTAGCACTTCAGAAAAATTACAAGCCATTTCCAGCCTTCAAGACCCAAGGCGTGGGGCCGTCTTCCCTCAGCCGGCTACCACTCAGAGCGGCTGGAGGAAGGCGGCCCTGCCTCAAGACCTCCCAAAGGAAAACCCCAAGAAGGACGGCTCCAAGAAGCCGGCCACGAGAGGGCTGGCTCCCAGAAGCCGGCCCCCAACCAACGGCCAAGACCGTGCCCTCAAAGTCTACGCCCACATAACGGCGACGAGACGGGGCGTGGCTACAGTAAAGCCTGCCACCCCCGAATCCCGGTACGCGCATGGCTACAGTGTGCCGTACAGGGTGGCCATCCCAGTCCGGCGCAACACTGTTGCCATGTTGACCATGACATCACCCACGACGTGCTGTTAGAACGGCCCAAGGGCGGCGAGCCCCAACAGATGAGGAGATACCCGGAGGCGGCCAGGCATCCCGTAGTCGGCCCGAGGTGAATCCGACTCCCAGTAGCCGGCTAGTCCCTCCCCTCGAGGGACACGCCTCATTAAGAGGACAAGACATGGTAAGGCCACAGTGATGTGCCGCCCGACGGCGGCCCTGTGGCCATGCTTACCACGACGAAGCCCACGCCACCAGAGGTGGAGCAACAGTAACCAGCCCCCGACAAGACCCCCAAGCGATGGGACCAGCCTGTCGACTAGGAAGCCGGCAGCCGGTGGGCCCACCAGTCGGCGGGCCCCACCGATCGGCGGAGAAGCCGGCAAGCGTAGACACAGACAGCTAGGGCCCATGCCTAGCCGGATTACCATTGTGCCCCGGGAGGTATGCCTATATAAACCCCCCGGGGTGCCCATGCACGAGGAGAGCTCTTTGAGAGTTTTAGACAGACAACGAGGGGAGAAGAAACCTAGCCTTTCCCTTCTTCTTCTTCCCTCCGAACAGCTCAAGGAGCAACCTTGTATACACTTTGCCATAGTGATCATGCGGAGACCCCGCAGAGCAGCAGTAGGGGTGTTATCTCCATGGAGAGCCCCGAAGCTGGGTAAGATTCGCCGGCGTGCATGTCTTCGCCTTATCCCGTTTCCAGGCACCGGCGACATTTTATTGGCTTCCACAATGATAAGCCATCTGCTTGCATATGTCGCCCCAACCACCCGACAACTCAAGTGCGGAAATGTAAGTTATCTAGATATGCAGTTAGATGATACACCATATATGATGTGTTACAACAAACTAGCAAGCTACAGAAGGCAACAAACAAGCAAGTAAATCTAGGGTTAGAGACAACCGAAAATGATGGAGATAAAGATGTAATCCAAAGTTCACACACGTGGGGGATGCTAAACTCCGTTGGAGAGGTGGGGAATAACAAATGCTCCCATGACAATGAATGTCTGACCTAAGTCTCCAAGAACCTTCGTCAAAGCTTGCGGCGGCCTCAAGATCACTTGTCGCCAAAGCTTTCCGCCATGGATTCTTTTGGCCGACTGCTTTGGACAACGCCAAGGAATTAGTCAAACACTGCACAGGGTGCCAAGTCTTCAGCTCCAAGCAACACCTGCCGGCTTCGGCACTCAAGACCATTCCCTCACTTGGCCCTTTGCCGTTTGGGTCTGGACATGGTGGGCCCATTCAAGACGGCACGCAGCGGCATGACACATCTGCTTGTCGTCGTGGACAAGTTCACCAAGTGGATCAAAGCAAAGCCGATCAAGAAGTTGAATGGGCCGACTGCCGTGACATTCATCGCAGACATAACAACTTGGTACGGCGTGCCGCACAACATCATCACCGACAACGGCACAAATTTTGCCATGGGAGCATTGGCGCGTTTCTGCACAACGCAGGACATCCGACTGGACTTAGCGTCCGTTGCCCACCCGCAGTCAAACGGCCAAGTCGAACGAGCCAACGGCCTCATCCTTTCCGGCATCAAGCCCCGACTGATCGTGCCACTGGAGCGTTCGGCCGGCTGCTGGCTCGATGAGCTGCCGGTCGTCCTCTGGAGCCTGCGCACTACCCCAAACAGGTCAACCGGCTTCACTCCTTTCTTCCTCGTATATGGTGCCGAGGCGGTCATCCCAACTGACATCGAGTTCGACTCGCCTCGGGTGACCATGTACACGGAGGCGGAAGCCAAGGAAACACGAGAAGACGGCGTCGACCTGCTGGAAGAAAGCCGACTGTTAGCCCTCAGCCGGTCCGCCATCTACCAGCAGGGTCTGCGTCGCTACCATAGCCGGAAGGTCAAGCCAAGATCCTTCCAAGAGGGCGACCTTGTGCTCCGGCTGATCCAGCGAACAGTCGGCCAGCACAAGCTCTCGGCCCCTTCGTCATTAGCAGAGCGCTAGGAAACGACTCCTACTACCTGATCGACGCAAAGAAGCCGAAGGCACGAAAGCGAGACGACTCCGGCAAGGAGTCGGAACGACCATGGGACGCCAACCTCCTCCAAAGATTTTACAGTTGAAATGCAGTATGTATCACACTAACTTTTGTACTAAGTACGAGACAATAGGCCCCCCGAGGAGAACTCGGGGACTGCCATCTTTCATCTATGAATGAAGAGTATCATGCTTATGATTATGTCATTACATTCACTTCTCTCGTCCGGCACCGGGTTCGACTAGTCGGCCCGGGGACTGGCCGCCTTGAGTTATATTAGAAGTCCTACCTGCGGTCAGACAAGTAGTGTGCCGGCTCCAAAGCCCTCTCTTGCCAAAAGCCGCAGTTCGAAGAATCGGCTGTCCGGCTGGCAAGAGCCAAAGGCAAGAAAGGACGCCCACACGAAAAACGGCTAGGGACTAACGGACTAATATAACAAAAAGGCGGCTTTTTCCTACTGCTGGCCGACTACAAGAGTAGCCGGCCGGTCGGCTTCCATTCACTTCGCTACAATCTAAGAAAGCTCGAGTACTTGCTTTCCCCAAAAAAAGATAGCCGAGTCCTTCTTTAGCCATAGGCTGCAGAGCAGCTGCCGGCTGGGAAGGCAGCAATCAGGGGAAGGCGGCAAAGGAAACAGCCTAAGGATGAAAAGCATACGAGAATGGAAGCCAAACACATACATGATTATATTTACACAAAAGGCCTTGAAAAGACCAGCATTCAACATAGTTTGAATACACCCCCAGTGGGTGGAACTGCGCAAGCTTAATAGAAATTGTTCAAAGAGTAACAAGCAGGAAAAGCAAGGACGGCAAATCAAGCCAAGGGAACGACTGGCGAGTCAGGCAGGTCGGTAGAGACGGCGGTGCCGGCTGGGGGGGTGGCCGGCTGATGGACCTCGGCATGATCACCGCCTCCCGCAGAGGGCGCGCCTCGTTGCTGGAGGCACGGTCATGCTGAGGCTGGCCGGTTGCTTCACCGGCTGGCTCGACGTCTTCGCCCTCCTCCCCTTCTTCGTCTTCACCTTCATCGCTGGAGGCGATCTCCTTCGCCGAGTCTTCATCCTCCGCCGGATTCAGCCCGAACCACTCCTCGGGCTGGGCGACGCGTTGTCGTCCACCTCAGGAGCGAAGACACTGGTGTCGGTAAACTCGGCAAGAGCCGAGGCACGCTGGATGATAGCCGGCCGCACCTCCACCAGCTCTTCATCGGCCTCCTCCCGCCAAGTCCTCAGTTGTTCCAAGCTCAACCCAGGGTACCAGGCCCGGACGAACTCTAGCGCCCGCCTGGCGCCGGATCGAGCAGCGGAGGCCTTCCAGGCCTCAAAGCGCCCAACTGCCACCTCCAGCCAGTCGGCAGTCTGGCTCGGGGTGCGGGGAATCACTTCGCCTGGCTAGAGGGCGGCCAGCACCTGCGCTCCGGCACGCTGGAGGCGGCGGAGCATGCGGTGTGCCGGCTGCAGCCGGGCTTGGATCGCCAAGAGCTGCTCCTCGAGTGTCCGGCTCGCGTCCGGCGCGATCTCAACCCCCGCCTACCGGCGTGCCTCGCGGTAGGCCTCGATGGCCTGGGTGGCTGCGACAGAGTGGCGGGGGAAGTAGTCTGCGCAGAGAACAAAAGCACAAATCAAAAGACAAATCAGAGGGCAAGGGGGCGAGCAAAGAGTAAGGGAGGCGGCTTACCGTCGATCAGATCCTCGATCCGGCTATAACCCTTGCTCGGCGCTTGCTTCGCCTCAGCCCAGCCCGCCGCTTCGGTCTCAAACTCGGCTTTGAGGGCGGCCTCGCTCTCCTGCGCCTTCTTCAGGGCCGCCTTATGGCTCTCCTCCTGGTCGGCCAACTTCTTGACCAGGCGGTCGCGCTCCTAGACCAAGGCGTTGAGCTCGGCCTCCTTGGCGCGAAGGGCAGTCTGGGCCCCGCCGAGCTGCTCCCTCAAGTCGGCATTGGCCCCTGCAAGCATGAAGGCAAAGGAAGAAACAATAAGGAAGAAGTCGTTGGGGAAGATCCGACCCGACTGCTCAGCAGTCGGCCCGGATCTCGAGGACTACACCCAGTGGGTGCGCTGACGCGCCCCCACGGGATATGAACAAAACAGAGCATGTACTCCGGCTGTCGGAGAGATCCTCGATCTTCTGGCGCAGCTCCTGAGCCTGGGAGTCGAAGGCGGTGGTGCTCTGGTTATGGTACTCCTGGAAGATCAGACAGGATGCATGAATAAGATAACTGTCAGGACCTAGTAAGTTCCAAGCCGCCTGCTCAGCAGCCGACTCGGAACTCGGGGACTACACCCAGTGGGTGCGCTGACGCGCCCCCACGGAAGAAATCAAAATAGCAAAACAACCAAGGCTAGAAGACTCACCCGGACGACGGCCCGCGTCGCAAGGAAATCTCGGGTATACCGCTGCAGCGCGGTGGCATGAGCCTGAAGCCGGCCCCGGACCTCCTGGGCCGCCGCGTTCAGCTCGGCCGACCCCCCGCTGGGCGTCCACTCGGACGTACTGGAGCTAGCCGCCTCCAGGGCCACCGCCGTCCGGCTGACGCTCGCAGCTCGGTCCGGTTCCGGCACGGTGGCAGTTTCCCCCACATGCCGGCGTGATGTCGGCTGCACCACCAGGCCGGCTCCTGCTGCCAGCTCGCTCCCAGCCGGCTGCACCGGTGCCGCAGCCGGCTGGCCGCCCTGGCCCGCCCCAGTCGGCGCCGTCCGCGGCACCTCCTCCAAGACAATCACATCGCCTTCCCTCCGCTCCGCCCCAGACCGACCACGGTTGGCTCCTTCTGTCGGAGGCACGGGGACGCCGGGAGCCACACTGCGGAGGGGAATGACGAGCTGTGGAGGCTGGTTGCGCGAAGCCTCCGCCTCCCTCTCCGCGGCCATCGCCTCCGCCTGGGCCTTGGCCGCCGTGTCGGCCTGCTCCTTCGCTGCCTGGGCGGCCCTTCGCTCCGACGCTTCCAGCTCCTCCCGCACCTCCTGCGCGTTCCGCTGCGTGGCCTCCATGAGGTCGGCGCGGGGATCCACGCGGCGGGAGCTCGAGGCCCCTCCGGCCGATTCAATCACGGAGCCGGCAGGACCCCGTTCAAGGGAAAGCGGCGCCCTGGCCGGTCAACCAAGAAAGAATTTAGAAGAACTCCAATCAAAGAGCTCGACAAGAATACAAGATGATTAACACTTACGCCGAAACCGCCTGCGGCCGCATCACGACCTTTTGGAAGTGGGCCGCCTTCGCGGCCCCTCATCCCGCTTGGTTGCCGCGGCGGTGCCCCTGGGTTTCTTCGGCCGGCTGCCAAAGTAGGTCGACACGGCCCGGCGCTTCGGCGCGCCGCCACGGGCGGCCGGCGCGGCAGAAGGGCCCGCGCCTTGAAGTTCCGGCGCCGGCTGGCGGTGTGGGACGGCTTCGACCTCGTCGTCCGCCTAGCCCTCGAGGACGGCTCCGAGCCCCGCGCCGCCTGCCTCGTCGCCTTCGCCCGCGCCGGCGTCTTCGATGGCGGCCGCCCCAAGATCCGGATCGTCGACGTCATCCACCGTGCGGTCGGGGAGGAACTGGCGCTCTGCCCCCGCGGCCCCCACCGCCGGTGGAAGTAGGGGATTCTGTAGAAAACAGGCCGGCTGATCAGAGGACGGCCATATCGAAGCCGGCGACACCAAAGGAAAGAAAGAACAAGTACTTACGGCAGGCGGAGGTTTGGCGCGAGAGTACGGCTCCTTGCCGAATCGCCAATCCTCGGCAAGCTTGTAGTTGGCGATGTAGTTCACCAGGTAGGACACCTCGGCATGAGGCATCTCCCTGGTGCTCAGCCGGCATGGGTCAAAGCGGTCGCTCATTTGGCAGATCATGTGCGGCCGACCCTGGAGCGGAAGTACCCGGCGATCCATGAAGGCGGCCACCAGGTCGGCTCCGACTAGGCCCTCCGACTGGACCATCACCCGGAGTCGGGTGATGGCGGCGTTCCCGGCCTGGGACAGCGTCCTGGCCCGGTAGTTCCATGAGGGTGGCCTCGCAGCCGGCGGGCCGGCTACATAAGCCGGCAGGTTGACAAAGTCGCCTTGCGGGGCGACGTTCCTCACATAGAAGTAGGATTTTTGCCAAAGCTTCACCGACTGGATCAGCGGGATGGACGGGAACGGATTGTTCTCGCCCGTCCGCCTCATGGCGATGAAAGCTCCGCATGGGGCGGGCACGCCCGCGATGACGGTGTTGGAAATATGCCCTAGAGGCAATAATAAAAGCATTATTATTATATTTCCTTATTCATGATAATTGTCTTTATTCGTGCTATAATTGTGTTATCCGGAAATCGTAATACATGTGTGAATAACAGACAACAACGTGTCCCTAGTAAGCCTCTAGTTGACTAGCTCGTTGATCAATAGATAGTCATGGTTTCCTGACTATGGGCATTGGATGTCAATGATAACGAGATCACATCATTAGGAGAATGATGTGATGGACAAGACCCAATCCTAAACATAGCATAAGATCGCATAGTTCGTTTGCTAGAGTTTTCCAATGTCAAGTATCCTTTCCTTAGACCATGAGATCGTGTAACTCCCGGATACTGTAGGAGTGCTTTGGGTGTGCCAAACGTCACAACGTAACTGGGTGACTATAAAGGTATACTATGGGTATCTCTGAAAGTGTCTGTTGGGTTGACACGGATCGAGACTGGGATTTGTCACTCCGCTTGACGGAGAGGTATCACCGGGCCCTCTCGGTAATGCATCATCATAATGAGCTCAATGTGATCAAAGTGTTTGATCACGGGATCATGCATTACGGTACGAGAAAAGTGACTTGCCGGTAACGAGATTGAACGAGGTATTGGGATACCGACGATCGAATCTCGGGCAAGTAAAATACCGATTGACAAAGGGAATCGTATACAGGATTAACTGAATCCTCGACATCGTGGTTCATCCGATGAGATCATCATGGAGCATGTGGGAGCCAACATGGGTATCCAGATCCCGCTGTTGGTTATTGCCCGATAGCCGTCTCGGTCATGTCTGCATGTCTCCCGAACCCGTAGGGTCTACACACTTAAGGTTCGGTGACGCTAGGGTTGTGAAGATATGTATATGCAGTAACCCGAATGTTGTTCAGAGTCCCGGATGAGATCCCGGACGTCACGAGGAGTTTTGGAATGGTCCGGAGGTAAAGAATTATATATAGAAAGTGCTGTTTTGGCCATCGGGACAAGTTTCGGGGTTATCGGTATTGTACCGGGACCACCGGAGGGTCCCGGGGGGTCCACCGGGTGGGACCACCTGCCTCGGGGGCCACATGGGCTCTAGGGGGTGCGCCTTGGCCTTCATGGGCCAAGGGAACCAGCCCCTAGAGGCCCATGCGCCTAGAAAGGGGAAACCCTAAAGAGGGGGGGCGCCCCCCTTGCTTGGGGGGCAAGCCCCACCCTTGGCCGCCGTCCCCCTAGGAGATTGCATCTCCTAGGGCCGGCGCCCCCCCTAGGGGGCTATATAAAGGGGGGGAGGGGAGGGGGGCAGCGCACCCCTTGCTCCTGGCGCCTCCCTCTCCCTCTCCAACAGCTCCTCCTCCTCCGTAGAGCTCGGCGAAGCCCTGCCGGAGTACTGCAGCTCCACCATCACCACGTCGTCGTGCTGCTGCTGGTGCTATCTTCCCCAACCTCTCCTTTGCCTTGCTGGATCAAGAAGAAGGAGACGTTACGCTGACCGTACGTGTGTTGAACGCGGAGGTGCCGTCCTTTCTGTGCTAGGATCTCCGGTGATTTGGATCACGCCGTGTACGACTACCTCATCCCCGTTCGTTGAACGCTTCCGCTCGCGATCTACAAAGTGGTATGTAGATGCAATATCTCTCCCATGACTCGTTGCTTAGATGAACTCATAGATGGATCTTGGTGAAACCGTAGGAAATTTTTTTAATTTTCTGCAACGTTCCCCAACAGTGGCATCATGAGCTAGGTCTATGCGTAGTTCTCTATTGCACGAGTAGAACACAATTTGTTGTGGGCGTAGATGTTGTCAACTTGCTTGCCGCTACTAGTCTTATATTGCTTCAGCGGTATTGTGGGATGAAGCGGCCCGGACCAACCTTACACGTACTCTTACGTGAGACCGGTTCCACCGACTAACATGCACTAGTTGCATAAGGTGGCTGGCGGGTGTCTTTCTCTCCCACTTTAGTTGGAGCGGATTCGATGAAAAGGGTCCTTATGAAGGGTAAATAGAAGTTGACAAATCACGTTGTGGCTTTCACGTAGGTAAGAAAACATTCTTGCTAGAACCCTAATTCAGCCACGTAAAACTTGCAACAACAATTAGAGGACGTCTAACTTGTTTTTGCAGCAAGTGCTTTGTGATATGATATGGCCAAAGTTGTGATGAATGATGAATGATCTATATGTGATGTATGAGATGTTCATGCCATTGTAATAGGAATCACGACTTGCATGTCGATGAGTATGACAACCGGCAGGAGCCATAGGAGTTGTCTTTATTTTTGTATGACCTGCGTGTCATTGAGAAACGCCATGTAAATTACTTTACTTTATTGCTAATCGCGTTAGCCATAGTAGTAGAAGTAATAGTTGGCGAGCAACTTCATGGAGACACGATGATGGAGATCATGATGATGGAGATCATGGTGTCAAGCCGGTGACAAGATGATCATGGAGCCCCAAGATGGAGATCAAAGGAGCTATGTGATATTGGCCA
Source organism: Aegilops umbellulata (assembly GCA_032464435.1). Taxonomy (NCBI): domain Eukaryota; kingdom Viridiplantae; phylum Streptophyta; class Magnoliopsida; order Poales; family Poaceae; genus Aegilops; species Aegilops umbellulata. The sequence continues at coordinate 223,101,034 of CP136059.1, read as the reverse complement.
TATCATGTCACGTTTATTATTTGATTGCATGTGATGTTTATCATGTTTTGCATCTTGTTTACTTAGAACGACGGTAGTAAATAAGACGATCCCTCATAATAATTTCAAGAAGTGTTCCCCCTAACTGTGCACCGTTGCGACAGTTCGTTGTTTCGAAGCACCACGTGATGATCGGGTGTGATAGATTCTAACGCTCACATACAACGGGTGTAAGACAGATTTACACATGCAAACACTTAGGTTGACTTGACGAGCCTAGCATGTACAGACATGGCCTCGGAACACAGAAGACCGAAAGGTCGAGCATGAGTCGTATAGAAGATACGATCAACATGTAGATGTTCACCAATGTGGACTAGTCCGTCTCACGTGATGATCGGACACGGCCTAGTTGACTTGGATCATGTAATACTTAGATGACTAGAAGAGGGATGTCTATCTAAGTGGGAGTTCATTAAATAATTTGATTAAATGAACTTTATTATCATGAACTTAGTCTAAAATATTTACAATATGTCTTGTAGATCAAATGGCCAACGTAGTCCTCAACTTCGACGCGTTCCTAGAGAAAACCAAGCTGAAAGACGATGGCAGCAACTATACGGACTGGGTCCGGAACCTGAGGATCATCCTCATAGCTGCTAAGAAAGATTATGTCCTACGAGCACCGCTGGGTGACGCACCTATTCTCCCTGCAGAACAAGACGTTATGAATGCTTGGTAGTCACGTTCCGATGATTACTCCCTCGGTCAGTGCGGCATGCTTTACAGCTTAGAGCCGGGGCTCCAAAAGCGTTTTGAGAGACATGGAGCATATGAGATGTTCGAAGAGCTGAAAATGGTTTTCCAAGCTCATGCCCGGGTCGAGAGATATGAAGTCTCCGACAAATTCTTTAGCTATAAGATGGAGGAAAATAGCTCTGTCAGTGAACACATACTCAAGATGCCTGGGTTGCACAACCGCTTGACTCAACTGGAAGTTAATCTCCCGGATGAAGCGGTCATTGACAGAATCCTCCAGTCGCTTCCACCTAGCTACAAGAGCTTTGTGATGAACTACAATATGCAGGGGATGGTAAAGACCATTCCTGAGGTATATGCTATGCTGAAATCAGCAGAGGTAGAAATCAAGAAGGAGCATCAAGTGTTGATGGTGAATAAAACCACTAAGTTCAAGAAGGGCAAGGGTAAAAAGAACTTCAAGAAGGACGGCAAGGAAGTTGCCGCGCCCGGTAAGCAAGTTGCCGGGAAGAAGCCAAAGAATGGACCCAAGCCCGAGACTGAGTGTTTTTATTGCAAGGGAAGTGGTCACTGGAAGCAGAACTGCCCCAAATACTTAGCGGACAAGAAGGCCGGCAAAACAAAAGGTATATGTGATATACATGTAATTGATGTGTACCTTACCAGTACTCGTAGTAGCTCTTGGGTATTTGATACCGGTGCAGTTGCTCACATTTGTAACTCAAAGCAGGAGCTGCGGAATAAACGGAGACTGGCGAAGGACGAGGTGACGATGCGCGTCAGGAATGGTTCCAAGGTCGATGTGATCGCCGTCGGCACGCTACCTCTACATTTACCTACGGGATTAGTTTTAAACCTCAATAATTGTTATTTAGTGCCAAGTTTGAGCATGAACATTGTATCTGGATCTCGTTTAATTCGAGATGGCTACTCATTTAAATCCGAGAATAATGGTTGTTCTATTTATATGAGAGATATGTTTTATGGTCATGCTCCGATGGTTAATGGTTTATTCTTAATGAATCTCGTACGTGATGATACACATATTCATAGTGTGAATACCAAAAGAGTAAAAGTTGATAACAATAGTCCCACATATTTGTGGCACTGCCGCCTTGGTCACATAGGTGTCAAACGCATGAAGAAGCTCCATGCAGATGGACTTTTAGAGTCTCTTGATTATGAATCATTTGACACGTGCGAACCATGCCTCATGGGTAAAATGACCAAGACTCCGTTCTCAGGAACAATGGAGCGAGCAACCAACTTATTGGAAATCATACATACCGATGTGTGCGGTCCAATGAGTGTTGAGGCTCGCGGTGGCTATCGTTATGTTCTCACCCTCACCGATGTCTTGAGTAGATATGGGTATATCTACTTAATGAAACACAAGTCTGAGACCTTTGAAAAGTTCAAGGAATTTCAGAGTGAGGTTGAAAATCAACGTGATAGAAAGATCAAGTTTCTACGATCAGATCATGGAGGAGAATACTTGAGTCATGAATTTGGCACACACTTAAGAAAATGTGGAATAGTTTCACAACTCATGCCGCCTGGAACACCTCAGCGTAATGGTGTGTCCGAACGTCGTAATCGCACTCTATTAGATATGGTACGATCTATGATGTCTCTTACCGATTTACCGCTATATTTTTGGGGCTATGCTTTAGAGACTGCCGCATTCACTTTAAATAGGGCTCCGTCGAAATCCGTTGAGACGACACCGTATGAATTATGGTTTGGGAAGAAACCTAAGCTGTCATTTCTAAAAGTTTGGGGATGCGATGCTTATGTCAAGAAACTTCAACCTGAAAAGCTCGAACCCAAGTCGGAAAAATGCGTCTTCATAGGATACCCTAAAGTAACTATTGGGTATACCTTCTACCTCAGATCCGAAGGCAAGATCTTTGTTGCCAAGAATGGATCCTTTCTAGAGAAAGAGTTTCTCTCGAAAGAAGTAAGTGGGAGGAAAGTAGAACTTGATGAAGTGTTACCTCTTGAACCGGAAAATGGCGAAACTCAAGAAAACGTTCCTGAGGTGCCTGCACCGACTAGAGAGGAAATTAATGATGATGATCAAGATGCTTCTAATCAAGTTCCTACTGAAATTCGAAGGTCCACAAGGACACGTTCCGCACCAGAGTGGTACGGCAACCCTGTCTTGGAAATCATGTTGTTAGACAACGGTGAGCCTTCGAACTAAGAGGAAGCAATGGCAGGCCCGGATTCCGACAAATGGCTGGAAGCCATGAAATCCGAGATAGGATCCCTGTATGAAAACAAAGTATGGACTTTGACTGACTTGCCCGTTGAGCGGCGAGCCATAGAAAATAAATGGATCTTTAAGAAGAAGACAGACACGGATGGTAATGTGACCATCTATAAAGCTCGGCTTGTCGCTAAGGGTTATCGACAAGTTCAAGGAATTGACTACGATGAGACTTTCTCACCGGTAGCGAAGCTGAAGTCCGTCCGAATCATGTTAGCAATTGCCGCATTATACGATTATGAAATATGGCAAATGGACGTCAAAACGGCATTCCTTAATGGTTTCCTTAAGGAAGAATTGTATATGATGCAGCCGGAAGGTTTTGTCGATCCTAAGAATGCTGACAAGGTGTGCAAGATCCAATGCTCGATTTATGGGCTGGTGCAAGCATCTCGGAATTGGAACATTCGCTTTGATGAGATGATCAAAGCGTTTGGGTTTACGCAGACTTATGGAGAAGCCTGCGTTTACAAGAAAGTGAGTGGGAGCTCTGTAGCATTTCTCATATTATATGTAGACGACATACTTTTGATGGGAAATGATATAGAACTCTTAGACAGCATTAAGGCCTACTTGATAAAAGTTTTTCAATGAAGGACCTTGGAGAAGCTGCTTATATATTAGGCATCAAGATCTATAGAGATAGATCGAGACGCCTCATGGGTCTTTCACAAAGCACATACCTTGATAAGATATTGAAGAAGTTCAATATGGATCAATCTAAGAAGGGGTTCTTACCTGTGTTACAAGGTGTGAAATTGAGCTCAGCTCAATGTCCGACCACGGCAGAAGATATAGAAGAGATGAGCGTCATCCCCTATGCCTCAGCCATAGGTTCTATTATGTATGCCATGCTGTGTACCAGACCTGATGTAAACCTTGCCATAAGTTTGGTAGGAAGGTACCAAAGTAATCCCAGCAAGGAACACTGGACAGCGGTCAAGAATATCCTGAAGTACCTGAAAAGGACTAAGGAAATGTTTCTCGTTTATGGAGGTGACGAAGAGCTCGTCATAAAGGGTTACGTCGACACTAGCTTCGACACAGATCTGGATGACTCTAAGTCACAAACCGGATACGTGTATATTTTGAATGGTGGGGCTGTAAGCTGGTGCAGTTGCAAGCAGAGCGTCGTGGCGGGATCTACATGTGAAGCGGAATACATGGCAGCCTCGGAGGCAGCACATGAAGCAATTTGGGTGAAGGAGTTCATCACCGACCTCGGAGTCATACCCAATGCGTTGGGGCCAATCAAACTCTTCTGTGACAACACTGGAGCTATTGCACTTGCAAAGGAGCCCAGGTTTCACAAGAAGACAAGGCACATCAAGCGTCGCTTCAACTCCATTCGTGAAAATGTTCAAGATGGAGACATAGAAATTTGTAAAGTGCACACGGATCTGAATGTCGCAGATCCGTTGACTAAACCTCTCCCTAAGGCAAAACATGATCAGCACTAGAACTCTATGGGTGTTCGATTCATCACAATGTAACTAGATTATTGACTCTAGTGCAAGTGGGAGACTGTTGGAAATATGCCCTAGAGGTAATAATAAAAGCATTATTATTATATTTCCTTATTCATGATAATTGTCTTTATTCGTGCTATAATTGTGTTATCCGGAAATCGTAATACATGTGTGAATAACAGATAACAACGTGTCCCTAGTAAGCCTCTAGTTGACTAGCTCGTTGAATAATAGATAGTCATGGTTTCCTGACTATGGGCATTGGATGTCAATGATAACGAGATCACATCATTAGGAGAATGATGTGATGGACAAGACCCAATCCTAAACATAGCATAAGATCACATAGTTCGTTTGCTAGAGTTTTCCAATGTCAAGTATCCTTTCCTTAGACCATGAGATCGTGTAACTCCCGGATACCGTAGGAGTGCTATGGGTGTGCCAAACGTCACAACGTAACTGGGTGACTATAAAGGTATACTACGGGTATCTCTAAAAGTGTCTGTTGGGTTGACACGGATCGAGACTGGGATTTGTCACTCCGCTTGATGGAGAGGTATCACCGGGCCCTCTCGGTAATGCATCATCATAATGAGCTCAATGTGATCAAAGTGTTTGATCACGGGATCATGCATTACGGTACGAGAAAAGTGACTTGCCGGTAACGAGATTGAACGAGGTATTGGGATACCGACGATCGAATCTCGGGCAAGTAAAATACCGATTGACAAAGGGAATAGTATACGGGATTAATTGAATCCTCGACATCGTGGTTCATCCGATGAGATCATCGTGGAGCATGTGGGAGCCAACATGGGTATCCAGATCCCGCTGTTGGTTATTGCCCGATAGCCGTCTCGGTCATGTCTGCATGTCTCCCGAACCCGTAGGGTCTACACACTTAAGGTTCGGTGACGCTAGGGTTGTGAAGATATGTATATGCAGTAACCCGAATGTTGTTTGGAGTCCCGGATGAGATCCCGGACGTCACGAGGAGTTTCGGAATGGTCCGGAGGTAAAGAATTATATATAGAAAGTGCTATTTTGGCCATCGGGACAAGTTTCGGGGTTATCGGTATTGTATCGGGACCACCGGAGGGTCCCGGGGGGTCCACCGGGTGGGACCACCTGCCTCGGGGGCCACATGGGCTCTAGGGGGTGCGCCTTGGCCTGCATGGGCCAAGGGAACCAGCCCCTAGAGGCCCATGCGCCTAGAAAGGGGAAACCCTAAAGAGGGGGGGCGCCCCCCTTGCTTGGGGGGCAAGCCCCACCCTTGGCCGCCGCCCCCCTAGGAGATTGCATCTCCTAGGGCCGGCGCCCCCCCCCTAGGGGGATATATAAAGGGTGGAGGGGAGGGGGGCAGCGCACCCCTTGCTCCTGGCGCCTCCCTCTCCCTCTCCAACATCTCCTCCTCCTCCGTAGAGCTCGGCGAAGCCCTGCCGGAGTACTGCAGCTCCACCATCACCACGCCGTCGTGCTGCTGCTGGAGCTATCTTCCCCAACCTCTCCTTTGCCTTGCTGGATCAAGAAGAAGGAGACGTTACGCTGACCGTACGTGTGTTGAACGCGGAGGTGCCGTCCTTTCGGTGCTAGGATCTCCGGTGATTTGGATCACGCCGTGTACGACTACCTCATCCCCGTTCGTTGAACGCTTCCGCTCGCGATCTACAAAGTGGTATGTAGATGCAATCTCTCTCCCATGACTCGTTGCTTAGATGAACTCATAGATGGATCTTGGTGAAACCGTAGGAAATTTTTTTAATTTTCTGCAACATTCCCCAACAGACGGTGCCGAGCTTGCTTTGGAAGAATTCTCCCCAGAGCTCCAGGGTGGGGAGAACGCCAAGAAAACCCTCGCAGATGGTGACAAAGGCCGACAGCAGCATCACAGCGTTGGGGGTGAGATGATGCGGCTGAAGGTGATAGAATTCGAGGAAGGAGCGCAGGAATCCACTCGCCGGGAGGCCGAAGCCGCGTATGCAGTGCGAGCAGAAGACCACCCGCTCGCCCTACTCTGGTGCCGGCGAGGTCTCCCTCTCCGGCGTGCACCGGACACGCACGTAGTTCTCGCCGGGCAGACGCCGCGTCCGGCGGAGGAACTCGATGTGCTCGTCGAGGACGTTGGAGCCGTTCCACAAGCTCGACAGCGCCATTGGAGCGGTGCGGTGAGGAGCAAGATGCGGTGGCGACGGAGGCGCGTGCGACCTCGCGGCGGCGGAACGGCGCGGCGAAGAGGCGCTGCTGCGGCGGAGAGAGTAAGGAAAGAAGACGAGGAAGGGTGGAGCGAGGGAGAGCGTGCGAGCCCTTGTCGCTTATGTTCGGGTGGGCGGGTATCGTTGAATCTGAGACCTCACCCAATTTAAGATTCGGAGGCCGAAGAGCTTCCGAACTCTGAAGCCCGGAGTCTTGGATGTTGTCCAATGAATCTAGCTCATTGCCTGATTCTAATCTCAGGCCTTGAGTTATGTCCTTCCCTCCGCAGGTATCCGGCTTGGAGGGTTCGGGAATTCGGACGTAGCTAGTCCTTAGAATAGATGAAGGGTCGCCGCTCTGCGCCTCTACCACGGCAACGTGGTGGGTGACTTGGGGAGAGTTAATTTCTCTTAGATTGGGTTTAAGCCCAACCTGGTCGTAATTTGTAGCAACCCCCAGTGCGGCGATGCGATCCAAGAGCTCGTTTACGGAAGAGAGCTCCATTGGATCCAGCTGCTCGGCAAGTTCCGAGCTGACGTGAAGGTTGCTTTCGATGACCCGAGAGGTCACCGTCGGTGCAACGGCCGAACAGGCGGTCGTGATAAAACCACCTAGCTGGAGGGTTTGGCCGACAGCCAAAGCTCCCTTAGTAATGGCGCCGTCTTTAAAGACGTGAAGAGGCATCCTTCCTGATTGCGACGGCACAGAGGAACTCTCAATGAAAGCACCAATGTCGGTGTCAAAATCGGCGGATCTCGGGTAGGGGGTCCCGAACTGTGCGTCAAGGCCGGATGGTAACAGGAGACAAGGGACACGATGTTTTTACCTAGGTTCGGGCCCTCTCGATGGAGGTAATACCCTACTCCTGCTTGATTAATATTGATGATATGGGTAGTACAAGAGTAGATCTACCACGAGATTAAGGAGGCTAAACCCTAGAAGCTAGCTATGGTATGATTGTGTTTGAAGATGATTGTCCTACGGACTACAATCCTCCGGTTTATATAGACACCGGATAGGGTTAGGGTTACACAGAGTCGGTTACATTGGTAGGAGATCTTGAATATCCACATCGCCAAGCTTGCCTTCCACGCCAAGGAAAGTCCCATCCGGACACGGGACGAAGTCTTCAATCTTGTATCTTCATAGTCCAGGAGTCTGGTTGAAGGTATAGTCCGGCTATCCGAACACCCCCTAATCCAGGACTCCCTCAGCGTCCATCCGCACGAGCGGTCGCTGGCTGCCTCTGGGTCCTGGGCTGACGTGTCGGCGCCCGTCGACTTCTGCGGCCCCGGCACTGAAGTCGAACTCTCCGCACGCCGATGTGACGGTGACGAAACCACAAGGTCCGCCCCCACGGCCGGCTCACCCCCAGCCGGCTGCACGGGCGGCACTTCAGGCCGGCTCCCTAGAGCCGCTCCGGTCGGCGGCGACGGCACCGCCTCCCTCTCCATCGCCGGCTGGTCACGGTCGGCCTCCCCCAATGGAGGCACGGGGATGTCAGGGGCCGCGGTGCGGAGGGGGATGACGAGCTACGGAGGTTGATCCTGCAGGGCCTTCGCCTCCGGCTCCTCGGCCGTGGCCTCCGCTGGGGCTTTGGCGGCCGCCTCGGCCCGCGCTTCCGCCGACTTCTCCCTCACCTCCCGGACCTCCCTCTGCTCCTCCGCCTCCGGCTCCTCCCGCGCCTCCCGCAAGTTCCGCTCCGTCGCCTCTAGGAGGTCGGCGCGGGGATCCACATGGCGGGAGCTCGAAGACCCTCCTGTGGTTCCAATTACGGAGGCGGCAGAGGCCCGCTCGAGAGAAAGCGGGGCCCTGTTTAATGAGTCAAGAGGAAGACTTAGAAGAATTTCAACACAGAGAAAAAAGAAAAAACGAAAAGCATAAGAGAAGCAACACTCACACCGAAACCGTCTGTGACTACTTCACCACCTTGCGGAAGCGAGCCGCCTTCGCGGCAGCTTCATCCCGCTTGGTCGCGGCCGCGGTGCCCTTGGGTTTCTTCGGCCGGCTGCCGAAGTAGGTCGACGCGGCCCGGCGCTTCAGCGCGCCGCCACGGGCAGTTGGCGCGGCAGAAGGGCCCGCGCCTTGATGATCAGGCGCCAGCTGGCGGCGCGGAGGGACTTTGACCTCGTCATCATCCGCCCAATCCTCGAGGGCGGGCCCGATCCCCGCGCCGCCTCCCTCGTCGCCTTCCCCTGCGACGGCGTCTTCCATGGCGGACGCCCCCAGGTCCGGGTCGTCGACGTCGTCTACCGTGCGGTCAGGGAGGAGCTGGCGCTCTATTCCCGCAGCCCCAGCCGCCGGCGGAAGAAGGGGGTTCTGCTGAAAACAAGCCGACTGATCAGAAGCCGGCCATCATGAGGCCGGCTACCAAAAAAAGAGAGAGAAGAGAAACTCACTGCAGGCGGAGGGTTGGCGCGAGAATACGGCCTCGGAGCCCAACCAGCTTCGGGGACTACTGTCGAAGTAAATAACCACGGGTAGCCCAACCGGCTCCCCCTGGCACTTCAGAAAAATTACAAGCCATTTCCAGCCTTCAAGACCCAAGGCGTGGGGCCGTCTTCCCTCAGCCGACTACCACTCAGAGCGGCTGGATGAAGGCGGCCCTGCCTCAAGACCTCCCAAAGGAAAACCCCAAGAAGGACGGCTCCAAGAAGCCGGCCACGAGAGGGCCGGCTCCCATAAGCCGGCCCCCAACCAACGGCCAAGACCGTGCCCTCAAAGTCTACGCACACATAACGGCGACGAGACGGGGCGTGGCTACAGTAAAGCCTGCCACCCCCGAATCCCGGGACGCGCATGGCTACAGTATGCCGTACAGGGTGGCCATCCCAGTCCGGCGCAGCACTGTTGCCATGTTGACCATGACATCACCCACGGCGTGCTGTTAGAACGGCCCAAGGGCGGCGGGCCCCAACAGATGAGGAGATACCCGGAGGCGGCCAGGCCTCCCGTAGTCGGCCCGAGGTGAATCCGACTCCCAGTAGCCGGCTAGTCCCTCCCCTCGAGGGACACGCCTCATTAAGAGGACAAGACATGGTAAGGCCACAGTGATGTGCCGCCCGACGGCGGCCCCGTGGCCATGCTTACCACGACGAAGCCCACGCCACCAGAGGTGGGGCAACAATAACCAGCCCCCGACAAGACCCCCAAGCGATGGGACCAGCCTGTCGACTAGGAAGCCGGCAGCCGGTGGGCCCACCAGTCGGCGGGCCCCACCGGTCGGCGGAGAAGCCGGCAAGCGTAGACGCAGACAGCTAGGGCCCATGCCTAGCCGGATTACCATTGTGCCCCGGGAGGTATGCCTATATAAACCCCCCGGGGCGCCCATGCATGAGGAGAGCTCTTTGAGAGTTTTAGACAGACAACGAGGGGAGAAGAAACTTAGCCTTGCCCTTCTTCTTCTTCCCTCCGAACAGCTCAAGGAGCAACCTTGTATACACTTTGCCATAGTGATCATGCGGAGACCCCGCAGAGCAGCAGTAGGGGTGTTATCTCCACGGAGAGCCCCGAAGCTGGGTAAGATTCGCCGGCGTGCATGTCTTCGCCTTATCCCGTTTCCAGGCACCGGCGACGTTTTATTGGCTTCCACAATGATAAGCCATCCGTTGGCATATGTCGCCCCAACCACCCGACAACTCAAGTGCGGAAATGTAAGTTCTAGATATGCAGTTAGATGATACACCATATTTGATGTGTTACAACAAACTAGCAAGCTACAGAAGGCAACAAACAAGCAAGTAAATCTAGGGTTAGAGACAACCGAAAATGATGGAGATAAAGATGTAATCCAAAGTTCACACTCGTGGGGGATGCTAATCTCCGTTGGAGAGGTTGGGAATAACAAATGCTCCCATGACAACGAATGTCTCACCTAAGTCTCCAAGAACCTTCGTCAACAAATGCCCAAGTTCCCTCTCGCTAGGGGTAACTCTTCAAATGAGCTCCAAACTCTCAAAAAAACGAGCACAGGGCACAACCACACAAACTTGGAGGCTGCTGGGAGACATCAGTCCTCCTAGGGTTCCCATAGACCCATGAGTAACAAATCACACAAGAACTTCAATGGATTAAAGGTTGACTTTGTGGAGATGTAGATCGAGGTCTCCTAATTGTTTTCCCCTAAAGGTGTGAGTGTTTGGTTTGCTAGAGAGGAACGAGTGTGAGGTGGTCAACAATGGTGGAGATGATGGATGGTTTTTCAACGACAGTGCATAACTCCATCGGCAACAACTTTGGTGTGTCGTCTAACACATGTGGGATGGAGATGATGGATGGTTTTTGAGGACTTGATTGTATTTCCTTTTTCTTTTGGGGATTTCTTGTAATACTGTTATTTGATTAATTTAGAGCCTTGACTCATCTACAAAAATGTAAATTAGTATGATCCACAAAACAACAACGAATTGAGGTGTATGACAAAAAAATTGATGGGTATGTGTTGGGGTAAATGACCATGGGTAGCCTAGCCGGCTCCCCTTGGCACTTCAGAAAAAATTACGAGCCGATCCAGCCTCCAAGAAACCAAGACGTGGGGCCGCCTTTCCCCTGCCGGCTTCCTCTCAGGCCGACTGTCAGAAGGCGGCCCGGCCTTAGCCCTCATGAAGAAAGCCGCGGGAGGGCCGGCTCCGAGAAGCCGGCCACGAGAAGGCCGACTCCAAGAAGCCGGCTCCCACGACGCGGTCAAGATCGTACCCTTGAGGCCCGCATCCACATAATGGCGATGGGACAGGGCGTGGCTACAGTAAAGCCTGCCACCCCCGAAACCCGGAGCACGCCTGGCACAGTGCGCCGTACGGGGGAGCCCTGACCCGTCCGGCGCGGCACTGTTGCCATGATAACTATGACACCATCCATAGTGGGCTGTCAGCGCGGTCCACGGGCGGTGGGCCCTCTTGGGCAGAGAGACACCCGAAGGCGGCCATGCCTCCTCCAGTCGGCCCAAGACATGGGCGGCTTCCCCAAGCCGGCTTGCTCCTTCCCTCGAAGGAGGCGCCCCATTAAGAAGACAAGACGACGTGAGGCTACAGCGATCGTCCGCCAGGCGGCGGCGCTGTAGCCACGCTTATCTCGATAAAGCCCTCATCATCAGGATTGAGGCAACAGTAATCGGCCGTCGACAGGGCCCTAGGCAGTAGGGCCTGCCTGTCGGCCAAGATGCCGGCATCCGGCGGGGCCCACCAGCCGGCGGGCCCCAGCAGCCGGCGCAGAAGCCGGCGGACGCAGACGCTGACGGCTGGGACTCGCACCCAGTCGGATTACCATTGTATCCCTGGGGGTAGGCCTATATAAACCTTCCGGGGCACCCATGCAAAGGGTTGATCTCATCTAGGTTACAACACACATAGAGAGAAGAGTAGAGCCAGCCTTGCCCTTCTTCTTCCTCTCGCCAAACAGCTCGAGGAGCACCTTGTAGTTACTTGTTCATCGAGTGATCATGCGGAGACCCCGCAGAGCAGCAGTAGGGGTGTTATCTCCACGGAGAGCCCCGAAGCTGGGTAAGATTCGCCGGCGTGCATGTCTTCGCCTTATCCCGCTTCCAGGCACCGGCGACGTCTTACTGGCTCCCACACAGATAAGCCACCCGTTGGCATATGTCGCACCAACCACCCGACAGTATGGCTAGGTCTCAATCGAATGAGATTTAACCAAGTTTCACTCAGTTGACATAACATGTAAGAAGAAAGAAAACTGAAAAGAAAAGTTTTCACAAATCTTAATGTAAGATATCACGAATATAGCATCCACCAAGATATAATCAAATTTCAGTCGACTGAGATTTAGTAAGACTATAGATTAATTAAGCATGCACATGTGATTGACTCGAGTGTACACAAATTGCACGCCATATCCCTATTCTCCCATGGTATTGACATCTTGGAAAATCTGTTAGTCCCTCGGATCCTAGATCAGTTTGCATAGGACCATACCCCGATGAACTATTTTTTTAAACAATACAGATGCAAGTGCTCATATGTACGCGCATATACTCACCCCTATGAACGCACACCCTATCCCTATGAGCACCTGGTAAAGACCGAGCCGACATGTCATCTTGAGATTTTACGAAGTCACCGTAGGCGTCTCGTAGATTTTACGAAGTCACCGTAGGCGTCTCGTAGTCGAGGGGAACATCTCCTTTCTCTGAACGCGTATCGTCAGAATTAAATTCAGGATAAACGCGAGCATCAGGATTTGAACCTTGGTGGGCCGAGAATATCACTATTCTCCTAACCATCTAACCACAGGTTGATTCGCTGCCCGATGAAGTATTAAACCTATTTAAAGGTTTGTTATAGCAATATGTTTGTAAAAAAACCTATTTAAAAGGTTTGTAATGCTATAATCTCTTAAATAATAGTACAATTATTTTATCCCGCAAAGAAATATAATAATCGAAGGGAGTAGTAAAAGACATTGATGATAAGGTCAAAGTTGATGTAAAAAGTCAAGGAAAGAGATTGGGTAGAAAGCCACATTAGCGATAAGATAGATTCAGTTGAGTATGCGGCATCTACAAATTCTTCACATTTTTCATCTTCTAATTTTTTGCATGACTTTTTATAATTTTGGAAAATATATGAACACATTTTTTTTTGAGTTCATGTGTGCAGTTTGCAAAATTCCGCCGACTTCCAATAACCGCAATAGACATGTTACATTTTTTGCAAATCTTTGGGCAAATTATTGTAGTTTTGTACTCCCTCCATTATAAATTACTTACCTTAGATTTATCTAGACATAATGTATATAACACTAAAAGAGACACCCGTATTTAGATAGACAAATATAATAAAACAAATAATTTGAGACGGAGGTAATACTAGAATAGTACGTCAACTCATTGCCCTGGGGGCGAATCAACCTGTGGTTGAATTGGTTAGGTGGACAGTGGTATTTTCAACCCACCAGGGTTCAAATCCTGGTGCTCGCATTATTCCTGGATTTATTTCAGAATTTCCGGCGATGCGCTTTCAGTGGGAGGAGTTGTTTCCGTCGACGACGAGGCGCCTACGGTGACTTCGTAAATCTCAAGATGATATGCCGGCTCAGTCTCTCGAAGGTGCTCATATGCTTAAAAAAACTCATGGCCCTGGGATGTATCTTAAAAAAACTCATGGCCCTGGGGTGTATCTTGGAATTATCACGTAAACAATGGCTGGGTGTATCTTGGAATTATCACGTAAACAATGGCTACCGTGGAGAGTAAATGTTTCTTTAAGAGCAAGATGGCTTAACTTAGCCTGATCCGTAAGCAACACCCGATCGAGTAATTAATTGTTTTCATCTATGTGGAATTTTTTTTAATCTAGAATCCTTTTATGCGGGATTAAGCCTCGCCAGAATGGGAAACCAAGAACTAAGGGGAAAAAAAAAGAAGGAATGGGAAACAAACTGCACGCCACCATTCGGCCGCGTGGATCGACTTGTGTTGGGTGCACGTTGTCAAAGAAAGAGATGGGAACGATACGAGCCAACAAAACTCGCACCATGTCGCCCGCGCCTTGATGCCTCCGGCGGCTTCCTGCGATCCTGTCTGCGTCACCCGCAAGATTCCAACCAACAGATGGATTGGAGATGGAGAAAAAAAGTCCAAACAGTTCTCACCGGCCTGCCGGCCGGTGGAGAAGATATCAACAGTTTGATGGTGTATCTCCCTTTTATTATCTTCCAATTCTTCTAATAATCTGATGATCTTGTTTTTCAAACCAACGCAACAAACCAATCAGGGCGTATATATAGGGAAGGGTCCAAGTCCAACTCCATCCCCGTCTCCATCTCAATCCCTGGGTTGGGTGCACACTTCTCTCCCACCCCCACCCCCACCACCATCTCTCCCTCCCTCCCCTGTTCCTCGCCTTATCTCCATTGCCGCCTGCTGCGCGCTTCAGCCTAGCCAAGGGACGAGGAGGAGCGGGCTGCTGTCATGGCGGCGGCGGCGGCGGCGGTGATGGAGGAGCTGCGGGGCAGCTTCAGGGAGGGGCGGACGCGGCCGGCCGAGTGGCGGACGGCGCAGCTCAGGGCGCTCGTCAGGATGATCGAGGAGAAGGAGGAGGACATCAGCGACGCGCTCCACGCCGACCTCGCCAAGCCGCGCATGGAGGCCTACCTCCACGAGGTATGTCGCAGCTCCATCTCCATGTCGAATCTTCAAGTTGACTCCAACGGGATAGTAAGATTCTTGGGTTGGTAAGAACTGGAATGGAATTCCAGCTCTGTTTGCATGATTCTCTCTCCCTCCCCGTGCCCGTGCGTGATTGCATCCGGTTTATAAATCCATGGAAGTAAATTTGATGAGAGCTTTGCCGGCGCTGGATCAGTCGCCCCGAGTTCGTTCGTCTTGACTTTCTCCGTATCTGATCTTCAATTGATCAGTCAAGTTCTTCCCATTAATTGTTCGTCTTGCACGGATATACTCCTCACAACTCACAAGATTCGTTTTCTCTTTGGACCATCTTGCCTTCTCCTCGGCCGAATTGGCTTAATCATGCTACTCGGTTAATCGAAACCGTGGTGGGGTTGTCGGCCAGCGGTGGCTTTGGCAAAGTTAGGCGTGTTAGTCCCTTTCCTCGCAACTCCCGGAAAGGGTTGCGTGCCAAAATAAATTAAATGATTACTCCTCCATTGCCGCCGGCGTTCCTTCCAAGAAAACCCTCGCTGTGTTTGCTCTCGTGTCAGACAGAGTCTCCGTCTTCAATCAAATATCGCCGCCCGCCCATTATTATTAAATTTTTTGTTGCAAATTTTCAATTTGGGCAGCAGATGCTAACTTGCATCAGTTTTTACCACTTGCTCTCTTCTTGCAAAGAGACAGAGAAAGACTTCCGTTGAAATATCATATTCGTCTGAGGCAGGGGTTCCTAAGCTGGGCAGTCACAGTCTGCAGTTACTGAAGCATTGCCTTTACTATCAAGCTAGGACTAGGAAATGCCATACTAGTAGTTAAATTTGGTGATTGCAATCTGTAAAACAACAGAAATAAATGAACAGAGAAGCCTGATTGCTTCACAACACGTTTTTGCCGGCCTAGTAACTGATGACCACATGTTGTTGACATCTGTCTGTTCATGACGCAGATATCGCTGGCGAAAGGGGCCTGTATGTTTGCCCTCAAGGGGCTCAAGAATTGGATGAAGCCCGACAAGGTAGGGAAATCCAATCTCCACATACTACTGATTACACTTTTTTGTAAATAAAAATCCATTGATTTTGCAGATATGGGATGTGTGACCTTTACTACTTTATATATATATTCCAGGTACCTTCTGCCATAACTACATTCCCATCCACTGCTCAAATCGTGCCGGAGCCCCTGGGTGTCGTTCTCGTCATATCAGCCTGGAACTATCCTTTCTGTAAGTCAATGGCATTGAAGATAGTGCGTACTGTACTATATAGCGAGACAGTTGTGTAGGGATTTAGTCCATGCAATTTGTGTGGGAGAGGCTACGAGGATACACTATTTAACCATTGATTAATCTGTTGCCTGATGGCGCTGGAGGTTTATGGCATGAGTTTGATATGCTCCCGTGCCCTGCGCTCAAGGATTGGCTACATGCCAATCTGTTTCGTAGTTGGTACCTTTCCTTTTCGTCAAACAAACATCGATTTCTGCAGTTATGCTCTAACGCAATCTTATGTCACAAGTCCTGATTTTTTTTTTCAACACATGCGCATTACGATGGCAGGTTTCGACAGTCTTAATTATGGCACCATTACATTTTTGGCGACCAAAAACAAAATTTTAGTTATTATTTTACCATCTAAACACTTAATGTCTTGGGACTGGTGCTTTAGACCAGTTGAATTTGGTCAGAAATTGCAAATTAATTTCAGTTTTGCTAAAGCACATCTAGATGCGCCATAAGTATTGCACATCTAAGTCCTATGTCATTGATCTTACGTTGAGATTCGTGTGGATATTCTATTTTTCTTTTTTCTTTTCCTCTTTGTGCTTGATTCACTTACTTAGATGTGCAATAATTAGAGCACATCTAGATGTGCCCTAGACACACCCAATTAATTTCCCCCTTCTGTATTGAGTACTTTTTGCCTGTTAGATTCCTGGATGACAGATGACTAATAATATCACCTTCGTTATAGTGCTATCCATCGAGCCTGTCATTGGAGCAATTGCTGCTGGGAATGCTGTTGTGCTGAAGCCATCAGAAATTGCACCAGCAACATCGTCATTGTTCACAAAGCTGCTACCAGAGTACGTTGATAACTCGTGTATAAAAGTTGTGGAGGGAGGTGTCACTGAAACAGGTGCACTCTTACAACAAAAATGGGATAAGATCTTCTACACAGGTTAAGTTCATACCTGTCAAATACTTCCTGCTTCTTCAGTTAATGTTATGTTTCTGACAGTGCACTCGTTCATTTGAACTGCAGGAAATGGTAATGTAGCCCGCGTAGTGTTGGCAGCAGCTGCGAAGCATCTAACCCCTGTTGCTCTAGAGCTCGGTGGAAAATGCCCTGTTATTGTTGACTCTAACATCGATCTGCATGTAAGCGATATCTTATAGTTTCAACCCTTGCAGTAAAACAGTAGTCTTTTGGTTTTCTAAACAGAGATTTTCCTTCAAGGTTGCTGTTAAGAGGATTGCTGTTGGTAAATGGGGCTGTAACAATGGCCAGGCATGCATTGCTCCCGATTACATCATAACGACAAAAGCGTTCGTTACAGAGCTGGTATCTACACTACTATTATAACTACCAGCCAAATAATTGCTTCTGCCAACTGAAGTTCTATATATTTACTTATCTACGAAATAAACTTTGTACAGGTCGACTCTTTGAAAAGAGTCTTGGAAAGGTTCTACGGGGAGGACCCGTTGCAATCGGCGGACCTGTCTCGTATTGTAAGTGTTAGCCATTTCAAACGATTAGCGAGGTTGATAGACGACAAAGAAGTTGCCGCCAAGATTCAGCTTGGTGGCCAGACAGATCAGGAGCAACTGTGAGAACTTGACAATTTATAGCGTCAACTTTCAGTCACAAACTCACAGTTGGGCTTTGGAAGGTGTTTAATTGAGTGCTAACTTTTGTTTCTTATGTCGCAGAAAAATAGCTCCTACGGTGTTGGTAGATGTTCCTCTTGATACAGAACTTATGACAGGGGAAATATTTGGCCCTATGCTTCCAATTATAACGGTTAGTACTCCTCTGCCCTGATTTGAGACAATAAGTAATGTTCCTAGAGTGCACTGAAGTCTGCTTGACAATATTCAGAATTAAACCCAACTCTGTTTGGATTCTTTGAACTATGGTTGCCAGGTCGACAAGATTGAAGAAAGCATCGCGCACATCAACGCCGGGGCGAAGCCACTGGCAGCCTACCTCTTCACCAAGGACAAGAAACTGCAACAAGATTTCGTCTCAAACGTCTCGGCAGGAGGCATGCTCGTCAACGACGTCGCCCTACACGTAACTGCTCATGAACTCTGTGAATCAATCTTCTGAACCAAAAACATGCTTCCTCCTGAACACATCACATGTTGCAGCTGACGAACCCACATTTGCCGTTCGGTGGCGTGGGCGACAGCGGCACGGGGTCGTACCACGGCAAGTTCAGCTTCGACTGCTTCACCCACAGGAAGGCGGTGCTGATCCGCGGGTTCGGCGGCGAGGCGAACGCGAGGTACCCGCCCTACACGGCAGAGAAGCAGAGGATCCTGAGGGGCCTCATCAAGGGCAGCTTCTTTGCGCTGATCCTTGCGCTCCTGGGGTTCCCAAGGGAGAAGCGTTAGCTGAGTTGAGCTCCCTCCCTTCTCCAGTACAGCATAGCAGGATTGTTCATGTTCATGAGGGCGATGTGGTGCACTTCTGCACTGTGAAGCGCCAGTGCGCGAGTGTGTTCAACAGGTGTAAAATATGGAACTATCATCGGATTTCTGGATGTAATTTAATTTTACATAAATAAACCTGGTTTGCTAGTTACTCCAGCGTGAAGGATGAAGAGGATTATGCCATGCTTGCAAGAATTATCCGTAATGATTCATCATTTCATTGCATTGTGAGACTTGCTGCATTTGTTAATTAAGAGGGTTTAGAACAAGCTTGACAGCCCGAAGGACCGGTTGTACAAAAACCTACTCCCCGGTATAATATTACACAAATGAGTTACTCCCGTCAAACCCCAATTCTTCGCCTGGCACCGGATTTTTGACCCTTATTGTTGAAGATCCTCGCATTGTGTTCATTCCAAATCTCTCAAGCCACAACCATGTTGAGTGAAGCCATAGCCATTTGGCGAGCGAGGCCATCATGCACAATGCCATACCACAAGATTTGATGCCCGGGAAGCCATGCCAAACATTCTTGTAGCTGAAGCTAGTCTCTAACCATGCACCCGCACCCTAATAGAGAATCTGAACTTGAAGAGGAGGTGTGGAGCCGACTCCAATACTTGGTTACAAAGTGGGCAGTTGCTGCAATTTGGCCAACCCCGCCTCGTGAGGCGATCGGCCATCCGCAACGATTCTGCATGACCAGCCAAGCAAAAAACTTACACTTGGGCGGCGCCAAATTCTTCCAGATTGTGGTCTTGAAGCTCCTTGTCGTGGCACCAATGAGGTGCCACTTATATGCCAAGGCCGTGGAATAGCGACCCAAGGCAGTTAACTTCCAAGTAATGGTGTCAGCCGTCATGAAGATGCATCGGACAGAAGTGTCCGAAGCAAAGTGAATTCCTGGATGTGTACCACCGTGGGTCCATTTGATAAACTGATTTGGTCCACCCAGGCTCCGCTCTGGATAGCTTTCCTCACGCATCATTTGTTGCTTTTGGATATGTCAATAATAAGAGATACGATGTGCTTTGGCCTTAGTCCCTCCAGCCAAGCCAATTCTGAGAAGCTCGCCTTGTTTCATCTCCAACGGCGAGCTTAGTAAGCCCGTGAAACACGTCCATATCCTCCCCATCGCATGAGTTGCGGTGCCAACCCACGTTTTTTTGCCGGCGCTTCCCATTAAAGCCACGACCATCCCAGGTGGAGTGGCGAGCAACTTGTCAAGGTGCAAGATCCCAAGGTCTCCAAAGTTGACGGGGTGGCACACCGCCATCCAAATAACTTTGCACTTGGCACCAGAGACCTTGTTGGAGCCCGCCCAAAAGAATGCCCTAGAGATCTTGTTAATGGCTTGTAACATCTCCACCGTTATGACGAGCGATGTGGTGTGGTAGATTGTGATGGTGATGAGGGCCAACTTGACCTACGCAGTGTGGCCCGCCGTTGTGTAGTGTTTTCCTTACGGGGCTGGGAGGGGGGTGGGGGCAACTTGCCAGCGAATTGGTCCTCAAGATGCTGGAATTGGATCTGCATTAGCCACTTGACCGATAGGGGTAGCCCGTGGCGCATTGGAAAGGTCAATCTCACAACCGGGAGGGTTTGCATGATATCGTCAACATCCAAGCCACCGCAAAGAAGGTTTTTTGGAAGTTCGTAACAAGCCTGATGACCTCCCCAAAGCTCTGGAGAATGTTGGAGACTGCCTGAATGTCTTCTTTGGTAGGCACAACAAAAATGGCAGGGTCATTCGCTTGGAGCGAAGTCGGAAATTTCCCACCCTCCCTCCCAAGTCGTGGAGGAGTCCCTACCCGGTGGCCAGCTAAAGCACTCATTGGAGGTGGTCGATGGCGACGACGAAGAGCAACTAGAGAGAGGTTCTCCGTGCCAGAGGCCGCGGCTGTGCCTTCTTCAGGGACGCCACTGAAAAGGACACAATATGTTTCGGCAAGAGAAGGGTGGCAATCCAGTCGTGGAACCTCAGGGGGAACCCACACGTCTAAATAAGGTCAAAGATGTAGTTCCAATGCACGAAGTAGAGCACCTTCTTGATGTCAAGATTTAGGAGAAGAGGCAGTTTCTTTCGCCTATGGAGCCAACACACATAGTTCCTCACAAACATGAAGTTGTCTTGGATGCTCCGACATTTGAGGAAGGCACTTTGCGCATTAGAGACCAAGTCATTTATGTGTGGAGCAAGCCTTTGCCCTCCTCAGTAGGAAGACAATGTTCACCGAATCAAACCATTGAAAGTGAGTTGTTTGCATATTATAGAAGTGGTTGATGACCCTCATAACATCCTCCTTGATACTATCCCAAAAACTCTGGAAGAACTCCATGGTGAACTCGTCCGGGACTGGCACCTTATGAGAGAGGAGATTGTTGATGGCGGTCTTGACCTCTTCTTCCGAGAAAGGGTCATTAACACCGTGTAGGTTTTCCTGGGGAGGTTGAAAGTTTTCCAGTTTAAGTATAAATGTGAGGTGACCCATCCACTATGTGGCACAATATATGGATGAAAGTTTTGGTGCCTCCCATTGATGCTAAGATGGAAGAATCTCATGTTTGCATTCCCCCCAGTGCAAATTATTGATGCAGGCACATTATTTCTTCCTAGCCCTCTCGAGCACCGCAAGGGCGATGGAATGCCGCTTCAACCTTGTCCTAATATCTCTCTCGGCCAGCGAGACTAGTTGTTGCTCCATAGCAATATCAAATGGAAGGATGACCTCAAGGTCCATGTGTAGCTAGACCTTGTGGTTGGAGAAGATAGACTCACTCCATAGCTTATGGCGCCAAACCATGCACTACAATTTGTGGAACAGACACTGGCAAGGATCGGTGTGGACATATGGCGTGTTCCACGTGTTTTGCACAAACCTCAAAGAACCATGACATGTGTAGCCAGAAGCTCTCGAATCTGAAGGATCGAGGTTGAGGGAGTCCTGGATTAGGGGGTGTTCGGATAGCCGGACTATACCTTCAGCCGGACTCCAGGACTATGAAGATACAAGATTGAAGACTTCGTCCCGTGTCCGGAAGGGACTTTCCTTGGCGTGGAAGGCAAGCTTGGCGATGCGGATATTCAATATCTCCTACCATTGTAACCGACTTTGTGTAACCCTAACCCTATCCGGTGTCTATATAAACCGGAGGGTTCTAGTCCGTAGGACAACTTCATCATACAACAATCATACCATAGGCTAGCTTCTAGGGTTTAGCCTCCTTGATCTCGTGGTAGATCCACTCTTGTACTACCCATATCATCAATATTAATCAAGCAGGAGTAGGGTTTTACCTCCATCGAGAGGGACCGAACCTGGGTAAACTTCGTGTCCCTTGTCTCTTGTTACCATCCGGCCTAGACGCACAGTTCGGGACCCCCTACCCAAGATCCACCGGTTTTGACACAGACATTGGTGCTTTCATTGAGAGTTCCTCTGTGCCGTCGCAATCAGGAAGGATGCCTCCTCCCGTCTTTAAAGACGGCGTCGTTACTAAGGGAGCCTTGGCTGTCGTCCAAACTCTCCGGCTAGGCGATTTCCTCATGACCGCCTGTTCGGCCGTTGCGCCGATGGTGACCTCTCGGGTCATCAAAAGCAATCTTCACATCAGCTCGGAACTCGCCGAGCAGTTGGATCCAATGGAGCTCTCTTCTGTAAATGAGCTCTTGGATTGCATCGCCGCCTTGGGGGTCACTACGGATTATGACCAGGTTGGGATTAAACCCGATCTAAGAGAGATCAATTCTCCCCAAGTCACCCATCATGTTGCCGTAGTAGAGGCACAGTGCGGCGACCCTTCATCCATCTTAAGGACTAGTTACGTCCGGATTCCAGATCCCTCCAAGCCGGATATCCGCGGAGGGGAGGACGTAATGCAAGACCTGAACATAGAATCAGGCAACGGGTCAGGTTCACTGGACAACATCCAAGAATCCAAACTTCAAAGTTCGGAAACTCCTTGGCCTCTGAGTCTCAAATTGGGTGAGGTTGCGGATTTAGTTCCACCCACCCACCCAAACATAAGCGATCTATCCCAAATCAGGCAAAAGCCTGAAGAAACAGTACATCATTACTAGGCAAGGTTCCTCCTGGTTATGAACAGGATAAAGGACTGCCGCGAGGAAGACGCAATCTCAATCTTCTGCAATAATTGCACGGACAAGGGAATCCTCAACGCCACAGGACGTCGTGATATTACACGATTCGCTGACTTGGCATCCATAGTACAAAAGTACTGTGCGATGGAAAGCGCCTGGAAAACCAAAATTAAATTTTGGGATAATCCGGCCTTGAGTAGAGACCTTGTCCGAAATAAAAGGGTGCGTCATCGTCAGACACCCGGGATAAAAACCAAAAAACCAAAAACCTCTACAGGGCATGGAACCGTACTGGAGCGATGGCTTAATGGACCCTGTAAAATTCACAGTACAGAGGACGCCACACCAACTCACAGCCTTAGAGCATGTTGGATACTCCGGCAGGTGGCCAAAAGGGGCAAAGATCTCCTAACTCAGGAGTCCGCGGAAAACCACCTCAGGGACTCCAGTACAGTCTTAACAGTCTTCGAGACCTTCACATCAAATAACATGCAAAAAAGAACACTCCGCAGCCTTGCCGAAGTCTATCAAGTAGCAACAATAAACCCATGGAGCAACACGGCTATTACCTTCAACGCAAGTGATGAACCTAAATTCCGAACAGCCCGAGCACCATCCGCATTGGTCCTCAGTCCAATAGTGGACAGCTTTCTCCTCACCAAGGTACTCATGGATGGAGGCAGCGGATTAAACCTCATTTATGAGGAAACTCTTCAAAAAATGGGATTAGACTGGAGCCGCGTTGAGCGAAGTAGCACAACCTTTAGAGGAATAATCCCCAGTCGAGAAGCGCGCTGCACAGGAAAAATCACACTAGATGTGGTGTTCGGCACGCCGGATAATTACAGATCCGAAGAGGTCACATTTCAGGTGGCCCCGTTCAGCAGCGGATATCACGCCCTACTAGGGCGGGAAGCATTTACAATCTTCCAAGCAATACCCCATTACGGGTACATGAAGCTCAAGATGCCCGGGCCAAACGGAATTATCACTCTCGCTAGTGATCCGGACATAGCACTCCGCGCCGAAAACAAGACAGCCGCATTAGCCCTGGAGGCACTATCCGAAGCCTTAGCAGCTGAGGAACTGACTGCGCTGCGCTCCTCAGTTAACAGGGACGATGTGATACTCGACAAGAGATCCAAGTCCACATCCTTTAAGCCAGCAGATGAAATAGTCAAGTTCCAGGTCCATCCAACGGACCCCAACAAAACGGCCTCCATCGGGGCACGATTACACCCTGATATGAACGCCGCACTGCGAGAATTTCTACGTGAAAATTGGGACATCTTCGCCTGGCACCCTTCAGACATGCCAGGAATCCCACACAGGCTGGCCGAACATAGCTTGAATATCCTAAAAGGATTCAAACCTGTCAAACAAGCCCTTCGGCGTTTTTCCGAACCCAAGAGACAGGCTATGGGAGAGGAGCTAGCCAAACTATTGGAGGCCAGATTCATTAGAGACATTAAACATCCGGACTGGCTAGCAAACCTGGTGATGGTACCAAAGAAGGACAAATCCTGGCGCCTGTGTGTCGATTTTAAAGACCTTAACAAGGCTTGCCCAAAGGATCCCTTCCCCCTCCCCTGCATTGATCAAATTATCGATGCCACCGCAGGACACGATTCACTGTGTTTCCTCGACGCATACTCCGGTTACCATCAAATCAAGATGGCAGAATCAGACCAAGCCGCAACAGCATTCATCACACCATACGGCCCATTCTGCTTCAACACAATGCCCTTCGGGCTGAAAAACGCCGGTGCAACATATCAGCGCATGATTCAGACATGTCTGGCAAACCAGATCGGCAAGACAGTGGAAGCGTACGTGGATGATGTGGTGGTCAAAACAAGACATGTCGAAACTCTAGTAGACAACTTGAGGCTAACATTCGACAACCTCCGAAAATACGACATCAAGCTCAACCCGGAAAAATGCGTTTTCGGCGTTCCAGCCGGAAAGCTTTTGGGCTTCATTGTGTCCGGTAGAGGAATTGAAGCAAATCCGGCCAAGATCCGAGCTTTGTCGCAACTGGATATCCCAAAGGACCTCAAACAAATACAAAAATTAACCGGATGCGTGGCGGCTTTAAGCCGGTTTATCTCTCGCTTGGGAGAAAAGGCACTGCCCCTTTATCGCCTCCTTCGGCGCACCGAACACTTCGAGTGGACGGATGCTGCCACGGCCGGACTAGATGAAATAAAAGCATTATTGGCAACAAACCCAGTCCTGGCCGCGCCAAACACTGACGAACCAATGCTACTGTACACCGCAGCAACCCATCAAGTTGTCAGCACAGTACTCGTCGTCGAGCGGGAAACGGAAGGACACAAACTCCCCCTTCAAAGGCCGGTCTACTACGTGTCCACTGTCCTCACTCCATGCAAATCACGGTACACGCATTATCAAAAGATTGCATACGCGCTATTCATGGCATCCCGGAAGCTACCAAACTACTTTTAAGAGTGTTCCATAACAGTAGCCTCGGAAGTACCACTAAACGATATTATCAACAACCGCGATGCAACGGGCCGGATCGCAAAATGGGCCATCGAGCTCCTCCCGTTCGATATAACCTATAAGCCACGAAGAGCTATTAAATCGCAAGTTTTGGCCGACTTCGTCACGGAATGGACGGAGGCCGAGCTCCCTAAAGAGTACGACACATATTCAAACTGGATCATGCATTTCGACGGCTTCAAAATGTTGGCCGGACTAGGGGCTGGCGTCGTCTTGACGTCCCCCACAGGAGACACAGTTCAATATGTGCTCCAGATCATGTACACGGACTCCAACAATGCAGCCGAATATGAGGCCCTCCTACATGGTCTCCGGATGGCAGTATCCATGGGGATTCAACGCCTGGAGGTACGCGGGGACTCGAACCTCGCGATATCACAAATAAACGGAGACTTCGACGCCAAGGATCCAAAAATGACAGCTTACCGCAACGCTGTCCTAAAAATGTCAGCTCGGTTCGAAGGGTTGGAGTTTCACCATATAGCCCGAGAAAACAATCAGGCAGCGGATGTCCTGGCATGCATTGGAGCAAAATGCGATGCAGTCCCCCCCCCCCAAACATCTTTTTAGAAAGACTGCTCAAGCCATCCGTAGCATGGGAGGGGGAACCCGCAGATAACAGCCCGGACCTAACCGCACCACTCGACGCCGAACAATCTGACATAATTGGAGGCTCTGCCACCGAAATTACACCTTCAGCCCACGTAATAATGGTGGTCATCGCCCCGTGGACAGAACCGTTCCTAGCCTACCTTACTAGGCAGGAACTCCCAGAGGACCAAAACGAGGCACGCTGCATAGTGCGACGATCTAAAGCTTATAAAGTGCACGAGGGAGAGCTTTATAAGAAAAGCACTACCGGAGTCCTTCAAAGGTGCATCTCCGAAGAGGAAGGGCGGAACTTGCTGGCTGAAATTCATGCCGGACTCGGTGGCCACCACGCTGCAGCTCGGTCCCTTGTAAGCAAGGCTTTCCGCACGGGCTTTTTCTGGCCCACGGCCTGAGCAGACGCTCAGGACTTGGTCCAACGATGCGTCGGTTGCCAGCTTTTTGCAAATCAAAGCCATATGCCACCCACCGCCCTCCAAACTATCCCCATCACCTGGCCTTTCGCGGTCTGGGGGCTTGACATGGTTGGACCCCTTAAAGGCGGAACCCACAAGAAAAAATACTTACTGGTCATGGTGGATAAGTTCACCAAATGGATAGAAGCCAAGCCTGTTAAGACGGCCGAATCCGGACCTGTGATAGACTTCATATCCGGTGTTGTACACCGTTATGGCGTCCCCCACAGCATCATCACTAATAACGGCACGAACTTTACGGCCGATGAGGTATGCAAAAACATGGGCATTAAGCTCGATTATGCTTCCGTCTATCACCCACAAACTAACGGACATGTGGAACGTGCAAATGGTCTTATCATGAGCGGCATCAAACCCAGATTAGTGCGGTCCCTTAAGGAATCTAACACGCACTGGGTGGAGGAGCTCGACTCCGTACTCTGGGGGCTACGGACCACGCCGAATCGCACCACCGGATATACGCCATTCTTCATGGTGTACGGCGCAGAGGCAATTTTGCCCTGCGACATAATTCATGACTCACCTCGGGTGCGCATGTACGAAGAAAGAAAGGCTGAGCTCGATCGGCAGGACAGTTTGGATGCATTGGAGGAAGAATGTGACGTGGCAAAAACCAGTTCCGCATTCTATCAATAGCAGGCTCGAAGATACCAAAGCAGAGAAGTACGGGCCAAAAATTACAATGTTGGCGAACTAGTTCTACGCCTGCCGGATAAGAAAAAGGACAAACTCAAGCCCAAGTGGGAAGGTCCATTCATAATCGACCAAGTCTTGACTGGTGGAGCGTACCGCCTGCGAGATGCGTCGGACAACCGACTCGAGCCGAACCCATGGAACGCCGCCCGCCTCCGAAGATTCTATGCCTAGCGCCGGACTCTGTGTTTGTCTCCTTCCTCTGTCCATTTTTTTTACATTTTCTGTCTTACATTTCTCTCCTTCCCCTCTTTTCTCTTATAGCCCTCAAAGGCTCATCAAGTGACGTGATACCCGCGCTCATTAAACCTGGGGGCTTCTTTAACAGAAGCTTATTTATATGGACTTCACGCCCAACACATGCGTCAAACTTCCGCATGTACCTTTTTCTTCACCATTATATGCATCGATATGACTTAAGTTTTGGCCAAGCTGGGTTGCCTGGCTCCTGTGCTTACCCCTACGCTCCCGATTGTTTGGCTAGGCGGTAAAGGGAGCACCTCTGTGGTTGTTACTGCCGGATCAGCCGGATGTGTACCTCAGACTGGGTGAAGCCGAAAGCTAGCGTTCTTAAGGGAATATTCGGTCGCTGAACTAAAAGACGACCTTTTTTACTTATTTATATACATGCCCCCAGATGACTTTCCTGCATTTGCAGTCCGGACATGCACTTTAGGGCATGCCTCCCAGACAAAGGAACCCCTAACGGAACTATTCTCTCTGGAAGATGTTTCTTACTACCCATGTAATATAACATAACTAGTTGGGCACTTGTCTGATAAAGCACTAATGACCCCTACGCCTGGTCTCCATGCATACCCCGAATCTTACATAACTGGTAGGGTATTCGGACACACTCCGGACCGTCAGGTCCCGAGGTAGAAGCGAAAAGGTCGGCAATGACAAACAATCTACAATCCGGCTAGAAGGCATTACACATGTCAATTAACAATTACATAGTCACTCTGACTGATTGTATTCCTCTTCTATACCATCTAACAGGCTGTCTAATTTACAGTCCTGTTGGGAATACTTTGCGGCCAATTCTACTTGGCCGTACACTAAGCTTACAGGGATCTCCTTCCCATCAGGCCCCATAGGTCCGACTTCGGCCATGTGATTTGGGTCAGACCTTGTAAACCGGGTCTTCGCCATGGCCCAGGCCTCCCTAGCGCCTTGTCGGCAGGCCGATATCTTCCACAACCGGAAGCGCCGCCGAGCTCCCTTAAGCTTCTCCGCAAGCTCTCCAAGGCCCTCGGGCACGGAGTGGGAAGGCCATAAGGCCTGGGCAACGCCTCGCATTGCCTGTCGAACTTTCTCATGTAGTTGCGAGAGCTCGGGAAGAAGGTCACCCGTAGAACCGGGCATCTCCTCTGCAGGACGACCTTATAGCATACCTACAGAAATTACTCTATTAGTCGACTTCCTCGCCGAACTCTTTTTTTTCAAAAAGATTCGCTTAAGCAATTACTAAATATGTCGCGTCGAAGCCGCTGGTTCTCCTTAGTGGAGTCCGACAGCTGGCCACGAACATCTTTAAGTTCAACGTCCAGCTTGGTGTTGGCATCCTGAAGATCATTCTTCTCTCGCCTCACCTTTGTCAGCGTACTCTCACCGGCCTTTAGCCGGCGTAAGAGTTGTTGTTGAAGGAAATATGCCCTAGAGGCAATAATAAAGTTATTATTTATTTCCTTATTTCATGATAAATGTTTATTATTCATGCTAGAATTGTATTAACCGGAAACATAATACATGTGTGAATACATAGACAAACAGAGTGTCACTAGTATGCCTCTACTTGACTAGCTCGTTAATCAAAGATGGTTAAGTTTCCTAGCCATAGACATGAGTTGTCATTTGATTAACGGGATAACATCATTAGGAGAATGATGTGATTGACATGACCTATTCGTTAGCTTAGCACCCGATCGTTTAGTGTGTTGTTATTGCTTTCTTCATGACTTATACATGTTCCTATGACTATGAGATTATGCAACTCCCGTTTGCCGGAGGAACACTTTGTGTGCTACCAAACGTCACAACGTAACTGGGTGATTATAAAGGTGCTCTACAGGTGTCTCCAAAGGTACATGTTGGGTTGGCGTATTTCGAGATTAGGATTTGTCACTCCGACTGTCGGAGAGGTATCTCTGGGCCCTCTCGGTAATGCACATCACATAAGCCTTGCAAGCATTGCAACTAATGTGTTAGTTGTGAGATGATGTATTATGGAACGAGTAAAGAGACTTGCCGGTAATGAGATAGAACTAGGTATTGGATACCGACGATCGAATCTCGGGTAAGTAACATACCGATGACAAAGGGAACAACGTATGTTGTTATGCGGTCTGACCGATAAAGATCTTCGTAGAATATGTAGGAGCCAATATGGGCATCCAGGTCCCGCTATTGGTTATTGACCGGAGACGTGTCTCGGTCATGTCTACATTGTTCTCGAACTGTAGGGTCCGCACGCTTAAGGTTTCGATGACAGTTATATAATGAGTTTATGAGTTTTGATGTACCGAAGGAGTTCGGAGTCCCAGATGAGATCGGGGACATGACGAGGAGTCTCGAAATAGCCTTGACGTAAAGATCGATATATTGGACGACTATATTCGGACATCAGAAAGGTTCTGAGTGGTTCGGGTATTTTTCGGAGTACCGAGGAGTTACGGGAATACAGGGGAGAGGTATTGGGCCTTATTGGGCCATGCGGGAAAGGGAGAGGGGCTGCCTAGGGCACGCCGCGCGCCCCCCAAGGCCTAGTCCGAATTGGACTAGGGGGAGGGGCTGCGCCCCCTCCTTCCTTCCCTTCTCTTTTCCCCTTCCTTGTCTCCTACTCCTAATACATGGAAGGACTCCTAGTTGGACTAGGAAAGGGGGAATCCTACTCCCGGTGGGAGTAGGACTCCCCTAGGGCGCGCCATAGAGAGGGCCGGCCCTCCCCTCCTCCACTCCTTTATATACGGGGGCAGGGGGCACCCCATAGACACACAAGTTGATCTTCGTGATCGTTCCTTAGCCGTGTGCGGTGCCCCCCTCCACCATATTCCACCTCGATCATATCGTTGCAGTGCTTAGGCGAAGCCCTGCGCCGATAGAACATCATCATCGTCACCACGCCGTCGTGCTGACGGAACTCCCCCCGAAGCTTTGCTGGATCGGAGCTAGGGGTGCGTCATCGAGCTGAACGTGTGCCAAGAACTCGGAGGTGCCGGAGTAACGGTGCTTGGATCGGTCGGATCGGGAAGACGTACGACTACTTCCACTATGTTGCGTCAACGCTTCCGCTTCGGTCTACGAGGGTACGTAGACAACACTCTCCCCTCTCGTTGCTATGCATCACCATGATCTTGCGTGTGCGTAGGAATTTTTTGGAAATTACTACGTTCCCCAACAGTGGCATCCGAGCCTAGGTTTTTATGGTTTGATGTTATATGCACGAGTAGAACACAAGTGAGTTGTGGACGATATAAGTCATACTGCCTACCAGCATGCCATACTTTGGTTCGGCGGTATTGTTGGATGAAGCGGCCCGGACCGACATTACGCGTACGCTTACGCGAGACTGGTTCTACCGACGTGCTTTGCACACAGGTGGCTGGAGGGTGTCAGTTTCTCCAACTTTAGTTGAACCGAGTATGGCTACGCCCGGTCCTTGCGAAGGTTAAAATGGAGTCTGTTTGATAAACTATCGTTGTGGTTTTGATGCGTAGGTAAGAACGGTTCTTGCTAAGCCCGTAGCAGCCACGTAAAACTTGCAACAACAAAGTAGAGGACGTCTAACTTGTTTTTGCAGGGCATGTTGTGATGTGATATGGTCAAGACGTGATGAGATATAAGTTGTTGTATAAGATGATCCTGTTTTTTTGAAGTTATCGGCAATTGGCAAAAGCCTTATGGTTGTCTCTCTATTGCATAAAATGCAAGCGCCAAATAATTGCATTACTTTATCGCTATGCGATAGCAATAGTTGCAAGAGCAATAGTTGGCGAGACGACCATGTGACGACACATTGATACAGATCAAGATGATGGAGATCATGGTGTCATGCCGGTGACGATGGAGATCATGTCGATGCTTTGAAGATGGAGATCAGAAACACAAGATGATGATGGCCATATCATGTCACATATTTTGATTGCATATGATGTTTATATTTCATACATCTTATTTTGCTTAGTTCGACGGTCGCTTTATAAGATGATCTCTCACTAAATTATCAAGAAGTGTTCTCCCTGAGTATGCACCGTTGCCAAAGTTCGTCGTGCCCAGACACCACGTGATGATCGGGTGTGCTAAGCTCTACGTCCATCTACAACGGGTGCAAGCCAGTTTTGCACACGCAGAATACTCGGGTTATACTTGACGAGCCTAGCATATGCAGATATGGCCTCGGAACACGGAGACCGAAAGGTCGAGCGTGAATCATATAGTAGATATGATCAACATAATGATGTTCACCATTGAAGACTAATCCATTTCACGTGATGATTGGTTATGGTTTAGTTGATTTGGATCACATGATCACTTAGAGGATTAGAGGGATGTCTATCTAAGTGGGAGTTCTTAAGTAATATGATTAATTGAACTTTAATTTATCATGAACTTAGTCCTGGTAGTATTAGCATATCTATGTTGTAGATCAATAGCTCGCGTTGTTGCTTCCCTGTGTTTATTTTGATATGTTCCTAGAGAAAATTGTGTTGAAAAGATGTTAGTAGCAATGATGCGGATTGGATCCGTGATCTGAGGTTGATCCTCATTGCTGCACAAAAGAATTATGTCCTTGATGCACCGCTAGGTGACAGACCTATTGCAGGAGCAGATGCAGACGTTATGAACGTTTGGATAGCTCAATATGATGACTACATGATAGTTTAGTGCACCATGCTTAACGGCTTAGAATCGGGACTTCAAAGACATTTTGAACGTCATGGAGCATATGAGATGTTCCAGGAGTTGAAGTTAATATTTCAAGCAAATACCCGAGTTGAGAGATATGAAGTCTCCAACAAGTTCTATAGCTAAAAGATGGAGGAGAATCGCTCAACTAGTGAGCATGTACTCAGATTGTCTGGGTACTACAATCGCTTGAATCAAGTGGGAGTTAATCTTCCTGATAAGATAGTGATCGACATAATTCTCTAGTCACCATCACCAAGTTAGTAGAACTTCGTGATGAACGATAATATGCAAGGGATAACGGAAACAATTCCCAAGCTCTTCGTGATGCTGAAATCGACGAAGGTAGAAATCAAGAAAAACATCAAGTGTTGATGGTTAACAAGACCACTAGTTTCAAGAAAAGGGCAAAGGGAAGAAGGGGAACTTCAAGAAGAACGGCAAGCAAGTTGCTGCTCAAGTGAAGAAGCCCAAGTCTGGACCTAAGCCTGAGACTGAGTGCGTTTACTGCAAAGGGACTGGTCACTGGAAGCGGAACTGCCCCAAGTATTTGGCGGATAAGAAGGATGGCAAAGTGAACAAAGGTATATTTGATATACAGATTATTGATGTGTATTTTACTAGTGTTCATAGCAACCCCTCGGTATTTGATACTGGTTCAGTTGCTAAGAGTAGTAACTCGAAACGGGAGTTGCAGAATGAACAAAGATTAGTTAAGAGTGAAGTGATGATGTGTGTTGGAAGTGGTTCCAAGATTGATATGATCATCATCGCACACTCACTATACTTTTGGGATTAGTGTTAAACCTAAATAAGTGTTATTTGGTATTTGCGTTGAGCATAAATATGATTTGATCATGTTTATTGCAATACTGTTATTCATTTAAGTTAGAGAACAATTGTTGTTCTGCTTACGTGAATGGAACCTTCGATGGTCATACACCCAATGAAAATAGTTCGTTGGATCTCGATCGTAGTGATACACATATTCATAATATTGAAGCCAAAAGATGCAAAGTTAATAATGATAGTACAAATTATTTGTGGCACTGCCGTTTAGGTCATATTGGTGTAAAGCGCATGAAGAAACTCCATGCTGATGGGATTTTGGAATCACTTGATTATGAATCACTTGATGCTTGCGTACCATGCCTTATGGGCAAGATGACTAAAACTCCGTTCTCCGGAACAATGAAGCGAGAAACTGACTTATTGGAAATAATACATACTGATGTATGCAGTCCGATGAGTGTTAAGGCTCGCGGCAAGTATCGTTATTTTTTGATCTTCACAGATGATTTGAGAAGATATGAGTATATCTACTTAATGAAACACTAGTCTGAAACATTTGAAAAGTTTAAAGAATTTCAGAGTGAAGTGGAGAATCATCGTAACAAAAATAAAAATTTCTACGATATGATCGCAGAGGTAAAATATTTGAGTTACGAGTTTGGCCTTCAATTAAAACAATGTGGAATAGTTTCACAAACTCATGCCACCTAGAACACCATAGCATAATGGTGTGTCCGAACGTCATAACCGTACTTTATTGGATATAGTGCAATCTATGATGTTTCTTACCGATTTACCACTATTGTTTTGAGGTTATGCATTAGAGACAACTGCATTCACGTTAAATAGGGCACCATCTAAATCCGTTGAGACGACACTATATAAACTGTGGTTTAGCAAGAAACCAAAGTTGTCGTTTCTTAAAGTTTGGGGTTGTGATGCTTATATGAAAAGGTTTCATCCTGATAAGCTCAAACCCAAATCGGAGAAATATGTCTTCATAGGATACCCAAAGGAAACTGTTGGGTACGCCTTCTATCACAGATCCAAAGGCGAGACATTTGTTGCTAAGAATGGATCCTTTCTAGAGAAGGAGTTTCTCTCGAAAGAAGTGAGTGGGAGGAAAGTAGAACTTGATAAGGTAATTGTACCTTCTCCCTTATTGGAAAGTAGTTCATCACAGAAATCTGTTCCTGTGACCACTACACCAATTAGTGAGGAAGCTAATGATGATGATCATGTAACTTCAGATCAAGTTACTACCGAATCTCGTAGGTAAACCAGAGTGAGATCCGCACCAAAGTGGTACGGTAATCCTGTTCTGGAAGTCATGTTACTAGACCATGACGAACTTGCGAACTATGAGGAAGCGATGATGAGCCCAGATTCCGCGAAATGGTTTGAGGCCATGAAATCTGAGATATGATCCATGTATGAGAACAAAGTATGGACTTTGATGAATTTGCCCGATGATCGGCAAGCCATAGAAAATAAATGGATCTTCAAGAGGAAGACAGACGTTGATAGTAGTGTTACTATCTACCAAGCTAGAATTGTCGCAAATGGTTTTTTGACAAGTTCAAGGTGTTGACTACGATGAGAGTTTCTCACTCGTATCTATGCTTAAGTCTGTCCGAATCATGTTAGCAATTGCCGCATTTTATGAAATCTAGCAAATGGATAAACAAAACTGCATTCCTTAATGGATTTATTAAAGAAGAGTTGTATACGATGCAACTAGAAAGTTTTGTCGATCCTAAAGGTGTTAACAAAATATGCAAGCTCCAGCGATCCATCTATGGACTGGTGCAAGCATCTCGGAGTTGGAATACACGCTTTGATAAATTTATCAAAGCATATAGTTTTATACAGACTTACGGTGAAGCCTGTATTTACAAGAAAGTGAGTGGGAGCACTACAACATTTCTGATAAGTATATGTATGACATATTGTTGATCGGAAATAATGTAGAATTATTCTGCAAAGCATAAAGGAGTGTTTGAAAGGATTTTTTTGAAGAAGGACCTCGGTGAAGCTGCTTACATATTAAGCATCAAGATCTATAGAGATAGATCAAGACGCTTGATAAGTTTTCAATGAGTACATACCTTGACAAGTTTTTGAAGTAGTTCAAAATGGAATAGTCAAATAAAGAGTTCTTGCCTGTGTTACAAGGTGTGAAATTGAGTAAGACTCAAAGCCCGACCACGACAGATAATAGAAAGAATGAAAGTCATTCCCTATGCCTCAGCCATAGATTCTATAAAGTATGCCATGCTATGTACCAGATCTATTGTATACCCTACACTTTGTTTAAGCGAGGGAGTACAATAGTGATCTAGGAAGTAGATCACTGGACATCGGTCGAAATTATCCTTAGTGAAATAAGGATATGTTTCTCGATTATGGACGTGAAAAAAAGGTTCGTCGTAAAAGGTTACGTCGATACAAGTTTTCACAACTAATCTAGATGACTCTAAGTCTCAATCTAGATACATATTAAAGGTGGGAGCAATTAGCTAAAGTAGCTCCGTGCAGAGCATTGTAGACATATAAAGTTGCAAAATACATACGGATCTGAATTTTGGCAGACCCGTTGACTAAGCTTCTCTCACAAGCAAAACATGATCACACCTTAGTACTCTTTGGGTGTTAATCACATAGCGATGTGAACTAGATTACTAACTCTAGTAAACCCTTTGGGTGTTGATCACATATCGATGTGAACTATGGGTGTTAATCACATGGTGATGTGAACTATTGCTGGTAAATCACATGGCGATGTGAACTAGATTATTGACTCTAGTGCAAGTGGGAGACTGAAGGAAATATGCCCTAGAGGCAATAATAAAGTTATTATTTATTTCCTTATTTCATGATAAATGTTTATTATTCATGCTAGAATTGTATTAACCGGAAACATAATACATGTGTGAATACATAGACAAACAGAGTGTCACTAGTATGCCTCTACTTGACTAGCTCGTTAATCAAAGATGGTTAAGTTTCCTAGCCATAGACATGAGTTGTCATTTGATTAACGGGATCACATCATTAGGAGAATGATGTGATTGACATGACCCATTCGTTAGCTTAGCACCCGATCGTTTAGTGTGTTGTTATTGCTTTCTTCATGACTTATACATGTTCCTATGACTATGAGATTATGCAACTCCCGTTTGCCGGAGGAACACTTTGTGTGCTACCAAACGTCACAACGTAACTGGGTGATTATAAAGGTGCTCTACAGGTGTCTCCAAAGGTACATGTTGGGTTGGCATATTTCGAGATTAGGATTTGTCACTCCGACTGTCGGAGAGGTATCTCTGGGCCCTCTCGGTAATGCACATCACATAAGCCTTGCAAGCATTGCAACTAATGTGTTAGTTGTGAGATGATGTATTACGGAACGAGTAAAGAGACTTGCCGGTAACGAGATAGAACTAGGTATTGGATACCGACGATCAAATCTCGGGCAAGTAACATACCGATGACAAAGGGAACAACGTATGTTGTTATGCGGTCTGACCGATAAAGATCTTCGTAGAATATGTAGGAGCCAATATGGGCATCCAGGTCCCGCTATTGGTTATTGACCGGAGACGTGTCTCGGTCATGTCTACATTGTTCTCGAACCGTAGGGTCCGCACGCTTAAGGTTTCGATGACAGTTATATAATGCGTTTATGAGTTTTGATGTACCGAAGGAGTTCGGAGTCCCAGATGAGATCGGGGACACGACGAGGAGTCTCGAAATGGTCGAGACGTAAAGACCGATATATTGGACGACTATATTCGGACATCGGAAAGGTTCTGAGTGGTTCGGGTATTTTTCGGAGTACCGAGGAGTTACGGGAATACAGGGGAGAAGTATTGGGCCTTATTGGGCCATGCGGGAAAGGGAGAGGGGCTGCCTAGGGCAGGCCGCGCGCCCCCCCAAGGCCTAGTTTGAATTGGACTAGGGGGAGGGGCTGCGCCCCCTCCTTCCTTCCCTTCTCTTTTCCCCTTCCTTGTCTCCTACTCCTAATACATGGAAGGACTCCTAGTTGGACTAGGAAAGGGGGAATCCTACTCCCGGTGGGAGTAGGACTCCCCTAGGGCGCGCTATAGAGAGGGCCGGCCCTCCCCTCCTCCACTCCTTTATATACGGGGGCAGGGGGCACCCCATAGACACACAAGTTGATCTTCGTGATCGTTCCTTAGCCGTGTGCGGTGCCCCCCTCCACCATATTCCACCTCGATCATATCGTTGCAGTGCTTAGGCGAAGCCCTGCACCGGTAGAACATCATCATCGTCACCACGCCATCGCGCTGACGGAACTCCCCCCGAAGCTTTGCTGGATCGGAGCTAGGGGTGCGTCATCGAGCTGAACGTGTGCCAAGAACTCGGAGGTGCCGGAGTAGCGGTGCTTGGATCGGTCGGATCGGGAAGACGTACGACTACTTCCACTATGTTGCGTCAATGCTTCCGCTTCGGTCTACGAGGGTACGTAGACAACACTCTCCCCTCTCGTTGCTATGCATCACCATGATCTTGCGTGTGCGTAGGAAATTTTTTGAAATTACTACGTTCCCCAACAGTTGTCTCTCCGGATCAAATCCGACGCCATCTGCAATATGATTTGTCAGATTTGCACCCACGCCGCAAAATACTAATCTTTCGAAGTGTATCTTACCAGAGGGGGTCTCTTTGGGCTCCCTTGCTGCGGCTAGTGCGGCCTCCAGTTGGGCCTTGCACTCTTCCAGCTCCCGGGATAGTACAGTATTCTTCTCCGTAAGAACCTGCATGCCAAATGATCCTTAAACCAGTTACTCTAACTGTTTTGAGTCTCGGGGGCTACTAGTATATATATATATATATATATATATATATATATATATATATATATATATATATATATATATTTCACCAAAATTTTCTTACCCGTATGTCTTTTACATACTGCTCCGTGGCTCTGGCTAAACCATTTTGAGCAGCACGAAGGTACGCATCTCCCAAATTGAAGGCATCTAATGCCTCTTGGGAGAAACAAGCGTCGCGAAGAACTGTCTGGCGACGCCTGTGGTTCATGGCACTCTCCAGCTCAGAATTTGTGGCGGACAGCCTGTCCGCATCCTCTGTCGGAGGAGCGTCTGGTGCGTGCCTTGTGCTCGCCTCCGCTCCCAGACCAGGCATTGGAGCCTGGCTGGTGGAGGCGCGATTGGCAACCTCTCCGGATGTAGTCCGGCGAGATCTCTTCGTCCTGAAGATAGCACGAACGTTACTATGCCCTGAAGAAATAGCATCAGGGAAAAAGAGGGTGCGCTATACCTTTGCGCCGGCATCTCAGTCTGGACCACATTCCTTTTTACCCCACGGGGCCCTGCGGCCCCTCGTTGGCTAGCCGTCACAGGTGCGGCCTCCCGCCTCGGAAATCTCCCCTGCAAAATACGGTCGTCGTCAGAAAGACTGGAATACGTGAGAATGGAATCCTTCTCAAGGGAATGAGGCTCCGGTTTCTGTCACCTGGGAGGCCGAGATTAACCCTGGGTAATCAGCCGTAATGGCCACCAAGGTATTGTCCTTGCTTAGCTGATGGAACACCCCGTCGATAAGCTCCACCGATATGTCCGGATCCTCTTCCGAGTCCGGATCGAGGGGCCGTTCTGGATCCTCGGGCTGTGGAGGACGGCTGTTTATATCCTTCACCTCCTGACGCAGTTCCTGCGTTGAAGTCGTTAGACTATATATGTAATCATGGGAATATAAAACGAACGGGCAAGCACAATTGTCCACTCACCCAACCTGGAGGGTTGTACATGGTAAATCCGCCCTGCAGGTTGACGCGACGGAAATCCTCCTCTTCTCCCTTGTACAAAGAGGAAGTACTAGAGCGGCAGCTGAGGCTGGCCCCTTACGACCGTAACGGGTGGCGTCATCCTCCCCGTTAAAATCCCACATGGGATGGCTTCTATATTGAAGTGGCTGCACCCCCCGCATGATGCATGCGGCCATGACTCCAATCATGGTTAGTCCGGAATGAGCCAATAGTCTTATCCTGCCCATCAGGTAAAGGACGTCTCTGTCGTTTTCTCTCTGAGAGCTCCGCGGACGCCAGCTCAAGCGTTTCTTTAATGGAGCATGGTAGAACTCGGGGAGACCGACCCGGACAGGGTCCGGTAGCGGGAGATCATCTATATAAAACCATTCCGAAGGCCAGTCCTCGGACGCCTTCTTTGGGGTCCCGGATAGGTATCCGGTCCCGGCGATGCGCCACACTTCGGCTCCGCCCACTTGATATATAGACCCCTCTTGAGAACGGGGCACCAGGCAGAATATCCTCTTCCACAACGCGAAATGAGCCTCAACACCCAAAAATAGCTCGCAAAGGGCGACGAAGCCCACGATATGTAATATAGAGGCGGGCGTGAGACTGTGCAGCTGGAGGCCGTAGAACTCCAGAAGCCCACGGAGAAATGGATGAACTGGAAATCCCAGTCCCCTTATTAGATAAGGGACGAGGCAGACCCGCTCTCCTTTAGAGGGATTGGGGGTGCTCTCCGCTTGCTTTCCGCCATTGTAGGTGGCGAGTCCGGCTCGGGCCGGGACCATATAAGCCTGAGGGACAAATCCCTTGGCCTGAAGCGACACTAACTCGCTGTGCGGGATGGAGCAATTCTCCCAGTCTCCAGGTTTAGGACTGGAAGGGCGAGAGGAGGAGCTGCGATGGTTGGCCATGTTGGAATGGACCTTGGCGGGAGGCGCTCTGATGATTACTCGCGGAGAGGAAAAGATGTGGTTTGGATCTGAATCCCCATCCCGTTAAATAGGCGGCTCGTTTATGCGGCTAGGGGTGTGGATGTAAAAAACACCCCAGCTTTTTGCATTCGTTTGACACGTGGAAGAAGGCCATTATTGGGCGTGGAAGCCGAGGAGCACTACATTACAAAAATCGGACATTATTCCTACACGTACACAGAATTTGGAGAAGAACCCGCCTTGCAATGCCGAAGACAATCTGCGCGCCGGACTCGTCGTCATTGAAGCCTGGTTCGGGGGCTACTGAGGGAGTCCTGCATTAGGGGGTGTTCGGATAGCCGGACTATACCTTCAGCCGGACTCCAGGACTATGAAGATACAAGATTGAAGACTTTGTCCCGTGTCCGGAAGGGACTTTCCTTGGCGTGGAAGGCAAGCTTGGTGATGCGGATATTCAAGATCTCCTACCATTGTAACCGACTTTGTGTAACCCTAACCCTATCCGTTGTCTATATAAACCGGAGGGTTCTAGTCCGTAGGACAACTTCATCATACAACAATCATACCATAGGCTAGCTTCTAGGGTTTAGCCTCCTTGATCTCGTGGTAGATCCACTCTTGTACTACCCATATCATCAATATTAATCAAGCAGGAGTAGGGTTTTACCTCCATCGAGAGGGCCCGAACCTGGGTAAACTTCGTGTCCCTTGTCTCCTGTTACCATCCGGCCTAGACGCACAGTTCGGGACCCCCTACCCGAGATCCGCCGGTTTTGACACCGACAGAGGTCTCTTCGGACACAATTGCTAGCAAGAAGTTAGGGTTGTGGTCCAAGAGCGATGAAGAGAGCGCGTGCATAATGTGATCACCAAATATTCAGCCAAGGATGGTTGATGTTGGTGTTATTCTTGTCCCGAGCATGGAGAATTTAGTTGAAGTCGCCATGGGCGAGCCACCTCTCGCCTCGAGCTGGCTTTAGAGCCCAGATTTCCGCAAATAACTCATCTTTTCTTGAATTGCCAGTAGGCCCATACATGATGGTCATAAGGGACAGTGCCCCCTCCCCCCTCCCCCCTCCCCCCCCCCCCCCCCGCCCTTGCCATGTTGGGGGAAATAATTAAGCTCTGCAATGTAAAGAAACCTTGATTCAGCATGAGTTCCTTGTGGATTGGTAGTTTCTCATTCCGAAAACTTATGCGATCAGACTTTGAATTCTCATATTTTTCTCGGATAATGACTTCCGTTTCTTACTAGATAAGCAAGGATATTAATACCAAGCAAAATATTAATTCCATCTCTTAACTAAAAGATATGAAATTTTGTTCAATACTACATTACTACTCATCATATATATAAATATATTCCTTGATTAAAAGATATGCAAGGATATCTTATGCACATTGGATTCTAATGTTTATATCAAACAGTAAATTTGCGTGTTTCTTAAAAGACTAGGTAATTGTTCGTGTGTTGCAACGGGCACAAATATTCTAATAGTTTAGTACAATCATGGCAAATATATACCTTTACAATCCTCATGCACAGAGTATAAGATGTAATACATCCTTCGGTCCCATTTTTATATGCACATAATATGAACGGGCAATGAAACCCCAAGATTGAGTTCTACTCCCTCTATAACAAGATATTTTTTGACACTATGACAATGTTAAAAAATGTCTTATATTAGTTATAGAGGGAATAGTTGCTTGTGTTTTTTTAGAACGAAGACGCCAGGGGCATCCGACTTTAAATTAATAAAGCCCACAACATAGGCAGCGTGCACATTAGAAGTAGCCAACATCCAGGAGACCAAACACAACACAAAAGTGACCGGCCTAGAGAACAAAGTGCGTTACATGGCATAGCCAGCCAACATAAGAGCGCGCAAGCTCGGGGGAAACACGTCCAAAAGGAGCTACACATCCCTAGGTAGCAACGGTGGCAGCTCGAGACGCCGAGTAGACGATGCGGAGGCGGTCAAGAGCATGGCGATGAAGATCAATGTCCTGATGTCTTCCCAACGGCGCCCACTGCTGCAAGAAAATGATGCATTCGTAGATTACGTCAACGGGCTGGGAGGGGAAAACACCCTCAATAGTAAACTTGTTACGAATTCGCCAGAGGGCCCACAACATTGCAGCCACACAAGTCCACATGATACGGCGAGAGGAGCCATGAACCAAGGACAGAGACGACACAAGCTCAGAGCGGGAGCGTGGATCCCAATCCACGCCCGCAGCCTCGCGGACCGTGCTCCAGGCGAAGCGCGCCAGAGGGCACCGGAAGAACACATGGTCCGCGTCTTCCGGGATACCACAAAGAGAACAAGGCCCGATGGCCGGACCGTTGCGCTTAGCTACATTAATGGAGGTAGGGAGGCGGTCTTGGCACAATTGCCACAGGAAACCTTGATTTTAAGCGGAATGCGAGCCTTCCATAGCCCCGAGGCAGCCTGAGGAGAGAGAGTTGACAAAGAACTTGCCAGAGCTTGTAAGCCATCAGGATACCAAATCCGCAGTGTTCGACAGGCGCACGTCGGCGATCAGAGCCCGCAGGCGGGGAGGAACTGAGAGTCGAGGCAACAAGTTGGTTGGGCTCAACCGCGGTGGAGTAAAGATCGCAAAACTCCGAACAGAGGGGTTGGTGGCCTATCCAAAAGTTGAGCCAGAAGCGTGTGGATCGGCCATTATTAACCGAGAATTTCGCCCCTCTGGCAAAAAACTATTTTAGGGTTTGGATGGAGTTCCAGAAAGGAGACCCATGGGTTGCTGCCTCAAAAAAGTTCCCGTCAGGGAAGTACTTGGCATGCAGGAGGTCCATCCAGAGGCCGGTCTCGCCCTGAGATAGATTCCAAATCCATTTGCACATGAGTGCAATGTTAATCAACTTAGAGTTAATGATCCCAAGGCCCCCCTGGGCTTTGGGTCTGCAGACGGCCTGCCATTTTACCATATGGTATTTACGTTTCGCTCCCGCTCCTTCCCAAAAGAAACGGGCCTGAGGAGTGTCCATTTTGGTGTGCACCCCATCAGCCAACAAAAACAGTCCCATGACGAACATAGGCACGGACGAAAGGCTTGAGTTGGTTAAAGTAAGTCTTTCCCCTGAAGACATAAATCTCCCTCTCCACGAGCAAACTCGACCTGCCACCTTATTGCAGAGAGGTTCCCAATATGCTATCGAGCATTTTTTTCTCAGCGATCGGGAGGCCAAGGTAGGTAAACGATAGTTTCCCAAGCTTGCAGTTGAGCAGGTTAGCTACACGTAAACTTTCGGCCGCCTCAATCCCTATGTACACCACTTCACACTTGTGGAACTTTATTTTTAGCCCATACATAAGCTCAAAACACAGAAGAATGGCCTTAACCATTGTGATACTGTGCAGGTCCGGCTCAAAAAGAAGGAGTGTGTCATCCGCCTATTGCAAGTGTGACACACCTCCCGGGATCAAATTACCGACCACTCCCCTGATGTGGCCAGCACTTCGGGCTTTATCTAACATGGCGCCCAGGGCATCAGCCACAAAATAAAAAAGCAACGGAGAAGCCGGGTCCCCTTGACGCAGCCCCCGCTTGTTGCAGAAGGAGTTCCCTACTTCTCCATTCACCGCAATCACCGTTTGGCCCCCCGAGACCAATTGCATCATGTGATGAACCCACACCAACGAGAAGCCCCTGTCCAGGAGGACTTGTCGGAGAAACTCCCAGTTCACTCGGTCATACGCCTTCTCGAAATCCAGTTTCAGAAGAATGGCTGGTTGTCGAGAGCGTTTGAGTGAGTGAACAATCTCTTGGAGGGCGAGCGGCCCCTCCAAAATGTTGCGACCACGGATAAAAGCCGACTGACTCCTACTAATGATACGATGAGCAATCGGAGAGAGACGCGTGGAACAAGCCTTAGAGCAGATTTTGAACGGAACGTTAATGAGCGCTATAGGTCTAAACTGTCTAATACAATCCGCACCCTGGACTTTGCGGATCAGAGAAAGCAC
Source organism: Aegilops umbellulata (assembly GCA_032464435.1). Taxonomy (NCBI): domain Eukaryota; kingdom Viridiplantae; phylum Streptophyta; class Magnoliopsida; order Poales; family Poaceae; genus Aegilops; species Aegilops umbellulata. The sequence continues at coordinate 223,057,728 of CP136059.1, read as the reverse complement.
CCCAAAGTTCAGGCGTGACATGTCTACGCAACCTTGCATGAACCCGTTACACACGTCAAAAATTGGCCCTTTGAGCACATGCCAAAAACGCTTAAACATCGCCATCGGCCAACCATCAGGGCCCGAGGCAGTGTCCGGTTTCATCCCAAGGGCTGCCACATCAATCTCCTGAGGAAGAAAACCCAGCCCCAGGCCATCATTTTCCTCATCCGAGACCCGCAACGCTGGGTCCCAAACATCCGCCCGCAACCGCGCGCGCGACTCCTCCATGGAGCCCATCAACTAGATGTAGAAATCGTATATGTGACGGACGATGTCCTGTTGACGCCAAAGGAGCCCCTGCTCAGATTACAGCCACAGGATGGCGCACTTACGTCGCCGACCATTAGCGTAAGCGTGAAAATACTTGGTATTCGCATCACCCTTCAGCGTCCACTTGAGGCCACCAGGTGTATGCCAATACTCCTCCTCAGCCCTAAGGAGGGACTCGACTTGGGCTTCCACCGCGTATCGCTGAGCCCACTCCTACTCCGAGAAGCCCTGCGAATCCGCAATCGCATCCATCTGGGCCAGTTCCGTGGTCATGCGTGCACGGAGCAGTTTATCCTCGCGGCCCTGGTTGGCCCCCCAACCTTTGAGAGCCGCTCACATTCCGGCCCCTACGGCAATCCAAAACTCCATAGGCCCACACGGAGACCCGAGCTAGGCCACACATGACTCGCATTTGGAGAGGAAGATTTGTTCGAATCCCGGGGATTCGAGACATGCGGTTTCAAAGAAGAAACGAGGACTATGTTTTAGCATGTCCTCCCTGAAGAGAGGATTAGAGGGATGTGATCCGATCCAATCCTCGTTTCGGCTTGTAGGGAGCACAATGGGAATAACACTTCCCACTCCGCAGACATGAAAACCCGGTCCAGCACTGATCGAACCGGCGTTAACTACTTGTTAGTCCACGTATAACGTGCCCCTACACGAGCCACTTCCCTAAGGGCCATTGCCGCAATCGCGTTATTAACCATGGACACCCTTGTCCAGTTAATGATCCCATTATTCTTATCCGCTCATGAGCGGATCAAATTGAAATCATCACCAACAAGCAGTGGCAGGTTTCGCGCACCCAAGGTCGCAACCTTCACCTGAAGTTCCCCCAGGAACTCCTATGAGCGCGAGTGGTCGGCCGGGCCATAAATCACAATGACCTCCCACTCGCGTAGGGTCGCGCGGTGGCGCACATGGGAAGAGATGAAAAACCCGCCAGTATCCCACGACGACGCCTTGCAGCAGACTTGGTTGACACCAAGCAACAGACCCCCAGAGTGACCCACCGCGGGCACCCATTGCCACGCAAAACGCTCCAAAGGGTCGATAGCTAGCAGGTCCTGATGGGGAAAATCCGCCTTGATAGTTTCCTGCAAGCCTACTACATCGATCCCTTCTTCGCGAATGTATTCCTTCAACTGGGTCCGCCTCGCAGCGTGGCCGAAGCCTCGGATGTTCCAAAATATGAAACGCATTAGATAATGCGATTGCCGAGACGGATACACCGAGCGGTAACCGCTTTGGCCACGCGCCATGTCTTGGCAGGACAGCGGGTTGAGGGGGACGACACATCCCCTGCTGCAGTGTCCCCCTGTTCGGGCCGCGAAACTATCTCCGGAGAAGCCCCTGCTTCGTCTGTTGATGGCGCCACACGGGCAGCAGCAGCTTGCGCTATCGCTGCCTGCGCGATTTCCTTCGAGCGAAGGAGGGACAGAAGCTCGCGTGTTTCACCCGGGTTTGACATATCAACTCCACAATCCTCCAAGATACCACCTAAACGCTCGTCTGAATAGTCGTCGAAAATCGTAAAGCGGGGCAAAGGATTACCTTCAATTTCCATGTTCTTTTGGGCCAAAAGAAGCAGAGCGTGTTGCAGCGAGGGGAGGTTGCCCTTGGCTCCTTTTGGGCGCGTGCTGGTCTGCTCCAGGGATGATGGCGTCGACACCACCGCCTTGGAGCGCTTGGCCGTGGAGATGGGCGCCGTCTTGGACACCGCCACCCGAAGCGCATCCGAGGAGGGGGGAGGGGCGAGTGTCGAGGACCCGCCAGCCGGACCTCCAGGAGAAGCCAACGGCATCACCACCGGCTGGTGCGAGACAGGCGTGCCCGCACGGACCGAGGGGGGCTCGCCGGCACCACCAGGGGAGTCTTGCGACCCGCCTCCCTCCACCGACGATGCCGGCCGCTGGCGGCGGAGGAGGAGAGCGCGCCTCGAACACGCGCACCCCACCCGCATCCACAGCCGCCGGAGAGACGAGCATCGAGCGCCCCGCCGAGTCGCAGGAGGCCGTGACGCCCTTGTCGACGTCGAGTCCGAGCGACATGTTGGAACCGTACTGGTTGAACTCCGTCTCGTTGCTGCCCACTCCAACATGGCGCGCCCCTGGTCAGTCGCACCGCCCCCTGTAGGAGCAACCGCCACCGAGACCTTGTCCTTGATACCCAGCTTGTCCCACGACGCCGTATCAATTGAGTCATCACCCATGCTCATATCATGATCCTTGTCCTTGCCATCCGGTCCCTTGTCCAAGCTAGCAGGGGGAGGGGGCGCAGCACCCTGCAGTCCGTCCGCCTCGGCCTCCATCCGAATGGTGTAACCCTCACCGTTGAACCAAAGTTGGACGTAGCCACGCAACTTGGCCGGAGAGCGACAGGCGAAGCGCATCCGCACCGGCCCGAGCCCCACTAGCGACGCCTTATCCACCTCCATGGGGCGGCCAATCATGACAGTCCCGGCCATGAGGCGATCCTCCTGGCGGTGTTTGGGAGGCACGCCCCACAGCTTGACCCACACGTCCGGCATCAACTCGGCCTTGGGTTCCTCCGGGAGGGATTCCTTGATCTCGGCCATAATGTTGTTAAGGGAGAGGAAGAGCTTGCCGCTGCGAGTCGCCATCCGCAGCATGGCCTTGTTGGGGAAGATGACCGAGAACATGTTGTCGCCGATCGCCGACACCTGCCAGTCCCACTCCCCCTCAAAGAGGTGAGGGAGTTCCGCCTCCAAGATGGGTACCGACAGCAGGCCGGGCGCCGCAGAGATGACAACCGCATCCGCCACCAACAGAGCACGCACCTCCTGGCCCTCCGACTCCACGAAAGGAAGGCAAAAGAAGCCCTCACCGGGGGATGGTATTGCCCATGATCTGCATCATCAGGGGTCGTCCCCGCGTTGGGCAGTGCACCGACGCATGGCCCTCCTCATGGCAAACGACGCACATAGGCTTGAAGTGGCACATATTCTGAAAGTGGCCCACCCGACCGCATTTGAAGCATTACGGACCGTCCGTCTCCTCCACAGGGATAGGGGCATCTTCCGAGCCCTTCGAAGCCGACGACCCTGCCGTCAAAGCCAACGACGCCCCCTTTGGCTCTACCGAGCTCCCCCCTTCTGCTTCTGCTTCTTGGCATAGGATCCCCGATCTGTTCGCTGCAAAGAGGGTGTTGGGACTCCTTCCTCTTGAGCTCCTTCTTTTTCTCCAAACCCCTACGCTTGTACTCCTCCTCCTTCTTCTTCTTGCGCTCGCGCTCCTCCTGCTTCTTCCTTTCTTGCTCAGTGAGCCACCAAGGAGGTGGCGGCCCCCAACCCCCATCCACCGCCTGGCCCGCCGGCATCTTGGAAAGCGCCTGCGCCCGCGGATCTAGCTCGCCCTGACGCTCGGCCGTCGGGGCCGGCGGCGACATGGGGGGCTTCTCCGCGCGACGGGAACCCATTCGCACCGCGGCCGCGAACGAGCAAACGAGGGGGGAGGGGGGCGGAGCAGACCAGGCGACGAGCGCGGTGCCGAAAGCGCCGCACTTGCGATGGGGATGCGGGAAACCCTAGTGAAAGATCTAGAGCACCCTTCGGCAGCCACATCTACTTATATGGGGGAGTGGGCAACCGCTCGTCCACCACCGCAATGGGCTTCGGCCTGGCCACCGGAGTGCACAAGGCCAACGGCCAAGGAAAGCCTGGCCCAGCCACGAGAGAGCGCCCCTGCACCCCCCCCCCCCAGCCCGAGAGGCGGGCACGCCGCCCGCTGGGCCCCGTGGCCCAATCACAGGTAAACTGGGCCACTCCTCCAAGCCCAGCTGGGAAACAGGCCCGTCCTTCCGAGCCAGCGAAACCCTAGATTGGTCCCGCGGCTCCCTGGTAGGGACGATCCCGCCGCCGCCGCCGAGCCCTGTCAACGCTGACGAGCTCTCCGAGCCCGGGGGCAACGGCGTCACCTCCATTTCGCGCCGCCCCACCTCTGACAAGACGCGAGAACGGCCCTCTGGACCCTCATCCACACCCCTGGGCGGCCGCCAGGCACCGCCCGCCATGACACAGGAGCAAAAGCACGCTGGCGACCGGCCACGAAGGAGCCCCCAAGCTCCTCCACACGGGCGACAAAGTTACCCACCGAGCATGCCTCACGAGGCCTCGGCGAACCACCACCACTTACCTGATTGCTTACCTGGTCGCCCTCCTCGCCTTCATCGTCGGAGTTGACCCCCGCCATCGCCCAGAACTGGCTGCCTGAGGAAGACGGGCCAGGGGGCCGCCCTTCGGGCACGGGGCTCCACCGCGCGCGCCCCTCGACAGGACGCACCGCCGTCCAGCCGGCCTCCGCCGCCGCGGCCCCGCAGGGGGCACCCACGCCGTCGCCATCGGGGTCGCCTCCCGAATCGCCTCTCCGTACGAGAGCCGATGGTTCACTCATCGCCTCACCAGAATCAGTTGCTTGTGTTTTTCGAACACCGGCACATACATAATCATATTGTCGTCTACCTCGCTTGGGAGATGAAGTATATTGTATGTCTAATTTGCAAGTGAAACGACTATTACCTGCACAGGAGACGTCATATTAAATTTCTTATTTACAAAAATAATGAAAGATGTATGCAATGATCACTCTAAATACAGAGTAGTACAACATGATGTTATGTGGTCCAGCTTCCACCCATGTCCCCTCGCTTTTCCATGACGATCGAGTCTCTGGAGACGAAATCCCATCAGCAGTGCCCATGGCATATGATCACAAAATACAAGTTATACGTTAACATATATCAATATACTGGAATGTATGGAAATCTGGACATTAGTGCATGCCTTGAATCATTGAATTTCCTGAGCTTGTATTCCTTAACTGTTTCACCACCTGAATCTGTGCTTCCCTTTTATAATTTCTCATGTGCAACATCAGCATGATCTGAGAAAATAAGCACTGTCCACTACCGCAAGATTGTTATTATCTGAATTCTAATTGGAGTCACATGCTCTCGCTGTCCTGTCTTGCTCTTGCAGCAGTAGCTGCTGCTGCTGCCTTTTTATTGGTGATCTTACGCGAATGCAAGGAGCGCACCTCAGCGGGTGCTATGGACAAGGCGGGCGGCCGTGGCGCAGCATCTTGAGGAGGACGGTCTTGAGGTGCGGTACACCGGTGAGCCCGTCCGGCTGCCGTCCGGTCGCCCGCGCCTACAGATGAAACGTGCCCACAACGATCGGCCATAGGGATAAGAAAGAGATATATGAATCACGTTTTCAGAAAATCCAAATGGAGAGTGCATGTGCAGGGCCGTTGATGGGGGAGTGAGAGCAGCCTAGAGATTTCTTTCCTTCTTTTCCGCGGATCTCGATAATTTCTTCCTGCATGCCACGCGCGGTCTCCGCAATTATCTTCTTACATGCATCTGATTGCTTCCTTCTGATTTGTTTACCGATTGGATGAAAGAAGAAAGTAAATTGATGACCTTTATTGAGTTTATTGCATTACCAAAGAGAATACTCATTACCATACATGTACTGATCACGTTTGTATTACCAAACAAAAGATTGGTTACCATACATGAATTATTTGGTTGCCAAAAATATAGTGGGTCCGTCCAGCCAGATGTGAATAAAACCGGCAAATAGGTAACCAGCAGGAAGAAAACCGGTGGAGGAAGGAAAGAAAATCGGTGGTGGGGTGGGGGTCCTACGAGAGAAGGATGGACGAAGGGTTCTTTTAGGTAGTAGAAGAAGTATAGAGATAGAGATATGCAATGATTATTTTAGCCCCATATATTTATTCCATTATTGGAAGATATTACATATTAAATAGGCAAATATTACACAATTATTATTTTCCTACCAAAAAGCAGGTACGCATATCTGCCTTGTGTTTAAGTTCGCTCTACGCACAACATTTTCTTATTCCTACTTGTTATTTTAGTGGTATACTCTATCTCAAACATGGTGGTATTTTTTTGTCCGAAAATGGCACATTTTGTGTCCTTTTTTCCACTAATGTTTGTTGTTTTTGTGCATCATGTCTCCACAACACCAAGCTATGATGAATATCCTAGGAAGGTACTGCAACATAGAGGAATTTTATCCTTGAACAGTAGCTCCCAGCTGTTAGATGCTGAAATGATGTCAATCCGGCCAAGACCGAGACAAGTTGTGCATGTAAGCTTCTATTTCTTACTTATTTTTTCTTGTACAAATTTTCTCCATGGGTATGCAGATTTACATAACGCATGTCATACCAAGAAGATTATATATACTATAGATGCATCCTACAGTGACTCGTATCGGTCTTTTTGCACCAAACGTGTATCGAGCATTTACTTGCGGCATATGTATGGCCCCTATTTCTGGTCAAATCTGTATGATTTCTTTAAAGTTAATATCATATTCTGTTGCTTTAGTTTAAGCCCTCCTGAGGATTTTTGGATTTTTCATAGAACTTTGCTTCGGTACACACCCCTACAAAAGTTTACGGATTTCGATGCAGATTAAAGGTGAAGATTAGAAGGTATCACTTCAACAAAAAAGAGGATAATATAGTCCTTTTATCCAAATCAATCTATTCAATATGTTTAATCTGCAAGGTAATATGGTGATAGCCTTTTTAAATACAGGTTTGCTACTTCACATCTAGATGTGAAATAGCTATCTCACATCTAAGTCCCTCACCATTCGATCTACTGTCATTTTTTTATGTGTGAACCCTTGATTCCTGTAGTTGTTGTGTTCGTGGTGTGCTCGCGTACTTGCCGTTTTGTTTTATTTTCTGTGGATCGGTTTCCGCGTCCGTTATGTGCTCGGGTGGCTGCTTCTTCTTCGGCCCATTATGTCCTTAATCGTTGTTTGTTGGCCTCTTGTGCCCTGCGTGTTTGAGCCTGTTTTTTTCTTTTTTTTATCCTCTGTTCAATTCACGTCCATGTGAGTTGTTTGATCACCTCTAAAAAAGTGTGAGTTGTTCATTTGCCTTGAAAATATGTGAGTTGTCCGTGATTTTCTAAAAAAAGAAAAATTGTTATAGTTTTTTGAATTTATTATTTTTTGGTAAAAAACAGATTGACTTTTTGCTAATTCTCGCCACATGATTAATTGTTGTACGGTTCATGCAAATTGTTCTATCTGGCGCGCGTTCTGGCTTTTGTCCTTCGTTTGTCCAGTTGAAAATTTTTATACTAAATTGCGAAATCACATCTGGATGATTTTTTATGATGTCTCATCTAAGTTTTTCACCATTCAATTTAGTTTTTGTATTTTTCATGCAAGCGCTTGATCCCCGCCTCGCTGGTCGACGTTTTGTTTGTCGCGCGTCCTTTTGTTGGCCAGTTTGGCTTCACATTTTTTTGGCCCTTTTATCGCGGCGCGCTGGCAAGCCATTTCGCTGCGTTGTTTCTAGGCCGCGACATAGAATTGGAAGAGGCAAGAAAAAGCAAAGTTGTGTCATTGTTGTTACCTTGCCTGTTCATTTTGACACTGTCTCCCATTTTTTCGAAGCTTTATCAAGATAAAACTCAGCAATGTTTCATCTAAGTTGTTGTCCGTCGGATCTTGCTGTTGTAATTCCGTGCAAATTTTTGATCTTGTGTCGTCGGCCGATATATTCCTCTATCGCGTTGTTCCCTTTTGTTCGTTTGTTGGCGCACCCGTATTATACGTATGGTTTTCCATTGAGCATTTTTCCGCTTGCCCTTTTGTGTGCCCATTTCGTCTGGCAAGTGTCGTAGAAGTCAAAGAGGCAGATTATGCCGCTTGTCCCGGTTGCAAGTCTACCCTCAATTTATAACTGGGTTCATGCTTTGTTTTTCATCCCGGTTGCAAGTCCATCCTTTGCTTGTAACTCGACTCATAGTTTGTAATTGTTCTAGTTTCAAATCCACCCTCTACTCACAACAGGTATCGCAGTTTTGTGTAGTTGTCCTAGTTACAAGCTCACCATTGACTCGTATCTGGGCATGTGGTTTGTTTTTTTATCCCAGTTGCAAGTGCACCCTTCACTCGCAACTGAGCTCATAGTTTGTAGTTGTCCAGTTGCAAGCCCATCCTTGACTCGCAACTCATATCATAGTTTTGTACAGTTGTCCCAATTACAAGTCCACCCTTGACTCGCGACTAGATAGACCCATAGTTTGTTTTATCCTCATTGAAAAGCCCACCATTGACTCGCAATTGGGCCTATATTTTGTCTTCCATTTTAGTTGCAAGTTCACCCTTGACTCGCAACTGGGATTGTAACAACTGGGATTGTAGTTTGTTTGATACTAGTTGCAAGTCGACCCTTGACTCGCAACTAGGTTCATAGTTTCGTAGTTGTCCCTTTACAGGTCCACCTTTGACAGGCAACTATGCTCATAGTTTTGTAGTTGCCCCTTTACAGGTCCACCTTCGACAGACAACTATGCTCATAGTTTCGTAGTTGTCCCTTTACAGGTCCACCTTCGACGGGCAACTAGGCTCATAGTTCTCCCTATTGCAAAGCCCACCCTCGACTCGCTACTAGGCATGTCTTTTGTTTTACACTCCAGTTGCAAGTCCACCTCTGACTCGCAACTGGGCCCATAGTTTGTTTCATCCCAGTTGCAAGTCGACCATTGACTCGCAACTGGGCACGTTGTTTCATAGTTGTCCTAATTGCAAGTCCATCATCGACTCGCAACTAGGTTCATACATTTGTTGTTGTCCAACTTGTAAGTTCACACTCGACTCTAATTGGGCCCATAGTTTGTTGTTGTCCTAGTTGTAAGTCCATCTTCGACTACAGGGCCTATGTTTTGTTTTTCATCTAGTTGCAAGTCCACCTTCGACCCACAACCGAGCTCGTAGTTTGTTGTTGTCCTAGTTACAAGTCTACCTCCGACTCGCAACTAGACTCGTAGTTTGTTTTATCCTAGTTGCAATCTCACCCTTGACATGCAACTGGGTCTATGTTTGTCTTTCATCCCAGGTGCAAGTCCATCCTTGACTCGCAACTAGGACCGTAGTTTCTTACATCCAAGTTGCAAGTCGACCCTTTCCTCGCAACCGGGCTCATAGTTTGTAGTTGTCCCAGTTGTAAGTCCATCCTAGACTCGCAATTAGTCCCGTAATTCTCCCAGTTGCAAGCCCACTCCCGACTCGCAACTAGGTATGTGCTTTGTTTTTCATCCTAGTTGCAAATCCATGTTTGACTCGCAACTAGGCTAATAGTTTGTTTCATCTCAGTTGCAAGTCGATCCTTGACTCACAAATGGGCTCGTAGTTTCGTAGTTGTTTTAGTTGCAAGTCCACCCTCAAGTCGCAACTCGGATCATAGTTTTGTTTTTGTCCCAATTAAGCGCAATTGGGCTTGTGTCTTTCTTCATCGTAGTTCAAGGTCCACCCTTGACTTGAAACTAGGCCCATAGTTTTCTTGTATAGTAGTTGCAAGTCGAGTAAAGTTCACCTTTACTCGCAACTAGGGCCCAACCTTTTTTGTCCGAGTTGCAAGTCCACCCTTGACTCACAACTGGGGTCCAACCTTTTGTGTCCGAGTTGCAGGTCCACCCTTTATTCGCCACTAAGGCCCAACTATTTTTGTCTGAGCTGCAAGTTCACCCTTTACTCACAACTAGGGCCCAACCTGAGTTGCAAGTCCACCATTGACTCGCAACTGGGGCCCAACCTTTTGTGTCTGAGTTGCAAGTCCACCTTTTATTCGCAACTAGGACCCATCCTTTTTTTGTCTTAGTTGCAAGTCCACCCTCGACTCGCAACTGGGGCCCAACTTTTTTTGTCTGAGTTGCAAGACCACCCTTGACTCGCAACTAGGGCTCAACCTTTTTTGCCCAACCCGAGTTGCAAGTCCACCCTTGACTCGCAACTAGGGCCCAACCTTTTGTGTCCGAGTTGCAAGTCCACCTTTTATTCGCAACTAGGGCCCATCCTTTTTTGTCTGAGTTGCAAGTCTACCCTCGACTTGCAACTGGGGCCCAACTTTTTTGTCTAAGTTGCAAGTCCACCCTCGACTACCAATTGGGGCCCGACTTATTTAGTCCCAATTGTGAGTCCACCCTCGATTCACAACTGGATCCGATCTTTTTTTCCCAGTTGCAATTCCACCGACAACTCGCAACTTGGGCTCGACCTTTTCTTTTCCCAGGTGCAACTCCACCCCTCGACTCGCAACTAGGGCCCAACCTTTTGGTCCTAGTTGCAAGTCCAAACTCGACTCGCTACTAGGGCCTGACCTTTTTTCCAATTGAGAGTCCACCCTCGACTTGCCACTAGGGTCTGTCCTTTTTTTGTCCTACCTGCAAGTCCATCCTCGTCAGTGAACAAACTGCAGATGAGCCGGCCCAAGTAGCTAGCATACGTTTTTTGTTTTGTTTTCGTCATGTTTTTTTGTTTTTTATTTATCATTTTTCTTCATTGGTTTTGCTCTGCTTTTAATTTATCTATTTTTCAAAAGTTCATCTCATTTTTTATGATTCTTTTTTCTTTTTTCATAAATTCACAAGTTTTAATAAATGTTTCAACTATGTAAATTTGTTCATTTTTCTAAAATTGTTCGTGTTTATCAACTTTTTAAAACAATTCATAATGTGTTCATTTTTTGTTCTCTTCTTATTTATCTATTTTCTCTATTTGGTTCTCTCTCTTTTTTCCTGTTTGTTTTTAGTTTAATGTATTTAAAAAAGTTTGCTTTTAGTTCATATATAAAATGGTTCACCGTATATTAAAAAAGAATGTTCACTGTATATTTGCAAAAAAAATGTTTGTATTCAGAAAATGATCGTCATATATTAGAGGATTGTTCACCGTATATTAGAATTTTTTGGTATTCGTTAACATTTTTATAATTTAAAAAAATGAAAATTCATAAACATGTTTTTTGAAATATGTTTTGACCAAACTTTGTTCCTTACAGAAAATTAATTATAAAATAATAAGAGTGGAAAACGCAAAAACCAAAAGGCAAAAAAAAAACGTTGGTACCTACAGCTAGCAATGAGAGATGTACTTAAATGTATAACGATTAGACGCAAAATCTAACAAATCGACGTTTGGACTAGCGATCAGTTTCTTCAAGGAAAAAGCTAGCGATCAGTTTTTTTACGGGTAGCTAGCAACCAGATCTTTTTAGAGAGCTAGTGACCAGATTTGACGCTGACCGTGTTATTAACTGTTCACGTTTGTGACTATGCAATAACAAGCCTTAGTTCTAGTGTCTATAAGTGTGTGTTTAGGACTAGCAGGTTGGAAGTTCGACACCACGTACTTTGCCATCTATTCTTTGTGGTCGTTTTTTTCCAGAAACTGAGCTGGATAAAAAAAAAACAATAAAACAGCAGCTTGCTGGACAATTAAAAAAAATGGCATCATCTTTGATAAAAAAAACAAACAAATAATAAAACAGCAACTTGGCTGGACAATTCTGAAAAAATGACATAGACAGACCCTTTTAAATAACTTAAGATTCATGCAAACTTTTAAGGGGGGTGTACCAAAGCAAAACTCTTTCTCATATAGTAATAAAGTTGTACATAATAGTTTTTTGGTCAATTCTATTTTGTTGTGATATAGTTTTGGATACATGGATTCGTAATTTCTTACAACTTTATATTCCTATTCATAAAGGTTGGGCCTACAAAATATACAAGTTAAATTTATCAATATATGTGCATGCACCCAGGTTAAACTAACTTAAAAGTGATTATATGCAGCTTGCAGCATATGAATCGTACGAAGCCGCTGGAAACCAATATACTGGTGCTATGGCCACTTTTGATGTCTATGGTTTTCCAAACTTGGTTAAGGATGAATCAAGTTCAGCCCAAATCTGGGTAATAAATAAAGGAAATGGTGAAAGCGACAACGTCAACAAAATTATGTCTGGATGGGAGGTTCTGAATAATATTATCACAACTTTAACATATGCGATCATTATTAGCAGCAATAAATTAACTAATTTCCGTAACAGGTCAATCCAGACATCTATGGTGATAGCAAAACACATTTTTTCGTATTTTGGACGGTACTGCGCTAAATCTGCTCCATGTCTACTTAAATGTGTATGTTTAATGTGTATAATGTTGTAAATTTACTGGTAGGCTGATGGGGAGGATGAGACCGGATGCTATAACTTGAATTGTCTAGGCTTTGTGCCTGTAAATGGGGCTCCTATTACGCCGGGAGATAGCCTAGAGCTACCACATGGGCAAACAAGAATCTCACTCAAGATATATAAGGTATGATTCAGACAACCCACTGTTCAAATAAAATGTACTCATGTTGTAGAAAGGCTTTGCTCCTGGTAGCATTTTCTACCTATGTAGCACTAGTGTTGATAGAAAAAGGCTTCTACTTCAAACTTGAGCTGCCAAAAAAAATTCGGCTTCTTTTTCTAAGAGGAATTTATTTGGCTTCTTTTTATGAGGGATTTCTTTGTCTTCTAATTCATGGAATGTGTGTGCTACTGTTCATTTGTTTGGGCCATTAAGACTAGTACAGTTAGCGCAATGAATTTATATAAATATTTATTATATTTTTTACGGTCATTGTTTACTTACATTTTTTTTCTATACACGGTTTAGACTGTCCTTTCTTGGTAATTTCAAATGAATGCCTCATCTGGCTAACTCAATAGAAATATTATATGGCACCTCTAAACCAAGAGGATATGTCATAGAAATTTTTGACATCCCTCCCTCGTATGGCAGACACATTCCATGAGTAATATTTCTTTTCTTAATAAAAATTGGTCATGGCCAACATGGTATGTAAAGACTATGGTCCAAGAATTTTCTTTTAAATGGCTGCTAGCTAAACAAAGATATAATGATAGAATAATGTTTTTGACAAAAACTGAACATGCTGGATAAAACATGGGAGTTCTTTTCGGTAGAGCTTGCGTGATGAATTAGAAAGCTAAGATTTGACAAATTAAATCATATGGATTATTTTTTATTGTAATATGTTAAACTTGGTATTGAACTTTATCATATTTTGCTCTCTGTAATACAACTGTTCTGATAAAAAAAAAGTCTCTACATTTGTGTTGCAGAGTAGAGACGATGGAGATTGGTGGCTGTACTACGGAAATGATAAAATTGGTCTTACTAGGGTGGGATATTGGCCAAAGGATCTTTTTACCACCCTGTCAGACCATGCCACACTTATAGCATGGGGTGGAATGACCACGTCTTACGAAGGACGTTCTAGTCCTCCGATGGGCAATGGGAAATGGGCTGGAAGAGAATCGGCAACAGTTCGAAATGTTCAGTATGTTGATACAAGTGGTGGAGGTTATGACCCCCCTACATGGCCTGCTGGTCTCCATATTGTTGAAACACACAGAAACTGCTATCGTGCTACCATTTTTGGTGATGGCATGTTCCACTATGGGGGTCCGGGTGGTTGTGTTCGTTAACTCGTTAATTAGCACATGTTTTAGTGTTCTTGAAAGAACTGATGAGGTGATTTATATGCTCAATATAACTTGTTTAATGCACTTCCGATCAGTTTGATCCTTCTGAGAATTAGCTTTTCCTAGGTGGCAGAGGATTCAATCACTATGGCAGTTAACACTGGATAGATACTAATCTCTGCACACTATATAGATAGATCCATCCATAAGGTACAGGTTCATAACTGGTCACAGCTCACCTTTTGAACGATTGCATTTTTAACCCAAAAGAAGGTTAACTTTTCATGGATTTCAGAGAAGCAAGCGAGTTCAACAAGGGTTACAACTTAACTCCTCACAAAAAAGGGTTACAATTTAACTCAATGACCTCGTAAAGCTTCCCCTCGAAAAGCAAAAGGACCCCGTAAAGCTTAACTCAAGTCCACAAATGCACTAGCACCGCATAAGGGTACAGAAAGATGCCACGATACAAAACCATGGTAATTTTCCAACTATTGTACATGGATTCCATAGAGCCACTAAACTTCTCCACGTTGTGAAGATCATTTTTGTAGAGTCCATATATTTTATTGTGAGGGTCTGACAATAAAATACTCATGTTGCCGGAAAGTATGTGTAGTCCATATTTTTGATTGACACTCTGCACAAAATTACATAGTATTTGAATACTCTCTCACTCTCTCTCAATTTCTAAACTGCGGACGATTCAAAAAAAAACTAATCAGCGGAGCATTAAAAAATCAATAAACGGTGTATTTATTATCTTAAAATGTAGCATCAAGTGGACACACAACACGATGTGCAACATTCGGCCTCTGCATAGTTAGAATGCACACAGTCAAATACCAGGAGTCTGATAAATAAGAGTAAAAAAATACAACATATCAGTAACAATAGAGAACTATAAGACCGACACCATGCCTATGTCGAAGGAGGTGGTGAACCGATCCAGAGATTATGCTGCAATCCATGTTGGGAAAAACTTCTCTGGCCACATGCTCCAACCGCATACACATTGCCTTGAACAACGGTTGGTACTCCGCTCGTTATAGCGTAGACCACGTAAGAATCGAGTGCGTACAACGGAAAATAACCTGCAAAAGATAAGTATTTTTTTCACTAAAGATCAAATCATTTCTACTAGCCAAAGCGACTGTAGTAAGGCATACACTCCCACCTTATTAGCGTTCTAAACCTACTTGAGATACCGTCCAATCAATAACAAAAAAGATTGGCCACACTCGTGGGCGGGTACAGATTTGACGCTATTTGGATGACTGCCCACGTAGAACTTGCAAGCTTGCATTGGAAAAAGAGGTATTTGATTGTCTCGTCATGAGCATAAAAACTACAATTTTCTTACTTCTTGACCAGTTGTGATGTGTGAGGTTGTCTTTGGTTAGCACAACTCCCCTTCAAAGATACCACATGGTATTTTTATTTTTCTTAGTGGAATCTTTGTCTTCCAAATTTTCTCCTAATTATTCACCGAGACATCTAAATGAGTGAGTGCATGGGTACATAGAATCGTCCAAGAATGACCCAGATGTAGTGAGGTTCCAGTGAAACACCTCCGGCCTTGTGTCAGGTAAATCGAATCCAATTAGGATAAAAAAATTGCCATGACATAAGTCGGATGCCAATCAAATCCTGCTAGAACGGGGATGCACTGAGCACCCGCACAATAATATTATTCTTATCGCGAACAATGCCATACAAGCCTGGATATTGTTCTCGGTGACTACCATTGCCTAGCCAGATGTTCTCCCGAAAATGAATCTCCGACCTGTCCTTTATTGCGAAGGACCCAAAGTGAAGAGATGCTCTTTTGTCATCATTAGGCCAGCTCAAAAGTCCAAATCGCTAGGTTTTGAATAGGCCCGAGACACAACTTTTTGGCCTTGATACTTATTGCGCAATATAGATTGCCAAACACCATCCTCGGTAAAAAAGTTTAAACAACCATTTACAAACCACACTCCATTTGGCTAGCCTGTATTTCTTATTTTCGTCGTTTCCTTGCCAAAAGAATCTGGACCTAAAACAATCCAGTCTTTGCATGACCCCTTTTGGATGTTGCAAAAATGAGAGCACAGAGAACCATATTTGTGAGGAGAGAGTTGATGAAGACTAGTCATCCTCCAACTGAGAGTAACTAGCCTTTCCAACTGCTCAATCGTTTCTCTAAGTGTTCTTATACATGTTTCCATTCCACATCAGTGAGACCCTATAATGAATCGATAATCTCAAATATTTAATTGGGAATTTACCATGCACACACCCCAACCAAGTTAGCATAATCGGCCTTCGCCTTACTGGCTTCTCCAAAGTAGAACAATTCACTTTTATGAAAGTTAATTTTAAGACCCGGCATTTGCTCAAACCCTGAAAGTAATAGTTTCAGTTTTCAAGCCTTATCCAGGCCATGTCCCATAAAAATAATTGTATCATCAGCATATTGCATAATAGAGAGGCCACCATCCACAAGGTGTGGCACTACTCCTACAGTCTGACTGTCGTGCTTGGCACGTTCAATCAAAATAGGCAACATGTGAACAACAATGTTAAATAACATTGGGGACATTGGGTCACCCTATCATAGTCCTTTTTTGTCTGAAAGTAATGGCTTACATCATCAATGATTTTTAGGGCCACACTACCTCTAGCTACAATTTTTTTGGATCCACTAGCGCCACTTATTCAGAGGAACCTTTCAGTCTCAAGGCCTATTGAAGAAACAACCATTTGACCTTGCCATAGGCATTTTCAATGTTTTTATGGTGCATCTCGTGAGCGATCATGTAGGATTACTACTCCATGGAGTATATAACTTCCTTGCATGAAAGCCGTTCTGGGTGGCCAGATGACATGATCAACAACCGAATTTAACCTATTAGTAGCCACTTTCGTGAAAATTTGGAACCTTGCGTTAAGAGGGCATATGGGTCTATATTGTTCAAGTTACATATCTTGTTCAGGTAATCTCAAAATAACAATGGTCAATCTTGTTCAATTTCCATATGGCTCCAGTTGACTCCACAAGTCCTTCTAGCTGGGTATGAAGCAAGTTGTCTTCTTCATCCCCTGAGCTCTTCAATTACACCCTCAAGCAGGTCAATGACACCGAGAGGGGTGTCTTAGAGCATCTCCTATTGGATTTGGCTAATTTGGCTTCTCATGTTTTTGTTTGTGTTTCTTTCTCTGCATTCTATTGGCACTACCACTAGCAAAGGGCCCGTGTGTTGCAACGGGAGAAAAAAATCATAATATCTAATGGCCATGACCACATTTTGCTGCATCATCAAGATACACTATCACTCTCAATTTCATGAAATCATGAATATTTATTTAAGCTCGTGCACATATTTGAATTTACGAACATTTTTCAAATGCGTGAACACTTTTACAAATTATCAGACATTTTTTGAATCCATGAACATTTTATAGTATTTGCAAACATTTTTAAATTTTTTGAAATATTTTAAACAAATTTCTTGAATCGATGAACATTTCTAGAATCGACTTTTTATGAAAACTGGTGAACAATTTTTGAAATTCATGAAATATTTTTTGAAATAACAACATTTTTTATAATGCATGACCATTTTATGAATCAGCAAACATTTTATGAATCAATAAACTATTTTGTAAGTCACGAACAGTTTTTAAATTTTTAGGATAATGTCTAACCCATGTTTTTTTGTATTGTCGAAATTTTATTCCATTTTATTAACATTTTTTAATACACGGACTTTTCAAAAAGTCATGCTTTTTCCCAAATATTTGTTTTGAAAATTGTGAACATTTTTTGAATATACAAACATTTTTAAAAATAGCGAACATTTTATGGATCCATAAACATTTATGAATTATTAAATATTTTATTCTAAAATTTGCATTTTTTATTTTGGAACATTTTGTAAGTCCCAAGTTATTTTAAAGTAGAAAAAACACAGAGATGGAAAAGAAAAATGAAAAATAAAAAACAGGCCGCCCGGACATGGGCCGGCCCAAACAGGCACAATGTGTCTTCTCCGAGCACGCGGAGCGTAGTATAAAAGGTTCCTACTCTATGGGCCGGCCCAAACAGGCACGATGTGTCTTCTCCCAGTGCGCAGAGTGCAGTATAGAAGGTTACTACTATATGGGCCGGCCCAAGCGGGAATTTTCCTGTGTAAAATGTTTTTTACCACTTATATGTGGCATCGATGGTTGATATTTTGCAACTTTGGGGGCAATTTCGGTGAGGTACCGCCAGAAGCAATAGCCCCTTTGTTATTATAGGTATATATAATAAGCCTTTTTGTACTTCTCCATATCTAAGATCCCCTAAAAAGACATGTTGATGATTGAACACAGTCAAAATATGATTATATGAGATAAGGGAGGTAATATAAACTTTTTTCAGTAAAGTAGGAAAACTTAAAACATGTATCTAAACTCCATAAATTACTCCCTTCGTCCCACAATATAAGAGTGTTTTTTACACTAGTGTAGTGTAAAAAACGCTCTTATATTAGGACGGAGGGAGTAGTATATGAAGGAAATATGCCCTAGAGGCAATAATAAAGTTGTTATTTATATTTCCTTATATCATCATAAATTTTTATTATTCATGCTAGAATTGTATTAACCGGAAACTTAGTACATGTGTGGATACATAGACAAACAGAGTGTCCCTAGTATGCCTCTACTTGACTAGCTCGTTAATCAAAGATGGTTAAGTTTCCTAGCCATAGACATGTGTTGTCATTTGATGAATGGGATCACATCATTAGAGAATGATGTGATGGACAAGACCTATCCGTTAGCTTAGCATAATGATCGTTTAGTTTTTCTGCTATTGCTTTCTTCATGACTTATACATGTTCCTCAGACTATGAGATTATGCAACCCCCGAATACCGGAGGAACACCTTGTTTGCTATCAAACGTCACAACGTAACTGGGTGATTATAAAGATGCTCTACAGGTGTCTCCGATGGTGTTTGTTGAGTTGGCATAGATCGAGGTTAGGATTTGTCACTCCGTGTATCGGAGAGTTATCTCTGGGCCCTCTCGGTAATGCACATCACTATGAGCCTTGCAAGCAATGTGACTAATGAGTTAGTCACGGGATGATGCATTAAGGAACGAGTAAAGAGCCTTGTCGGTGATGAGATTGAACTAGGTATGGTGATACCGACGATCGAATCTCGGGCAGGTAACGTACCGATGACAAAGGGAACAACGTATGTTGTTATGCGGTTTGACCAATAAAGATCTTCGTAGAATATGTAGGAGCCAATATGAGCATCCAGGTTCCGCTATTGGTTATTGAATGGAGATGTGTCTCAGTCATGTCTACATAGTTCTCGAACTCATAGGGTCCGCACGCTTAATGTTCGATGACGGTTTGTATTATGAGTTATGTGATTTGATGACCGAAGTTTGTTCGGAGTCCCGAATGAGATCACGGGCATGACGAGGAGTCTCAAAATGGTCGAGACATAAATATTGATATATTGGACGATGTTATTCGGACACCAGATGAGTTCCGAGAGGTACCGGATAACTATCGGAGTGCCGGAGGGTTATAGAAACCCCCCGGGGGAACTAATGGGCCTTCATGGGCCTTAGTGGGCAGAGAGAAGGGCCGCAAGGGGGCTAGCCGCGCCCCCCACCTTGGGTCCGAATTGGACTAGGGGAAGGGGGCGGCGCCCCCCTTTCCTTCCCTTCTCCCTCTCCCTTCCTTCTTCCCCCTTCCTCCAGGTGGAAACCTACTAGGACATGTTGTTCTAGTAGGATTCCCCTCTCCTGGCGCGCCCTACAGGGGCCGGCCGGCCTCCCCTCCCCTCCTTTATTTACGGGGGCAGGGGGCACCCTAGAACACACAAGTTTCTCTTAACCGTGTGCGGTGCCCCCCTCCAGAGTTACACACCTCGGTCATATCGTCATAGTGCTTAGGAGAAGCCCTGCACCGGTAACTTCATCATCATCGTCGCCACGCCGTCATGCTGGCTGAACTCTCCCTCGGCCTCAATTGGATCAAGAGTTTGAGGGACATTATCGAGCTGAACGTGTGCTGATCACGGAGGTGCCGTACGTTCGTTACTTGGATCGGTTGGATCACGAAGGCGTTCGACTACATCAACCGCGTTACTAAGCGCTTCCGCTTTCGGTCTACGAGGGTACGTGGACACACTCTCCCCGCTCGTTGCTATGCATCTCCTAGATGGATCTTGCGTGATCGTAGGTAATTTTTGAAATACTACCCCAACAGTGGCATCAAAGCCAGGTCTATGGGTAGATGTTATATGCACGAGTAGAACACAATGAGTTGTGGGTGATAATAGTCATAATGCTTACTGCTACCTCTTGAGCACTGCGTTGGATTTCCTTGAAGAGGAAAGGGTGATGCAGCAGAGTAGAGTAAGTATTTCCCTCCATTTTTGAGAACCAAGGTATCAATGCAGTAGGAGGCTACACGCGAGTCCCTCGTACCTACACAAAACAAATAGCTCAACGCAACCAACGCATTAGGGTTATCAATCCCTTCACGGTCACTTACGAGAGTGAGATCTGATAGAGACGATAGATAATATTTTTGGTATTTTTGGTATAAAGATGCAAAATAAAATAAAAGGCAAAGTAAAAAAGCAAAGCAATAATAAAGTGATGGAAGATTGATATGATGAGAATAGACCAAGGGGTCATAGATTTCACTAGTGGCTTCTCTCAAGAGAATAAGTATTCTACGGTGGGTGAACAAATTACTATTGTGCAATTAACAGAATTGAGCATAGTTATGAGAATATCTAGGTATGGTCATGTATATAGGCATCACATCTGAGACAAGTAGACCGACTCCTGCCTGCATCTACTACTATTACTCCACTCATCGACCGCTATCCAGCATGCATCTAGAGTATTAACTTAAAAACAGAGTAACGCCTTAAGCAAGATGGCATGATGTAGAGGGATAAATTCATGCAATATGATAAAAAACCCCATCTTGTTATCCTCGATGGCAACAATACAATACGTGCCTTGCTGCCCCTGCTGTCACTGGGAAAGGACACCGCAAGATTGAACCGAAAGCTAAGCACTTCTACCATTGCAAGAAAAACCAATCTAGCAGGCCAAACCAAACTGATAATTCGAAGAGACTTGCCAAGTTAACCAATCATACATAAAAGAATTCAGAGAAGATTCAGATATTGTTCATAGATAGACTTGATCATAAACCCACAATTCATTGGTCTCAACAAACACACCGCAAAAAGAAGATTACATCAAATAGATCTCCACGAGAGAGGGGGAGAACATTGTATTGAGATCCAAAAAGAGAGAAGAAGCCATCTAGCTACTAACTATGGACCCGAAGGTCTGAGGTAAACTACTCACACTTCATCGGAGGGGCTATGATGATGTAGAAGCCCTCCATGGTGGTTGCTCCCTCCGGCGGAGCTCCGGAACAGGCCCCAAGATGGGATCTCGTGGATACAGAAGGTTGCGGCGGTGGAATTAGGTTTTTGGCTCCGTCCTTGATCGTTTGGGGGTACGTAGGTATATATAGGAGGAAGGAGTACGTCGGTGGAGAAAAGGGGGGCCCACGAGGCAGGGGGCACGCCCTAGGGGGGCGCCCTCCACCCTCGTGGCCGCCTCCTTTATTTCTTGACGTGGGGTCCAAGTCCCCTGGATCATATTCGGTGAGAAAATCACGTTCCCGAAGGTTTCATTCCGTTTGGACTCCGTTTGATATTCTGCTTCTTCGAAACACTGAAATAGGCAAAAAAACAACAATTCTGGGCTGGGCCTCCGGTTAATAGGTTAGTCCCAAAAGTAATATAAAAGTGGAAAATAAAGCCCAATATGGTCCAAAACAGTAGATAATATAGCATGGAGCAATCAAAAATTATAGATACGTTGGAGACGTATCACTTACCAACAATGTCTTACTTTGATTCGGCGGTATTGTTGGATGAAACATCCCAGACCGACATTACATGACCACGTTCATGAGACTGGTTCTACCGAGGTGCTTCGCACACAGGTGGCTAGCGGGTTTCTCCAGCTTTAGTTGAATCGAGTTTGACTACGCCTATTCCTTTTTGAAGGTTAAAAGAGCACACTTGACAAAAAACGTTGTGGTTTTGATGCGTAGGTAAGAACGGTTCTTGCTAGAAGCCCGTAGCAGCCATGTAAAACTTGCAACAACAAAGTAGAGGACGTCTAACTTGTTTTTGCAGGGCTTGTTGTGATGTGATATGGTCAAGACGTGATGATATATAAATTGTTGTATGAGATGATCATGTTTTGTACCAGTTATCAGCAACTGGCAGGAGCCATATGGTTGTCTCTTTATTGTATGAAATGCAATCGCCACGTAATTGCTTTACTTTATCACTAAGCGGTAGCGATAGTCGTAGAACAATAGTTGGCGAGACGACAATGATGCTACGATGGAGATCATGGTGTCAAGCCGATGACGATGGTGATCATGACGGTGCTTTGGAGATGGAGATCAAAGGCACAAGATGATGATGGCCATATCATATCACTTATTTTGTTTGCATGGGATGTTTATCCTTTATGCAACTTATTTTGCTTAGTTCGGCGGTAGCATTATAAGATGATCCCTCACTAAATTCAAGGTACAAGTGTTCTCCCTGAGTATGCACCGTTGCTATAGTTCGTCGTGCCGAGACACCACGTGATGATGGGTGTGATAAGCTCTACGTTCACATACAACGGGTGCAAGCCAGTTTTGCACACGCAGAATACTCGGGTTAAACTTGACGAGCCTAGCTTATGCAGATATGGCCACGGAACACTGAGACCGAAAGGTCGAATGTGAATCATATGGTAGATATGATCAATATAGTGATGTTAACCATTGAAAGCTATTCCATCTCACGTGATGATCGGACATGATTTAGTTGATATGGATCACGTGATCATTTAGATGACTAGAGGGATGTCTATATAAGTGGAAGTTCTTAATTAATATGATTAATTGAACTTTAATTTATCATGAACTTAGTACTTGATAGTATTTTGCATGTCTATGTTGTTGTAGATAAATGGCCCGTGCTACTATTCCTTTGAATTTTAATGCGTTCCTAGAGAAAACTAAGTTGAAAGATGATGGTAGCAACTACACGGACTGGGTCTGTAACTTGAGGATTATCCTCACTGTTGCACAGAAGAATTACATCATGGAAGCACCGCTAGGTGCAAGACCCCCTGCAGGAGCAACTCCGGACGTCATGAACGTCTGGTAGAACAAAGCTGATGACTACTCGATAGTTCAGTGTGCCATGCTTTACGGCTTAGAATCGGGACTTCAACGACGTTTTGGACGTCATGGAGCATATGAGATGTTCCAGGAGTTGAAGTTAATATTTCAAGCAAATGCCTGAATTGAGAGATATGAAGTCTCCAGTAAGTTCTATGGCTGCAAGATGGAGGAGAATAGTTCTGTCAGTGAACATATACTCAGAATGTCTGGGTACCACAACCACTTGACTCAACTGGGAGTTAATCTTCCTGATGATGGTGTCATTGACAGATTTCTTCAATCACTGCCACCAAGCTACAAAAGCTTTGTGATGCACTATAATATGGAAGGGATGGATAAGACAATTCCCGAGCTCTTCACGATGCTAAAGGCTGCGGAGGTAGAAATCAAGAACGAAAATCAAGTGTTGATGGTTAACAAGACCACTAGTTTCAAGAAGAAGGGCAAAGGGAAGAAGGGGGACTTCAAGAAGAATGGCAAGCAAGTTGCTGCTCAAGTGAAGAAACCCAAGTCCGAACCTAAGCCTGAGACTGAGTGCTTCTACTGCAAAGGGACTGGTCACTGGAAGCGGAACTGCCCCAAGTATTTTGCGGATAAGAAGGATGGCAAAGTGAAAGATATATTTGATATACATGTTATTGATGTGTACCTTACTAATGCTCATAGTAGCGCCTAGGTATTTGATACTGGTTCTGTTGCTCATATTTACAACTCGAAACAGAGGCTACGGATTAAGCGTAGATTGGCTAGGGATGAGGTGACGATGCGCATGGGAAATGGTTCCAAAGTCGATGTGATCGCGGTCGGCACGCTACCTCTACATGTACCTTCGAGATTAGTTTTATACCTGAATAATTGTTATTTGGTGCCAGCTTTAAGCATGAACATTATATCTGGATCTTGTTTGATGCGAGACGGTTATTCATTTGAATCAGAGAATAATGGTTGTTCTATTTATATGAGTAATATCTTTTACGGTCATGCACCCTTGATGAGTGGTCTATTTTTATCGAATCTCGATAGTAGTGATAGTGTGATACACATATTCATAGTATTGAAGCCAAAAAGATACAAGTTTAATAATGATAGTGCAAATTATTTGTGGCACTGCCGTTTAGGTCATATTGGTGTAAAGCGCATGAAGAAACTCCATGCTAATGGGCTTTCTGAATCACTTGATTATGAATAACTTGATGCTTGCGAACCATGCCTACTCCATTCTCCGGAACAATGGGGCGAGCAACAGACTTATTGGAAATAATACATACTGATGTATGCGGTCCGATGAGTGCTGATGCTCGCGACGGGTATCGTTATTTTCTGACCTTCACAGATGATTTGAGAAGATATGGGTATATCTACTTGATGAAACATAAGTCCGAAACATTTGAAAAGTTCAAAGAATTTCAGAGTGAAGTGAAAAATCATCATAACAAGAAAATAAAGTTTCTACGATCTGATCGTGGAGGTGAATATTTGAGTTATGAGTTTGTTCTTCATTTGAAACAATGCAGAATAGTTTCGCTCACGCCACCTAGAACACCACAGCGTAATGGTGCGTCCGAACGTCGTAACCGCACTTTATTAGATATGGTGCGATCTATGATGTCTCTTACTGATTTACCGCTATCGTTTTGGGGTTATGCTTTAGAGATGGCTGCATTCACGTTAAATAGGGCACCATCTAAATCTGTTGAGATGACACCATATGAACTGTGGTTTGGCAAGAAACCCAAGTTGTCGTTTCTTAAAGTTTGGGGTTGCGATAGTTATGTGAAAAAGCTTCAACCTGATAAGCTCGAACCCAAATCGGAGAAATGTGTCTTCGTAGGATACCCAAAGAAATTTTTTGGGTACACCTTCTATCACAGATCTGAAGGCAAGATATTCGTTGCTAAGAATGGATCCTTTCTAGAGAAGGAGTTCATCACAGAAATCAGTTCAAGTGATTCCTACACCAATTAGTGAGGAAGCTAATGATGATGATTATGAAACTTCCGATCAATTTACCACCAAACCTCGTAGGTCAACGAGAGTAAGATCCACACTAGTGTGGTACGGTAATCCTGTTCTGGAGGTCATGTTACTTGACCATGACGAACCTACGAACTATGAGGAAGCGATGATGAGCCCAGATTCCGCGAAATGGCTTGAGGCCATGAAATCTGAGATGGGATCCATGTATGAGAACAAAGTGTGGACTTTGGTTGACTTGCCCGATGATCGCCAAGCCATAGAGAATAAATGGATCTTCAAGAACAAGACTGACGCTGACGGTAATGTTACTGTCTACAAAGCTCAATTTGTTGCGAAAGATTTCGACAAGTTCAAGGAGTTGACTATGATGAGACTTTCTCACCCGTAGCGATGCTTAAGTCTGTCCGAATCATGTTAGCAATTGCCGCATTTTATGATTTTGAAATTTGGCAAATGGATGTCAAAATTGCATTCCTTAATGGATATCTTAAAGAAGAGTTGTATATGATGCAACCAGAAGGTTTTGTCGATCCAAAAGGTGCTAACGAAGTGTGCAAGCTCCAGCGATCCATTTATGGACTGGTGCAAGCCTCTCCGTAACAGCCTGGATTTTGGCCCTTTTCTTCATCTTTTGATTTATTTGGTTTTTGCTCTGTTTTTCTTTTGGAGTGGTTTTGTGGCCTTGCCAGCTGGGAAAATCATCCTCATTCCCCCTCCCAAGTGGCTCATCGTTCTCAAAACCTTGCCAAGATCATGTCACTTTACTCCTTGACCAAACCCTAAAATCTTTTTCTAGGGAATATTCCTTTTTCTATTAAAGGAATAACCCTAATTGACCTAGGTTTTGAAGCAACCTATATTTCTGTCCATCCAAAAATTCTCAAATAATTCTCATAATTTCTCTGGGTCATATGTTGCTCAAATATGCCCAAACTTTCCTGTCGTAACCCAAGAATAATTCTCCAATAATTATTCTTCATTTCTGTCCAATGTGGCTTTCTGTGAAGGAAGTGCCACCTATCCTCCTGATTGCTCCCAAACTTGTTGGGCATTCTTTTATGTCCAAATAATTACCTCATGCGAAAATTCAACTTTATTTGCCTAGCAAATCTTCCTCAGCAATTTTTCTACCCAAATGAGTTGAAATTTTGCACACTCCTTTATGTGCTCATATTAATCCCCTCCTCCAAATTGCAGCCCCAACCAATCCTCTATGTGAACACAGGACCAAATCTTTGATTCTAGCAATATTTTCACGTTGTGAAGCAAGTGCATTTTATATTGCTTCATTAATTCTGATATATTACCAGATTGTTATCCTACCTACATAACATCTCTCCACCAAATTTGGCACCATTTCATTGAGCCAATATTTCTCCAAAATTATTGCAAGTTTCTGGGCAGCAAGGATGTTTGTGAAGCAAGTACCATTTTGGTGAATCCGTATGAAATTTTTACAGCACCTTAGTATGGCCAAATAACTAAGCCCTGCCAAATTTCTGCTCAAGTGGCTTCTCGATGTGAGTGCACCTTCCTGATCTAGTTTTAGACCAAAATGTGAGTTACAAAGCAACTATATTAGTCTGTGCTCCATTATGCTCCAAAACCTCCAGGATTATAGTTCTTCCTAAGCTAATCATCCCAGAAAACTCCATTGCTTCCAATCAAGTTCCTGTTGGTCACCAGTGCACGTTCAAGTTTACTGTAGTAAATTTCAGAGGTTGCTTAACATTTTAACCGGAGCAATTTTCACCGAACTACCACCTCAGTTGCAACCTCCCCAGGAAGGACAAACCCCCAGACATTGTTTGGCCGGCCGTGTGGCACTGTATGCACCAGTGCACGCGGTGATCACGAGCTTTGGCATGCAATGCGCGCGCTCTGCTGGCGTTGGCCGCGTCCAGGGCGTCTTCTACCTCCGGCCCCTCCCCCTCTCGTTGTCTTCGCGCTCATGAGCATGTCTAACAGTTTTACCGCGTCGTCACCGTCCTCCTGGAGCCATCTTCCCCCTCCGTAAGCCCTCCGTCAGCGCTCGTCGCCGGGCGCCCACGGGCGAGCTGTAGCCGACCGCCTCTGTTCGCGCCGCGGCCTCTTCCTCCTCTTGTCCCCGAGCTCTGCTCGTCCCTGTGCACCTTTGTAGCTCGTCCGCACCTCCCTCGTCGCCTTCTCGTGCCACCCCGTGCTCGCTGAGCCTCGCCAGAGCGTTGGCCGGACTCCGGCGGCGGCACCCGAGTCCGTGCCCTCGCCCCGTCTATATATATCCAGCCTCGAGACCCCTGGACCTCACCAAGCTCTTCTCCATCATCCTCTACGTCTCCCAGACCCATCCATATTCGCCCCCGGAGCCCCTCTTCGCCTCTGTTGGCCGCCATGGCCGTCGCTCCCCTCGGCCTTAATTGGCTCAAGCCCGAGCCTCTCCCCTCCTCCTTTCTCCACCACTAGAAGCCCCTCACGCCGGAGATCCTCCCCACCCCTCTTGTTCTCGCCGGAGCCCTTGTGGTCGTGCTTCCCCAAGTCCGGCCGTCGCCCCTTGTTCTCTGCCGCCACGAGCCGCGGCCGCTCTGCACTTCCCCGACGCTCGTGGACCCCTGGTTGGGTGCGGCTTCGCCTCCCGCATCTGCCGGTGGCCGGATCTCGGCCGGAAAGTGTCGGAGCTGCCCGGATCATCGCCGGCATCCTCCCTCCCCTGCCCTCTCCTCTGCTTCGGTCGGGCCAGCGAGAGGAAGAAGGAGACAGGAGCCAGGCGGGCCCCGCGTCTTTCCCCGACCCCACCTGGCAGCGACCCTGGCGGCCGGTACTGCCGCCGCGCGTTGACCCGGTCGGCCGACATGGATAAGTGACGGGCCCCACCCCGCGGGACCCGCACGTTAGCGACCCCACGCCCGGCCCCACCACTGTCCACGTGGTTAAGTAGAAGCGTACTTCAGAAAGTACGTTTTGGCGTGAAGTACATGTATTCTGCCTCTGCTTTATCCAAAAAATGCGCTTTCTCCGTTTTGAAGACGTATTTCCAGAGAATACGTTTTCTGTTTTTCAGCTCAGGGACCTGTTTGTAGGAATCTTTTACAGATTGGTCCCTGGACTTCGTCGGGCTATAACTTTTTGCTCGAGACTCCGATTGAGGTGATTCCAAAGCCCACTCCTTCGTTTCGTCGAGCCCGTTCTGTTGGTATCATTTTCACCATGTCTTAACGTTCTGAAATGACCATCTTGCCCTTGCGCTAAATCAGCCCCCTTCGAGAGAGAACGTTTTCCGGCGATTCTTTCCGCAAGCTTCTTGCACTTTGTCCCGGTGATTTCTTCCACCCCAGGCAAGGCACAACCACCATTTGCATGATAGCCATGCAGTAGAATTGGTTTTCAACTTGAACCTTTAATAACTGTATGTTTGTTTTGCTAGTGTTGTCGTTATTTCGGTTATGCTTATGGATCGGTGCTTACCATCATGCTATGTTTTCTTACACTATGTTATCATGTTCTACCTGCTAGTATTACTTACATATTGGTCATGCTTGATAGCAGTACATGTTGGGTCGGTCATGTTCTTCGGTGCATGACTAACGTCGGTTACCGAGTACCGTTAATATGCATTGTTCCGTTGTTGTTAGTTGGTTAAGTGCTTACTCAGTTATGTTATTGATGTGTCCTTGCATGGTACTTATTGTTGATGATAATGGTCATGGTATTCTTTGAGTAGTGTTGTACTTGTAATATTCATGCTTGTCATTATGCCATGCTCAGTTGGATATGATTCATTGTTGATATGGTTGATAGTTATGTTGCACCCCTATGCTTATGTTGATATCATGCTCATGCATTGTTTTATCATGGCTCAACATATTTGCATTCAAGTTTAACCGGTTTAAATTGAACTTGAACAACTGTTGGCTGAGTCATGGTGCCACAATATCGAGCTGACCAGTGCAACCACGCTTGCCTTTATGGGAAGGTCCTAACTGGGTCTATTGTCATGCCTCTCGCCGGTGCCTCTGACGAGGGAAGGTTATGGGCGTGTAGTACCCTGGCTCGGTAAGCACACATAACCTTGTGTGTCCGTAGTTGGATGATAAGCGCTTTTGTCCCCGTTTAGGACCATTTTGTTTTGCCACGACGGTGGCCATTGGTGCCTTTGGTAGGCACGAGGCCACGCAGGACTTAGCCCAGTAGGGAGTAAGTCGGAGTGGCCGGGAGCGTGTCATGGCAGTAGGACGGTTTTGTCGGAACACCGTTGGTCCACCCGAATGGGAGTGCAAGGCCATGGGTTCCGTGGTGTGGGTACAGTGTACTAACCTCTACAGAGTGTATATTAAATCTATCGATACCGCGCCCGCGGATAAGGGCACAATTCGTAGTTGGTCACACTATGGGTCAACAGTAGTAGTAGTAATAATAATAATAATAATAATAATAATAATAATAATAATAATAATAATAATAATAATAATAATAATAATAATAATAATAATAATAATAATAATAATAATAATAATAATGTGCTTAATAACAACCCCGGTTAGATGATGAGATAAGTTAGTTATGTGATCTGTGAATGATCACCGTTCGGTTACGAGGTAACCTGTTGAGCCAAGAGTGGTTCCGTTTGTGATCCATGAATGATCACCGTGGTATCGAGGATACCGAGTTGTTGGATATTCGTGATGTTGTATGAGAATCATGGGTAAAGATCAAGCTCCTTGTGTTCATTTAATGATTACTACGGTATTGTTTATACCATGCTTAATTTGATCCTGAGATGATCGTGTGATGTCCGAGGTTGGTAAATAATGCATGTGACCAGAGCAGAATAAGTGGTGCATATAACGTTATCAAGTTGCATGATAGTATCATCATGTTTATACGTTCATGCTGTGCTCATATTGTTCTAGCTGTATCATGTTCATGTCATTCATGCCATGTTATCCTGATGATCTCATGATAATTCCTGCTTAACCTGTAATTGCCATGATGTTGTTTGTCTTGAATGCTTCTGGTTATTGTGAGCTTGCAAGTACATTCAATGTACTGACCTGTCGTGTCATGCTAGTTTGCAGGTCATGCCAGATTTGATTGCTTGTTTGCTTTTCGTGGATTCTGGTCGTGCGAGCTAGGATAAGCGTTCCAGCCAGAGTCCCTGCGGAGTGGAGTTCACCACCGTCGTCGTTGTTCCGCTGCTAGAAGTTTTTCCGCTGCTTCGAGTTGTTCTGCTGCTTGCATAGAGCAACTGAGGATGGCGTAGTGTCGCCGTGCCGATGTTATTCACTGTAATATCGAAGACCTTGTATTCATATTCGTGTAATAATAGAAAGCTGGTTTGTTCTATGCTAAGTAGTGCCGTATTCCAGAAGACTTCTCCTCGATCTCTGGGCTGGAATACGGGGCGTTCCGGTTTCTCTGAGCCGGGGTGCCAAGGCTTGGTATCACAGCAGGTCTGGCTATAGGACGCCCTAGTCAGCGCGAGCGGTAGAAACCACTAGAAATCAGTAGTTTAAAGTCTGGCTTGTTTATTGCATTTGTTTGTTGCATAGCATGCATATAGCCTTAGTATTTGTTGCTAACGGTTTATCTGGTGAGTGTAGCTGGTATCGGTTCGGATCCACTACAGATTAGCCTTTGCATTTCTCCAGTTTTCTTTTCTTGCTCGTTCTTCTGTGTTTGGTGTCATTTCTATCCCAGCAGAGTGATGCCAAGTGATCCCGACACTGTTTGCAAAAATAGTGCTCAGGTATCTCGCCGATATCCTCCTTTCAGCCCCGCCTATCGTTTCGGTGATGGACATGCTTCTATCCCGAATCACTCTTTCATTTTGTCATGATGGCAACCCTTAATGATCTTAGTTATCAAGAAAGAGCAATGTCAGCAGCCTCATTTTTTCCCCGCTATCCTATTTCTTGGACGAGTACGGATCTTTTTCCGTCCACTTGATAATAATGTCATTGCGACCTTCATGTCCCACTACATGATTACCGAGTGCGTCCTCACCTCCGAGCTAGTCCAGGTTGCTACCTGGCTAAGCTAGCACTTGGTGTAGCATTGTTTACACCCATTCTTCCACCCATTTATTCGTCCTCGTGCACATCGTCACAACATGCTAGATCGTAGAACCGGAGATCCCGCGAGATTTGTGTGCTTAAGTAGGCATGCATATTGTGTGACTAGCAGTACTATGTGTCATTGATTGTGTGTGAATTGATTGTTGTTGTGTGCTTTTGTTTAGTTGAGTTTTCTTTTGCTTCTTTCTTTTGGGCCCTGGTGTTACATTTTTTCCTATAAAGAGTTGCTCATCAACTGACACCGGACTCGAAGAAGTAATAAGGATTTCAAATATTTGGAAACTCAGCTAAACAGAATGGAATTCTCAGCCGACTGCAGTGAAATGGGGAATATCTGATTTTAAGGCTGATAATCAATTTTGCATTACTGTGCACTCCTCACAACAGTACTCATAACTCAAGTCTACATCAGTACAAAATTGTCACCACAGTAATGATCAAGCCAGCAGCAAAGCAAGTCAGGTACAAGATCAACGGTATATTTTCAGTTAAAGGTACAAATCATATACAAAATTTTGGCTCAGCAATGCATGATGCTTGAAATATGTTATCATCCGAAATAAGGTCAGAATGTGATATGCTCAAGCAAGACAATCAAACAAATTTTCTCATACAAATAATCAGCCACAGAATATTATGGGCATGTGTGTAGATTTCAGTCTGCATATTAGTATGAAGCTTTAGATGTAAGAAACTCAGTCTTCTTCCACACGTTATCGGAAGAAATTTATGATGCAAGGCTCCTAAATTTTCCTCACCATGATATGTGAACAATTTCTAGTCCAAGATACCCCGTCTTTCTCAGCAAGATACCTCGGTAAAAGCTTCTGACAGACGAAAATGAATTTTTCTCAGCAAGCAAACCCGAGGAGAAGCTTCTCAAGTATGGAACTCAGGCTTCTCCAACACAATAATCCAACCAAGTTTAGTGTGTAAGCTATAGAGCCTTCTTCTGCACGATACCCATGCAAAAGATTTGAGCAGAAGTTAACAAGTCTTCCTCAGCAAGCTACTCGGATGGCTTCTCTCATAAGCCATTCAGTCTGCGTCAGTATCATACTAGTACACCATCCTCAGAGGTTATATGATGAGTTGCCAATGTATGGCAGTACCGCTCAAGAATCAGACTCACAACATTTTTGTCAAAAGCACAAATCGGTCAGGCATGTGTCTTCTTCAAGAATCAAGTGTTTGGTCGCATATGGTTCTTATATATGGTGAGCATGCATACCCAGTCATATAAGTCACTCATACGAGATGCGGCAAGGATCCAGCAGAATATACCTAAGGAAAGTAAGGATCCCACAACCTCGTGAGTCAGGCAAAGGAAAATATTGCACTAATCACGTCCATGGTTATACGAAGAATCAAGGACAGGTGTGGCCAAGTTATTTCAGTAAGGTATCCTAACAAAGAAAATCATGACCGTTAAAGGGTGAGACTGACAACAAAGGTATGATGATTTTTGCATGACCATTAGGGTCCGGATATCCAAATCAGTTGGAGGCCGTAATTCCATATGGATCCACAAAGGCATACCCTCAGAGGCCTACTCTGTTTTACAAGGATTTCATATCCTGCTGACCCGCTTGGAATGGTTAGTGTAGAAAATCCAAATGGGTATACCGACAGAATGAGAAAATCAATAACCGAACAATCAGCTCAGGCCCGGTATACTCACTGAAGAAATTAACTACATGACCAGTCTGCCAGGAAAAGCATTTGTCTGTCAGCCCCCTGTCAAGCCAGTCTCAAGATATAAATATTTGAGGTATGACACAACTATAACTCCATACCCCGTTATATTGCTCACGACAAAAGGCAGTCGAATCTTTGGTACATATCTCATGCTCGAGCCAAAGGAATAAATCAAAATAAACCAGTACCACTTATGAGCAGTAGATCCAATCAGCAGATGGCCATGATTAATTCTCAGCATTTCTTGAAACCAGAAGGCCCGCATTTATTTGAAGCAACCCCATGACAAAAGTAAAAAGGTTTTCATGACCAAAAAAATTATGCTCAGATCCATTGGATATCACCACAGGTATGGAGAACCAATATCAGTAAAAAGGAATTGGTATGTGAGCAAAGACCCTTCAGAATTTGGGGAAAGGTGAAGCAAGCCACCCCAGAGCAAGGTAAGTTTATCATCTAAAATTCTTGGGGGAACAATAAATAAAGGAAAAAGGATACCCGAGTTCGAAATGGTGTCCTCAAGTCATACTTGTTCCCTGAGCAACAAAATCAATAAAATCTTGAGGACGAGATTTCTTTAAGGGGGTAAGAGTTGTAACAGCCTGGATTTTGGCCCTTTTCTTCTTCTTTTGATTTATTTGGTTTTTGCTCTGTTTTTCTTTTTGGAGTGGTTTTGTGGCCTTGCCACCTGGGAAAATCATCCTCATTCCCCCTCCCAAGTGACTCATCGTTCTCCAAACCTTGCCAAGATCATGTCACTTCACTCCTTGACCAAACCCTAAAATCTTTTTCTAGGGAATATTCCTTTTTTCTATTAAAGGAATAACCCTAATTGCCCTAGGTTGTGAAGCAACCTATATTTCTGTCCATCCAAAAAATCCCAAATAATTCTCATAATTTCTTTGGGTCATATGTTCCTCAAATATGCCCAAACTTTCCTCTCCTAGCCCAAGAATAGTTCTCCAATAATTATTCTTCATTTCTGTCTAGTGTGGCTTTCTGTGAAGGAAGTGCCACCTATCCTTTCCTGATTGCTCCCAAACTTGTTGGGCATTCTTTTATGTCCAAATAATTACCTCATGCCAAAATTCAACTTTATTTTCCTAGCCAATCTTCCTCAGCAATTTTTCTACCCAAATGAGTTGAAATTTTGCACACTCCTTCATGTGCTCATATTAACCCCCTCCTCCAAATTGCAGCCCCAACCAATCATCTATGTGAACACATGACCAAATCTTTGATTCTAGCAATATTTTCAGGTTGTGAGGCACGTGCATTTTATATTGCTTCATTAATTCTGAGAAATTACCAGATTGTTATCCTACCTATATAACATCTCTCCACCAAATTTGGAACCATTTCATTGAGCCAATATTTCTCCAAAATTATTGCAAGTTTCTGGGCAGCAAGGATGTTTGTGAAGCAAGTACCATTTTTGTGAATCCAATTGGTATGAAATTTTTACAGCACCTTAGTATGGCCAAATATTACTAAGCCCTGCGAAATTTCAACTCAAGTGGCTTCTCCATGTGAGTGCACCTTCCTAATCTATTTTCTGGACCAAAATGTGAGTTACAAATCAACTATATTAGTTTGTTCTCCATTATGCTCCAAAGCCTCCAGGATTATAGTACTTCCTAAGCTAATCATCCCAGACAACTCCATTGCTTCCAATCAAGTTCCTGTTGGTCACCAGTGCACGCTCAAGTTTACTGCAGTAAACTTTAGAGGTTGCTTAACATTTAACCAGAGCAATTTTCACCGAACTACCACCTCAGTTGCAACCTCCCCAGGAAGGACAAACCCCCAGACATCGTTTGGCCGGACGTGTGGCACTCACTACACCACAACACTAATGTAAGGACAGAGAAACTGCCGGGAGAAGGTTCTTTAAAGGGCAGAAAAACTGCCGGGACAATGGTTCTCCCGGCAGATAGAACCGCCATGAGAACGGCTGCCGTGGATTACTTTTTCCGGCAGATAAACTTCTCCCGGCAGTTTTTCTGCCCTAGCACATGTATTTGCCGGCAGTTTTACTGCCAGCACAAATATGTTTGCCCGGCAGATAATAGGCCATCATGATTTGTTTCAACAACAATCTAGGCTGTTCTGGGCAACATATCCCCAATTTAATATCCAATCACAATACACCCAGGCATCATACATCATTTCACACAAGGTTTAATGGCAGACCTCAAACACATTCAGACTAAAAATTCAAGATCTCAACATCCATAGATGTGTTCAGTAGCAACCAGCTACATTGGTAAACATAATTTACATGAGACAATAAGATGTTATGTCTTCAAACTAAGCTACACTAACAGTATGAGCTTGACTTATCACTATAGCTATGTCTAGGAAACAATGGCATGTTCACACTTTTGTATATTTCTGCTCAGCCGTTTGCTGAATGCCATTGTCGTAATCATGGGATGTTCTGAATAGAAGACTTGCCACCATCATGTGAAGCTACATTATTCAAAGAGGGCCACATGCCTCACGCGGTCACGCCACTTGATTGTGTTGTCACAATGAACAGAAGAATCACCATGTATCCTAGTTGTTGTACAACTAAGTGTCGACCAGAAGATCTTCCAGTGTGATGCCAACCTGAACAGGTAAGAAACAACTTATAGAAGCTACTGGATGTAATGAGATAGTCATTTAAAGAAATACCTTGGATTTATATAGCTACTAAAAGCATTAGCAATGAATCTTTGCAATAATTGATTTCGGAGAAGTAAAACATTATAAAAAGCTAACAAATCACATGTCAATTAATGTGTTTTGTTTTAAAAAATCTTAACATAAAAGGAAGACAACATGTGTTCACAGATGAGAACCATGTTACAAAAAAGAATTCTGCTGACTTAGGTCAAAGCTCAAACGATAACTTGAAAGCGAGTATACCTGTTCCTGATTCTAGTTTCCAGCTGTTTCTATAAAATCTGTGCCACAAGTAGATCGAGTCTTACAACATTGATATTATTTTTGTTTCTTCATCTGTAGGGTGTAGAGCTTGTGCACAAGCAGACCCACAAAAGCATGGTATGTCAAAACTCCTATAAACATATTGAGATTTCAGTTCTAGGAAAAATAGTAAGGGGTGTGACGCTGACCTGCACTCCATGTGGCGAGGATGAAGAAGGTTTTACTTTTTGGACGGGTAACAGAAGCATTGCGTCACTACAGAGCTGTTGGTTGTGCTCTGCTCTACGGAGGATGCAAAGGGGTTTGCATCGGGTAGAGGTAGTCACATTGTGCCCTGCCCTGTGGATTGCAGAAGATTCCTCTCTATTACCCCCTGGCGCTGTCCGCCTTGAGACCGAGGATGGCATTCCGGTGAGCAACTCCTGGAACATCGAGCATCTTCATAAGTTTTACCCATAAGGCGCGGTTGTCGGACCCTGTCCGGCAACCACCATTTTGTACAAGTCTTGCCGCTGTTGCATGTAATCCTTTGTACAAAGCCAGGCGCAGACCCTGAGCGAAGATAAAGCGCTGGCGCCCTGAGTTTTAGCATGCATGCTGAGTCGAGTCTCGTCCTTGGTTAGGGTTGATAGTGCTTAGTGGTGGGTAACCCCTAACTTAGAGGTCGAGCGTGCGTCCCTTTGCCGTTATTTCGTTTCCCTGGTTCACAGGACTCACCATATCCTTGCCGGACCACTTGAGGACGAAAAGGAGAAGGAGGACGGACCAACATCTGGACCCCGACAAGCCAGTGTTGCCGGGGGCTGCAAGACCCCGGCAAGCCAGTAATGCCGGGGGCTGCAAATGCAAGGATCAGCCCACGGCGAACCAGAGTTGCTGGGGGCTGCTATCTCAGATAAGTTTTTCATCCCTTATCATGCATTCTCTTATGGATTGAGGTATGCGAAACCTTGTTTCTTCCTAAAAGTTACCATGCTCCCTTAACTCTAGGCCCTAGGGCTCGTCCCCAGGGCCAGGTAAGGTCATAGTCGCGGCAGCTAAGGGACGAAGCGAGGAGCCTGATCCCGCCTCCTCCCTGCCTCCGCCAAGAGCATGAGAAAGGGGGAGCGACGTGGGAAGAAGGCAGGGCCTGCTGCCGGGAAAGAAAGTGTCTATCTTAAAAGATATAAAGGATTCACTCCTTGACGTGGGTTCCACCCGCGAGACAAGTGACCCGGCAAGCATCCCCTTTTCATTAAAAAGCATTCCACTCAGGTACAGTTCATAAGAGGATGAAGAACATGGATAATGGGATTACAAGTTTTAAACGCAACTAAGGCCCGAGGGCTTACAAACTAAAAAGAGATAAGGTGCCCGTAATCCCTCTCTTGTCCCTATCATCAGGAGGCAAGTCAAGGAGGCGAAAAGGGCAAAAGGGGCGCCTAGATGAGCTACGGGTGCCAGAAGACACCAACAGAACGTCTCGGCAGCATGGTGATGGCGGTGCCGGAGGCAAAAGCTTGAAGACGAGGCGGCAGGACGTCAGCACGCTGTCGAGGGCGTCATGCCCTCGTACTCCGAGTTGACGGCCTTGCCGCCTGCCCTCTTCCTCTTCCGCAGCCGCCAGCCGCCCCAGGAGACGACCCCGAGAAGCTCCAGGAACCAGCGACGCGGATGATGGGGTCGCCGGTGCCCCGCGGAGCGGCGGCCGACACCTAGTCGGACCCGTCATCCCGCCGCCCGTTACCCTCGTCGCCGCTGTCGCTGTCCTCCTCGTCACTCCCGCTCGAGGAGGAGCCTTCGCTATCGGAGGAGCTCTCCACACAGCACCGTGCCCGAGTCCCGAAGCACCCGAAGATCTTGACGGAGAGGAGACCGCCCTCCATCAGCTTAAAATGGAGGGTGAGGCCCGCCGTCAAGCTGTGGATGCGGGTGAACGTCTTCCACCCTCGACCAAGATACATCACATCTGGGGCCGGGAAGTCGACGCGGACTCGCGTACCGCTGATTCCGCAGCCCCTCATATGCAACCTCAGTGTCTCGGGCGGATCCAACTCCATCACACTCGCAAATGGAGTCGGGAGACGAAGGCGACGACGAGGCGGCCGACGCAGACTGACGAAGAACTCGCAAGGGTCGTCCCTGATGTGGTCCGCCACGGGGAGAGGATCTGTTGGCGGAGGCGAGGCCGGCGAGCTGCCTCGTCCACCTCTTCCCCGACCGCCTCGGCCTCGCCCTCGACCTCGCCCGCGGCCTCGTCCCCTCCCTCTTCCCCTTGCGGCTGGCTCTGCCGCCACGGGTGCAGGAGGAGGAGGAACGCGTTGCCTAGCGGCAACCCTCGTCGCTACCGTTGAAGGACCAGGGTTCCCTTTCTCCATGGCGGATGGAAGAAAGAGGAGCAGAAGCTGAAGAAAGGAGGAGATGAGAGAATGCGGGTTTCCATCCCCCCCTATCCCACTCCTTATAAAGGAGCGGGGTGGGGGCTCGGCCGCCCCGCTCGGCCAATCGAGACACAGAAGGCGCAGGGAACTGGGCCTGACCCGCTGCCTCAACCCATGACGACCCGATTTCCCGCCTCCATCGTTTGCCACTCCAAAGCGCATGGAGGCTGCGTGGCGGGAGGGCAGAGTTGAGGCGACGGATGAGGCGACCTCTCCCCACCCCGTGATCATGGGGGGGGGGGGGGTGGACGCCTCGAAGACCACGCCTCCACGCCTCCATCCGTTTATGAGGAAGATATGAACCGCCAGGGGGCGGACGTTTCGCCTTTCCGAGTAAAGGAACCACCCACGACCTCCCCCACGACGCCGCAATCGACGCGTGCCGTTCGGGAGGGCGTGGTGGATGCGGAGCAAGGTGCAATGCGACCCAGGCCGTGCGTGCCCGTGCCCTGTTTTGGGCCTGGCCCAACAGCGCTCAGCACCGTGTGTGGCCCAGGCCCGGGGGCTCCTGTCGGTGTACTAAAGTAGGGGTACTCTAGTATCCCGAACTTGTGCACGGGCAGTCGCAGCACCCCGCGGCAAGACCCGACAGATGATCACCAAGGCTCTCTATGGTTCCTTTGGAGCCATTCAAGAACAAAGTATTTAAGTCAAGGAGACAAGGCCATTCAAGGTACAATACCCCGGCAAGAGGAGCTTGCCGGGAAGCCCAACAAGAGCATCTCAAAGAACCTGCCGCAGCGCGCCACGCGTCCCGGCAGGACCCGGTGAGCGACAAGTTCCCGGGCGCGACAAGACAACGGCCGCGGCAAGGCACTTGCCACGGCAGACAGCCACTCTGTACCCGCGCTCCAGCTCACCCACCTACGTGTCGCTCCGGGACCCTTCCCAGCATACGTGGCGGGAGGCTGTGCAGCCAGGGGTACACTATGGCATGCAACACTGACAGGATCGCCATCGTGGCGAGCGATGGTGCCCCTGACGGTCCCTTTTCTGCACCGTCTGGGCGACGTAGACGGGCATTTAATGCCTTTGTCCCCTGCCGTCAGGGTTAGGTATGATACACTGTGTAGGCAGCTGTACCTACCGCAGCATATTTACACTTTTGCCCTTACCTACGTTGCCACCTGTTGGAGACCCCTTGAACATATAAAAGGAGGCCCATGCACAACGTAGGGGGGGGGGGATGGATCCTCAGGGAAGCGCTCGGTCTCGTTAGCTGCTCGAGTGTACTGTAGCACTCGGCGCTCCCGAGCAAGAACTCAATACAATCCACAAAGCAGCAATAGGAGTGTTATCTCTCTGGAGAGCTCCGAAGCTGGGTAAAAACCTTCCCCCGCGTGCCTTGCCTCGATCCGCTCTTCGCGCGACCTCCGCCCCCCACCGAACCAAGAAGGGGCTCCGTCCCCATAGGTGCTCGGGGAGCCCAGGAAACCCCGGCAGCTTATCTTGATGAAAAGAAGATATATCCTGTTATTATTAGTGCTAAACTTTCAGAGCATGAAGAAAGGAAATTATTGAAAACTCTGAAGAAGCATCATGCTGCTATTGGATATACTCTTGATGATCTTAAGGGCATTAGTCCTACTCTATGTCAACACAAAATAAATTTGGAGAAAGACACCAAACCAGTTATTGATCACCAACAAAGGCTAAATCCGAAGATGAAAGAAGTGGTAAGAAAGGAAATATTAAAGCTCCTTGAAGCAGGTATAATTTATCCCGTTGCTGATAGTCAGTGGGTAAGTCCTGTCCATTGTGTCCCTAAGAAGGGAGGTATTACTGTTGTTCCTAATGATAAAGATGAATTGATCCACAAAGAATTATTAATAGGTTATAGAATGGTAATTGATTTCCGCAAATTAAATAAAGCTACTAAAAAGATCATTACCCTTTGCCTTTCATTGATCAAATGCTAGAAAGATTATCCAAACATACACATTCTTCCTTCTATATGGTTACTTTGGTTTCTCTCAAATACCTGTGTCAGCTGAGGATCAAGAAAAGACCACTTTTACTTGCCCTTTCGGTACCTTTGCTTGTAGACGTATGCCTTTTGGTTTATGTAATGTACCTGCTACCTTTCAAAGAAGCATGATGGCTATATTCTCTGACTTTTGTGAAAAGATCTGTGAGGTTTTCATGGATGATTTCTCTGTTTATGGAACTTCTTTTGATGATTGCTTGAGCAACCTTGATCGAGTTTTGCAGAGATGTGAAGAAATTAATCTTGTCTTGAATTGGGAGAAGTGCCACTTCATGGTTAATGAATGTATTGTCTTGGGGCATAAAATTTCTGAAAAAGGTATTTAAGTTAACAAAGCTAAAGTTGATGCTATTGAAAAGATGCCGTGTCCCAAGGACATTAAAGATATAAGAAGTTTCCTTGGTCATGCCGGTTTTTATAGGAGGTTCATTAAGGACTTCTCAAAAATTTCTAGGCCTCTGACTAATCTCTTACAAAAAGATATTCCTTTTGTATTTGATGATGATTGTGTATAAGCATTTGAAATACTTAAGAAAGCATTAATTTCTGCACCGATTGTTCAGCCACCTGATTGGAATTTACCCTTTGAAATTATTTGTGATGCTAGTGATTATGCTGTAGGTGATGTTCTAGGGCAAAGAGTTGATAAGAAATTAAATGTTATCTAGTATGCTAGTAAGACTCTAGACAGTGCTCAAAGAAATTATGCTATTGCTGAAAAAGAATATTTAGCAGTTGTATTTGCTTGTGATAAGTTCAGACCTTATATTGTTGATTCTAAAGTAACTGTTCACACTGATCATTCTGCTATTAAATATCTTATGGAAAAGAAAGATGATAAACCTAGACTTATTAGATGGGTTCTCTTGCTACAAGAATTTGATTTGCACATTATTGATAAAAAGGGAGTTGAGAACCCCGTTGCAGACAACTTGTCTAGGTTAGAGAATGTTCTTGATGAACCACTACCTATTGATGATAGCTTTCCTGATGAACAATTAAATGTCATTAATGCTTCTCGTACTGCTCCATGGTATGCTGATTATGCTAATTATACTGTTGCTAAATTTATACCACCTAGTTTCACATAGCAGCAAAAGAAAAAGTTTTTCTATGATTTAAGACATTACTTATGGGATGACCCACACCTTTATAAAGAAGGAGTAGATGGTGTTATTATACGTTGTATACCTGAGCATGAATAGGAACAGATCCTACGCAAGTGTCACTCCGAAGCTTATGGAGGACACCACACTGGAGATAGAACTGCACATAAGGTATTGCAATCCGGTTTTTATTGGCATACTCTCTTCAAAGATGCCCGTAAGTTTGTCTTATTTTGCGATGAATGTCAAAGAATTGGTAATATTAGTAGACGTCAAGAAATGCCTATGAATTATTCACTTGTTATTGAACCATTCGATGTTTGGGGCTTTGATTATATGGGACCTTTCCTTCCTCTAATGGTTATACACATATTTTAGTTGCTGTTGATTACGTTACTAAGTGGTTAGAAGCTATTCCAACTAGTAGTGCTGATCATAACACCTCTATTAAGATGCTCAAAGAAGTTATTTTTCTGAGGTTTGGAGTCCCTAGATATTTAATGACTGATGGTGGTTCACATTTTATTCATGGTGCATTTCGTAAAATGGTTGCTAAGTATGATGTTAATCATAGAATTGCATCTCCATATCACCCGCTGTCTAGTGGTCAAGTAGAATTGAGTAATAGAGAGCTCAAATTAATTTTGCAAAAGACTGTTAATAGATCTAGAAAGAATTGGTCCAAGAAACTTGATGATGCATTATGGGCCTATATAACTGCATATAAAAATCCTATGGGTATGTCTCTATATAAAATGGTTTATGGAAAGCATGTAACTTACCTCTCGAACTAGAACATAAGGCATATTGGGCCATTAAAGAGCTCAACTATGATTCAAACTTGCTGGTGAGAAGAGGTTATTTGACATTAGCTCACTTGATGAATGGAGAACCTAGGCCTATGAGAATGCCAAATTGTTTAAAGAAAAGGTTAAAAGATGGCATGACAAAAGGATACAAAAGCATGAGTTTAATGTAGGTGATTATGTGTTGCTATTCAACTCTCGCCTAAGATTTTTTGCAGGAAAACTTCTCTCTAAATGGGAAGGGCCTTACATCATTAAGGAGGTCTATCGTTCCGGTGCCATAAAAATCAACAACTTCGAAGGCACAAATCCAAAGGTGGTAAACGGTCAAAGAATCTAACATTATATCTCAGGTAATCCTATAAATGTTGAAACCAATGTTATTGAAACCGTAACCCCGGAGGAATACATAAGGGACACTTTCCAGAACGTTTCAGACTCCAAAAAGGAATAGGTATGTGGTATGGTAAGTAAACCGACTCCAAAATAGTTATAATGGAATTTTTTCTCCATTTTGGAATATTTAAGAAAATAAGAAAAAAAGTAGTCCGGGAAGGACACGAGGCGTCCACGAGGGTGGAGGGCGCGCCCTACCCCATGGGTGCGCCCCTGCCTCGTGGGCACCTCGTGTGCTCTTCGGACTCCGTTTTCTTGCACGATACTTCTTTTGGTCGGTATAAATTCATAATATAATATCCCGAAGGTTTTGACAACCGTACCACTCAAATATCCTCTATTTTTGTTTCGAGCTATTTTTCTGACAGATCTAGATCACCATGACGTCTCCAAGTGCCCCCAAGGACAAGTTCTTCGAGAAGGTTATCAATCCCTGCCTCGCAGAGGTGCTGCAACACCGTCAAACCATTGAGATGCGTGATGGGTTGCTGCAATCCGCGATGTTGAGGGACCAAGGAGGACCGGAAGCGTGGAGACAAGACTCGAAGCAATGGAGCAACAAGTTTTCAAGTGCCAAGGGATGGTGGAACGTGGACTCAATGCCAACCACATGATGATCGCGGAGTTCACCAACAACCACAAGCTAGATGCCAAGAACATTGGGGAGACCATCTTCAAGCTTCATGAGAAAATTGAGCACCTTCAAGCCCAAATCTATGACCTGCAAAACCAAAACTTTGAGTATGAATATAGATTCAAGAGGATGAGTTTGGCTGCACATTTGAGGATTCTGGAGACTCGATCATCCTTCTATGACGGTGAGCCTATGCCTTGGAAGACGGACGACAAGCCTACATCATCAACAACTCCATCATGACCACCCCCGAGGAGAGAGATATAATCACATGGGTATGGGCACTCCCCTTGGCAACTGCCAAGCTTGGGGGAGGTGCCCCGGTATCGTATCACCATCACACTCCTATCTTTACCGTTTTTCTTAGTTTGATCCTTTTGGTAATATCTTGATCTAGTAGAATAAAGTTTTAGTATGATTTAGTTTTGAGTTTTGCCTTATGATCCTTCTATGTATTCGAGTCCATGAGCTATATAA
Organism: Aegilops umbellulata; assembly: GCA_032464435.1. Lineage (NCBI taxonomy): Eukaryota > Viridiplantae > Streptophyta > Magnoliopsida > Poales > Poaceae > Aegilops > Aegilops umbellulata. The sequence goes on along the minus strand of CP136059.1, from coordinate 223,014,291 downwards.
TAAAGATTAGTGTTGAGTCAAGGGCTTCATTATTTTGCTATGATCTTGAGGAAATAAAAGAAAAGAGTAAAGAATAAAAATAAATAAAAGAGATCATATTGATCTTATGGAGAGTAATGACTTCACATATAAAGAGTATGATGAATAAAAGTTGTTGAGAGTTGACAAACTTAGTTTTGGTCATTGTTGCAATTAATAGGAAGTAATAAAGAAAGAGAGGTTTTCACATATAAATATACTATCTTGGACATCTTTTATGATTGTGAGCACTCATTAAAGTATTACATGCTAAAGAGTTGATGTTGGACAAGGAAGACAACGTAATGGGTTATGTTTTCTTATATCTAAAATAAAGTGTATTGTCAAGGATCATCCAACATGTTGAGCTTGCCTTTCCCTCTCATGCTAGCCAAATTCTTTGCACCAAGTAGAGATACTACTTGTGCTTCCGAATATCCTTAAACTCAGTTTTGCCAAGAGAGTCCACCATATATACCTATGGGTCGAGTAAGATCCCTCAATTAAGTTGTCATGTTGCGTGCAATAAAAATTGCTTTATAATTATGTATGACTTATTAGTGTGGAGAAAATAAGCTTTATACGATCTTGTGATATGGAAGCAATAAAAGCGACAGACTGCATAACAAAGGTCCATATCACAAGTGGCAATATAAAGTGACGTTCTTTTGCATTAAGATTTCGTGCATCCAACCCTAAAAGCACATGACAACCTCTGCTTCCCTTTGCGAAGGGCCTATCTTTTACTTTTCTCTTACCTTATGCAAGAGTCATGGTGATCTTCACCTTTCCTTTTTACATTTTATCCTTTGGCAAGCACCTTGTGTTGGAAAGATCCTAATATATATCCAATTGGATGTAAGTTAGCGTGAACTATTATTGTTGACATTACCGGTAAAAGGTTGGGAGGCAACACTATAAGCCCCTATCTTTCTCTGTGTCCGATTAAAACTCCATACCCATAAGTATTGCGTGAGTGTTAGCAATTGTGAAAGACTAAATGATAGTTGAGTATGTGGACTTGCTGAAAAGCTCTTATTGACTCTTTCTGATGTTATGATAAATTGCAATTGCTTCAGTGACTGAGATTTTAGTTTGTTGGTTCTCAATAAAGTTTCTGATTCATACTTGAAATTGTGAATAGATTATTACTTGAGCATAAGAAATCATATGACAATATCCATATATGTTGCTGTTATAAGAATGATCATGATGCCCTCATGTCCGTATTTTATTTTATCGACACCTCTGTATCTAAACATGTGGACATATTTTTCGTTATCGGCTTCCGCTTGAGGACAAGCGAGGTCTAAGCTTGTGGGAGTTGATACGTCCATTTTGCATCATGCTTTTATATCGATATTTATTGCATTATGGGCTGTTATTACACGTTATGTCACAATACTTATGCCTATTCTCTCTTATTTTACAAGGTTTACATGAAGAGGGAGAAGGCCAACAGCTGGAATTTTGGGTTGGAAAAGGAGCAAATATTAGAGACCTATTCTGCACAGCTCCAAAAGTCCTAAAACTTCACGGAAGTTATTTTTGGAATTAATAAAAAATACTGGCGGAAGCAAATACCATAGGGGGCCCACACCCTGGCCACAAGGATGGGGGACGCGCCCTACCCCCTTGGGCGCGCCCCCTGCCTCGTGGGCCCCCTGGCTGGCCTCCAGTGCCCATCTTCTGCTATATGAAGTCTTTCATCTGAGGAAAAATCACAAGCAAGCTTTCAGGAAGAAACTCCGCGGCCACGAGGCGGAACCTTGGCGGAACCAATCTAGGGCTCCGGTAGAGCTGTTCTGCTGGGGAACCCCCCCCCCCCCCCCCGAGAGGGGGAAATCATCACCATCATCATCACCAATGATCCTCTCATCAGGAGGGGGTCAATCTCCATCAACATCTTCACCAGCACCATCTCCTATCAAACCCTACTTCATCTCTTGTATCCAATCTTTGTCCCAAAGCCTCAGATTGGTACCTGTGGGTTGCTAGTAGTGTTGATTACTCCTTGTAGTTGATGCTAGTTTGTTTATTTGGTGGAAGATCATATGTTCAGATCCATTATGCATATTAATACTCCTCTGATTATGAACATGCATATGATTTGTGAGTAGTTACTTTTGTTCCTGAGGACATGGGAGAAGTCTTGCTATAAGTAGTCATGTGAATTTGGTATTCATTCGATATTTTGATGAGATGTATGTTGTCTTTCCACTAGTGGTGTTATGTGAACGTCGACTACATGACACTTCACCATTGTTTGGGCCTAGAGGAAGGCATTGGGAAGTAATAAGTAGATGATGGGTTGCTAGAGTGACAGAAGCTTAAACCCTAGTTTATGAGTTGCTTCATAAGGGGCTGATTTGGATCCATATGTTTCATGCTATGGTTAGGTTTACCTTAATACTTCTTTTGTAGCTGCAAATGCTTGCAATAGGGGTTAATCATAAGTGGGATGCTTGTCCAAGAAAGGACATCACCCAAGCACCGGTCCACCCACATACCAAATTATCAAAGTAACGAACGCTAATCATATGAGAGTGATGAAAACTAGCTTGACGATAATTCCCATGTGTCCTCGGGAGCACTTTTCTCTGTATAAGAGTTTGTCCATGCTTGTCCTTTGCTACAAAAAGGATTGGGCCATCTTGCTGCACCTTATTTACTTTCATTACTTGTTACCCGTTACAAATTATCTTATCACAAAACTATCTGTTACCGATAATATCAGTGCTTGCAGAGAATACCTTGCTGAAAACCGCTTATCAGTTCCTTCTGCTGCTCGTTGGGTTCGACACTCTTACTTATCGAAAGGACTACAATAGATCCCCTATACTTGTGGGTCATCAGTGGTCGTGCTTCTCCAAGTCTGGCCGCCGCCCCTTTCTCTGCTGCCATGAGCCGCGGCTGCTCTGCACTTCCCCGACGCTCGTGGACCCCTGGTAGGGTGCAGGTTCGCCTCTCGCATCCGCCGGTGGCCGGAGGTCGGCCGGAGAGTGCCAGAGCTGCCCGGACCATCGCCGGTGTCGTCCCTCCCCTGCCCTCTCATCTGCTTCGGTAGGGCCAGCGAGAGGAAGAAGAAGACAGGAGCCAGGCGGGCCCCGCGTCTTTCCCCGACCCCACCTAGCAGCGACCCAGGCGCCCTGTCCCGCCACTACGCGTTGACCCGGTCGGCCGAGGTGGATCAGTGACGGGCCCCACCCCGCGGGACCCGCACGTCAGCGACCCCACGCCCGGCCCCGCCACTGTCCACGTGGTTAAGTGGAAGCGTACTTCAAAAAGTACATTTTCGCGTGAAGTAAGGGTATTCTGCCTCTGCTTTATCCAAAAATGTGCTTTCTCCGTTCTGAAGATGTATTTCCTGAGAATACGTTTTCTATTTTTCAGCTTAGGGGCCTGTTAGTAGGAATCTTTTGACAGATTGGTCCCTGGACTTCGTCAGGCTATAACTTTTTGCTCGAGACTCCGATTGAGGTGATTCCAAAGCCCACTTCTTCGTTTCGTCGAGCCCGTTCTGTTAATATCATTTTCACCATGTGTTAACATTCTTAAAATGACCATCTTGCCCTTGCGCTAAATCAGGCCCCTCGGAGAGAGAACGTTTTCCGGCGATTCTTTCCTGTAACATCCCAAATTTTCAATCTGGAATGTTATACATTAGATCATCATGCATATTATATTTTCTTGCATTTTGGTCGATCCTAGAAATTTCACGCAACTCAAGGACCCTCGGAGAGAGTTGGAGATTTTGTTATTTTCATTTTTGAGTTTTCTCAAATTTTGAAAGAAAGGGATCATTGGTTTTGTCGGAGTTATTTGCATTTTATTTGGATAGGGAAAAATGCGCGTTTTCAAAAATTGCATTTTAGGCCCGGAGAAAAGTTCATTTTGTTCGACTCATTTTTAGGAGTCAGGGAAAATTTTATTGTAAATTTTGGAGTCCGGTAGACTTATTTTTCTGTGTTTTTCCGCGCGCGAAACCGATTTAAAAAAATTTGCAGCGCCTTGGGCCAAAGGCCCAAGCCTGCCGGCCGGCCAAGCGCCGCGCGCGCGCACGAGGGAGCAGCGCCGCCGTTGCCTCTTTCTTTTTAGGAAAATCCTAGTAGTACTTTTGTACTACTTCCGTTATTTCGTTTTGTTTCTAGATCTTTCCTTCCCTTTTTCCTTTCGTATTCCTAGTCTAATTCTAGATCCCTCCTCCAAGTAAACCCATCCCCTCCCCCAATATAAATACCCCCACACCCCCCCTCTAAACCGTCAAACCCAAAGCCCCAAGCCTCACCGCGCCCCACCCCGCGCCCCTCACCCGCCGCCGCCGCCAGTGCCGCCGCCGCCAGCGCCGCCGCCGCACCTTGCCACCGCCGCCGCCACACCTCGCCGCCGCCGCCCAACGCCGCCGTTCGCCGGAGGTAGCCGCGCCGCGTCTCTTTCTCTTTCATTGGATCATTTTCTTCTAATCGTTCCGATTCTTTTCTTCTCTTCCGATTCGTTTTTCTTTACGGTTCTTCGCTAAACCGTTCCGGTTTTCTAGATCGGTTCTTCGTTCGATTTTCTTTTCCATAACCCTAGATCGGATTCATTTTCTTTTCCGATTTAGTTGCCTCGAGACCGTTCGTCGGACCGTTCGTCTTAACGAACGTGATCACCGGATTCTTCTAGGTTAACGAACGCCCGTTCGTCCAACCGTTCTTCTTTTTCTTCTCGTCGGATTTATTCCGCGATCGCGATCTCCGATCCGATCTTCGTTCTAGTTTATCTTCTCACTCGTTTATCGGAATCAGGTGATTCAAGCGCCTGGAGTTTCGTTTCGAAACCGCCGTTCCGAATAATCAACTTAAACAAAGTTTTGCTATGGTAAAATTTGACCTAGATTCACATTGCTAGAATCGAGTTATTTCTTTGGCCGTTTGTTTTCCGTTGCTTTGTTCGATTCGATTCTTTTTGCAACCGGAGTTCTTAAGTTGAACTTTCTGGTTAGATCTTTTATTCGAGTTTTACCTGTGCATTAGATGAGTACTTATTGTATGCTTGTTGTTTGTCTGCGATAGATCACCCGGAGTGCGCCGCTTGTTATTTCGAAGCTCTAGGTTTCGCGGATCCTCAGCAAGGCAAGTAACACTTTGATCATACCTTTTATACTACCCAGTTTTATTGCATTAGATCAATCCTCAAACACTGCATGATTAGGATCTAATTAATTGTGGGATGGGAAGTAGATGAGGTAGTACCTATCACCTGTTTTACTTATGAAACCTTTGGGAGTTACTTCTATGTTTGCTTATTATGCCATGCTATGCTAGTAGACGTGGATTGGGTGAGTGATATCCATGACAGATGTGAGTTTGTTAATTTTAATGGTTTACTTAAGGTGGCAACTTAAATACACATCTGGGTGGATTGAGGCACCTGGTTTCTATCAGGACTTGCCTGTTTTTCTTTGGACCGCCACCCAGGCTCAAAGGGATCATAAGATCATTCATGCTAGTAACTTCCGTGTGCAGCCACAAGCCATTATGGGCTCTGGCATAGTTGACTAAGTCGTGCGAACTCTTATAGGGTAGACTAGCAGATGTAGGGGAAAGTAGGTGTACCGGTCTATCCAAACGTAAGGTGCTAGCCTTCTGAAAGACTATGTCTCGGTCATCCGTTTCTCAAACACCATGTAGTGCGAGAAATCAACGGAGGCGATCGAGTCTTGTGGGGGAAAGTGCGCAAACCTCTACAGAGTGTACAAACTAATCATGATTAGCCGTGTCCCCGGTTATGGACATCTTGAGTATCTAGTACTTGAATATCATGTGAATCTCATCATGTTACTTCTAATTAATATTGTTGGGTTATGTGATGACTATTTTTAATTGGGATTGAGGATGCTGTCAACCATTCTCAATGTTTAACAACCACCATGATAGTTAAATAAATTTATTCCTTTGCAGTAGGGAAATATTGGCTTTATGCAAAACTGTAACCATAGAGCTTTTCCACCAGCCATACATGCATATAGTATAGCTCAATACTGTTCATTATTCTCTATGTGTTACATTGCCAGCATATTCCATGTGCTGACCCGTTTTCGGGCTGCAACTTTCATGTTGCAGACTTTTCAGACGACGAGTAAGGTGCTTTTAGGTCGTGGTTCTATACTCAGTGATGCCGTTGGAGTTGATGGACTCACTTATCTTCCAAGTCTTCCGCTGTTATCGTTATTAGATGGCCATATGCCATATTTATTGTAATAAGTTCTCTTTGAGACATTGATGTAATAAGTGTGTGATTGCAAGCATTACTGATCCAGGGATGACACCGAAGCACAGAGACTTGACCATCTGAGGTCGGGTCGCTACAGGGATGGTATCAGAGCACACGCTGACTGTAGGACACGACCACTAAGTTAAAGCCATAGATCACTATTCTCCTCTCATTTTCTAACTCCTCATCTTTTCTACTCTTTTAGGATGACGGACGCAAAGATCAAGTACGCTCAACTGGACGAAGGCACACCTTTGGGATTTCACTTGAAGGAAGTCACCAAGTACCTGAACATCGGACTACCAAGCTTCACGGGGCCTTCAACAGGAGTGCTAGAAGATTCAAGCTCACGTTCCGGGAAGGACATTCGTGCCAATCATGAAGCCCATAGATAGTGTTTTCAGTGCACCAACCTGGAGTCTGGGAAAGAGCATGGCAGCTCATATCACCATGGGACGCATTGGAGAAGTTTATCAAGAAGACCTCAAGGACACGATCTACCAGATTTGCGGACGCCAAGATGAAGAATGGGAGATAGTCAGCATCAAGAAGGATAGATCCATTGCAGCTTTCATCCAGGAGTTAAACCAGCACATTCGACGCCAAGAGAACCAGATGTGCAATGATATGATAGAGTTGAAGAATGCAAAGGCAAGGATCATCGAGCTAGAAGGAGAACTGAAGGGTACATGCAAGGACTACATGGACGAGATCGTAGCTCTCGCAAGGCACAATGTTGATCTCAAACAGGAGATTGAAGAACTCAAGGGGAGATTAGCATTCAAGAATGAAGACAAGTACGTCGCATGCTCAAGCAACTACATCATCATCGACGACACCGATTCGGATCCAAGTGAACCCGACTTTGAAGACGAAGCTGGAGCATACATCATGGAGTCTTCCACCAATGCAAATTAATAGATGACCACCATATATTAGTAGCATTATTGCCTCCATGTAAACATTATAGTCCACACACTTTTGCGATAGTTCTAGACCGTTTGTAAGCCCTTGTTTGATTGAATGTAGTGATTTGTGTGAATTTGTCTCATGTGCATTGGGGTAGTGTTTTCTCTTTAGACCTCACTCTATTCTTAATTCTCATCTTTTCTAAACCCTCGGACCTAATAGTATTGGAATCCCAAGGATTAGATGTGATATTAGGCATGGATTGGTTATCAAAGTATGAAGGGAACATTGAATGCGCTAGTAAGACAATTTTGCTCACAAAACCCGAAGGAAGAAGGATCAAGTATGTATCCCGACATGCGTCAAATAGGACACAATTAAATTCCTTATCAGGAGTTGTACAGGAGGAAGTACCAGTGGTGAAGGATTACCCTGATGTATTCCCTGAGGAATTGCCAGGAATGCCACCTGATAGAGATATCGAGTTTTTGATTGAGCTTTTGCCAGGCACTGGGCCAATATCAAAGAGACCATACAGGATGCCAACACAAGATTTGGTGGAAATTAAGAAGCAGATTAAAGAGTTATTGGATAAAGGTTACATTCGCCCAAGTTTTTCGCCTTGGGGATCACCCGTACTTCTAGTGGAGAAGAAGGATGGATCATTAAGGATGGTTGTTGATTACCATGGATTGAATGAAGTAACCATCAAGAACAAGTACCCACTGCCAATGATTAATGATCTGTTTGATCGTTTGCAAGGAGCTAAAGTGTTTTCCAAGATCGATTTGCGATCAGGGTACCATCAGTTGAAGATTCAAGAGCAGGATATACCCAAGACAGCTTTTACCACGAGATACAGATTGTATGAGTATACCGTTATGTCATTTGGACTGACTAACGGACCTGCCTATTTCATGAACCTGATGAACAAAGTATTTATGGAATTTTTGGATAAGTTCGTCGTAGTGTTCATTGATGACATTCTGATTTTCTCAAAGAATGAAGAAGAGCATAAGGAACATTTGCGTTTGGTTTTGGAGAAACTAAGGGAACATCAGTTATATGCCAAGTTCAGCAAATGTGAGTTTTGGTTGAAGGAAGTTGGATTTCTTGGACATGTTATATCCGGAGAAGGTATAGCAGTTGACCCCACAAAGGTTGAGACCGTAACCGAATGGGAAGCACCCACGACAGTTGGGGAGATCCGGAGTTTTCTTGGACTCGCAGGATACTACCGGAGATTCATTGAGAACTTCTCAAAGATTGCAAAGCCTATGACTGAATTGTTGAAGAAGGATACTAAGTTCAATTGGACTGAGGAATGTGAGGCTAGTTTTCAAGAGTTGAAGAAACGATTGGTTTCCTCACCAGTGTTGATTCTCCCAGATCAGACCAAGGATTATGAAGTGTATTGCGACGCTTCATGTCGAGGACTTGGAGCAGTACTTATGCAGGAGGGAAGAGTTGTTTCGTATGCCTCACGACAACTGAAACCTCATGAATTAAATTATGCTACGCATGATTTGGAGTTAGCAGCCGTAGTGCATGCATTGAAGACATGGAGACATTTCCTCATTGGAAATCATTGTGAAGTGTACACGGATCACAAGAGTTTGAAGTATATTTTCACGCAGAAGGAGTTGAACCTCAGGCAAAGGAGATGGTTGGAACTCATCAAGGATTATGATATGAGATTGCATTATCATCCAGGAAAGGCTAATGTAGTAGCTGACGCATTGAGCCGTAAGAGCCATGTCAATACATTGATGACGGGAGAAATACCAAAGGAGTTAGCCGAGGATCTTCGTGAGCTATGTTTAGAAATAGTTCCGAGAGGCTATGTAGCAGCATTGGAGATTCAATCAACATTAATGGATAAAATCAGAGAAGGTCAGAAAACTGACAAGGAGATTGCAGATATAAAGAAGAAAATGAGCGAAGGAAAAGCAAAGGGATTTCGTGAGGATGAGCCCGATACCCTATGGTTTGAGGACCGTGTTTATGTGCCCAATGACCCAGAGATCAGGAAGTTGATTCAGCAAGAGGCACATGATTCACCCTATTCGATTCACCCAGGAAATACCAAGATGTATTTGGATTTGAAGGAAACATTCTGGTGGACCGGAATGAAGAACGATATTGCAGCATATGTAGCAGTTTGTGATGTATGTCAAAGAGTGAAGGCAGAACATCAAAAGCCAGCCGGATTGTTACAACCATTGCCGATACCCGAATGGAAGTGGGATAAGATAGGCATGGATTTTATCACAGGACTACCTAGAACGAAAGCAGGCTATGACTCGATATGGGTAGTAGTTGATCGTTTGACGAAGGTAGCACATTTCATCCCAGTTAAGACCACTTACACCAGTGCTAAGTTGGCAAAGATATATATGACCAGGATCATTTGTTTACACGGAGTTCCGAAGAGTATCGTATCAGATAGAGGAACCCGATTTACCTCAAAGTTTTGGAATCAGTTGCATGAAACTTTGGGAACCAGACTAGAGTTCAGTACATCTTTTCACCCACAGACGGATGGACAGACTGAGAGAGTCAATCAGATTTTGGAAGATATGCTGAGAGCCTGTGCACTAGATTATGGATCTAGTTGGGACGATAACTTGCCGTATGCGGATTTTTCTTATAACAACAATTACCAAACCAGTCTGAAAATGGCACCTTTCGAAGCTTTATATGGAAGGAGGTGCAGGACACCGTTGTCATGGGACGAAGTTGGAGACCGTCAGTTCTTTGGACAAGATCTGATCAAGGAGTCTGAACGGAAAGTTAAGTTGATTCGCGATAGGCTCAAGGTAGCCCAATCAAGGCAGAAGAGCTACACGGATTCTAAGCGCAAGGAGACAGTTTTACGAAACTGGAGACAGAGTTTATCTTCGAGTATCCCCACTTCGAGGAGTAAAGCGCTTTGGAGTTAAGGGAAAGTTAGCACCGTGTTTCGTTGGACCGTATAAGATTTTGCAACACATGGGAGAAGTCGCTTATAAATTGGAATTACCAGAAGGACTGTCAGGAGTTCATGATGTATTCCATGTTTCTCAGCTGAAGAAATGTCACGCCGAAATGGCGAAGGTACCACTAAGAGATACAGTGCCGCTTGAAGCGATTCAGTTAAAGGATGACTTAACGTATGAAGAGAAGCCAGTCAAGATTCTCGAGTATGCCAGCAGAGTTACCCGCAGCAAGGTTATCAAGTTTTGCAAAGTTCAGTGGAACCACCACTCAGAGGATGAAGCCACCTGGGAGAGAGAAGAAGATTTCCTCAAGGACCACCCTCACCTATTTTCTAGCCAACCCGAATCTCGAGGACGAGATTCATCTTAAGGGGGGTAGGTTTGTAACATCCCAAAATTTCAATTTGGAATGTTATACATTAGATCATCATGCATATCATATTTTCTTGCATTTTGGTCGATCCTAGAAATTTCACGCAACTCAAGGACCCTCGGAGAAAGTTGGAGATTTCGTTATTTTCATTTTTGAGTTTTCTCAAATTTTGAAAGAAAGGGATCATTGGTTTTGTCGGAGTTATTTGCATTTTATTTGGATAGGAAAAATGCGCGTTTTCAAAAATTGCATTTTAGGCCCGAAGAAAAGTTCATTTTGTTCGACTCATTTTTAGGAGTTGGGGAAAATTTACTTTATAAATTTTGGAGTCCGGTAGATTTATTTTTCTGTGTTTTTCCGCGCGCGAAACCGATTTAAAAAAAATTGCAGCGCCTTGGGCCAAAGGCCCAAGCCAGCCGGCCGGCCAAGCGCCGTGCGCACGCACCAGGGAGCAGCGCCGCCGTTGCCTCTTTCTTTTTAGGAAAATCCTAGTAGTACTTTTGTACTACTTCCGTTATTCCGTTTTGTTTCTAGATCTTTCCTTCCCTTTTTCCTTTCCTATTCCTAGTCTAATTCTTGATCCCTCCTCCAAGTAAATCCCTCCCCTCCCCCAATATAAATACCCCCACACCCCCCCTCTAAACCATCAAACCCAAAGCCCCAAGCCTCACCACGCCCCACCCCGCGCCCCTCACCCGCCGCCGCCGCCGTTCGCCACCGCCGCCAGCGCCGCCGCCGTCAGCGCCGCCGCCGCACCTTGCCACCACCGTCGCCGCACCTCGCCGCCGCCGCCCAACGCCACCATTCGCCGGAGGTAGCCGTGCCGCGTCTTTTTCTCTTTCATCGGATCATTTTCTTCTAATCGTTCCGATTCTTTTCTTCTCTTCCGATTCATTTTTCTTTCCGGTTCTTCGCTAAACCGTTCCGGTTTTCTAGATCGGTTCTTCGTTCGATTTTCTTTTCCGAAACCCTAGATCGGTTTCGTTTTCTTTTCCGATTTAGTTGCCTCGAGACCGTTCGCCGGACCGTTCGTCTTAACGAACGTGATCACCGGATTCTTCTAGGTTAACGAACGTCCGTTCGTCCAACCGTTCTTCTTTTTCTTCTCGTCGGATTTATTCCGCGATCGCGATCTCCGATCCGATCTTCGTTCTAGTTTATCTTCTCACTCGTTTATCGGAATTAGGTGATTCAAGCGCTTGGAGTTTCGTTTCGAAACCGCCGTTCCGAATAATCGACTTAAACAAAGTTTTGCTATGGTAAAATTTGACCTAGATTCACATTGCTAGAATCGAGTTATTTCTTTGGCCGTTTGTTTTCCGTTGCTTTGTTCGATTCGATTCTTTTTGCAACCGGAGTTCTTAAGTTGAACTCTCTGGTTAGATCTTTTATTCGAGTTTTACCTGTGCATTAGATGAGTATTTATTGTATGCTTGTTGTTTGTCTGCGATAGATCACCCGGAGTGCGCCGCTTGTTATTTCGAAGCTCTAGGTTTCGCGGATCCTCAGCAAGGCAAGTAACACTTTGATCATACCTTTTCTACTACCCAGTTTTATTGCATTAGATCAATCCTCAAACACTGCATGATTAGGATCTAATTAATTGTGGGATGGGAAGTAGATGAGGTAGTACCTATCACCTGTTTTACTTATGAAACCTTTGGGAGTTACTTCTACGTTTGCTCATTATGCCATGCTATGCTAGTAGACGTGGATTGGGTGAGTGATATCCAAGACAGATGTGAGTTTGTTAATTTTAATGGTTTACTTAAGGTGGCAACTTAAATACACATCTGGGTGGATTGAGGCACCTGGTTTCTATCAAGACTTGCCTGTTTTTCTTTGGACCGCCACCCAGGCTCAAAGGGATCATAAGGTCATTCATGCTAGTAACTTCCGTGTGCAGCCACAAGCCATTATGGGCTCTGGCGTAGTTGACTAAGTCGTGCGAACTCTTACAGGGTAGACTAGCAGATGTAGGGGAAAGTAGGTGTACCGGTCTATCCAAACGTAAGGTGCTAGCCTTCTGAAAGACTATGTCTCGGTCATCCGTTTCTCAAACACCATGTAGTGCGAGAAATCAACGGAGGCGATCGAGTCTTGTGGGGAAAAGTGCGCAAACCTCTGCAGAGTGTACAAACTAATCATGATTAGCCGTGTCCCCGGTTATGGACATCTTGAGTATCTAGTACTTGAATATCATGTAAATCTTATCATGTTACTTCTAATTATTATTGTTGGGTTATTTGATGACTATTTTTAATTGGGATTGAGGATGCTGTCAACCATTCTCAATGTTTAACAACCACCATGATAGTTAAATAAATTTATTCCTTTGCAGTAGGGAATAATTGGCTTTACGCAAAACTGTAACCATAGAGCTTTTCCACCAGCCATACATGCATATAGTATAGCTCAATACTGTTCATTATTCTCTATGTGTTACATTGCCAGCATATTCCATGTGCTGACCCATTTTCGGGCTGCAACTTTCATGTTGCAAACTTTCCAGACGACGAGTAAGGTGCTTTTAGGTCGTGGTTCTATACTCAGTGATGCCGTTGGAGTTGATGGACTCACTTATCTTCCAAGTCTTCCGCTGTTATCGTTATTAGATGGCCTTATTCCACATTTATTGTAATGAGTTCTCTTTGAGACATCGATGTAATAAGTGTGTGATTGCTACTCTGCTATAAATCCTTCGAAGTACTGTGTGGTGTCAGCATTTCTGATCCAGGGATGACACTGGAGCACAGAGACTTGACCATCTGAGGTCGGGTCGCTACATTTCCGCAAGCTTCTCGCACTTTGTCCCGGTGATTTCTTCCACCCCAGGCAACCCACAACCACCATTTGCATGATAGCCATGCAGTAGCATTGGTTTTCAACTTGAACCTATAATAACTGTATGTTTGTTTTGCTACTGTTGTCGTTATTTCGGTTATGCTTATGGATTGGTGCTTACCGTCATGCTATGTTTTCTTACACTCTGTTATCATGTTCTACCTGCTAGTATTACATTCATATTGGTCATGCTTGATAGCAATACATGTTGGGTCGGTCATGTTCTTCGGTGCATGACTAATGTCGGCTACCGAGTACCGTTAATATGCATTGTTCCGTTGTTGTTAGTTGTTTAAGTGCTTACTCGGTTGTGTTATTGATGTGTTCTTGCATGGTACTTATTGTTGATGATAATGGTCATGGTATGCTTTGAGTAATGTTGAAATTGTAATATTCATGCTTGTCATTATGCCATGCTTAGTTGGATATGATTCATTGTTGATACGGTTGATAGTTATGTTGCACCCCTATGCTTATGTTGATATCATGCTCATGCATTGTCTTACCATGGCTCAACATATTTGCATTCAAGTTTAACCGGATTAAATTGAACTTGAACAACTGTTGGCTGAGTCATGGTGCCACCATATCGAGCTGACCAGTGCAACCACGCTTGCCTTTATGGGAAGGTCCTAACTGGGTCTATTGTCATGCCTCTCACCGGTGCCTCCAACGAGGGAAGGTTATGGGCGTGCGGTACCCTAGCCCGGTGATACGTCTCCAACGTATCTATAATTTTTGATTGCTCCATGCTATATTATCTACTGTTTTGGACAATATTGGGCTTTATTATCCACTTTTATATTATTTGTGGGACTAACCTCTTAATCGGAGGCCCAACCCAGAATAGTTGTTTTTTTGCCTATTTCAGAGTTTTGCAGAAAAAGAATATCAAACGGAGTCCAAACGGAATTTAACCTTCGGGAACGTGATTTTTGGAACGAACATGATCCAGAGGACTTGGACCCTGTGCCAAGAAACAATGGAGGAAGTCACAATAGGGGGGCAAGCCTACCCCCAGGCACGCCCTCCACCCTCGTGGCCCCCCTGTTGCTCCACCGACGTACTCCTTCCTCCTATATATACCTATGTACCCCCAAACGATCAGAAGGGGAGCCAAAAACCTAATTCCACCGCCGCAACCTTCTGTACCCACGAGATCCCATCTTAGGGCCTGTTCCAGAGCTCCGCTGGAGGGGGGCAGCTTTAGCTAATCCGGCAAGACCCTTGCCGGGGGGCAGCTTTAGCTAACCCGGCAAAACCCTTGCCGTAGGCAGCTCGTCCCACCTACGGAGCGAAGTCACCCTCGAGTCGACTGCCCCCATGGGGGCAAGGATTCGGGAGACATCCCCGTGGTGGCATGCAGATCTTTGTGAAGACATTCAAGATCAGATACCCATTTCAGAAGATGATGATCCTTGGCGGGATCCCAGCCAAGGAGGACCACAAGGCCCCCGACAAGAGCCTTGCCGGGGATGACAGCAGGCGCCGCGGCAAGACCCTTGCCGGGGCCGCGGCAAGGCCCTTGCCAAGGACGTCATAGGGCCACCATCAGGCCCATGCCAGTCGCACCCCCACCGCCGTTCGCATGCAGCTGCCAACCCAACCAGTTGGGCAGGCACCTGCGTGGCGGCATGCAGATCTTCGTGGAGATCCACCACTGCGCCACCTCAGCTGCCTACCTGCCTACATGGCACCACAGGCATCGCTGGCCAGGGCGCGTGTCGACGCAAGAGGGAGCGACGACGGGCGAGACAGGGCTCTCCTCCGTCCCCGATAAAGCAAGGACACCTAAGCAAGGCACATTAAATGTGCCTTGTCATGTAATGCGAAGGATGACCTCACACTACTGTACCCTTTCCACCTCCTGTGTGCCACTATGGCAACCCCTTTCCTATAAAAGGAGGCCCAAGGCGACCAGGAGAAGGATTCGGCTTTTTGGAGCTCTTGACGCCCCATAGCTAGCTCAGGAACTCAGATATCCAATCCACCAAAGCAGGAGTAGGGTTTTACGCATCCTTGCGGCCCGAACCTGGGTAAAGGAACCGTGTGCTATCTGTTTGATCCGCTCTTTTCACAACCCCGCGCCCCGCAACCGTAGTAGGGATTCCTGTGATCCCATAGGTATCGTTTCCCACCGACACAGTGACAGTACACTACTAGGAAAACGGCTATAGATGAAATGGACACTAATGGCGCACCACATGTGTGGTGCGCCATTAGTATATAGCAATGGCGCACCACATATAGGTACGCCATTAGTAATATATTACTAATGGCGCACCTGGTGTGCGGTGCGCCATTAGAAGTTTTGAAAAAATAAATAAATAAAAAATTGTTACTAATGGCGCACCGTGGGTGTGGTGCGCCATTACTAGTTGACATAGTAATGGCGCACCACTCCCACGGTGCGCCATTAGAAGTTTTAAAAAAAAGTAAAAAAAAAATTGTTAGTAATGGCGCACAGTGGGTGTGGTGCGCCATTACTAGTTGACATAGTAATGACGCACTGTCCACTGGTGCGCCATTACTAAGTTTTTCTCAAAAAAAAATAAAATAAAATTTCAAATTTTTTATTTTTTTAAAACTAGTAATGGCGCACCGTGGGTGTGGTGCGCCATTACTAGTTTAACTACTAATGGCGCACCACCCCACGGTGCGCCATTACTAGTTTGCCCGACTTCCACCGAATGCACCCCCCTTGTGGACTGTCTTTTCAGTTTTAAAAAAATAGAAAAAATGATAAAAATGTCAAAAAAATAAAAGAAAATAAGTTTCCCATGTCATATGTGGTCTAGTTGTTGGGAAAATTTACAAATATAAATTTCGACTTTTTTTTGCAAAATCTCTCTAGAAATTTGTAAAATGGG
Organism: Aegilops umbellulata; assembly: GCA_032464435.1. Classification (NCBI taxonomy): domain Eukaryota; kingdom Viridiplantae; phylum Streptophyta; class Magnoliopsida; order Poales; family Poaceae; genus Aegilops; species Aegilops umbellulata. The sequence goes on along the minus strand of CP136059.1, from coordinate 222,998,044 downwards.
CATAACTTTTGCATACGAACTCGGATTAAAAAGTTTTATATATAAAAAATCATCTACTCGAAAAGTTACATACGAATTTAACCGGGGGGAACCCCGTTAAACATTTTCAAAATCCCCAAAAACCTAACACAAAAAAGTTACGGGGCTTTCAAGATCTAGAGGCAAAAAAATAAAAAAAAGGTTTTGAATTTTTTTTTTGAATATTTTTTTCAAAAAATGATACGTAATATGACCGGAAGTTTGAAATATTTTTCAAAATTTCATCATAGTCATGAACATGAACAAAGTCCTAGACATCAATAAGGTATAATAGGATTGATATGCTAGATATATCAACAAGTGCCTGTGAAGTGAGCTGTTGCAGGGGTTGGATAGAACTCTGAAGTTAAGTGTGCTTGGGCTAGAGTAGTGTGAGGATGGGTGACCTTTTGTGGGAAGTTTAACCATGGAGTACGATTTGACCTGAGATTAAGCATATTGACCCGAGATTAAGCCATAGTGACCTGAGATTAAGAAAAAAACGAAAAAAAATTTAAATAAATTCTGATTTTTTTTAAAAATTTGTTACTAATGGCGCACTTCTATGTGGTGCGCCATTAGTATACCAGATAATAATGGCGCACCGTGGGCCATACGAATGGCGCACCACCGGTGCGCCATTAGAATACTAGATTCTAATGGCGCACCACAGGTGCGCCATTAGAAAAAAAATTCTAGTGGCGTGATGCTAATGGCGCACCGGTAGTGCGCCATTAGTAGGCAAAACCGGTGCGCCATTAGTAGGACTTTTCCTAGTAGTGGTAGGGGTAGCAAGACACGTATTGTATTGCTGCCATCTAGGATAACAAGATGGGGTTTTATCATATTGCATGAATTTATCCCTCTACATCATGTCATCTTGCTTAAGGAGTTACTCTGTTTTTATGAACTTAATACTGTAGATGTGTGCTGGATAGCGGTCGATGAGTGGAGTAATAGTAGTAGATGCAGGCAGGAGTCGGTCTACTTGTCTCGGACGTGATGCCTATATACATGATCATACCTAGATATTCTCATAACTAGGCTCAATTCTGTCAATTGCTCAACAGTAATTCATTCACCCACCGTAAAATACTTATGCTCTTGAGAGAAGCCACTAGTGAAACCTATGGTCCCTGGGTCTATCTTCATCATATTAATCTTCCAACACTTAGTTGTTTCCTTTGCTTTTTTCTTTATCATAAAAATACCAAAAATATTATCCTATCATATCTATCACATCTCACTATCGTAAGTGACTGTGAAGGGATTGACAACCCCTTATCGCACTAGTTGCGAGGATTTATTTGTTTTGTGTGGGTGCGAGGGACTCGTGCGTAGCCTCCTACTGGATTGATACCTTGGTTCTCAAAATCTGAGGGAAATACTTACGCTACTTTGCTGCATCACCCTTTCCTCTTCAAGGGAAAACCAACGCAGTGCTCAAGAGGTAGCAAGAAGGATTTCTGGCACCGTTGCCGGGGAGGTCTACGCAAAAGTAAACATACCAAGTACCCATCACAAACCCTTATCTCCAGCATTACATTATTTGCCAATTGCCTCTCGTTTTCCTCTCCCCCACTTCACCCTTGCCGTTTTATTCACCCTCTCTTTTCCGTTCGCCTCTTTTTCGCTCGCTTCTTGTTTGCTCGTGTGTTGGATTGCTTGCTTGTCACGATGGCTCAACATAATACTAAATTGTGTTACTTTACCATTACCAACAATAATGATTTCCTTAGCACTCCGATTGCTCTTGTTACCGATACTGAATCTTGTGAAATCAATGCTTCTTTGTTGAATCTTGTCATGAAAGATCAATTCGCCGGCCTTCCTAGTGAAGATGCCGCTATTCGTCTAAATAGCTTCGTTGATTTGTGTGATATGAAAAAGAAGAAAGATGTCGATAATGATATTGTTAAATTGAAGCTATTTCCCTTTTCGCTTGGAGGTCGTGCTAAAGCTTGATTTTCGTCTTTGCCTAAAAATAGTATTGATTCTTGGAATGAGTGCAAAGTTGCTTTTATCTCTAAGTATTTTCCTCCCGCTAAGATCATCTCTCTTAGAAACAATATTATGAATTTTAAGCAACTTGATCATGAACATGTTGCACAAGCTTGGGAGAGGATGAAATTAATGATACGTAATTGCCCAACTCATGGTTTGAATTTGTGGATGATTATTGATTATACAAAAATTTTATGCCGGATTGAATTTTGCTTCTAGAAATCTTTTAGATTCAACCGCGGGAGGCACTTTTATGGAAATCACTTTAGGAGAAGCTACTAAACTCCTAGATAATATTATGGTTAATTATTCTCAATGGCACACTGAAAAATCTACTAATAAAAAAGTGCATGCGATAGAAGAAATTAATGTTTTGAGTGGAAAGATGGATGAACTTATGAAATTATTTGCTACTAAGAGTGTTTCTTCCGATCCTAATGATATGCCTTTGTATACTTTGATTGAGATTAATAATGAATCTATGGATGTGAATTTTGTTGGTAGGAATAATTTTGGTAACAACGCGTATAGAGGAAACTTTCATCCTAGGCCTTATCCTAGTAATTCCTCTAATAATTATGGTAATTCCTACAACAATTCTTATGGAAATTTTAATAAGATGCCTTCAGAATTTGAGAATAGTGTTAAGGAATTTATGAATTCTCAAAAGAATTTCAATGCTTTGCTTGAAGAGAAATTGCTTAACGTTGATGATTTGGCTAGGAACATTGATAGAATTTCTCTTGATGTTGATTCTTTAAAGCTTAGATCTATTCCTCCTAAGCAATATATCAATGAGTCTCTCAAAGCCATGAGAATTTCCATCGATGAGTGCAAAGAAAGAACCGCTAGGATGCGTGCTAAGAAAGATTACTTTATAAGAGCGTGTTCTTCTAGTTTCTATGAAAATAAAGATGAAGATCTAAAAGTTATTGATGTGTCCCCTATTAAATCTTTGTTTTGTAATATGAATCTTGATAATGATGGGACTGAATATGATCCACCTTTACCTAGAAGGCGTTCCAAAAATTCGAAGTTTTTAGATCTTGACGCTAAATTTGATAAAAGTGGGATGGAAGAAATCATAACATTAGATGTTAATAAACCCACTATTTTGGATTTCAAGGAATTTAATTATGAAAATTGCTCTTTGATTGATTGTATTTCCTTGTTGCAATCCGTGTTAAATTCTCCTCATGCCTATAGTCAAAATAAAGCCTTTACCAAACATATCGTTGATGCCTTGATGCAATCTTATGAAGAAAAACTTGAGTTGGAAGTTTGTATCCCTAGAAAACTTTATGATGAGTGGGAACCTACTATTAAAATTTAGATTAAGGATCATGAGTTCTATGCTTTGTGTGATTTGGGTGCTAGTGTTTCCACTTCCCAAAACTTTGTGAAGAATTAATTATGTTCTTATTGTTGCAAATAGGAATTATGCGCCCATAGATTTTATCATTCTTGATATAGATTACAATCCTTCATGTCCTATTATTCTTGGTAGACCTTTCCTTAGAACGATTTGTGCAATTATTGACATGAAGGAAGGGAATATTAGATTCCAATTTGCATTAAAGGAAGGCATGGAACACTTCCCTAGGAAGAAAATAAAATTACCATATGAATCTATTATGAGAGCCACTTATGGATTGCCTACTAAAGATGGCAATACCTAGATCTATCCTTGTTTTTATGCCTAGCTAGGAGCATTAAACGATATCGCTTGTTGGGAGGCAATCCAATTTTATTTTTAGTTTTTTGCTTTTTTGCTTCTGTTTAGGAATAAATTTTTGTTCTAGCCTCCGGTTGGATGTGTTTTTATGTTTTAATTAGTGTTTGTGCCAAGTTAAACCTATAAGATCTTCTTGGATGATAGTTATTTGATCTTGCAGAAATTTCCAGAAACTTTCTGTTCACGAAAATAGTTGTTAAAAATAACCAGAACGTGATAAAATACTGATTCCAATTGATGCTCATCAATAAACAAATTGGCTAGGTCTCCCTATTTGGGTAGATTTTTTGGAATTCCAGACGTTTGCGTTAGTTACATATTACTACAGATTGTTCTGTTTTTGACAGTTTCTGTTTTTCGTGTGTTGTTTGCTTATTTTGATGAATCTGTGGCTAGTAAAATAGTTTATAAACCATAGAGAAGTTGGAATACAGTAGGTTTAACACCAATATAAATAAAGAATGAGTTCATTACAGTACCATGAAGTGGTCTTCTGTTTTCTTTCGCTAACGGAGCTCACGAGATTTTCTGTTGAGTTTTGTGTTGTGAAGTTTCCAAGTTTTGGGTGAAAGATTTGATGGATTATGGAACAAGGAGTGGCAAGAGCCTAAGATTGGGGATGCCCATGGCAGCCCCAAGATAATCTAAGGACACCATAAAGCCAAAGCTTGGGGATGCCCCGGAAGGCATCCCCTCTTTCGTCTACTTCCATCGATAACTTTACTTGGAGCTATATTTTTATTCACCACATGATATGTGTTTTGCTTGGGGCGTCTTGTATGATTTGATTCTTTATTTCTTAGTTTACCACAATCATCCTTTATGTACACACCTTTTGAGAGAGTCACACATGATTCGGAAATTATTAGAATACTCTATGTGCTTCACTTATATCTTTTGAGTTATATAGTTTTGCTCTAGTACTTCACTTATATCTTTTAGAGCACGGTGGTGGATTTGTTTTATAGAAAATATTGATCTCTCATGCTTCACTTAGATTATTTTGAGAGTCTTAAATAGCATGGTAAATTTCTTAAATAATCCTAATATGCTAGGTATTCAAGATTAGTAAAAACTTTCTTATGAGTGTTCTGGATACTAAGAGAAGTTTCATGCTTGATGATTGTTTTGAGATATGGAGGTAGTGATATTAAAGTTGTGCTAGTTGAGTAGTTGTGAATTTTAGAAATACTTGTGTTGGAGTTTGCAAGTCCCGTAGCATGCACGTATGGTAAACGTTATGTAACAAATTTGAAACATGAGGTGTTCTTTGATTGTCCTCCTTATGAGTGGCGGCCGGGGACGAGTGATGGTCTTTTCCTACCAATCTATACCCCTATGAGCATGCGCGTAATGCTTGGTTTTTGATGACTTGTGGATTTTAGCAATAAGTACGTGAGTTCTTTATGAGAAATGTTGAGTCCATGGATTATACGCACTCTCACCCTTCCATCATTGCTAGCCTCTTCGGTACCGTGCATTGCCCTTTCTCACATTGAGAGTTGGTGCAAACTACGCCGGTGCATCCAAACCCCGTGATATGATACGCTCTTTCACACATAAACCTCCTTATTCTTCCTCAAAACAGCCACCATACCTACCTATTATGGCATTTCCATAGCCATTCCGAGATATATTGCCATGCAACTTTCCACCATTCCGTTTATCATGACACATTCATCTTTGTCATATTGCTTAGCATGATCATGTAGTTGACATAGTATTTGTGGCAAAGCCACCGTTCATAATTCTTTCATACATGTCACTCTTGGTTCATTGCATATCCCGGTACACCGCCGAAGGCATTCATATAGAGTCATACTTTGTTCTAGTATCGAGTTGTAATCATTGAGTTGTAAATAAATAGAAGTGTGATGATCGTCATTTTCTAGAGCATTGTCCCAAGTGAGGAATAAAAAAAAGGAGATAGGCCATAAAAAAAGAGAAGGCCCCAAAAAAAGAAAGAGAGAGAAAAAGAGAGAAGGGACAATGCTACTATCCTTTGCCACACTTGTGCTTCAAAGTAGCACCATAATCTTCATGATAGAGAGTCTCTTGTTTTGTCACTTTCATATACTAGTGGCAATTTTTCATTATAGAACTTGACTTGTCTATTCCAACAATGGGCCTCCTCAAGTGCCCTAGGTCTTCGTGAGCAAGCAAGTTGGATGCACACCCACTTATTTTTTGTTGTTGAGATTTCATACATTTATAGCTCTAGTGCATCCGTTGCATGGAAATCCCTACTCCTTGCATTAACGTCAATCTATGGGCATCTCCATAGCTCATTGATTAGCCTCATTGATGTGAGACTATCTCCTTTTTTGTCTTCTCCACATAACCCCCATAATTATATTATATTCCACCCATAGTGCTATGTCTATGGCTCGCGCTCATGTATTGCGTGAAGGTTTATAAGTTTGAGATTACTAAAGTAAGAAACAATTGCTTGGCTTGTCATCGGGGTTGTGCACGATGAGAGCATTCTTGTGAGACGAAAATGGAGCATGACTAAGCTATATGATTTTGTAGGGATGAACTTTCTTTGGCCATGTTATTTTGAGAGGACATAATTGCTTAGTTAGTATGCTTGAAGTATTATTATTTCTATGTCAATATGAACTTTTATATTGAATATTTTGGATTTGAATATTCATACCAAAATTAAGAAGAATTACATTGAAATTATGCCTAGTAGCACTCCGCATCAAAAATTCTGTTTTTGTCATTTACCGACTCGAGGACGAGCAGGAATTAAGCTTGGGGATGCTTGATACGTCTCCAACGTATCTATAATTTTTGATTGCTCCATGCTATATTATCTACTGTTTTGGACAATATTGGGCTTTATTATCCACTTTTATATTATTTTTGGGACTAACCTATTAACCGGAGGCCCAACCCAAAATTGCTGTTTTTTTTGCCTATTTCAGAGTTTCGTAGAAAAAGAATATCAAACGGAGTCCAAACAGAATGAAACCTTCGGGAACGTGATTGCTGGAACGAACATGATCATCTTGCCCTTGCGCTAAATCAGCCCCCTCCGAGAGAGAACGTTTTCCGGCGATTCTTTCTGCAAGCTTCTCGCACTTTGTCCCGGTGATTTATTCCACCCCAGGCAACCCACAAACACCATTTGCATGATAGCCATGCAGTAGCATTGGTTTTCAACTTGAACCTTTAATAACAGTATGTTTCTTTTGCTACTGCTGTCGTTATTTCGGTTATGCTTATGGATCAGTGCTTACCGTCATGCTATGTTTTCTTACACTCTGTTATCATGTTCTACCTGCTAGTATTACATTCATATTGGTCATGCTTGATAGCAGTACATGTTGGGTCGGTCATGTTCTTCGGTGCAAGACTAACGTCGGCTACCGAGTACTGTTAATATGCATTGTTCCGTTGTTGTTAGTTGGTTAAGTGCTTACTCGGTTATGTTATTGATGTGTTCTTGCATGGTACTTATTGTTGATGATAATGGTCATGGTATGCTTTGAGTAGTGTTGAAATTGTAATATTCAAGCTCGTCATTATGCCATGATTAGTTGGATATGATTCATTGTTGATATGGTTGATAGTTATGTTGCACCCCTATGCTTATGTTGATATCATGCTCATTCATTGTTTTATCATGGCTCAACATATTTGCATTCAAGTTTAACCGGATTAAGTTGAACTTGAACAACTGTTGGCTGAGTCATGGTGCCACCATATCGATCTGACCAGTGCAACCATGCTTGCCTTTATGGGAAGGTCCTAACTGGGTCTATTGTCATGCCTCTCGCCGGTGCCTCCAACGAGGGAAGGTTATGGGCGTGCGGTACCTTGGCCCGGTGATACGTCTCCAACGTATCTATAATTTTTTATTGCTCCATGCTATATTATCTACTGTTTTGGACAATGTTGGGCTTTATTATCCACTTTTATATTATCTTTGGACTAACCTATTAACCGGAGGCCCAGCCCAGAATTGCTGTTTATTTTGCCAATTTCATAGTTTCGCAGAAAAATAATATCAAACGGAGTCCAAACGGAATGAAACCTTCGAGAACGTGATTTTCGGAACGAACATGATCCAGAGGACTTGGACCCTACGCCAAGAAACAAAGGAGGAAGACACGAGGTAGGGGGCACGCCCACGCCCCCAGGAGCGCCCTCCACCATCGTGGGCCCCCTGTTGCTCCACCGACGTACTCCTTCCTCCTATATATACCTACGTACCCCCAAACGATTAGAAGGGGAGCCAAAAACCTAATTCCACCGCCGCAACCTTCTGTACACACTAGATCCCATCTTGGGGCCTGTTCCGGAGCTCCGTCGGAGGGGGCATCCATCACGGAGGGCTTCTACATCATCACCATAGCCTTTCTGATGAAGTGTGAGTAGTTTACCTCAGACCTTCGGGTCCATAGTTATTAGCTAGATGACTTCTGCTCTCTTTTTGGATCTCAATACAATGTTCTCCCCCTCGCTCGTGGAGATCTATTCGATGTAATCTTCTTTTTGTGGTGTGTTTGTTGAGACCAATGAATTGTGGGTTTATGATCAAGATTATCTATGAACAATATTTGAATCTTCTCTAAATTCTTTTATGTAAGATTGGTTATCTTTGCAAGTCTCTTCGAATTATCAGTTTGGCTTGGCCTACTAGATTGATCTTTCTTGCAATGGGAGAAGTGCTTAGCTTTGGTTTCAATCTTGCGGTGTCCTTTCCCAGTGACAGTAGGGGAAGCAAGGCACGTATTGTATTGTTGCCATCGAGGATAACAAGATGGGGTTTTATCATATTGCATGAATTTATCCCTCTACATCATGTCATCTTGCTTAAGGCGTTACTCTATTTTTATGATCTTAATACTCTAGATGCATGCTAGATAGTGGTCGATGAGTGGAGTTATAGTAGTAGATGCAGGCAGGAGTCGGTCTACTTGTCTCGGACGTGATGGCTATATACATGATCATACCTAGATATTCTCATAACTATGCTCAATTATGTCAATTGCTCAACAGTAATTCGTTCACCCACCGTAAAATACTTATGCTCTTGAGAGAAGCCACTAGTGAAACCTATGGCCCCTGGGTCTATCTTCATCATATTAATCTTCCAACACTTAGTTATTTCCTTTGCTTTTTTACTTTGCTTTTTTCTTTATCATAAAAATACCAAAAATATTATCCTATCATATCTATCAGATCTCACTCTCGTAAGTGACCGTGAAGGGATTGACAACCCCTTATCGCGTTAGTTGCGAGGATTTATTTGTTATGTGTGGGTGCGAGGGACTTGCGCGTAGCCTCCTACTGGATTGATACCTTGGTTCTCAAAAACTGAGGGAAATACTTACGCAACTTTGCTGCATCACCCTTTCCTCTTCAAGGGAAACCAACGCAGTGCTCAAGAGGTAGCAAGAAGGATTTCTGGCGCCGTTGCCGGGGAGGTCTACGCAAAAGTCCACATACCAAGTACCCATCACAAACCCTTATCTCCCGCATTACATTATTTGCCATTTTCCTCTCATTTTCCTCTCCCCCACTTCACCCTTGCCGTTTTATTCACCCTCTCTTTTCCGTTCACCTCTTTTTCGCTCGCTTCTTGTTTGCTCGTGTGTTGGATTGCTTGCTTGTCATGATGGCTCAAGATAATACTAAATTGTGTGACTTTACCAATACCAACAATAATGATTTCCTTAGCACTCCGATTGCTCCTGTTACCGATATTGAATCTTGTGAAATCTATGCTGCTTTGTTGAATCTTGTCAAGAAAGATCAATTCGCCGGCCTTCCTAGTGAAGATGCCGCTACTCATCTAAATAGCTTCGTTGATTTGTGTGATATGCAAAAGAAGAAAGATGTCGATAATGATATTGTTAAATTGAAGCTATTTCCTTTTTCGCTTAGAGATCGTGCTAAAGCTTGGTTTTCGTCTTTGCCTAAAAATAGTATTGATTCTTGGAATAAGTGCAAAGATGCTTTTATGTCTAAGTATTTTCTCCCGCTAAGATCATCTCTCTTAGAAACGATATTATGAATTTTAAGCAACTTGATCATGAACATGTTGCACAAGCTTGGGAGAGGATGAAATTAATGATACGTAATTGCCCAACTCATGGTTTGAATTTGTGGATGATTATTGATTATACAAAAAAATTATGCCGGATTGAATTTTGCTTCTAGAAATCTTTTAGATTCGGCCGCGGGAGGCACTTTTATGGAAATCACTTTAGGAGAATCTACTAAACTCCTAGATAATATTATGGTTAATTATTCTCAATGGCACACTGAAAAATCTACTAATAAAAAAGTGCATGCGATAGAAGAAATTAATGTTTTTGAGTGGAAAGATGGATGAACTTATGAAATTATTTGCTACTAAGAGTGTTTCTTCCGATCCTAATGATATGCCTTTGTCTACTTTGATTGAGAATAATAATGAATCTATGGATGTGAATTTTGTTGGTAGGAATAGTTTTGGTAACAACGCGTATAGAGGAAACTTTAATCCTAGGCCTATCCTAGTAATTCCTCTAATAATTATGGTAATTCCTACAACAATTCTTAAGAAAATTTTAATAAGATGCCTTCTGAATTTGAGAATAGTGTTAAGGAATTTATGAATTCTCAAAAGAATTTTAATGCTTTGCTTGAAGAGAAATTGCTTAAAGTTGATGATTTGGCTAGGAACGTTGATAGAATTTCTCTCGATGTTGATTCTTTAAATCTTAGATCTATTCCTCCTAAGCATGATATCAATGAGTATCTCAAAGCCATGAGAATTTCCATTGATGAATGCAAAGAAAGAACCGCTAGGATGCGTGCTAAGAAAGATTACTTTATAAGAGCGTGTTCTTCTAGTTTATATGAAAATAAAGATGAAGATCTAAAAGTTATTGATGTGTCCCCTATTAAATCTTTGTTTTGTAATATGAATCATATAATGATGTGACTGAATATGATCCACCTTTACCTAGAAGGCGTTCCAAAAATTCGGAGTTTTTAGATCTTGATGCTAAATTTGATAAAAGTGGGATGTAAGAAATCATAACATTAGATGTTAATAAACCCACTATTTTGGATTTCAAGGAATTTAATTATGAAAATTTCTCTTTGATTGATTGTATTTCCTTGTTGCAATCCGTGATAAATTCTCCTCGTGCCTATAGTCAAAATAAAGCCTTTACCAAACATATCGTTGATGCAATCTTATGAAGAAAAAATTGAGTTGGAAGTTTATATCCCTATAAAACTTTATGAAGAGTGGGAACCTACTATTAAAATTAAGATTAAGGACCATGAGTTCTATGCTTTGTGTGATTTGGGTGCTAGTGTTTCCACTATTCCATAAACTTTGTGCGATTTGTTAGGTTTCCATGATTTTGATGATTAATCTCTAAACTTGCACCTTGCAGATTCCACTATTAAGAGACCTATGTGAAGAATTAATGATGTTATTATTTTTGCAAATAGGAATTATGTGCCATAGATTTTATCATTCTTGATATAGATTGCAATCCTTCATGTCCTATTATTCTTGGTAGACCTTTCCTTAGAACGATTGGTGCAATTATTGATATGAAGGAAGGGAATATTAGATTCCAATTTGCAATAAATAAAGGCATGGAACACTTCCCTAGGAAGAAAATAAAGTTACCATATGAATCTATTATGAGAGCCACTTATGGATTGCCTACCAAAGATGGCAATACCTAGATCTATCCTTGTTTTTATGCCTAGCTAGGGGCGTTAAACGATAGCGCTTGTTGGGAGGCAACCCAATTTTATTTTTAGTTTTTTGCTTTTTGCTTATGTTTAGGAATAAATTTTTGTTCTAGCCTCTGGTTAGATGTGTTTTATGTTTTAATTAGTGTTTGTGCCAAGTTAAACCTATAGGATCTTCTTGGATGATAGTTATTTGATCTTCCAGAAATTTCCAGAAACTTTCTGTTCATGAAAATAATTGTTAAAAATCACTAGAACGTAATAAAATACTAATTCTAATTGCTGATGATCAATAAACAAATTGTCTAGGTCGTCCTATTTTGGTAGATTTTTTGGAGGTCCAGAACTTTGCGTTAGTTACAGATTACTACAGACTGTTCTGTTTTTGACAGTTTTTGTTTTTCGTGTGTTGTTTGATTATTTTGATGAATCTATGGCTAGTAAAATAGTTCAACCATAGAGAAGTTGGAATAAGGTAGGTTTAACACCAATATAAATAAATAATGAGTTCATTACAGTACCTTGAAGTGGTCTTTTCTTTTCTTTCGCTAGAAGCTCACGAGATTTTCTGTTGAGTTTTGTGTTGTGAAGTTTTCATGTTTTGGGTGAAAGATTTGATGGATTATGGAACAAGGAGTAGCAAGAGCCTAAGATTGGGGATGCCCATGGGACCCCCAAGATAATCTAAGGACACCATAAAGCCAAAGCTTGGGGATGCCCCGGAAGGCATCCCCTCTTTCGTCTACTTCCATCGGTAACTTTACTGTGATGTCCGGATAATTAGGCTATAGTAATCCCATGTTAACGATGCACGTCACTTTGATTACTGTTTGTAATATCGCGTTAGTTCGAAATTGATTCAAATTCAAATTCAAAATCAAGCAAACAATAAAGTTTTCAATTAATAAAACTAAAATGTTCGGATGGTGTCCAATAAATCATAAGCAATGATGGTGGAGAAACCACACTTTTCATAAAAGATTTAAGTACCATCAGGTGAATAAACAGTAGCAAAACAATTAGATAAATGCTATTAAATATAAACAAATATTAAACCAGTTTATTTAGTCACTAAAAACTTTTTTCAACTCCAATTTAGGTGTGGGCTTTGACTTATTATAAAACTATAACTATTAAAGAAATAAAATAAAACAGAAACAAGGAAATAAATAAAAAGAAAAGTAAAAAAACAAATAAAAGAGGCAACCACCCACTAGGCGACGGCCCAGCTGGCCTCTGGGCCAATCAGGCCGGCCCAGCTGGCCCCCACGCCACCTCCTTGACCCCCATCCCGGGGCAAACCCTAGCCCACGACCACCATTCCCCCCTGCACGATCCCCTCTCCTCCTTTTCTTCCCCCCGATCTAGATCGGGCTACGAACCCTGCCCCCGCTGCCCAGCTCATCGTCGACACTCCCCGACGCCGCTCGTCTTCTCAGGCGCCACCCCACCATCGCCGCCTCGACCCCATTGCTCGCCTCCCCATCCTCGCGCCCTTCCCGATCCAGAACTGGATCAGGGCATGACCTCAAAGCCGTCCGCCGCCGCCTGCCGGAGCCACCTCGCCGGAGCCTCTCCGCCCCACATCCTCCTCCTCGCCGGACTGCTCATCCTCGCCTCCTCCCCGAATCGCTTCATCACGCCTCGCCGCTCGAACCCCTGCACCGCCCGTGAGCATCGCCCCTCTCCTCTCCCCCTCTGCTCCCATCGCCGGATTCGACCGCGCCTGTCATTTGCGCCGCTGTCCTGCTGCCGTCCTGGATGGCCACAGGCCCCGTGCTGCTTCGCCACCGCAACGCCCCGCTGTCCGCACACTTACTCGCTCACAGCCGCGGCCGCCTCCCCGCGCCGCGACTGGACCGGCACCCAGGCGCGCCCCCTGCCGTCTCGGTCAACCACTTCGCTCGCCGACGCCGCGCCTAACCACACGCAGCCCGCGCGCTGCTCCCACTCGCCCGCGCCGCGCTCCCGCTTCTGTCCCGCGCTGCCCTTCGCCCTGTAGCCCCTGCTCGCCTCACCTGCGCGCCCGGACGCTCACGCGAGTCCGTGCCCGCTCGCACCTCGCCCCGCGCTGACGGCCATCCTCGCTAGCCCCTGGCCGCCGGCCAGCCTATGCCGCGCCCCTGGGCGTGTGCCCAAGCGGGCTGGTGCCCGCACCCGACGCCCAGCACCCGCTATGGCCCCCTGGGCAGATGACAGATGGGGCCCACGCCCCCTGTCTTGTTAAAAAGACGAAAAAGAAAAGAAAATGTAATTTAAAAATGAAAATAAGTAGTTAATTAATTAATTAAGTAACTAATTAATTAATTAAATAGGTAATTACTTAACTTAATTAACTCTGTTTAGTACTTAATTAACTTGATTAGTTAATTAAAACTTTTAATTAGTTGTTAGACTATGACGAACGGGACCCACACGTCAGTTTGACCCAGTCAACCTCTGTTGACTGCTGACATCATGCTGACGTCAGCAAACACTGTTCTGGATAAGGTTGCATTAAATTAATTAAAGAAATCCTGAAAATGATTTAAATCTTTTAAAATTAATAGAAAATAAACCGTAGCTCAGATGAAAATACTTTCTACATGAAAGTTGCTCAGAACGACGAGACGAACCCGGATACGCAGCCCGTTCATCCGCCACACATTCCTAACATATCAAACTCGCAACTTTTCCCCCTCCGGCTCCTCTGCTCGAAAACACGAAACACCGGGGATACTTTCCCGGATGTTTCCCCCCTTCGCCGGTATCACCTACCACTACGTTAGGTCCCTAACACCGCATGTTGCCGCGTATTGCTTTGTGTTATACTTGATTGCTCTGTTATTTATTGTGTTCCCCCTCCGTTACTTCTTTCCGGTAGACTCTGAGACCGGTGCCGATGTCCGTGTGTTCGACTACACCGAAGATGAACCCTCCTTGCCAGAGCAACCAGGCAAGCCCCCCCTTGATCACCAGATATCGCCTACTCTCCTCTATACTGCTTGCATTAGAGTAGTGTAGCATGTTACTGCTTTCGTTATTCCTATCCTGATGCATAGCCTGTCTTTGATACTGCTGTTGATACCTTTAGCTGCAATCCTACTTGCTTAGTATAGGATGCTAGTGTTCCATCAGTGGCCCTACACACTTGTCCATCTGCCATGCTATACTACTGGGCCGTGATCACTTCGGGAAGTGATCGCGAACATATACTATATACTTTACACTGTTACTTTACCTGTGATACTGTTCGGAGTTGGGGGCTGAAGGGGCAGGTGGTTCCACCCAGGTAGTGGTGGGCCTGGGTTCCCGACGGCCCCTGACTGTTACTTTGTGGCGGAGTGACAGGGCAGGTTTGAGACCACCTAGGAGAGAGGTGGGCCTGGCCCTGGTCGGCGTTCGCGGATACTTAACATGCTTAACGAGATCTAGGTATTTGATCTCAGTCTGGCCATTTGGTCTATACGCACTAACCATCTACGGGGGAGCAGTTATGGGTATCCTGGCATTGTGGTATCAGCCGAAGCACTTCTTGACGTCAGCGACGGAGTGGCGCGCGCCGGATTGGACTCGAACGCCACTAGGCTAGGTCTGCTTCCGGCCGCCCTCGCAACGTGCAGGTGTGCTCAGGGCGATGGGCCTAGACCCCTGCGCGCTTAGGTTTAGACCGGCGTGTTGACCTCTCTGTTGTGCCTAGGTGGGGCTGCGACGTGTTGATCTTCCGAGGCCGGGCATGACCCAGGAAAGTGTGTCCGGCCAAATGGGATCAATCGTGTTGGGTTATGTGGTGCACCCCTGCAGGGAAGTTAATCTATTCGAATAGCCGTGTCCCTCGGTAAAAGGACGACCCGGAGTTGTACCTTGACCTTATGACAACTAGAACCGGATACTTAATAAAACACACCCTTCCAAGTGCCAGATACAACCCGGTGATCGCTCTCTAACAGGGCATCGAGGAGGGGATTGCCGGGTAGGATTATGCTATGCGATGCTACTTGGAGGACTTCAGTCTACTCTCTTCTATATGCTGCAAGACGGAGGCTGCCAGAAGCGTAGTCTTCGACAGGATTAGATATCCCCTTCTCACTCTGGCATTCTGCAGTTCAGTCCACTGATATGGCCCCTTACACATATATCCATGCATATGTAGTGTAGCTCCTTGCTTGCGATTACTTTGGATGAGTACTCACGGTTGCTTTGTTTCCCCTTTTCCCCATCTCTCTACCCGATTGCTGCAATTAGACGATGGATCCCCGGATCCAGACGCCACCGTCGACGACGACTCCTACTACACTGGAGGTGCCTACTACTACGTGCAGCCCGCTGACGACGACCAGGAGTAGTTAGGAGGATCCCAGGCAGGAGGCCTGCGCCTCGTTCGATCTGTATCCCAGTTTGTGCTAGCCATCTTATGGCAACCTTGTTTAACTTATGTCTGTACTCAGATATTGTTGCTTCCGCTGACTCGTCTATGATCGAGCACCTGTATTCGGGCCTCGAGGCCCCTGGCTTGTATTATGATGCTTGTATGACTTATTTTATTTGTAGAGTTGTGTTGTGATATCTTCCTGTGAGTCCCTGATCTTGATCGTACACATTTGCATGCATGATTAGTGTATGATTGAATCGGGGGCGTCACAAGTTGGTATCAGAGCCGACTGCCTGTAGGAATCCCCCTTCCATACTCCTTGGCCGAAGTCGAGTCTAGTCCATACAGAACTTTTACTAACATGGCTGTGCGACCCATGGGCCCACGTCGCCATTTGGTGGTATTAGGATCTTTTACTCCTCAACCTTTACTCTGGGACTCTGAACTCTCTTCTATTCGGGGTAAATGAATTTGGCTAAATCTAACATTAGGATCTCGTTATCACTTTCACCCGGAGGGCCCCTTATTACTGGTGATCGTCTGCTGCACGTGAAGACCCTGAAGATAATCTCCGCTGTTAACCCGAGAACTTTTGCTCATCGCGTTTGCAATTCCCCTTCCACCGTCAACCCTTATGGATAACTACTTGCAGTTGTTATTCTTACATTCATCCCCAGTTGGTCTTGATATTACAAGATACCCCTGAAATACTCGTCGCCATTTCAATGACCCTTTGAGCTTACCGCCTTGCTGTTCTTTGTCACCTGAATACCCCTACGGATAATTCTCACACTTATCGAGTATCCGCTCATCCCCCAGTTATTCATGTGTTTCACAAAAGTCTTTGAAATACTATTAAATCCTCCGAAAATCCTTGCAGCCTTATTGCTCTACAAATACTTGTCTGCTTGCATTATGGATGCTTCCCATATGTCTGGCAAAATTCGTTAGTATCCTTAGGCACCGTCATTGTGATCCCTTTGATTCAACATGAGTGCGAATGCACGCAATCATCAGTTGATCCTTTTAAATTATCTTTCTGGCTCAGACGTCATTTTAAACATGAGCTGGTTCTCAACAAATCCAAATGCCGTCGCTTGTACCCCTAAGGCTATTCTACTTATCCATCCCTAATCAGAACATTGCTTCTGATCCCTTGATTTGAAAATCATAAATTCCTTTGCATTTGAGCTCTGGGTTAGTTAGTTGTTTCCATAATCCAATGCCTTTGCATTATTACTTCCTCTGGTTGTGTGTCGATGCTCACATCAGCTCTGTTATGAACCGGCAGATCCTTTGTTGGATTCTATCCGATAACGTCCTTCATATTCAATTCCTTTGGAAGTTCTTTCTCCATTGGAAAATCCTATCCTCTGATTGACCAACCTTGCTCTGATTTCGAGCTTGTGGTATTTACTATTGAAGTTTGTGGCATATGTTTCCACGATGCCTCGATGGGTTGAACCTATGCCTTCCTGAATATGTGTGAACTCGAAAGCTTTCATGAGTCATACTCTTCTGGTATTTTGCTAGATAAAATTTCAACATTAGGACCTCTTCGAAAATGAGAAGTGAATGGAAGGTATACATTGAAGAAGTGGGAGTCGACCTTGAACTTTGTGTTCATGCCCATGGACACGATGTAGATCCTACCATAGGAGCTTCTTGTAATAACAACTATTTCGTTGATATAATATCATCTGGTATCTTTGAACTGATCATTTGCATTCGTGGTTCTGACCATGATTGTTCTTCTTTGATCCCATTTCGCGGACATGTTAAAGCACTTGTCTTCTATAGAGCAATACCCCAGTCCAACCTCTACTTTGATCTGTCGTCGAGTATTACCCCCTGGTATCTCGAGACTATCTTGGAACTGCATAATTTCTTATGAGTTCTTCATTAAGTACTACATACTCATTGATTACAATTAATCATGGGCTCTGAGTTATTAAACACTCAAAGACACCGATAACTGAACTGAGTTACGGTTCAACGCCACTTGATAATCTTCTTTAAGTATGAGTTTGTACCCGATCACGCCATTCCTAGCCTCCATGGCTATATCATTGTCGTGGTGATTTTAATTGTGCTACCTGGACCTTATTCTCGGAGCCCCATTTCAACGATGAGCTAAGCTTACGTCGATTTTCCTTGTCATATCATTTCACCTTGAAAAGCAGGCTTGATTTCAAGTTTGTGTCGTACCTGTGCTTCCATTGACCTCTTGCTTCATCATTCCTTTGACTTGATGTCATCGCTGGTCGATTAAATCCTCATGAAATCTCTCGACAAAATTTGTCATGATCATCATCAACATTTGACTCCTTTCAGGATATCGATCGAATTCATGATGATGAGTACCATCCTCGTCCTTTGGTAATTTGAGTTGCCACCAACAACATCCTTAATCCCTTTCATCACCAACTTGATCATGTTATGGATGCAATTTGCTTTCCAGCTTGTATTTTGTTCTACCTTGAAGTAGTACTGTCCTTTATGTCAAGGATTTTGTGAGGATTGCTCCACCTCTCAAGAATTCTTGGTATAGTGATACTTCTCCCCATCATCATTCTTTCTTGGTCCTCGAGTTGACTCCAAACGGGGTACCAACAAGTGAACGGTGCTGTTTGGATTCCGCCTTTCTAGCAACCATATTGCCTTGAAGTTAATGGTCGGCCATTCATTCTTAGAATATTGATTATTGAATCACCATTCTGACATTGGTCGTGCAGCCCAACCCATATTTCGGGCGCACCTTTCTACCAATGTTTAATTGTGTATGTTTTTCTCAAACATGCTTCATTATATCATTTGATTTGACAAATGCTATCTCCTTATCCACATAATTGAGGAGATGCATCTTTTTGGATACCTCGTTGAATTATCGTTGAGTCCGTCAGCCACTTCCTCATCCTCTCCTTGGTTTAATGATGAACCCTTGTTTGGAACTCGCTTCCATTGTTCATTTCCCGAGAATCTTACATTGTCATCTCGTCAATTGTGTTGCACCTTTTCTTCTCAGGCATCCCAATTCGAGGTATCCTGACACCAATCAGATCTGAAATTCGGTCAGATATGATGGTTGGAGCATATTTCCAAGAGTTTTAACATTGGTCTTTATATGAACCAATAAGGTGATGTCATGCCTAGCATACCTGGCCGGAGGACCTATTGTTATAGTTTTCTTTGTAGCAAGGTTAGCCATTCTTCCATGAGAAAATTATAAGACTTATTCTATAAGTTGTTCCTGATGGATCCTTTGTGTATCCAAAGTCTAATTTTTACCCAGTGACCATGTCAATGCTATCTCGAAGCATGTCTGTGAAACTCTGATTTTCAACAATAACATTGAAGCCCAATGCTAAATGTTTCTTGCTCAATTATCCAAACACCGTTGTATGGGTAATGTCATGAAAATTCTCTCCCGTACCTAAAGAATTTTCTACATTATATCCTATCATGGATATGATGCTCTGCTTGTCCTTGGGAAGAATATACCCCTGAAATATGTGTTAATTCCATTGTTCTGTTTAAATCTGATAATCATACTGTCCTTTCCATTGTATTGTTTAACCTTTCCAGTAATCTGACTTAACTAAGCAGTGACATTTCCCTGCTTAGGTAAGCACCTTCTTGTACCACTCCGTAAGTAAGACCCTGTTACTACTGTTGATGACATTCCGGTAGCCACCGATGAACGAGAACTTGCATGTTGGTCCGCCTCGTTCAACGAGCAGGAAAATGGTTCTCTTCGTCCCTCGCCCTTGGCACCGACATTGTTGCCTACATAATCAACAGGCTACCCTCTGACATGCCTTGCTATCATAACTGTGCAAGATGTCACCGCTCTTTCTACTTTGAACCCACATGGTGGGCCCATAACCCACAACTCCACAGGATCGAAACCTGACTCTCGTGTACACCCCCCGTTTCCAAGGTTATTCCTCACGCTTGGCTTCGTGAGTAATTCACGGACCACCTGTCTAGTGATCTATTCTAGTATGAGATGCAATACCTATTCTTGTTGCCCTGTAACTCTTTCACCTTCTGATTAGGCATCGGACGATTGCCCATCCGTTTGAAACTGCTCATGGTACCTTCTTACTTTGCTCTCAATATATTCTTAAGTTTCAAATCGAGAGATACTTATGCCTCTTCCCTGGGTTAACCGTCTGATGCTCGATCTTGTTAGAATCCATCCTTATAGAGTTTTCCCTTCTTACCCTTTCGTAAGTACGGTGAAGATCCTGAAGAACGGAGGACCACTTCATCATGATGACCTGGGGTAGAGGAATGAAGGCATCAACGTAATGGATTGACCTCTTCGAGAAGAGCAACCAACACCGAGAAGCCCTGTTAGAATTTCGTAACCAGAACTTTCCCTCTTACTCCCCTCCTAAATCTCGGGACGAGATTTCGTGTATTGGAGGAGAATTGTGACGCCCGGATAATTAGGCTACAGTAATCCCATGTTAACAATGCCACGTCACTTTGATTACTGTTGGTAATCTCGCGTTAGTTCGAAATTGATTCAGATTCAAATTCAAAATCAAGCAAACAATAAAAGTTTTCAATTAATAAAACTAAAATGTTCGGATGGTGTAAAATAAATCATAAGCAATTACGGTGGAGAAACCAGACTTTTCATAAAAGATTTAAGTACCATCAGGTGAATAAAATAGTAGCAAAACAATTAGATAAATGCTATTAAATATAAACAAATTCTAAACCAGTTTATTTAGTCAATAAAAACTTTTTTCAACTCCAATTTAGGTGTGGGCTTTAACTTATTATAAAACTATAACTATTAAAGAAATAAAATAAAACAGAAACAAGGAAATAAATAAAAAGAAAAGTAAAAAAAAAACAAAACAAAACAAAGAAAAGAGGCAACCACCCACTAGGCGACGGCCCAGCTGGCCTCTGGGCCAATCAGGCCGGCCCAGATGGCCCCCATGCCCCCTCCTTAACCCCCATCCCGGGGCAAACCCTAGCCCACGACCACCATTGCCCCCTGCACGATCCCCTCTCCTCCTTTTCTTCCCCCCGATCCAGATCGGGCTATGAACCCTGCCCCGCTGCCCAGCTCATCGTCGGCACTCCCCGACGCCGCTCGTCTTCTCAGGCGCCACCCCGCCATCGCTGCCTCGACGCCGTCGCTCGCCTCCCCGTCCTTGCGCCCTTCCCGATCCAGAACTGGATCAGGGCACGACCTCGAAGCCGTCCGACGCCGCCTGCCGGAGCCACCTCGTCGGAGCCTCTCCGCCCCACATCCTCCTCCTCGCCCGACTGCTCATCCTCGCCTCCTCCCCGAATCGCTTCATCACGCCTCGCCGCTCGAACCCCTGCACCGCCCGTGAGCATCGCCCCTCTCCTCTCCCCCTCTTCTCCCGTCGCCGGATTCGACCGAGCCTGTCGTTCGCGCCGCTGTCCTGCTGCCGTCCTGGATGGCCACAGGCCCCGTGCTGCTTCGCCACCGCAACGCCCCGCTGTCCGCACACTTACGCGCTCACGGCCGCGGCCGCCTCCTCGCGCCGCGACTGGACCGGCACCCAGGCGCGCCCCCTGCCGTCTCGGTCAACCACTTTGCTCGCCGACGCCGCGCCTAACCACACGCAGCCCGCGCGCTGCTCGCACTCGCCCGCGCCGCGCTCCCGCTTCTGTCCCGCGCTGCCCTTCGGCCTGTAGCCCCTGCTCGCCTCACCTGCGCGCCCGGACGCTCACGCGAGTCCGCGCCCGCTCGCACCTCGCCCCGCGCTGACAGCCATCCTCGCCTGCCCCTGGCCGCCGGCCAGCGACTCCAGCCTCTGCCGCGCCCCTGGGCGTGTGCCCAAGCGGGCTGGTGCCCGCACCCGACGCCCAGCACCCACTATGGCCCCCTGGGCAGATGACAGATGGGGCCCACGCCCCTGTCTTGTTAAAAAAACGAAAATGAAAAGAAAATGTAATTTAAAAATGAAAATAAGTAGTTGATTAATTAATTAAATAACTAATTAATTAATTAAATAGGTAATTACTTAACTTAATTAACTCTGTTTAGTATTAATTAACTTGATTAGTTAATTAAAACTTTTAATTAGTTGTTAGACTATGACGAACGGGACCCACACATCAGTTTGACCCAGTCAACCTCTGTTGACTGCTGACATCATGCTGACGTCAGCAAACACTGTTCTGGATAAGGTTGCATTAAATTAATTAAATAAATCCTGAAAATGATTTAAATCTTTTAAAATTAATAGAAAATAAACCGTAGCTCAGACGAAAATACTTTCTACATGAAAGTTGCTCAGAACGACGAGACGAACCCGGATACGCAGCCCGTTCGTCCGCCACACATCCCTAACATATCAAACTTGCAACTTTTCCCCCTCTGGCTCCTCTGCTCGAAAACACGAAATACCGGGGATACTTTCCCGGATGTTTCCCCCCTTCGCCGGTATCACCTACCACTATGTTAGGTCACCCCTAACACCGCATGTTGCCGCGTCTTGCTTTGTGTTATACTTGATTGCTCTGTTATTTATTGTGTTCCCCCTCCGTTACTTCTTTCCGGTAGACTCTGAGACCGGTGCCGATGTCCGTGTGTTCGACTACACCGAAGATGAACCCTCCTTGCCAGAGCAACCAGGCAAGCCCCCCCCCTTGATCACCAGATATCGCCTATTCTCCTCTATACTGCTTGCATTAGAGTAGTGTAGCATGTTACTGCTTTCGTTATTCCTATCCTGATGCATAGCCTGTCTTTGATACTGCTGTTGATACCTTTACCTGCAATCCTACTTGCTTAGTATAGGATGCTAGTGTTCCATCAGTGGCCCTACACTCTTGTCCGTCTGCCATGCTATACTACTGGGCCGTGATCACTTCGGGAAGTGATCGCGAACATATACTATATACTTTACACTGTTACTTTACCTGTGATACTGTTCGGAGTTGGGGGCTGAAGGGGCAGGTGGTTCCACCCAGGTAGTGGTGGGCCTGGGTTCCCGACGGCCCCTGACTGTTACTTTGTGGCGAAGCGACAGGGCAGGTTTGAGACCACCTAGGAGAGAGGTGGGCCTGGCCCTGGTCGGCGTTCGCGGATACTTAACACGCTTAACGAGATCTGGGTATTTGATCTCAGTCTGGCCATTTGGTCTATACGCACTAACCATCTACACGGGAGTAGTTATGGGTATCCTGGCGTCGTGGTATTAGCCGAAGCACTTCTTAACGTCAGCGACGGAGCGGCGCACGCCGGATTGGACTAGAACGCCACTAGGCTAGGTCTGCTTCCGGCCGCCCTCGCAACGTGCAGGTGTGCTCAGGGCGATGGGCCCAGACCCCTGCGCGCTTAGGTTTAGACCGGCGTGTTGACCTCTCTGTTGTGCCTAGGTGGGGCTGCGACGTGTTGATCTTCCGAGGCCGGGCATGACCCAGGAAAGTGTGTCCGGCCAAATGGGATCAAGCGTGTTGGGTTATGTGGTGCACCCCTGCAGGGAAGTTAATCTATTCGAATAGTCGTGTCCCTCGGTAAAAGGACGACCCGGAGTTGTACCTTGACCTTATGACAACTAGAACCGGATATTAATAAAACACACCCTTCCAAGTGCCAGATACAACCCGGTGATCGCTCTCTAACAGGGCATCGAGGAGGGGATTGCCGGGTAGGATTATGCTATGCGATGCTACTTGGAGGACTTCAGTCTACTCTCTTCTATATGCTGCAAGACGGAGGCTGCCAGAAGCGTAGTCTTCGACAAGATTAGACATCCCCCTCTCACTCTGGCATTCTGCAGTTCAGTGCACTGATATGGCCCCTTACACATATATCCATGCATATGTAGTGTAGCTCCTTGCTTGCGATTACTTTGGATGAGTACTCATGGTTGCTTTGTTTCCCCTTTTCCCCATCTCTCTACCCGATTGCTGCAATCAGACGATGGAGCCCCGGATCCAGACGCCACCGTCGACGACGACTCCTACTACACTGGAGGTGCCTACTACTACGTGCAGCCCGCTGACGACGACCAGGAGTAGTTAGGAGGATCCCAGGCAGGAGGCCTGCGCCTCGTTCGATCTGTATCCCAGTTTGTGCTAGCCATCTTATGGCAACCTTGTTTAACTTATGTCTGTACTCAGATATTATTGCTTCCGCTGACTTGTCTATGATCGAGCACCTGTATTCGAGCCCTCGAGGCCCCTGGCTTGTATTATGATGCTTGTATGACTTATTTTATTTGTAGAGTTGTGTTGTGATATCTTCCCGTGAGTCCCTGATCTTGATCGTACACATTTGCGTGCATGATTAGTGTACGATTGAATCGGGGGCATCACATTTACTTGGAGCTATATTTTTATTCACCACATGATATGTGTTTTGCTTGGAGCGTCTTGTATGATTTGAGTCTTTATTTGTTAGTTTACCACAATCATCCTTGCTGTACACACCTTTTGAGAGAGTCACACATGATTCGGAAATTATTATAATACTCTATATGCTTCACTTGTATCTTTTGAGTTATATAGTTTTGCTCTAGTACTTCACTTATATCTTTTAGAGCACGGTGGTGGATTTGTTTTATAGAAACTATTGATCTCTCGTGCTTCACTTAGATTATTTTGAGAATCTTAAATAGCATGGTAAATTGCTTAAATAATCCTAATATGCTAGGTATTCAAGATTAGTAAAAACTTTCTTATGAGTGTTTTGGATACTAAGAGAAGTTTCATGCTTGATGATTGTTTTGAGATATGGAGGTAGTGATATTAAAGTTGTGCTAGTTGAGTAGTTGTGAATTTGAGAAATACTTGTGTTGGAGTTTGCAAGTCCCGCAGCATGCACGTATGGTAAACGTTATGTAACAAATTTGAAACATGAGGTATTGTTTGATTGTCCTTCTTATGAGTCGCGGTCGGGGACGAGCGATGGTATTTTCCTACCAATCTATCCCCCTACGAGCATGCGCGTAATGCCTTGTTTTTGATGACTTGTAGATTTCTGCAATAAGTATGTGAGTTCTTTATGACTGATGTTGAGTCCATGGATTATATGCACTCTCACCCTTCCATCATTGCTAGCCTCTTCGGTACCGTGCATTGCCCTTTCTCACATTGAGAGTTGGTGCAAACTTCGCCGGTGCATCCAAACCCCGTGATATGATACGCTCTTTCACACATAAACCTCCTTATATCTTCCTCAAAACAGCCACCATACCTACCTATTATGGCATTTCCATAGCCATTCCGAGATATATTGCCATGCAACTTTCCACCATTCCGTTTATCATGACACATTCATCATTGTCATATTGCTTAGCATGATCATGTAGTTGACATAGTATTTGTGGCAAAGCCACCAGTCATAATTCTTTTATACATGTCACTCTTGGTTCATTGCATATCCTGGTACACCGCCGGAGGCATTCATATAGAGTCATACTTTGTTCTAGTATCGAGTTGTAATCATTGAGTTGTAAATAAATAGAAGTGTGATGATCATCATTTTCTAGAGCATTGTCCTTAGTGAGGAATAAAAAAAGGAGAAAGGCCACAAAAAAAGAGAAGGCCCAAAAAAGAAAGAGAGAGAAAAAGAGAGAAAGGACAATGCTACTATCCTTTGCCACACTTGTGCTTCAAAGTAGCACCATAATCTTCATGATAGAGAGTCTCTTGTTTTGTTACTTTCATATACTAGTGGTAATTTTTCATTATAGAACTTGGCTTGTATATTCCAACAATGGGCCTCCTCAAGTGCCCTAGGTCTTCGTGAGCAAGCAAGTTGGATGCACACCCACTTAGTTTCTTTTGTTGAGCTTTCATACATTTATAGCTCTAGTGCATCTGTTGCATGGAAATCCCTACTCCTTGCATTAACATCAATCGATGGGCATCTCCATAGCTCATTGATTAGCCTCGTTGATGTGAAACTATCTCCTTTTTTGTCTTCTCCACATAACCCCCATAATTATATTCTATTCCACCCATAGTGCATGGCTCGCGCTCATGTATTGCGTGAAGGTTTATAAGTTTGAGATTACTAAAGTATGAAACAATTGCTTGGCTTGTCATCGGGGTTGTGCATGATGAGAGCATTCTTGTGTGACGAAAATGGAGCATGACTAAACTATATGATTTTGTAGGGATGAACTTTCTTTGGCCATGTTATTTTGAGAGGACATAATTGCTTAGTTAGTATGCTTGAAGTATTATTATTTCTATGTCAATATGAACTTCTATCTTTAATCTTTTGGATCTGAATATTCATACCACACTTAAGAAGAATTACATTGAAATTATGCCTAGTAGCACTCCGCATCAAAAATTCTGTTTTTATCATTTACCTACTCGAGGAAGAGCAGGAATTAAGCATGGGGATGCTTGATACGTCTCCAACATATCTATAATTTTTGATTGATCCATGCTATATTATCTACTGTTTTGGACAATATTGGGCTTTATTATCCACTTCTATATTATTTTTGGGACTAACCTATTAACCGGAGGCCCAACCCAGAATTGCTGTTTTTTTGCCTATTTGTGAGTTTTGCAGAAAAAGAATATTAAATGGAGTCCAAACGGAATGAAACCTTCGGGAACGTGATTTTAGGAACGAACATGATCCAGAGAACTTGGACCCTACGCCAAGAAACAAAGGAGAAAGCCACGAGGTAGGGGGGCACGCCTACCCCCCCAAGCGCGCCCTCCACCCTCGTGGGCCTACTGTTGTTCCACCGACAGACTCCTTCCTCCTATATATACCTACGTACCCCCAAACGATCAGAAGGGTTGCCAAAAACCTAATTCCACCGCCGCAACCTTCTGTACCCACGAGATCCCATCTTGGGGCCTGTTTCGGAGCTCCGCCGGAGAGGGCCATCATCACAGAGGACTTCTACATCATCCTAGCCCCTCCGATGAAGTGTGAGGAGTTTACCTCAGACCTTCGGGTCCATAGTTAGTAGCTAGATGGCTTCTTCTCTCTTTTTGGATCTCAATACATTGTTCTCGCCCTCTCTCGTGGAGATCTATTCGATGTAATCTTCTTTTGCGGTGTGTTTGTTGAGACCGATGAATTGTGGGTTTATGATCAAGATTATCTATGAACAATATTTGAATCTTCTCTGAATTCTTTTATGTATGATTGGTTATCTTTGCAAGTCTCTTTGAATTATCAGTTTGGTTTGGCCTACTAGATTGATCTTTCTTGCAATGGGAGAAGTGCTTAGCTTTGGGTTCAATCTTGCGGTGTCCTTTCCCAGTGACAGTAGGGGCAGCAAGGCACGTATTGTATTGTTGCCATCGAGGATAAGAAGATGGGGTTTTTATCATATTGCATGAATTTATCCCTCTACATCATGTCATCTTGCTTAAGGCGTTACTCTGTTTTTATGAACTTAATACTCTAGATGCATGCTGGTTAGCGGTCGATGAGTGGAGTAATAGTAGTAGATGCAGGCAGGAGTCGGTCTACTTGTCTTGAACGTGATGCCTATATACATGATCATACCTAGATATTCTCATAACTATGCTCAATTCTGTCAATTGCTCAATAGTAATTCGTTCACCCATCGTAAAATACTTATGCTCTTGAGAGAAGCCGCTAGTGAAACCTATGGCCCCCGGGTCAATCTTCATCATATTAATCTTCCAACACTTAGTTATTTCCTTTGCTTTTATCTTTATCATAAAAATACCAAAAATATTATCCTATCATATCTATCAGATCTCACTCTCGTAAGTGACCGTGAAGGGATTGCCAACCCCTTATCGCGTTGGTTGCGAGGATTTATTTGTTTTGTGTAGGTGTGAGGGACTGGCGCGTAGCCTCCTTCTGGATTGATACCTTGGTTATCAAAAAGTGAGGGAAATACTTACGCTACTTTGCTGCATCACCCTTTCCTCTTCAAGGGAAAACTAACACAGTGATCAAGAGGTAGCACCCGGTAAGTAGACATAACCTTGTGTGCCCGTAGTTGGATGATAAGCGCTTTTGTCCCCTTTTGGGTCCGTTTTGTTTTGCCACAACGGTGGCAGTTGGTGCCTTTGGTAGGCACGGGAACACCCAGGACTTAGCCCAGTGGGGAGTAAGTCGGAGTGGCCGGGAGAGTGTCATGGCAGTAGGACGGTTTTGTCGGAACACCGTTGGTCCACCCTAATGGGAGTGCGAGGCCATGGGTTCTACGGTGTGGGTACAGTGTACTAACCTCTGCAGAGTGTATATTATATCTATTGATAGCCGCGCCCTCGGATAAGGGCCCAGTTCATAGTTGGTCACACTATGGGTCGACAGTAATAATAATAATGATGTTCTTAATAACAACCCTGGTTCGATGATGAGATAAGTTGGTTATGTGATCCATGAATGATCACCGTTTGGTTACGAGGTAACCCGTTGAGCCAAGAGTGGTTCCGTTTGTGATCCATGAATGATCACCATGGTATCGAGGATACCGACTTGCTGGATATTCGTGATGTTGTATGAGAATCATTGGTAAAGATGAAGCTCCTTGTGGTCATTTAATGATTACTACGGTATTTTTTATACCAAGCTTGATTTGATCCTGAGATGATCGTGTGATGTCCGAGGTTGGTAAGTAATGCATGTGATGGTTATGAGGAAACTAGAGCAGAATAAGTGGTTGATACGTCTCCAATGTATCTATAATTTTTGATTTCTCCATGCTATATTATCTACTGTTTTGGACAATATTGGGCTTTATTATCCACTTTTATATTATTTTTGGGACTAACCTATTAACCAGAGGCCCAGCCCAGAATTGCTGTTTTTTTGCCTATTTCAGAGTTTCAAAGAAACGGTATATCAAACGGAGTCCAAACGGAATGAAACCTTCAGGAATGTGATTTTCTCACCGAACATGATCCAGGAGACTTGGACCCTAAGTCAAGGAAGCTTTGAGGAGGGCACGAGGTAGGGGGGCGCGCCCTCCACCCTCGTGAGCCCCACGTTGCTCCATCGACGTACTTCTTCCTCCTATATATACCTACGTACCCCCAAACGATCAGAGACGGAGCCAAAAACCTAATTCCACCGCTGCAACCTTTTGTACC
Organism: Aegilops umbellulata; assembly: GCA_032464435.1. NCBI lineage: Eukaryota > Viridiplantae > Streptophyta > Magnoliopsida > Poales > Poaceae > Aegilops > Aegilops umbellulata. Next base: position 222,969,161 of record CP136059.1, on the reverse strand, counting down.
CACGAGATCCCATCTTGGGTCCTGTTCCGGAGCTCCACCGGAGGAGGCATCCACCACGGAGGGCTCCTACATCATCACCATAGCACTTCCAATGAAGTGTGAGTAGTTTACCTCAGACCTTTGGGTCCATAGTTAGTAGCTAGATGGCTTCTTCTCTCTTTTTGGATCTCAATACAATGTTCTCCCCCTCTCTCGTGGAGATCTATTCGATGTAATCTTCTTTTTGCGGTGTGTTTGTTGAGACCAATGAATTGTGGGTTTATGATCAAGATTATCTATGAACAATATTTGAATCTTCTCTGAATTCTTTTATGTATGATTGGTTATCTTTGCAAGTCTCTTCGGATTATCAGTTTGGTTTGGCCTACTAGATTGGTTTTTCTTGCAATGGGAGAAGTGCTTAGCTTTGGGTTCAATCTTGGGGTGTCCTTTCCTAGTGACAGTAGTGGCAGCAAGGCACGTATTGTATTGTTGCCATCGAGGATAACAAGATGGGGTTTTTATCATATTGCATGAATTTATTCCTCTACATCATGTCATCTTGCTTAAAGCGTTACTCTGTTTTCTTGAACTTATACTATAGATGCATGCTGGATAGCGGTCGATGAGTGGAGTAATAGTAGTAGATGCAGGCAGGAGCCGGTCTACTTGTCTCAGACGTGATGCCTATATACATGGTCATACGTAGATATTTTCATAACTATGCTCAATTCTGTCAATTGCTCAACAGTAATTCGTTCACCCACCATAAAATACTTATGCTCTTGAGAGAAGCCACTAGTGAAATCTATGGCCCCGGGTCTATCTTCATCATATTAATCTTCCATCACTTTATTATTGCCTTTGCTTTATTACTTTGCTTTTTTACTTTGCTTTTTATTTTACTTTGCATCTTTATCACAAAAATACCAAAAATATTATCTATCATCTCTATCAGATCTCACTCTCGTAAGTGACCGTGAAGGGATTGACAACCCCTTATCGCGTTGGTTGTGAGGAGTTATTTGTTTTGTGTAGGTACGAGGGACTCGTGCGTAGCCTACTACTGGATTGATACCTTGGTTCTCAAAAACTGAGCGAAATACTTACGCCACTTTGCTGCATCATCCTTTCCTCTTCAAGGAAATCCAACGCAGTGCTCAAGAGGTAGCAAGAAGAATTTCTAGCGCCGTTGCCGGGGAGTCTACGCAAAAGTCAACATACCAAGTACCCATCACAATCCCTTATCTCCCGCATTACATTATTTGCTGTTTGCCTCTCGTTTTCCTCTTCCCCACTTCACCCTTGCCGTTTTATTCGCCCTCTCTTTTCCGTTCGCCTTCTTCTTTTCGCCCCTTTCGCTTGCTTGTCGTTACGGCTAGTCCCTTATCCACTCCGTTGTTCCCTGAGTTTGAAGTCTTTCACTTCAAACAAAGACAAGGAGAAAACTTAAAAGATGCCTGGTTGAGGATAATGGAGTCCTATCGTAATTGTACCTTTGAAGTGAACCTGAGAATTTTGCTTCGCAATTTCTATGTTGGATTAAATATGTCTCATAGACAACGCTTGGATTGCGTTGCCAAAGGCAATTTTATTGAAATTGATCCCCATATTGCGCTTGAAATTATAGAAGGTATAGTGGGAACACTACCTCAACAAAAGGGGCCTCATCCTACCCAGGAAGAGACACAAGTTTTTGAAAAAAATTGCGAAGTTACTAAGATTTTACAGAAGTCTCTTGAACCTCTTAAGAACGTTAGCGGAAATATTCACCGCATGAATATGTTGATTACTCTTTGCAATAAGAGGTTGGATTCTATAGATCTAAAAATTTCAGAATATGAAGGGAAACGTAAAGAACCTCCCGGATTCGAGCTTGATTTCTCTAAAAAGTTGAAAACCAAAGATGGCAATACCTAGATCTATCATTGCTTTTATGCCTAGCTAGGGGCGTTAAACGATAGCGTTTGTTGGGAGGCAACCCAATTTTATTATTAGTTTTTTTACTTTTTGCTTCTGTTTAGGAAATAAATCTTTGATCTAGCCTCTGGTTAGATGTGTTTTTATGTTTTAATTAGTGTTTGTGCCAAGTTAAACCTATAAGATCTTCTTGGATGATAGTTATTTGATAATGCTGTAATTTCCAGAATCTTTCTGTTCACGAAAATAATTGTTAAAAATCACCAGAACGTGATAAAATAATGATTCCAATTGCTGCTGATCAATAAACAAATTTCCTAGGTCTTCCTATTTTGGTAATTTTTTTTGTAGTTCCAGAAGTTTGCGTTAGTTACAGATTACTATAGACTATTCTGTTTTTGACAGATTCTGTTTTTCGTGTGTTGTTTGCTTATTTTGATGAATCTATGGCTAGTAAAATAGTTTATAAACCATAGAGAAGTTGGAATACAGTAGGTTTAACACCAATATAAATAAATAATGAGTTCATTACAGTACCTTCAAGTGGTCTTTTGTTTTCTTTCGCTAACGGAGCTCACGAGATTTCTGTTGAGTTTGTGTTGTGAAGTTTTCAAGTTTTGGGTGAAATATTTTGATGGATTATGGAACAAGGAGTGGCAAGAGCCTAAGCTTGGGAATGCCCATGGCACCCCCAAGACAATCTAAGGACACCAAAAAGTCAAAGCTTGGGGATGCCCCGGAAGGCATCCCCTCTTTCGTCTACTTCCATCGGTAACTTTACTTGGAGCTATATTTTTATTCACCAGATGATATGTGTTTTGCTTGGAGGATCTTTTATGATTTGAGTCTTTGCTTTTTAGTTTACCACAATCATCCTTGCTGTACACACCTTTTGAGAGAGCCATACATGATTTGGAATTTGATAGAATACTCTATGTGCTTCGCTTATATCTTTTGAGTTATATAGTTTTGCTCCAATACTTCACTTATATCTTTTAGAGAACGGTGGTGGATTTGTTTTATAGAAACTATTGATATCTCATGCTTCACTTAGATTATTTTGAGAGTCTTAAATAGCATGGTAATTTGCTTGAATAATCTTAATATGCTAGGTATACAAAAATAGGTAAAGCTTTCTTATGAGTGTGTTGGATACTAAGAAAAGTTTGATGCTTGATGATTGTTTTGAGATATGGAGGTAATAATATCAAAGTCGTGCTAGTTGACTAGTTGTGAATTTGAGAAATGCTTGTGTTGAAGTTTGCAAGTCCTGTAGCATGCACGTATGGTAAACGTTATGTAAAAAATTTGAAACATGAGGTGTTCTTTGATTGCCCTACTTATGAGTGGCGGTCGGAGACGAGCGATGGTCTTTTCCTACCAATCTATCCCCCTAGGAGCATGCGCGTTGTGCTTTGGTTTTTGATGGCTTGTAGATTTTTGCAATAAGTATGTGAGTTCTTTATGACTAATGTTGAGTCCATGGATTATACGCACTCTCACCCTTCCATCATAGCTAGCCTCTTCGGTACCGTGCATTGAGAGTTGGTGCAAACTTCACCGGTGCATCCAAACCCCGTGATATGATACGCTCTTTCGCACATAAACCTCCTTATATCTTCCTCAAAACAGCCACCATACCTAACTATTATGGCATTTCCATAGCCATTCCGAGATATATTGCCATGCAACTTTCTACCATTCTGTTTATCATGACACATTCATCATTGTCAATGCTTAGCATGATCATGTAGTTGACAACATAGTATTTGTGGCAAAGCCACTGTTCATAATTATTTCATACATGTCACTCTTGGTTCATTGCATATCCCGGTACACCGCCGGAGGCATTCATATACAGTCATACTTTGTTCTAGTATCGAGTTGTAATCATTGAGTTGTAAATAAACAGAAGTGTGATGATCATCATTTTCTAGAGCATTGTCCCAAGTGAGGAATAAAAAAAGAAAAAAGATAAAGGCAATAAAAAAATAGAAGGCCCAAAAATAAGAAAAAAAATGAGAGAAAAAGAGAGAAGGGATAATGCTACTATCCTTTGCCACACTTGTGCTTCAAAGTAGCACCATAATCATCATGATAGAGAGTCTCTTGTTCTGTCACTTTCATATACTAGTGGGAATTTTTCATTATAGAACTTGGCTTGTATATTCCAACAATGGGCCTCCTCAAGTGCCCTAGGTCTTCGTGAGCAAGCAAGTTGGATGCACACCCACTTAGTTTCTTTTGTTGAGCTTTCATACATTTATAGCTCTAGTGCATCCGTTGCATGGCAATCCCTACTCCTTGCATTAACTTCAATCGATGAGCATCTCCATAGCTCATTGATTAGCCTCGTTGATGTGAGACTTTCTCCTTTTTTGTCTTCTCCACATAACCCCCGTCATCATATTCTATTCCACCCATAGTGCTATCTCCATGGCTCGTGCTCATATATTGCGTGAAAGTTTATAAGTTTGAGATTACTAAAGTATGAAACAATTGCTTGGCTTGTCATCAGGTTTGTGCATGATGAGAGCATTCTTGTGTGATGAAAATGGAGCATGACTAAACTATATGATTTTGTAGGGATGAACTTTCTTTGGCCATGTTATTTTGAGAAGACATAATTGCTTAGTTAATATGCTTGAAGTATTATTATTTTCATGTCAATATGAACTTTTATCTTGAATCTTTCGGATCTGAATATTCATACCACAATTAAAAAGAATTACATTGAAATTTTGCCAAGTAGCACGCCGCATCAAAAATTCTGTTTTTATCATTTACCTACTCGAGGACGAGTATGAATTAAGCTTGGGGATGCCTGATATGTCTCCAACGTATCTATAATTTTTGATTGCTCCATGCTATATATCTACTGTTTTGGACAATATTGGGCTTTATTATCCACTTTTATATTATTTTTGGGACTAACCTTTTAACCGGAGGCCCAACCCAGAATTGTTGTTTTTGCCTATTTCAGAGTTTCGAAGAAACGGAATATCAAACGGAGTCCAAACAGAATGAAACCTTCGGGAACGTGATTTTCTCACCAAACGTGATCCAGGAGACTTGGATCCCATGTTGCTCCACCGACGTACTGCTTCCTCCTATATATACCTACGTACCCCCAAACAATCAGAGACGGAGCCAAAAACCTAACTCCACTGCTGCAACCTTTTGTACCCACGAGATCCCATCTTGGGGCCTGTTCCGGAGCTCCACCGGAGGGGGGCATCCACCATGGAGGGCTTCTACATCATCACCATAGCCGTTCCGATGAAGTGTGAGTAGTTTACCTCAGACCTTTGGGTCCATAGTTAGTAGCTAGATGGCTTCTTCTCTCTCTTTGGATCTCAATACAATGTTCTCCCCCTCTCTCGTGGAGATCTATTCGATGCAATCTTCTTTTTGCGGTGTGCTTGTTGAGACCAATGAATTCTGGGTTTATGATCAAGATTATCTATGAACAATATTTGAATCTTCTCTGAATTCTTTTATGTATGATTGGTTATCTTTGCAAGTCTCTTCGGATTATCAGTTTGGTTTGGCCTACTAGATTGGTTTTTCTTTCAATAGGAGAAGTGCTTAGCTTTGGGTTCAATCTTGCGGCGTCCTTTCCCAGTGACAGTAGGGGCAGCAAGGCACGTATTGTATTGTTGCCATCGAGGATAACAAGATGGGGTTTTTATCATATTGCATGAATTTATCCCTCTACATCATGTCATCTTGCTTAAAGCGTTACTCTGTTTTCTTGAACATATACTATAGATGCATGCCGCATAGTGGTCGATGAGTGGAGTAATAGTAGTAGATGCAGGCAGGAGCCGGTCTACTTGTCTCGGACGTGATGCCTATATACATGATCATACCTAGATATTCTCATAACTATGCTCAATTCTGTCAATTGCTCAATAGTAATTCGTTCACCCACCGTAAAATACTTATGCTCTTGAGAGAAGCCACTAGTGAAATCTATGGCCCCCGGGTCTATCTTCATCATATTAATCTTCCATCACTTTATTATTGCCTTTGCTTTTTTACTTTTCCTTTTATTTTACTTTGCATGTTTATCACAAAAATACCAAAAATATTATCTATCATCTCTATTAGATCTCACTCTCGTAAGTGACCGTGAAGGGATTGACAACCCCTTATCGCGTTGGTTGCGAGGAGTTATTTGTTTTGTGCAGGTACGAGAGACTCGCGTGTAGCCTCATATTGGATTGATACCTTGGTTCTCAAAAACTGAGGGAAATACTTACACTACTTTGCTGCATCATCGTTTCCTCTGCAAGGAAATCCAACGCAGTGCTCAAGAGGTAGCAGTGGTGCATATAACATTATCATGTTGCATGATAGTATTATCATGTTTATATGTTCATGCCGTGCTCATATTGTTCTAGCTGTATCATGTTCATGTTGTTCATGCCATGTTATCCTGATGATCTCATGATAATCCCTGCTTAACTTGTAATTGCCATGCTGTTGTTTATCTTGAATGCTTCTGGTTACTGTGAGCTTGCAAGTACATTCAATGTACTGACCTGGCGTGTCATGCCAGTTTGCAGGTCATGCCGGATTTGATTGCTTGTTTGCTTGTCGTGGACTCCGTTCGTGCGAGCTAGGATAAGCATTCGGCCAGGCCAGCGGAGGGAGTAGGGTGGGCCGGGGAAGCCTGCGCGGCATCACAGCGGGCCACAAGAAGAGGGAGCAGGCAGTCCCGCTGGCGCTAGTTTAGGCGGCTGGAGCAGGAAGATCAGAGATTGAAGAAGCACGTCCGCTGTTGGATGGACATCCAACAGTCACTGCTGCTAGAATCGTGTGTTCACTGACAAAGCCTTGCGTAAACAAGTCAGCCTCGAAATCTATGGCGTGTACAGCCCATTTGCTATTATTTTTATAACTTTTACTCATTTTCTAATTCATATGGAATTTATTGCAGCCCGTTTTCCATTTTTAGAATTGCTGGCCATTTTCTGGTCAGCACCAGGGTCAAAAAATTAACTAAATATGTGGGAAATTTTGAAAATTCGCAAATTTTTGCTGGGAACAAAATATTCTGAATCCAAAAAATAATAGCCATACTAAAACAAATTTAAAAATAAATTAGTACTATGTCATGTTAAATCCAATGAAATACGTATAAGATATCAGTGAAGAACAAAAAAAAAGAAACTTATATCACATTTGCTATAATTTTTTTGGAATTTTCAACGCCTTTTGATATTACTTTTAAGAGACATTGACCATACTCTTAAGCTAGGCCGGAATGCATCCCTCCTCGTCTTGAAATATTTGCAGCCCAGTAATTCAAAGAAAACAAATAGGCCTAGCTTGGGTATTCTTCAAAAAGAAATACTGGGCTACCTATTTTCCCAAAGAACTGGTGCATGCGCATTTAGCTTTATTTATTTATTTATTTACTTATTTATGTTTAGGGGACCATGAGCATGTACCTGGGCCGGATTCAAGTGAGAGCCTCCCTTCTAGTTAATTATGGGCTTCTCTATTGGGCCTTCATCAGTGGCCTGCATGTTAACAACAAGTGGAAAATGTGTTCCATACGAAAAATAGTATGCGCTACGTATGGTACGGGGCACTAAAGGATCGAACCGTGTAATGACTTCCAAAACATTGTGTTTGTCGTTCTAAAAACACATTTATTCAACCAACAGACGAAATATACTACTGATTGTACAATTTTTTTTGAAACATAGGCAAAAGATTTGCCTCATTCATTAATTAAGAAGGAGAGTTTTGAGTACATGAGAACCACTTTACAACATAGCCCATCAACAAAAGGTTCAAACAGATTACTCTCGTGACATGATGATGCTCAGATGTCTAGCCCCCGCGGTGACCCACATCCTGGCCTCCTCCTGGATGAGTGTACTTTGAAAACAGCAGCAGCAACAACTAGGGCTGGGGGTGCAACAGAAGCAGTAAGCAGGCCAGAAGAGTGAAGACGCATCTCTCTCTTCCAAACCAAACATCAGCCATCATTACAAAAGGGCTACCAAAAAAGAACAAGTGTATGCATCAAACTAAATAAAGATCCTACTACACCAAGTGTATGCATCTAACTAACTGGCTCAGTTAGACGTTAGTATTTATTAAGGTGTGGAGATTGGCTGACGGCTTGAACCAGATGGGTGCGTGATGGGGGAAACTCCAGCTAGCATGTCGAAGTCTGATACTTGCGACCCTCTCTCCTACTTTGGGCTGTAGAGCGTGGCGGCACATATCAGGGTATGGTGCATGCAGAGACGCATGGTACGATGTGTACACATAGTTTTGCCTGATTAACGAAACCGTGTTGCCATCATGATCCTTGCCGTCGGTTATCTCCTTGTTAATCAAATAATTCAGTCCGACAAACAAAGAGCGTGTACCAAGGCTACTTACCAGCCTCCAGTCAAAAATTCCTGAAGGCCCAGAGAAGCTGGGATCCTGCTCAAAGACCTTGCAGTGACTGTGATTGTATTCCGCGAAACAACACGTCCGGTACGTGTGAACGATCATCAATCTTTCGCCGTCGTCTGATCGAGCCAGGAACCACCTACAACTTCCATGCCGCTTTTCTTTGAAAGGTTCTGGGATTAGGAAGGGTAGGGACACCAGGCGGCCTACAACATCATATCAAGTTGGAGTCAAATAAAAAGGGCTCTTGATTTAGTTAATCTTAAGAACAGCATGTTATGAGCATGAATATTTTTTCAGCAAATGTTGACAGTAATATAAGCAAGCCATCATGATATCATAGGAAAGTAACATACTGCTGTAACAGCCGTTTGTAGCGATGACTGGAGTAGGCCAGCAATACGTCCAGCCATAGAAGGAGTCGACAGCGTAAATGAAGCCCTTGTGTTCAATGGCCTCAGAGAACCATGGAGGATGTATGATCCTGCGATGGACGTGCAAATTTATCCAGTTACCGCAGTGACCTGTCAGATAGGCAAGACCGTGGTTGAAGAATGCAATTAGCCTGAAGTCTTTATAATTCGCAGATCTTGTGGGCACTTGGCAGATTACAACCTTGAGCAAATCAAACTTGGTATCATGCTGGCTACTATAAGATCCTAAGTATTTTGGGCTGCGGTGCCAAAGCAGTGCAATGTTAATCCAAGGAAGGGGGATCAATCGTCGGGTGTAGACCTCCACGAGCATCCAGCTGCCGCGATCGTCGACGAGCACCATCTGAGACGTGTTCATGCCGACCCAGTACATACCGTTAATGTTGTTGAGGCTGACGGGGATCGGATCGCAATCAAGGGGGTTGATGCTCGCCACCCTACGATCGTTATGCTGCGTGACACGCCGTTTCTGAAGATCAGGCGACATCAGCATGCAAGGAGCTGGCTTAAAAAGATCCGGCCTGAGGGCTTTGAGTAAACGGTACAGCCCCGACGAGCATGCGGCGAGCGGCATGGTACTGAGATTGTCCACACGCAAAACAATGAGCTTGATTACCTCTATGGAGAGCGAATTCTAGCCACTCTTTCGGCGGACGCTGCTCGGTTCTGCCATTGTTAGTGCTTTGGTTTCGGACGAGGGGGGAGGCGCCTTAGCGGGGATGGAAGATTGGACGAGATTATGTGCGGACAAAGATGGAGAAGCGAATATGTGCCGCGGGAAGTGGACAGGTGATGATGACTACAGCACGCTGCTTGACTTACGAGACACATACCGGCAGCGTAGGATCATGTCGATGCCAGACAACTTGCTTGAGTGATCACAGTACTGGTACTCCCTACAATGCTATGCCCTAACTTGCTTGAGTATAGTACTAGAGTAGGACTCTGCTCTACTACTAGCACCGGAGGAGTAGTCTAAAATAGTTACAAACTTCAATGCCCGAGCGTGGAACGACTATGAACCATGCTCAAAGACCGTGTCTACGTGGTGTTTGGACATCAGCGACAACCTCAACGCCAACGGTGCTGCTCCCGTTGCACCGTATGTGTTTCTGTCCTTCCTGTTCGACATCGTGGTAGAATTCATGTTTCTACTCTGTATCCTACTACTATGCTAGTCCACATGATTAGTTTCATCTCTGTTATAGCCGTCATGATTTATTTTGTGCTTATTCGGATTAAATCTCGTAGTAACTTGCTCATATATTCAACTGGCGCAACGTCCCCTATAGCCACTCCCGTTTCATGGACGGCCTGGTCGATGCCTCCAAGGAGCCCTTCGTCCACTACTATGAGTGCCTGATGCCGTTTTGTCGCTCGTCGGCGGACAAGGTGCATCACCTCACGGATGCGTGTAGCGGTCACTGCTGGCCCTTCGCGGAGAACATCAAGTACGAGATGTGCTAGCCGTTCACCATGCCGGAGTCGCTGGAGGATCACCGCCGCCTGCTAGTCTCGAAGGAAGACGACAGCGTCTTCCTCTTGATCGTGGGCACCGGCGAGGCCCGCACAGGCCGCCGCCCCGTCTCTGTAATGTGCGTCAGGGGCGACGCCGCTGACGCTGACACTGACACGAGGCCGATGTACGGGTGCGTGGTCAGTGTTACTACCCCTCCGGGTCGCGTGGGCGGCGACACCGGCCTCATAGAACGGACTTGGACTCTGGGAGCTGGGACTATCCCGCCAATGTGGACTTGGAAAACCCATGGCATCCTTTACCCACCGACGCGGTGCACGGGGACTCCAAGGAGGTTCACCTGGACATACGCATTATCAAGTTAAATGTTGATCATTAGTCTTCGCTCAGTGTAATCCGCTGTCTAAGCATGTGGAGACTTCCATGCAGGATCTTGCTCTATTGGAGTATCGCGCATGAATAAAAGTGTATCCGTTTATGGTTTAGTCTAGAATCTTCCAGGTATGAATTTTTACTACAATACTGGTGAAAGACTTACGATGAACCATTTCTTACATCTCCTCTGCCCGCTTGCAAGTCAGCCTGATTTAATCCCTCCGTCTAGGTGTATAAGCCTATAAGGGCATGGTTAATATTACCTAATAGTATAGCCAACTGTTGACTATAAGAAAGTGTCATGTCATCTGTAGCCAACATGTATAACAATCGATACTCAAAAACTAATTCTTAAAGATCATTTCTTGCAAAGCACAATAAGTGTTATTTCTTCACAAGTTTTGGATGCAGGTTGAACAGTTGAACGCTTTTGTTTGCAAAAGATACCTTTTTATCTATTTCACCCGGATGTTTGTGAGCTCTAGAGATGAAATAATATCCGATGAAACCTATCGGTACCCGTTACACATGAGATGACCCCCACATCCTTTGTCAAAATAAACAACTCCCCGATCAATGCATTTCACTCTTCGGTGCAATGCACGGGCACCTTACTACTATAGATTAGTACGACAAAAAATTGAACTAACATTATATATAGTACGATAAATGCGGATGCATGTCACCTAAAATTATATCATTCAAAATTATGTTCAAATACGAATCCAACGATATAGTTTTTGTTGACATGCACTAACATTTTGTCAGTTAAATCTTCAGTCAAATTCAATGGGGGACTAATAAACCACGACCGATGTACTTCCTCCATTTTTGTATACAAGGCCACAAACCCATATTACAGGTAACAAGGTAGAAACTAATGGCCATTTAAACCAATGTTACAAACTAGTATTTTCTCCTCGCTTGACGTGTTAATTAATGCGTATTTTTTCCTCCAACGCACAACAAGACAACTCTCTCACTCCTCGTTGGTTGATTAATTCGATGCATTCAAACCAAACTTATCAACCCCGCATGCATGCATGGGGTATGTCGGTGTACTAAAGTAGGGGTACCTTAGTACCCCGAACTTGTGCATGGGCAGTCGTAGCACCCCGCGGCAAGGCTTGCCAGGCGATCGCCAAGACTCTCCATGGTCCCTTTTTTTGGGCCATCCAAGAACAAAGTATTTGAGCCAAGGCCCCGGCGGGAGGAGCCTGCCGGGAAGGCCACCCGAAGAGAGCAAGGCCCCGGCAAGAGGAGCTTGCCGGGACGACCGCTCGAAGCACAAGGCCCCGGCAAGAGGAGCTTGCCGGGACGACCGCTCGAAGCACAAGGCCCCGGTAAGAGGAGCTCGCCGGGAAGGCCGACCAAGGCACGACAAGAGACTTGCTGCGACGCGCTCCGCGTCCCGGCAAGGACCGGTGAGCGACAAGCTCCCGGGCGCGACAAGGCATCAACCGCGGCAAGACGCTTGCCGCGGCAAGTCACCCCCCCCCCGCGCCTGCGCTCCAGCTCATCCACCCACGCATCGCTCTGGGGCCATTCCAGGCGTACGTGGCGAGAGGCTGCACAGCCAGGGGCATGCGGTGGCGAAGCAACGCTGACAGAGTAGCCATCATGGCAAACGGTGGTGCTCCTGACGGTCCCCTTTCCTGCACCATCTGGGCGATGCAGACGGGCATTTAATGCCCTTGTCCCCTGCCGTCAGAGTTAGGTATGTTAGCACTGTGCAAACAGCTGTACCCAACACAGCGGTTTCCAGTTTTGCCCCCGCCTACATTGCCACCTGTGGGTAACCCCTTGCACATATAAAAGGAGGCCCCATGCGCAACGAGGGGGAAGGAGGCCACTCAAGCTCGATCTCGCCAGCAGCTCGCGTGTACTGTAGCACCACACGCTCCCGAGCAAGAACACAATACAAAACCACAAAGCAGCAGTAGGGTTTTACGCATCCTTGCAGCCCGAAGCTGGGTAAACCCCTTTGTGTGCATCGCCTCGATCCGCTCTTCGCGCGACCTCCGCCCCCCGCCGAACCAAGAAAAGGGGCTCGGTCCCCATAGGTGTTCGTGGAGGCAGATTTCCCCCGACATCTTTGGAGCACCAGGTAGGGGGCGTCGAGGTTGTGCGAACCTGATCCGGCGTCCGACAGGCTAGATCTCCATCATCTTCATCGACATGCCACCGAAGAAGAAAGCTCCGGAGGTGGCCGGTCCATCCGCGTCGAACCCACCGCCCTTGGAGCAAACGGGTGGTGGGGGCGGCACCGGCGGCAGAACGGGCGTCGTCGAGCCAGCCCATGGCGCCACGGCGCCCGAACATGCGCCGCGCACCTCTCAGGAGGCACGGGACCACCAGCGTCTTGGCACTCACGGTACCATATGCTCGCTGGACCTAGATCGAGCCGGCGGATCCCAGCGCGCTCAAGGCCAGCACTCACACCAACGTGCTGGCGCGAGCGTGGCGCGGCTGCCTGGTCCGGGTGTTGCTCCTTCTAACGTAGTTAGAAGTTCGAGCACATCCCGCTCCACGCGTCGTTCGCCACCGCTGCCCGCCACTCCAGCAGAAGCTCTGGCGCGAGCTCAACTGCTCCTAGACTACCCTCCAACGGCGGACAAGCTCGACGACTGGAGGGCCACGATACAGAGCCTCATCGGTTTCGCTAACGGCGACACCCCGCGGCAGCACAGCGCGTCGCAGCCGCGGCGGGACGGCCAGGTGAGAACTGATGGCGCCAAGACCGGCGGGGGTGCGACCACCGTGCACTCCCCGCCCCACAGGCCAAGATCGCCGACTCGCCGGAACCATCACGACAACGACTCCACCGCGTCATCAAATCCGCGAACTCGTCGCGATCAACGCCAAGTTCTTCACGAGCGAGAGCAAGAGGACGCTCGCACTCGCATCGAGCGTCGGAGAGAAGCGCGGCGTCAATCAGACCAGCGCGCGGGGCCCTCTGTCGACATGCATGCACCGGGGGAACCAGGCGACCTGCCGTACGCGGTGGGCTGCCCTGCGTTCACCCGTGAGCTGCGGCAAGTCCAGTTGCCCAGCACGAAGAATTTCAAGCCAGACGTACCAGAGAAGTACGACGGCAAGTCGCATCCGTCGGAGTTCCTCAGCATCTACACCATCGCGGTGCAGGCTTCTGGGGGCGAGACGACAAGATCCTTGCCAACTACTTCCCGCTGGTACTCAAGTCCAACGTCAGATCCTGGCTCATGCACTTGCCGGACAACACCATAACCTCCTGGAGAGACTTGTGCCATCAGTTTGTTGGCGCCTTTACGGGCGGCCACAAACCCCATGGCCAAGCGAGCGGCCTTCATCTGCTCGTCCAGAAGGAAGGGGAACCCTTGCACAAGTTCATCCAGAGATTCAGCCGTGTACACTACAACATCCCAGACGTCCACCCCGCCGCGGTCATCAGCGCGTTCCATCAGAACGTGTGAAACCGCAGGATGCGGGAGGAGATGGCGATGTGCAAGATCAAAGACGTCAGCGAGCTATATGCCCTGGCCGACAAGTGTGCCCGTGCTGAGGAAGGGAGGAAACTCCCCGGAGAGAACACTGGAGCAGGAGAATCTGACAGTGAGGATACCGCCCCGACAAGGAAGAGCCGGCGGCGGAGCAACAGGAAGAAGAAGAGCCAAGAAGTACTGGTTGTTGAGCAGTCCAGCGATGAAGGCGCCGCCAAGAAGGCCCAGGATGGTAGCTCCGGCAAGGAGGTTGCCGGATGCGCCAACTGCCAGGCCGTGGCGGCCGCCGACAAGCGGGTCGGCACCAACAAACAGTATTGCAAGATCCACCGTACCAAGGGCCATGACCTCCAGAGCTGCAAGCAGGTCGAGCGGCTCGTCGAGCTGCAAAAGGCCGAGTACGAGCGGCGCGACAAGGAGAGAGCCCGGGGAGGTGGCGGAGGATAAGGCACGAAGTGCCCCGGCCAGGGAGGACGCCGCGACAAGGACAAGCAACGGCAAGCGGACAGACCTCCCCGCGGCCGCGACAAGAACGAAGACGACGACGAAGACGAAGACATGGATGACGTTGAGACCAGTGAGAAGGAGTTTCAGAAAGCCACAGAGGTCTTGTGCGTAGACGGCGGTGCTTCCCTGCATACTTCTCACCGCCAGCTCAAGCAGTGGGCGCGGGAAGTCAATGCAGCGGAACCTCCCGTCGAGTCGCGCAAGTCTCTGAAATGGTCCAGCACGCCTATCATCTTTGATATTGAGGACCACCCTGATCGCACAACTGCGATCGGGTGCTTGCCGATGTTGGTCTCACCAACAGTCCGCAACCTCAAGGTCACTAAGATGCTAGTTGACGGCGGGGCCGGCTTGAACCTGATCTCCTCCGCTGTGCTCCGGAAACTCCAAGTCCCTGATAGCGAGCTCGAAGAGACCGGCACGTTTCAAGGAATCAACCCGGGAAGGAGCAAGCCGAAGGGGAAGATAACGTTGCCAGTGACATTTGGCAGCGAGCTGAACTTCAGGACATAGAGGATCACTTTTGACAATTGCCGATTTTTCGTTGCCCTACAACGGAATTCTCGGCCGTCCAGCGCTCGCCAAGTTTATGGCGGCCTCTCACTACGCATACAACATGCTCAAGATGCTAGGCCCGATAAGCGTCATCTCTGTCCCCGGCGACAAGAAGGATGCCCTTATCTGTGCCGACAAGATCTACCGGGAAGCAGCAGCCGCAGCAGATCGCAAGCCACATGCCGCTGAAGCTCCCGGAGGGAAGAAGAGGACAAAGCCCGGCAAGTGCTCTGGTGCCCACTCCGGCAAGCGCACCTCTTCGGAGTGCTGCGCTACCGTCGAGGACGCGCCATCGAGCTCCACCGGCAAGAGTAAGAAGACAATGGCAGCTCCGCCAACGACCAAGAAGTTGTCCGCCAAGGAGGACGACACTGGTGGTACCTTCACCATCAGTGCCACACTCGACCCCAAATAGGAAAGCGCGCTCATTGATTTCCTGCGGGCGAATGTCAATGTGTTTGCCTGGCAACCATTTGACATCCCCGGCATTCCCAGGAAAGTGAGTGAGCACCACCTCGCCGTCTGTCCTCATGCGCGGCCCATCAAGCAGAGAGTCCGGAAGCAAGCGGTGGAGCGCCAAAAGTTCATCGCAGAAGAGATCAAGAAGTTGGAAGTGGCAGGCCTCGTCAGAGGTGTGCTCCATCCGACGTGGTTGGCCAATCCTGTTGTCGTGTGCAAAGCAAATGGGAAATGGAGGCTTTGCATCGACTTCACTGATGTTAACAAAGCTTGTCCCAAAGACCCCTTTCCCTTACCGCGAATTGACCAGATTGTTGACTCCATGGCTGGATGTGACCTGCTTTCATTCCCTGACGCCTATTCAGGATACCATCAGATCTTCATGGCTGAAGAAGATGAGGAAAAGACCGCGTTCATCACTCCATGTGGCACGTACTGTTTCGTACGGATGCCTTTCGGACTGAAGAATGCTGGTTCAACATTTGCAAGGGTTGTCCACACCGCTTTTGAGCCACAAATCCACAGAAATGTGGAGGCCTACATGGACGACATAGTGGTCAAGAGCAGAGACAGGGCAACCCTGATTCAAGACTTAGAAGAGACCTTTGCGAACCTGCGCAGGATCAGCCTCAAGCTCAACCCCGAGAAGTGCGTGTTCGGAGTCCCTTCCGGCAAGCTTCTCGGGTTCTTCGTGTCTCAGCGAGGAATCGAAGCCAACCCAGACAAGATCAAGGCCATCGAGCAGATTGAAGCACCAGCACGTGTCAAGGACGTACGAAGGCTTGCCGGCTGCATCACGGCTCTCAGCAGGTTTATTTCCAAGTCTGCAGAACGCGCCCTGCCGTTTTTCAAAATTTTGAAAAAGGCGGGTCCAGTAAAATGGGCTCCGGAAGCGGAGGCTGCGCTACAGGACTTGAAGAAATACCTATCCTCCGCTCCAATACTTGTCGCGCCTAATCCACAAGAGAAGTTGCTGCTATACCTGGCGGCAACCAATCAAGTGGCTAGTGCTGCGCTAGTAGCGGAGAGGGAGGCAGATGATGAGCCAGCAGCCGCGGCAAGCGCGTCCAGCGACAAGCAGGGGGCTTCCCCGACAAGCTTTGGCCCCGACAAGGATGAATCTGCGCAGGAGCAAGTGGAGGTGCAGAAGAAGAAAATGGTGCAGCGCCCAGTTTACTTTGTCAGCTCCCTTTTGCAGGGAGCTAGGTCGAGGTACTTTGGTGTGCATAAATTACTTTTCGGCCTTCTCATGGCCTCGAGAAAGCTGCGCCATTACTTCCAAGCACATGAAATTACAGTTGTCACCCGCTTTCCGCTGAAGAGGATACTGCAGAATCCAGAAGCAACAGGCAGGATTGTCGAGTGGGCACTAGAACTTTCGAGCTTCGGTCTCAAGTTCGAGAGCACCTCGACTATCCAAAGCAGAGCATTGGCGGAGTTCATAGCAGAGTGGACACCGACACCAGACGAAGATATCCCAGAGACGAGCATCCTCGCCAAAGAAGCAAGCAAAGAGTGGCCGATGTACTTTGATGGTGCTTTCTCGCTGCAAGGCGCCGGGGCTGGCGCGTTACTTATCGCGCCCACCGGGGAGCACCTCAAGTACGTAGTCTAGATGCACTTCCCCAAGGAACAAGCAACCAACAATACTGCAGAGTATGAAGGTTTGCTTGCCGGTCTCAGGATCGCGGCAGAACTTGGGATCAAGAAGCTTATTGTTAGGGGTGACTCGCAGCTTGTCATCCGCCAAGTGAACAAGGATTACCAGAGTCCGTTGATGGAAGCGTATGTTGATGAAGTGAGGAAGCTAGAAGAGCACTTTGACGGCCTGCAAATGGAACACATTCCAAGAGCTGAGAACGACATCGCTGATGGCCTGTCAAAGTGCGTAGCATTTAAGTTACCTGTGGAACCAGGAACCTTTGTGCTCAAGCTGACTCAGCCATCCATAACACCATCAACCGGACAGAGAAAGAAGAGGAAGTTGGTCTCCGGCGACTATCTTCCGGAAGAGCTCCCCGGAGCCGCCGCCAAGAGGGTCCCCAACATCGACGCCAAGAGCCCTAAGGAGCCGTCTGCTCCGGAAAACCCCAGGGTTTGTTCCGTAGAAGCAGGCGCTCCCGACAAGTTTTGCTCCGGCAAGCTTGCCGGGGAACGTCAAGCTCCGGCTGAGCCCCAGATCCTCACCGTAGAAGCGGACGTTCTCGCAGCAGCAGATGTGCCTTCAGTCCTTGTTGTCGAGCCACAGGCTCTAGCATGGGCGCAGCAGACTGTCCATTTCCTCCAAAACGGAGAGCTTCCCGAAGAGCAAGAAGAAGCGGAAAGAGTAGCCCGGCGCTTGAGTATGTACCAGTTCGTCGACAACACACTGTACAGAAGAGGGCGCAACGGTGTGAAATTGAAGTGTATTTCCTGGGAAGACGGACAGAAGCTGTTGGCAGAGATACATGGAGGCATATGTGGTCACCACATTGGCGCAAGAGCACTTGCCGGCAAAGCGTTCCGGCAAGGTTTCTTTTGGCCGACAGCCCTCCAGGATGCAACTGCACAAGTAACCAAGTGTGAAGCGTGCCAGTTCCATTCCAAGCAGATACACCAGCCAGCTCAAGCTCTCCAGACGATCCCTTTATCCTGGCCATTTTTGGTCTGGGGGCTCGACATCCTCGGCCCCTTCCCCCGAGCTGTCGGGGGCTTTGAGTACTTGTACGTCGCAATCGACAAGTTCACAAAGTGGCCGGAAGTGGAACCAGTGAGGAAAGTGACATCACAGTCAGCAGTCAAGTTCTTCAGGTCGATTGTTTGCCGCTTCGGGATCCCCAACAGGATCATCACCGACAACGGTACGCAATTCACGAGCCGCGCCTTCATGCAATACGTCCAAGATCTCGGCGCCAAGGTCTGCTTCGCTTCTGTTGCTCATCCCAGGAGCAACGGTCAAGCTGAAAGGGCCAATGCCGAAGTACTGCGCGGGCTCAAGACCAGAACTTTCGACAGGCTGCACAAGTGCGGAAGAAACTGGATCGAGGAGCTGCCGGTGGCTCTTTGGTCGATCAGAACGACGCCAAATCGAGCCACCGGCCAGACACCATTTGCTCTAGTGTATGGAGCAGAAGCAGTTACCCCCACGGAACTCATATACGGGTCACCTCGAGTGCTCGCTTATGATGAGCTTGAGCAAGAGCGGCTGCGTGAAGATGACGCGCTGCTCCTCGAGGAAGATCGTCTTCAGGCTGCTGTGCGAGCCTCTCGCTACCAGCAAGCTTTGCGTCGCTACCATAGCCGCAAAGTTAAAGCCAGAAGCTTCGAGGAAGGCGACCTTGTTCTTCGGCGCGCTCCGTCCGCCAAGAATCATAACAAGTTGACGCCAAAGTGGGAAGGCCCTTACCGGGTGAGACGAGTCACGAGGCCCGGCGCTGTCCGCCTCGAGACCGAAGATGGCACTCCGGTGAGCAACTCCTGGAATATTGAGCATCTTCTTAAGTTTTACCCGTAAGGCGCGGTTGTCGGGCCCCGCCCGGCAACCAACCTTTTGTACAAGTCTTGCCGCAGTTGCATGTAATCCTTTGTACAAAGCCAGGCGCAGACCCTGAGCAGCAGTAAATGAAGCGCTGGCGCCCTAAGTTTTAGCATGCATGCTGAGTCGAGTCGAGTCCTTGGTTAGGGTTGATAGTGCCTAACAGCTGCTAACCCCTAGCTTAGAGGTCGAGTCTGCGTCCTTTTTCCTGTTCCTTCGTTTCCTTTGGTTCGCAGGGTTTTGCATATCCTGGCCAGACCGCTTAAGGACGAAGAAGAGAAGAAGGGCGGGCCAGCACCTGGTCCCCGGCAAGCCAGTGTTGCCGGGGGCTGCAAGTACGAAGATTCGCCCGCGGCAAGCCAAAGTTGCCGGGGGCTGCAATCCCAGATAAGTTTTTGCATCGCTCGTCATGCATTCTCTTATGAACTGTGGAATATGAAAACCTTGTTTCCTCCTAAAATCTACCGTGCTCCCTTAACGACAGGCCCCAGAGTGCGTTCCTGGGGCCTGTTTTGGTAGTAGTCGCGGCGGCAAAGGGGGGGAACGAGGAGCCCGAACCCGCCTCATCCTTTCCTCCGCCAAGGGCGTGAGAGAGGTCGAGTGGCGCGGGAAGACAGCAGGGTCTGTTGCCGGGCAAAGAAGTGTCTATCTTAACGATACAAAGGGTTCGCTCCTTGGCGTGGGTTTTACCCACGGGACAAATGGCCCGGCAAACATCCCCTTTTCAATAAAAACATTCCGCTCAGGTACAGTTCAGAGAGAATGAAAAACATGAAAGATGGGATTACAAGTTTTAAACACAGCTAAGGCCCGAGGGCTTACAGATTGAAAAAAGATAAGATGCCCGTAATCCCTTTCTTGTCTCTCTCCTCAGGAGGTAGGACAAGGAGGTGAAAAGGGCAAAAGGGGCGCCTAGGCGAGCTACGGGTGGCAGAAGACAGCAACAGAACACCCCGGGGGCCGGCTGAAAGCTGGACGGTGATGGCGGCGCCGGAAGAAGGGCTCGACGAGGCGGCAGGGCATCAGCACGCTGTCGAGGGCGCCGTGCCCTCGTACTCTGAGTTGACGGCCTTGCCGCCAGCCCTCTTCCTCTTCCGCAGCCTCGCCACGCCAGCCGCCAAGGAGACGACTCCGGGGAGTTTAAGGAGCCAGCGACGCGGATGATGGGGTCGCCGGTGCCACGCGGAGCCGCGACCGGCGCCTAGTCGGACCCGTCATCCCGATGACCGCTGCCCTTGTCGTCGCTGTTGCTCCCCTCCTCGTCACTCTCGCTCGAGGAGGAGCTTTCGCTGTCGGAGGAGCTATCCACGCAGTACTGGGCCTGGGTCCCGAAGTCCCCGAAGGCCTTGACGGAGAGGAGATCGCCCTCCATCAACTTAAAATGGAGGGTGAACCCCTCCATCAAGCTGTGGATACGGGCGAATGTCTTCCACCCTCAGCCAAGATACACCACGCCGGGGGCTGGGGACTCGACGTGGACCCGCGTGCCGCTGATCCCGCAGCCCTTCATGCGCAGCCTTAGCGTCTCGGGTTGCTCCATCTCCATCACGCTTGCGAAGCGAGCCGGGAGGCGGAGGCGGCGGCGAGGCGCCCGGCGCAGCCTGACGAAGAACTCGCAAGGATCGTCCCCGATGTGGACCACCGTGGGAAGAAGAGCCGCTGGCAGGGGCGAGGCTGGCGCGTCGCCCCGCCCGCCTCTTCCCTGAACGCCTCGGCCTCGTCCGCGACCTCGTCCACGACCTCGCCCCCTCCCCCTTCCCCTTACGGTTGGCTCCGCCATCGTGGGTGCAGGGGGAGGAGGGGCGCGTTGCCTAGCGGCAACCCTCGCCGCCACCGATGAAGGACCAGGATTCCCTTTCTCCATGGCGAATGGAGGGAGGGGATCAGAAGCCGAAGGGAAGGAAATACGAAGGAGTGTGGATTTCCGTCACCCCCTCTTGCTCTTTATAAAGAAGCAGGGTGGGGGCTCGGCAGCCCCGCTCAACCAATCAGGACGCAGGAAGGCCAGGCGACTGGGGCCGACCTGCTGCCCCGACCCGCGACGGCCCGGTTTCCTGCCTCCACCGTCCGCAAACCCGGGTGCATGGAAGCCGCGTGGCTGGGGCGCAGGACCGAGGCGACGGATGAGGCGACCTCTCCCCACCCCGTGATCATGGGGAACGGGCGCCTCGGAAACCGTGCCTCGGCCCCGTCCAGCGAACGGGCCACGCCTCCACGCCTCCCTCCACTTATGGAGCTAGCGCGAACCGTCCCCCTTTATTGCGACGTGACGCATGCCTGCGGGGTTCAGCCCCGCGCTCGCCGCCCACGTCACGCACGCCTCTCCCCATGATGCCACGTTCGACGCGTGCCGTTCGGGGAGAACGTGGTGGACGCAGAAGCAGATGCAGCGTGACCCAGGCCGCGCATGCCCGTGCACTATTTTGGGCCTGGCCCAACAGCGCTCGGCACCGTGTATGGCCCAGGCCCGGGGGCTCCTGTCGGTGTACTAAAGTAGGGGTACCTTAGTACCCCGAACTTGTGCACGGGCAGTGGTAGCACCCCGCGGCAAGGCTTGCCAGGCGATCGCCAAGACTCTCCATGGTCCCTTTTTTTGGGCCATCCAAGAACAAAGTATTTGAGCCAAGGCCCCGGCGGGAGGAGCCTGCCGGGAAGGCCACCTGAAGAGAGCAAGGCCCCGGCAAGAGGAGCTTGCCGGGACGAACGCTCGAAGCACAAGGCCCCGGCAAGAGGAGCTTGCCGGGACGACCTCTTGAAGCACATGGCCCCGGCAAGAGGAGCTCGCCGGGAAGGCCGACCAAGGCACGACAAGAGACTTGCTGCGACGCGCTCCGTGTCCCGGCAAGGACCGGTGAGCGACAAGCTCCCGGGCACGACAAGGCATCAACCGTGGCAAGACGCTTGCCGCGGCAAGTCACCCCCCCGTGCCTGCGCTCCAGCTCATCCACCCACGCGTCGCTCTGGGGCCATTCCAGGCGTACGTGGCGAGAGGCTGCACAGCCAGGGGCATGCGGTGGCAAAGCAACGCTAACAGAGTAGCCATCGTGGCAAACGGTGGCGCTCCTGACGGTCCCCTTTCCTGCACCATCTGGGCGATGCAGACGGGCATTTAATGCCCTTGTCCCCTGCCGTCAGAGTTAGGTATGTTAGCACTGTGCAAATAGTTGTACCCAACACAGCGGTTTCCAGTTTTGCCCCCGCCTACGTTGCCACCTGTGGGTAACCCCTTGCACATATAAAAGGAGGCCCCATGCGCAACGAGGGGGAAGGAGGCCACTCACGCTCGGTCTCGCCAGCAGCTCGCATGTACTGTAGCACCACACGCTCCCGAGCAAGAACACAATACAAAACCACAAAGCAGCAGTAGGGTTTTACGCATCCTTGCGGCCCGAAGCTGGGTAAACCCCTTTGTGTGCATCGCCTCGATCCGCTCTTCGCACGACCTCCGCCCCCCGCCGAACCAAGAAAAGGGGCTCGGTCCCCATAGGTGTTCGTGGAGGCAGAATTCCCCCGACAGGGTATTAATGTTCTCGGTTGCTAGTACGAGGCAAACCTCATCAATTTTATCTCGATTGGTGTTAGTGGCCTTGTATAGATGTAAATTGTAATTTTGATAGTGGCCTTGTGTACAAAAATGGAGGGCGTAGTACAAAGTGTAGAGGGCGGCGCTGCACGGGAGTCTCACCTCTCACCCCGCTCGTGGCACGGCAGTAAAGCCGTCATATCACAAAACCCAACCACTCCCAGTAATAAGTGGCCTGGTAAAATAAACGGACAAGCAACCATCACATCCCTCCGTCTTTTTTGCATTTCATCTCTCTGCATTTACTTTCTCCGGTTCATCTCGCACACTCGATCCCTAGCTACTACTCCTAGGGCCAGTTCTTTTGGCGGCTTCCCCAGCTTTTCCCACAAGACTAGTCACAGTGGAGAGTAACAATAAGGCGCCTCACTCATTTATTTGGGCTTCTAAACTAGTACTACTCCGTCCTGGTTTATTCCTCACCACTGTAATTTGTGCTAAATTTTGACCAAAGATTTAACTGGTTTATTCCTCACCATTGTAATCCCTCAGTCTAGGTGTGTAAGTCATCTTACGAAAACCAAATAATCCCAAAACACTTAGGCGCGGTGCATTAACTTCTACCTCGTTTCTTGTTTCTTGACATATCAACCAATAAGAGATAAAGAGTGTGCATGCTTTTAATGACTTGAGATATCAAACACGACATGCAGTGGTTAGTTCATTGCATGCAATACTATTAATTAGCAAATAAACATTAACATTTCTCGTTTTCTCCTCCTCCTTGGTCACGGTGCACAGCCTAAGATAACTTACTCACCTAGACGGATGGAGTAGTGCATGTGACATGCACTAACATTTCATTAGTTAAATTTATGATCAAAATTTGACACAGATTACAATGAGGACCAATAAACCAGGACGGAGGTAGTAGTTATGGGATTACTAATCCAGAAACCTAAAAGAACTGTCCCCTGGTACTCCTACTAGTAGCAGTACTCAAGTTGGAATTCCAATTGCACGACACAACTTGTTAGGCAAAAAATTCGATACAGGGTGTAGGAAGCGGTTTGGGAATTTGCATGCCTTTCCAACCAGTGAGATACTCCATACAAAGTACGACAGAGAAATAACCATAGAGAAGGAAGCAAAAAGTAAACAATCAAACGAGCATTTTTGCATTTGTTTTGCATTGAATCGTTTCACAAGCTTGACTAGTGATGTTTTTCTACTTTTACAAAAACCGCATTGTAATGTTAAAATATGCATTTGCACGTACATAAGTAATAGTAGTACTCCCTCCGTCTAGGTGTATAAGTCTTCCCTCCTTCTTGG
The DNA here is from genome assembly GCA_032464435.1 of Aegilops umbellulata. NCBI lineage: Eukaryota > Viridiplantae > Streptophyta > Magnoliopsida > Poales > Poaceae > Aegilops > Aegilops umbellulata. Next base: position 222,945,181 of record CP136059.1, on the reverse strand, counting down.
TCACGGTGCACAACCAAAGATGACTTATTGACGTGGACGGAGGGAGTAGCACAGTCTGCAAGCATATATCGAGAGAGACGTGTAGTGCGATAGTATATAGTAAAGTTTGTGCTATATGCACGTGTTGGAAATATGCCCTAGAAGCAATAATAAAAGCATTATTATTATATTTCCTTGTTCATGATAATTGTCTTTATTCGTGCTATAATTGTGTTATCCGGAAATCATAATACATGTGTGAATAACAGACAACAATATGTCCCTAGTGAGCCTCTAGTTGACTAGCTCGTTGATCGATAGATAGTCATGGTTTCCTGACTATGGACATTGGATGTCATTGATAACGAGATCACATCATTAGGAGAATGATGTGATGGACAAGACCCAATCCTAAACATAGCATAAGATCGCATAGTTCGTTTGCTAGAGTTTTCCAATGTCAAGTATCCTTTCCTTAGACCATGAGATCGTGTAACTCCCGGATACCGTAGGAGTGCTTTGGGTGTGCCAAACGTCACAACGTAACTGGGTGACTATAAAGGTATACTACGGGTATCTCTGAAAGTGACTGTTGGGTTGACATGGATCGAGGCTGGGATTTGTCACTCCGCTTGACGGAGAGGTATCACCGGGCCCTCTCGGTAATGCATCATCATAATGAGCTCAATGTGATCAAAGTGTTTGATCACGGGATCATGCATTACGGTACGAGAAAAGTGACTTGCCGGTAACGAGATTGAACGAGGTATTGGGATACCGACGATCGAATCTTGGGCAAGTAAAATACCGATTGACAAAGGGAATCGTATACGGGATTAATTGAATCCTCGACATCGTGGTTCATCCGATGAGATCATCGTGGAGCATATGGGAGCCAACATGGGTATCCAGATCCCGCTGTTGGTTATTGCCCGAGAGCCGTCTCGGTCATGTCTGCATGTCTCCCGAACCCATAGGGTCTACACACTTAAGGTTCGGTGACGCTAGGGTTGTGAAGATATGTATATGCAGTAACCCGAATGTTGTTCGGAGTCCCGGATGAGATCCCGAACGTCACAAGGAGTTTCGGAATGGTCCGGAGGTAAAGAATTATATATAGAAAGTGTTGTTTTGGCCATCGGGACAAGTTTCGGGGTTATCGGTATTGTACCGGGACCACCGGAGGGTCCCGGGGGGTCCACCGGGTGGGGCCACCTGCCTCGGGGGGGCACATGGGCTCTAGGGGTGAGCCTTGGCCTACATGGTCCAAGGGGAACCAGCCCCTAGAGGCCCATGCGCCTAGAGGGGGGAAACCCTAAAGGGGGGGGGGCGCCCCCTTGCTTGGGGGGCAAGCCCCACCCTTGGCCGCCGCCCCCCCTAGGGGGCTATATAAAGGGGGGAGGGTAGGGGGGCTGCGCACCCTTGCTCCTGGCGCCTCCCTCTCCCTCTCCAACACCTCCTCCTCCTCCGTAGAGCTCGGCGAAGCCCTGTCGGAGTACTGCGGCTCCACCATCACCACGCCGTCGTGCTGCTGCTGGAGTCTTCTTCCCCAACCTCTCCTTTGCCTTACTGGATCAAGAAGAAGGAGACGTTACGCTGACCGTACGTGTGTTGAACGCGGAGGTGCCGTCCTTTCGGTGCTAGGATCTCCGGTGATTTGGATCACGTCGTGTACGACTTCCTCATCCCCGTTCGTTGAACGCTTCCGCTCGCGATCTACAAAGTGGTATGTATATGCAATCTCTCTCCCATGACTCGTTGCTTAGATGAACTCATAGATGGATCTTGGTGAAACCGTAGGAAAAATTTTAATTTTCTGCAACGTTCCCCAACAGTGGCATCATGAGCTAGGTCTATGCGTAGTTCTCTATTGCACGAGTAGAACACAATTTGTTGTGGGCGTAGATGTTGTCAACTTTCTTGCCGCTACTAGTCTTATCTTGCTTCAGCGGTATTGTGGGATGAAGTGGCCCGGACCAACCTTACACGTACTCTTACGTGAGACCGGTTCCACCGACTAACATGCACTAGTTGCATAAGGTGGCTGGTGGGTGTCTGTCTCTCCCACTTTAGTTGGAGCGGATTCGATGAAAAGGGTCCTTATGAAGGGTAAATAGAAGTTGACAAATCACATTGTGGCTTTCACGTAGGTAAGAAAGCGTTCTTGCTAGAACCCTAATTCAGCCACGTAAAACTTGCAACAACAATTAGAGGACGTCTAACTTGTTTTTGCAGCAAGTGCTTTGTGATATGATATGGCCAAAGTTGTGATGAATGATGAATGATCTATATGTGATGTATGAGATGTTCATGCTATTGTAATAGGAATCACGACTTGCATGTCGATGAGTATGACAACCGGCAGGAGCCATAGGAGTTGTCTTTGTTTTTTGTATGACCTGCGTGTCATTGAGAAACGCCATGTAAATTACTTTACTTTATTGCTAAACACGTTAGCCATAGTAGTAGAAGTAATAGTTGGCGAGCAACTTCATGGAGACACGATGATGGAGATCATGATGATGGAGATCATGGTGTCAAGCCGGTGACAAGATGATCATGGAGCCCCAAGATGGAGATCAAAGGAGCTATGTGATATTGGCCATATCATGTCATGTTTATTATTTGATTGCATGTGATGTTTATCATGTTTTGCATCTTGTTTACTTAGAACGACGGTAGTAAATAAGATGATCCCTCATAATAATTTCAAGAAAGTGTTCCCCCTAACTGTGCACTGTTGCGACAGTTCGTTGTTTCGAAGCACCACGTGATGATCGGGTGTGATAGATTCTAACGTTCACATACAACGGGTGTAAGACAGATTTACACATGCAAACACTTAGGTTGACTTGACGAGCCTAGCATGTACAGACATGGCCTCGGAACACAGAAGACCGAAAGGTCGAGCATGAGTCGTATAGAAGATACGATCAACATGAAGATGTTCACCGATGTTGACTAGTCCGTCTCACGTGATGATCGGACACGGCCTAGTTGACTCGGATCATGTAATACTTAGATGACTAGAAGAGGGATGTCTATCTAAGTGGGAGTTCATTAAATAATTTGATTAAATGAACTTTATTATCATGAACTTAGTCTAAAATATTTACAATATGTCTTGTAGATCAAATGGCCAACGTAGTCCTCAACTTCAACGCGTTCCTAGAGAAAACCAAGCTGAAAGACGATGGCAGCAACTATACGGACTGGGTCCGGAACCTGAGGATCATCCTCATAGCTGCCAAGAAAGATTATGTCCTACGAGCACCGCTGGGTGACGCACCTATTCTCCCTGCAGAACAAGATGTTATGAACGCTTGGCAGTCACGCTGCGATGATTACTCCCTCGTTCAGTGCGGCATGCTTTACAGCTTAGTGCCGGGGCTCCAAAAGTGTTTTGAGAGACATGGAGCATATGAGATGTTCGAAGAGCTGAAAATGGTTTTCCAAGCTCATGCCCGGGTCGAGAGATATGAAGTCTCCGATAAATTCTTTAGCTGTAAGATGGAGGAAACTAGCTCTGTCAGTGAACACATACCCAAAATGTCTGGGTTGCACAACCGCTTGACTCAACTGGAAGTTAATCTCCCGGATGAAGCGGTCATTGACAGAATCCTCCAGTCGCTTCCACCTAGCTACAAGAGCTTTGTGATGAACTACAATATGCAGGGGATGGTAAAGACCATTCCTGAGGTATATGCTATGCTGAAATCAGCAGAGGTAGAAATCAAGAAGGAGCATCAAGTGTTGATGGTGAATAAAACCACTAAGTTCAAGAAGGGCAAGGGTAAAAAGAACTTCAAGAAGGACAGCAAGGAAGTTGCCGCACCCGGTAAGCAAGTTGCCGGGAAGAAGCCAAAGAATGGACCCAAGCCCGAGACTGAGTGTTTTTATTGCAAGGGAAGTGGTCACTGGAAGCGGAACTGCCCCAAATACTTACGGACAAGAAGGCCGGCAAAACAAAAGGTATATGTGATATACATGTAATTGATGTGTACCTTACCAGTACTCATAGTAGCTCTTGGGTATTTGATACTGGTGCAGTTGCTCACATTTGTAACTCAAAGCAGGAGCTGCGGAATAAACGGAGACTGGCGAAGGACGAGGTGACGATGCGCGTCGGGAATGGTTCCAAGGTCGATGTGATCGCCGTCGGCATGCTACCTCTACATTTACCTACGGGATTAGTTTTAAACCTCAATAATTGTTATTTAGTGCCAAGTTTGAGCATGAACATTGTGTCTGGATCTCGTTTAATTCGAGATGGCTACTCATTTAAATCCGAGAATAATGGTTGTTCTATTTATATGAGAGATATGTTTTATGGTCATGCTCCGATGGTTAATGGTTTATTCTTAATGAATCTCGTACGTGATGATACACATATTCATAGTGTGAATACCAAAAGAGTTAAAGTTGATAACAATAGTCCCACATATTTGTGGCACTGCCGCCATGGTCACATAGGTGTCAAACGCATGAAGAAGCTCCATGCAGATGGACTTTTAGAGTCTCTTGATTATGAATCATTTGACACGTGCAAACCATGCCTCATGGGTAAAATGACCAAGACTCCGTTCTCAGGAACAATGGAGCGAGCAACCAACTTATTGGAAATCATACATACCGATGTGTGCGGTCCAATGAGTGTTGAGGCTCGCGGTGGCTATCGTTATGATCTCACCCTCACTGATGACTTGAGTAGATATGGGTATATCTACTTGATGAAACACAAGTCTGAGACCTTTGAAAAGTTCAAGGAATTTCAGAGTGAGGTTGAAAATCAACGTGATAGAAAGATCAAGTTTCTACGATCAGATCGTGGAGGAGAATACTTGAGTCACGAATTTGGCACACACTTAAGAAAATGTGGAATAGTTTCACAACTCACGCCGCCTGGAACACCTCAGCGTAATGGTGTGTCCGAACGTCGTAATCGCACTCTATTAGATATGGTGCGATCTATGATGTCTCTTACCGATTTACCGCTATCTTTTTGGGGCTATGCTTTAGAGACTGCCGCATTCATTTTAAATAGGGCTCCGTCTAAATCCGTTGAGACGACACCGTATGAATTATGGTTTGGGAAGAAACCTAAGCTGTCGTTTCTAAAAGTTTGGGGATGCGATGCTTATGTCAAGAAACTTCAACCTGAAAAGCTCGAACCCAAGTCGGAAAAATGCGTCTTCATAGGATACCCTAAAGAAACTGTTGGGTATACCTTGTACCTCAGATCCGAAGGCAAGATCTTTGTTGCCAAGAATGGATCCTTTCTAGAGAAGGAGTTTCTCTCGAAAGAAGTAAGTGGGAGGAAAGTAGAACTTGATGAAGTGTTACCTCTTGAACCGGAAAATGGCGAAACTCAAGAAAACGTTTCTGAGGTGCCTGCACCGACTAGAGAGGAAATTAATGATGATGATCAAGATACTTCTAATCAAGCTCCTACTGAAATTCGAAGGTCCACAAGGACATGTTCCGCACCAGAGTGGTACGGGAACCCTGTCTTGGAAATCATGTTGTTAGACAACGGTGAACCTTCGAACTATGAGGAAGCAATGGTGGGCCCGGATTACGAGAAATGGCTGGAAGCCATGAAATCCGAGATAGGATCCATGTATGAAAACGAAGTATGGCTTTGACTGACTTGCCTGTTGAGCGGCGAGCCATAGAAAATAAATGGATCTTTAAGAAGAAGACAGACGCGGATGGTAATGTGACCATCTATAAAGCTTGGCTTGTCGCTAAGGGTTATCGACAAGTTCAAGGAATTGACTACGATGAGACTTTCTCACCGGTAGCGAAGCTGAAGTCTGTCCGAATCATGTTAGCAATTGCCGCATTCTACGATTATGAAATATGGCAAATGGACCTCAAAACGGCATTCCTTAATGGTTTCCTTAAGGAAGAATTGTATATGATGCAGCCGCAAGGTTTTGTCGATCCTAAGAATGCTGACAAGGTGTGCAAGCTCCAACGCTCGATTTATGGGTTGGTGCAAGCATCTCGGAGTTGGAACATTCGCTTTGATGAGATGATCAAAGCGTTTGGGTTTACGCAGACTTATGGAGAAGCCTGCGTTTACAAGAAAGTGAGTGGGAGCGCTGTAGCATTTCTCATATTATATGTAGACGACATACTTTTGATGGGAAATGATATAGAACTCTTGGACAGCATTAAGGCCTACTTGAATAAGAGTTTTTCAATGAAGGACCTTGGAGAAGCTGCTTATATATTAGGCATCAAGATCTATAGAGATAGATTGAGACGCCTCATAGGTCTTTCACAAAGAACATACCTTGATAAAATATTGAAGAAGTTCAATATGGATCAATCTAAGAAAGGGTTCTTACCTATGTTACAAGGTGTGAAATTGAGCTCAGCTCAATGTCCGACCACGGCAGAAGATATAGAAGAGATGAGTGTCATCCCCTATGCCTCAGCCATATGTTCTATTATGTATGGCATGCTGTGTACCAGACCTGATGTAAATCTTGCCGTAAGTTTGGTAGGAAGGTACCAAAGTAATCCCGGCAAGGAACACTGGACAGCGATCAAGAATATCCTGAAGTACCTGAAAAGGACTAAGGAAATGTTTCTCGTTTATGGAGGTGACGAAGAGCTCGTCGTAAAGGGTTACGTCGACGCTAGCTTCGACACAGATCTGGATGACTCTAAGTCACAAACCGGATACATGTATATTTTGAATGGTGGGGCAGTAAGCTGGTGCAGTTGCAAGCAAAGCGTCGTGGCGGGGTCTACATGTGAAGCGGAGTACATGGCAGCCTCGGAGGCAGCACATGAAGCAATTTGGGTGAAGGAGTTCATCACCGACCTCGGAGTCATACCCAATGCATCGGGGCCAATCAAACTCTTCTGTGACAACACTGGAGCTATTGCACTTGCCAAGGAGCCCAGGTCTCACAAGAAGACCAGGCACATCAAGCGTCGCTTCAACTCCATTCGTGAAAATGTTCAAGATGGAGACATAGAAATTTTTAAAGTACACACGGATCTGAATGTCGCAGATCCGTTGACTAAACCTCTCCCTAAGGCAAAACATGATCAGCACCAGAACTCTATGGGTGTTTGATTCATCACAATGTAACTAGATTATTGACTCTAGTGCAAGTGGGAGACTGTTGGAAATATGCCCTAGAGGCAATAATAAAAGCATTATTATTATATTTCCTTGTTCATGATAATTGTCTTTATTCGTGCTATAATTGTGTTATCCGGAAATCGTAATACATGTGTGAATAACAGACAACAATATGTCCCTAGTGAGTCTCTAGTTGACTAGCTCGTTGATCGACAGATAGTCATGGTTTCCTAACTATGGACATTGGATGTCACTGATAACGAGATCACATCATTAGGAGAATGATGTGATGGACAAGACCCAATCCTAAACATAGCATAAGATCGCATAGTTCGTTTGCTAGAGTTTTCCAATGTCAAGTATCCTTTCCTTAGACCATGAGATCGTGTAACTCCCGGATACCGTAGGAGTGCTTTGGGTGTGCCAAACGTCACAACGTAACTGGGTGACTATAAAGGTATACTACGGGTATCTCTGAAAGTGACTGTTGGGTTGACATGGATCGAGACTGGGATTTGTCACTCCGCTTGACGGAGAGGTATCACCGGGCCCTCTCGGTAATGCATCATCATAATGAGATCAATGTGATCAAAGTGTTTGATCACGGGATCATGCATTACGGTACGAGAAAAGTGACTTGCCGGTAATGAGATTGAACGAGGTATTGGGATACCGACGATCGAATCTCGGGCAAGTAAAATACCGATTGACAAAGGGAATCGTATACGGGATTAATTGAATCCTCGACATCGTGGTTCATCCGATGAGATCATCGTGGAGCATGTGGGAGCCAACATGGGTATCTAGATCCCGCTGTTGGTTATTGCCCGAGAGCTGTCTCGGTCATGTCTGCATGTCTCCTGAACCCGTAGGGTCTACACACTTAAGGTTCGGTGACGCTAGGGTTGTGAAGATATGTATATGCAGTAACCCGAATGTTGTTCGGAGTCCTAGATGAGATCCCGGACGTCACGAGGAGTTTCGGCATGGTCCGGAGGTAAAGAATTATATATAGAAAGTGCTGTTTTGTCCATCGGGACAAGTTTCGGGGTTATCGATATTGTACCGGGACCACCGGAGGGTCCCGGGGGGTCCACCGGGTGGGGCCACCTGCCTCGGGGGGCCACATGGGCTCTAGGGTGCGTCTTGGCCTACATGGGCCAAGGGGAACCAGCCCCTAGAGGCCCATGCGCCTAGAGGGGGGAAACCCTAAAGGGGGGGCGCCCCCTTGCTTTGGGGGCAAGCCCCACCCTTGGCCGCCGCCCCCCCCCCCCTAGGAGATTGCATCTCCTAGGGCCGGCGCCCCCCTAGGGGGCTATATAAAGGGGGGAGGGGAGGGGGGCTGCGCACCCTTGCTCCTGGCGCCTCCCTCTCCCTCTCCAACACCTCCTCCTCCTCCGTAGAGCTCGGCGAAGCCCTGTCGAAGTACTGCGGCTCCACCATCACCACGCCGTCGTGCTGCTGCTGGATTCTTCTTCCCCAACATCTCCTTTGCCTTGCTGGATCAAGAAGAAGGAGACGTTATGCTGACCGTATGTATGTTGAACACGGAGGTGCCGTCCTTTCGGTGCTAGGATCTCCGGTGATTTGGATCACGTCGTGTACGACTTCCTCATCCCCGTTCGTTGAACGCTTCCGCTTGCGATCTACAAAGTGGTATGTAGATGCAATCTCTCTCCCATGACTCGTTGCTTAGATGAACTCATAGATGGATCTTGGTGAAACCCTAGGAAATTTTTTAATTTTCTGCAACGTTCCCCAACAGCACGTACTTGCAAAATGCGTACGAATACACAAGTTTCCAAACATTCCCTTTTACATACTTAATTAAGGACGCTAAAAATTCCTGAACGTTCGGGATTTATCATTTGCATCCCAAAACTAATGAGATTGCCTTACGAAACAAAAATTATACTCCTCCTAAAAGCCACGGGGCTCGCAGGAGTGCTTGCGGCGCGCCACGAGTGCCCTGGTGCGCGGCCGTTTCCCAGCACGCTGAAACAATGCCTCTTCCCCAGCCTCGCAACTCGCGAGGTGCTGATTGGCGGCTTGCCGGCGAGCGAGCGCGATCTCACCGGTGTGGTGATCCGGCACCAACAGGTACTCCTCCTCGCTGGAAGCGTGCACCCGGTCCACGTACCGCCAAGCGTAGATGAGGCGCTTGGGCCCGACTGCACTCAGGGCGTCGGCACAGGCGTCCTCCGCCACCCTCACGGCCCTCGCACGAGCCTTCTGCCAAAGAGCCAATTGCCTGACTCTCTCGGATGCGACATAGGCCTCCCAGGCAGCTTGTTCCGTGGTGCGCTTCTCTTCCTCGGCCTTCTTCTCCGCCTCTATTTTGGCGCGCTCTGATGGAGGCAAAGCCTCCCACAAGGCGACATCCATTTCTTTCCAAAACTCCTCAAGGCTGGGGGGCTCGGCGGGCGGCGCGGCGTTCTCCTCGTAGCAGGGAGCCAACGCATCCTCCAGCGCGCGTGCTGGTGAGATTGGGAACGCCGACGCGTCCACCTCAACGTGCCGCGGTGAGGAGCAGAACGCCGATGCGTCCTCCTCGACTAGTGGCAGCGAGGAACGGAACAGCGACGCGTCGCGTCGCGGCGAGGAGAGGAACACCGACGCGTCCTCCTCAACTAGTGGCGGTGAGAAACGGAACGGCGACGTGTCGCGTAGTGGCGAGGAGCGGAACACCGACGCGTCCTCCTTGACTAGTGGCGGCGAGGAACGGAACGACGACGCGTGATCGTCCGCACGGTGCAGCGAGGGGCTCCTAGGGCTTGGGAGGGGCGATGCCATGGTGGTCGACGTGAGAGGGAGGGGGAGGAGATAGCGATGAACGTGAACGTGAGGGGGAGGAGATAGTGATGTCGTGGGAGGCGCGGTATTTATAGAGAGCAATGGTACACCTACGTAAGATATGGACTGAGCTGCACTGACTTAACTGCAGGTCCAGTTGCGTCACTGACATGTGGGCCAGACCCCTGTTGGGCCCATATGTCATTGACCCAATGCACCTGCAGTTAAGTAACAGCTACGTGGGCATATTTGTTGGAGTAAATTACGGGGGAGCGAAGGGGTGGAAATATTGCTGGTCACAACGGATTGGACGAGCGTGGGGGAGGAGAGTCATGCATGCAGATTTTTTCACACGGGGTGGAGTGGTGGGCCCACCGGAGGGAGAAGCAGAGTTTGGCAGGCATATTGTTTCCACACATGGAGAGGAAAAGATTTGGAGACGAACGGGCTTCCTGCAGGTAAGGGGAACGGTGCATAATAAGTCATCTTGCATGCCGGGCTAGGTATAGTCTCAAGTCATTAAAAACATACACGCCCCACACATGTTCATATTTCAAGGTGCACTAAATTATTGCATGCGATGAGTAAGGCTGGCCATAATGGTGGTATCTTAGCTGGTATCATGCACACGGGAATAGCAAACATGCTGATGTGGCAAAGAATTAAAGAAGAAAGGGGGGTTAGAGTAACTAGTGTTCATGCATGCATTGGTAAACACATTTTTTTGTGAAGAACGACAACACTAGTTGAGTACTTTTGCAGACTTCAAAAACTATTCCACCGCCTCTACTATCTTGCTAAGAGTAGGTGAAATTTTTGAATCGAGCCCTTTAAACTAGAAGGGAGCTAGTGGTACTCTAATGTAACATCCCAAATTTCCAATTTGGAATGTTATACATTAGATCATCATTGCACATCATATTTTATTTGCTTTTGGTTTTGATCCTAGAAATTCTATGCAACTCAAGGACACACGGGGAGAGTTGGGGATTTCGTTATTTTCATATTTGAGTTTTCTCAAATTTTGAGAATAGGATCATTTGATTTTAATTATTTTATCATCAATTATTTCTATTTCAAAAAATGTGAGAGAGGGAATAAAATGACTTTCCCAAAATAAAGAAATACTGAGGATTTAATAATAAAATCAAATAAGTTTTTATTTCGGAGTTTTTCGCTATTTTATTTGAATTTAGGAAAAATATGCGTTTTCTAAAATTGCATTTAGGCCCCAAATAAATGTTCACTTTGTCCGGCTTTATTTTAGAAGTCGGGGAAAATTTATTTCGGGATTTTTGGAGTCCGTTTAGTATTTCTTTTATTTGTTTTTCTGCGCGTTTTTTTTAAACGCGAACCGACTCCGGGCCGTAACCGGCCAGGACTCCGCCTGGCCGGGGGCTTTATATAGCGCCGCCCCGGGCCTGAGCCAGCCCAAGCCGCCGCCCGCGCCCGAAACCCTATCCCTAGCCGCCGCCCGCGGCGCCTCGACCCGCGCGCCGCGCCGCCGACCCGCCGCCCGAGGTCAACCTCGTTTTCGCTGCCGTTTTTTAGGAAACCGATCGGTTTTCCGTCGGTTTTTTTATTATTTCCTTTTTTTAATAGATCATTTTTTCGGTTTAGGTTATTTAGCGAGCGTTCACTTGTTCGTTCGTTTTAACGAACGTGTTCGTCATTTAGATCTAGATAACGAACGTTCGTTCGTTAATCTGTTTGTCGTTTTTCTTTTTCTCGGATTTTCCGCGATTATTTCTGATCGCGATTTCTGATCCGATTTTCGTTTTAGTATAACTTTTCGCTCGTCCATCGGAATTAGGCGATTCAAGCGTCTGGAGTTTCGTCTCGTAACCCTCTTTCCTTTTAACCAACTCAAACAAGTTTTTGCTTCTGTAAAATTTGACTTAGGTCCAGATTAGTAAAACAAAGTTGATTTCTTTCGCCGTTTGACTTTTGTTGCTTCGTTTGATTTGATTCTTTTTGCAAACCGGAGTTCTTAAGTTGAACTTTCTGGTTAGATCTCTTATTTGAGTTTTACCTGTGCATTAGATGAGTACTTATTGTATGCTTGTTTGTTTGTTTGCGATAGAGTACCCGGAGTGCGCCGCCTATTACTTCGAATCTCTAGGTTTCGCGGATCATCAGCAAGGCAAGTAACACTTTGATCATACCTTTTCTACTACCTAGTTTTATTGCATTGGATCAATCCCCAAACACTGCATGATTAGGATCTAATTAAATTGTGGGATGGGAAGTAGTTGAGGTAGTACCTATTACCTGTTTTATTATCAAACCTTTGGGAGTTACTTCTACATTGCTTATTATGCCATGCTATGCTAGTAGACGTGGATTGGGTGAGTGATATCCATGACAGATGTGAGATTGTTAATTAATGGTTTATCTAAGGTGGCAACTTAAACACACATCTGGGTGGATTGAGGTACCTGGGTATTCCAGGATTGCCTCTTGTTTTTCTTTATGGACCGCCACCCCGACCCAAAGGGATCATGAGATTATTCATACTAGAAACTTCCGTGTGTAGCCACAAGCTACTATGGGATCTTGCATAGTTGACTAAGTCGTGCGAACTCTTACAGTGGTAGACTAGCAGATGTAGGGGAAAGTAGGTGTAACGGTCTACCCATCGTAAGGTGCTAGCACTTCTGAAAGACTATGTCTCGGTCATCTGTTTCTCAAACACCATGTAGTGCGAGAAATCCAACGGAGGAGATCGAGTCTGGTGGGGAAAAGTGCGCAACCTCTGCAGAGTGTATAAACTAATCATGGTTAGCCGTGTCCCCGGTTATGGACGTTTTGAGTATCTAGTACTTGGATTATCATGTGAATCTCATCATGTTACTTTAATTTAATATTGTTGGGTTTTAATGATGATGATTAATTGGGATTGAGGATGCTGTCAACCATTCTCAATGTTTAACAACCACCATGATAGTTAAATAAAATTTCATTCCTTTGCAGTAGGGAAAAATTGGCTTTACGCAAAACTGTAACCATAGAGCTTTACCACCAGCCATATATGCATGTAGTATAGCCTTAATCTTCCATTACTCTCTATGTGTTACATTGCCAGCATATTCCATGTGCTGACCCATTATCGGGCTGCAACGTTTCATGTTGCAGACTTTTCAGACGACGAGTAAGGTGCCTTAGGTCGTGGTTCTATACTCAGTGATGCCGTTGGAGTTGATGGACTCGCTTATCATCCAAGCCTTCCGCTGTTATCGTTATTAGATGGCCTTAAGCCATATTTATTGTAATAAGTTCTCTTCTGAGACATTCGATGTAATAAGTGTGTGATTGCTACTCTGTTATAATTCCTTTAAGTACTGTGTGGTGTCAGCATTACTGATCCAGGGATGACACCTGAGCACAGAGGTCAGACTGTTTGAGTTCTGGTCTCTACATCTAATAGCTAACCTTGTTGTGATGAAAAGATAGGACATGGCACGCACCTGGACGGAGGAACTAGTCTGCATTGTGCATTTAAGTTTTGTCTGACGTTAATGTACCTCTACTTTCACCAGACTTATAGAAAAATGTGTCAACATTCACAATGTCAAATCAATATTTTTACACTCATTATAAAACTTCGTTCTTATACTCATTATAATTAGTATTGTAGATATTGATATTTTTAGTATAAATTTGGTCGTGGGACTTCATTGATGCCTGTCAAAGCGTGGAGGAAGCGGAGCTTAGGGCTTGCATTGCCGGTCTCTACATAGGCCAAAAAATTGCTCATTTATAGCCGGTCGAAGTCTCAAAGGGCGCGATCGCGCGAGGGAGGCGAAGGTCGTGGGAGGCGCGATGTTTGACGGAATTAAGTGAAGTTACATCCACGCGCCGGCATGGCGTGCGAACAGGCAGAAGCTATACCGTCAGGCCTACGATATGGGTCTAGTAGACATGACATCTAGTGGGTCTCGCATAGTTCTCAAGAACTCTTTGGGGGCTTGCAGCCGTTTATCCACCGGGAAAGCCAGCAACCCCATGTCGTTCGCACGCCCTACTCGTCCCCATCTTCTACCTTACAACAGTTCGCTCCCAGTCGTCCCGTCCTTTCACATTAGTCCGCTTGCAGTTTTTTTTGCGGGGTACAACAGTTCAACTTCTGCTAACCCTCCTCCAAAATCCGTGGCCTCCCAAATCTCCATGGTCGCCGCTGAATACCAGGTTAGAGCCATCACCGGCGATCAGTTCATCGTCATATACACATGGATCCAAGACGGTGAAAGCATGGCTTGCTCGCTTCCTACGCATGTTCAATAGTTCAACGGATGAGTGGGTCGCTGGGCTAGATGTTGAGTACACCACAGTCCTGGGACGAGAGAAGGATCTAAAGGACGAAGAGAGGAAGAAGCCCGCCATGATCCAGGTTTGCGTACATAACGCTTGCTTGGTCTACCACATATGCCATGCCGACGTTGAGTGCCAGGATTTTAAGAACTTCCTCAAGGACAAAAGAGTGAAATTCGTTACTGTAGGCTTTAAGAACGACAGGGATGTCCTGCATCGGATAGGTCTCGTTGTAGGCCAGCCCTTCGATCTCCAGAAGGCAAGCCTGGTGTCCTCCTCTCAACCTTCAATGCTAACCCTGGCAGCAGCCATGATTGATCCTTCGTACGCTAAACTGAAGAAACCTCATCACGAGTTTCATCATGCATGGGATTCGAAGACATTAGATGAAGATCACATCCTGTACGCAGCAATGGATGCCTACCTTTGTTTAAATATCTACAAGGGTTGGATGAAGAAGCAGAGCCCAGTGTCCGGTTAAAGCAAAGAAGCGTCGGCGAAGAGGAAGAGGAAGAGGGACGAGAACAAAGTCAAGGACGTGGACTCGGACTCCGAGTAGGTGGTAGTGTCGTCACTCATGCTGGTTCTACTGCAGTGTCCAGCGGACTAGTTGCTTAGTTTATTTTCAAGGGTGTGTTGTGCTGAGGCCCCAGCAGAACTATGTTTATGTTCTTTCTCGTTATTTGAACTCTTTAGTACGTACAGTAGTACTAGTACTATGTCTTACTACTGTTCTTCTTGCAGCTGGTACTACTGCTCGTATCTTCGTGTTCCTACTATACTTAATACGTTCGTACTAGTAGTATAATTTGGGTCAGTCGATTTGTGAAATAAGTTCGACGGAGCATAGGAAGAAGACGGCAAAAGAGGTGGAAGAAGCCCTTCTAGCCGTCCATGTTGCATCAAACGGCTCACATGAGTCGACTGACCCAAATTGCTCCTTCAGATTGCAGGGTCCATGTGGCATTCAAGGTCTCGAAGGTAGATTCCGCGTCCACATTCGGTTTGCGGGCTCGACGCGCGCGCGACCGGCTTCCGCCGCGATAGCCACCATGCGCGCCTCCTCCACGCGGGCGGAGACGACAATGACACGCTAGTTCCTCCTCGCCGGCGTGCTGGAGCACGCGCTTGTCCTCCTCTTTGTACGCTGCGTGCATAGACGCGGCTCCACGAGCAGCTCGCGTGCTTGGTAGCGCGGCGACATCGCGAGGAGGGACTGCAGACGACGTGAGCGGGCGAGCCTTCGGCTTCATGGCACAGGGATGGCGGTGGCACGGCGGTGATGGGCGAGAAATTGTTGGCTGGAGCAGGCGGGCGCCGACATGCGCAATGGCGGCGGCATATTGATGAGTGCGCGTGTGGGAGCTTACTTTACTTTTATATATAAGGTTGGTCAAACTTAAAAGAAAATCGTACTAGTACACGTAAACATTAGACTTAGGCAACGCTTTTATTAGTTAGTACCACAGCCTCGATACGAAATCCTATGCAAGTGCGTGAACCGCGGCCGCGCGGTCGATCGAACGGTGCGTCACCGTGTCGCGCTCGAAGGACATCCACCGGACCTTTTTGTGTGTGTGAAAACAATCCTCGAATATTACTCAACTTTTTTTCTGTGAAAGTTCTGACGCTGCAATATTGCCATATATTTGAATTTAGCTCCAGTTCGTGTTTATTTGGATTTGGACGTTTTAGGTGCGGCCTAGTTTTTTTAATACTGATTTTGTGTGTGTGACTGAGAGAGAACGTGTGTATGTGTCCATATGTGTGTTGTGGCGGAAGGGCAATGTGGAGACGGTGTGTGTGTGATATAGCGACCACACCGCGCTAGAGAATGCAGGGTCATTTGGAAGCAGGGTGATGTGACGATGGCTGACTGACTCCTCCCCCACCCTCTCTCTCTCTCTCTCTCTCTTGCAAAAAATTACCAATCCCTCTCTCCACCACACAAAATTGTGAATCCCTCAACCCACGAGATCCTTCCCCTCTCGTCCATGTTTTTCCAGCTCTCTCATCAAACATGTTGTCTCTTCTCCTTCCACGTATACAGAATCCAGATGCACACGCATCTCATGTATATTACATGTATCCATCTTTCTCACAGACCTAACTTCTTCCTCTCTCTTTCTCTCTCTATCTCTCTCTGTCTCGTTAGGTTTGTCTCCTACTCTCTCGTCCACATACATACAATGTTTCCCGCCCTATCTGCTCCATCTTCAAAAGCTCTCTCTGCACGTTTCATTCACACATTGGGATATGTCAAAATATTGCTTCTATAATGGCTGATGTACAGTTATGGTTGTTTTTGTTGCATCCTACAAAGTGATAACTATGAAATGCATTTAGATTCTCATTTGACTGGGATTATGTGAGTTTGAGCATGTTGTGAAGTACTATAGACCTTGTATACATCTTGGGATTCAACAATGATTGTAACTATTGAATTGTATAGACCATTACATTCGAATTCAATAACCTAATATATTTATTTCACAATTTCAACAAATGATTAGTTCACTACAAACTAAGAAAACAAATGTGTACTCCCTCCGTTTTTATTTAAGTCCGCGTATTAGCATTGGTCAAAGTCAAGTTTTGTAAACTCTCAGAAAGCTTATAACAAAAAATATTAACATATACAATAACAAATAAATACCATTAGATTCATTATTGAATGTACTTTCATATCATACATATTTGTTATGGTAAATGTTTATATTTTTCTATAAACTTGGTCAAACCTTAGGAAGTTTGACTTCAGTCAAACCTAATATGCTGAGTTTACTACTACTACTCACTAGTTGCTTAGCCGAATCACTCAACACGCCACACGGGGAGTCTAGTGTCACAAAATTTTGAGGTCGGCGGGAAAATCTCCCGCGACCCTGATTCGAGCAGTGGGAAGTTACCATCATAGCCTTCAGAACAGGCCCACGGATGACGCTTGGTAGGGGTCTGTTTTTGTAACTTCAGGTTCACCCTACCAAGCCAACCCCACCCCGGCACCCAGAGTAGTACACCCGAATACTCCCCATTTTCTATCCCCACCGCAAAATAGACTTCTCCACGGCACCGCAGCCTTCATGCTCCTCCCGTTTACATCGGTGCACTCGTCCACCGCAACGCATCTGCCTCATCGACGACCTCGTACGCCGCACTGGAGCCGGTCCACCGTCGTCGTCGTACACAAAGCCTCTTCCCCGGCATCGTCTTCCACGGCCTCGGATCTGCTTCCCGGAAGCCGACGCCAAGCGCAGAAGTACCACCGTCGTGGACAATGAACTGACTCCTGTTGCTGACCATGACTCACAGAGGCCGCTGCGACCATCGTTCTCCTCCTCGATTGGTAATGTGTGTATTGAATCACTTAGCAGTACATGTGCAGTTCCAATTTCGTGCATACCTACCCTTCAAATTTCCCGGGTGCTATTGTTCCCGTAAAAGTAATTGGTTACAGCCTCCATTGTCCAACCGAGGAGGAGTCGGACGACGAGGAGTAGTTGAATTATCTTTTTTTATCTATCTATACTGAGAACTATCCTCTACTCTCTAGTATATACTTCTCGATCTCAGCACTGTAAATGCTTTTTTAAAGCGCCGCGCATTGCGATTCTGTTGGAGATGCTCTAACATGGTAGACGAGTGCTTTAATGTTGCCCACAAGATGCGCGAGTATTACTAGTAGTATATTTCTCTTGCCATGTTGAGATTTTAAAACCACGAGTGCGAACATGCAGAGGAGCAATGAAGACCAAACACGGGATATTCGGGACATCTTCAAGGAGCGTGGCAAGTTAAAGAGGAGCTGCACCGAACCTGTAAAACGAGCTTTTGTAAGTAACACCCTTTCAATTACTTTCGTGTAGCCTCGTGTTCTTCGATGTGTATATGTTGTAGTTTCTATTTCTCTTAAGCGTGGTGTTCTTCGATGTGTAATAAGAAGAGTATTAATCGTCCTAATGCTTTCATTTTTAGCTTGATGTAGCAAGTGGGTGTTCTCACCTTGTAGTCTGTTTTTATTTATTTTTTTCCTTTTGAATTCACATCTCCGAGTTCTGTTTATCTGGCTTCTACTAAATGGATCTAGGTTGCTCTGAGTATTGATCTAAAAAAGAAGTAACTTCATGTCACGATGCAGTTCCTGCGAGGAGGTAAGTATGGTCAACCTCGAGATCATGTTTCCAAAATGAGGCTGGATTACACACAAGGTGCCAATTCCCTAATGATGCTGGATTAGACAAGAGGTGCAAATTCCAAGATGATGCTGGATTACACACAAGCCAGGTGGAGTCGCCGGCTGTTCGTGTAAGTGCATCTAGTGCCCCTTAGTGATTTTGGTGTATTGAAGACTTATAGGTTAAGGATCTAATGTGTTTATGAGTGTACACAGGTCTATAAGTCTATGAGGTGTTTGATATTTGCAGAGAAAGTCGACCCCTAAAAATGAAGTTCTTCAACTGAAGACTTTGATATTCTGAAGACTTTCTGAAGACTTTGAAGGTGAAGAAATTGGTGTGACCTTGAAGACTTGGTATTCATTCGAGTAACATGAATCTTGAAGACTTTTGTTTTCGTAGTTTCGTTTTCTCTTTCTTGAGACATAGGAAAGACTGTACTGTTAAACGGGGTCGAGGAAATACTAAGGAAAATTTTCCATGTGATGCTCAACTCAAAATCCTACACCTACCAATCCCTTCGAGTGAAGCCATTGGAAATCTCATACAGTTCAGTCAATTTCTTCAGCGATAGAGACGAAGTTCTTCTAGTCTCTGAGGAATTTATTCTAACTGAGGAGTTAGGAATTCGCCAGTGCGGATTTCCTACACAGTGAGGAACATGATAGCCCTGAGGAATTTGTACCTCAAATTTCCGACAGTTGTTGTGCTGCGCGCCAGCTGTCCCAAAATATTTTATCCACCTAACGGTCATATCATTGAAGGGCATTTATGTCTTATCATGTCGGGTTGCTCCCTAGGCTATAAATAGCTGCCCCCTACAACCACTAGCTGGTTGGCTACTCCGCGAGAAACTAACACTTGTCATTTGAGAGCATTCCATCCTCCGAGGACTTTGAGCGAAAATCATCAAGTGAGGAAAATCCAAAACCCAAACCCAAACACCTACAAACCCAAAGTGATTGAGCATCACTGAAGAGATTGATCCTGCGTGGATCCGATGCTTGTTACCTTTGAAGACTGTGCTTCTTCCAGACGGTTAGGCGTCATGGTCTAGAGCATCCAAGAGGAATTGTGGATCATCGAGTGACCGAGTTTGTGAAGGTTCGGAAGTCACCTGAAGACTTACCACGAGTGATTGGACGAGGTCTGTGTGACCTTAGTTCAAGGAGAATGCGGTGAGGACTGTGTGCCCTCAGGTTTAAATACCTAGCCGCTCCAACCAGATGTACAACTGAGACAGCACTTGGAACTGGTCTACCAAGTCATTATCTTCACCAAGCCAACTGGTTCTATTTCCTTAACTCTTTCATTTCCTTAGTATTGTGTTGTTCGCTTATCATATCTGTGTTTGAAGACTTTGACTGAAGACTTTCTCAATTTCCTTAGTTCAATTTCTTCAGTCTGTTTGTCTTCATCTAGTGTTATCCTGTGACTACTCTTTCTGTGCTTTGTGCTTGTTTTCATTTCATCATGATGACTATGCTTGTCTTCTGTTATGTTTACTTCTGAGTTCTTATTCCGCTGCAAGTAGTTCTTCGCTAAGGAATTTCCTCACTAGCAAATTCCTTAGTGAAGAATTCATAAAAATCGCCTATTCACCCCCCCTCTAGTCGATATAACGCACTTTCAATTGGTATCAGAGCAAGGTACTCCCTTGTTCTGTGTGATTTTGGTTTAACCGCTTGGAGTTTTAGTTATGCTGACCGCAGGTATGAAGAAAGTGACATGCCCTATCTTTGACGGTCACGAGTATCCCAAGTGGAAGGCCATGATGAAGAAGTGCCTCATGGCAATGAACAGCGAACTGTGGACCGTCACTGAGATTGGTCTTACCAATCTGTGCAAGACGGCGGGAGCTGATGACATTTGCAAGTACACTCTTCTCAACCTCACGGCGAAGGACGTCATCTGCTCCTGTCTGTCTCAGAATCAGTTCAGGAATATCATGCATCTCGATCATTCGAAGCTTATCTGGGACTGTCTATCTGAGGTCTATGAAGGTCATCGAACCCATCATGATCCCTGGTTTGAGGACTTCAAGGAATCTCTTAAAGCGATGACATTCGAACCAGAATCATCATCCTCTTCATCATGCCTTATGGCAAAAAGTACTGAGGTAACTGAATGCTACCTATCTGAGTCAAGTGATGATGAATCTTGTGATGAATTTGGACCAAGCTATGTCAAACTTGCTTCCCTTGCCACTAAACAACAAATAGCCTTGGAAAAGGTTCAACACATGCTAAATAAAAGCGATGATATGTTGGGTGAAGAAATGGATTAGTCAAAAGCTTCGGCTGAAAGTCTTCAGAGACTTCATACTAAGTATGACTCCCTTCAAGATCAACATAACACTCTCTTATCTAATCATGAGAAGCTTTCTTATGAATTTCTTCAAAGAAAGCAAGATCTTGAGAAGCTAAGAGTGAGTTATGAAGATCTTCAGAAGGAGCGCGATTCATTACTTGCTCAACAAATCAGTGCTGCCCAGGAAGAATTTGTTCCTCCATGTTTGAAATGCATTGAACGTGAATCTGCTAATTCTTCACCTGAATGTTCAAATGCTTCTAATACTACAAATTCTTCACCTGCCTCTGCTATCACGAATTCCTCATCTGAGAGCATTGCTAGTATCACTAACGATGCAGGGCTGAAGGAATTGTACATGACAGGCATGCACAAAAGCCTCAAAGGGCATCAGACTCTTTGTGATGTGCTTAAAAAGGAGATCCTCAATAGGAACCCTAGGAAAGAGGGTATTGCCTTTGAGAGGAAACTCAATGCTGATGGTACATATTGGAAGCCTGAGCAGTACCCCAAAACCTCATGGGTTGCTGCAAAGGAACCTCCAGTTGACCCATCTAATTTATCTGGCTATACATGTGAATCTTCTCATTCTTCTCATGAGTCATTTGACTCCAACTATAAGCTGTTCAAAAATCAAAATGGTGAAGTATTTGCTAGATATGTTGGCACTAACTGTAGGAATGGTTCCCCTATGAAGAAAATCTGGGTTCCCAAAAGGTGCCATGAAAGTCTTCAGGTGAATGTCCTCATGACACCACCTGTGAAGAATAGGAACCCTAGATCAAATTCTTCATATGGACCAAACTCTTCATATGGATCCAAGTCCTCATACGGACCAAATTCCTCACATGGATCAAATTCCTCAAAAGGATCAAAGTCCTCATATGAACATCATCGTGCTAACAACTCTGTTTCGCAGGGAAGAGCCAAGGGCTATGAATATGAGCATTATTCTTCTAATTATTATGTTCATAAGTCCTCGAAGAATTTCTCTGCTTATTCATATGCTTACCCTAACCACTCTTATGTGAAACGAAATGGATTGGCCTCTATGCCACCATTCTCATATGGAGCTCGCAGAGTGATGAACTCTTTGCCACCCCTTCAGATGTGGGTGGTGAAGAAAAGGAACTAATCTCTTCTGCAGGGTCAGGTCTCCAGACATGCTCAAACGTCTGAAGAATTTGCTGGAGACCTGAAAAGTGCCTGAAAGGACATAGGCTAATCATGAAGAAATGAACTTTCATTTCACACGTCCTCCTACTACTTTATTTGTCTTACTAATTGATGAAATTGATCTGATGAATTATGATATCATATTCTTCACTGATGAAGTATATGAAGTTCGTAAGCTGCACTAATTCATCTGCAGGATGATCAACCCAAAGCCACTGAGTGGGTCCTCGATAGTGGATGTACAAATCACATGACTGGTGACAAGAATCTATTGATGGACGCTCCCTTATCACCATCGCATCTGAAGCATATCATCTTCGCTAACAAAGGCAAAAGTCAGGTATTGGGTCTAGGTAAGGTTGCAATCACAAAGGATCGACACATGGACAAAGTCATGCTTGTTGAGTCCTTAGGATACAACCTCATGTCTATCTCAATGCTTTGTGATCTTGATATGGTTGTTGTCTTTGGCAAGTATCGTTGTGTTGTGATTATGGAAGCTGACAACTCCAAAGTCTTCGAAGGCTTTAGGAGAGGAGACTTGTATATTGTTGATTTCTCTACAGGCTCACAACCAGCCGTGTGCCTACTTGCAAAAGATTCAGAAGGATGGCTATGACATTGACGACTTGGTCATGCAGGCATGAGGAATTTGCACAAGCTTGCAAAGAAGAAGCATGTCATTGGCATTGAGAATGTCAAATTCCTCAAGGATCACTTATGCAGTGCCTTTGAAGCTGGAAAGATGACAAAGGCTAAGCATCCAGCTAAGACTATCATGACCACTACTCGTCCATTTCAATTGCTTCACATGGATCTCTTCGGTCCTAATTATTATTCTGCCGTTTCAAATGAAGCATCTCAATATGGCTTTGTTATTGTTGGTGATTACTCTCGTTACACATGGGTACACCTTGTTACTTACAAACATGAAGTGCAGGAAGTCTTCAAACGATTTTCCTCGAGGGCTTCAACCAACTTTGGTGTCAAGATCAAGCACATTAGAAGCGACAATGGAACTGAGTTCAAGAATTCGGGTCTCGATGACTATCTTGATGAACTTGGTATTACTCATGAGTTATCTGCTCCTTATACTCCTCAACAGAATGGCGTCGTGGAGCGCAAGAACAGGACTCTTGCTGAGATGGCTCGCACTATGCTCGATGAGTACAAAACGCCTCGTCGTTTCTGGGTTGATGCAATTGATACTGCGTGCCACATCATCAACAGAGTATATCTTCACAAATTCTTCAAGAAGGCTGCCTATGAACTCCTCACTGACAAGAAACCCAATGTGAGTTATTTCAAAGTCTTCGGTGCTAAATGCTGGATAAGAGATCCTCACCATAACTCAAAATTTGCACCGAAAGCACATGAACGTTTTATGCTTGGTTATAGAAAGGACTCGCACACCTACAGAGTCTTCAACAACGTTCTTCACAAGGTTGTTGAAATTGTAGATGTGCGGTTCGATGAAACTAATGGCTCGCAAAGAGAGCACCTACCTTCTGTGATAGATGAACCAGCACCTGAAGATTCTATCAAGTTCAAGGCTACTGGATGTCATTCCTACTGAAGAATCTGCTGAAGAATTCATTCCAGAACGTGAAGAACGTCAAGCTGATGCACCTGAGGAAAATGCTAAGGAAATTGATGCTGAAGAAAAGGCTGATCAAATTCCTCAACGACAACCAGCTCATCCTCGCGTTGCAAAATAAGTGCAAGTGGAGAAGATCATCGATGACATTAGAGCACCAGGTCCTCTCACCCGCTCAAAAGCTTCACATCTATCTAACTTTTGTGGGCACTATGCGTTTGTATCTATCACAGAGCCCGCTAAGGTAGATGAAGCATTTCTGGAGCCTGAGTGGATTCAGGCCATGCAAGAAGAATTACATCAATTCAAACTCAACAACGTCTGGGAACTGGTCAAACGTCCAGATCCTCGCAAGCATAATATCATTGTCACAAAGTGGATCTACCGCAACAAGCAAGATGAAAATGGCCTTGTGGTGAGGAATAAGGCACGACTAGTAGCTCAAGGCTACACACAGGTTGAAGGAATTGATTTCGATGAAACTTTTGCACCTGTTGCTAGACTTGAGGCTATTCGCATATTACTTGCTTATGCTAACCATCATGATATCATCTTATATCAAATGGATGTGAAAAGTGCATTCCTCAATGGTAAGCTTGAGGAAGAAGTATATGTTGCTCAACCCCCAGGTTTTGAAGATCCAAAGAATCCTGACAAAGTCTTCAGACTCAATAAGGCCCTCTATGGCCTCAAGCAGGCCCCTCGGGCGTGGTATGATACTTTGAAGGAATTCCTCACGAAGAATGGCTTCACATTCGGTTCACTCGATCCTACTCTCTTTACTAAATCTTATGATGGTGAATTGTTTGTGTGCCAAATATATGTTGATGATATTATCTTTGGCTGTACTGACCAACGTTATAGTGATGAATTTGTTTATATGATGAGTGAAGAATATCAAATGTCTATGATGGGAGAGTTGAAATTCTTCTTAGGTCTTTAAATTCGTCAACAGTGCAATGGCATATTCATATCTTAGGAGAAATACCTCAAGGATGTACTGAGGAAATTCGGCATGCAAGATTGCAAAGGCATCAAAATTCCTATGCCCACAAATGGCCGTCTGTGCACTGATGAAAATGGTATCGACTTCGATCATAAGGTATACCGCTCCATGATTGGTTCTTTATTGTACTTATGTGCATCTAGGCCAGATATAATGCTTAGTGTTTGCATGTGTGCCCGATTTCAAGCTGCACCGAAGGAATCACACCATAAGGCTGTGAATCATATTCTTCGATATCTAGCTCACACACCAACACTAGGATTATGGTATCCCAAGGGCTCGGATTTTGATCTCATTGGATATTCTGACTCTGACTATGCTGGTGATCGTGTGGACCGCAATTCAACATCTGGTACATGTCATTTCCTCGGACGATCTTTGGTCTGTTGGTCCTCGAAGAAACAAAACTACGTATCACTGTCTACTTCTGAAGCTGAGTACATTGCTGCTGGTTCTTGCTGTGCTCAACTGCTATGGATGAAGCAAACTCTCAAGGACTATGGCGTCAACATGAAGAATGTGCCTCTCCTCTGTTACAATGAGAGTGCCATCAAGATTGCTCACAACCCAGTTCAGCACTCGAAGACAAAGCACATTCAGATTCATCATCATTTTCTTCGTGGTCATGTGTTGAAGGGCGACATTTCTTTTGAGCATGTGAAGACTGAAGAACAGCTAGCCGATATCTTCACAAAGCCCTTGGATGAGAAGAGATTTAGCAAGTTGCGGTATGAGCTAAATATCTTAGAATCTTCGAATGTACTTTGAAAAAGGCACTCATCCTAACACTTATGCAAAATTGATGACTTAGATGTGCAACACATGAAGAAACATTTTTGTTCAATCAATGAAGAATAACACTCTAAGTGTGAAGAAATTAATGAAGAATTTGATTCTCAGAACCCTACGACAATTGTACGCGGTGTATGAAATCATCATTCTTATACGGTGGGTTACGCCACCACAAAAGTTGAAAATCTTCAGTTTTTTATCAGTTTTGTGAAATTCCTCAGTTGTTCAACTTCTTCAACCTTTCAAAATCTTCACTTATTTCGTTGTTTTTCCTTCATTGGCTATATATATATATATATATATATATATATATATATATATATATATATATATATATATATATAAAAGTTTTTGTCCTCTACAACATTCACTTATGGCTATTTCTTCAAGATTGGTTTTTCTGCTAAGTGAATGTGATCGGACCCTTCCCCCTCTATGCTATACTCAACCCAATCTATTCACAAATTCTTCATGTGCGTTCTATTTGAAACTCATTCAAAATCTTCACTGTGTCCTTGTCAGCTGAAGAAATTGCGAACGGATCGTTAAAACTAATCTTATCCAAAGTTTCGGTTTTGCCGCTCAAACCGTTCCGCATCCCATGATACATTATTCTACTCACCCACGATCTTACACGATCTCCACTTCACTGTACGTGGGTGACCCATGTCATGCAAAGGAGAAGGGTCAGGGGCACGTTCATCCCAAAATCTTTGGGCGAACAGTTTTTCACCATGGCTATAAATACCCCCGTCCCCTTCCTCACTCCCTTTACTCCGCTCGAAATCTCTCTCTCCCGCTCGAGCTTCCCAAACCCTAGCGCCGCCGCTACTCCGTCGTCGCCGATGAGGAAGAGCTTCACTGCCTCGACCTCGTCGCCGTGGTACTCGCGCCGGCCACGGAAATCTTCACTCCGCCGCCGCCGTAGCCGTCTTCCTCCGCCAAGTTAGGGCGTGGAAGATCTACACCGACGAACTTCACTTCTCCATCTCTGTGTTCGTCGTGTTCTTCATTCAGGGTAATTAAAAGTTACTTTTACTGCCCTCTTTGATTCAAAAGTTTTCTACAAAATCTTCAAAGGTGTTTTATTCTTCAAATACTCACACACAAAACACCTCACAAGTCATCTGTTCTTGATTCGTTTCTCTAATCATCATTTTTCTTCAAGACTCCTCAATTGTGTGGATCTTCCGTCTATACAACTCTGGAACCTAAGACAAAATGCTTAGTGAAATTCTTCAAGACTCATCTGGTCAAATTCCTCAAACTTGTTCCTTTTTGAAAAACCTTCAGAGAATGCATATGACCTCTCCAAATTCCTCGCAACTATACTCTATTCACAGGTACTCATGTCCGTTGCTGAATCACTAGGTTCTCATCAACTTAACTCATTTGCAGCGTTCCTCGAAAAAAAGTTGCATACTTCTTCAGAGAATTCGATTGTTCAAATTCCTCAACTGAAGAAAATGGCTGACGATAAAAGGCCACAGAAAGGTGGAAAGAATCCTGAGGTCATGACTGCCTTTGAAATCCCTGAGGACATTTACAAAGAATACTGCACACCTGATGAGGCCAAGTTTGGCAAAGAAGATAAAAATCAGCGCAAGGTGCACATACAGAGGATTGAAAGGAGATGGGCACGAGAATGGAGGGAATACAGATATGTAACTCCAAAGTATATGAAGAAATTCGCGCTTAATCCTCCATGCCCAAGAGCCCCATTGGCACCTGGCCAAGTGGCAGATCCCACCAGCATCAAACGCGGTGCGGACTTTCCTAAGGAATGGGCCAAGGGCCAAGCCAAGTTGGCCAAGCAAGCAAAAGAAGCAGTGAGGAAATTCAACGAAGACTCTGCTGCTGTTGCTGCCATTGAGGCCTCTGTCAAGCCAAAGAGATCTATGGCAAAGAAGCTTGCGCGCAAGCCAAGTGCTTCACCAACAGTGCCATCACGGCCAAGTTCCTCAGCTGTGCCCTCACGGCCAGAATCTTCAAAGTCCTCAAGACCAATTCCTCATGCTCCTGCTGCTCCTCTGAAATCCTCAGCTCCTCCAAAGTCCTCAGCTGTTCCAACAAAGTCCTCAGCACCTGCGCATTTGTCCTCGTGCCAAAGGAGTACAGGCATCTCCATTGCCTCTGGTGTCTCTGCAAGTTCCTCAGCTGCACCAAGTTCCTCAGCTGCACCAAGTTCCTCAGCTAGACCCTCTCTGCTAAAGACAAAGGCTACTGCTGGACGAGGTCCTCGCCCTAGTCCGGAGAAAAAGCAGGTGGCTTTCCAAGTGCCCTCTGACGATGATGAGGCTGATGAAGAAGAACTTGCCGAAATCATCAGAGATAGGCAAGTAAAGGCCGCTAGTGCCAAAGGAAGCAATGTGCCAATGCTTTTTGATCCAAGGTTGATCCTGGATTTCATTGATCTATGGCACAAAGATCCCAATACGCATGTGCCGGAGATGAACCTCACTCCTGGTCAAAGTCACGTCTTGACTGCTTTCATTCAAGAAGAAAAATGGAAGTATGAGAGGGCTAGACAGATCAAGAAATCGCAGTACAGAAAAGAGAAACTGCTGAAGAAAAATGTTGTCAAGATGACACCTGAAGAACTCGTCAAGATGCAGGCTGACATAAAAAACCTCAGCGATGAATTTGATGCTTACTATGCTGATTGGAAAGGAGCCAAAGTCAGGTTTGTGAAACTGACTGAGAAGTTCACCAAGGTTGCAGCTCCATCGCAACCAGAAGTTCCTCAAGCTGAAGCTTCTGCTCAGCCCACTAAAGAACATGCCAGCACCGCTGATGACTTTCAGGATGCTGAAGAAAATGCTAGTTCTAGGGCTGATGACTCCATTCCAGCCGCTGAAGAAATTGCCAGGGCATCCACTAGTGGTGCGCCTGAAGAAACTGAAGAAGTCAGGGCAACTGCATCAGTTGCGCCTGAGGAAATTCAAGCAAATTCCTCAGCTCCTCCCGCGCCTACACCAACTCCTATCCTTCCATGTGCATCAGATGTGAAGAAGACCAAGGCTGCAGAGCGAGCTGCAGTGAAGAAACGGAAAGCATCAGGTGCTTCAAATTCTTCAGCTCCAAAGAAGATGAAGCCTATGACTAGCTTGTTTGACAATCCGATTGATGATGTTCCAATTACTACCATGCCATCAAAGGACCATGTTCCTTTTGGTGAACACTATGAGATCCCCAGTGGATCTGATGAAGAAACTCAATCTGTTGCTTCGTCAGAGCAGATTGATGAAGAAATTGAAGTGGATGCGATCCCTTCTACACCTGTTGTATCCTCACCAATGCCTCAGTTCACTGCTGAAGAGGTTGGCATTGAAGAATTGGAAGATGAATACGTGGATATTGGAAGTACAACGCTAGTAATGAATGATGACTTTTGGGAAAGTCAGCACCCCAATTCTCCACTCTTCACCCCGCTAGAACAAATTCCTCAGTCCCCTGCACCAACAGTTCAAATGGGCTCTGAAGAAACTCATCCCACCTCGTCTGTGCGTGAAGGTATTCCGGCCACTAGTGCTGAAGAAACCGCTGCTGCTGATCATAGGACTGCAACTGAAGAGGAACCAGAAATTCCTCAGCCCGATGAACCTGAGATTTCTATTCGTGAGGTCGTGATGCAACTCACTGACACTTCTCTGCCAAAGCCAAAGGATCCGTTCTCAAGGAAGCAGAAGTTCAAGGCTGAAGACTTCTTTGGCGAGCATGTGTTCTTCACTGACTACAACCCTTATGATTCTGCTCGCATAAGGAAGAGGCGTTTCTGAACTTCTAGTCAAGCCAATTTCTATTCCTCAGTGCTGTTCAACAAAGACAAAGTCTTCGATCATGCACACATTCCTCACGTGGACATGGAATCTCTGCCGTCCTTCGAGCCAGTCCTCAGTGTTCTTCACGACATTGGGCTGCTCAACTTCTGTACTGACATCTGAGATTGGAATGAAGAACTCATTCTTCAGTTCTATGCAACGCTGCACATCACGGGAGATTCTGAAGATGTGAACTCTTGGGTGTTGGACTGGATGACGGAAAATACTCACTACAAGGCACCAACAACTGAATTGCTTCGTGCCCTACCACTCAGTCCTCCCCTTGAAGGTGCACGTTGTGTCTACAGTGACCCTGAGCTTACTGATCACTACATGCAAGTGTTGATGAAGCCTTTGAAGCCAGGACAGGCCCCTCGATCCAAATTCCTCGTCAAGGAATTACTGTATGTGCCTCGGACTGTCTATCGCATTCTGTCGAAGATAATGAGTCCTATCAAAGGCCATGACTCAAATGATGAAGAAGTCGTTGGCATCATGAAGAATCTGCTTTTCAACATCATTCATGGCGTTCCTGTCAACTTTCATGATTTCTTCATGAGGACTCTGGCAAATATTGCCATGTCCCCATTTGAGCTGAAGCCTTATGCACCGTGGATTATGAGATTCATCAGGACAAGGTCTTCACTCAACTACAAACCTGATACTCTGAACCACTGCAGCTACTTGCCTCCAATTGAAGTCCTCAAACGGACATTTTCCTCAGCTGATGACAAAGGCAAGGCAGCTGCTGTGATAGATGAAGGTATTCTTCCATTGGATGGTCAATTTCGCAAGGCTACATCCTACTCCACCAATGATGACTCTGCCACACATGACTCTGCCGCCAACAACTCTGCCAAGCAAAATCCTCAAGCCACAACACCCAGGGTGATGACTGATCATGAGTTACTCCTCAGTCTTCATCAGAAGGTTGATCGCAATCATAAATGGGTCAAGCGTCAGTTTGGTTCAATTCTTCACAACATGACCTCAACACACAATGCAGTGAAGAAAAACCAATACTATCTCCATGAAACCTTCAACCGTACCTGGGCTGTTCTGTCTCATGTCTACAGCGCTGAAGATCTGAAGAAAATGGGTCTCAAGGAAGAATTTGACTGGTCTGCACCTCCTCCGAAGAAATACAAGAAGGTCAAGGTTCCTTCCTTGGTGGCCAACTCCTATTCTTCATCGTGTGACACTGATGAACATGAAGACTTGGACGACACAGCGGCCGGCCCTACTACAAGAACCGACACCGACAACACTGGCGCTCCTTCATCAACCTGATTATCTTCAGGGGCGTTAGTCCTCAGTTTCGATCCTTTTGGTCATTCGATGACAAAGGGGGAGAAAATTGAGTTAGTCTTCAAGCGGGTCTATTATATGGGTGTTTTTTTGCTAAGTTACAACTCTCATTCTTCTGAAACTTTTATTGGATCGAGTTGTAAACTTAAACCCGATGGTGGTCTGATACTTCTGCTTCGTTATTCTGCATGCTTATTCCTCGTTAATATTATTGCACGCATGTTGAATTACATCAGTCGCCATATTTCATCATGCATTTCAAATTCTTCATATTATATGTCAAATGCGTGTATGAATTAGAAGATATAGGGGGAGATCTCCATGATTCTACTCTTCAAGTGTGCATTGCTTCAAAAGCAAATTCCTCACTATGCACATCTTCAGGGGGAGTTCTTCTATATCTTGCAATCAAATTCCTCAATATCAGTATTTACACTTCATATGTTTATCCTCGTTGAAAACTTAACCTATATTGTCATCAATCACATAAAAGGGGGATATTGTAAGTGCATCTAGTGCCCCTTAGTGATTTTGGTGTATTGAAGACTTATAGGTTAAGGATCTGATGTGTTTATGAGTGTACACATGTCTATAAGTCTATGAGGTGTTTGATATTTACAGAGAAAGTCGACCCCTAAAAATGAAGTTCTTCAACTGAAGACTTTGATATTCTGAACACTTTGAAAGTGAAGAAATTGGTGTGACCTTGAAGACTTGGTATTCATTCGAGGAACATGAAGCTTGAACACTTTTGTTTTCGTAGTTTCGTTTTCTCTTTCTTGAGTCATAGGAAACACCGTACTGTTAAAGGGGGTCGAGGAAATACTAAGGAAAAATTTCCATGTGATTCTCAACTCAAAATCCTACACCTACCAATCCCTTCGAGTGAAGCCATTGGAAATCTCATACAGTTCAGTCAATTTCTTCAGTGACAGAGACGAAGTTCTTCTGGTCTCTGAGGAATTTGTTCTGACTGAGGAGTTAGTAATTCGCCAGTGCGGATTGCCTACATAGTGAGGAACATGATAGCCCTGAGGAATTTGTACCTCAAATTTCCGACCGTTGCTGTGTTGCACGCCAGCTGTCCCAAAATATCTTATCCACCTAACGGTCATATCATTGATGGGCATTTATGTCTTATCATGTCGGGTTGCTCCCTAGGCTATAAATAGCCGCCCCCTACAACCACTAGCTGGTTGGCTGCTCCGCGAGAAACTGACACTTGTCATTTGAGAGCATCCCATCCTCCGAGGACTTTGAGCGAAAATCATCAAGTGAGGAAAATCCAAAACCCAAACCCAAACACCTACAAACCCAAAGTGATTGAGCATCACTGAAGAGATTGATCCTGCGTGGATCCGACGCTTGTTACCTTTGAAGACTGTGGTTCTTCCAGAAGGTTAGGCGTCATGGTCTAGCGCATCCAAGAGGAATTGTGGATCGCCGAGTGACCGAGTTTGTGAAGGTTCGGAAGTCACCTGAAGACTTACCATGAGTGATTGGACGAGGTCTGTGTGACCTTAGTTCAAGGAGAATACGGTGAGGACTTTGTGTCCGGGACTATGTGTCCTCAGGTTTAAATACCTAGCCGCTCCAACCAGATGTACAACTGAGACAACAGTTGGAACTAGTCTACCAAATCATTGTCTTCACCAAGCCAACTGGTTCTATTTCCTCAACTCTTTTATTTCCTCAGTATTGTGTTGTTCGCTTACCATATCTGTGTTTGAAGACTTTGACTGAAGACTTTCTCAATTTCCTCAGTTCAATTTCTTCAGTCTGTTTGTCTTCATCTAGTGTTATCCTGTGACTACTCTTTCTGTGCTCTGTGCTTGTTTTCATTTCATCATGATGACTATGCTTGTCTTCTGTTATGTTTACTTCTGAGTACTTATTCCGCTGCAAGAAGTTCTTCGCTAAGGAATTTCCTCACTAGCAAATTCCTCAGTGAAGAATTCATAAAAATCGCCTATTCACCCCCCTCTAGTCGATATAATGCACTTTCAGTTCGTGTCCTCGTGGCATTAGAAAAGGCTGAAAGAAAGCATGCAGCAATCCTTGAGAATGTAGCTGAGTTCCTGAAGAAGCGAAAAGAGCAATCAGATGCTCTCTTCACCCAAGCCAAAGAAGAGATGGAAGAAGCCAGAAATAAGCTAGCACAGGCAGAGCAGACTAGCTGTCTCCTCCTACCTAAAATTGTTGTCAATACAAAATTTCCTTCATAATAGCTAGGTTCAAATGTTTATCCAGTCAGCATGCCTATTGTGATGTCCGTGCATCTACTGATGTGGCACAAAATGTTTTTTTCGGGTCATGTAATAACAGCAATTACTTTCCAAACAATAACAGATGAAGCATTGGACATGGTATAGTTCACGCGCAAGCCCGACATACCAAGTTCAACTTCCACATCAAACTCATGTTCACAGATATTTGCACATTCATACATAATGTCCACGACCATGATTCACTTCAAAGCCAAAAAAATGTGAGGAGAGTTATAAATAAAGAAAATCCTCTACTAGTTCCTGCTACTACCGCGAGCACAACAAGTCAAGACCATGCGTAAATTAATTGTATTTTAGTCATTTTTTGTGTTCTAAAATGCCCGCCGGCTCGTGGAAGGACGTGTTGCCGGCACACGTGCGGATTCAATGAAGGCAGGCGGGGTAGTCTTAAGCTGGTTGTACGCGGCGAGGAGGCATGCTCAGCCGGGCCTGCAGCGAGTGCGGCCCTCTTGGCCGGCGCGCCGGTTCAATGCATGCGCTATGAGAGGTCGCGTCCGTGTTAGAGAAATCACTCCCTCCAGTCCTTTTTTGTTTGGGTATAACAAAATCTCGTTTTCCATTCACATTTTACAAGTAAAATTCGTGGACAAACTTTGACCCAAAGTACGATGGGGACTAGTAAACCAGAATGGAGGTAGTAGTTTTTTTAATCAAAGAAGGGTTTCCCCTTCTGATTTTCATTACTGAAAACCAGCATCTAAATCTAAACCATAGTATTTGCCCTAGAACTACTAGGTTCAACATCTCGCAACATAAACCCATACAACCTCCATCTAAAAAAACCATACAACCATACGCCAAGGAGGTACGTAGTACTATAAATTCCATTTTCGCTCCATACCAATCATTCTAAAAACTACTTACTACTTATAATGCGCCATTGAAAGTCGGAACTCTTAACCCCACTAAAAACGATATTTTAAACGTGGCTACTCGATCTGTGGCAACTGGCGAGCCACCACGCTCCATGTCGTTCACCTGTGATCCCGACCATCAACTCCTACGGATCAAATTATCATGCGAGCTGACTATTCCTACAAAGGTGCTCCACCACGTACCCGGTACCCGCGAATGCAGCAATCGTGCACCTAGGGTTTTAGGGTTTATTTGTTAACGTCGCCTTTACGTAACACTCATGTGTGCGAGACAGCGAGAGGCTAACTGCGTGCGTGCGCCTCTTCTCTTCGTATATGTACTCCACCGTTTGTCTGGTGTCCAAAAAATTATAATAACTACTAGCCATGTGCCAATGCGTTGCCACACGATCAAAGTAGATTAATACATATTCACCGATTTGATAGAAAAAAAAGTCTAGTTTTGAAATATGTATATCACTAAAAATATGTTATGTTTCACTCAAAATATATTCCTTTGGCGGTTTTGATGAGATAAGGGAGGAATGTTGTTGGTTTCAAGATTCGAGAAGTGGTATATGTCTAATTTCTACTCTTACTAGCAAGATGCCCGTGCGTTGCACGGAACATCAAGATCTTGTGGGAGAAAAGGATGAACGAGGGAAGGCCTTATCTGCAAATGTGGTGAAGAGTGCGGGTAAATTGCCATATTTTCCTTCCTATCCGTCAGATATAAATCGGACGACCTACATTGCAGGATGGCAGGCCCACCATCATCACCAACTCTATTTTTAATCCCTACTCTTATAAAAAGCATTGTCGGTGATGATCGTGTGTCTGCCATCCTGCAATATAGGCCGTCCGATCTATATCTGACGGATAGGAAGGAAACTATGGCAATTTTGCAAAAAGATACCCACACCCCTCTCCGCATTTGCAAATAAGGCCTTCCCTCGTTCATCCTTTTCCCCCACAAGATAAACTACTCATACAAATGCATCTTGATGTTCCGTGCAACGCATGGGCATCTTGCTAGTTGTTGCAAAAAGCCCATGTGTGTGTATGAGAGAGGGAGAGTGGAGGAGGACGGAGTGCATGTGTGACAAAGACACAAGGAGTGTGTGTGCGATAGGTATCAGCTTAAAATGAGGCGATAGAGTGTGTGTGCACGATTGAGGGGGCGTGTCTCAAGAAGGGAAGAAAAATCTACATGGATACAAGGAGCGGGAGAGAGACATGTATGCGATGGTGGAAGCACAAGTGTGCGGGTGTATAAACCTATCTAGAGGCTAGCTAGTCGATAAATGTTTGTGAGAGAAATACGAGTCGGGGTGCGAAAGCGAGAGTTTTGTGTGTGTGCGAGAGAGACGGTAGTCGGGAAGGAGAGTGGAAGCAGGAGTTGTGTGTGTGTGTCTGTGTGTGTGTGAGAGAGAGA
Organism: Aegilops umbellulata; assembly: GCA_032464435.1. NCBI lineage: Eukaryota > Viridiplantae > Streptophyta > Magnoliopsida > Poales > Poaceae > Aegilops > Aegilops umbellulata. The sequence continues at coordinate 222,910,231 of CP136059.1, read as the reverse complement.
GGAGACGGTAGTCGGGGTTGTCTAATCGGTAAACAAATGAATAATGTCAGTCTGGGATGGAGACGAAAAGGAGACCGCAACAAATGTTGTGTCTACAGGAGAGAGAGAGAGAGTAATTTTAGTGGTATGAGTCACATGTAGAGACGTATAGGATGTGTGAGAGAATCCCATAGAGAGAAAGACAAAGTGAAAGACGAGTGGAGACTGTGTGTGTGGCAGTGAAAAAGAAAGCTTAGGTATCGAGTGATATGAGAGAACAGTAGAGACGTGAGAGATAATGAAAACCGTGTAATGTATAATGAGAGGGATCATGTTTGCGAGCATAGGAGAAACATGAAGTGAGCATGCAGGTGAGCTGGAGAAAAGAGAGTGATAGCTACCTAAAGGAGCATGCATGCGAGAGAGATGGGCGTGAAAGGAGTGATCAAAAAAGGGATTCAAATATTTGAATTTGAGATGATGATACATGTAATCCATACTCGAACCAAAATTGATCTATCAAACATGCATACTCATATGAATTCACGCACATCTATGTTATTTAATATGTAGATATTACTGATCCATACATTTTAGTAGAACATAATTTGGTTAAATTTTTTTGAATTCAACCTTAAGATTTCGAGATCGTTGTATTTGTAAATCATATTATACATATAAAGGAGCAGAATTCTTTGTTGCGCTTTTGAGAGTATCTATAAAAAATGATGTATATAGAATGTAATTCGAATTGAAAATGGATCCCGCCCGAAAAAAATAGAATACAAACGGGATTCGAATTGAGTTGGCATGGTAAACGTGCACTCTGCAAAAATTGAACGAAGAGGGGAAAGTCGCAGTAATCTCCCGAAACCAAAATCTGCGAGATGGAATCACTATTGCCTATCCCTGCCACGCAAAGCCTATCTGTTGGATTTCTATAGGTTTCGATAGGGGTAGGTTTGTAATTTCACCCAAACGTGACGTAACCGCCTCTCACCTGGATTCATACACGGTAGGCGCCAAAACACAATGTGTCCTTGGCCGAAATCGACTCCCTCCCCGATTCATATTCATACATGGTGGGCGCCAAAAACAAACTCTCATCGGCAAATATTAGGTGTATGCGAGATTACCGTCCTATCCCCAACCGACTAATGTTGCTGTGATGTAGTAGAAATTTGAAACGGGGGCTAAGTTTGTAAATTTCCTCGCATTTGAGACAAGCGCGCCCTGAATACATGGTTCCCCCCTTCCTCTCTACCTCCCTTTTCCCCATTCGTACTCCGTGGGCGCCAAAACACCCTCTCCACCCCACCCTCCTCCATCCGCCGCCGTCCGCCACCCCATCCACCGCCGTCCGCCTCCACCATGCCGGAGCTGATACCTCGACGCCGCCATCAATTACAAGAGATCGACCTCTCTCATCCACGGCTTCGGACCGGGATCCTTGCATCCCGTCCTCTCGCTTCATCCCCGCCATCGTCCACCTTGACGGCGCCGCTCCTACGACCGTCTCGTCCACCGCGCCCTGCCGCCACCGTCTACCCTCCTAGATCTGCTTCCACGCTGCCGACAGCCATCGCTACTGCAGCACCGTCAAATTCTTAGCAGATGCGTACACGGCGCCGCACGAGAGGCGGTACTCTTTCGTATCTGCTCAACTTATTTATCGCAGCGAGAAAATAGATCGCCACTGCTTTACTCTGACTTCTTGTCTTGGTTGCGAAGTTGCCTTTGTCCGGTTTGCACCTTCAGATCCGCCATGGCACATCAACACTATACTCCCAATGCTTATGGTTTTTTCCTTTTATATTCCACACTAGTTAAATCACAGTAGACTAAATTTCAAAATTGGGTCAGTCGATTTTTCAGAGCTCGCCGGAGTTCACCGGTGCGATCGAAGGGGCTCGGGTGGTTGTGGGGCCTTGCCGAACAAAGATAACTCGACGCGGGTGGGGGTTGGGGCGGGGGCGGGGGTGGTGGTGGTGGAGGAACACAGGCGGTCGGGGCCGGTGGTCCGGCCGGCGGCCCGTGTGGTGTTTTGTATGGGAAGAATCAAAGACGAGGAAGAAGAAGGGTTAGGAGACGTAGGATCTTCATCCAACCGCCTGAAATGGTCGAGAGACAGCTGGGAGTTGCATTCTTAATGAGCTCTGGTTCATCATGTGTGTGCACTGCGCAACCAACATTTTATTATCCAAAATCTGCTTACTCTTCTTTACCATGTTCCTCTTCCGTTCTTCTTTAATATGTACTCTCTCCGTTCCTAAATACAAGTCTTTGTATAGATTCCACCATGGACTACATATGGAGCAAAATGAGTGAATCTACACTCTAAAATGTATCTGGATACATCTGTATGTGATCCATAGTGGAAATCTCTACCAAGACTTATATTTTGGAACGGAGGGAGTATGATAGTAGTACAGTATGTTCCTTGTACTGAAGATGAGCAGGGACATTTGAAGTGTAGAGGTCTATACAGTCGGTTGTGATGGACACTTTGGGCCTCTTTGATTCGTAGGATCTTGTAAACATAGGAATAGGATTGGTAGTGGCCTGCCCACTTGAATCCTATAAGAATGGCAAGCAAATGCAGGGACCTGTGTCGCCTTTGAGAGTTACACTGATATTAATAGTACCGCACCTTCACTTGAAGAGAGCTGGTATCCGAAGCCTTTCTAGCCGTACCGGCAATACTAGCACATATATTCCAGCAAGTTCCACTTTGCTGATTTTACTCTGATGCTTAAGGTCTTCCCGTTATATCTACACTATGATCTGTGTAGCTGCTTTGTGTCGCACTAGCAACAGTCCACTCTTGAAGCTAAACACTTCAATAAATTACAAAATTGGCACCAAGGCATTGAGTGCCATTCTGGATGCAATGAAACTCATACGCTCCCCACCTATTGATTCTTGTTCAGAATATGATCCTAATGACTATTGTAACCTCGAGGAGTCAAAGGAAAATGGCATGTCCTGTTCACCCATCAAGGTGCCTGTTCTAATTTGGCAATGTTTTATTGATTGCAGGTATCTTGCATATGTTGTCTTGCATTTCTTCTACTTTGTTGCACCGCCATCTGCTTAGTTTACTCATCATATATGTCGAGATGCCATGCCCATCCATTATCAATACATATTCCATCTGTCATCATACCATGTTTTTCCACTCAAATGTTGTTCTTGTGCATCATACATCAAAAAGGAAGAGGGTGATTGCCGAACCTGAGGGAGAACCAGGAAAGTTCTTGAAAAACATGGTGGTGCCGGAGAAATCAGACACACCCCACTTATATTGGTTGTACAACCAGTGACACAAAACATAGGAATGACTCCAGCAGACTGTACCCATACTTCACTGGCCACACCACTAGCCCCACCACACAAGACCTGCACTCCATCAAAAGGTATACCGATTTCATTTGCCATAGCACCAGCTGTACCACAGAAAAATCCCACTCCAGCAAAAAGTACAGCAAGTCCACCGGTCGAAGACCTATCCCAACTGCAGAGACGGCCAATTCCTACAGATTGGAACCCCATTCCATTTATTCCCAGTTTAAAAGACAATGCTTTCAATGTTGTTAGGGACTACGTGCATATATTCCCATCATGGGAAGATTATTGTGAAGACAAACACTATTTTCACATCTTCTTGTCCAACTTACGGGTAAGTGCTATTATTCATGGTTATTATTTTCCTGTTTTCTGCTGATTGAACACATCAATGATTTACATTACATTGTTGTAACTAGGCGAGGGTCAATCTGGATAGTCATGACGAGCAAAGCTTGCTTGTGCTTTTCAAGGAAGCATTGCAGCAGTATTGGTGTTACCTGAGGAAATCACACTTTGATGGCAAGTCTATAAACGAATTTCCAGTGAAGTCTCTTGTGCTAAATTTAGAAGACATTGAATGGAAAAACCTTGTTACGCACTGGTCACGTTCCCAGGATGAGGTACTGTCTATGAAATCACATGACAATTTGAACTTCTACTTTTCTGCATGTGCCTTACTGATCTTTTTTGCAGGAAATCTGCTCGAAGAAGAATTCCTGTTTGACAAGAATGACAGGATATCGCAAATATGCTGCCCGCTGCTTTGCTCTTGTTAGTACCTGTTATCCTGTATCATTGTACATGCATACATACCTGGTTCATTACGTGACAGCAGTATGCATGATAGCTTGCTTATCAATTGTTCGCTCCAAATTATCTGATCTATATGAATGGTTACATTAGTGTAGAATATATCCAATGCCAATGTTTTTTTAGCTCTGCATTGTTCTTGTAAGTACATGTTGTCCTTTATAAGTGTACTTATAATGACAGGTAGTTGTTCATGTACCATCACTCTGCAGCTTATTTTCCTTTGACCTCCATTTTCTACACATCAGATCTATATTTACTCTTACCATAAGGTTGGTACTGAAGAAGTTTAGCTGTGCATTGCTCTTGGCTGTAACTTTTGCCTGTATCGCTGCACTTACATTTATAGCTACTCGGTTATGTAGCATCACACTTCATCTTATCTTTAATATTCTCCATTTTTTCGTATATTATCACATCTATATTTACTCTTAACAAAATGTAGAATAAAGGCAATGCTTTTGAAGAAGATTTTGTGGTAAACTTCTTGAATTGCCCCCCCCCCCATCAGCATGGACAAGGCCTTTATAGAGCTTGTCTTCACCAATAATGTAAGTTTGTCCATCTCAAGCCTTCAAACTTTGTTGTATATATTTGGTTAGGCATGACTGCAACAGCTGTTTATTTTTGGTGTTTGCATCAAATTGCTTGTTTAAAGTTTATTATGTAGTTCATAAACAAAAATTTGTCCTTTCTCAATTTAAGTTTTCAGTTGTACAACCAAGTTCCTTCTTCATATCATGTAAATTAAAATATACAGAGCAAGTGATCTTCTTTTGCACTCCATGTATGCTTCTGTTCTTCATCCGTAATCCAGTGGTGTGGTGAACCTACCCACTACAGCACAATGTCATATTCTGCAATGTCTTAACTATGAACAATGTTATATCATTCTACTATTATTTAAACTGTCTCTTTATTTTCCAATCTGAAATGGTATAAATTGACAGCACACTAACCATTGATACTTATGAGTTCTTGATCTGTAATCCAGTGGTGTCGTGAAGCTGCCAACTCCTTCACAATGTCATTTCCTGCCATGTCTTGACCTGAACAATACCATATTGTGTTAATGCAATTTTAAACTGTGTCACTTTATTCGTCAGTAAGAAATGTGATGAATTGTCAGCACTGATACTTTTATGTGCAAAACCTATCATCTGTCTGTTTGTTTATCTTTCAGAGTGAGGAAGATATAAGTGTTGAACAAGCGCAGTCTCATCATCTTGCTTAGCTGCTTGCGCTGCAGCTCCCCAGCAGGGCTAACCTTTTTTGAACTCTATTGAAGTGCTGTCGGTTTTGTATATTATTTTGTGGGCGTGTTTATTTGCACTGGTGGCGATCTTTGATGCCTAGTGTATGTAATCTACTGTCTGCTTGTGCTTTATTATCATAGTGGCAAACTTTTATGCCCAGTGGATGTAATATGCCGTAATTTCTTTATTGTATAGTCTAGGTTTTTTCTTATTCACGATGTTGTAGTTATTTTACTGTATATATATCCTGTCTTCGCAGTAAACTGGCCAAACCGTAAAATTACAGTACATAATCGGGCCGTCATGCAATCACGATGTAGGTTGGGCCTGAAACGTGCCGAACAGCTCACGGGCCGGCAGCAGCCCGAAATGAACCCCAGCCCATGATTGTGCGAATCAAATCATGGGCTTTTAATGGGCCAAAATTGTATTGGTCCTTGTTTGGCCCAATCAGATATCGGCTGCGAGCAGGACGGATGCAAACCGGGCCGTAGTTAGGCCCAACTATATGACGAGCTTTTAACAGGCCGAAATTAATATAGGGCCGAAATGTTAAACGGGCCCTTAACAGGCCAAGACTAATATCAGGCCGAATTACTAACTGGGCCTTTAGCAAGTGGGCCCGAAAGCATAGTGTCCAATTGACGGGCCGAATCTGATATGGGCCATAATTGAGCCCAGAGCCTCTTAAAGGGCCGAACCTTATCTGGGCCGTAATTTGGCCCAGAACGTGGTAGGCTTTTAACGGGCCGGATCTCATATGGGCCACTATTAGGCCCGGAGCGTGGCAGGCCATTAATGGACCGGGTCAAATATGGGCTGGCATTTGGCCCAAAACATGACAGCCAGTTAATGGGCTGGCCTACTAGGGTCCTCAAAATCTTGTGGGCCTACAGCTGGGCCGGCCCATTAATGTCGGCGAAATCTCATGGGCCTTTAGCTGGGCCGGTCCATTATGATCCGCAAGAATCTTGTGGGCCTTTACCTGGGCCGGCCCATTATGGCACACAAAAATCTTGCGCGCCTTCACCTGGTCCGGCCCATTATGGCCCGCAAAATCTTGTGGGCCTTTAGCTGGGCCAGCCCATTATGGTCCGCAAAATCTCGCGTGCCTTTAGCTGGGCCGGCCCATTATGGTCCGCAAAATCTTGTGGGCCTTCAGTTGAACCGACCCATTTAAACTTGATGGGTCGGTCCACGTGTCAACATATCATAGGCGCGTCTCGCCCATTGGATGAGTGACACATGTACCAACGCGGTCACGTGTCTCCTCCAGCCAATGACGATTTTACACGTGGAAAATCCCCATTGGTCGGGGCTTTTAACGGGTTATCGGATCCAAAACCCGACCCGATAGCTTAACGGCGTTCCGTTACGGTGGATGCCACGTGTCGGTCACCCTTGACGAAAGCACTTCTGTGACGCGCGATTTATCGTCATGGAAGTGGACACTTCCGTGATGATAATTTTGGTAATGTCATGGAACACTTCTACGACAGCACAGGTATGACTATCTTGATTCTATCATAAATTTGTCATGGATGTACATGCATGACAGAAAACGTGACCTACTGTGACAAACACGTATCATCACGGAAGTGTATTTTTTGTAATGATGATAAATTTTTATTATTCGTGCTAGAATTGTATTAATTGGAAACTTAGTACATGTGTGGATACATAGACAAACAGAGTGTCCCTAGTATGCCTCTACTTGACTAGCTCGTTAATCAAAGATGGTTAAGTTTCCTAGCCATAAACATTTGTTGTCATTTGATGAACAGGGTCACATCATTAGAGAATGATGTGATGGAAAAGACCATCCGTTAGCTTAGCATAATGAGTGTTTAGTTTTTCTTCTATTGCTTTCTTCATGACTTATACATGTTCCTCAGACTATGAGATTATGCAACTCCCGAATACTGGAGGAACACCTTGTGTGCTATCAAATGTCACAACATAACTGGGTGATTATAAAGATGCTCTACAGGTGTCTTCGATGGTGTTTGTTGAGTTGGCATAGATCGAGATTAGGATTTGTCACTTAGTATATCGTAGAGGTATCTCTGGGCCCTCTCGGTAATGCACATCACTATGATCCTTGCAAGAAATGTGACTAATGAGTTAGTCACAGGACGATGCATTACGGAACAAGTAAAGAGACTTGCCGGTGATGAGATTGAACTAGGTGTGGTGATACCAACGATCGAATCTCGGGCAAGTAACATACCGATGACAAAGGGAACAACGTATGTTGTTATGCGGTTTGACCAATAAAGATCTTCGTAGAATATGTAGGAGCCAATATGAGCATCCAGGTTCCGCTATTGGTTATTGACCGGAGATGTGTCTCGGTCATGTCTACATAGTTCTCAAACCCTTAGGATCCGCATGCTTAACATTCGATGACGGTTTGTATTATGAGTTATGTGGTTTGATGACCGAAGGTTGTTTAGAGTCCCAGATGATATCACGGACATGATGAGGAGTCTCAAAATGGTCGAGACATAAAGATTGATATATTTGACGATGTTATTCGGGCACCGGATGAGTTCCAAGAGGTGCCGGATAACTATCGGAGTGCCGGAGGGTTATCGGAGCCCCCCGGGGAACTAATGTCCCTTCATGGGCCTTAGTGGGGACAGAGAAGGGCCGCAAGGGGGCTGGCCGCACACCCTCCCCCCTTGGGTCCAAATTGGACTAGGGGAAAGGGGCGGTGCCCCCCTTTCCTTCTTCTCCCTCTCCCTTCCTTCTTCCCCCTTCCTCGAGGTGGAAACCTACTAGGACTTGGAGTCCTAGTAGGATTCCCCTCTCCTGGCGTGCCCTAAAGGGGCCGGCCGGCCTCCCCCTCCCCTCCTTTATATACGGGGGCAGGGGGCACCCTAGAACACACAAGTTTCTCTTAACCGTGTGCGGTGCCCCCCCTACACAGTTACACACCTTGGTCATATCGTCGTAGTGCTTAGGCGAACCCTGCGCCGGTAACTTCATCATCACCATCGCCACGTCGTTGTGCTGACAGAACTCTCCCTTGGCCTCAACTGGATCAAGAGTTCGACGGACGTCATCGAGCTGAACGTGTGCTGATCACGGAGGTGCCGTACGTTCAGTACTTGGAACGGTTGGATCGCGAAGACGTTCGACTACATCAACCACATTACTAAACGCTTCCGCTTTCGGTCTACGAGGGTACGTGGACACACTCTCCCCGCTCGTTGCTATGCATCTCCTAGATGGATCATGCGCGATCGTAGGTAAAAAATTTGAAATACTACGTTGCCCAACAGTATATAGGAAGAAACCCTCTAAATTCCAATCGTGACATAATGAAAATTATGCTACCAGACCATTTAATAAATAATTTATCAAATAAACAATAAATAAGGTGCAATAAAAAAATAATTCAATAACATCTAATATATATTGGAGTTGCATAAAAATATGAGCCGGTCAAGGAAAATGCCAATGTCTTCACAAGTGCTTGAATTGATTTCAAAACAAAACAAAGTTTAAAAAATAGTTCAACACAACTATTAAATATTCATGCAATTATATGCTCAAAAGTGTGGAATTGCATTAACTACACATTGCGAAACCTAAAGTTGCACACACTGAAAATACCCAGTGTAGCTTACGAATGTACAACTATGCTAAAAACGGTGAATATATAAGTGGATCATACAAATGAGTTGAGGGGGCTGATTAATAATTGATGTCACCACTTCTCACGTCCAAGTCATGTCATCGGATTTAGCAAGTCGTAAAACAATGTTTTTACCACGTATGTGTAGATACCTGGGAGGTGTTGCTTTTGCGATGCTCGGGAGCCATACAAGAAACTCGCGAGTAGGAGAAGGTTGTATGACTAGAATTGCATCAACATGCTTCATCAACTCTACTTCTTGCTAACCTTTTAATTTGTAACAACAATAGTTCCTAGTTTATGTGCTAATTTCTTTAATTTGCGCTAGCATAGCGAGCCCATAAGCCAACATGGTAGTTCTTGTACTCCTACTTGTACAACTCTTGGATGATGTTGATTTGTCAAATAGAACAAGTCATAAGCATCTGATAATAAACGACGTAATAAAAAAATTGCACCATAATTGCATACACTCACATGCTTCTGATACAGACACCACTCAGATGTTGGCACTCAAACTTCTCATAGCAATGTTCCCACATATTGCAACACTCCTGAATTTCATCCCAATCAATTGGACTCACACTTCTTGTTGTGATGTATTGATCATGAATGTGCATCTAATAAGTGATATGGCTTCATTCACCATTCACGACTGCATCAAGACTCACACTCTCCCATTTCAAGATCAAAATTAAGCTCATCTTCTTGTGTTGAGTGATTGGTCCAACCTTGAACCTTTTATCTTTATAAGTGGAGTAGGAACCTTTGACATCCTGATGACCCACAAGTATAGGGGATCTATCATAGTCCTTTCGATAAGTAAGAGCGTCGAACTCAACGAGGAGCAGAAGAAAACAAAAAGCGGTTTTCAGTAAGGCATTCTCTGCAAGCTCTGAAATTATCGGTAACAGATAGTTTTGTGATAAGGTAATTTGTAACAGGTTACAAGTAATGAAAGTAAATAAGGTGCAGCAAGATGGCACAATCCTTTTTGTAGCAAAGGATAAGCCTGGACAAACACTTATATGAAGGAAAACGCTCCCAAGGACACATGGGAATTATCGTCAAGCTAGTTTTCATCACGCTCATATGATTCGCGTTCGTTACTTTGATAATTTGATATGTGGGTGGACCGGTGCTTGGGTACTGCCCTTCCTTGGACAAGCATCCCACTTATGATTAACCCCTATTGCAAGCATCCGCAACTACAAAAGAAGTATTAAGTTAAACCTAACCATAGCATGAAACATATGGATCCAAATCAGCCCCTTACGAAGCAACGTATAAACTAGGGTTTAAGCTTCTGTCACTCTAGCAACCCATCCTCTACTTATTACTTCCCAATGCCTTCCTCTAGGCCCAAACAATGGTGAAGTGTCATGTAGTCAACGTTCACATAACACCACTGGAGGAAAGACAACATACATATCATCAAAATATCAAACGAATACCAAATTCACATGACTACTAATAGCAAGACTTCTCCCATGTCCTCATGAACAAACGTAACTACTCACAAATCATATTCATGTTCATAATCAGAGGGGTATTAATATGCATAAAGGAACTGAACATATGATCTTATATTCCACCAAATAAACCAACTAGCATCAACTACAAGGAGTAATCAACACTACTAGCAACCCACAGGTACCAATCCGAGGCTTTGGGACAAAGATTGGATACAAAAGATGAACTGGGGTTTTAGAGGAGATGGTGCTGGTGAAGATGTTGATGGAGATTGACCCCCTCCTGATGAAAGGATCAATGGTGATGACGATGGTGATGATTTCCCCCTCACGGAGGGATGTTTCCCCGACAGAACAGCTCCGCCGGAGCCCTAGATTGGTTCCGCCAAGGTTCCGCCTCGTGGCGGCGGTGTTTCGTCCCGAAAGATTTTTTCTGATTTTTTTCCTGGGTGAAAGACTTCATATAGTAGAAGATGGGCACCAAAGGCCTACCAGGGGGGCCACAAGGCAGGGGGCGCGCCCCCACCCTCGTGGCCAGGGTGTGGGCCCCCTCTGGTTGATTCTTTCTCCAGTATTTTTTATATATTCCGAAACAAGCCTTCGTGAAGTTTCAGGAGTTTTGGAGTTGTGTAGAATAGGTCTCTAGTATTTGCTCCTTTTCCAGCCCAGAATTCCAGCTACCGGCATTCTCCCTCTTCATGTAAACCTTGTAAAATGAGAGAAAATAGGCATAAGTATTGTGACATAATGTGTAATAACAGCCCATAATGCAATGAATATCGATATAAAAGCATGATGCAAAATGGACGTATCACATCCCGGCTTAATACAAATGATAGACTACTCATATCAACAAAGCACACCTTCTTTTTCGGGAGCCCATATGAAAGGAACCTTAAAGTTAAGCGTGCTCGGCTTGAAGAAATTTGAGGATTGATGGCCAACTTGGAAGTTGACCCCAAGTGCATATGAGTGAGAACAGAGTGCACAGAAATTTGAGGATTGATGGCCGAATTGGAAGTTGACCCCAAGTGTATATGAGCCGGCGGGTGAACCGATGGGTTTGGTCGGAAAGATACAATTGGTGCACCTTATTTTCTGAGAGACTATTCAAAAGGAACCTCAAAGATAAGCATTCTTAGCTTGGAGCAATTTGAGGATGGGTGACCGACTCAGAAGTTGATCTTAGGTGCACACGAGTGAGGACAAAGTGCGTAGGAAAGACTAGTGTTGGTTTGTGAGACCAGTCTAGATCCTATGTGCAACGACCAGGAAGCGATGCGTTTGGCCGAGGTGTTACAGAACCTCAATGACATCGTGCATGATCGAATTCTATTGACCAGAGGGTAATTCTGACGAAAAAATTGTACTCCAAATTTTAGCTGGCAAGGTTTTAGCCTTTTCTATTTGTAATCAGAGAGACACTTGCACATGTAAGTCTACAATAAAGTACGAGTGCGGAAGTGAAGCTTGCATAGGAGCAAGAGAAAAGGATACAAAAATTGATGAGGCAGCAGTGTTTTCTTGTGGTTCGCATTGTTGGCGGTATCTTCCTCCTCGCTGATGGTGATTTAGACACAAAGTATTAAGACTACAAAGGTCTCAGCAGCGTCGCTCATAAAGAACATGCCCACGTATTCCACCATGGTTTGATACTAATGTCGTACAAATATACATTGCTAACTAACAAGCACAATTCACAAGAAGTATTGTAACCTAGTTTATATGTTGAAGTGAAACGAGTTAAAGGAAGGCAACTACCAAACCCACAACTATGGTGTCACATACACAACTACATTCGCACCCAAAATGTAGTTTGGAAATAGCCTATTCTATCGGTTGCTAGGAAACCAGTAAACAAGAAATTGACTAAGTATTAACTAAAATGTAAAATAGGTACTTAGACTAAATGGTAAAATAAACTAGAATTAGTGCAATGTTTACTCAAGAAAATGTGGTGTCCAGGTAATAGGTTTGTAGTACTCATCGGCATTTAATGTCATTTTATCTATCGATCACTAATACTAGTAGGGTCACTTCCACATAGTTAGGTGGTTAAGTAATTTACCATGCATGGGCGGTCCCTCATAGAATTACCTCTAAGTTGTCGCTTATTGAAATAACTCAAATGCCGTTCTTCTTGTTGGACATATGCCGCAACTAAAGTTATATTAAGGTCATAAAAAGACCGGACCAAATGTATTAATTTCTATGGACAACCCTGCTTTCTAGATATATTGTGCTCCTCTCAAGATACCAAAGGTTGTAACTTCTAAGGTCAATACACACAAATAACTATCAACTTAATGTGTGTCTGGGGAGTTGAACTTCTCCAACTATGTTGGTGGATTGGATGGCCCCGGTCACTAAGTTCAGTATAAAGTGATTGTAACATGAACATACACGAACGAATAGATGGCAACCATAATCTAACAAGGTGTACCAGATCACCACATGTATAACCAAAAATTACTCAAATAAACATACCATTAATAAAGGCATTCAAGAGTGATCACAACCCATCACATAGATCGTAGTCGGAAGGAAGAAGGGGCGATGGCAGAGTTGACGGCGGCATAGGGCCGGTGCCCGGTGGTGGCGGCTCCTTCGGTGTCTTCTTTCCTTGACTTCCTTCAAGGTTGCAATGGATTGAGATAGACTCTTACGAATACTGATTTGTGCGTTGTTAGACTCCTTGGACTCCTATGAATGATCCTGATAACCTCGTGGTAGCAGCAATAGTAACGGTAACAGTGATAGCAATTATTTTGTACCAAGTGAAATAGTAACAACAGCATTAGTAACTTAGTAAGATCAATGTATGGAAAATTTATGGGCATTGGATCGGTAGATTCGTTGGATGATATTCATCATATAACAGTCATAACCTAGGGCGATACAAAACTAGCTCCAGTTCGTAAATAGTCATACGTGCTTATGGAAAGAACTTGCATGATATCTCTTGTCCTATCCTCCCGTGGCAGCGGGTCCATATGGAAACTAAGGTATAGTAAGGCCTCCTTTTAATAGAGAACTAGAACAAAGCATTAACACATAGTGAATACATGAACTCCTCAAACTACGACCATCACCAGAAAGTATCCCGACTATTGTCACTCTGGGGTTTACAGATCATAACATGTAGTAGGTGAATATGACTTGGAAGATCGGATCTAGAACATAGATATAATGGTGATAACATAAATGTTTCATATCTGAAATCATGGCACCCGAGCCCAAAGTGACAAACATTAAGCGTGGCAAAGTCATAACAACATCAATCTCAGAACATAATGGATTCTAGGGATCAAGCCCAAACAAAACTAACTCGATTACATGATGAATCTCGTCCAACTCCTCACCGACCAGCGAGCCTACGAAGGAACTACTCACTCCCGGTGGGGAGCATCATGGAATTAGCTATGGAGAAGGGCTGGTGATCACGACGATAGAAGATCCCCCTCTCCGGAGCCCCAAACGGACTCCAAATCTGGTCTCCAGATGAAGAACATGAGTTGGCGGCGGCTCCATCTCGTGAAACATGTTAATTCTTTCTCCCTGATTTTTTCTCCAAAAATAGATATTTATGGAGTCGGAATCAGGGTTTGCGGGGCCACCAGGTGGCACAAACCACCTGGGAACACATTGAGGAGGGGCGTGCCCTGGTGGGTTGTGCTCACCTAGGGGCCCCTCCAGTGGTTCTTGGCTCCAGTATTTTTATTTTATCTGAAATAAATCTCCAAAAAATTCGTTCCAATCCGACAAGTTTTATTTCTGCACAAAAACAACACCATGGTAGTTCTGCAGAGAATAGCGTCAGTCCGGGTTAGTTTCATTCAAATCATGCAAATTAGAGTCCAAAACAAGAGGAAAAGCATTAGGAAAAGTAGATACAACGGAGACATATCAACTCCCCCAAGCTTAAACCTTTGCTTGTCCTCAAGCAATTTAGTTGATGAACTAAAAGTGGAAAATAAAAACTTTTACGAACTATTTTGCTCTTGTTTAAATAAATAAGCTTAGGTAGCACCCAGGTTTTCAGCAAAGATCGTGACTAACCATGTCAACAATAACTCTTAAAAATTATATTAACTCATATCAATGGCATAATCAACTAGTGAGCAATAATAAGATATCTCAAATGCCAACACTTTGTCAAAACAATCATGATATAGTATGACAACAGTGGTATCTCGCTAGCCCTTTCTGAGACCGCAAAACATAACAGCAGAGCACCTCCAAACTTCAAGCAGCGACTAAACATTGTAATTCATGGTAGAAAAGATCCAGTCATGATGCACCCAACATTAACTATACACAATGCATGAGGATGACAATAGTGCTCTCAGATCTGGCGCTTATTTGAGAAGGTGATGAATCAACATAAAAGTAAATAGATAGTCCCTTCGCAGAGGGAAGCAGGAATTTGCAGCGGTGCCAGTGCTCAAAATTTTAAAACAGAGATAAATGGAATTTTGGGAAATGCACCCTTCCCGTTCACTTCACAACCAAAAGTTATCAACATCTTCCATTCTAAACACATTAGCGGCGGTTCCCAAGCGATAAAAGTAAAGGTTTACTCCCCCTCCACCAACCCAACAAACACACTCCATGGCTAGCCGAATCCACGGGCACCGTCCATACCAACATCAGTCCTGGGGGAGTTTTGTTTAATTATTTGC
Source organism: Aegilops umbellulata (assembly GCA_032464435.1). Classification (NCBI taxonomy): domain Eukaryota; kingdom Viridiplantae; phylum Streptophyta; class Magnoliopsida; order Poales; family Poaceae; genus Aegilops; species Aegilops umbellulata. The sequence goes on along the minus strand of CP136059.1, from coordinate 222,895,041 downwards.
ATTTTTTGAATTCAGGACTGGGTACCCCTATTACCGCCCCTCTCGTGCCAGGACAAGTGAATAAACACTCATCATGAGAATAACCCGCTTAGCATGGAAGATACCGACTACCCCCTGTCGCTCTATGAACAATCCAGGCACACAAAAACATGTGTTTATTTGAAGTTTTTAGATGTGGCACATGCAAATTTACTTAGAATGGCAGGGTAATACCGCATATAGGTAGATATAGTGGACTCATCTAGAATAACTTGGGTTTTAGGATTTTGATGCACAAACAGTATTCCCGCTTAGTACAGGTGAAGGCTAGCAAATAGGATGAAAAGCGGCCAGCTAGAGAGCGAAAACGGTCACGAACATGCATTATGAATAATGAACATTGGATACTAGCATGAGTAGGATATGGACACCATGAACATAAATATCATAGAGGCTATGTTGGTTTTGATTCAACTACATGCATAAACATGTGCCAAGTCAAGCCACTTGAAATAATCAGAGGAGGATACCATATCATCATTCCACATCACAATCATTTTAACGCATGTTGACATATAAGATAAATCATTATCCACACGTATCTACTTAAGCATGGCATGAGAAACTACAATCTCTAATTTTCATTGCAAACATGCTCGATCATAATATGTTGTATCATGGATACTAGGTTAAACATATTTACAAAAACCAGAACAAGTTGAGTTCATATCCGTTTCTCTCTGTCACAACCAGTTCATCAAATATCATCATTATTGCCTTTCACTTGCACGACCGAATGATATGAGAATAATAATGTGCAAGAGTGTCATGGACTAAGCTGGAATCTACACACATTTTATTCAAAAGGAGAAGACAAGGTAAATTGGACTCTCTGTTAGATCAATGATACATCCATATTGCATCATGCTTTTATATCGATGTTTATTGCATTATGGGCTGTTATTACACATTATATCATAATACTTATGCCTTTCTCTTATGTGATAAGGTTTACATGAAGAGGGATAATGCCGGCAGCTGGAATTCTGGATTAGAAAAGGAGCAAATATTAGAGACCTATTCTGCACAATTCCAAAAGTCCTGAAACTTCACGGAGCTTATCTTTGGAATATATAAAAAATATTGGGCGAAGAAAGAACCAGAGGGGGCCACCAGCCAGCCAAAAGGGTGGAGGGCGCGCCCTACCCCCCTGGGCGCACCCCTCAACCTTGTGGGCCCACTGGTAGGCCTCCGGTGCCCATCTTCTACTATATGGTGTCTTTTACCTTGGAAAAAAATCAAGAAGAAGCTTTTTGGATGAAGCACCGCTATCTCGAGGCGGAACCTGGGTAGAACCAATCCAAAGCTTCGGTGGAGCTGTTCTGCCGGGGAAACATCCCTCCGGGAGGGGGAATCATCTCCACCATCATCACCATCGATCCTCTCATCGAGAGGGGATCAATCTCCATCAACATCTTCACTAGCACCATCTCCTCTCAAATCCTAGTTCATCTCTTGCATTCAATCTTGGTCCCAAAACCTCATATTGGTACCTGTGGGTTGCTAGTAGTGTTGATTACTCCTTGTAGTTGATGCTAGTTGGTTTATTCGGTGGAAGATCATATGTTCATATAATTAATGATAATTAATACTCCTCTGGTTATGATTATGAACATGCTTTGTGAGTAGTTACGTTTGTTCCTGAGGACATGGGAGAAGTCTTGTTATAAGTAATCATGTGAATTTGGTATTCGTTCGATATTTTGATGAGATGTATGTTGTCTTTCCTCTAGTGGTGTTATGTGAACGTCGACTACATGAAACTTCACTATTATTTGGGCCTAGAGGAAGGAATTGGGAAGTAATAAGTAGATGATGGGTTGCTAGAGTGATAGAAGCTTAAACCCTAGTTTATGCGTTGCTTTGTAAGGGGCTGATTTGGATCCATATATTTCATGATATGGTTAGGTTTACCTTAATACTTCTTTCGTAGTTGCGGATGCTTGCAAGAGGGGTTAATCATAAGTGGGAGGATTGTCCAAGGAAGGGCGGCACCCAAGCACCGGTCCACCCACATATCAAATTATCAAAGTAACGAACATGAATCATATGAGCATGATGAAAACTAACTTGATAACAATTCCCATGTGTCCTCGGGAGCGCTTTGCTTTATATAAGAGTTTGTCCGGGCTTGTCCTTTGCTACAAAAAGGATTGGGCCACCTTGCTGCACCTTGTTTACTTCTATTACTTGTTACCCGTTACGATTTGTCTTATCACAAAACTATCTGTTACTGATAATTTCAGTGCTTGAAGAGAATACCTTTTATGCCTGATACTTGATCGGAATTATATATATAATTTTTGGCCTTGTGAAGGCGAAAGTATCACTCAAGCTTGGGGGAGACTTAAGTCAATCTTACATTCATGCCCTGCTACCTCTTGAGCATGCGTTGGTTTTCCCTTGAAGAGGAAGGGGTGATGCAGCAAAGTAGCGTAAGTATTTCACTCAGTTTTTGAGAACCAATGTATCAATACAATAGGAGACTGCACGCAAGTCCCTCGTACCCGCACAAACAATCAAGAACCTTGCAACCAACATGGTAAAGGGATTGTTAATCCCTTCATGGCCACTTGCAAAGTGAGATCTGATAAAGATAATAAGATATTTTTTTTTGGTATTTTTGTTGTATAGATTAGAAATTAAAGATTGCCAAATAAACAGCGGCAAAAATAGCAAGTTGATAGGAAAATAATATGATGGAAGATATACCTGGGGGCCATAGGTTTCACTAGTGGCTTCTCTCAAGATAGCATAATCTACGGTGGGTGAACAAATTACTGTCGAGCAATTGATAGAAAAGCGCATAGTTATGATAATATCTAGGCATGATCATGTATATAGGCATCACGTCCATGACAAGTAGACCGAAAAGATTCTGCATCTACTACTATTACTCCATACATCGACCGCTATCGAGCATGCATCTAGAGTATTAAGTTCATAAGAACAGAGTAACGCATTAAGCAAGATGACATGATGTAGAGGGATAAACTCAAGCAATATGATATAAATCCCATCTTTTTATCCTCGATGACAACAATACAATACGTGCCTTGCTGCCCCGGCTGTCACTGGGAAAGGACACCGCAAGATTGATCCTAAACCTAAGCACTTCTCCCATTTCAAGAAAGATCAATCTAGTAGGCCAAACCAAACTGATAATTCGAAGAGACTTGCAAAGATATTTAAATCATGCATAAAAGAATTCACAGAAGAATCAAATATTTTCATAGATAATTTTGATCATAAACCCACAATTCATCGGATCTCAACAAACACACTGCAAAAAGAATTACATCGAATAGATCTCCAAGAGAATCAAGGAGAACTTTGTATTGATATCCAAAGAGAGAGAGAAGAAGCCATCTAGCTAATAAATATGGACCTGAAGCTCTATGGTAAACTACTCACACATCATCGGAGAGGCTATGATGTTGATGTAGAAGCCCTTCGTGATCGATTCCCCCTCCGGCGGAGCGCTGGAAAAGGCCCCAAGATGGGATCTCATTGATACAGAAGGTTGCGGCGGTGGAAATAGGGTTTCGTGGTGCTCTCGGACGTTTTCAGGGTATATGAGTATATATAGGCGAAAGAAGTAGGTCGGTGGAGCCACGAGGGGCCCACAAGGGTGGGGGGCATGCCCTCCTACCTCGTGGCTGCCTCGTTGCTTCCTTAACATCCACTCCAAGTCTACTGGATTGTGTTTGTTCCAAAAACAATCCTTGCGAAGGTTTCATTCCATTTGGATTCCGTTTGCTATTACTTTTCTGTGAAACAGTGAAATAGGCAAAAAAACAATTTGCACTGGGCCTTTGGTTAAAAAGTTATTCCCAAAATAATATGGAAGTGCATAATAAAGCCCATTAAACATCCAAAACAGATAATACAATAGCATGGAACAATAAAAAATTATAGATACATTGGAGATGTGTCAAGCATCCCCAAGCTTAATTCCTGCTCGTCCTCGAGTAGGTAAACTTAATTTTCAAAGTAATTCTCTTTATTGTGTCATGAATGTTTAGATTCGAAAGATTCAAGATAAAAGTTTAATATTGACATAAAAATAGTAATACTTCAAGCATACTAACTAAGCAATTACGTCTTCTCAAAATAATATGGCCAAAGAAAGCTTATCCCTACAAAATCATATAGTTTGGCTATGCTTCATTTTCGTCACACAAAAATGCTCTCATCATGCACAACCCCGATAACAAGCCAAGAATTTTTTTCATACTTAAGTAATCTCAATCTTTTTTCAACTTTCACGCAATACATGAGCGTGAGCCATGGACATAGCACTATGGGTGGAATAGAATATAATGATGGGGATTGTGTGGAGAAGACAAAAAAATAGAAAGTCTCACATTGACGCGGCTAATCAACGGGCTAGGGAGATGCCCATCAATTGATGTCAATGCAAGGAGTAGGGATTGCGATGCAACGGATGCACTAGAGCTATAAATGTATGAAAGCTCAGCAAAAGAAACTAAGTGGGTGTGCATCCAACTTGCTTGCTCACGAAGACCTAGGGCATTTGAGGAAGCCCATTGTTGGAATATACAAGCCAAGTTCTATAACGAAAAATTCCCACTAGTATATGAAAGTGACAAAATAAGAGACTCTCTATCATAAAGATCATGGTGCTACTTTGAAGCACAAGTGTGGAAAAAAAAGGATAGTAGCATTGTCCCTTTTATTTCTTTTTTTGGGCATTTCTTTTTTTGGCATTTTTCTCTTTTTTTATATTTTTATTTGGGACAATGCTCTATTAATGATGATCATCACACTTCTATTTATTAACAACTCAATGATTACAACTCGATACTAGAACAAAATATGACTCTATATGAGTGCCTCCGGCGGTGTACCGGGATGGGTAATGAATCAAGAGTGACATGTATGATAAATTATGCATGGTGGCTTTGCCACAAATACGATGTCAACTACATGATCATGCAAGGCAATATGACAATGATGAAGCGTGTCATAATAAATGAAACGGTGGAAAGTTGCATGGCAATATATCTCGGAATGGCTATGGAAATGCCATAATAGGTAGGTATGGTGGCTGTTTTGAGGAACATATAAGGAGGTTTATGTGTGATAGAGCATATCAAATCACGGGGGTTGGATGCACCGGCGAAGTTTGCACCAACTCTCAAGGTGAGAAAGGGTAATGCACGGTACCGAAGAGGCTACCAATGATGGAAAGGTGAGAGTGCGTATAATCCATGGACTCGACATTAGTCATAAAGAACTCACATACTTATTGCAAAAATCTACAAGTCATAAAAAACCAAGCATTACGCGCATGCTCCTAGGGGGGTAGATTGGTAGGAAAAGACCATCGCTCGTCCCCGACCGCCACTCACAAGGATGACAATCAAAGAACACCTCATGTTTCAAATTTATCACACAACGGTTACCATACGTGCATGCTACGGGACTTGCAAACTTCAACACAAGTATTTCTCAAATTCACAACTACTCAACTAGCATGACTCTAATATTACCATCTTCATATCTCAAAACAATCATCAAGTATCAAACTTCTCATAGTATTCAATGCACTTTATATGAAAGTTTTTATTATACCCGTCTTGGATGCCTATCATATTAGGACTAATTTTATAGCCAAAGCAAACTATCATGTTGTGCTAAAGGACTCTCAAAATAATATAAGTGAAGCATGGGAGATCAACAATTTATGTAAAATAAAACCACCACCGTGCTCTAAAAGATATAAGTGAAGCACTAGAGCAAAATTATCTAGCTCAAAAGATATAAGTGAAGCACATACAGTATTCTAACAAATTCTGATTTATGTGTGTCTCTCCAAAAGGTGTGTACAGTAAGGATGATTGTGGTAAACTAACAAGCAAATACTCAAATCATACAAGACGCTCCAAGCAAAACACATATCATGTGGCGAATAAAAATATAGCCTCAAGTAAAGTTACCGATGGACGAAGACGAAAGAGGGGATGTCTTCCGCGGCATCCCCAAGCTTAGGCTTTTGGTTGTCCTTCAATTTTACCTTGGGGTGCCTTGGGCATCCCCAAGTGTAACGCCCGGATAATCTTGCCACAGTAATCCCATGCTAATCATGCCACATCATCCCGATTACTGTTGCTATCCTCGCAATAATTTAAAACCGTTCAAAATTCAAATTTAAATTAATGACAACAATAAAAGTTTTCAAAATTTGAGACAAAAATGCTCGGTTAGTGCCAAATATTACATGGGTAATTATTGCGATGAAAACACATTTTTAGAAAATGCTAAGATGACCTAAATTAAATAAAACAGAAAAGAAAAATAAAGAAGAGTAAATAAAAAAATAAAAAAATTGCAGAACAGAAAAACAGGGAATAGGAAAAGAACCCCCCCCTGGGCCAGCCGACCCAACTAGCCGGCCCATTCGGCCACACCGACCGGCCCACCACGCCTCCCTTATCCCCCCCCCCCCCACGACCGAAACCCTAACTCACCCAACCCCACTCGCACCACTCCTCCCCCCCGCTGGATCTGGATCGGGAAATCCCGATCCCCTCGCCCTTCGCCCTCGCGCGCCCGTCGCCGCCTGGACGTGTCGGCGACCGGAGCTCCCTCGCCGGCCTGCTTCCCCTTCCCCACCGGACTGCTCCTCTCCGCCGCTCGTCCCCGTCGTCCTCCCCGGCCTCCACCGAGCACGCTGCCCAGACCCCACGCTCCCTCGGTGAGCCTCTGTGCCGGATGCGCCCTCCCGTGCGTCCTCTGACCGCCCACGCTCCCGCACGTTCGCGCTCGACCATGCATTGCGCCGCGAACCCCCCCCCCCCCCGTGTCGCCGATCCCCGCACGCCCGCGCCCATGGCCGCGCGCGCACCGTCCCGCTCACGCGCGTGCTCGCCCGCAGCCTGCCGCTCGCCCACGCACTGGCTACTCCGTCGCTCGCGCCGCCCCTGCCCTTGCGGTCCGCCACCACCACCTGTCGCAGCGCCCGTAATCCCCCTGGACTGGCCGCCTCACCTCTGCCCTCTCCTACTCCCGTGCCCGTGCGTCGTCCCCTCCATGTCGCCCGGGGCCGCGCCCCGCCCCTGTCCCTGCACGTCGTCGCCGGTCCCTCCACCGTAACCCCTCGTCGCGGCCTCCTCTCGCCCCGCATCAGTCGTCCCATCGCCGCCCGCCGGCCGGACCCCGCTCCGGCAATTGGTTAAAAGTGCATACGGCTTCTATCGTTTGCGCCACCAAGACCGTCCATCTGCTACACCCTTCCGATGAAATAATAAGCTACAATGCTCGTCTGGTTCAAAATGCCGAGGCACGGCTTTATGCATTGAATGCATTGAACTCCGCACCACTCAAGGGCATTGAAAACATTCCCGTCGTGCGTGACTTCCTTGACGTCTTTCCTGAAGAACTTCCAGGGATTCCCCCTACTAGGGCTGTCGAATTCGTCATCGACTTGAAACCAGGCACCACTCCTATTGCCAAGCGACCCTACAAGATGCCGCCGCATGAACTCCTTGAGCTTAAGGAGGAAATCGACAAATCTCTTCAAAATTGTTTCATTCGCCCAAGTTGCTCTCCTTGGGGAGCACCTTCTCTCTTTGTCAAGAAGAAGGATGGGACAAACCGGCTGGTCCAAGACTACCGTCCTATTAACCAAGCTACCATTCAGAACAAATATCCTATTCCTCGGATCAATGATCTGTATGATCAACTGGCTGGTTCGTCAGTGTTCTCTAAACTAGACTTGAGGTTGGGTTACCACCAGATCCGTGTTCGTGAAGAGGATATCCCAAAGACTGCCTTTGTGACTCGATATGGTTCATACGAGTACACTGTCATGTCATTCGGCTTAACCAATGCTCCAGCCACCTTCTCTCGCCTGATGAACTATATATTCATGGATTACCTCGACAAGTTCGTAGTGGTTTATCTGGATGATATCCTGGTATTTTCCAAGAATGAAGAAGAGCATGCTGAACATCTTCGTCTTGTGCTAGAAAAGCTATGAGAGCATCAACTTTATGCCAAGTTCTCCAAATGTGAATTCTGGCTTCCTGGAGTAACCTATCTTGGACATGTCATCTCTAAGGATGGTATTGCCGTTAACCCTGAACGAGTTCAGGCTATTCTTGATTGGACTCCTCCGAAGAATGTCAAGCAAGTCAGAAGTTTTCTCGGTCTCGCCAGCTATTGCCATCGATTCGTCGAGAACTTCTCCAAGATTGCCAGGCCTCTGACTAACTTGTTGCATAAGGGCGTCAAGTTCCAATGGACAGACAAATGTCAGGAAAGCTTGCAGGCACTCAAGGAGAAGTTGACTTCTGCCCTAGCGCTAGCTCCACCTGATACAAAGAAGGACTTCGTCATTTACTGCGACGCTTCCCGTCAAGGATTAGGTCGTGTCCTAATGCAAGAGCGCAGAGTGATTGCCTATGCCTCTCGTCAATTGCGCCCTCACGAAGAGAACTACCCAGTTCACGACCTCGAGCTTGCTGCTGTCATCCATGCACTGAAGTAGTGGCGACATTACCTTCTCGGTAATCGTTGCGACATCTTCACTGACCATCAAAGTCTGAAGTATCTGTTTACTCAGCCAGACCTGAACCTCCGTCAGCAGAGATGGATGGACACTGTAGCAGACTTTGACTTGGGTATTTCCTATACACCAGGCAAGGCTAATGTAATGGCAGATGCCTTGAGCCGCAAGTCTTACTGCAACCACCTCCAGGTTCATAAAGTTCAGCCCTCGCTTGTTGAAGAATTCAGAAAGCTAAACCTCCATATTGTTCCTCCGGGTGAACTCGCTCCCCCTCCTGAGGAGTTTCAGAAGATGAACCTCCGTGTTATTTCCCAGGGTTCCCTCTATACCCTGGCTGTCGAACCCGATCTCGTGAGCTCCATCAAGACAATACAGGGATATGACTCTGAAGCCCACAAGATTAAGCGCGACCTCAAGGAAGGAAGGCCCTCATACTTCACTATTGCTGGTGATGGCGCCTTGTACTTCAAAGGCCGCCTAGTGGTGCCGTGTAAGGAGGAAAACCTGAATATGACTCGGAAAGTTATGAAAGAAGCTCATGATACGCCTCTATGTATCCATCCTGGTAGTACTAAGATGTACCAGGACATTCGTCAAAGATTCTGGTGGTCTAATATGAAGCAAGACATTGCTCGCTATGTTGCTGAGTGTGACGTTTGCCGTCGTATCAAAGCAGAACATCAAAGGCCTGCTGGAACTCTGCAACCTATCGCTATTCCTGAATGGAAATGGGACCATGTTGAAATGGACTTCGTCACTGGTTTTCCCAAATCGCAGAAAGGTAATGATGCTATTCTTGTCGTCATTGACCGGCTTTCTAAAGTTGCACATTTTCTAGCGATCAAGGAAACTATCACTGCTAGTCAGCTTGCAACTCTCTATATGTCCAGAATTGTTTCACTTCACGGTATTCCACTGGTTATCAGTTCGGACCGTGGCAGCTTATTCACTTCAAGATTCTGGGCAAGTTTCCAAGAAGCTATGGGGACTCACCTATCTTTCAGTACTGCGTTTCATCCGCAGTCACAAGGGCAAGTTGAATGTGTCAACCAAGTTCTCGAAGACATGCTTCGGGCTTGTGTTATTTCCTTCAGCAAGAAATGGGAGGAATCTCTCCCGTATGCTGAGTTCTCTTATAATAATAGCTATCAAGCTAGTCTGAAGATGCCCCCCTTCGAAGTGTTATATGGACGAAAGTGTCGAACCCCTCTGAACTAGTCAGAAACTGGGGAACGTCCACTCTTTGGTCCGGATATTATCCAACATGCCGAAGAACAAGTCTGCATTATTCGCGAGAATCTCAAGACTGCTCAGTCACGCCAAAAGAGTAATTATGACCGTCATCATAAAGACATGGTCTATCAACCTGGCGAAAGGGCCTATCTTCGAGTTACACCAATGAAGGGTGCACACCACTTCGGGATCAAAGGAAAGCTAGCTCCCCGCTATATTGGTCCTTTCACTATTCTCGAGAGGCGTGGAAAAGTGGCATATCAACTGGAGCTTCCGTCAAACCTATCTCAGGTTCACGATGTGTTCCACGTGTCACAACTCCGATGCTGCTTCAAGGACCCAATCCGAGCAGTGGACCATGAAGTGCTCGAATTGCAAGAGGACCTCTCCTATAAAGAGCATCCGGTCCGCATTCTTGACCAAGATGAATGCCGCACACGTCAGAAGGCGATCAAGTTCCTCAAGGTTCAGTGGTCGAATCACTCTGAACACGAAGCTACTTGGGAACACGAGGATCGCCTGCGTGATGAATACCCCGCGTTGTTTCCTTCTACCTCCTAAATCTCGGGACGAGATTTCTTGTAGTGGAGGAGATTTGTAACGCCCGAATAATCTTGCTACAGTAATCCCATGCTAATCATGCCATGTCATCCCGATTACTGTTGCTATCCTCGCAATAATTCGAAACCGTACAAAATTCAAATTTAAATTAATGACAACAATAAAAGTTTTCAAAATTTGAGACAAAAATGCCCGGTTAGTGCCAAATATTACATGGTTAATTGTTGCGAAGAAAACACATTTTTAGAAAATGCTAAGGTGACCTAAATTAAATAAAACAGAAAAGAAAAATAAAGAAGAGTAAATAAAAAACGGCAGAACACAAAAACAGGGAATAGGAAAAGAACCCCCCCTGGGCCAGCCGACCCAACTGGCCGGCCCATTCGGCCACACCGACCGGCCCACCAGGCCTCCCTTATCCCCCCCCGACCGAAACCCTAACTCACCCAACCCCACTCGCACCACTCCTCCCTCCCCCCCGCTGGATCTGGATCGGGAAATCCCAATCCCCTCGCCCTTCGCCCTCGCGCGCCCGTCGCCGCCTGGACGGGCCGGCGACCGAAGCTCCCTCGCCGGCCTGCTCTCCCTTCCCCACCGGACTACTCCTCTCCGCCGCTCGTCCCCGTCGTCCTCCCCGGCCTCCACCGAGCACGCTGCCCAGACCCCACGCTCCCCCGGTGAGCCTCTGCGCCGGATGCGCCCTCCCGTGCCTCCTCTGACCGCCCATGCTCCCGCACGCTCGCGCTCGACCATGCCTCGCGCTGCGAACCCCCCCTCCCGTGTCGCCGATCCCCACACGCCCGCGCCCATGGCCGCGCGCACGCACGCGCGCTCGCCCGCAGCCTGCCGCTCGCCCACGCCCTAGCTACTCCGTCGCTCGCGCCGCCCCTGCCCTTGCGGTCCGCCACCACCGCCTGTCGCAGCGCCCGTGATCCCCCTGGCCTGGCCGCCTCACCTCTGCCCTCTCCTCCTCCCGTGCCCGTGCGTCGTCCCCTGCATGTCGCTCGGGGCCGCGCCCCGCCCCTGTCCCTGCACGTCGTCACCGGCCCCTCCACCATAACCCCTCGCCGCGGCCTCGTCTCGCCCCGCATCAGTCGTCCCGTCGCCGCCCGCCGGCCGGACCCCGCTCCGGCAATGGCCTCGCCATGGGCCACTGCCCTCCCCTGCGCCGGCGCCCTGCCGGGTTCGCCCATAATGGGCGTGCGCCCGCTCGGGCGCATCCGGCGCCTATCGCCCGTGCCCGCAACCCGACACCCGTTAAGGCCCCTGGCCCAATGACAGCCGGGGCCCACCCTAGAACGTTTTAATAAAAAAAGAATTAAAAATAAAAGTAAGAAATAAAAATTAAAATGATTTAATAAAATTAATTAATAATTATTTAATTATCTAATGAATTAATTAAGTTAATTAATCCGGTTTAATTAATTTACTTAACTAGTTAGGTTAATTAAATAGTAATTAAATTAGCCTAAACCCTTATTAAATATAAACAGTGTATGACAGGTGGGTCCCACTGGACCCACTGGTCAAGTTGACCAAGTCAACTCTCTTGACTGCTGATGTCAGCATGACATCATGCTGATGTCATTAATCTGTTTTTGGATTAATTTAAATAATTAATTAAATTCTAAAAATTAATAAAATCTTTAGAAAATCATATCTTTTAATTCATAACTCGGATTAAAATATTTTCAACAAGAAAGTTGCTCAGAACGACTAGACGAACCCGAATACGTAGCCCGTTCGTCCGCCACGCACCCCTAACATATCAAACTCGCAACTTTCCCCCTCCGGCTCCTCTGCCCGAAAACGCGAAACACCGGGGATACTTTCCCGGATGTTTCTCCCCTTCACCGGTATCACCTCTTACCGCGTTAGGGCACCCCTAGCACCGATACTTGTCATGTCATGCATCGCTATGCATCTGTTTGCTTAAATATTTTTCTCCCCCCTCTTCTCTCGCTAGACACCGAGACCGATGCTGCTGCTGCCCAGTACGACTACGGAGTTGACGACCCCTCTCCCTTGCCAGAGCAACCAGGCAAGCCCCGCCCCCTTGATCACCAGATATCGCCTACTCTCCTCTATACTGCTTGCATTAGAGTAGTGTAGCATGTTACTGCTTTCGTTATTCCTATCCTGATGCATAGCCTGTCCTTGCTACTACTGTTGATACCTTTACCTGCAATCCTACTTGCTTAGTATAGGATGCTAGTATTTCCATCTGTGGCCCTACATTCTTGTCTGTCTGCTGTGCTATACTATCGGGTCGTGATCACTCGGGAGGTGATCACGGGTATATACTATATATATAATACATGATACATGTGGTGACTAAAGACGGGTCGGCTCGTAGGAGTACCCGTGAGTAGATCTTCGAGGCGGAGCGACAGGGCAGATTGAGGCCACCTGGGAGAGAGGTGGGCCTGGGCCTGGTCGGTGTTCGCGGATACTTAACACGCTTAACGAGATCTAGGTATTTGATCTGAGTCTGTCCATTTGGTCTATACGCACTAACCATCTACGCGGGAGTAGTTATGGGTATCCCGGCGTCGTGGTATCAGCCGAAGCCTTCGTGACGTCAGCGACTGAGTGGCACGCGTCGGATTGGACTGGAACTCCACTAGGCTAGGTCTGCTTCCGGCCGCGTTCGCAACGTGCAGGTGTGCTCAGGGCGATGGGCCCAGACCCCTGCGCGCTTAGGTTTAGACCGGCGTGCTGACCTCTCTGTTGTGCCTAGGTGGGGCTGCGACGTGTTGATCTTCCGAGGCCGGGCATGACCCAGGATAGTGTGTCCGGCCAAATGGGATCGAGCGTGTTGGGTTATGTGGTGCACCCCTACAGGGAAGTTAATCTATTCGAATAGCCGTGTCCCTCGGTAAAAGGACGACCCGGAGTTGTACCTTGACCTTATGACAACTAGAACCGGATACTTAATAAAACACACCCTTCCAAGTGCCGGATACAACCCGGTGATCGCTCTCTAACAGGGCGACGAGGAGGGGATCGCCGGGTAGGATTATGCTATACGATGCTACTTGGAGGACTTCAATCTACTCTCTTCTACCTGCTGCAAGACGGAGGCGAACAGAAGCGTAGTCTTCGACGGGATTAGATTTCCCCCTCTTATTATGGCATTCTGCAATTCAGTCCACTGATATGGCCCCTTACACATATATCCATGCATATGTAGTGTAGCTCCTTGCTTGCGAGTACTTTGGATGAGTACTCACGGTTGCCTTGTTTCCCCTTTTTCCCATCTCTCTACCCGATTGCTGCAATCAGACGATGGAGCCTAGGATCCAGACGCCACCTTCCACGACGACTCCTACTACACTGGAGGTGCCTACTACTACGTGCAGCCCGCTGACGACGACCAGGAGTAGCTAGGAGGATCCCAGGCAGGAGGCCTGCGCCTCGTTTGATCTGTATCCCCGTTTGTGCTAGCCATCTTATGGCAAACTTGTTTAACTTATGTCTGTACTCAGATATTGTTGCTTCCGCTGACTCGTCAATGATCGAGCACTTGTATTCGAGCCCTCGAGGCCCCTGGCTTGTATTATGATGCTTGTATGACTTATTTTATGTTTTAGAGTTGTGTTGTGATATCTTCCCGTGAGTCCCTGATCTTGATCGTATACGTTTGCGTGCATGATTAGTGTATGATTGAATCGGGGACGTCACACCAAGCTTAGGCTCTTGCCACTCCTTATTCCAAAATCCATCAAATCTTTACCCAAAACTTGAAAAATTCACAACACAAAACTCAAGAGAAAATCTCATGAGCTACGTTAGTATAAGAAAACAAATCACCACTTTAAGGTACTGTAATGAACTCATTATTTATTTATATTGGTGTTAAACCTACTGTATTCCAACTTCTCTATGGTTCATACCCCCCGATACAAGCCATAGACTCATTAAAATAAGCAAACAACACATGAAAAACAGAATCTGTCAAAAACAGAACAGTCTGTAGCAATCTGTATCAAACGTATACTTCTGTAACTGCAAAAATTCTGAAATAATTTGGTGGAAGTGAGGAATTTGTCTATTAATCATATTAAATAAGAATCAACCTAAAAGCACTCTCCAGTAAAAAAATGGCAGCTAATATCTTGAGGGCTAAAGTTTCTGTTTTTTACACCCAGATCATAAAGACTTCACCCAAGTCTTCCCAAAGGTTCTACTTGGCACAAACACTAATTTAAAACATTAAACCACATCTAAACAAAAGCTAGATGAATTATTTATTACTAAACAGAAACAAAAAGCAAGAAACAAAAATAAAATTGGGTTGCCTCCCAACAAGCGCTATTGTTAACGCCCCTATCTAGGCATAAAAACAAGAATAGATCTAGGTATTATCATCTTTGGTATTTAATTTTTTAGCGGAGTCATGCTCGAATCCGGGAGGTTCTTTACGTGTCCCTTCATATTCGGAAATTTTTAGATCTAAATAATCCAACCGCTTATTGCAAAGGGTAATCAACATATTCATGTGGTGAAGATTTCCGCTAACGCTCTTAAGAGGTTCAAGAGACTTTTGTAAAATTTTCGTTACTTCGCAAATCTTCTCAAAAACTTGTGTCTCTTCCTGGGTATGATGTGGCCCCTTTTGTTGGGGTAGTGTTCCCACTATTCCCTCTATGATTTCATGCGCAATACGGGGATCAATTTCAATAAAATTTCCTTTGGCAATGCAATCCAAGAGTTGTCTATGGGACATATTTAGCCCAACATAAAAATTGCAAAGTAAAATTCTAAAATTCACCTCTAAGGTGCAATTACGATAAGATTCCATCATCCTATACCAAGCATCTTTTAAGTTTCCTCCTTGTCTTTGTTTGAAGTGAAGAACTTCAAACTCGGGAGACAAAGGAGCAGATAAAGGACTAGCCATGACGACGAAACAAACGATCTAGAACATGGACACACAAGAATCAAGCGAAAAGATAAGGGCGAAAAAAGAGGGCGAATAAAATGGCAAAGGTGAAGTGGGGGAGAGGAAAACGAGAGGCAAATGGAAAATAATGTAATGCGAGGGAGAAGAGGTTGTGGTGGGTACTTGGTATGTCTTGACTTGGCGTAGATCTCCCCGACAACGGCACCAGAAATCCTTCTTGCTACCTCTTGAGCATGCGTTGGTTTTCCCTTGAAGAGGAAAGAGTGATGCAACAAAGTAGCGTAAGTATTTCCCTCAGTTTTTGAGAACCAAGGTATCAATCCAGTAGGAGACTACACACAAGTCCCTCATACCTGCACAAACAATCAAGAACCTTGCAACCAACGCGATAAAGGGGTTGTCAATCCCTTCACAGCCACTTGCAAAACTGAGATCTGATAAATATAATAAGATAAATATTCTTGGTATTTTTTTTGTATAGATTGGAAAGTAAAGATTGCAAAATAAACGGCGGCATAAATAGCAAGTTGAAAGGAAAATAATATGATGGAAGATAGCCCCGAGGGCCATAGGTTTCACTAGTGGCTTCTCTCAAGATAGCATAATCTACGGTGGGTGAACAAATTACTGTCGAGCAATTGATAGAAAAGCGCATTGCTCTGAGAATATATAGGCATGATCATATATATAGGCATCACGTCCGTGAGAAGTAGACCGAAACGATTCTGCATCTACTACTATTACTCCACACATCGACCGCTATACAGCATGCATCTAGAGTATTAAGTTCATAAGAACAGAGTAACGCATTAGGCAAGAAGACATGATGTAGAGGGATAAACTCAAGAAATATGATATAAACCCCATCTTTTTATCCTTGATGGCAACAATACAGTACGTGCCTTGCAGCCCCTGCTGTCACTGGGAAAGGACACCGCAAGATTGAACCCAAAGCTAGGCACTTCTCCCATGCAAGAAAGATCAATCTAGTAGGACAAACCAAACTGATAATTCGAAGAGACTTGCCAAGATATTTAAATCATGCATAAAAGAATTCAGATAAGAATCAAATATTGCTCATAGACAATCTTGGTCATAAACCCACAATTCATCGGATCTCGACAAACACACCCTAAAAAGAATTACATTGAATAGATCTCCAAGAGAATCGAGGAGAACTTTGTATTGAGATCCAAAGAGAGAGAAGAAGCCATCTAGCTAATAACTATGGACCCGAAGGTCTGTGGTAAACTACTCACACATCATCGGAGAGGCTATGGTGTTGATGTAGAAGCCCTCCATTATCGATTCCCCCTCCGGCGGAGCGCCGGCAAAGGCCCCAAGATGGGATCTCATGGGTACTAAAGGTTGCGGCGGTGGAAATAGGGTTTCGTGGAGCTCTCGGACGTTTTCAGGGCATATGTGTACATATAGGCGAAAGAAGTAGGTCGGTGGAGCCACGAGGGGCCCACGAGGGTGGGGGCGCGCCTACCACCCTGGGTGCGCCCTCCTACCTCGTGGCCGCCTCGTTGCTTCCTTGATGTCCACTCCAAGTCTCCTGGATTGCGTTTGTTCCAAAAACGATCCTCGCGAAGGTTTCATTCCGTTTGATATTCCTTTTCTGCGAAACACTGAAATAGGCAAAAAAAAACCAGCAATTTGCATTGGGCCTTCGGTTAATAGGTTAGTACCAAAATAATATAAAAGTGCATAATAAAGCCCATTAAACATCCAAAACAGATAATATAATAGCATGGAACAATCAAAAATTATAGATACGTTGGAGACGTACCATGCCCCAATCATGAGCTCTCAAAGAGGAATTATTATTCAAAAAATTTATGCTCGGCTTTCTCATAATGATCGATCCATGCTCGATACTTCTTGTACTGGTTCCTATATGAAGAAGGATATTGGGTTCAAATGGGATTTACTGAAAGAATTAAGCGCAACTCTAAAGATTGGGATCTCGATGAAGGTAAAAAGTCAGGTATAAACCTTATGTTTGATTGTTTTAAATCTTTTATGGATACTGATGCTTTTCGTGATTTTAGCACTAAATATGGACTTGACTATGAGATAGTAGCTTCTTTCTGTGAATCTTTTGCTACTCATGTTGATCTACCTAAGGATAAGTGGTTTAAATATCATCCTCCCATTGAGGTTAAATTAGTTGAACCTATTAAAGCTAAAGAAGAAACTATTATTTATAATGTTGATCCTATTGTTCTCACTGCTTATATTGAGAAGCCACCATTCCCTGTTAGAATAAAGGATAATGCTAAATCTTCAATTGTGGTTCATAAGAGTTATACTAAAACACCTACACCCTCTTAAAAAAATAAAATCGAACCTAGTATTGGCATGGTTAAAGATCTCTTGGTTGATAATATTGATGGGCATGTCATTTATTTTAGTGATGAAGCTGCTAGGATTGCTAAACCCGATACTAAAGACAAACATAGACCTGTTGTTGGCATGCCTGTTGTTTCTATTAAAATAGGCGATCATTGTTATCATGGCTTATGTGATGTGGGTGCTAGCATGAGTGCAATTCCTTATACCTTATATAAATAAATTATGAATGATATTGCACCTGCTGAGATAGAAGATATTGATGTTACTATTAAGCTTGCTAATAGAGATACTATATAACCAATTGGGATCGTTAGAGATGTTGAAGTCTTGTGTGGGAATATAAAATATCCTACTGATTTTCTTGTTCTTGCTTCCCCACAAGATAAATTTTGTCCCATTATATTTGGAAGACCTTTACCGTTACTACTAAGATAGACTGCGAGAAAGATATAGTTACTGTTGGTCTGGGGGATATGTCTCATGATTTTAATTTCTCTAAATTTCGTAGACAACCCCATGATAAAGAATTGCCTAATAAAGATGAAATAATTGGTCTTGCTTCTATTGTCGTGCCTCCTAATGATCCTTTAGAACAACATTTGCTAGATCATGAAAATGATATGTTGATGAATGTAAGAAGGGAAATAGATGAAGTATTCTTTAATTAGGGACCTATTTTGAAACCCAACTTGCATGTTGAAATCCTTGGAGATCCTCCTCCACCTAAGGGTGATCCCGTGTTTGAGCTTAAACAATTACCTGATACTTTGAAATATGCTTATCTTGATGAAAAAAAGATATATCATGTTATTATTAGTGTTGACCTTTCAGAGCATGAAGAAAAGAAATTATTGAAAACTCTGAAGAAGCACCATGCCACTATTGGATATACTCTTGATGATCTTAAGGCCATTAGTCCCACTTTATGTCAGCATAAAATAAAATTGGAGAAAGACGCTAAACCAGTTGTTGATCATCAACGACGGTTAAATCCTAAGATGAAAGAAGTGGTAAGGAATGAAATACTAAAGCTTTTAGAAGCAGGTATAATTTATCCTATTGCTGATAGTCAATAGGTAAGTCATGTTCATTGTGTCCCTAAGAAGGGAGGTATTGCTGTTGTTCCTAATGATAAGAATGAATTGATTTCTCAAAGAATTGTTACATGTTATAGAATGGTAATTGATTTCCGCAAATTGAATAAAGCTACTAGAAAAGATCATTACCCTCTACCTTTTATTGATCAAATGCTAGAAAGATTATCCAAACATACTCACTTTCGCTTTCTAGATGATTATTCTGGTTTCTCTCAAATACCTGTGTCAAAAGAAGATCAAGAGAAAACCACTTTTACTAGTCCTTTCGGTACCTTTGCTTATATACGTATGCCTTTTGGCTTATGCAATGCACCGGCTACCTTTCAAATATGTATGACTGCTATATTCTCTGATTTTTGTGAAAAGATTGTTGAGGTTTTCATCAATGATTTCTCCATTTACGGAACTTCTTTTGATGATTGCTTAAGCAACCTTGATCGAGTTTTGCAGAGATGTGAAGAAACTAATCTTGTCTTGAATTAGGAGAAGTGCCACTTTATGGTTAATGAAGGTATTGTCTTGGGGCATAATATTTCTGAATGAGGTATTGAAGTTGATAAAGCTAAAGTAGATGCTATTGAAAAGATGTCGTGCCCTAAAGATATCACTAATCTCTTACAAAAAGATATTCCTTTTGCTTTTGATGATGATCGTGTAGAAGCATTTGAAATACTTAAGAAAGCCTTGATTTCTGCACCTATAGTCCAGCCACCTGATTGGAACCTACCCTTTGAAATTATGTGTGATGCTAATGATTATGCTGTTGGTGTTGTTCTAGGACAAAGAGTTGATAAGAAATTAAATGTTATTCAGTATGCTAGTAAAACTTTAGACAATGCTCAGAGAAATTATGCTACTACTGAAAAAGAATTTTTAGTAGTTGTTTTTGCTTATGATAAGTTCAGACCTTATATTGTTGATTCTAAAGTAACTGTTCACACTAATCATGCTGCTATTAGATATCTTATGGAAAAGAAAGATGCTAAACCTAGACTTATTAGATGGGTTCTCTTGCTACAAGAATTTGATTTACATATTGTTAATAGAAAGGGAGCTGAGAATCCCATTGCAGATAACTTGTCTAGGTTAGAAAATGTTCTTGACGACCCACTACCTATTGATGATAGCTTTCTTGATGAACAATTAAATGTCATAAATGCTTCTCGTAATGCTCCATGGTTTGTTGATTATGCTAATTATATTGTTGCTAAATTTATACCACCTAGTTCCACATACCAGCAAAAGAAAAAGGTTTTCTATGATTTAAGACATTACTTCTGGGATGGCCCACACCTTTATAAAGAAGGAGTATATGGTGTTATTAGACGATGTGTACCTAAGCATGAATAGGAACAGATCCTATGCAAGTGCCACTCCGAGTCTTACAGAGGACACCATGCTGGACATAGAATTGCACACAAGGTATTGCAATCAGGTTTCTATTGGCCCACTCTCTTCAAGGATGCTCGTAAGTTTGTCTTGTCATGTGATGAATGCCAAAGGATTGGTAATATCAGTAGACGTCAGGAAATGCCTATGAATTATTCACCTGTTATTGAACAATTTGATGTTTGGGGCTTTGATTATATCGGACCTTTTCCTTCCTCTAATGGGTATACACATATTCTAGTTGTTTTTGATTATGTTACTAAGTGGGTATAAGCTATACCAACTAGTAGTGTTGATCATAACACTTCTTTTAAGATGCTTAAAGAAGTTATCTTTTCGAGGTTTGGAGTCCCTAGATATTTAATGATTGATGGTGGTTCACACTTTATTCATGGTGCTTTCCCTAAAATGCTTGCTAAATATGATATCAACCATAGAATTGCATCTCCTTATCATCCTTAGTCTAGTGGTCAAGTAGAATTGAGCAATAGAGAGATTAAATTAATTTTGCAAAAGACTGTTAATAGATCTAGAAAGAATTGGTCTAAGAAACTTGATGATGCTTTGTGGGCTTATATAGCTTCTTATAAGAATACTATGGGTATGTCTCCTTATAAAATGGTTTATGGAAAAGCATGTCATTTACCTCTTGAACTAGAACATAAGGCATATTGGGCTATTAAAGAGCTGAACTATGATTTGAAACTTGCCGGTGAGAAGAGGTTATTTGACATTAGCTCACTTGATGAATGGAGAACCCAAGCCTATGAGAATGCCAAGTTGTTTAAAGAAAAGGTTAAAAGATGACATGACAAAAGGATACAAAAGCGTGAGTTTAATGTAGGTGATCATGTTTTGCTATACAACTCTCGTTTAAGATTATTTTTCAGGAAAGCTTCTCTCTAAATGGGAAGGCCCTGACATTATCGAGGAGGTCTATCGTTCCGGTGCCATAAAAATTAACAATGTCGAAGGAAAAAATCCGAAGGTGGTGAACGGTCAAAGACTCAAAACATTATATCTCAAGTACTCCCATAAATGTTGAGACTAATATAATTGATACTGTAACACCGGAAGAGTACATAAGGGACACTTTCCAGAACGTTTCAGACTCCAAAAAGGAATAGGTATGGTAAGTAAACCGACTCCAAAACGTTTCCAATGATAAATTTTCTCCGTTTGGAATATTTAAAAAATTAGGAAAAATTAGAAGTAGTCCGAAAGAGACACGAGGCGACCACAAAGGTGGAGTGCGCACCCTACCCCCCTGGGCGTGCCTCCTGACCTTGTGCCACCTCGTGTGCCCTCCGGACTCCATTTTCTTGCAGAATACTTCTTATGGTCTGTAAAAATTCATTATATAATCTCCCGAAGGTTTTGACCACCATACCATGACAATACCTCCTATTTTTGCTTCGAGCTGTTTGTCTAATAGATCTAGATCACCATGACTTCTCCAAGCGCCCCCAAGGATAAGTTTGTCGAGAAGGTCATCAACCCTACCTTGCGGAGGTGCTGCGACGCCGTCAAGCCATTGAGATGCATGAGGGGGTGCTGCACATCCGTGATGTTGAGGGACCGAAGAAGACCAGAAGCGTGGAGGTAAGACTTGAAGCAATGAAGCAGCAAATTAATAAGCTCAAGGAAGAGAATCGTATCCTAAGGGGCATCATCGCCAAGAATATCACATCACCACCTCCGAAGAAAGAGACATAAATACATGGGTATGGGCACTCCCATTGGCAACTGCCTAGCTTGGGGGAGTGCCCCGTATCGTATCACCATCACATCTTTATCTTTATCGTTTTTCTAGTTTGATCCTTTTGGTTATATCTTGATCTAGTAGAATAAAGTTTTTAGTATGATCTAGCTTTGAGTTTTGCTTTATGTCCCCTCTATGTAATCGAGTCTGTGAGATACATAATAAAGAGTAGTTTTGAGTTGAGGGCTTTCCTTTCTTGCTGTGATCTTAAGGGAATTAAATAAAAGAAAGAAATAAAAAGATCATATATTGATCTTATGTAGAGTAATGACTTCACATATAAAGAGTATGATGAACGAAAGTTGTTGAGAGTTGACAAACTTAGTTTTGGTCATTGTTGCAATTAATAGGAAGTAATAAAAAAAGAGATGCTTCACATATAAATATACTATCTTGGACATCTTTTATAATTGTGAGCACTCGTTAAAATATGACATCTAAAAGGTTGATGTTGGACAAGGAAGACAACATAATAGGTTATGTTTGCTTGTATCTGAATATAAGTTATATTTTCATGGATCATCCAACATGTTGAGCTTGCCTCTCCCTCTCATGCTAGCCAAATTCTTTGCACCAAATAGAGATAATACCTGTGCTTCCAAACTTCCCTAAACCCAGTTTTGCCATGAGAGTCCACCATACCTACCTATGGATTGAGTAAGATCCTTCAAGTAATTTGTCATTCATGCAAGCAATAAAAAAAGTTCTTTAAATATGTATGATCTATTAGTGTGAAGAAAATAAGCTTTATACGAACTTGTGATGTTGAAGAAATAAAAGCGACAGACTGCATAATAAAGGTCTTTATCACAAGCGGCAATATAAAGTGACGTTCTTTTGCATTAAGATTTTGTGCATCCAACCATAAAAGTGCATGACAACCTCTGCTTCCCTCTGCGAAGGGCCTATCTTTTTTTATCTTCTACCCTTATACAGGAGTCATGGTGATCTTCACCTTTTATTTTTACACTTTTTCCTTTGGCAAGGTTTATGTGTTGGAGAGATACGGATATATATATATATCCACTCGGATGTAGGTTTTCATAAAGTATTATTGTCGACATTACCCTTGAGGTAAGAAGTTGGGAGGCGAAACTATAAGCCCCACTAGTACAACGACGTGCTAAACAAATGGTTTTAACCCCTTTCCGCGACGACATTTGGAACTGTCGCCAAGTGAGTGTGTGCGATAGGGTGTCCTTCCCGCACGACCCAAAAATCGTCGGGGATAGGCCCTCCTGGGACCCAGGCTGGGGCCGTGTGCGATCGGGCGAGGCATCGAAACCCAATCATTTCCGTAAGTATGTACATCCCACACGGTAATCCGAGAAAATCATTTCCGTAGGTATGTACATCCCACACGGTGAATCCTAGAAAATCATTTTCATAGATATGTACATCCCACATGGTGAATCCCAGAAAATCATTTCCGTAGGTATGTATATCCCACACGGTGAATCCTAGATAAACATTTCCGTAGGTATATATATCACACACAGTTTCTTTGTGTGGAAATGTTTGTGCAAGGTGGCCTAACGCAAACAGTTCACTGCTGGAAGCCGTGTGTGATTGTTAGTTGATCGAACATGCCTACTTTCTAGAAACCGTGCGGGTTGTTTGAGTTCATCGCCCACGGTGCTGTCTGAATAACCATTTGCAATAGAAAACCCCAATAAGCAGGGTAATTAGCCTATTATTGATAATCCATGTACTAATCAAACTCATATTTCTTATAAAACACGCCAGATATTTCATATCCGTATAAAAGCAACCAGGATTTCATAATCGAATTATATCAGATAGCTTCGGCACTCAGTTACGCCATTACACAACAGCACCAAGTTTCACATGCAGTGTCAAAAACCTTTGGAAAGTAGCATCATACATGGTAAATAGACAGATGAATCTCATTTGGGAAACTGCAGAAGCTGAAGGCAAATATTGAGCCTTCAGTGATGTTGAATGTCCTCGCAACTTTAGGCCAGTGGCTATGGATAATTGCCCGCCCAACCTTCGTCCTCTTAAGCAAGACTTCAATATTGTACCGTGGGTGTTGAATGAATACCTTCCTCGCCTCTTGACCATGCAGGTGGTTTGAGAGGTAATCATCGGTGAACTGCTTTGAAAAGTACCAAAAACAAAGCTATGCATAAATCGCTGTTGTAAATTTTGAAATGGCGCAAGGGGTAAAAACAAGGTAAAAGAGTTGGTACCATCCTATAGTTGACTGATGTCTTCTTCATTGTGCAAACAAAGATCTTGTTGTTATTCGTCGCAAGTTTCTTCATCCTAACAATCTTTTTGAGTTTCTTGACTTGACTGATATTCATGGACATCTCATTTCCCCATATGAAAAATGGGTCGAACAGTGGGTCTAAGCCTCTGACAGCAGGATCTACATGTGCAAGACCAAATTGTAAGAAACCAAAATATTAGAATGATTCTTGCAATTGCACAATAATGTGTTATTAGCCAAAGGACCCTACTTGAACAAATCTCGATGGTAAACCGCAGTGTCTCTCATTGTATCCATGCAACACACATAAGGAAGATCTTGATCAGGTTAACTGAGAGTTGCCATACTATGAGTAGAATATGTATTGAGTACAACCAAATTCGATTGGTGTCACATGCATAACAATACAAAATTGTACCCACAACAAATGAAAATCAAATTGCAGAACTGAACCAAACAGTTAAATGGACAGCAAACCAAATGAACCAAAATAGTTAATTGAGCACGACATTGCAGAATAGAAACATGTACTAGAAGATAAGACAGTTAACAAAACAAAGAATGCTTGAGAACAGTACTACGAAATGTAGCAATTGTTGGACCAAAGTGTTAACTGAACATTACATTTCAGAGGACCAAACGGTTAACTGAACATCATATTGCATACTAACATGAAAGAGGAAAAATCACTAGAAGGAACTAGCGGTGGCCTCGAGAAAACATCACGAACTGTATTTGAAAGTAGACAACCGTGTGGCGGTGTCGACGGTGGCCTCGAAGACGAGGTGCTCCTCCAAGATCTGGCGGTCGACATGCATAGCAGCCATAGCGACCTCGTTCGCGCATGCGGTCGCATGCTACTCAGCCCCAAGTTATACTGCGTGTAAAATGGTTGTGGGCGGCGCTTAATTGGAGGAGGGGGCGGTGATTTCGGTGGAAGGTGTCACTTTGTCAGTCGGGGCATGTGGGACAGGAAAGGAGGAGGATGTTGTGGGTGGGGTGTGGATTACCTGACCATATCGACGAGGCCACGCAGCAAGAAAACGGGTCGGCGACGAGGAGGCCGCGCAGCAAGAAGAACGGTCGCCGGCAAGGAGGCAGCGCTGCAAGAAGAAGGGTCGCCGGCAAGGAGGCGGCACTGCAAAAAGAAGGGTAGCCGGCAAGGAGGCGGCACTGTAAGGATAAGGGTCGGCGGCGAGGAGGCTGAGCTGCCAGTAAGGAGCAGTGAAGGTTTGAACTTGGAAAGCAAGGAGGAACAGTGGAAATGTGGCTTTTGGTAGGAGGGAGGGGCGAGGAGATAGATATTTCTACGGTGGCAAAAAAAATTCGCTCGGTGCCGTGAGAAACTTGCGCGCAAGTGTGGTTCAAGCAGGGGTGGTGAACTGTAGACGATGAAGCTTCCTGCGTAAGCCAGACAAGACGGTGCACCAACATATTTTATATCGCATCCCAGACGATTCTTTCTAGTAAACTGTTTGTGGTATACCTGATTTTTTCATTATGTTTTGAAAGACAAAATGGTGTTACGAAGGGAAAGGATGGTGTTTCAATTGCTAGAATATTTACGTACAGCGAACATGCAACTAGTACATGCACTACTAAGAAAACGGTTTTTAACGACAAAATATGTGGTCGTTAAACATCGGATCGTGGTCGTTAAAGGTCATTAACGACCACAGTCTACTGGTCGTAGTAGGCTTCGTCGTTAAAAGATAACGACCACATATCTTTTGTGGTCGTTATTCTTGTAACGACGAGTTGGTGTGCCGTCCTTAGTGCCGAGCCAATAACGACCACAATTGTAGCAATAACAACCACTTTTGTCATCGCTAATAATGTAAACATGGCGACAAAAGTGGCATTAGCGGTCAGTCTCTTCACCACTTTGATATCCTTCAGAACCACTTACATTAATTCGTATAAGTTTCCGTTGAGCGACCACTTTATGTAAATCCAAAATCTGAATATTAACATCCACATTAATATAGAAACAAAGTAATCCGAATTGAAAGGATCATAGCCTCTTTTATTAATATATTCAAAAATTTCAACATACAATTATTATATTAAAATATCATCTAAGAAATTTGAGTCAAAAGCACTCCTTATATGACGAATGTACTTGCTCATATCTATTTGGAAAATTACACAACTAGAAAATACAAAATTTATTAATCTTCAAGCAAGGGACACCATCTTTCTTTGAATGGACATCATTCTTGGTCAGTGAACACAATGCCTCCTGATGCCTCTCGGTGGACCATCGGCCCTACAAAATGTTAAGTAGTTTATGAAAATTAGCCCTTGTAAATAAATTGGCACAAAGTATAACAATATATAAAATCAATGTATGAGAATAACTTACTTGATGATGTTGCTTCCATGAGATATATCACTCAGGGATCTACCAGACATAAGACGCTCAATTTATCACACTTCTTGTACCACAGAATTGAACTTTTTTCTTCCAGTACTTGTTTCACTTGCTTGGAAGCTTGGTGTTTATAAACCAATTCAGCCTTACTTAATGTTGGTCCTTGCAAATCTTTTGCTATAATTCCACAACCAAAGCCTACACGATCACGCCGCTTAGTTTAGTCACATTTCTGCATGACTTCATCATTTGAAAGACCTGGATTCAACTGAACCATAGTCTGAATTTGTGCCTGAAGTGCCAATAGTAAGTTATTTGCATCAACTTATATCCGTAAGTAGGTATTATACACTTGCAATTCATCATAGAAGTTAATGCATTTAAATTAAGTCTTACATATTTGGCGGAGGCTCTAGAATCAGCGAAGGTTGTACCTTTATTGTGAGTCTCAGAAAATTGTTTGTCCATTGGTAGTGGCTTGTTTTCCTTTGCTCCCTGTTCCAACAGAGGCAAGTAGCAATTATTAGAGATAAAATGACAAGACAAGGCACACTGGGTTTATATTATTGGAAATGAAAAATAGCAAGTCTTAAATACATGTTCATAAAAACAGAATGTCATAAGTAAACAGTACAAAAAATTCAGATTATAATGTTGGAGCCTATAACCAAACTTACCTTAATTAAGTAAAAAATATGTTTGAGAGCTGCGCTAGTAACATTGGATAACAGAGGATTCTACCCAATTGACTTAGTAAACTTTTGGAAAGAACGTGGAGATTTAGTGCAAGCATGATGCCATTTCCCAGTGCTCCTCTCGAAAAAGTTGGCATTTCAGTTACAGCTTATTCAGTTCAAGAAACGGGAAAAATGCTGCATGAAGGATATAAAACATACACCTGACGCGTGTAATTCACGGGAAGTGCTTAACTATGTAATACAAAAAAATCTTATCAATTCTATTGAATAAAAACTGCACTTTATAGTGTTTTTGCATTGCTGATCCATCTGACTAAACTTAACTGGCTAGAATCCAGCACGTCAAGTTCTACTATAATATATACGTGAAATACTCATGAGATGGTTTGATATATTATGTAGTTAGCGTCCTGTTTTTTTAGATGAACAAAACGTATTGAACAGAAATAAAACACAAAGAAAAAAATGACGATCAAGCATATAACCTTGTCAAATTTATTTGCATAATTCTGAACAATGGAATAGTTGGAGCAGAACAAGTAATCTACAAGAATATATTGACACATGTAACGACCATACTCTGCATTTACTCTGGACTTCAAAATTTTCTCATACTGTGGGTGCCAGACTGCCAGCGTAGGAGACCAAGGCGAAGATGGTGGCTGCTCCCCGGGATGACTTCTTAGGGCATGTTTGGATTGTCGTTTTCCATTCAAATACCCTTGTAGAAAATACAGACCTCCGTCGGCCATTTCATTTCCAGCTGAAAATCCTTTGCAGCTCGGTAAAGATACACCTGTAAATTAAATACCCTTGTATTAGAATACCCCGATGCCAAGCGCAGCCTTAGGTTCAATCCGTATTTGAGGACTCAAGCACCTGGTAGGCATGGGAAGGCCTGTGGTGTAGCAATGCTGGGGCGAGAGGCACCTAAAAATGGACGGTGGCTGGAAGCAGACTAGGCGGAGATGTATGATAAGGAGCCCCGTCGGAGCCGGCTGCGTCAATGCCGCGATCCACTAGCGAGCCGCCGCGCCAAGCAGGGGAAGGCCGACGCCATGACAGGGTATGGCCGCGGCCGCCAACACCAAGATGAGCAGCGCGCGGCCCACCCCACAGGACCCGTCGCAGAGGATGCCACCGGGAACTGTAACCACGCCGAGCTCAGCCGGAATCCGCTGTTCCGCTCGAGGTCGGGACGGAGATGGGAGATCAGAAGTGGGGGAGGCGGCGGCTGGAGGGCCGGGCGGCCGCTGAAGGGACCGCTGAAGGGAGAGATGCGTTGGGGAGAGATTTGTGGGCATACGTGGACTTTTCCCCTTTTCAGGATGGAATACTTATCTTCCTTTTTATTCGTCGTTTCAGTAGATAAGGATGTGGAATTGCCCTCTAAACATAACAAAACAACGACCGCCATACCTAGCGAGGGTTCACGGGGCTAATTTGGAAGTGGGACTCAATCATCATACCAATAACAACCAAGAGTTTTCAATCATTGGTCGTTATTGACCTAATTTCTAGTAGTGATGAGTGTCGTGTTTAAATTTGAAATTATTCCGGGTTCGTATGGCATTTTTATGCATTGATTGAGTTTTTGGGCATTTAATGCGCATAATTAAAATTTAAACTACAAGCACATGCTTCAATGCATCAAAGTTTCCTGAAAAATCACATGTGTGTCTTCGGGTGAATTTATAGGTCCCATGCAAGAAATGGGAATAAAATTCAAACATCTGGGTGTCGTGGCTCAACCGAAATGATTGAGAAACTTGGTTCTTTAATTCCTGTAAATCCAAAACACGCCTGAAAATCATGAAACTTGGCATGGTGTCATGAAATGGCACCAACATGCTGTAGTAAATTTTTTAGCCGAATTGGGTCAAGCTTTGGTGTAAGCTTCTTGCAAAGCGGAGCTTCCCTCAAGAAGGCTCCTGGTTCCGAGAGGGAACGTGTCACCTCCGTGTGTGAAATGACATACGTACACTGCCTTCTCCCGCCTTAATTTTTGTACACTGGCAGATTAGACAAAATAGAAGTATCGTGCAAAATTTTAGAATTATTGTGTGTTCGTTTGGCCTTTTTATACACTAATTGAGTTTCTGGGCATGTAATGTGCATAATTCAAATTTGAACTACAAGAACGAGCTCCAGTGCACCAAAGTTGTTTGAAAATCATATGTGTGTCCTTGGGTGAATTTCTAGGTCCCATGCAAGAGATGAGAGTGAAATTCAAATATTTGGGCGTTGTGGCTCGGCCAGAAATATTGAGAAACTTGGTTTTTTAATTCCTGTAAATCCAAAACACGCCTGAAAATCATGAAACTTGGCATGGTGTCATGACATGGCACAAACATGTTGCGGTAATTTCTTTGGCCAAATTGGGACAAGTTTTGGTGTAATATTCTTGCAAACCAGAGCTTCCCTGAAGAAGGCTCCTGGTTTCGAGAGGGAACGCGTCACCTCCGTGTGCGAAACGACATACGTACACTGCCTTCTCCCGCCTTAACTTTTTACACAGGCAGATTAGACCAAATAGAAGTATCGTGCTAAATTTTGGAATTATTGCGTGTTCGTTTGGCCTTTTTTATACATTAACTGGGTTTCTGCGCATTTAATGTGCATAATTCGAATTTGAACTACAAGCATGTGCTCCAGTGCACCAAAGTTGTTTGAAAAATCATATGTGTGTCCTTGGATGAATTTCTAGGTCCCATCCAAGAGATGGGAGTGAAACTGAAACATCTGGGCGTCGTGGCTCGACCGGAAAGATTGAGAAACTTGGTTTTTTAAGTCCTATAAATCCAAAACACGCCTGAAAATCATGAAACTTGGCATGGTGTCATGACATGACACCAACATGATGCGGTAATTTCTTTGGTCGAATTGGGACAAGCGTTGGTGTAGGCTTCTTGCAAACCGGAGCTTCCCTCAAGAAGGCTCCTTCTTCCGAGAGGGAACATGTCACCTCCGTGTGCGAAACGGCGTACAAACACTGCCTTCTCCCACCTTAATTTTTTTACACAGCCAGATTAGACCAAATAGAAGTATCATGCTAAATTTTGGAATTATTCCGTGTTCGTTTGCCCTTTTTTATACGTTAATTGAGTTTATGCGCATTTAATGTGCATAATTCAAATTTGAACTACAAGCACGTGCTCCAGTGCACCAAAGTTGTTTGAAAAATCTTATGTGTGTCCTTGGGTGAATTTCTAGGTCCCATGCAAGAGATGGGAGTGAAATTGAAACATCTGGGCGTCGTGGCTCGGCCGGGAAGATTGAGAAATTTGGTTTTTTAATTCGTGTAAATCCAAAACACGCCTGAAAATCATTAAACTTGGCATGGTGTCATGACATGGCACCAACATGCTGCAGTAACTTGTTTGAACGAATTGGGACAAGCTTTGGTGTAAGATTCTTGCAAACCGGAGCTTCCCTCAAGAAGGCTCCTGGTTCCGAGAGGGAACGTGTCACCTCCGTGTGCAAAACGACATATGTACACTGCCTTCTCCCGCCTTAACTTTTTACACAGGCAGATTAGACCAAATAGAAGTATCGTGCTAAATTTTGGAATTATTCCGTGTTCGTTTGGCCTTTTTTATACATTAATTGAATTTATGTGCATTTAATGTGCATAATTCAAATTTGAACTACAAGCACGTGCTCCAGTGCACCAAAGTTGTTTGAAAAATCATATGTGTGTCCTTGGGTGAATTTCTAGGTCCCATGCAAGAGATGGGAGTGAAATTGAAACATCTGGGCGTCGTGGCTTGGCCGGAAAGATTGAGAAACTTGGTTTTTTAATTCCTGAAATCCAAAACACGCCTGAAAATCCTGAAACTCGACATGGTGTCATGACATGGCACCAACATGCTACGGTAATTTCATTGGCCAAATTGGGACAAGCTTTGGTGTAAGCTTCTTGCAAACCGGAGCTTCCCTCAAGAAGGCTCCTGGTTCCGAGAGGGAACGTGTCACCTTCGTGTGCGAAACAACATACGTACACTGCCTTCTCTCGCCTTAACTTTTTACACAGGCAAATTAGACCAAATAGAAGTATCGTGCTAAATTTTGGAATTATTCCGTGTTCGTTTGGCCTTTTTTATACATTAATTGAGTTTCTACACATTTAATGTGCATAATTCAAAATTGAACTACAAGCACAGGCTCCAGTGCACCAAAGTTGTTTGAAAATCATATGTGTGTCCTTGAGTGAATTTCTAGGTCCCATGCAAGAGATGGCAGTGAAATTGAAACATCTGGGCGTCGTGGCTTGGCCGGAAAGATTGAGAAACTTGGTTTTTTAATTCCTGTAAATCCAAAACACGCCTGAAAATCATGAAACTTGGCATGGTCTCATGACATGGCACCAACATGCTACGGTAATTTCTTTGGTCGAATTGGGACAAGTTTTGGTGTAAGCTTCTTACAAACCGGAGCTTCCCCAAGAAGGCTCGTGGTTCCGAGAGGTAACGTGTCACCTCCGTGTGCCAAAACGACATACGTACACTGCCTTCTCCCGCCTTAATTTTTTTACATAGCCAGATTAGACCAAATAGAAGTACCGTGCTAAATTTTGGAATTATTCCAGGTTTGTTTGACCTTTTTTATACATTAATTGAGTTTCTGTGCATTTAATGTGCATAATTCAAATTTGAACTACAAGCACATACTCCAGTGCACCAAAGTTGTTTGAAAAATCACATGTGTGTCCTTGGGTGAATTTCTAGGTCCCATGCAAGAGATGGGAGTGAAATCCAAACATCTGGGCATCGTGGCTCGGCCAGAAAGATTGAGAAACTTGCTTTTTAAATTCCTGTAATTTCAAAACATGCCTGAAAATCATGAAACTTGGCATGGTCTCATGACATGGCACCAACATGTTGCGGTAATGTTTTTGGCCGAATTGGGACAAGCTTTGGTGTAAGCTTCTTGCAAACCGGAGCTTCCCTCAAGAAGGCTCGTGGTTCCAAGAGGGAACGTGTGACCTCCGTGTGCGAAACAACATACGTACACTGGCTTCTCCCGCCTTAATTTTTTTACACGGCCAGAGTAGAACAAATTGAAGTACCGTGCTAAATTTTGGAATTATTCCGGGATCATTTGGCCTTTTCTATACATTAGTCTAGTTTCTGGCCATTTAATGTGCATAATTCAAAATTGAACTACAAGCACACGCTCCAGTGCACCAAAGTTGTTTGAAAAATCACATGTGTGTCCTTGGGTGAATTTCTAACTCCCATGCAAGAGACGGGAGTGAAATTCAAACATCTGGGCGTCGTGGCTCGGCCGGAAAGATTGAGAAACTTGGTTTTTTAATTCCTGTATTTGCAAAACACGCCTGAAAATCATGAAACTTGGCATGGTCTCATGACATGGCACCAACATGTTGTGGTAATTTTTCTGTCCGATTTGCGAAGGCGCACACATTAACAATCAACAAAGTCATTTTGGAACAAGTTCTGTCACGTTACAAATTAGAAACACAAGTATTATTAAAACCGTGGGCGTTCGACTTACCATTTACGTGTGGCCGCGCGTCCCTTTTTTATTGGCTACGAGGTGTCGTGTGGGGTAGCTATTTTAGTACGGGAGGCGTGCGATCAGACCCCTACGCGTGCTCATCGGGAGGAGAGGCCTTTGACCGCTACACGCCGTGCACCTCCCTCCCAACGTCTCCATTAATGGCACCCGAGCACCTGTTCTACGACGTGGCTATATGTCTCACTGGACTAAGATTAAGGAGAGAAAAATGAAAATCTGAAAAGAAAATTTTGCACGGATCTTGATGTAAGATCCGACGGACCTATATAGCATCGACTGCGACTTATAGCAAGCATGATGAATATAAGGGTGATGACAGTGGATAATAATTTTCTTACATATTTGGAAACATTATATAAAAATCCACATGTGGCAACGCCCGAAATACACAAGGGAAAAAGAAGAAGGAAGACAATGATGTGGCTCGCTGATATATACTTTCTTGATGTGTTGCTGCAGGCCGCGGGAACTAGTCTCCGCGGCGAGCGGCGACAAGCTCTTTCTTGTCCTCAAGATGCTGGTTGAGAGCATCCACGAATTCCTCCACCAGCCTTCTGTGCTCGATGCGCAACATGGCATTCTCGTCCATAAGTTTCTCGACGATGACGCCGGTCCTCTTCAACAAGGCAGTGGTCTGCTCCTGCTGCTTCGCACTTCTGACGATATTCGCCCTCAGCAGGTCGCGCTCGGCCCGAAGCTTCGCATTGCTCTCATTTAGTTGTCGGATGACGTCGGTAGACTGTTCAAACGAGGCTTTCAGGTCATCCTGCAACCTCGCCCACTTAGAGATCTGATCCATCTGCCTAAGGACGAGGGCACGCATGTGCCTGTAAGAGTCCTTGCCTGCCCGCGAGACATTTTCCCAGGTTGCCATGGCGTGGGAGGACATCTCTGCTGCATTCGCAGCGCGGCGGGACATCTCTTCTGCTTTGGCGACGCGGTCAGACCAGTCTGCTCCATCGACGGCGCGGCGGATCCTCCGTGCTGCTTCAGCGGCGCGGCGGGACCTCTCTGCTGCTACGGCCGTGCGGCGGGACATGTTGGCTGCTTTCGCGGCGAGCCGGAACATCTCTCGTGCTTCCGCTTCTAGGCTTGCCTCTCCCTGGTGGCAATCTCTCGACCCAGAACTCACGCTGGCCATGGCAGATGCAAGGGAACGATGATGAATGACTTGTTTGTTTTTGACTTTTTGTGGATGGGGAATTGAGGAGGAATGTGGAGTCATCTTGGAGTAGTAGTATTTATAACCGCGTAGTAATACGCTCCTAAGTAGGAAACCATTTAGGTTTTGATCGGTGTGAAAAGGTTTGCAATTTGGAATGTGACGGGACGCGGCCTCCCTGTTCTTCTAAAAAATTGTGACGGGAGACATGCTCACAATTTATTGATGGTTATAAGTGCGACACTATTCCCGGAAGGCGTAACGTGGGCACGTACGCCTTCTCAGTCGCGTACGTGGCGCTTGCACCATAGGGTGCACCGCAATAGGCAATGTTAGCACACGTCTTGTTCTAAAAATCGTGCGCGCTTGTTATTACCATCGAGCACGCTTCTTTTAGTTAGAATGGGTGTGCCCGTCTAGCGCACACACGTTGATCTATCTAACTGTTTTAGTTTGTTGTGGCTAATTTTAAACAGTTCATCCATGTGAAGTGTATACCATCAATCGCAGACACTTTGATCTGGCTTACCCGTTTCTATTATGTTGCCTAATCGCAAACGGTTAATCCTTCTGAAGTGTATCTCCTCAATCACACACACCTTGATCTGGTTGACCGTTTCTTTTGTGTTGCCTAATCACAAACAGTTCATCCAAGTGAATCATATGTTGTATATCACACACACGGTCATCTGGCTGCCCGTTTCTATTGTTCCTCTTCATCACAAACAGTTCATCCGAGTGAACCGTATGCTCTATATCGCACACGCCTTCATCTGGCTGCCTGTTTCTTTTGTTTCTCCTCATCGCAAATAGTTCATTGGACTGAACCGTATGCCCTGGATCGTACACGCAACCAAAATCTGAACCGTGTTTGATGCATCCTCCATTGCAAATGTTTTGCACCTTTTTTGACGGTTTTTTACATCCCCGTTTGTGATTAATGCATCGCACACAGTTTCGTGAAAGGGTCTCTGATCGTAGTGTCACGTTAGCAGCATCCTGCAGTAGTGCCCCTATCCTTCTCTGTGTCTGATTGAAACTTCGAACCCATAACTATCGCGTGAGTGTTAGCAATTGTGAAATATTAAATGATAGTTGAGTATGTGGACTTGCTGAAAAGCTCTTAAATCGACTCTTTCCGATATTATGATAAATTGCAATTGCTTCAGTGACTGAGATCATAGTTTGTTAGTTTTCAATGAAGTTTCTGATATGTACTTTGCCTTGTGAATGGATTGTTACTTTATCATAAGAAATTATATGACGATATATGTTGCTGTCCTAAAGATGATCATGATGCCCACATGTCCGTATTTTATTTTATCGACACCTCTATCTCTAAACATGTGGACATATTGATCGATATCGGCTTTTGCTTCAGGACAAGTGAGGTCTAAGCTTGGGGGAGTTGATACGTCCATATTGCATCATGCTTTTATATCGATATTTATTGCATTATGGGATGTTATTACACATTATATCATAATACTTATGCCTTTTCTCTCTTATTTTATAAGGTTTACATGAAGAGGGAGAATGCCGGCAGCTGGAATATTGGACAGGAAAAGGAGAAAATATTAGAGACCTATTCTACACAACTCCAAAAGTCCTGAAACTTCACGGAGCTTTTTTTGGACTATATAAAAATTATTGGGTGAAGAAAGAACCAGAGGGGGGCCACCAGCCAGCCACAAGGGTGGAGGGCGTGCCCTACCCCCCCAGGCACGCCCCCGACCTTGTGGGCCCATTGGCAGGCCTCCGTTGCCCATCTTCTGCTATATGGTGTCTTTTACCCTGGAAAAAATAAAGAAGAAGCTTTCGGGATGAACCAATCTAGGGCTCCAGTGGAGCTGTTTTGCCGGGGAAACATCCCTCCGGGAGGGGGAAAGCATCGCCATCATCATCACCATTGATCCTCTCATCGAGAGGGGATCAATCTCCATCAATATTTTCACCGGCACCATCTCCTCTCAAACCCTAGTTCATCTCTTGTATTCGATCTTGGTCCCAAAACCTCAGATTGGTACCTGTGGGTTGCTAGTAGTGTTGGTTACTCCTTGTAGTTGATGCTAGTTGGTTTTTTCGGTGGAAGATCATATGTTCAGATCCTCAATGATAATTAATACTCCTCTGATTATGATTATGAATATGATTTGTGAGTAGTTATGTTTGTTCCTGAGGACTCGGGAGAAGTCTTGTTATGAGTAATCATGTGAATTTGGCATTCGTTCGATATTTTGATGAGATATATGTTGTCTTTCCTCTAGTGGTTTTATGTGAACGTCGACTACATGACACTTCACCATTATTTTGGTCCTAGATGAAGGCATTGGGAAGTAATAAGTAGATGATGGGTTGCTAGAGTGACAGAAGCTTAAACCCTAGTTTATGTGTTGCTTCGTAAGTGGCTGATTTGGATCCATATGTTTCATGCTATGGTTAGGTTTACCTTAATACTTATTTCGTAGTTGCGGATGCTTGCGAGAGGGGTTTATCATAACTGAGAGGCTTGTCCAAGGAAGGGCAGCACTCAAGCACTGGTCCACCCACATATCAAATTATCAAAGTAACGAACGTGAATCATACGAGCATGATGAAAACTAACTTGACAACAATTCCCATGTGAACTCGGGAGCGCTTTGCTTTATATAAGAGTTTGTCCAGGCTTGTCCTTTTCTACAAAAAGGATTAGGCCACCTTGCTTCACCTTGTTTACTTCTATTACTTGTTACCCGTTACGATTTGTCTAATCACAAAATTATCTGTTACCGATAATCTCAATGCTTGTAGAGAATACCTTACTGAAAACCGCTTGTCATTTCCTTTTGCTCCTCGTTGAGTTCGACACTCTTACTTATCGAAAGGACTACGATAGATCTCCTATACTTGTGGGTCATCAATCAACAATAATGACTCAACATTTTCATCATGATCTTCTCCTTAGTATGACTCGATAAAAAGAAAAGAGTTTTAGAGAAACACACTAAAATATTTTTGGATTTTTGGTTTTTCTTGAAGAAAGCAAAATTAAAGAAAGAAAAGCAAAACAAGAAAAAAAATATTTACACGGGAAAGCTCCCAACAAGCAAAAAGAAAAACAAGGAAATCTTTTTGGGTTTTATTTTTAATACCACAACTAACTAAACTAGAAAGAAAAATTAAAAAGAAACAAGAAACATTTTTTTGGATTTTCTCAATGTTTTTGAAACAAACAAGAAGAAAGCGAGAAAGTAAATCTAGCATGGATAATACAATGAAAAAGTGTGGACACCGACAACTGGAATGAAATGTGTGAACATGAATGTAATGTCGGTGGAAATACGTACTCCCCCAAGCTTAGGCTTTTGGCCTAGCTTGGTAAATCATCATCCGTAGCAGCCATTGTGTCCCATGTCGAAGTGTTGCGGTGGCGGCACCTGTGCATCCCACTCCTAGGGCACCTCCTCCGCCACCGCCTAGGCATTCCGGTAGGCAATGATGTCATTTGGCATGATCCTATATCTGCCCTGGCACTAGAATCAAACAAAGCAGGTGCAGGTAACGGAATAATATCAAGGGTATCCACACTAAAAACCAGGTTGTAAGGAATATTTTTAATAGAATCATTAATATCAATAAACTGGTGATCTTTCATCGCCTGGTGATCCAAATAAATCTTGGGTAAACGATAATCATGTTGGCGAGTTTGAACATTAAAATGAATCGCTAAATGAGTAGCATAAATACCGCCATGAATTTTGCCCTTGGCCCTGTTAAGGTGCAGACGACGTGCAATAATGGACCCTAGGTTATAATTGTTATCGCCGTATAGTGCACGGCGTAAGATGGCGAAGTCAGGAGCACACAGTGCACCGACTTTCTCTCTAGCAACTAAACACTTAGCAATGAATAGAGCAAAATAATGCAAATAGGAAACTGTAAACTGGTAGCAGTGACACTCGATAAGCGTCTCTCATCTCCCACTAATAGAGTGCGATAAAAGTCGTCAAACTCTGCGGGCCTAGGCTCTCTTATTTCCCCGTCAGAAGGGATCAAGCATACATCGAAAAATCAGTGAGTGGCATCTGACGGGTTTCATACTATAAATTAAACTGCACCTCAGGGGGGTTATTCCTACTCAGAAAATGGAAGCTTTGCACAAAGGAATTTGTAAGGAGATGGTATTGTTCACACTGAGCTGTGATGAAGTCGGTAAGCCCACCATTACTAGCAAATTGTCCGAACTCTTGACGGATCCCGGCTCCATCCATGAAGGGATTGTGCGGCCATTCACATGGCCGCACCTGCGCCCTTCTCCGGATATGGGGGTCATTGTCCGATGATTCCCCAATGACTCCCTTAGAGCTCTTCTTGGAGGCAAACTTCCTAAAGAAGCTCATCTTATTCCTACAAATAAAATTCTGAAATTTTTAGTCCACAAATTTTTTGTCAACAAAACTTCACAAGATTGATAGCAACTACTCATAGAGATGCATAGAGGCTATATCAAGCATTCAAACTACTTAGAACTCTAAGAATTCAACATGCAAGCTCATCTACAGCAGCACCAAGAGTAGCTAATTATTCAAAATATAAACCACTATAGCAAAAACTAATTGGAGCAATGGAGGAGTCACATACCAAGTAGCAATCCTCCAAAACAGTTTTGGAAATGGAGCTTCGAGCAAAGAGAACAAAATCCGCGGGTTTGAGAGCAAGAACACGAGAGAGAGAGAGAGAGAGAGAGAGAGAGAGAGAGAGAGAGAGAGAGAGAGAGAGAGAGAGATCAATGGTGATTTTTTCTGGAGGCAGGTGATGACATGGGCTAAAGAGAGAAGTGAGGGGGCCCACGTGGGGACCAAAACCCACCAGGGCAGACCTGGGGATGCTGGCGCACCCAGGTGGGTTG
This sequence comes from Aegilops umbellulata, assembly GCA_032464435.1. Taxonomy (NCBI): domain Eukaryota; kingdom Viridiplantae; phylum Streptophyta; class Magnoliopsida; order Poales; family Poaceae; genus Aegilops; species Aegilops umbellulata. The sequence goes on along the minus strand of CP136059.1, from coordinate 222,856,261 downwards.
TGCCCACCTGGTGCAACCCCCTCTGATGTTATTTGCACTAAAATTCAGAAAAACAGAAAAAGACATATTAAAATTTCAGGGCATTCTGAGCACTTTTATTTTTGGGTCATTTTTTATTGCACAGAAAAATCAGAAAATAGGATAAACATGGCATTTTATTTTATTTAACTAAGAAAAACATAAAACAAAAGGTAAGGACAGATGGTAGTGCCAACTAAACTCATCGACTTCATACCTCTCAAAAAGATACATTAATAAGGTTGATCAAGTCTTATTAACAACCACTTTTGATTAGCATGAAACCGAAGAACTTCCGTAAAAACACTAATTTACCTCAACGGGGATATGCATGTCCCCAACAATCAGTATATCATATGTTTTTGGAAGTAGGTAGAGGTAGTTGAAAACTTTCAATAGTGACCGTCAGAGATTTTTCAATAACATTAATACCATTAACTTGGAATTGTTTCTTCGAAAAGTGCACCATATGCTCATTACCATTGATATGAAAAGTGACCTTGCTTTTATTGCAATCGGTAACAGCCCCTATAATATTCAAAAAGGGTCAACCAAGGATAATCGACATATTGTCGTCCTCAGGCATCTCAAGTATAACAAAGTCAGTTAAGATGGTAACATTTGCAACAACGGGCACATCCTCACAAATACTGATAGGTATGGCAGTTGATTTATCAGCCATTTGCAAAGATATTTCAGTAGGTGTGAGTTTATTCAAATCAAGTCTTTTATATAAAGATGAGGGCATAACACTAACACCAACTCCTAAATCTCGCAAATTTGTTTTAACATAGTTTCTTTTGATGGAGCAAGGTATAGTTGGTATCCCCGGATCTCCAAGTTTTTTAGGTACTCCATCCTTAAAAGAATAATTAGCAAGCATGGTGGAGATTTCATCTTTCGGTATTTTTCTCTTATTAGTGATGATGTCTTTCATGTATTTTGCATAAGGGGCCATCTTTAAAATATCAGTCAAGCGGGTGCGCAAAAAGACTGACCTAGGCATTTCAGCAAAGTGTTCAAATTCTTCTTCATCTTTCTTTTAGTTGGTTTTGGTGGAAAGGGCATGGGATTTGAACCCATGGTTCTCTTTCTCTTCCATGCTTTCTAGCAACAAAGTCTCTTTTATCATATCTTTTATTTTTAGGTTGTGGGTTATCAAGATCAACAACACGTTCTATTTCAACATCATTATCTGGTTCTTTATTGTTGTTTGGTTGAGTGTCTCCATGAACATCATCATTATCTTTTTCATTATCACTAGATGAATGTTCATTACCAGATCGAGTTTCAGTATCATAGATAGAAACATCATTATTATCTTCAGGAGATTTTTCTATTTCAGGTTCACTAGAGGTATGCAAAGTCCTATCATTTTTCTTTTTCTTTCTCTTTTTATAAGGACTAGGTGCATCAGTGTTAATTCTTTGATAGTCTTGTTCAATTCTTTTAGGGTGTCCCTTAGGATAAAGTGGCTCCTGAGTCATTCTAGCTCCTCTAGTTACTACTCTAGTAGCATGATCATTGATATTATTGTTCATTTCATCAAGCAATTCTCTTTGAGATTTAGCAACTTGTTCTAGGTGAGTATGAACCATAGAAGCATGTTATCCTACACGTCTAACATCATTAGAGATTCTAAATAACAAGTCACTCAAGTGAGCAATCATATCAGAGTTGTATTTCAATTGTTTCATAACATTTGCATTGAAGTGATCTTGCTTCCTAATATAATTATCAAACTCATGAAGGCATTGACTAGGATGCATATTTTAAGGATTGTCCTTTTCATAAAACTTCATTAAAGAGTTTACCTCTACCACCTTGGGTGGTGGTGTATCAAGTCCATGTATCTCTTCAATAAGAGGTAAATTTTTAACATCATCTGCTTTAATACCCTTTTCTTTCATACTTTTCTTTGCCTCTTGCATATCTTCAGGACTGAGATATAAGATACCTCTCTTCTTCAAAGTGGGTTTAAGCGGTGGTTCAGGAAGAGTCTAATCATCATAATTTTTTAATATGTTATTCAATAATTCCTCATCTTGTTCAATAGTTCGTTCCGTGAAAACACAACCAACACAACTATCTAGGAAGTCCCTAGAAGCGTCGGTTAGTCCATTATAGAAGATATCAAGTATTTCATTTTTCTTAAATGGATGATCAGGCAAAGCATTAAGCAATTAGAGAAGACTCCCCCAAGCTTGTGGGAGACTCTCTTCTTCAATTTGCACAAAGTTAAGTATGTCGTCTAAGGCAGCTTGTTTCTTATGAGCAGAAAAATATTTTTAGAGAAGTAATAAATTATATCGTGGGGACTACGCACACAATCAGGAGCAAGAGTATTGTACCATATCTTAGCATCACCCTTTAATGGGAACTAAAATAATTTGAGAATATAACAGTGTCGAATTTTATCCTCATGAGCAAAAAGGGTGGCTATATCATTTAATTTGGTAAGGTGTGCCACAACAGTTTCAGTTTCATAGCCATGGAAAGGATCAGATTCAACAAAAGTAATTAGCTCTGGGTTGACAGAGAATTCATAATCCTTATCAACAACAGAGATAGGTGAAGCAGCAAACTTAGGATCACATTTCATTCTAGCATTCAAAGATTTCTCTTTCAGCTTGCATAATAATTTCTTAAGATCATCTCTATCATTGCAAGCAAGAAAATCTCTAGCTGTCTCCTCATCCATAATATAACCTTCAGGTATCTTAGGCATTTCATATCTAGGTGGGCTAGGTCTAATAGGTGTTTCAATATTTTGAGTTTCGAGTACTTCATCAGTTTCAATAATTTCATCAGTTTCAGCATGTTCCATATCTTTAGCTCTAGCAATTTGTTCATCAAGAAATTCACCTAGTGGCATATTATCATCAAGCAAGGTACTAGCATCATCATGAGTAGCATTCATATAAGTAGCATCATCAATAACTTGTGGCATATCAGGATTAATAGCATGTGGTGGTGTTGCAAGTCTACTCAAAATAGAAGGTGAATCAGGTGTAGAGCTAGATGGCAGTTCCTTACCTCCCCTCGTCTTAGAGGGAAAAATCTTAGTCTTGGTATCCTTCAGATTCTTCATAATGATAAATAGATAATAATCCCAAGTGACTCAACAAATATAGCTATGCTCCCCGGCAACGGTGCCGGAAAAATGTCTTGATAACGCACAAGTATACGGGATCGCAATAGTTTTCGAGGGTAGAGTATTCAACCCAAATTTATGGATTCCACACAAGAGGAGCCAAAGAATATTTGCAACTATTAGCAGTTGAGTTGTCAATTCAACCACACCTAGAGATTAAATATCTGCAGCAAAGTGATAAGTAGCACAGTAATATGGTAGTTTTAATAATAGTGGTAGTAGCAATAGTGACGGTAACAGTGACATCAATGATTTTGTAGCAAGTAAAACAGTAACAGCAGCAGTAGTAACTTGGCAAGATCAATATATGGAAAATTTGTAGGCATTGGATTGGTAGATTCGTTGGATGATATTCATCATATAACAGTCATAACCTAGGGCGATCCAAAACTAGCTCCAATTCATAAATATAACGTAGGCATGTATTCCTTAAATAGTCATACGTGCTTATGGAAAGAACTTGCATGACATCTTTTGTCCTACCCTCCCGTGGCAGTGGAGTCCATATGGAAACTAAGGGATACTAAGGCCTCCTTTTAATAGAGAACCGGAACAATGCATTAACACATAGTGAATACATGAACTCCTCAAACTACGGTCATCACCGGAAAGTATCTCGACTATTGTCACCCGGGGTTTACGGATCATAACACGTAGTAGGTGAATATGACTTGCAAGATTGGATCTAGAACATAGATATAATGGTGATAACATAAGCGGTTCAGATCTGAAATCATGACACTCGGGCCCAAAGTGACAAGTATTAAGCATGGAAAAGTCATAACAACATCAATCTCAGAACATAATGGATACTAGGGATCAAGCCCTAACAAAACTTAATCGATTACATAATGAATCTCATCCAACTCCTCACCGACCAGCGAGCCTATGAAGGAATTACTCAGCATCATGGAATTGGTAATGGAGAAGGGTTGGTGATAACGAAGATCGAAGATCCCCCTCTCCGAAGCCCCCAAACGGACTCCAGATCTGGCCTCCCGATGAACAGGAGGTGGCGGCGGCTCCGTCTCGTGAAACGCGTTAATTCTTTCTCCCCGATTTTTTCTCCAAAAATAGATATTTATGGAGTCGGGATCGGGGTTTGCGGGGCCACCAATTGGCACAACCCACCTGGGCATGCCTGGAGGAGGGGCGCGCCCTGGTGGGTTGTGCTCACCTAGGGGCCCCCCTCCAATGGTTCTTGGCTCCAGTATTTTTATTTTATTTTGAAATAAGTCTCCAAAAATTTCGTTCCAATCCGAGAACTTTTGTTTCTGCACAAAAAAAACACCATCGTAGTTCTATTGAGAATAGCGTTAGTCCGGGTTAGTTTCATTCGAATCATGCAAATTAGAGTCCAAAACAAGAGGAAAAGCGTTAGGAAAAGTAGATACGACAGAGACGTATCAGGGAACACTTCATAATATCCTTCTTTTGGAGTGGTAAATTCATAATTCTTAATAGTATCCATGATAGGTCCATTACCCACATGCCAAACTAAGCCTTTCTTCAGCATTTCAAGATTATAGCTTTCCATGAGGAAGATGCATTCCCAACAAACGCAATATCATCCAAGCACCCATTTGGATAGTAATATGCCTTGAGCACTCGGGCACATAGACTATCAGGCTTAGTCAGCAAACAACAGTCTTGTCGAGCTAACATGGGCTTGAATAAAAAGCCTAAAATCTCAAAAACCAACACATCCATGTTTTTTTGTTTAGGAACTTCCCAAAATTTCATATGTGTCTTTGTACCCTATCGTGTTCCGCACTAAAAACCATGTACCATCTTTGTTAGTTCATCACACACCGAGAGTGACAGTTTAAAGACCCCCATAACATATGTTGGCAGCGCTTGAGTGGCTAATTTTGTTAACATTTATTTAGCAAGCTAAGCCCGATGGTCATCCCCCATTGCAAAATACGCTTTATTAACTTGGCCCGCATATTCTGAAATTTACCTTCTTACACCATTGGGGTCGGGAGTCCGAGGTACTCCTCTTCAAAGCTAGAAGTCGTTGCATTGATCCCCAACCAGACTTGCTCCTGGACATCTGCAGGATATGCCTCGCCGAATAGAAGAGAACACTTTGCACTGTTTATGCATTGTCATGTCCTCATAGTATATTCCTCTATGATAACCCTCACATTTCCTGCCTCACCCGTTGATACTTTGAAGAACAATAGGGTGTGATCCGTGAATAATAAGTGTGCAATAAAAGGATCCCGAGGGGTAACTTTGAGTGGTGAAATATTAGTTGAGTCAACGCACTTAACTAGAGCAGGAAGTCCGTCAGGGACAAATAATAAGGAGGATAGTGGATCACCTCGTGGTAACCCACAAGACACTGCCAAAAGGAGACATGGAAAGAGTGGCAAAAAATTGATTGCACCATATCATATGATTTCAAGATATCCTTTTTGTAAGCACAAAAACTCTTAGTGAGGTCTTTCTCCTGCTTTTTTTTGAAAAGGAGGAAGACCTCTGGCCTCTGCATCTGGGCAATGCATGCAGCCACTTTATTAATTATTCACAAAGACCTTACGGAATAGTGCATCGGTAAGTCTGAAGCCACCATCTTGGCAACATATGTCGCTACTTCTACCCACTTGATGAAGGAGTGTCGATAGCCCGAGCCTAATACCAAACAGACGTCGCGTGTAAGCCTAACATCTAAAATTGGAGGCCCCAGCCATGCCATATACCTGGTCTAGGGCACACACCGGTCCGGCACACTCTCAGAGTCCGCTGCCGCCGTCTTCCACCAATCCATCTTTAGAGCAGGTACTGATGCCACGACCTTGCCAGGTCTGTTATCGATGCCACCATGACGCCAGACAGCGCCATCCTCCTGCGTGAGTCCGTCTACACACGTCGAACAACGAGACTCCACTGCGCCATAACGCCGAGATCAACAGTCGTCGATGCGTAAGATGAAACACCGCTCCACCAAAGATATTGTCTGTTGTTCCCTCGAGCTCATGCACACCTCCAAGACTGACGCCCCCAAGGGGGAAACGACACAAGAGCGTCGCCGTCATCCGATCTACCAATCCAGGGTTTCCCCTGGAGGTAACAGATAGAGGTCTAGAACTTCTCCATGGCGATGTCTTCAAGAAGAGAACGACACAAAAAAGGGTCGCCATCGCCGGCCTTGGCATCTAGCTGAGTGCAAGGTTTTCACCCAGATCTGTTTGAAGAATCCCCATAAAGTCTTGTGTATGGATCGCAGCCATCTCTACCGGGGACTGGAAGTAGGATCCAGGCCGCCGCCGCCTGACCAGCAGCCGTACCGCACGAGCAGCAGGGACGCCTGACCAGCAGCCGCACCTCGCGAGCAGCAGGGCCACCCGCAAGACGCAACCGCGCCACTCGAGAGCCCTACACTAGACCCTGGCGCCAGACCAGGAGAGGATGATGCCATGTACGCCTAGCAACCATTGCCGCCAGCCCGTGTCGTGGCGTCGCTGCGCCGCCACCAGAAGAAAGCGTCCCACACCGCCATCCTCGGGCAGAGGAGAAGAAGGCCCCGCCGCCTCCTAGGCCGAGCGGGCTTTGCCCGGCGACCTTCACAGGTGGCGTCGAGGAGGGCGGATGAGGGAGAAGGGGCGAGGGGCGGAAGATCTGGCCTCCCCCCGGCCGCCTGCAGGGACGGCGTGAGGAGAGTAGGTAGGAGGGCCGGTGGAGATCTGGGGCAAGTTTTTTCTCCTCCGCCGCCGCCTGGCTCGAGAATCGACCATGAGGATGGGTTTCTGCGTACGTAACTTTCTCCTGCTTGATGTGACCAATACATTCAATAGCAACTAAGCATTGCCCACTATCATCTTTCCCGGTACAAATGCACTCTTGGAGAGATTAATTCATCCAAAATTGACCCAATTCAACGGTCGGATCGTGGGTTCCGGCAAACCCTTGAGGCTCGAACTCTGGGGTGCGCATGAAGAACACTCTCTTCCTAGCTTGCTAGGACTATGATCTCACGGCCTAGCTCGATGAACCCAAGGAACAAGAGACACGAAGGTTTATACTGGTTCGGGCCACCGTTGTGGTGTAATACCCTACTCCAGTGTGGTGTGGTGGATTGCCTCGCGGGCTGAGGATGAACAACTAGAAGGTATGAACAACCTCCCGAGGAGAGGTGTTCTTGAGCTCGATGAGCTGGTGGATGTAAGGGTGGTCTGAATGATCCATCCCCTGCTACGGTGGTGGCAAGGTCCTATTTATAGAGGCCCTGGTCCTCTTCCCAAATATTAGGTAGGATGGGATCCCACAATGGCCAAGTTTGAAGGGGGACAACTAGTACAAGCTATCCTGCAAAAGGTGGTCTTCGCCTACCAAAGGCTCTGGTGGTGACGTGGTCGTGGGCTCCGCGGTGACCCCCGTCCTGCCGTCCTGCTGGTCTTGATCTCGTTGCACCGATATGGAAACCTTTTCCTGATGCCTCGGGACTCCTCTGTGACGCTCAGATAGTTAAGCTACAATAACCCTCCGCAAATGATGCCGCGTCACCACGTTTACCGTTGTTAATCTTTCGGTGATTCAAATCCCATTCAAATTTCAGATTTAAAATCAGGTCAAACAATCAAAGTTTTCAAAAGTCAAAACTAAATTGTTCTAAATGTGCAAATAATCCCTAAGTAATATTGATGGTCACACCACATTTTTATAAGGTAGTTAAATGCACTCAGGTAATTGAAACAACAGCTAAAACATAAATTAAATGTCTTTTATAAATTATAAAATATTAAAACATCTTAATTAGGGGTCAAACATTTTTTGGCAGTGGGTTAAAAGATATACTAATTTAGAAGTTTGTTTTGTATTTTAGTTACATTAAAGACAAAAGAAAACAAATAAATAGAAAAGAAAAATAAACACAAATAAAAAGAAAACAAGTGGTTAAAAAGTAAAAGGACCCACCGCCCATGACCAACTGGGCCTCGGCCCAGCCGACTGTCCAGTGCACCCCGAGCAGGCCAGCCCACCCAATCCCTCTAACCCTAGCCGATCCCCTCGCTCGGTCCCCACCTCGCCCCATGACCCGCACTTTCTCTCTCTCGTTTCCCTTCCCCCTCGCTGGATCTGGATTGGGGAACGACACCCTGACCCCGTCGCCGATTGCCGTCCTCCCCTCCTCTTCTTTCCTTGTTCGGTCATCGCGGCCACTTCCGCCACCCGCATTCATCGTGCACACGCGCCCTCGTGCGGCCATAGCCGCACCCACATCGCCGAGTCCGTGTGGCGGAGCTTCCGCTCCAGGCAGCACTTGCCACCCCGCACCATGCCCTCTCCTCCCCACACGCATGCGCGCGCCCAGGCTGCGTCTCGCTCGCGTGCACCCGCCCGTCGCCTCCCCTCTCTGCTGAACTGCTGCCGCTCCCCGCCAGCACCGCAGCCGCCCGCAGCCGCCTCTGCTCGCTCACCTCGCCACCGCGTTGGCCGCTGCCGGCTGTCGCACGGCCTCGCAGCCGCCGGCCGTTGCATCATCCACCGTCTGCTCCCGCTCACCCACTGCTGCTGCTTCTTGTTCGGTTGCCACCGGTGTTGCTGTGCCCGCGGGCGCCTAACCGCGCCACGGCTCGCACCCTGCGCTCGCCCGCGCCACGCCCCGGCGCCGCTCCGCCGTGGCCTCGCCGCTGCCAGGCGCGGCCCCGGTTGGCTGGCCTCATCCCCTCGCGTGATGGGCGCCTGGATGCGCCCCGCCCTGACGCCCGTAACCCATTGCCCGCTAGCCCCTCTGGGCCACAGACACATGGGACCCGCCCAGAACGTTTTTAGCAAAAAATAATAATAACTAAAATAATAATTAATTAATTAACTTAATTAACAATGTTTAAATTAACTAATTAAGATTAATTAACCTAATCACTTAGTTAAATTAACTAATCCTGTTTAGTTAACCTAAGTCATTGACAACCGGGACCCACCGGTCAATTTGACCAGTCAACGGTCAATGCTGACTGGGCCGTTGACTTTGACCGGCCCCATCAGTCAGCCTATGCTGACTGGGCAGTTGACCAAGTCAACTGGGCCTACTGGTCAGCCACACAAGCACATCTGTGGGTACACTTCTGTGTACCCATAGCAATTTAACATTTAATTTTCGAATTAAAAATAATTTAAAATGATTAAATTCTTTTTAAATTAATATAAAATACACCGTAGCTCGGATGGGAAAACTTTGTACATGAAAGTTGCTCAGAACGACAAGACGAATCCGAATATGCAGCCCGTTCGTCCGCCACACATCCCTAGCATAGCAAACACGTAACTTTCCCCCTCCAGTTCATCTGTCTGAAAACGCGGAACACCGGGGATACTTCCCGGATGTCTCCCCCCTTCGTCGGTATCACCTCCTACCGCGTTTGGGCATACCTAGCCTCGCGTATTGCCTCATTATGTTTTGTGATGCTTTGTTTGCTCCGTATTTACTGTTTCTTCCCCCCTCTTCTTCCCCGGTAGACCCCAAGACGGCGCTGATGCCACCGAGTACGACTACGTCACCGACGACCCTTCTTCTTGTGCAACAGAGCAACCAGGCAAGCCCCCCCTTGATCACCAGATATCGCATATTCTCTTCTATACTGCTTGCATTAGAGTAGTGTAGCATGTTACTGCTTTCCGTTATCCTATCCTGATGCATAGCCTATCCTTGTTACTACTGTTGTTACCTTTACCTGCAATCCTACATGCTTAGTATAGGATGCTAGTTTTCCATCAGTAGCCCTACATTCTTGTCTGTCTGCTGTGTTATAATATCGGGCCGTGATCACTCGGGAGGTGATCACGGGTATATACTATACTTTATACATGATACATGTGGTGACTAAAGTCGGGTCGGCTCGAGGAGTACCCGCGAGTGATTCATGGATTGGGGGCTGAAAGGACCTTTGTCCCAACGGCCCTCTGAGTGGATCTTGTGGCGGAGCGACAGGGCAGGTTGAGACTACCTAGGTGAGAGGTGGGCCTGGCCCTGGTTGGTGTCCGCGGTTACATCATTAACACACTTAACGAGATCTTGGTATTTGATCTGAGTCTGGCCATTTGGTCTATACACACTAACCAACTACGTGGGAAAGATATGGGCACTCGGCGTCGTGGTATCAGCCGAAGCCTTCGTGACGTCAGCGACTGAGCGGCGCGCGCCAGATTGTACCGCGTAACGTGACTTCCGTTGTATTGGAGGTTGCTAGGTCTGCTTTCGGCCACGTTCGCAACGTGCCGGTGTGCTAAGGGCGATGGGCCCAGACCCTGTGCGCTTAGGTTTAGACCGGCGTGCTGACCTCTCTGTTGTGCCTAGGTGGGGCTGCGACGTGTTGATCTTCCGCGGCCGGGCATGACCCCGAAAAGTGTGTCTGGCCAAATGGGATCAAGCGTGTTGGGTTATGTGGTGCACCCCTGCAGGGAAGTTAATCTATTCGAATAGCCGTGATCTTCGGTAACAGGATGACTTGGAGTTGTACCTTGACCTTATCACAACTAGAACCGGATACTTAATAAAACACACCCTTCCAAGTGCCAGATACAACCTGGTGACTGCTCTCTAACAGGGCGACGAGGAGGGGATCGCCGGGTAGGATTATGCTATGCGATGCTACTTGGAGAACATCAGTCAACTCTCTTCTACATGCTGCAAGACGGAGGTGGCCTGAAGCGTAGTCTTCGACAGGATTAGCTATCCCCCTCTATTCTGGCTTTCTGTAGTTCAGTCCACTGATATGGACCTTTACACATATACCCATGCATATGTAGTGTAGCTCCTTGCTTGCGAGTACTTTGGATGAGTACTCACGGTTGCTTTCTCCTTATTCTCCACCTATCCCTTCTACCTGGTTGTCGCAACCTGATGTTGGAGCCCAGGATCCATCCGCCACCATCGACAACGACTCCTACTACACCGGAGGTGCCTACTACTATGTGCAGCCTGCTGACGACAACCAGGAGTAGTTAGGAGGATCCTAGGCCGGAGGCCTGCGCCTCTTTCGATCTGTATCCCAGTTTGTGCTAGCCTTATTAAGGCAACTTGTTTAACTTATGTCTGTAATCAGATATTGTTGCTTCCGCTGACTCGTCTATGATCGAGCACTTGTATTCGAGCCCTCGAGGCCCCTGGCTTGTATTACGATGCTTGTATGACTTATTTATGTTTTAGAGTTGTGTTGTGATATCTTCCCGTGAGTCCCTGATCTTGATCGTACACGTTTGCGTGCATGATTAGTGTACGATTGAATCGGGGGCGTCACAAGTTGGTATCAGAGCCGACTGCCTGTAGGAATCCCCCTTCCACACTCCTTGGCCGAAGTCGAGTCTAGACATTGCAAAAACTTTTTACTAACATGGTTGTGTGTCTTACGGGCCCACGTCGCCATTGGGTGGTACTAGGATCTTTTACTCCTCGACCTTTACTCTGGGACTCTTATCTCTCTTCTACTCGGGTTAAATGATTTTACTAAATCTGACTCTAGGTTCTCGTAACTACTTCTCCCGGAGAGCCCCCTTATCACAAATGATCGCCGGCTGCACCAGAAGATGTTGAAGATACTCTTCGATCATTCCCAAGACCCTTGTGCCCTCTGCCTTTTCAATTCCATACTACCGATATATCCATATGGATAACGACATACACTTGTTGTTCATACAATTACTCCGAGTTTCTCTTGTTATTACCAGATACATCGAATTGCTCTCCGACTTTTAAGAATCCCTTGTACCACTACCTTGGAGTTCCTTGCCGCAGAAATACCCGTACGAATAATTACTCGCACTTACCGAGTGTCGACTCATCCCCAGTTGATTCATGTATTTCACAAAAAGTCTTCAAAATACTATTCGATCTTCCGAAAATCCTCAGGAGCCTATTGCTCTTGAAATTCTTGTTTGCTTGCATTATGGTTAATCCCATAAGTCTCGTAATCTTATTGGCATCCCTTGTCATTATCATTTGGAGTCTTTTGATTCAATATGTTGCGATGCACGCAATCGTCAGTCAATCCTTATAAATTATCTTTTCGGCTCAGACGTCATTTTAAACATGAGCTGGATCTCAACCAATCAAATTGATGTCAATTTTACCCCTAAGCTTACTCAACCTATCCATCCTTAATCGGAGCGTTTCCTTCTGATCCTTTGATTTGGAAACCATAATTGCTTTACATATGAGCTTTGAATCAGTGAGTTCTTTCTATAATCCAATGCCTTTGCATTGTTACTTCCTCTGGTTGTGTGCCGATGCTCACAACAACTCTGTTATTGACCGGCAGATCCTTTAATGGCTTTTATCCGACAGCGTCCTTCATATTCAATAACTTTGTGAGTCTTTTTCTCAGATACATAATGCCTTTGGTAAATTGTGTCCTCTGCTTTGTCAACCATGCTCTGCTTTCGAGCTTGTGTTATTTACTCTTGAAGTTTGTGGTATATGTTCCTAAGAGGCCCTGATGGGTTGGGCATATGCCTTTTCTAATCTGTGTGAACCCGGAAACTACTACGGGTCATACTGTACTGGTGTTATGTCAGATAAAATTTCAACACCACAACTTCGTTGAAGGCAAGAAGTGAATGAAAGGTTATGCATTAAAGATGTGGGAGTCGACCTTGAACTTTGTGTTCATGCCCATGGACACGATGTAGATCCTATAGTGGAAACTTCTTGTAATAATAACTATTCCCTTGGCATAAGTTCATCTCATATCTAGGATTTGGCCTTTTTGCAATCGTGGTTTCGACCATGTTCTCCTGTAAATACCATTTCTCGTGCAAGTTTAAGCACTTGTCTTCTGTGGAGTAATACCCCAGTCCAACCTCTACTTTGATTTGTCGTCGAGTATTACCCCCCTGGTATCTCAAGATTATCACGGAACTGCATAACTTCTTATGAGTTCTTCATCAAGTGCTACATTCTCATTGATTCCAATTTTTCATGGCCTCTGAGTTATTAAACACTCAAAGACACCGATAACTGACTCGAGTCCGCATCGCGATTAAGCAACTCTTGGTAACCTTCATTACTTACGAGTTTGAACTCAATCACGTCATTCCTAGCCTGCTTGGCTATATCCTTCTCGTGCCGATTTTAACTATGCTACCTGGTCCTTAATCCCGAAGCACAATTTCCGACGATGAGCTAAGCTTGCGTTCATCTTCCTCGTCATATCATTTCTCCTTGAACAACAAACTTGATTTCGAGTTTGTGTCGTACCCTTGGTTCCAATAACTTTTTGGTTCATCATTCCTTTGCCTTGATGTCATCGCCGATCAGTTACATCTTCTCGAAACCTCTCGACAAATGTGTTGTCATCATCATCAACATTCTAAGGTCTTCCAAGATATCTATCGAATTCTTGATGAGAAATAGCATCCTTTGCCCTCGATGATTTGGGTTATCATCCACAACATTATTGCATCCCCTCCAACACAAAACTTGTTCCTGTTTTGTGTTGTACCTTGAGTTCCTTGCTATCCAACTTATGTGATGGTCTACCATGGAGTATTACCATCTTTGTTGACAACAATGTTGTGAGGATTGCTCCACCTCTTAAGAATTCTTGCTATAATGATACTTCTCACCATCACCATTCTTTCTTGGTCCTCGTGTTGATTCCAACCGGCATACCAACAGGTGAACGTTGTTGCTTGGATTCTGTACTTCTAGCAACCATATTGCTTTGAAGTTAATGGACGACATTTCATTCTTAGACCATTGGTTATCGAATCACCATTCTAACATCGGTCATGCTACCTAAGCCCATATTTCGGGTGCACCTCTCAACCAATGTTTAACTGTGTATGATTTCCTCCAGCATACCTCATTACATCATTTGATCTGACAAATGTTATCTCCTTGTTCACATATGTGTGAAAATCCATCCGTTGAAAATCGTAATGAATTGTCGCTGAGTCAATCAACCACCTCCTCACCTCTCCTTGATTTAATGATGGACTCTTGTTTCAGAACTAGCTTCCATAGTTCAATTCCCGAGAATCTTACAATGTCATCTCGACAATTTGTGTCGCACCTTTTCTCCTCGGGCCTCCTGAGTCTGAGTTATCCTGACACCAATCAGATCTAAATCTCGGTCAGGTATGATGGTTGGAACATATTTCCAAGAGTTATAACATTGGTCTTATGTGACCTGGTAAGGTGATGTCGTGCCTAGCACACCTGGCCGATTGACCCTATTGTTATAGATTCCTTTTCAGCAAGGTTATCCATTCTTCCATGAGGAAATTGTAAGACTTATTCTACAAGTTATTCCTGATGGATCCTTTGTGTTTCCAAAGTCTGATCTTCACCTGATGACCACGTCAATGCTATCTCGAAGCATGTCTATGGTACTCCGATTTTTGACAAGACCATTTGAAGCCCAATGCTAAATGTTTCCTGCTCAATTATCCAAACACCGATGTATGGGTAATGTCATGAAATTTCTCTCCCCTACCTAAAGAGTTTTCTACATTATATCCTATCATGGATATCATACTCTGCTTGTCCTTGAGAAGGATATACCATTGAAATATGTGTTTAAACACATTTTCCTTTCCATGTTCTGTTTAATCTGACAATCATATTTTCCTTTCCATTGGTTGGTTTAACGTTTCTTGTGATCTATATGATCTAAGTAATAACATTATCCTAATTATGTAAACACCTCGGTGTACAATTCTGTCAGCAAGACCCTATTACCATTGTTGATGACATTTCGGTAACCACCGATGGATGAGAACTTTGCCTATTGGTCTGCCTCGTTCAACGAGCAGGAAAATAGTTCTCTTCGCCCCTCGCCCTTGGTACCGACGTTATTGCCGACATAATTGACAGGCTACGCGTTGACATGCCTTGCTGTCATGATCGAGCAAGATGTCACCGCTCCTTCTACTTTTAACCCACATGGTGGGCCCATAACCCACAGTTCCACAGGATTGAAACCTAACTCTCCTGTACATCCCTGTTTCGAAGTTATCCCTTGCGCTTTGTTTCATATGTAAGTTCTGGTATCGGACATAATATTTATTCCCGTTGCTCTAAACCCCTTTCACACTCGTTTTCAGGCAATGAACGATTGCCTATCCGCTTGAAACTTCTTATTGCATCGTCTTACTTTGCTCTCGATGTGTTTCATTTGTTCAACTCGAGAGATACTCATATGTTCATTCTTGGGTTACCCCCAGATGATTTTCCCTTATAACATCCTATCGTTGTAGAGCTGCCCCTTATCTATTCGTAAGTACGATGGAGTTCCCCGAAGAAAGGACGACAACTTCATCATGATGCATTGGAATAAAGAATTGAAGACATCAACGAAAGGTATGAACTTCTTCGAGAAGATCCGTTAGAATATCGTAACCAGAACTTTCCCCCTTACTCCCCTCTTAAATCTCGGGATGAGATTTCTTGTAGTGGAGGAGAATTGTGACGCCCGAATAGTTAAGCTACAATAACCCTCCGCAAATGATGCCACATCACCACGTTTACTATTGTTAATCTTTCGATGATTCAAATCCCATTCAAATTTCAGATTTGAAATCAGGTCAAACAGTCAAAGTTTTCAAAAGTCAAAACTAAATTGTTCTAAATGTGCAAATAATCCATAAGTAATACTGATGGTCAAACCACATTTTTATAAGGTAGTTAAATGCACTGAGGTAATTGAAACAACAGCTAAAACATAAATTAAATGTCTTTTATAAATTATAAAATATTAAAACATCTTAATTAGGGGTCAAACTTTTTTTGGTAGTGGGTTAAAAGATATACTAATTTAGAAGTTTGTTTTGTATTTTAGTTACATTAAAGACAAAAGAAAACAAATAAATAGAAAAGAAAAATAAACAAAAATAAAAACTCAACAAGAGGTTAAAAAGTAAAAGAACCCACCCCCCATGACCAACTGGGCCTCGGCCCAGCCGACTGTCCAGTGCCACCCCGAGCAGGCTAGCCCACCCAATCCCTCTAACCCTAGCCGATCCCCTCGCTCGGTCCCCACCTCGCCCCACGACCCCCACTCTCTCTCTCTCTCTCGTTTACCTTCCCCCCCGCTGGATCTGGATCGGGGAACGACACCCCGACCCCGTCGCCGATTACCGTCGCTCGACGCCGCCTGGACCTCGCAGGACCACCGTCCTCCACGCCTCCTCGTCCTCCTCCCCACCGACTTCGCCGGCATCGCCACGCCCCGCCCCGCGTGGACACCGCCGTCCTCTCCATCGCCGGTGCCGCCTCGCTGGACCTCCTCGACTCCTCCTCGAGCCCGCTTTGCTCAACTACAGGGCTCGGTGAGCCCCATCCTCCCCTCCTCTTCTTTCCTCGTTCGGTCATCGCGGCCACTTCCGCCGCCCGCATTCGCCGTGCACGCGCGCCCTTGCGCGGCCATAGCCGCACCCACATAGCCGAGTCCGTGTGGCGGAGCTCGCGCTCCAGGCCGCACTTGCCACCCCGCGCCCTGCCCTCTCCTCCCCACACGCATGTGCGCGCCCGGGCTGCGTCTCGCTCGCGTGCGCCCACCCGTCGCCTCCCCTCTCTACTGAACTACTACCGCTCCCCGCCAGTGCCGCAGCCGTCTTTGCTCGCTCACCTCGCCGCCGCGTTGGCCGCAGCCGGCTGTCGCACGGCCTCGCAGCCGCTGGCCGTTGCGTCGTCCGCCGTCTGCTCCCGCTCACCCACTGCTGCTGCTTCTTGTTCGGTCGCCGCCCGTGCTACTGTGCCTGCGAGCGCCTAACCGCGCCACGGCTCGCTCCCTACGCTCGCCCGCGCCATGCCCCGGCGCCGCTCCGCCGTGGCCTCGCCGCTGCCAGGCGCGGCCCCGGTCGGCCGGCCTCGTCCCCTCGCGTGATAGGCGCCTGGATGCACCCTGCCACGACGCCCATAACCCATTGCCCGCTAGCCCCTCTGGGCCACAGACACATGGGCCCCGCCCAGAACGTTTTTAGCAAAAAAAAAAAACTAAAATAATAATTAATTAATCAACTTAATTAACAATGTTTAAATTAACTAATTAAGATTAATTAACCTAATCACTTAGTTAAATTAACTAATTCCGTTTAGTTAACCTAAGTCATTGACAACCGGGACCCACTGGTCAATTTGACCAGTCAACGGTCAATGCTGACTGGGCCGTTAACTTTGACCGGCCCCATCAGTCAGCCTCTGCTGACTGGCCAGTTGACCAAGTCAACTGGGCCTACTGGTCAGCCACACAAGCACATCTGTGGGTACACTTCTGTGTACCCATAGCAATTTAACATTTAATTTTCGAATTAAAAATAATTTAAAATGATTAAATTCTTTTTAAATTAATATAAAATAAACCGTAGCTCGGATGGGAAAACTTTGTACATGAAAGTTGCTCAGAACGACGAGACGAATCCAAATACGCAGCCCTTCGTCCGCCACACATCCCTAGCATAGCAAACACGTAACTTTCCCCCTCTAGTTCATCTGTCCGAAAACGCGAAACACCGGGGATACTTCCCGGATGTTTTCCCCCTTCGTCGGTATCACCTCCTACCGCGCTAGGGCATACCTAGCCTCGCGTATTGCCTCGTTATGTTTTGTGATGCTTTGTTTGCTCCATATTTACTGTTTCTTCCCCCCTCTTCTTCCCCGGTAGACCCCGAGACCGGCGTTGATGCCACCGAGTACGACTACGCCACCGACGACCCTTCTTCTTGTGCAACAGAGCAACCAGGCAAGCCCCCCCTTGATCACCAGATATCACCTATTCTCTTCTATACTGCTTGCATTAGAGTAGTGTAGCATGCTACTACTTTCCATTATCCTATCCCGATGCATAGCCTATCCTTGTTACTACTGTTGTTACCTTTACCTGCAATCCTACATGCTTAGTATAGGATGCTAGTTTTCCATCAGTGGCCCTACATTCTTGTCCGTCTGCTGTGCTATAATATCGGGCCGTGATCACTCGGGAGGTGATCACGGGTATATACTATACTTTATACATGATACATGTGGTGACTAAAGTCGGGTCGACTCGAGGAGTACCCGCGAGTGATTCACGAATTGGGGGCTGAAAGGACCTTTGTCCCAACGGCCCTCTGAGTGGATCTTGTGGCGGAGCGATAGGGCAGGTTGAGACTACCTAGGTGAGAGGTGGGCCTGGCCCTGGTCGGTGTCCGCGGTTACATCATTAACACGCTTAACGAGATCTTGGTATTTGATCTGAGTCTGGCCATTTGGTCTATACGCACTAACTAACTACGTGGGAAAGATATGGGCACTCGGCGTCGTGGTATCAGCCGAAGCCTTCATGTCGTCAGGGACTAAGCGGCGCGCGCCAGATTGGACCACGTAATGTGACTTCCGTTGTACTGGAGGTTGCTAGGTCTGCTTCCGGCCGCGTTCGCAACGTGCAGGTGTGCTAAGGGCGATGGGCCCAGACCCCTGTGTGCTTAGGTTTAGACCGGTGTGCTGACCTCTCTGTTGTGCCTAGGTGGGGCTGCGACGTGTTGATCTTCCGCGGTCGGGCATGACCCCGAAAAGTGTGTCCGGCCAAATGGGATCAAGGGTGTTGGGTTATGTGGTGCACCCCTGCAAGGAAGTTAATCTATTCGAATAGCCATGATCTTCGGTAACAGGACGACTTGGAGTTGTACCTTGACTTTATGACAACTAGAACCGGATACTTAATAAAACACACCCTTCCAAGTGCCAGATACAACCTGGTGATCGCTCTCTAACAGGGCGACGAGGAGGGGATCGCCGGGTAGGATTATGCTATGCGATGCTACTTGGAGAACATCAGTCAACTCTCTTCTACATGCTGCAAGACGGAGGTGGCCTGAAGCATAGTCTTCGACAGGATTAGCTATCCCCCTCTATTCTGGCTTTCTGCAGTTCAGTCCACTGATATGGCCCTTTACACATATACCCATGCATATGTAGTGTAGCTCCTTGCTTGCGAGTACTTTGGATGAGTACTCACGGTTGCTTTCTCCTTCTTCTCCCCCTATCCCTTCTACCTGGTTGTCGCAACCAGATTTTGGAGCCCAGGATCCAGCCGCCACCGTCGACGACGACTCCTACTACACCGGAGGTGCCTACTACTACGTGCAGCCCACTGACGACAACCAGGAGTAGTTAGGAGGATCCCAGGCAGGAGGCCTGCGCCTCTTTCGATCTGCACCGCAGTTTGTGCTAGCCTTCTTAAGGAAACTTGTTTAACTTATGTCTGTAATCAGATATTGTTGCTTCCGCCAACTCGTCTATGATCGAGCACTTGTATTCGAGCCCTCAAGGCCCCTGGCTTGTATTATGATGCTTGTATGACTTATTTATGTTTTAGAGTTGTGTTGTGATATCTTCCCGTGAGTCCCTGATCTTGATCGTACACGTTTGCGTGCATGATTAGTGTACGATTGAATCGGGGGCGTCACATCCTCGCCTGCTCTAGCCTCTTTAGCACCAAAGAGGGAAATGGTTCACTGCGCCCATTGGTGCCCGTCTGGCCTTGGTCGTCATGGCTCACGTCACGTGAACCTCGCGAGGTGCCCCTTGCATAGATATCTCTGCTCCTCGGGAGCCAGCCTAGCGAAGCTGCCCCTAAGGAAGTCTTGGTGTCGTCCGCCCCGCGAGGCTCGGCCCCTCGCGAGGGTATTGAGTGGTTGCTGCTGAAGATGGGCTGTACCAGGCCATTGGTGGAGCCACGCACAAGCCCACAGGCAGGCAAGTCTGGGCACCCCCGGTCCCAGAACGCCGACAGTAGCCCCCGAGCCCAAGGCGCGCTCAGACTTGGTTTCAAGGTGAAGCCAAGGGGCATGTGTGAGCTCGTGGTGTGGCCGGCCCACGAACTCACACCGAGGGCTCCTCGCGCGAGCTCGTGGTGTGGGCGGCGATGTCGCCGTGCACATGGATCTGATTCCCGCAGTTCTTCGCCGAATAGATGCCGCCGAGGGGGCCGCTCGAGCTATGGCTGCAGCACGCCGAGTGCGGCACCCCAACGACAGGAGCGGAGGTCGAGGTCATCTCCCCGGGCAAGATGTTCATGACCCGCAGATGGGGCGAGGTCGCCCGCGCCTGCCGCACGGAGGGGGCCCTCGCCATCCATTTCGAGTACGACGGTTCCTCCACGTTGTTCTTCAAGGTCTTCGACGAGGAACGCCACCACCTGGAGTGCTGACCTAGAGGGGGTCGACAGGACGGTGCAGCGGCAGGCGTTGGGCACGCCCTTGGTCCTGTTGATAGCTCCTCCAGCAGTAGTGATGGCGCGTGGGAGTACATTGACTCTCTTAAGCCTGACGAGACTCCAGAGACGAGCGATGACAGCTACATGTCCACGAGCTCTCTCCGTGCCCGGTGCGCAACAACATCGTCCGCTTGTCGTCGCCACTAATCTGGATGGGGTAGGCGCCGATCCCTCATGGCCCACTATTGATGATGCCGTCGGCGGCAATATCTGTAGATATGACTCATGATGGTAGCTGCAACTACGTCAGTATTTCCCCGGAGAGGGAGGGATGATGTAGCACAGCGACGGTAGGTATTTCCCTCAGTTATGAAACCAAGGTATCGAACCAGTAGGAAGACCAAGCAACACAACGTAAACAACACCTGCACACAAACAACAACACCTCGCAACCCGACGAGTTAAAGGGGCTGTCAATCCTTTCCGGGGTACAACGCCTCAAGATAGGGAAGCGGACGTGAGGTAAATTATAGTAGATTGATAGATCGAATGCCAAATAAAATAAATAAAGATAAAACGCAGCAAGATATATTTTTTGTATTTTTTGGTTTAATAGATCTAAATAAAAATGCAAAGGAAAAAATAGATCGCAAGGCAAAATATATGAGGAAGAAGACCCGGGGGCTGTAGGTTTCACTAGTGGCTTCTCTCTAGAAAAATAGCAAACGGTTGGTAAACAAATTACTGTTGGGCAATTGATAGAACTTCAAATAATTATGATGATATCCAGGCAATGATCATTACATAGGCATCACGTCCAAGATTAGTAGACCGACTCCTGCCTGCATCTACTACTATTACTCCACACATCGACCGCTATCTAGCATGCATCTAGTGTATTAAGTTCATGGAAAAACGGAGTAATTGAATAAGAACGATGACATGATGTAGACAAGAGCCGTTTATCTCTATGGCAGTAGATATAGATCTTGTCTTTTTATCCTTAGTAGCAACGATACATACGTGTCGGTTCCCTTTCTGTCATTGGGATCGAGCACCTTAAGATCGAACCCAATACCGGGCACCTCTTCCCATTGCAAGATAAACAGATCAAGTTGGCCAAACAAAACCCAAATATCAGAGAAGAAGTATGAGGCTATAAGAGATCATCCATATAAGAGATCAAAGAAACTCAAATAACTTTCATGGATATAAAAAGATATGACTGGTCATAAACTCGAAGTTCATTAGATCCCAACAAACACACGCAAAAGAGTTACATCATATGGATCTCCAAGAGACCATTGTATTGAGAATTCAGTGAGAGAGAGAGAAAGCCATCTAGCTACTAACTACGAACCCGAAGGTCTACAAAGGACTACTCACGCATCATCAGAGAGGCACCAATGGAAGTGGTGAACCCCTCCGTGATGGTGTCTAGATCGGGTCTGGTGGTTCTGGACTCTGCGGCGGCTGGATGAATATTTCGGCAACTCCCTAGGGTTCTGGTATTTTTGGGGTATTTATAGAGCAAAGAGGTGGTCCTGGCGCGCCCTGGTGGGTTGTGCACCCCTCGGGGCAACCCCCAGGTGCAACCAGGGCCCATTACCTTCCTTCTTGCCCTTAAAAATCATCGTGAATTTCATGGCACTTGGACTCCATTTGATATTGATTTCCTGCGATGTAAAAAACATGAAAAAACAACAACTGACACTTGGTACTATGTTAATAGTTTAGTACCAAAAAATGATACAAAATGATTATAAAACATCCAAGATTGATAACAAAATAGCATGGAACAATCAAAAATTATAGATACATTGGAGATGTATCAGCATCCCCAAGCTTAACTCCTACTCGTCCTCGAGTAGGTAAGTGACAAAAACAGATTTTTTATGTGGAGTGTTGTTCATCAATTCATATCATATTCTTTTCTTTATAGCATGGACATTTGGACTTTTATGTGATTCAAAGCAATAGTCTAGTTTTGACATAATAATTTAGATACTCAAGCATATCAACAAGCAACCATGTCTTTCAAAATATCTCTAGCCCATCATGCTCAAACATTGATCCATTCATGAAACACACTCGAATATTAACTACACCCAATACTTGAGCACGATCATATTGCCTCCTAGTTGGTGCTTCTTATGAGATAAGATGGAGACTCAAATTTCAAAATAAAAATTGCATAAAGTAAAAGAAAGGCCTTCGCAGAGGGAAGTAGGGATTAATAGAGGTGCCAGAGCTCAAAGAGAAAGATTAGAGATAAAAACGTTTTGGGAGGTGTATCCATCCCACCAACGAAAATGACTTAGAGTTCTGAACACTTTCTATACTAGATATGCCATAGGCGGTTCCCAAACAGAAAATAAAGTTTGTTCCTTTTTCCACCATTCTTTCACTTTCCATGGCTAGCCGTATCCACGGTTGCCCTCCATACCAACACTTTCCAAGGAATTTATTATTTGACAACATAAAGTAAATATTCTTTTGCATTTCAGGACTGGGCATCCCTAAGACCTTTGTCTTACTCTCGTGCAATGAAAAGTGAATAAACACTCATCTTGAGAATAACACATCTAGCATGGAAAATAGCCACTCGTTACCGTTCTGCGAGCGAAACAAACACACAAAAGAAAAGTTTATTTTGAAAATTAGAGATGGCACATGCAAATTTCCTTAGAACGGCAAAAGAATACCGCATATAGGTAGATATAGTGGACTCATGTGGCGAAACTAGTTTAAAGGATTTTGGATGCACAAGTAGAGGTCATACTTAGTGCAAAATAATGGCTAGCAAAAGATTGGGAAGTGACCAACCAATAAACGAATAATCTCATAAGCAAGCATTAAGCATAATTAACACCGAATAATGCACCACAAGTAGGATATAATTTTTATTGCATGATTATTGACTTTCATGCATGCATAGGGAATCACAAACCTAACACTAATATTCTTACTAGAGCACAATTACTCATCAACATAACTCACATATCACATCATCATATCTCAAAACTATTACTAAGAATCAAGTTTATCCTGTCCAATGGTCTTTGAGGGAGTCCTGGATTATGGGATATCCGGACAGCCGGACTATAACCTTTGGCCGGACTATTGGACTATGAAGATACAAGATTGAAGACTTCGTCCCGTCTCCGGATGGGACTCTCCTTGGCGTGGAAGACAAGCTTGGCAATACGGATACGTAGATCTCCTTCCTTGTAACCGACTCTGTGTAACCCTAGCCCCCTCCGGTGTCTATATAAACTGGAGGGTTTAGTCCGTAGGACAACAACAATCATACCATAGGCTAGCTTCTAGGGTTTAGCCTCTCTGATCTTGTGGTAGATCAACTCTTGTACTACCCATATCATCAATATTAATCAAGCAGGAGTAGGGTTTTACCTCCATCGAGAGGGCCCGAACCTGGGTAAAAACATCGTGTCCCTTGTCTCCTGTTACCATCCGTCTAGACGCACAATTCGGGACCCCCTACCTGAGATCCGCCGGTTTTGACACCGACATTGGTGCTTTCATTGAGAGTTCCACTGTGCCGTCGCCATAAGGAAGGATGTCTCGTCTCATCTTTAAAGATGGCACTACCGCTTGGGGAGCTTTGGCTGTCGGCCAAACTCTCCGGCTAGGTGGTTTTATCATGACCGCTTGTTCGGCTGCTGAGCCGGCGCTGACCTCTCGGGTCATCGAAAATAACCTCCACGTCAACTCGGAACTCGCCGAACAGATGAATCCAATGGAGCTCTCTTGCCTAAACGAGCTCTTGGATCGCATCGCTTCCTTGGGAGTCGCTACGGACTATGATCAGATTGGGCTTAAACCCGATCAAAGGGAGATTAACTCTCCGCCGGTCACCCATCACATTGCGGTGGTGGAGGAACAATGCGGCGACCTTTCAGTCATCTTGAGGACTAACTACGTCCGGATTCCTGAGTCCTCCGAGCCGGATACCCGTTTACGGGAGGACACCACCTAAGCCTAGAACCTAGAGTCAGGCAGCGGGCTAGACTTATCAAGCATCATCCCAGACCCCGAACTTCCAAGATTGGAAACTCCTTGGCCCCTGGGTCCCAGATTGGGTGAGGTTTCGGATTCAATTCCACCCACCCACCCAAGCATAAGCGATCTTTCCCACATCAGGCAAGAGCCCCAGGAAACAGTACATCATTATTGGGCCAGATTCCTATTGTAATGAACAAGGTTCAGGACTATCGCGAGGAAGACGCAATCTCACTCTTCTGCAATAATTGCACGGACAAGGGAATCCTTAACGCCATAAGTCGCCGTGAAATTACACGCTTTGCCGACTTGGCGTCCATAGTACGAAAGTACTGTGCAGTGGAAAGTGCATGGAAAACTGAAATAAAATTTCGGGACAATCCGGCCCTAAATACGAACCCAGTCTGAAATAAAAGGGTGCATTATCACAAGACACCCGGGTTAACTACCAAAAAGCAAAAACCCTCTACATGGCATGGAACCGTACTGGAGGGATGGCTCAATGGACCCTGCAAAATTCATAGTACAGAGGGCGACATACCAACACATAGCCTTAGAGCATGTTGGATACTCCGGCAGGTAGCCAAAAGTGGCGAGGATCTTCTCATTCCAGAAGCCACAGAGCACCATCCCAGGGATAAAAATACGGTATTAATAGTCTTTGAGACCTTCACATCAAATAACAGGCGAAAGCGAACACTCCGCAGCCTTGCCGAAATCTACCACGTGGCAACAATAAATCCATGGAGTGACACGACTATTACTTTCAATGCCAGAGACGAACCTAAATTCCGAACAGCCCGAGCACCAGCCGCATTGGTCCTCAGTCCAATTGTGGACGGCTTTCGACTCAACAAGGTGCTCATGGACGGCGGCAGCGGATTAAACCTCATCTATGAGGAGACCCTTCAAAAAATGGAAATAGACTGGAACCGCATCAAGCGAAGCAGCACAACCTTTAGAGGAATAATCCCCAGTCGGGAAGCGCGTTGTACAGAAAAAATCACACTAGATGTGGTGTTCGGCACGCCGGAGAATTACAGGTTCGAAGAGATTACGTTCCAAGTGGCCCCGTTCAGTAGTGGATACCACGCCCTTTTAGGGCGAGAGGCGTTCACGATCTTCCAAGCCATACCCCATTACGGGTACATGAAACTCAAAATGCCCGGGCCCAACGGAATCATCACTCTTGCTAGTGATCCGGACACAGCACTCCGCGCCGAAAACAAGACAGCCGCACTGGCCCTCGAGGCATTATCCGAAGCCCTAGCGGCCGAGGAACTGACTGCGTTGCGCTCCACGGTGAACAGGGACGATGTGATACTCGATAAGAGATCCAAGTACACCTCCTTTAAACCAGCGGATGAAATAGTCAAATTCCAAGTCCATCCAATGGACCCTACAAAAACAGCCTCCATCGGGGCACAGTTAAACCCTGCCGTAGACGCCGCACTACGAGAGTTTCTGCTCGAGAACTGGGACATTTTTGCCTGGCATCCTTCAGATATGCCAGGAATCCCACGCAGGCTGGCCAAGCACAGCCTCAATATTCTAAAGGGATTCAAACCTGTCAAGCAGGCTCTTCGGCGTTTCTCCGAACCTAAGAGACAAGCTATGGGAGAGGAACTAGCCAAGTTATTGGAGGACGGATTCATTAGAGAAATAAAACACCCGGCTGGCTAGCAAACCTGGTGATGGTACCAAAGAAGGATAAATCATGGCGCCTGTGTGTCGATTTCAAGGATCTCAATAAGGCTTGCCCAAAGGGTCCCTTCCCCCTCCCCCGCATCGATCAAATTATCGATGCTACCGCAGGACACGACTCATTGTGTTTCCTCGACGCATACTCCGGCTACCACCAAATTAAGATGGCGGAGCCCGACCAAGCCGCAATGGCATTCATCACACCATACAGCCCCTTCGGTTTCAACACAATGCCTTTTGGGCTCAAAAACGCCGGCGCAACATATCAGCGCATGATTCAGACATGTCTGGCGAACTAGATCGGCAAAACAGTGGAGGCATACATAGATGATGTGGTTGTCAAAACCAAACACGTCGACTCTCTAATAGACGACTTGAGGCTCACATTCGACAACCTCCGAACATACGACATCAAGCTCAACCCAGAAAAATGTGTTTTCTGTGTGCCAGCCGGAAAGCTCCTAGGCTTGATTGTATCCAGCAGAGGAATTGAAGAAAATCCGGCCAAGATCCGAGCTCTGTCACAGTTGGATATCCCAACGTACCTAAAACAAATTCAGAAATTAACCGGATGTGTGGCGGCTCTAAGCCGCTTCATCTCCCGCCTAGGAGAAAAGGCATTACCCCTTTATCGCCTCCTACGGCGCACTGAACACTTCGAGTGGACGGATGCCGCCACAGCCGGATTGGAAGAAATAAAAGCCATACTAGCAACCAACCCAATCCTGGCAGCGCCAAACATTGGCGAACCTATGCTATTATACATTGCGGCAACTCATCAAGTTGTAAGCGCAGTGCTCGTCGCCGAACGAGAAATGGACGGACATAAATTCCCCCTTCAAAAGCCGGTCTATTGTGTATCCACTGTCCTTACTCCATGCAAGTCACGGTACCCGCATTATCAAAAGATAGCATACGCGGTATTCATGGCATCCCGGAAGCTACGACACTACTTTCAAGAGTGTTCAATAACAGTGGCCTCAGAAGTGCCACTTAACGATATTATAAACAACCGCGATGCCACAGGACGGATTGCCAAATGGGCCATTGAGCTCCTCCCGTTTGACATAACATACAAACTACGGCGAGCCATTAAGTCGCAAGTATTGGTCGACTTTGTCGCTGAATGGACGGAAGCTGAACTCCCCAAAGAGTATGGCGCATATTCCAACTAGATCATGCACTTCGACGGCTCCAAAATGCTGGCTGGTCTGGGGGCTGGCATCGTTCTGACGTCCCCAACCGGAGATACAGTTCAATACGTACTCTAGATAATGTATACAGACTCCAACAAGGCAGCCGAATACGAGGCCCTTTTACATGGTCTCCGGATGGCAGTATCCATGGACATTCAACGCCTGGAGGTGCGGGGGGATTCGAACCTCGCAATATGCCAAATAAATGGAGACTTTGATGCCAAGGATCCGAAAATGGCGGCCTATCGCAACACCATCCTTAAGATGACAGCTCGGTTCGAGGGGCTCGAATTTCACCATGTGGCCCAGGAAAACAATCAGGTGGCAGACGTCCTCGCACGCATCGGTGCAAAACGCGATGCGGTCCCCCCAAACATCTTTTTGTAGAGGTTGTTTAAGCCATCCATGGTATGGGAAGGAGACACCAGTAACAATAGTCCGGACACAGCCACAACGCCCGATACCGAACACTTTGACATAATCGAAGGCTCTGCCACCGAAGTAACACCTTCATCCCATGTAATAATGGCCATCATCGCCCTGTGGACAGAACCATTCCTGGCCTACCTAACTAGGCAGAAACTCCCCGAGGACCAAAATGAGGCACGTTGCATAGTGCGGCGATCTAAATCCTATAGGGTCCATGAGGGAGAGCTTTATAAGAAAAGCACCACCGGAGTCCTTCAAAGGTGCATCTCTGAAGAGGAAGGGCGGAAACTTCTGGCAGAAATTCATGCCAGACTCGGCGGCCACAACGCCGCATCCCGGGCCCTTGTAAGCAAGGCCTTCCATACAGGTTTTTTCTGGCCTACGGCCCGGGCAGACGCACAGGACCTGGTCCAACGCTGTGTCGGTTGTCAGCTCTTTGCAAATCAAAGCCATTTGCCACCCACCGCCCTCCACACAATCCCCATTACCTGGCCCTTTGCGGTCTGGGGGCTTGACATGGTTGGACCCCTTAAAGGAGGAACCCACAAGAAAAAATACTTGCTGGTCATGGTGGATAAGTTCACCAAATGGATAGAAGCCAAACCTGTTAAAATGGCTGAATTCGGACCGGTGATAGACTTCATATCCGGGGTTGTACACCGTTATGGCGTCCCCCACAACATCATCACTGATAACGGCACGAACTTCACTGCCGACGAGGTAAAACTCTGGTGCAAAAACATGGGCATTAAGCTCGATTATGCTTCCGTCTATCACCCACAAACTAACGGTCAGGTTGAGCGAGCAAATGGTCTTATCATGAGCGGCATCAAACCCAGATTAGTGCGGTCCCTAAAGGAATCTAACACGCACTGGGTGGAGGAGCTCTACTCCATACTCTGGGGACTGCGGACCACGCCGAATCGTACTAGCGGATACACACCCTTTTTTATGGTGTACGACGCAGAGGCGGTTCTTCCCTGCGACATAATTCATGACTCACCTCGAGTGCGCATGTACGAAGAAAGAGAAGCCGAGCTCGATCGGCAGGACAATCTAGACACCCTAGAGGAGGAGCGTGACGTGGAAAAAGCCCGTTCCGCATTCTATCAGCAACAGGCTCGAAGATACCAAAGCAGAGAAGTACGGGCCAAAACTTATAACATTGGCGAACTAGTTCTACGCCTGCCGGAGAAGAAAAATACCAAGCTCGAGCCCAAATGGGAGGGTCCCTTCATCATTGACCAAGTTCTGACCGGTGGAGTGTACCGTCTGCGGGACGCATCGGATAATCGGCTTGAGCCGAACCCATGGAACGCAGTCAGGCTCCGGAGATTCTACGCCTAGCACCGGACTCTGTGTTCGTCTCCTTCCTCTGTCCATTTTTTACATACATTATCTGTCCTTTATTTCTCTCCTTCTTCTTTTATTTTTCCCGACGCCTTCAAAGGCTAACTTGTGCCTTGCCTGCACACCATTGACGCGATAGCCGCGCTAATTATACCTAGGGGCTTCTTTCACAGAAGCTTACTTATTTATCTGGGCTTCATGCCCAGCACATGTGTCATCCTTCTGCATGTACCTTTTCTTCGCTATTATATGCATCGATATGACTTAAGTTTTGGCCAAGCTGGGTTGCGTGGCTCTTGTATTTATGCCCTACGTTCCCGTTAATTCGGCTAGGGCATAAGGGGAGCACCTCTACGATTGTTACTGCCGGGTCAGCCGGATGTGTACCTCAGACTGGGTGAAGCCGAAAGCTAGCGTTCTTAAGGGAATATTCAGTCTATGAACAAAAGATGATTCTTCACTTATTTATTTTCCATATGTGCCCCCAGATGTTTCTGTCAATCACTATCTTATCTGGAAGATTAACTCCCACTTGATTCAAGCGATTGTAGTACCCAGACAATCTGAGCACATGCTCACTAGTTGAGCGATTCTCCTCCATCTTTTAGCTATAGAACTTGTTGGAGACTTCATATCTCTCAACTCGGGTATTTGCTTGAAATATTAACTTCAACTCCTGGAACATCTCATATGCTCCATGACGTTCAAAACGTCTTTGAAGTCCCGATTCTAAGCAGTTAAGCATGGTGCACTAAATTATTAAGTAGTCATCATATTGAGCTAGCAAAACGTTCATAACGTCTGCATCTGCTCCTGCAAAAGGTCCGTCACCTAGTGGTGCATCAAGGACAAAATTCTTCTGTGCAGCAATGAGGATAAACCTCAGATTACGGATCCAATCTGCATCATTGCTACTAACATTTTTCAACACAATTTTCTCTAGGAACATATCAAAATAAACACAGGTAAGCAACAATGCGAGCTATTGATCTACAACATAGATATGCTAATACTACCAGGACTAAGTTCATGATAAATTAAAGTTCAATTAATCATATTACTTAAGAACTCCCACTTAGATAGACATCCCTCTAATCCTCTAAGTGATCACGTGATCCAAATCAACTAAACCATGTCCGATCATCACGTGAGATGGAGTAGTTTCAATGGTGAACATCACTATGTTGATCATATCTACTATATGATTCACGCTCGACCTTTCGGTCTCCATGTTCCGAGGCCATATCTGTTATATGCTAGGCTCGTCAAGTATAACCTGAGTATTCCGCGTGTGCAACTGTTTTGCACCCGTTGTATTTGAACGTAGAGCCTATCACACCCGATCATCACGTGGTGTCTCAGGACGAAGAACTTTCGCAACGGTGCATACTCAGGGAGAACACTTATTGATAATTAGTGAGAGATCATCTTATAATGCTACCGTCAAACAAAGCAAGATAAGATGCATAAAAGATAAACATCACATGCAATCAATATAAGTGATATGATATGGCCATCATCATCTCGTGCTTGTGATCTCCATCTTCGAAGCACCGTCATGATCACCATCGTCACCGGCGCGACACCTTGATCTTCATCGCAGCATCGTTGTCGTCTCGCCAATCTTATGCTTCCACGACTATCACTACCGCTTAGTAATAAAGTAAAGCATTACATCGCGATTGCATTGCATACAATAAAGCGACAACCATATGGCTCCTGCCAGTTGCCGATAACTCGGTTACAAAACATGATCATCTCATACAATAAAATTTAGCATCATGTCTTGACCATATCACAACATGCCCTGCAAAAACAAGTTAGACGTCCTCTACTTTGTTGTTGCAAGTTTTACGTGGCTGCTACGGGCTTAAGCAAGAACTCATCTTACCTACGCATCAAAACCACAACGATAGTTTGTCAAATAGACTCCGTTTTAACCTTCTCAAGGACCGGGCGTAGACACACTCGGTTCAACTAAAGTTGGAGAGACAGTCTTCCGCAAGCCATCTATGTGCAAAGCACGTCGAGGGAACCGGTCTCGCGTAAGAGTACGCGTAAGGTTGGTCCGGATCGTCTCGTCCAACAATACCGCTGAACCAAAGTATGACATGCTGGTAGGCAGTATGACTTGTATCGTCCACAACTCACTTGTGTTCTACTCGTGCAAATAACATCATACCATAAAAACCTAGGCTCGGATGCCACTGTTGGGGAACGTAGTAATTTCAAAAAATTTCCTACGCACACGCAAGATCATGGTGATGCATAGCAACGAGAAGGGAGAGTGTTGTCTACGTACCCTTGTAGACCGAAGCGGAAGCGTTGACACAACGTAGAGGAAGTAGTCGTACGTTCTCCTCGCGATCCAACCGATCACAGCACCGTTACTCCGGCACCTCCGAGTTCTTGGCACACGTTCAGCTCGATGACGATCCCCGGGCTCCGATCCAGCAAAGCGTCGGGGAAGAGTTCCGTCAGCACGACGGCGTGGTGACGATCTTGATGTGTTACCGGCGCAGGGCTTCGCCTAAGCACTGCAACGATATGACCGAGGTGGAATATGGTGGAGGGGGGCACCGCACACGGCTAAGGAACGATCACGAAGATCAACTTGTGTGTTATGGGGTGCCCCCTGCCCCCGTATATAAAGGAGCAAGGGAGGGGGTGGCCGGCCTAGGGTTTGGCGCGCCAGGGTGTGGAGTCCTACTAGGTCTCCAAGTCCTAGTAGGAGTCCACCAAGAGGGGAGGAAGGGAGAAGGAATAGGAGGAGTAGGAAAGCTGGCCGTCCCCCTTTTCCCTAGTCCAATTCGGACTAGAGGGGAGGGGGGGCGCAGCAGCCTTTTCCTCTTCCCACTAAAGCCCATCAAGGCCCATTACTTCTCCCGTAATCCCGTAACTCCCCGATACTCCCGAAAATACCCGAACCACTCAGAACCCTTCCGATGTCCGAATATAGTCGTCCAATATATCGATCTTTACGTCTCGACCATTTCGAGACTCCTCGTCATGTCCCCGATCTCATCCGGGACTCGGAACTTCTTCGGTACATCAAAACTCATAAACTCATAATATAACTGTCATCGAAACCTTAAGCGTGCGGACCCTACGGTTCGAGAACAATGTAGACATGACCGAGACACGTCTCCGGTCAATAACCAATAGCGGGACCTGGATGCCCATATTGGCTCCTACATATTCTACGAAGATCTTTATCGGTCAGACCGCATAACAACATACGTCGTTCCCTTTGTCATCGGTATGTTACTTGCCCGAGATTCGATCGTCGGTATCCAATACCTAGTTCAATCTCGTTACCGGCAAGTCTCTTTACTCGTTCCGTAATACATCATCTCACAATTAACACATTAGTTGCAATGCTTGCAAGGCTTATGTGATGTGCATTACCGAGAGGGCCCAGAGATACCTCTCCGACAATCGGAGTGACAAATCCTAATCTCGAAATACGCCAACCCAACATGTACCTTCGGAGACACCTGTAGAGCACCTTTATAATCACCCAGTTACGTTGTGACGTTTGGTAGCACACAAAGTGTTCCTACGGTAAACGGGAGTTGCATAATCTCATAGTTAAAGGAACATGTATAAGTCATGGATAAAAGCAATAGCAACATACTAAACGATCGGGTGCTATGCTAATGGAATGGGTCATGTCAATCAGATCATTCAACTAATGATGTGATCTCGTTAATCAAATAACAACTCTTTGTTCATGGTTAGGAAACATAACCATCTTTGATTAATGAGCTAGTCAAGTAGAGGCATACTAGTGACACTCTGTTTGTCTATGTATTCACACATGTATTATGTTTCCAGTTAATACAATTCTAGCATGAATAATAAACATTTATCATGATATAAGGAAATAAATAATAACTTTATTATTGCCTCTAGGGCATATTTCCTTCAGTCTCCCACTTGCACTAGAGTCAATAATCTAGATCACATCACCATGTGATTAACATCAATAGTTC
Organism: Aegilops umbellulata; assembly: GCA_032464435.1. NCBI lineage: Eukaryota > Viridiplantae > Streptophyta > Magnoliopsida > Poales > Poaceae > Aegilops > Aegilops umbellulata. Next base: position 222,823,251 of record CP136059.1, on the reverse strand, counting down.
ACATCGCTATGTGACCGACACCCAAAGGGTTTACTAGATTCAGTAATCTAGTTTACATTGCTATGTAATTAACACCCAAAGAGTACTAAGGTGTGATCATGTTTTGCTTGTGAGAGAATCTTAGTCAACGGGTCTGCTACATTCAGATCCGCATGTACTTTGCAAATTTCTATGTCAACAATGCTCTGCATGGAGCTACTCTAGCTAATTGCTCCCACTTTCAATATGTATCCAGATTGAGACTTAGAGTCATCTGGATCAGTGTCAAAACTTGCATCGACATAACTCTTTATGACGAACCTTTTTGTCACCTCCATAATCAAGAAACATATCCTTATTCCACTAAGGATAATTTTGACCGCTTGTCCAGTGATCTACTCCTAGATCACTATTGTACTCCCTTGCCAAACTCAGTGGTAGGGTATGCAATAGATCTGGTACACAGCATGGCATACTTTATAGAACCTATGGCTGAGGCATAGGGAATGACTTTCATTCTCTTTCTATCTTCTGCCGTGGTCGTGCTTTGAGTCTTACTCAATTTCACACCTTGTAATACAGGCAAGAACTCTTTCTTTGACTGTTCCATTTTGAACTACTTCAATTTTTTTTCAAGGTATGTATTTATTGAAAAACTTATCAAGCGTCTTGATCTATCTCTATAGATCTTGATGCTCAATATGTAAGCAGCTTCACCGAGGTCCTTCTTCGAAAAACTCCTTTCAAATACTCCTTTATGCTTTACAGAATAATTCTACATTATTTCCGATCAATAATATGTCATTTACATATACTTATCAGAAATGCTGTAGTGCTCCCACTCACTTTCTTGTAAAATACAGGCTTCACCGCAAGTCTGTATAAAACTATATGCTTTGATCAACTTATCAAAGTGTATATTCCAACTCCGAGATGCTTGCACCAGTCCATAGATGGATCGCTGGAGTTTGCATATTTTGTTAACACCTTTAGGATCGACAAAACCTTCTAGTTGCATCGTATACAACTCTTCTTTAATAAATCCATTAAGGAATGTAGTTTTGTTTATCCATTTGCCGGATTTCATAAAATGCAGCAATTGCTAACATGATTCGGACAGACTTAAGCATAGATACGAGTGAGAAACTCTCATCGTAGTCAACACCTTGAACTTGTCGAAAACTTTTTGCGACAATTCTAGCTTTGTAGATAGTAACACTACTATCAGTGTCCGTCTTCCTCTTCAAGATCCATTTATTTTCTTTGGCTTGCCGATCATCGGGCAAATCCATCAAAGTCCATACTTTGTTCTCATACATGGATCATATCTCAGATTTCATGGCCTCTAACCATTTCGCGGAATCTGGGCTCATCATCGCTTCCTCATAGTTCGCAAGTTCGTCATGGTCTAGTAACATGACTTCCAGAACAGGATTACCGTACCACTCTGGTGCGGATCTCACTCTGGTTTACTTACGAGATTCGGTAGTAACTTGATCTTGAAGTTACATGATCATCATCATTAGCTTTCTTACTAATTGGTGTAGTAGTCACAAGAACAGATTTCTGTGATGAACTACTTTCCAATAAGGGAGAAGGTACAATTACCTTATCAAGTTTTCTACTTTCCTCCCACTCACTTCTTTCGAGAGAAACTCCTTCTCTGGAAAGGATCCATTCTCAGCAACGAATATCTTGCCTTCGGATCTGTGATAGAAGGTGTACCCAACAGTCTCCTTTGGGTACCTATGAAGACACATTTCTCCGATTTGGGTTTGAGCTTATCAGGATGAAACTTTTTCACATAAGCATCATAACCCCAAACTTTAAGAAACGACAACTTTGGTTTCTTGCCAAACCATAGTTCATATTGTGTCGTCTCACGGACTTAGATGGTGCCCTTTTTAACGTGAATGCAGCTGTCTCTAATGCATGATCCCAGAACGATATTGGTAAATCGGTAAGAAACATCATAGATTGTACTATATCCAATAAAGTACGGTTATGACATTCGGACACACCATTATGCTGCGGTGTTCCAGGTGGCATGAGTTTGTGAAACTATTCCACATTGTTTTAATTGAAGACCAAACTCGTAACTCAAATATTCGTCTCTGCGATCAGATCGTAGAAACTTTATTTTCTTGTCACGATGATTTTCCACTTCACTCTGAAATTCTTTGAACTTTTCAAATGTTTCAGACTTATGTTTCATCAAGTAGATATACCCATATCTGCTCAAATCATCTGTGAAAGTTAGAAAATAATGATATTTTGTCGCGAGCCTTAATATTCATCGGACCACATACATCAGTATGTATGATTTCCAACAATTCTGTTGCTTGCTTCATTGTTCCGGAGAACGGCGTTTTAGTCATCTTGCCTATGAGGCATGGTTCGCAAACATCAAGTGATTCATAATCAAGTGATTCCAAAATCCCATCAGCATGGAGTTTCTTCATGCGCTTTACACCAATATGACCTAAACTGCAGTGCCACAAATAAGTTGCACTATCATTATTAACTTTGCATCTTTTGGCTTCAATATTATGAATATGTGTATCACTATGATCGAGATCCAACAAACCATTTCGTTGGTGTGTATAACCATAGAAGGTTTTATTCATGTAAACAGAACAACAATTTATTCTCTTACTTAAATGAATAGTCGTATTGCAGTAAACATGATCAAATCATATTCATGCTCAACGCAAACACCAAATAACACTTATTTAGTTTCAACACTAATCCCAAAAGTATAGGGAGTGTGTGATGATGATCATATCAATCTTGGAACCACTTCCAACACACATCGTCACCTTGCCCTTTAACTAGTCTTTGTTCATTCTGCAACTCCCGTTTCGAGTTTACTAATCTTAGCAACTTGAACTAGTACCAAATACTGAGGTGTTGCTATGAACACTAGTAAAGTACACATCAATAACATGTATATCAAATATACTTATGTTCACTTTGCCATCCTTCTTATCCGCCAATCACTTGGGGTAGTTCCGCTTCCAGTGACCAGTCCCTTTGCAGTAGAAGCACTTAGTCTCAGGCTTAGGACCAGATTTGGGCTTTTTCACTTGAGCAGCAACTTGCTTGCCGTTCTTCTTGAAGTTCCCCTTCTTTCCTTTTGCCCTTTTCTTGAAACTAGTGATCTTGTCAACCATCAACACTTGATGTTTTTTCTTTGATTTCTACCTTCGCCGATTTTAGCATCGCGAAGAGCTTGGGAATATTTTCCGTTATCCCTTGCATATTATAGTTCATCACGAAGTTCTACTAACTTGGTGATGGTGACTAGAGAATTCTGTCAATCACTATCTTATCTGGAAGATTAACTCCCACTTGATTCAAGCAATTGTAGTACCCAGACAATCTGAGCACATGCTCACTAGTTGAGCGATTCTCCTCCATCTTTTAGCTATAGAACTTGTTGGAGACTTCATATCTCTCAACTCGGGTATTTGCTTGAAATATTAACTTCAACTCCTGGAACATCTCATATGCTCCATGACGTTCAAAACGTCTTTGAAGTCCCGATTCTAAGCAGTTAAGCATGGTGCACTAAATTATTAAGTAGTCATCATATTGAGCTAGCAAAACATTCATAACGTCTGCATCTGCTCCTGCAAAAGGTCCGTCACCTAGTGGTGCATCAAGGACAAAATTCTTCTGTGCAGCAATGAGGATAAACCTCAGATTACGGATCCAATCCGCATCATTGCTACTAACATTTTTCAACACAATTTTCTCTAGGAACATATCAAAATAAACACAGGGAAGCAACAATGCGAGCTATTGATCTACAACATAGATATGCTAATACTACCAGGACTAAGTTCATGATAAATTAAAGTTCAATTAATCATATTACTTAAGAACTCCCACTTAGATAGACATCCCTCTAATCCTCTAAGTGATCACGTGATCCAAATCAACTAAACCATGTCCGATCATCACGTGAGATGGAGTAGTTTCAATGGTGAACATCACTATGTTGATCATATCTACTATATGATTCACGCTCGACCTTTCAGTCTCCGTGTTCCGAGGCCATATCTGTTATATGCTAGGCTCGTCAAGTATAACCTGAGTATTCCGCGTGTGCAACTGTTTTGCACCCGTTGTATTTGAACGTAGAGCCTATCACACCCGATCATCACGTGGTGTCTCAGCACGAAGAACTTTCGCAACGGTGCATACTCAGGGAGAACACTTCTTGATAATTAGTGAGAGATCATCTTATAATGCTACCGTCAAACAAAGCAAGATAAGATGCATAAAAGATAAACATCACATGCAATCAATATAAGTGATATGATATGGCCATCATCATCTCGTGCTTGTGATCTCCATCTTCGAAGCACCGTCATGATCACCATCGTCACCGGCGCGACACCTTGATCTTCATTGCAGCATCGTTGTCGTCTCGCCAATCTTATGCTTCCACGACTATCACTACCGCTTAGTAATAAAGTAAAGCATTACATCGCGATTGCATTGCATACAATAAAGCGACAACCATATGGCTCCTGCCAGTTGCCGATAACTCGGTTACAAAACATGATCATCTCATACAATAAAATTTAGCATCATGTCTTGACCATATCACAACATGCCCTGCAAAAACAAGTTAGACGTCCTCTACTTTGTTGTTGCAAGTTTTACGTGGCTGCTACGGGCTTAAGCAAGAACTCATCTTACCTACGCATCAAAACCACAACGATAGTTTGTCAAATAGACTCCGTTTTAACCTTCTTAAGGACCGGGCATAGCCACACTCGGTTCAACTAAAGTTGGAGAGACAGTCTTCCGCAAGCCATCTATGTGCAAAGCACGTCGAGGGAACCGGTCTCGCGTAAGAGTACGCGTAAGGTTGGTCTGGATCGTCTCGTCCAACAATACCGCTGAACCAAAGTATGACATGCTGGTAGGCAGTATGACTTGTATCGTCCACAACTCACTTGTGTTCTACTCGTGCAAATAACATCATACCATAAAAACCTAGGCTCGGATGCCATTGTTGGGGAACGTAGTAATTTCAAAAAAATTCCTACGCACACGCAAGATCATGGTGATGCATAGCAACGAGAAGGGAGAGTGTTGTCTACGTACCCTCGTAGACCGAAGCGGAAGCGTTGACACAACGTAGAGGAAGTAGTCGTACGTTCTCCTCGCGATCCAACCGATCACAGCACCGTTACTCCGGCACCTCCGAGTTCTTGGCACACGTTCAGCTCGATGACGATCCCCGGGCTCCGATCCAGCAAAGCGTCGGGGAAGAGTTCCGTCAGCACGACAGCGTGGTGACGATCTTGATGTGTTACCGGCGCAGGGCTTCGCCTAAGCACTGCAACGATATGACCGAGGTGGAATATGGTGGAGGGGGGCACCGCACACGGCTAAGGAACGATCACGAAGATCAACTTGTGTGTTATGGGGTGCCCCCTGCCCCCGTATATAAAGGAGCAAGGGAGGGGGTGGCCGGCCTAGGGTTTGGCGCGCCAGGGTGTGGAGTCCTACTAGGTCTCCAAGTCCTAGTAGGAGTCCACCAAGAGGGGAGGAAGGGAGAAGGAATAGGAGGAGTAGGAAAGGTGGCCGGCCCCCTTTTCCCTAGTCCAATTCGGACTAGAGGGGAGGGGGGGCGCAGCAGCCTTTTCCTCTTCCCACTAAAGCCCATCAAGGCCCATTACTTCTCCCGTAATCCCGTAACTCCCCGATACTCCCGAAAATACCCGAACCACTCAGAACCCTTCCGATGTCCGAATATAGTCGTCCAATATATCGATCTTTACGTCTCGACCATTTCGAGACTCCTCGTCATGTCCCCGATCTCATCCGGGACTCCGAACTCCTTCGGTACATCAAAACTCATAAACTCATAATATAACTGTCATCGAAACCTTAAGCGTGCGGACCCTACGGTTCGAGAACAATGTAGACATGACCGAGACACGTCTCCGGTCAATAACCAATAGCGGGACCTGGATGCCCATATTGGCTCCTACATATTCTACGAAGATCTTTATCGGTCAGACCGCATAACAACATACGTCGTTCCCTTTGTCATCGGTATGTTACTTGCCCGAGATTCGATCGTCGGTATCCAATACCTAGTTCAATCTCGTTACCGGCAAGTCTCTTTACTCGTTCCGTAATACATCATCTCACAATTAACACATTAGTTGCAATGCTTGCAAGGCTTATGTGATGTGCATTACCGAGAGGGCCCAGAGATACCTCTCCGACAATCGGAGTGACAAATCCTAATCTCGAAATACGCCAACCCAACATGTACCTTCGGAGACACCTGTAGAGCACCTTTATAATCACCCAGTTACGTTGTGACGTTTGGTAGCACACAAAGTGTTCCTACGGTAAACGGGAGTTGCATAATCTCATAGTTAAAGGAACATGTATAAGTCATGGATAAAAGCAATAGCAACATACTAAACGATCGGGTGCTATGCTAATGGAATGGGTCATGTCAATCAGATCATTCAACTAATGATGTGATCTCGTTAATCAAATAACAACTCTTTGTTCATGGTTAGGAAACATAACCATCTTTGATTAATGAGCTAGTCAAGTAGAGGCATACTAGTGACACTCTGTTTGTCTATGTATTCACACATGTATTATGTTTCCAGTTAATACAATTCTAGCATGAATAATAAACATTTATCATGATATAAGGAAATAAATAATAACTTTATTATTGCCTCTAGGGCATATTTCCTTCAGATAGGCCGATATCTTCCATAATCGGAAGCGCCGCCTCGCTCCCTCAGCTTCTCCGCAAGCTCTCCAAGGCCTTCGGGCACGAAGACGGATGGCCATAAGGCCTGGGCAATGCCTTGCATCACCTACCGAGCTCGTTCGTGCAGTTGTGAGAGCTCGGGTAGAAGATCACCCACAGACCCGGGCATTTCCTCCGCGGGACGACCTGTTAGCATACCTACAGACATAACTCTGTTAGTCGACTTCTTCGCCGAACTCTTCTTAAAAGTTCGTTCAAGCACTTACTGAAAATGTCGTGTCGAAGCCGCTGATTCTTCTTCACGGAGTCTGACAGTTGGGCACGAACATCCTTTAGTTCCATGCTCAGCTGGGTGTTGGCATCCTGGAGATTATTCTTCTCCTTCCTAACCCTCGTAAGCACGCTCTCGCCAGCCTTTAGCCGGCGTAGGAGATGTTGCTCATACGGATTTCCTCCGGCGTCATCTGCAATTTTTATTGTCAGATTTGCATATATGCCGCACTCTACATGATACCTATCATTTGAAACATGTATTTCCAGAGGGGGTCTTCTTGGACTCCTCTTCTGCGGCTAGTGCGGCCTGAAGTTGGGCTTTGCACTCTTCAAGCTCATGGGACAATTGGGTATTCTTTTCTGTACGAACCGGCATAACAAATGATCCTTAAATCAGTTATTCAAACTATTTCAAGTCTCAGGGGCTACTACTATATATAATCATTAAATTTCCTCACCTGTATATCCTTTACATACTGGTCCGTGGCTCTGGCTAGACCATTTTGAGCAGCACAGAGGTACGCATCTCCTGAGTTGAAGGCATCAAATGCCTCTTGGGAGAAACAAGCGTCACGGAGAACGGCTCGACGACGCCTGTGGTTCATGGCGCTCTCCACCTCGGAATTTGTGGCGGACATTTTATCCGCATCCTCTATCGGAGGAGCCTCCGGCGTGCGCCTCGTGTTCGCTTCCGCTTCCATGTTCGGCCCTTGAGCCTGACTGGTTGAGGTGTGATTGGCGACCTCTACGGATATAGTCCGGCGAGCGCTCTTCTTCCTAGAAAGCACGGGCGTTATTATGTCTTTAAAGACGATACCATGGAGTAAGGTGGCACATCATACCTCTGCGCCGGCGTCTCAGTCCGGACCGCGTTCCTTTTTAGCTTGCCCGGCCTCGGAGCCCCTTGTTGGCTAGTCGCCGCGGGCTCGGCATGGCGTCCCAAGGGCCTTCCCTGTGAAACACCGTTTTGTATACGGTAAGCAAAGTGAGCAAGGACGAATCCTTTTCAAAATGCTGGGACTTTGGTCTCAGTCACCTGCGAAGCTGGGAGCAGCCCACGGTAATCGGCCGTAATGGCCACCAAGGCATCGTCGCTGCTTAATTGGTAAAACACCCTATCAATCAACTCCATGGATATGTCCGGATCCTCTTTGAAGGTCGGGTCGAGGGACTGCTCAGGATCCTCTGGTTGTGGAGGTGGGCTGTTGATCTCCCTTATAGCCTTACGCAGCTCCTGCGTTGAATTCACAAGGTAAAATAATTAACTGCGGGAATATAGAACGGATGGGCATAAAAAGTGTTGACTTACCCAGCTCGGAGGATTGTACATAGAAAATACACCCTGTGGATTGACGCGGAGGAATTCCTCCTCTTCTCCCTTGTACAAATCGGACAAGATTTTTGCTAGAGCAGCGGTCGAGTCCGGCCCCTTGCGGCCACAACGGGTGGCGTCATCCTCCCCGTTGAAATCCCACATGGGGTGGCCTCGATATTAAAGTGGCTGCACCCCCCGCATAATGCATATTGCCATGACTTCGATCATGGTCAGTCCTGATTGAGCCAATACCTTTATCCGGCTCATTAGGTAAAGAACGTCTCTGTCATCTTCCTCCTGGGGGCTCCGTGGGCTCTAGCTCAGGCGCTTCTTCAAGGAAGCACTATAGAACTCGGGAAGGCCGATCCGAATAGGATCCGGAAGAGGGACGTCTTCTATATAAAACCACTCTGAAGGCCAGTCTTCGGGCGCCTTCTTCGGGGTTCCGGATAGATATCCGGTCCCGGCGATGCACCATACTTCGGCTCCGCCCACCTGATATATTGACTGTCAGCGTTCTGGGAACGGGGGTCCCCAGACTTGCCTGCCTGCGGCCTGTGGCGTGGCTCAAAGGGGCCCCAGCACGGCCCATCTTCGTCAACACAGACCCAAGACCCTCGCGAGGGGCCAAGCCTCGCGGGGCGGACGACACGGAGCTTCCTCAGGCGCAGCCTCATCAGGCTGGCTCGCGAGGAGGCGGAGAGATCAAGGCGGGGTACCTCACGAGGTGCACATGATGCAAGCCATGACGACCAAGGGCGCCAGGCGGGCGCCAGCCAGCGCGGTGTCCTCCCTTTCCTCTTTGGTGCAAAGCGAGCAAGCGCAGGCGGGGGGATCAAGCAAAGGCACCCATTTCGGTGCAACGAGACCAAGACCAGCTCCGCGACAAGGAGGAAGTCACTGTGGATCCCAAGCCAGCGTCATCACCAAAGCCTTTGGCAGGCGAGGACCAACTTTAGTCAGGATAAGTGTACCAGATGTGCCCCTTCAAACTGGCCAATTGTTGGCGCCCTTCCCCCTCAATATTTGGGAAGAGGCCCAGGGCCTTTGCCTATAAATAGGACTAGCCACCCCCAAGGTAGAGGCAGCCAGCGATCGAGCAAGCTAGCAACCCGGCAATCAGTTAGATAGGCATAGGCAGCAGACAGAGAAAGGGAGAGAAGGGCAATTGAACTCCTCCTAGCAGTTCATCCCCCCGTCCAAGAACAGACCCTCGCGAGGCTGTTCTTCCTTGTATTGTTCATCATCATCAGCCCAAGAGGCAATCCACCACACCACACTGGAGTAGGGTATTACACCACATCGGTGGCCCGAACCAGTATAAACTCTATGTCTCTTGTGTTGTTCTTTTGGTAGCTTAGATCTTTGCGAGGCGGACGGGTACGGGTAAGTAGGAAGCGTAATCTCCGCACGCACCCCAGAGTTCGAACCTTAAGGGTCTGCCGGAACCCGAAATCGGACATTGACCCCCTCTGAGAACGGGGCACAAGGCAGAACAACTTCTTCCACAGTGCGAAATGAGCCTCGCAGCCCAAAAACAGCTCGCAAAGGGCTACGTAGCTAGCGATATGAAGTATGGAGGCAGGGGTAAGGTTATGCAACTGGAGGCCGTGGAACTCCAGGAGCCCTCGGAGAAACTGATGGATTGGAAATCCGAGTCCCCTTATCAAATAAGGGACAAGGCACACCCGGTCTCCCTTAGAGGGGTTGGGAAGGCTCTCCGCTTGCTCCCCGCCATTGTAGGTGGCGAGCCCGGCTCGAACTGGGACCATATACGCTGGGGGGAGAAATACCTGGGTCTGAAGCTTCACTAATTGGCTGTGCGGGACGAAACACCTCTCCCAATCTCCGGGTTTGGGGCTGGGGGAACGAGAGGAGGAGCTGTGCCGACCGGCCATGTTGGAATGGTTTTTTTTCGGGCGCGCTCTGATGAATGCTCGCTAAGGAAGGATGGTGTGGTTTGGATCTGAATCCTCATCTCTTTAATAGACAGCTCATTTGCATAGCTAGGGGGGTAAACGTAAAAACACCCTGGCTCCTCACATTCACTTGACACGTGGAAGGTGGCCATTATTGGGATTTGAAGCCAAGGAGCGCAGCATTTACAAGAAGCCGGACACTATTTAACAGGTATTCGGAATTTGGAGAAGAACCCGCCTTGCAATGCCGAAGACAATCTGCGCACCGAACTCATCAGCATTGAAGCTTGGTTCGGGGGCTACTGAGGGAGTCCTGGATTATGGGGCATCCGGACAGCCGGACTATAACCTTTTGCCGGACTGTTGGACCATGAAGATACAAGATTGAAGACTTCGTCCCATGTCCGGATGGGACTCACCATGGCGTGGAAGGCAAGCTTGGCAATACGGATATGTAGATCTCCTTCCTTGTAACCGACTCTGTGTAACCCTAGCCCCCTCCGGTGTCTATATAAACCGGAGGGTTTAGTCCGTAGGACAACAACAATCATAACATAGGCTAGCTTCTAGGGTTTAGCCTCTCTGATCTCGTGGTATATCAACTCTTGTACTACTCATATCATCAATATTAATCAAGCAGGAGTAGGGTTTTACCTCCATAGAGAGGGCCCGAACCTGGGTAAAAACATCGTGTCCCTTGTCTCCTCTTACCATCCGCCTAGATGCACAGTTCGGAACCCCCTACCCGAGATCCGCCAGTTTTGACACCGACAGTCTTCATGACATTTTTTTATTATTCTTTTATCCTTCTTGGATATCTAGCACTTTTGCAACTAATTTTCATGTGTTACTTTTCATAAGCTCAAATAAATATAAGTGAAGATCATGAGCATAACAAATTTTCTTTCTCTCAAAATAATTTAAGTGAAGCAAGAGAGAATATCTTAAAAAATTTAATAACTCCCAAATAAATATAAGTGAAGCAAGAGAGCATTTCTTCAAAAATAACAAAGCACACCGTGCTCAAAAAGATATAAGTGAAGCACTAGAGCAAGTCCTAGCTCATAAAAGATTTAAGTGAAGCATAGAGAGCAATTCTAACAAGTCATGATATAATTTCGGCTCTCACAAAAAGGTGTGTCAAGCAAGGATTTATGACTTAAAACACAAAATAAAACAAGAAAAGACACATATCATACAATACACTCCAAGCAAAACACATATCATGAGATGAATAAAAATATAGCCTCGAGTAAAACACCGATAGTTGTTGGAAGAAAGCGGGGATGCCACTCAGGGGCATCCCCAAGCTTAGTTGGTTGCTCATTCTTGGATAATAGCTTGGGATGCCGGGGCATCCCCAATCTTAGGCTCTTATATCCTTCCTTCATCCATCGTAAGATAACCCAAAACTTGAAAACTTCAATCACACAAAACTCAACAAAACCTTCGTAAGATCCGTTAGTGTAAGAAAAATAAACCACTACTATAAGTAATGTATGAAACCAATTATTATTTTGTTTTTGTATTATATCTACTGTATTCCAACTTTTCTGTGGCAAAAACTCATCAAAGAAAACCATAGAGCCATCAAAATAAGCACACAACGCAAATAAAACAGAATCTTTCAAAACAGAACAGTCTATAGCAATCTGATTTAAACGAATACTTCTGGAACTCTTAAACTTCTACAAAAATAGGAGGACCAGGGAAATTTTTATATTAATCTTCTACAAAAAGAATAAGGGCAAAATCTCTTTCTGAATAAAAATGAGAATTAAATTCCGTGAGCACAAAGTTTCTGTCTTTTTCAGCAAGATCAAACAACTATCACCCAAGAAGATCCTATTGGTTCTAATTGGCACAAACACTAACTAAAACATAAAAAACACAGTCATAACAGTAGCATGATTGTGCTAACACTCAAGAACAGAAAGCAAAAAGCAAAAATAAATTTTATTCATTGGGTTGCCTCCCAACAAGCGCTATAGTTTTACGCCCTTGGCTAGGCATAAAGCAAGGATCTAAATTTTGTCATCTTTGTTCTTAGGAAAGAAAAGGGAATACTTCCTATCAATGGCATTTAATTTTCTATTATGTGGAAGCACATGGCCATTGATAGCGGAGGAAAGATTAAGCATGTTGCAAAAATTCATATCTAAACTAGCCTTCTTCTCTTTAATTTTTTCGTTTTGATAAAACCACATAAGAGTAGTTGATTCAACATTTTCTCCTTTAGGGTGCCCAAATATGGTTTTCATCTTCTCATAAGTCTCAACGGCATCCCCTTCAAGAAAACCGTTTTCAAATGTAGAGTCTAAAACTTGCTTGAAGGAAGAAGGTAAACCAACATAAAAACTATTCAAGTATATCTCTATTTGATATTGGGGCACATAGCTAGCTCGAATTCTCAACAACCTATCCCAAGCATCTTTCAAAGATTCATCAAGTAAATAACAAAAATTCCGGAATCATCTTCATCATATTGGTTAAGATTTTCCTTAACCACCCCGGTAGATCCTTCCATACCATCATTGTTTATGAGCTTAGAGAGCACTGAGGGGCTATCCAAAGTATTAAGATTAGGGAGAAAACCCTTAGCTCTTCTAAGATTGGACATGGCAAGAAAATGGTGAACGAAAAAGAGAGGCGAATAAAACAACAAATTTTTATGAAGTGGGGGAGAGGAAAATGAGAGGCAGATGGCGAATAATGTAAATTGCGAGGAGATGATTAGGAACCTGGTTATGATGAAGATCTTCCCCGGCAATAGTGCCAGAAATTCTCCTTGATGGTAGCCGCAACTACGTCGGTATTTCCTCGGAGAGGGAGGGATGATGTAGCACAACGACGGTAGGTATTTCCCTCAGTTATGAAACCAAGGTATCGAACAAGTAGGAAGACCAAGCAACACAACGTAAACAGCTCCTGCACACAAACAACAACACCTCGCAACCCAACGAGTTAAAGGGGTGGTCAATCCCTTCCGGGGTACGGCGCCTCAAGATAGGCAAGCGGGCGTGAGGTAAATTGTAGTAGATTGATAGATCGAACGCCAAATATAATAAGTAAAGATAAAAGCAGCAAGGTATTTTTTATTTTTTGGTTTAATAGATCTGAATAAAAATGCAAAGGAAAAAATAGATTGCAACGCAAAATATATGAGGAAGAAGACCCGGGGGCCGTAGGTTTCACTAGTGGCTTCTCTTGAGAAAATAGCAAATGGTGGGTAAACAAATTACTGTTGGGCAATTGATAGAACTTCAAATAATTATGACGATACCCATGCAATGATCATTACATAGGCATCACGTCCAAGATTAGTAGACCAACTCCTGCCTGCATCTACTACTATTACTCCACACATCGACTGCTATCCAGCATGCATCTAGTGTATTAAGTTCATGGAAAAATGGAGTAATGCAATAGGACCGATGACATGATGTAGACATGATCCGTTTATCTATATGGCGGTAGATATAGATCTCATCTTTTTATCCTTAGTAGCAACGATACATACGTGTCGGTTCCCTTTCTGTCACTATGATCGAGCACCGTAAGATCGAACCCACTACCGGGCACCTCTTCCCATTGCAAGATAAATAAATCAAGTTGGCCAAACAAAACCCAAATATCAGAGAAGAAATACGAGGCTATAAGAGATCATGCATATAAGATATCATAGAAACTCAAATAACTTTCATGGATATAAAAAGATATGACTGGTCATAAACTCGAAGTTCATCAGATCCCAACAAACACACTACAAAAGAGTTACATCATATGGATCTCCAAGAGACCATTGTATTGAGAATTCAGCGAGAGAGAGAAAGCCATCTAGCTACTAAATACGGACCCGAAGGTCTACAAAGGACTACTCACGCATCATCGGAGAGGCACCAATGGAAGTGCTGAACCCCTCCGTGATGGTGTCTAGATTGGATCTAGTGGTTCTGGACTCTGCCGCGGCTGGATGAATATTTCGTCGACTCCCCTAGGGTTCTGGTATTTTTGGTGTATTTATAGAGCAAAGAGGCGGTCTGGGGGCACCCGAGGTGGGCACAACCTACCAGGGTGCGCCTGGGCCTCCTGGCGCGCCCTGGTGGGTTGTGCCCCCCCCTCGGGGCACCCCCCAGGTGCAACCAGGGCCCATTGCCTTCCTTATGGCCCGTAAAAAATCATCGTGAGGTTTCGTGGCATTTGGATTCCGTTTGATACTGATTTCTTGCTATGTAAAAAACATGGAAAAAACAGCAACTGGCACTTGGCATTATGTTAATAGGTTAGTACCAAAAAATGATATAAAATGACTATAAAATGATTATAAAGCATCCAAGATTGATAATAAAACAGCATGGAACAATAAAAAATTATAGATACGTTGGAGACGTATCAATTACTAAGAACCTCCTTCTTTTGTTCCCTGTGAGGAATCGAGATGAACCCCGTGGGGGTGTGTAAAGAATCTGTAGTGCTTTTGCATCATTGTTATTCCTGTTATGAAATTCTTGATCACGCGTCTTGCTCTGGCATTGCCCCACCTTTTCGTCCCCACGGTAGCTTAGCGCTCTACGCCGGCAGGTCCCAGTCCCCAGGCAGGCTTCAGTCGTCGTTGGTATGCCAGGTCACGATGCCGTGGTCAAGGCCAGGAGGTGAGCTGCCTAAGGTCCGGTAAGAGCTCCTGGGGTGCGATGCTCAAGAGGCCCCCCTTGGCGTGCAAGCAGCTTCCTAAATGAAGAAAAGGAAGGTGGCATTACCGGAGCAAGGCTGCGGTAGCCGAAGATTCCAAGTCACGATGCTGGGCTACTCGGATACGTGACTTATCTTATCAGCCTGAGGTGATTTCCTTGTGTTGCGCCTGATTCGTTCATCAGTGATGGAGGTATGGCTGGGTTAGGCCTGCGCCAGCTCCCCCCCTTTTCACGCTCTTTTAAGTGCTCTGTGTCCTCAGGTCCCGACCCTCGAGCGAACTCAGCCGCCGCTAGTATGCCAGGTCGCGATGCCGTGGTCAAGGCCAGGGGGTGAGGGCTGGAGAGTCGGTAAGAGCTCCGGAGACGTGATGCTCAGGAGCCCCCCTTTAACGCGCAAGTGAATTGCTTGAGGAAAGGAAGGAGCTTGTCGTGCTGCCCGTAGTTAGGCTCTGGAGATTCCTGCAGGTTAGCGCGAGGGGAGAATACGGCTTGCAATCGCATTCGCTGGCTTGCCGCTGGTCTTTCCGCGAGAAGATGAAGGCACTGAGGGCCCGGTGAGGTGACGTGCGCGGGGCGTGCCGTGAGCCAGAGCTCGGCCACTCAGGTTTGTCAGTGTTGCAGGGCCGCACCCGAGCACAAGCAATGTGCCAAGATGTGTAGCCCCTATTGCGGGATGAGCAGGAGGCCGGTCAGCAATGCGGGTGGCCGCGAAGGGCAACATGCAAGAATATGGTGATCATGAGGTAAATCATGCAAGGAGGCAAGCTGGCTTAGATAGATGTAAGAACGATACATGCCACAGGGACGGACCCATGCAGCCTGGGGATGATGCAGCCCAAGGGGCGCCCCCAACAAAGTAAGTTAAAATGCAAAAGGATACATGTCGCAGGGACGGGCCCGTGCGACCTAGGGATGATGCATCCTGAGGGGCGCCCCCAACTGAATAAACCAGAAAGAGACACATGGTACCATTGTCGATGAGGTGTTGGAGTAGATGAAGATGCGTGCTGAAGAGGTTGATCCTCACGAGCCGCCAGGGCCCTCAGCCTCAGGAGACCCAGGGGGACCGAGTGGCTCCTGAAGAACTATCGTCGCCTCTGCCAGGGCAGCGTGATGCCTAGCCTTCTGAGCCGCCAGAATGCTCCGCAAGTGCCGCTGGAAGGTGACAGCCGCGTTCGGCAGGCCAAAAGGCATGCGAACTTAGCTGTGAGGGGGACCCTCACACCGACCAACGCTCGATGGCCAGAAGCACCCCTGGGATGCGGCCCTGCTGAGCCCTGGAATGTCGACGCAGATGCGCAGCTTGTCATCCTCGCCAGGACGCGGAGCTGCGCCAGGTGGTGGGCGGCGGTCGCCACGCATGGCTCTTGCCTCTTGAAGGTCCTCGGTCGCCTTGATGATGAACTCCTGAGCACTAGGCGCTCCTTGCCTTGTGCCCTCTTGCGGGAAGCGTGCGGCAAAGCACGCCTCCACGTGGTGCCCAAGCGCCTTCCTCGTGACGTTGGCTAGGTCTGAGGCCCTCCAGAAGAGAGCCCTCGAGCCCAGCCCGAGGAGGGTGCCGGGCACGCCTTCCTATGCGAGCGAGGGAGGTGCCCCATCTACGAGTGCAGGTCCTGAGGTGGTGTCACTGGAAACTCCGCTCTTCTTAGGCCCTTGGTGGAGCAGCTGTTTCTTCTTCTTGGGGACGGCCTCAGGAGGGTGCGGGGTGCCTTCGTTGTCCGGGTCTTCGACCGGTGCAGCCTGGTAGGCACGCTCGAGGGAGCATACCGCGTCCTTTTCCTCATAGGCGACCAAGATGACGCCGCAGCTACCGGGCATCTTGAGGACGTTGTAGCCGTGCTGGGTCACTGCCATAAACTTGGCCAAGGTTGGATACCCAAGGATGGTGTTGTATGGCAGGCGGATGTGGGTGACGTTGAAGTCGATGAGCTCGGTGCGGTAGTTGTCGCGCTGGCCGAAGGTGACAGGAAGGCGGACCTGCCCGGTCAGGGTGGTGGAGCCGTCGGTCACTCCTGAGAAGGGCTTGGTAGGCTGTAGTTGATCGTATGGCACTTGGAGGCGGTCAGACATCTCGAAGGACAGTACATTGAGCCTTGCGCCGCCATCGATGAGGGTCTTGGTGACTTGGACATTGCTGATGATGGGTGAGCAAAGAATCGGAAGGGCGCCGACAGTTGCCGCGCACTTGAGTTGGTCGGAGGAGCTGAAGGTGATGGCGCACTTGGACCACCTGAACATGCGCATGGCCTCGAGCCTAGGGAGGGCCGCGTTCACCTCCGAGCAAACTGCTTGAAGATACGCTGAGAGGCTGGGGCCTGAGCGCCACCTAAAATGCAAGCGATGGCGCGGGGCTCCTGGAAGCCCCCAGCCCCCTCGTCCTGGTGATGGTCGTTGTCGGTGTCAAAACCGGCGGATCTTGGGTAGGGGGTCCCGAAATGTGCATCTAGGCGGATGGTAACAGGAGACAAGGGACACAATGTTTTTACCCAGGTCCGGGCCCTCTCGATGGAGGTAAAACACTACTCCTGCTTGATTAATATTGATGATATGGGTAATACAAGAGTGGATCTACCACGAGATCAGAGAGGCTAAACCCTAGAAGCTAGCCTATGGTATGATTGTTGTTCGTCCTATGGACTAAAACCCTCTGGTTTATATAGACACCAGAGAGGGCTAAGGTTACACAGAGTCGGCTACAATGGGAGGAGATCTACATATCCGTATTGCCAAGCTTGCCTTCCACGCCAAGGAAAGTCCCATCCGGACACGGGACGAAGTCTTCAATCTTGTATCTTCATAGTCCAACAGTCCGGCCAAAGGTTATAGTCCGGCTATCCGGACACCCCCTAATCCAGGACTCCCTCAGTAGCCCCTGAACCAGGCTTCAATGACGACGAGTCCGGCGCGCAAATTGTCTTCGGCATTGCAAGGCGGGTTCCTCCTTCGAATACTTCATAGAGGATTTTGAACACAAGGATAGTGTCCGGCTCTGCAAAATAAGTTCCACATATTGCCATAGAGAGAATAATATTTACACAAATCTAATCTGCTGACGTACTCCGTAGTGTGATATCACACCACGGCCAAGTCTTTATTCGAATTGTTTTACTGTTCCACCTCGGCGCGTTTAGCGAGGCGGTTTCCTTGGCACGTCTTGTCAAAGCAGAGATCGTGTCCCCTCATTTCGGGATGCTCATCAATACGGGCGTGGGTAACCCAACCATCCCATTGATTACGGCGCTTGGGAGATAAGCGAGTTTTACCAGGCTGGTGGGGACGCGCAGTTTCGTCTGCCCATATAAGGGGATAAGGATCCACCTTTTCACCTACGCCTCCTTCCTCCTTTGCTCATCCATTTTCGCGTACCCGAGCTCCAGCGCCCAAGTCTGCATTATCTTCCTCAACCTTCACTGACCATGTCTGGAGCGGGAGGCAAGTGGATGGTCTCCTCCGTCACGGAGAGACGTCAAAAAGCTGAGGAGAGTCGGATACCTACCCGACGACATCGCGCATCGGCTCCCCGATGAGGGGCAGCTCATCCCCACCGCCAGGCCCCATGAGAGGGTTGTCTTCCTTACCCACATCCTCCGCGGACTGGGATTCCCCCTCCATTCATTCATCCGGGGGTTCATGTTCTACTACGGCCTGGACTTCCATGATCTGGACCCGAACTTCATCCTCAACAGCTCGGTGTTTATCGTCGTGTGTGAGGCCTTCCTCTGCATCTGGCCCCACTTCGACTTATGGCTGAAGACCTTCAATGTCAAGCCGAAGGTTGTGGGCGGCTGCCAGGTGGAGTGCGAAGGCGCCATGGTGTTCAAGATGCCCAATGTCCTATGGCTCGAGGGCTCCTTTGTGGAGACCATAAAGGGGTGGCAATCAGGGTGGTTCTACATCACCGAGCCTCGTGACCCCAAATGGGTCGCTGCCCCCGAGTTCTGATCCGGATCCCCTACGCGGCTCACCTCCTGGAAAGAGAAGGGCCTGGCGTGGGGCAGTTCGGAAGAGGTGACCAGACTCCAAACATGTGTCTGGAACCTGGTGAGTAAGAAGCTCAAACTTGTCAACGTGGTCCAGGTTATGCTCATCCGCCGGATCCTCCCGTGCCAACGACGGGCTCTCAATTTGTGGGAGTTCGACACGGCCCAGCACCGAACTTTGAGCAGGCTCTTCGACACAACGTACAAAGATGCCTGGAAGGTGCTGTTCAAGGGCGCCGAGGCTCCCGCATCCACTACCGAGGATTGCGGATTCAGCGCGCAGCGTCAAGCCAACGCAGTAAGCTGTTTTTACTTACGGGATATTAGTCTTTCATAGTTTGACTCTATGCGGGATCTAAACTCCCATACCTTTGACAGGAGTGGCAGGAGACGTCCGGGAAGATCAGCTGTCCAGCTCCTTTGCCCGAAGACCCAGCAGACGCTCGTTTGGCGAAGCTGCTGGTTCCGGCACCTTACGTGGTGCCGGAGAAGAAGGCCAAGAGGAAGGCCACGGGAACCCGAAAGAGTTCCCAGCGCCCGGCAGAGTCGGACTCATCGTCTGATGACTCCGAGGCGGACTCCTCCCACGAAGACGGGGAGGAGGAAAGAGAGGTCTCTCCCCCAGCGGGGGGAGAGAAGAAAAGAAAGGCCGCCCCAACTGGGGAGGCCGGAGGGTCCAAGAAAGGAAGGACCCTCCCTCCGGACTACTCCACCAACGCTGATGACAACAAAGAGGAGTGGCCGCACAGGGCCAAGCCCCTGGCAAAATCGTAAGTGTTCGGATACCAGAATGACTCATGGCGTTCCTTTATTGCATAGCTTTTCCAGACGCCGAATATAATTATGCAGTCCGGCCCGAGGCCGACTCGACGTATCTTCAAGCGGCTCCT
This sequence comes from Aegilops umbellulata, assembly GCA_032464435.1. Taxonomy (NCBI): domain Eukaryota; kingdom Viridiplantae; phylum Streptophyta; class Magnoliopsida; order Poales; family Poaceae; genus Aegilops; species Aegilops umbellulata. The sequence goes on along the minus strand of CP136059.1, from coordinate 222,803,438 downwards.
TGGATTCGTCGGATGGGAATAGCTTTTCACTTCCGGCTGCTACCTCCCCTCCCCCCACGGACGACGCCCAGGTGTTGTCCCAAAAGGTTCCAAGCCAGGGGGAAGTGGTCCTAGAGGCGCCGCAAGGCGACCTCCCGGACTACAGGTGCAAAGGGGATAAAACCCCCAAGGACTCCAAGTCCGGCCCTGGGCCGGACACCGCACCGGAACCTTCAAAGGTTCCGAAGTCCGGTGGGCGGCCCCCTAATAAGAAGGGCAGGCCTACGACGCCGGCGACCTCCGTCCAACCGGAGGCGCCGGATAACTTGTTGGAGGTGCTTAACGACGCCTCCATCGACTAGGAGCACGGCACTATTATGAGTGCGGTGATCCAGAAGGTTCAGTCCGCCAAGAGCGGGCTGACCGAAGCCTGTGCCAGCCTGTTGACAGGCTTTGAGGTATGTGAAAAATATGTGAAAATATTACCGCATAGACAGTAGCCCCTGATGCTCCGTTTGGCGTTTGGAAAGAAAATCCGAATAGAGGATCTAATAACATTCACAGGAGTCTAACAGAATTAAGTCAATATGCGTATGCAGGCTTCGCTGCTAGCCGCTGCCGCACTGACTGCGGAGGTGGATGCGATGAAGCAGAGCCTTGAGCGGTCCGAGCAAGAGCTCGGCCTTGCCAAGAAGGAGCTCGGGGAAAAAGAAGGTAAGTCATACCTTGTGGAGTATAATATAAAAAGATGCAGTAGCAAAAAATGACAGGATCGCTATTGGTGTCATAGGGGCCACGACTGAGGTGGCGACCCTTAGGCAAGCGCTGTCCGAGGCCGAAAAGAGGGCAGCCACGGAGCGCACCGAGCGGGAGAAGCATGAGGCGCGGGTTGGCGAGGTGCAGCAAGAGCTCCAGGCTCTCGTGAAAAAACACGAGAGTTTGTAGCTTGACTAAAAGACGCGAGAGTCCGAGCTCGCGGCGGCCCTTGGAAGCGCCAAATCTGCCAAGGCCGAAGCCCAGAAAGCCCTCCAGGAAGTTGGGGCGATTGAGAAGATAGCGGTGGGTAAGGCATTCTTTATGCAAAGCAAGCACGTGAAAGTGAATTACTTGTTACTTACCCGAGTTCGGAGCTCTCCAGGAGCATTCACAGAATTGCCCCGTAGCATGTCAGATGCCGCCGCTTTCTACTGAGCCGAGGAGGGCAGCTCGACGGAGAAGGTGTTCTGGTCTCAGTACGCTGAGGCCGGACACCCGGTGCCTTTGAGCGACTAGTTGAAGCAACTGGTCGAGCTCTACAAGGCGGCCGAACAGGCCATGAAGGGCTTTATAGTTCGGCTGTGGCCTGGAGAGGCCCTCCCTGGGAGCTACTTCGGGCTGGTGAGGCGGCTGGTGGACGCCTGTCCGAGGCTTGAAGTCGTCAAGCGCTCCATCTGCATCAAAGGTGCCCGTAGGGCCCTTGCCCGTGCTAAGGTGCATTGGGGCAAGATGGATGCAGAGAAGCTTGTGAAGGACGGGCCATCGCAGGGCAAGGAGCATCGCCACCCCGAGATGTACTATGAGGGCGTCCTGAAGGGCGCCCACCCTATGGCGGACGAATGTTCGAAAGATGTAATATTTGAGTGAAACTTGTTCTCTTTATCCTGTGCGCTGAAAACTTGTTCATGTGCGCTATGCAACGCTTGTTTAATTTAAAATATTACCTTCTATGCGGCCGTTTATTAAATTTGAGAGATGGCGAGTCGTCGGCTTCTGCCCCCATGCCACGAGTGCTGGGGTGTTCGGGATAAACCTGAGCATTCTTTTTCCCATTCTTGGGTCCTTCGAGGGAGGTGCTCAGCACAACGAACAAGGCAACCGGACTATAATGCGTTATCACTCTCACTTAGCCAGAGAATTCTATAATTTTAAATTTCGGCGAAGCCCCTAGTGTTCGGAAGACCGAGTTCGGGGCGCTATACACGCCTAGGCCGGACAAAGCCGACTCCTCGCTCTAAGCGGCATAAGTCTTTAGGGACTCGAAACCTCCCGAACAGCGACCAGCTCTCGCCCTATCATGACAGTCAGTTTTAGCTTTCTTTACTGAGGTGCTTAGCCCGGCTCAACTGGGGCACAATGGCAGTAGTTCTCCTAGCGCTACCTTAGCCGATATAGCGGAACGTAAGGTACCAAAACATGGGAGCCGGGCAACCCAACTATTGACCAAAGACATGATTCGGAGCTGATGCATATAATGCTACAAGTTCGGAGGGCCGCACTTGTGAAAGTGTTCGGACTTCTCACGCCGTATTATGGGGTGCTTGAGCCCCTGGCGTATTGACCGTACCAAAGTGTACGGGTGCTAAATGTCATGAGTGAACATATATATTGAAAAAGAAATTAATAGAGAATGCAGTAATGAGCTCAAGCTAAGCATTGTTTATTTTGAAATGCTGCTGTAAAAGCAGAACGATACAAATAGTGCGATAAGCAAGAGATGGGACTATTTGACATGTCCCCCTCCAGGGGCGAGCTGCGAGACGATATGTAAGACAGGTATTTTGCTCGTTATAGAGACCACCTGGGAATTCGACGTAGCTTTCTGCCTCCTTGGTTGTTGCATCATGTGTTCGGCGATTGTATTGCCGGACAGGCCTTCCGGATGATGGAGTCCTGAAAGTAAGAAAAAATGACGAAATCGGGAGCCCCTAGTGCGGTTGAGCCGCATTTAGGGCATGCCGTGGCCGTGCCCCTCCCCCTGTGCCCATGGAATTTTCAAAGCGTAGTTATGTACGCGTCGTATTGATTTCGCAGTTTCGCGAGGGCTAGGGTTGGGGCCGTATTGCTATGCTTTCTCGGAACGTGCTAGGCCGTCTTGTTGTAGGTTACTCCGGGCGCGCTTGACGGTGTCCGGACGTTTAAAAGCAGGTCTGGAGAATTGCCTTGAGAGGCTGCTCTGTACTTCCGCTGCTAGTGCCGCCATATGCTCCTCCATTCGGAGAGAGCGTTCGGTGTTTCCATTGACCGTGATGACTCCTCGAGGGCCAGGCATCTTGAGCTTGAGGTAGGTGTAGTGCGGCACCGCATTGAACTTTGCAAATGCGGTTCGTCCGAGCAGTGCGTGATAGCCACTGCGGAACGGGACTATGTCGAAGATTAACTCGTCGCTTCGGAAATTATCCGGGGATCTTAAGACCACTTCAAGTGTAACTGAGCCTGTACAGTTGGCCTCTACACCTGGTATGACGCCCTTAAAGGTCATTTTTGTGGGTTTAATCCTTGAGGGATCTATTCTCATTTTCCGCACTGTATCCTGATAAAGCAGGTTCAGGCTGCTTCCACCGTCCATAAGAACTCTAGTGAGATGAAATCCATCAATGATTGGGTCTAGAACCAATGCGGTGAATCCGCCATGACGGATGCTAGTGGGGTGGTCCCTTCGATCAAAAGTGATCGGACAGGAGGACCATGGGTTGAACTTTGGGGCAACTGGCTCCAACGCATATACGTCCCTGAGTGCACGCTTCCGCTCCCGCTTGGGGATGTGGGTTGCGTATATCATGTTCACCGTCCGCACTTGTGGGGGGAAGCCCTTCTGTCCACTATTGTTCGGTGGTCGGGGCTCTTCGTCCTCGTCGCGGTGCAGCCCCTTGTCTCTATTTTCGGTATTTAACTTACCGGCTTGCTTGAACACCCAACAATCCCTGTTGGTGTGATTGGATGGCTTTTCGGGGGTGCCATGTATCTGGCACGAGCGATCGAGTATTCGGTCCAAACTGGACGGGCCTGGAGTGTTTCTTTTGAATGGATTTTTCCGCTGACCGGGTTGAGAGCCTCTGAATCCGGCATTAACTACCATATCCTCTGCATTGTCGCTGTTAATGCGGCGCTTGTGCTTGTTGCGACGCGACCTGCCATTGCTGTCCTTGGTATCCGAATTTTCAGGGCTCTTGGTCATGTTGTTGCTACGAGCCAGCCAGCTGTCTTCTCCCGCGCAAAAGCGGGTCATGAGTGTCGTGAGGGCTGCCATATATTTTGGATTTTCCTGTCCGAGGTGCCGGGCAAGCCACTCGTCACGGATGTTATGCTTGAAGGCTTCTAGGGCCTCGGCGTCCGGACAGTCGACGATTTGATTTTTCTTGGTTAAGAACCGTGTCTAGAATTGTCTGGCAGATTCATCTGGCTGCTGAATTATGCGGCTCAGGTCATCGGCGTCTGGTGGTCGCACATAGGTGCCCTGGAAATTGTCGAGGAATGCGGCTTCCAGATCCTCCCAACAACCAATTGATTCAGCTGGCAAGCTGTTAAGCCAATGCCGAGCTGGTCCTTTAAGCTTGAGTGGGAGGTATTTGATGGCGTGTAGATCATCACCGCGGGCCATGTGGATATGAAGGAGATAGTCCTCGATCCATACCGCAGGGTATGTTGTGCCATCATATGATTCGATGTTTACAGGTTTGAAACCCTCTGGGATTTGATGATCCATTACTTCATCTGTGAAGCATAGTGGGTGTGTGACCCCTCTGTACTGGGCTATATCACGAGTAGCTCAGATGAGCTTTGTCTACTGCGTTCGGCCCGGCCGGACTTACTATATCCGGCATGACGGTTATCGTCTCGTGTCGTGGGGCGCCCACGCGATCCGTAGATCGATCTTGTTTGCCTTTCCTTGTCCTCCAATATATCACGCAGGTCTAGCGCGTTTCCCCGTGCCTTGGTATTTTTTGAGCGATGCCGGGGTGCGGCTTGAGTGGAGGGCCGAGAGGCCTCTTTGTCGCGGCCGCGAGGTGGCCGATCAACCGTCTCATGCGCTGGTGATGTAGGTTTAATTGCTTCCTCCTCCAATCGGGGTAGCAACCTGCGCTTTGGGTAGCTCTTGGAGGGGCGTTCGAGTTCGTATTCCTCTGCCGCAAGGATTTCAGTCCATCTATCGGCTAGCAAATCTTGATCAGCTCTAAGTTGTTGCTGTTTTTTCTTAAGGCTACTCGTCGTGGCCATAAGCCTGCCCTTAAAGCGCTCTTCTTCGACGGGATCCTCCGGCACGACAAATTCGTCGTCGCCGAGGCTTGCCTCATCTTCGGAGAGAGGCATGTAATTATCATCCTCATCTTCTCTGTCTGCCGCCCTCTCAGGGGGGCTGGCCTCTCCATCCTCTCATGCTGAGTCCTGCTGGAGGGAGTTGTCTTCGGCACTGTCCGGGGTGTTATTATCTCCCATGCCAGTATCACCGTTTTTGCTTTGGTGGGACTTAGAGCGGCGCCGCTGACGCCGGCGCTTGGGTTGCTTGTTGGAGGGGTCACCCCCATTGTTCCGTCGCCATTGCCTTCTTTGGGTGTGTCCCCCATATATATGTCATATGACGAGGTGGCTTTCCAGTGCCCTATAGGCGCTGGTTCATGTTCGTCTCCTACATCGTCGTCCATACCGTCGATGTCTTCGGAGTCGAAGTATAGCATGTCGGTTAAATCATCGACAGTGGCTACGAAGTGGGTGGTGGGTGGGCATCGAATTTCTTCGTCGTCCGCATCCCAATCCTGTTGGCCATAATCCGGCCAGGACCCTCCTGACAAAGAGAGAGACCTTACTGAATTCAGAATATCGCCAAAGGGCGAGTACTGAAAGATATCCGCGGCGGTGAATTCCATGATCGGCGCCCAATCGGATTCGATTGGCAGGGGCGCGGAGGGTTCGGAGTCCGGATAAGAGTCCGGCACCTTGGTGTTACAGGCTTCGCAGAGGATAAGGCTGGTGTTCGGCTCGATCGCCGTTGAGACTGCAACCCCCGAGGCGGTGTCTAGCCACCCGTCCTCGATCGGCGCAGTTGGCTCCGAGCTAAGGGTCGGAGCTAACGCGGGTGCGGCCTCCAGGGCACTGTTCGGTGGCAGAGTTAGGTCATGCCCATCATGACAGTGCGGCGCGCCCGGCTGCATCTCGAATCCGTCGAAGATCAAGTCTCCGCGGATGTCAGCCGTGTAGTTCAAACTTCCAAATCTGACCTGATGGCCAGGGGCGTAGCTTTCAATCTGCTCCAGATGGCCAAGCGAATTGGCCTGCAGTGCAAAGCCGCCGAATACGAAGATCTGTCCGGGGAGAAAGGTCTCACCCTGGACCGCATCGCTATTGATGATCGGAGAAGCCATCGGGCCTAAAGATGACGACATAGAGGAACTCTCAATGAAAGCACCAATGTCGGTGTCAAAACCGGCGGATCTCGGGTAGGGGGTCCCGAACTGTGCGTCTAGGCGGATGGTAACAGGAGACAAGGGACACAATGTTTTTACCCAGGTTCGGGCCCTTTCGATGGAGGTAAGACCCTACTCCTGCTTGATTAATATTGATGATATGGGTAGTACAAGAGTGGATCTACCACGAGATCAGAGAGGCTAAACCCTAGAAGCTAGCCTATGGTATGATTGTTGTTCGTCCTATGGACTAAAACTCTCCGGTTTATATAGACACCGGAGAGGGCTAGGGTTACACAAAGTCGGTTACAATGGGAGGAGATCTACATATCCGTATTGCCAAGCTTGCCTTCCACGCCAAGGAAAGTCCCATCCGGACACGGGACGAAGTCTTCAATCTTTTATCTTCATAGTCCAACAGTCCGGCCGAAGGTTATAGTCCGGCTATCTGGACACCCCCTAATCCAGGACTCCCTCAGTCGTCGTTCCTTCTGGGTGGTGGCGGCAGCGGAGGGAGGCTAGCGTTACCCTGGGGGCGGTCCTCACGAGGTTGGTCTCTCCAGGCGCCCTCGCGAGGCTGGTCCTGCCAGCGGTCCTCACAAGTGAGGTCGCGCCACTCCTGACGAGGGCCGCGGTCGTCCCAGCGTCCTCCACTATGGCCTTCCCCGCGGCCATAGCCTCGGTCGTTGCGCTCGGGGTGTCGACCGAAACGCCCGTCATGGATGGCCCTGAGCTCCTGGCAGTCGTTGGTGTTGTGGCTGTGAACGTTGCGGAAGGCGCAGAACGGGCGGTTGGCCTTGGACGACTCGGGGTGGTCACAACCGCGCTTCATCTCCGGCTCCGCCGCGAGCACAGTAGCCCCCTTGCGCTTCACGTCCTTGACCTTGGCCTTCTTGTCTTCCTGGTCGGCGGCTGGGAGCTCAAGGAGGGAGAGGCGTCCCTCCTCAGCCATTGCGCACTTGGTCGCCATGTTGAACATCTCCATAGCTGTGCATAGGTCCTCATGTATGGCGAGCTCCTCCTTCATCTTGGCGTCGCGAATGCCATCAGAGAATGCTGAGACGATGGCCTCGTCGGTCACCTTGGGGATCTTGAGGCGAACGATGTTGAAACGCTGGATGTGCTTCTGCAGGGTCTCCCTGGCTGCTGCTTGATGCGCCACAGGTCACCGGCGACAGGCGGGCGGTCACGAGTGCCTTGGAAGTTGGCGACGAAACGCTCGCGCATCTTGCCCCAGGAGGAGATCGACCCCGCGGGCAGGTTCAAGAGCCACAAACGCACGCCGTCCTTGAGGGCCATGGGAAACCAATTCGCCATGACCTTCTCGTCGTCGTTGACCGCCTCGATGCTCAGCTCGTAGAGCTGTAAGAACTCAGCGGGGTAGAGGTGCTGTCGTAGCGCGGAGGTAAGTCGGGCTTGAACTTGCCGGGCCAGACGACGCTGCGCAACTCGGGAGTTAAGGCGTGGCAGCCCGCCTTGGTTACAGGGGCCCGTCGTGGAGGCGGAGCCCGTTCTCGGTACCCTTGCGCCGCCGCCGCAGGCGGTGCGTGATCCTGACGTGGTGGTGCAGGGAGCGCAGGAGCGTCTTCTGGCGGCCGCCGGATTTCTTGGCAGCTTCCTTCTTCACACGCGGGCGCCCTGCGCGGCGGGTCGCGCCACAGGGTCGCGCGTCTTGGAGCAAGGGCGGTGTCTTGATGTGGAGGTGGTGGAGGCGCTCCGTGGGCTACGTCGCCCGCAGCTGGAGTTGGGCGAGGCAGCGAAAGAGAAGGTGCAGGGGAGCCCCCAGCGGCGCTGACAAGCTCGGAGATGCGGTCGAGCCAGTCGTCGACCGGGCGGTAACGCAGGAGCTCACGCGCCATGAGCAGCGTGGCCTGCACGCCCGTTGGTGGGCGACGAGCGTGGGACGACGAGCCGGCCGGAGTCAGCGACGAGATGGCGGTGAACCCGTCCCACCGCGCAGAGGGGTGCAGCGACGAGGCTTGCTGCTCGTTTCCTGCCGGGCCGGTGGCGGCGTTGGCCGCGGGTGATGGAGAACGGCGGGGAGGTCCACCAATGGGCGCCGTCTGAGCGACGCGAGCGGCAAGAGCGGCCCGGCGCTCAGCACGGGCTCGGCGAGCGTCAGCCATGGATGCGGCGGAGCAGTGGCGCGTCGATCGACGGAAGAAAGGCTTCAGCGCACCCCTACCCGGCGCCCCAAATATCGGATCGTGGGTTCCGGCAAACCCTTGAGGTTCAAACTTTGGGGTGCGCACGAAGAAGACTCTCTTCCTAGCTTGCTCGCACTAGGATCTCACAACCTAACTCGACTAACCCAAGGAACAAGAGACATGAAGGTTTATACTGGCTCGGGCCACCGTTGTGGTGTAATACCCTACTCCAGTGTGGTGTGGTGGATTGCCTTGCAGGCTGAGGTTGAACAAATACAAGGTATGAACAGCCTCCTGACGAGAGGTGTTCTTGAGCTCGGTAAGCTGGTGGATATAAGGGTGGTCTGAATGATCCATCCCCTGCTACGGTGGTGGCAATGTCCTATTTATAGAGGCCCTGGTCCTCTTCCCACATATTAGGCGGGAAGGGATCCCACAACAGCCAAGTTTGAAGGGGGACAACTAGTACAAGCTATCCTGACAAAAGGTGGTCTTCGCCTGCCAAAGGCTCTAGTGGTGACACGGCCGTGGGCTCCGCGGTGACCTGCGTCCTGCCGTCCTGCTGGTCTTGGTCTCGTTGCACCGATATGGAAACCTTTGCCTGATGCCTCGGGACTCCTCGCCTGCGCTTGCCTCTTTAGCATCAAAGAGGGAACTGGTACACTGCGCCCGCTGGCGCTCGCCTGGCATTGGTCGTCATGGCCCACGTCACGTGAACCTCGTGAGGTGCCCCTCGCATAGATATCTCCGCCACTTGGGAGCGAGCCTAGCGAGGCTGCCCTTGAGGAAGTCTTGGTGTCGTCCATTTCGCAAAGCTCGGCCCCTCACGAGGGTCTTGAGTGGTTGCTGTTGAAGATGGGCCTTACCAGGCCATTGGTGGAGCCACGCATAAGCCTGCAGGCTGGCAAGCTTGGGCACCCCGGTCACAGAACGCCGACATCAACAATATTACATAAGCTTATTGGCCTGAAATGAACAAACTTAGTAGGATTTGAAACCTTCATAATTAGCACAATTGATGTATCATTATCACCCTCCGGCACTACCGCCCGTGAAAAATTTCTTACGGGTGGAGATCTTATAATCTAGGATGCAATGGAGTGGTGTGCTTTTCGGAGGGAGTGTTACCACCGGCTTGTGATGGCTTTTATGTTGGAGATATGTGCATGATGTTGCTCTTGGTTGAACTTAGCTTTTGGATAATGATAATCATATTTTATTCGTGCATTTCTGTCCCTATTGTATGTTCAAATTTGGATACGAAAAACTGAAAGTACGGATTTGAAATGTTGCTGGAGTTTTTTATGATGAAACCAACCTGAAAAGCCTGGCTTATTAGAATTTGTTGAAAGCACATGCACATACAGGAGACTGGTGCTGCATGCCGAAGCAACGAAACCGGGGAGTGTCCTCCACTTGTCTCCCCTCACTCCCCGCTTAACGCTCCCTTCCCTCCGTCCAAGCTCTCCTCCCCTTGAAAGCCACGCAATTATTCCGACAGCCCAAGAACAGGCTTACGCCATGCACCCATGCTCTTGTCGCTAGGAATTGAAGTGATCGGGAGATCATTGCGGGCCAGTGTTGCTGATCAGGAGAAATCGTGCCACTAATTCCGAGGTATTATGGATGGTTACACACATTGTCTTCCCTTTGTTTAGTTTCCTGAAGTTTTGCTGTCCATCGCCATGGCGGCATTTTGAATGCTGTGATGTTTCAGGGTCTGACCTCTGCGTGCGGGCAGAGGGTGAGGAAGCATATATGAACGGAGTTGCATGAGGTGAAGGGGGACGGGACGATGGCCCTGTTCGATCGGAACCAGAGGCAGCGGTCGTCGCTCTTCTCGACGGCGACCATCGTCGTCTTCGCGGTGCTCTGCCTCGTCGGCTTCTGGATGGTCTCCCCTCCGTCGCCGGAGGCCGTCCCGGCGGCCACGGTGACGGCGTCCACGGCGGACGTCAAGAAGGCGGCGGAGGCCGTCGTGAAGGAGAAGGAGGAGGACCGCTCCATCGACGCCACCAACAACTTCAAGCAGGACAGTGCCAACGTCGTCGCGGAGGCCACCACGGCCGCTGTGGAGGCCGAGAAGCCCACCGTGGACGCCAAGGGCGGCGAGACCGACGGCGAGAAGCCGGCGTCCAAGAACCAGTCGTTCGATGACGAGAACGGCAGGACGGAGGGCGGGGAGCTCGTGAAGCCGGAAACCGCCGAGACGGACGGCACCGCCGCTGCCGCTGCCGCCGTGGCTGCTTCCCAGGGGAAGAGCGTGGAGGACACGGTGACGGACGTGAAGGAGCAGGCTTCTACGGACAACAAGGAAACCGTAGGCAGCGGCGGTCAGGATGCGAACACCGAGAAGATGCCGGCTGACACCAAGGAGAGCATCGTCAGCCAGGAGGAAAACCCGAAGGAGGCCGGCGGCGGCGGCTCTTCCAAGAAGCAGACCTTCGACGACGAGAACGGCAAGATGGAAGGCGTCGACGTGGTGAAGGATGACGGCAACAAGACGTTCATCTCAGAGGACAATGCCAAGCCAATCATGGAGGAGACGACCACCGCCGCCACGGACAAGACAGAGGACGCGGCGGCGGCCGGGGTATCGACTGAAGCCTCCTCCGTCACTAACCCCGACAATACGAAGACGTCGGACATTGTCGAGGAAGAGCAGAAGCTTCTTCCGGAGGCTCTGCCGAACGGGCAGGCGGAGCTGCTGATGGAGCGGGCGGCGCAGAACGGGTCGTTCACGACGCAGGCGGCGGAGTCGACAAACGAGCAGAACACGCGCGCCGAGAAGAAAAAGAATAAGAAGAAGAAGAAGAAAGCGGCAAGCAAGGCGGAAGCGGAACCGGAACCGGAACCGGACGCTGCGGTGTTGTCGCCGGCGCACGTCTGGAAGCTGTGCAACACGAGCACAGGCGAGGACTACATCCCGTGCCTGGACAACGAGGCCGCTATCAAGAAGCTCAAGACCGACATTCACTACGAGCACCGGGAGCGGCACTGCCCCGCCCACCCGCCGACGTGCCTCGTCCCGGCGCCGCCGTCCTACAAAGATCCCATCCGGTGGCCAGTCAGCCGCAGCAAGATCTGGTACCACAACGTTCCGCACACGCAGCTGGCGGAATTCAAGAAGCGCCAGAACTGGGTGAAGGTCTCCGGCGAGTACCTCACGTTCCCCGGCGGAGGCACGCAGTTCAAGACCGGCGGCGCGCTGCACTACATCGACCTGATCCAGCAGGCGTTCCCGGAGGTGGCTTGGGGCCGCCGGAGCAGGGTGGTGCTGGACGTGGGGTGCGGCGTGGCCAGCTTCGGCGGGTTCATGTTCGAGCGGGGCGTGCTGACCATGTCGTTCGCGCCCAAGGACGAGCACGAGGCGCAGGTGCAGTTCGCGCTGGAGCGCGGCATCCCGGCCATCTCCGCCGTCATGGGCACCAAGCGGCTCCAGTTCCCGAGCAACGTGTTCGACATAGTCCACTGCGCCCGGTGCCGAGTCCCCTGGCACATCAACGGCGGGTTGCTCCTCCTGGAGGTGAACCGCCTGGTCCGGCCCGGCGGTTTCTTCGTGTGGTCCGCCACCCCCGTGTACCAGAAGCTCCCCGAGGACGTGGAGATCTGGGGCGAGATGGTGAAGCTGACCAAGGCCATGTGCTGGGAGATGGTGGCGAAGACCAGGGACACCATCGACCGGGTGGGCCTCGTCATCTTCCGGAAGCCGATGAGCAACCATTGCTACGAGACACGGCGGCAGACGGAGCCTCCGCTGTGCCACCCGTCCGACGACCCCAACGCGGCGTGGAACATCTCGCTGCGGGCGTGCATGCACCGCGTCCCCACCGACCCCTCGGTGCGCGGGTCGCGGTGGCCGCAGCAGTGGCCGGAGCGTGCGGAGAAGGCGCCCTACTGGCTGAACAGCAGCCAGGTGGGCGTGTACGGGAAGGCGGCGCCCGAGGACTTCGCGGCGGACTACGCGCACTGGAAGAAGGTGGTCCAGAACTCGTACCTGGCCGGCATGGGCATCGACTGGAAGAGCGTGCGGAACGTGATGGACATGCGGGCCGTGTACGGCGGGCTGGCGGCGGCGCTGCGGGACATGAACGTGTGGGTGATGAACACGGTGAACATCGACTCGCCGGACACGCTGCCGGTGATCTACGAGCGGGGCATGTTCGGGATATACCACGACTGGTGCGAGTCCTTCAGCACCTACCCTCGGTCCTACGACCTCCTCCACGCCGACCACCTCTTCTCCAAGCTCAAGGCCAGGTAGGCATTCCACCCTCTACTACGCCGGCGGACTGATCGCCATTGGACAAGAACTAAGAAATCTGTGCATGCATGCGGTAGGTGTAAGGTGTTGCCGGTGCTGGTGGAGGTGGACCGGATCCTGAGGCCGAACGGGAAGCTGATCGTGCGGGACGACAAGGAGACGGTGGACGAGATCGTGGAGGGGGTGAGGTCGATGCACTGGGAGGTGAGGATGACGGTGTCCAAGCGCAAGGAGGCCATGCTCTGCGCGAGGAAGACCATGTGGCGGCCCACGGAAATTGAGCCGGGGCCGCCCACAAGATAACCTCACCTCGCCTCGCCGGTGATCGGAGTTAACAGCTAGCGCGCCACTCGCGAGTAATTGGTCTGATTGATTGGCTGATATAGGTTTCGAAAAATAAGCTTGGCTAGATGAAGATGAAGTGCGTACATAGGTTCTGTGTTGGTGTCTGCCGGTGTCTAATTAGTTCTTCTTTCTAAGGTTTTTCCTCGAGTGTGAATTGCCATCTGTTGTATTGCGATGGAATAGTACGTAGGTGTATGTGTGGCATGTTTGTATGTATTTATGCTATTGGGAACCAACACTTATATGACTTCTAATCCAATACATAGCTAAGAGATTGATCCCCACTTAGTTACATCCTACGGTTTCTCTGCTCTGCTATGATTTTTGGGCGCTCATAGGCGCCGGTGCGCCGGCCGAGTGGTTCGGCCGGTCCAGCCCAGGCCATTGGATGAGAGCCACGCTGTCGTTGGATCTAGACAAAAAAAAAAACAAATCGCCCCCAACTTCTTCTTCTTCCTCCTCCTACGCATCTAGCCGCCGTGGATGGGCGAGGCCCCCGGCCTTGAAGCACCACCGAGCTTCGCCGCCCTCGACGCCGGTCACCGCCCTCACCGCCGGTCACCGCCCTCACCGCCGTGCAACGCCCCCGCCGCTGATTGCCGCCCTCGCCTGCGTTTCACGCCGGCTGGACGCACGCAACAGCGTGTGCCCCCCGGTTGCAGCTCCCCCCGGTGACGGCCACAACTCCGCTGCGACGGTCGGAGCTCCGGTGGCGACGATCACCGGTCGCGCGCCCTGGATGACGAGCTCACGGCTGAACCGAGGCAAGGCTTCAACCGTCGCACATGCCCTGTGTTGCAAACGCTGGAAAAAAAGCTTCAAGCCTTGGATGGAAAAGCTTCAACCCCTAGATAGAAAAGCTTCAACCAACACTGCGAATCAGGGGGGATTAGACACTGCTGATGCAAAAATGCTTCAACCTTAGATGAAAAAAGTTTCAACCATATGATAGGAGAGAGCTTTAATCAAAGCGCTGCTCAAAACGAAAGAAGTTTCAAACGTTTACAAAAAAGCTTCGAGCATGGATGGAAAAAAGCTTCAACCGTGTATGAAAACAGCTTCAACCGTTGGACAAAAAAGCTCCAACCAGACACTGCAACCAGAGAAAAAGTTGCAAATGTCGATAGAGAAAGCTTCAACCATATATCGAAAAAGCTTCAAACGGCTATCGGCGAAAGAAAAGTTGTGGTTGTAGCAAAAACGTGTCGCCGTCGTCGTCGCCGGTTGTAGCTCGCCGTGAAGGGTCGCAACAAAGTGAGTCGCTGGTTGTAGCAAACGATGCCGCTGGTTCCAGCAAAAATGACATCGTTGCAGGTTCCAACATTTTGGTTGAAGCTTTCTCGATCTCTTGTAGAAGCTTTTTCATCTGCGGAATGAAGCTTTTTCATCTGCGGGATGAAGCTTTTTCTTTAAACGGTTGCAACTTTTGTAGTGTCTGGTTGAAGATTTTCAATCTCTGGGTTGAAACTTTTTCATCTGCGGGATGAAGCTTTTGTTAAAACGGTTGCAGCTCTTCATGTGTTCCGAGTCTGGTTTGAAGCTTTTTTATTTACTAGATGTAGCGTTTTGCTGCAACAGTAGTAGATTTTTGCTACCACCGGCGATTGAATTTGCTACAACCGGTTCTAACAAAAAATCACCGTGGGGTGTAGTCTGCCATGGCTGGGGAGGCTCGAGCGCTGCAAGGTCTGGCGAGGGGCGGACGGGCGGATTCCAGGGAGAGGCAGAGGGTTAGTAGTCCGGCGAGGGGCGGCCGCAGGCGGACGAGATCCGGCGAGGCGCGGCCGCACGCGAACGACATCCGGCGAGGGGCGGCCGCACGCGGACGACAAGGCGCTCTTCTCTGGCGGCGGCGGTCGAAGGAGCCCGCTGGTCGCCTGGCCGACGCGTGGTGCCTGCCGGCGCTGGTGCCCTCCTATACGTGCGCTGCGCGAGGAAGAGGGAGACCGGCCGAATCGTTCCGCCAGTGCCCCGGCCCCAAACGTTTCCCATGATTTTTATCGGCTATCTGCTCATTGGCACACCTCTCCACAGTTCCGTGCACTTCCACTTTCGGTAATAAATTTCATTTATCGCAACGGGCCTGCTAAAAATCAATCTACTGAGATTTAACCAAGTCTCAGTCGATCATGCAGCATTTTGTGCCATCGTTTGCAACATTTTTTCCTACCAGTTGCAACATCCGTCTTGTTGGTTGTAGCATGCTATCCCTCATTGGTTGTATTTCATGTCACCGGCTGCAACATCTTTTATTGACAGTTGTAGCATTTCAGTTAGAACGGTTGTAGCATTTATTGTTGTTGCTTGCAATACCGTTGCAACATTTTTCGCCGCTGTTTGTAGCATCTAGTCGTGCAGCTCGTAGCAAAAAAAAAAAAAACGCTGACGTCACTCAACTGAGACTTCGTTAAATCTCAATCGACTGAGTTCTAGACACAATCTTATCGCAAACTCTTAGTTTATCATCGCCCGCTTACTCCGAACCCTTCACCTTTCATATCAACCACAGTTCCATGCCACCGATCACGATTTTCATTTCCATGTATCTAGTTGAAATGTTTACATAATTTCGGAACGGGTCTTTTATGAGTTTGCATGTGCATATATTCAGTAGGCTCTTCATACCATTGTGATGTGAAAAGATGGAACTTAAGTTTGGTAGCTAGCAAAACTGACTAGTTTCATAGTCGATTTGCTGGGTGGAAACTCTGCGTGACAAGTTGCACATGTGCTTTCTCAATTGTCTCTAATTCTTAATCGTATTCTTACTGAAAACTATGACATATATTTATGTTTTGCATCAAGATATTTTATGATTTTATTTTCTTCACGAGGTTACAATTTCATAAACGATGTTGCTATTCTCTGATGAATACGGTTGTATTTCTGTCAGAAAAGTAGTTTGCACAAAGGTACATCACTTCTTGTAGTCTGTTAGCAGTAACGGAGCCACAAAAAAAATCCTTGGGAGAGGGGGGCTGTAATATAAACCTCCCCCAAAAAATGTTCAGACCTTCGTCCAAGATTGGGGTTGTCAACTTATGGGAGCAAACAACTTATGGGAGCAAGAATCAACTAGCATAGGAAGGCAAAACAAGTGCAACTTCAAAACAATCAACACATAGAGAAGAAACTTGATATTATTGAGATATGTAAGAGCATAAGTTCCTTCCTCATAATAATTTTTAGAAACATCGTGAATGGATTCAACAATATAACCATCACATACAACACTCTTTTCATGATGCACAAGCATAGAAGATTTATCACTCTTTATGGCATACATGTCATCATAATAATCATCATAGATAGCAACTTTATTGTCATAGTCAATTGAAACCTCTTCCAAAATAGTGGATGTATCACTAAATAAAGTCATGATCTCTCCAAATCCACTTTCATCAATATCGTAATAAGATTCAACACCCTCCAAAATAGTGGGATCACTACTACCTAGAGTTGACACTCTTCCGAACCCACTTTTACCAATGTAATCATCATAAATAGGAGGCATGCTATCATCAAAATAATTTTTCTTATCGAAAGTAGAAGGAATCAAAGGATCATATTCATCAAGCAAAGCATCCCCAAGCTTAAGACAAGCATTATTTCCAGCAAATAAATCTTCAAACATATCATACTCATTAAACATAGCATCCCCAAGCTTGTGGTTTTGCATATCATCACAATCATTCTTATCAATAGCATGAATGGCACCAATAGTATAGCAAACATTATTATCATACTCTTCCAAGAAAGTGCTAAAAGGATTTTCAACATCATAATGCATATCGTTGTCTTCCCAATCGTAATCACTACAAAAAGTAGTAGGTATCACAAAATCATACTCAATATCATCATCCTCCATCAACATATTTGATTCACTTTCATGAGGCGCAATGGTGATAGGAGCAACGTTATTTGGGAGAGATACCTTTCTACCTTTATTATTTCTTCTTTTCTTCTTCTTCACCACATCATGTGTGTGTTTAATTATTTTTTTCAAGCTTCTTGTTGAAGAGATTGGTTGGATAGGAAGCTCCTCCTCGTTACCTGATTCATCATAATAAACACTAGGAGGGTATTGGGAAACATTTTCCCTTTCATTAGTACTCTCTTCATATTCCATTTGTTTTGTTGTCTTTAGGTAGTTGGCAATATAAGGATTCTCAATGCAATTTACCACACAAAACATATAAATTTCCTCTAGATCAAAATCAAGAAATCTCTCGAGATTAAATTTTGGAATACCCTTAGTTATATGTTCCATTTCTTCATACCCCAAAAGGAGACTAATCTCTTTCTGGTGCTCAAGGGTAATCAAGTTATCACCATTTTTGGACACGATTTGATCATGAAATAATTTGCATTGGAGATTTAAATGACCATGTTCATTGCAAAGTTCACAAGGATGGCGAAAACATTACATCTTTCAGCACAATCATCTAGCCTCTCTTGCAAATTTTTCATTTCTAAATATTTATGCTTCTTACAAAATCTATCTCCCCTTTTTGGTGTGCAAAGGAACTCCCAATTCACTCTGCAAAAAGTGACATGCTTATAAGAAACATTTTGTCATGAATTGTGCAAACATCATTAGCATTTTGGATATTCAAAGAATTCACACTAACAACATTGCAATCATTCTCATCATTCAAATATTTTGTGCCAAGCATTTTATTAACTTCTTCCTCTAACAATTGAGCACAATTTTTCGAACCATCATTTTCAAGAAAGATATTATAAAGATGATCAATAATATGATGCAACCTCAATTCCATTTTTTGTAGTTTTCTTTTACAAACCAAAATAATGATAAAACAAGAAACTAAAAGATTCAATTGCAAGATCTAAAGATATACCTTCAAGCACTCACCTCCCCAGCAACGGTGCCAGAAAAGAGCTTGATGTCTACTACGCAACTTTATTCTTGTAGACACGTATTGGGCCTCCAAGCGCAGAGTTTTGTAGGACAGTAGCAATTTTCCCTCAAGTGGATGACCTAAGTCTTATCAATCCGTGAGAGGTGTAGGATGAAGATGGTGTCTCTCAAACGACCCTGCAACCAAATACAAGAAATCTCTTATGTCCCCAACAAACCCAATACAATGGCAAATTGTATAGGTGCACTAGTTCGGCGAAGAGATGGTGATAAAAGTGTAATATGGATGGCATAAATATATTTTTATAATCTGAATAAATAAAAACACCAAGGTAGCAAATAGTAAACGGGCACAAAAACGGTATTGCAATGCTTGAAAACAAGGCCTAGGGTTCGTACTTTCGCTAGTGCAATCTCTCAATAGTTCTAACATAGTTGGATCATATGATTATCCCTCAGAGTGCAATAAAGAATCACTCCTGAGTTCCTATTAGCGGAGAACAAAAGCTAGATATTGTTTGTAGGGTACGAAACCACCTCAAAGCTATTCTTTCCGTTCGATCTATTCAAGAGTTCGTACTAAAATAACACAAAGCTATTTTTTCGTTCGATCTATCCTAGAGTTCATACTGAAATAACACCAAAGCAAATTCATATTCATAATACTCAATCGACACATGGAACTATAAAGAGACCCCAAAGTTTCTATCGGAGAAAATATAATAAAAACGTGCATCAGCCCATATGCATAGATTAACCCAACGTCACCTCGAGAATCCGCAAGTTGAGTGCCATAACATATATCAAGTGAATCAATACGATACCTCATTGTCACCTCAAGTATTCATACCGCAATACATACAACATGTGTTCTCAAATCTGAATATTCAATCCGACAAGACAAAACTTCAAAGGGTAAAGATTCAGTTCATCACAACAAGAGTATAGAGGGGAGAAACATCATATGGTACATCTATATTAACAAAGCCCGTGATATAGATCACGAGAGAGAGAGAGAGAGAGAGAGATTAAACACATAGCTACTAGTACAAACCCTCAGCCCCCAAGGTGGACTACTCCCTCCTCGTCGTGGTGGCCGCCGGGATGATGAAGATGACCACGGGAGATGATTCCCCCCTCCGGCAGGGTGCCGGAAAGGATCTAGATTGGTTTTCGGTGGCTACAGAGCCTTGCGGCGGCGGAACTTCTGATCTAGGTTAACCCCGAAGGGTTTCGGAATATTTGGGAATTTATAGAGCAAAGAGGGTGTGCGGGAGGCCACCGAGGTGGGCACAACCCACTTGGGCGCGCCTGGGGGCCCAGGCGCGCCCAGGTGGGTTGTGCCCCCTCGGGGCACCCCCCAGGTGCTTCTTTGGCCCACTATTGGTCTTCTGGTCCATAAAAAACTCTGTGAAGTTTCGTTGCATTTGGACTCCGTTTAGTATTGATTTCCTGCGATGTAAAAAACAAGCCAAAACAACAACTGGCACTGGGTCAATAGGTTAGGCCCAAAAATGATATAAAGTTGCTATTAAATGATTGTAAAACATCCAAGAATGATAAAATAATAGCATGAATACTTCATAAATTATAGATACGTTGGAGACGTATCACACCTATACAATTTTCAATTTTATTGGGTGTGTTGGGGACACAAGAGATTTCTTATATTTGGTCGCAGGATCGGTTGAGAGAGACCATCTTCATCCTACCCCTCTCACGGATTGATAAACCTTAGGTCATCCACTTGAGGGAAAATTGCTACTGTCCTACAAAACTCTGCGCTTGGAGGCCCAACACGTGTCTACAAGAATAAAGTTGCATAGTAGACATCAATGACCATAAAAGATATTACTCATATAAATAGAACAACCATTATTCTCTAAATTAAATGAATAACCGTCTCGCATCAAACAGGATCCAGATATAATGTTTATGCTCAATGCTGGCACCAAATAACAATTATTCAGGTCTAAAACTAATCCTGAAGGTAGATGTAGAGGTAGCGTGCCGACGGCGATCACATTGACCTTGGAACCATTTCTGACGCGCATCGTCACCTTGTCCTTATCCAATCTTTGTTTAATCCGTAGCCCCTGTTTCGAGTTGCAAATATGAGCAACAAAACCAGTACCAAATACCCAGGCGCTACTACGAGCATTGGTAAGGTACACATCAATAACATGTATATCAAATATACCTTTTACTTTTCCATACTTCTTATCCGCCAAATACTTGGGGCAGTTCCGCTTCCTGTGACCAGTCCCTTTGCAGTAGAAGC
This sequence comes from Aegilops umbellulata, assembly GCA_032464435.1. NCBI lineage: Eukaryota > Viridiplantae > Streptophyta > Magnoliopsida > Poales > Poaceae > Aegilops > Aegilops umbellulata. The sequence continues at coordinate 222,783,382 of CP136059.1, read as the reverse complement.
ACTCAGTTTCAGGCTTAGGTCCAGACATGGGCTTCTTCCCGGGACCAGCAACTTGCTTGCTATTCTTCTTGAAGTTCCCCTTCTTTCCTTTGCCCTTTTTCTTGAAACTAGTGGTCTTGTTAACCATCAACACTTGATGCTCCTTCTTGATTTCTACCTCCGCGGCCTTGAGCATTGCGAAGAGCTCGGGAATCGTCTTGTTCATCCCTTGCATATTATAGTTCATCACGAAGCCTTTATAGCTTGGTGGTAGTGATTGAAGAACTCTGTCAATGACCCTATCATCCAAAAGATTAACTCCCAGCTGAGTCAAGTGGTTATGGTACCCGGACATTCTGAGTATGTGTTCACTGACAGAACTGTTCTCCTCCATCTTGCAGATATAGAACTTGTTGGAGACTTCATATCTCTCAACTCGGGCATTTGATTGAAATATTAAATTCAACTCCTAGAAAATCTCATATGCTCCATGACGTTCAAAACGTCTTTGAAGTCCCTATTCTAAGTCGTAAAGCATGGCGCACTGAACTATCGAGTAGTCATCAGATTTAGTTTGCCAGGCGTTCATAACGTCTGAAGTTGCTCCTGCAGTAGGCCTCGCACCTAGCGGTGCATCAAGGACATAATTCTTCTATGCAACAATGAGGATAATCCTCAAGTTACGGACCCAGTCTGTGTAGTTGCTACCATCATATTTCAAATTAACTTTCTCTAGGAACGCATTAAAATTTAAGTGAACGGTAGCATGGGCCATTGATCTACAACATAGATATGCAAAAACTATCAGGACTAAGTTCATGGTAAATTTAAGTTCAATTAATCATATTACTTAAGAACTCCCACTTAGATAGACATCCCTCGAGTCATCTAAATGATCACGTGATCCATATCAAGTAAACCATGTCCGATCATCACGTGAGATGGAGTAGTTTTCAATGGTGAACATCTCTATGTTGATCATATCTACTATATGATTCACGTTCGACCTTTCGGTCTGAGTGTTCCGAGGCCATGTCTGTACATGCTAGGCTCGTCATGTTTAACCCGAGTATTCTGCACATGCAAAACTGTCTTGCACCCATTGTATGTGAACGTAGAGCTTATCACACCCGATGATCATGTGGTGTCTCGGCACGACGAACTGTCGCAACGGTGCATACTCAGGGAGAACACTTATACCTTGAAATTTAGTGAGGGATCATCTTATAATGCTACCACCGTACTAAGCAAAATAAGATGCATAAAAAATAAACATCACATGCAATCAAAATAGGAATAATTGTATTGGTGCCCCTAGTTGGGTCACACTCGACAGATTTGCCCCTAGTTTTTCAATAATTGGGGTTTTGCCCAGCTCACTTCACTCGCCTTGTGTTTTTGCCCTTCCGGAGCGGTTTCGACCAATGAGCAGTCGCCACGTGGCGAACCGTGATTGGTCTGAACCGCCCTGGAAGGGCAAAAACACAAGGCGAGTGAAGTGAGCTGGGCAAAACCGCAATTGTTGAAAAACTAGGGGCAAATCTGTCGAGTGTGACCCAACTAGGGGCACGAATGCAAAAATCCCATCAAAATATGTGACATGATATGGCCATCATCATCTTGTGCCATTGATCTCCATCTCCAAAGCACCGTCATGATCTCCATCATCACCGGCTTGATACCTTGATCTCCATCGTAGCGTTGTTGTTGTCTCGCCCACTATTACTTCTACGACTATCGCTAACGCATAGTGATAAAGTAAAGCAATTACATGGCGATTGCATTTCATACAATAAAGCGACAACCATAAGGCTCCTGCTAGTTGCCGATAACTTTTAAAAAACATGATCATCTCATACAAAAACGTTTATCACATCATGTCTTGACCATATCACATAACAACATGCCCTGCAAAAACAAGTTAGATGTCCTCTACTTTGTTGCGGCAAGTTTTACGTGGCTGCTACGGGCTTCTAGTAAGAACCGTTCTTACCTACACATCAAAACCACAACGATGTTTCGTCGAGTGTGATGTTTTAACCTTCAACAAGGACCGACCGTAGTCAAATTCGATTCAACTGAAGTTGGAGAAACAGACACCCGCCAGCCACCTTTATGCAAAACAAGTTGCATGTCTGTCGGTGGAACCGGTCTCATGAACATGGTCATGCAAGGTTGGTCCGGGCCGCTTCATCCAACAATAACGCTGAATCAAAGTAATACATTGGTGGTAACCAGTATGACTATGATTGCCCACAACTCTTTGTGTTCTACTCGTGCATATCATCTACGCATAAACCTGGTTCTGATACCACTGTTGGGGAACGTAGGATACAATTTCAGAAAAATTCCTATGATCACGCGAGATCTATCTAGGAGATGCATAGCAACGAGAGGGGGAGAGTGTGTCCACGTACCCTCGTAGACCGAAAGCGGAAGCGTTAGCTTAACGTAGTTGATGTAGTCGAACATCTTCGCGATCCAACCAATCAAGCACCGAACGTACGGCACCTCCGAGTTCTGCACACGTTTAGCTCGATGACGTACCTCGTACTCTTGATCTAGCAAAGTGATGAGGGAGAGTTTCGTCAACATGATGGCATGGTGACGGCGATGGTGATGTGATCCGCGCAGGGATTCACCTAAGCACTACGACATTATGATCGGAGGAGTAAACTGTGGAGGGGGCACCGCACACGGCTATAAGAGAAAAATTGATGTGCTTTGGGGTGTCTCCTGCCCCCGTATATAAAGGAGGACAGGGAGGAGGTCAGCCAAGGGGCGCGCCATGGGGGGAATCGACTAGGACTCCTAGTCCAAGTCGCCCCCCTTCCTTTCTTTCGGAGGAGGAAAAGGGAAGGAGAGGGAGAGGGAGAAGGAAAGGGGGGGCGCGCCCCCTTCCCCTTGTCCAATTCAGACAGCCCATGGGGGGGCACCGCCCCTTGTGGACTCCCCTCTCTCTCCCCTATGGCCCATGTAGGCCCATTACTTTCCCCGGGGGGTTCCGGTAACCCATCGGTACTCTGATAAATATCTGAAACATCCCAAAACCATTCCGATGTCCGAATACTATCGTCCAATATATCAATCTTTACTTCTTGAACATTTTGAGACTGCTCGTCATGTCCGTGATCTCATCCGGGACTCCAAACAATCTTCGGTCACCAAAACACATAATTCATAATACAAATCGTCATTGAACGTTAAGCGTGCAGACCCAACAGGTTCGAGAACTATGTAGACATGAACGAGACATATCTCCGATCAATAACCAACAGTGAAACCTGGATGCTCATGTTGGTTCCTACATATTCTACGAAGATCTTTATTGCTCAAACCGCAATGACAACATACGTTATTCCCTTTGTAATCGGTATGTTACTTGCCCGAGATTTGATCGTTGGTATCTTCATACCTAGTTCAATCTCGTTACCGGCAAGTCTCTTTACTCGTTTCGTAATGCATCATCCCGCAACTAATCCATTATTCACATTGCTTGCAAGGCTTATCATGATGTGCATTACCGAGAGGGCCTAGATATACCTCTCTGATACTCAGAGTGACAAATTCTAATCTCGACCTATGCCAACCCAACAAACACCTTCGGAGACACCTGTAGAGCACCTTTATAATCACCCAGTTACATTGTGACGTTTGATAGCTCACAAGGTGTTCCTCCAGTATTCGGGAGTTGCATAATCTCATAGTCAAAGGAATATGTATAAGTCATGAAGAAAGCAATAGCAATAAAACTTAACGATCATTATGCTAAGCTAAGAATTTGAGCATAGTTATAGCCATCAAGCCATGTACTTTTGAAATATTCACAACTTGTTCCAAGGTTGGGGTGGGCTTAGCCCCGCCCAGCGTGCACGGGTGTAATAATTTTCTTCAATTACTTTGTGCTGGCTCTGGAGTTCACTCTTCCACCACAAACCATGTTACATTAGGAAACAAAAATGAAAAAGGAGCCGCAACATTCTTATTTGATGCATGTTTCAGACAAAGAGATGCAATGTCTCCAATTCTCATCATTTTGCAACTATGTTACAATAAAAATGTTCTAGTTAACAAATGTGAAACAAACGTATAATAGTAGGTCAACTCAATATATGAATTCTCATTTGCAAAGAATATAAAGTTTGCAATCATAATTTAAATTGGAGAAGATGGAAACCGGTGGATTTTCTGCCTTTGTTTGTGATATATGTGCATCACTAGCTACTGACCCGCCGCTTGTTGGCGCGCTTCCTGGTTGCATCTATGCTTGGTGCTGGCGAGTCCACCTGTTGGCTGCATTGCTCGGTAGGGCTCAATACCTCAATCAACCAATCTAATCAAGAATCAATGTACAAGGATAATCTATAGGAAATGAATTGATCATGGCATCATGCACTTATTCTTGGGCTTAGGCCTTGTACATTGGATCCAGGCTTATTGTTTTTATACAAAGGTATATAATTAATGGGCCAAATTTAAGGCTGGTTCATGGAGCCTGTCCGCCCTCTGGCTGCACCCCTCATGTGTCTCAAAAAAAAGCTACGGCTCTCACTGACATTTATAGCCCCTTGACTTAGCCATGTGATTGTTCATTTAAGTATGGTGTGCTTACTTTAGGAGTTGCATTTATATCACATGAATGTACCTTTTCTGTACGTAGGAAAGGCTCGAAATGTTGAAGTTCTCCATGCACTCAATTGGAGAGCCAACAGGTATGTGATTGTCTGCACAAGTTTGTTTCAAATAAATTTAACCATGGTTATAGCCACGTAATGGGGCATCATCAAGAGGGAAGGGTGCTCCTCCAATTTCATTAAAAGAATAGAGGTTCCTCGATTTGTAAGAAAAACTAGGCCGAAAATCACACAACAACATGATTGATTAGGGGACAATCATGAGCAGACCCTAATTGAACTAGGACCACCACCAAACCAAAACCAACAACCGAGGGCCAAAGACCCAAGGTAGGAATGAACAAGCTCTTCGACAACACCTCCAAGAAGTAAATGGCACGACATCAATGTCACCGGCACGAACCCCCATCGAGAAAAGGCTTTCGCCTAAAGCCCCACACACCACAATCCCACTGAACCCCATGGGAGGGGATCCGGCCACACCAAGAGCATACACTACCAAGATCCAGCCAACCATGACTTGGTGCCAGGGTGAACTCTTCGATGATGCCTCCAAGAAGAAAAAAGACGCACATGGACGCCTTGGCCATGGATACCGATCCCCGTCGACCAAAGCTTTTGCCCAGAGCCAAGGAACCCTCCACCTCGATGGGCCTCTTGGGAGGAGGCTCGGCCATAGAAAAACTCCACGGTGAAGCCCGGGGTGCCGGTGACAAACCAAGCGAGCTAGAGCAAAGAGCCAACACCCTGATACGCCTCCAACATATCTATATTTTTTATTGTTCCATGCTATTATATTATCTGTTTTGGATGTTTAATGGGCTTTATTATGCACTTTTATATTATTTTTGGGACTAACCTATTAACTGGAGGCCTAGTGCAAATTGTTGTTTTTTTCCTATTTCAGTGTTTCATAGAAAAGGAATATCAAACGGAATCCAAACGGAATGAAACCTTCGCGAGGATCGTTTTTGGAACAAACGCAATCCAGGAGACTTGGAGTGGACGTCAAGGAAGCAATGAGGCAGGGAGGCGCGCCCCCACCCTCGTGGGTCCCATGTGGCTCTACCGACCTACTTCCTTCGTCTATATATACTCATATACCCTGAAAACATCCAGGAGCACCACGAAACCCTATTTCCACTGCTGCAACCTTCTGTACCCATGAGATCCCATCTTGGGGCCTTTTCCGGCGCTCCGCCGGAGGGGGGATCGATCACGGAGGGCTTCTACATCAACACCATGGCCTCTCCGATGATGCGTGAGTAGTTTACCACAGACCTTCGGGTCCATAGTTATTAGCTAGATGGCTTCTTCTCTCTCTTTGGATCTCAATACAAAGTTCTCCTCGATTCTCTTGGAGATCTATTCGATGTAGTTCTTTTTGCGGTGTGTTTGTCGAGATCCCATGAGTCGTGGGTTTATGATCAAGATTATCTATGAACAATACTTGATTCTTCTCTGAATTCTTATATGAATGATTTAATATCTTTGCAAGTCTCTTTGAATTATCAGTTTGGTTTGGCCTACTAGATTGATCTTTCTTGCAATGGGAGAAGTGCTTAGCTTTGGGTTCAATCTTGCGGTGTCCTTTCCCAGTGACAGCAGGGGCAGCAAGGCACGTATTGTATTGTTGCCATCTAGGATAAAAAGATGGGGTTTATATCATATTGCTTGAGTTTATCCCTCTACATCATGTCATCTTGCCTAATGCGTTACTCTGTTCTTATGAACTTAATACTCTAGATGCATGCTGGATAGCGGTCGATGTGTGGAGTAATAGTAGTAGATGCAGAATCGATTCGATCTACTTGTCGCAGACGTGATGCCTATATACATGATCATGCCTAGATATTCTCATAACTATGCGCTTTTCTATCAATTGCTTGATAGTAATTTGTTCACCCACCGTAGAATATGCTATCTTGAGAGAAGCCACTAGTGAAACCTATCGCCCCCGGGTCTATCTTCCATCATATTAATCTTTCATTAATTTGCTATTTCTGTCGCCTTTTATTTTTCAATCTTTACTTTCCAATCTATACAACAAAAATACCAAAAATATTTATCTTATTGACAACCCCTTTACCGCATTGGTTGCAAGGTTCTTATTTGTTTGTGCAGGTACGAGGGATTTGTGCATAGTCTCCTACTGGATTGATACCTTGTTTCTCAAAAACTAAGGGAAATACTTACGCTAGTTTTCTGGATCACCCTTTCCTCTTCAAGGGAAAACCAACGTATGCTCAAGAGGTAGCACACCTCAATGCCTCACCAACAGTAGAACGTGCGCCATGGCATCATAGACTAGCTGCGCCAGGGACCACCTGCACTGACACCTCCGGAACGCATTCGTGATGACATGTTTGTCGATGTGCCCATCGCTGAGCCCCATATCCATGGCCCCAAACTCGCACCACGGCAATGCCATAGTGTTCCAACGACGATCTAGACGGGGCCCAGATCCATGACGCACAAACTACCGCTCCAACTGACACAAATGGTTGCCACATAGCCGAGTAAATAGGATGTTGTCATCGCCTCCGCCATTGAGCATCGTCCTAGCCATGCACTTCTGAAATTTAGTTTTTGAGATTAAGTTCCAAATTAGTGCCTATTCTTGAGATTTGGTTTACCTCTCCATGTTGATGCACATTTGATTTATGTGTTTTTAATTTGGTTAAATATTTAACCTGTGTTATGCACATAAATGAGCTTCCAACAATTTTTCGCATTTGCTAGGAGTCAATCTCACCGACATTACTACTCCAAAGGTAATCTAACACCAACTATCTTTGGAAAATGTAAAGTGATTCAAGCCGAGAGTATTTGACTGTCAAGAAGCATCTAATAACAAATCAAAATTGTGGTACTATCCTGCCACGGTTACATCACATAAAGTGAATCATAGCTAGAACTAGGAGAGGAGAACAAAAGGGAGCAAGGTGATTCCCATTGTCTGCATAATTCGAATGTTTAGCGCCTCTCAAGTCTCCACCACTACTGGCCTCAGACCCAAGCAGCATCTGATACATCTCCGTTGTATCTACTTTTCCTAATGCTTGTCCTCTTGTATTGGACTCTAGTTTGCATGATTTGAATGAAACTAACACGGACTGGTGTTGTTTTCAGCATAACTACCATGGTGTTGTTTTTGTGCAAAAATAAAAGTTCTCGGATTGGAAACTTTTTGGAGAACTCTTCATCGCCAATTCCATGATGCTCCCCACCGGGAGTGAGTAATTCCTTCCTAGGCTCGTTGGTCGATGAAGAGTTGGATGAGATTCGTCATGTAATCGAGTTAGTTCTGTTAGGGCTAGATCCCTAGTATCTACTATGTTCTGAGATTGATGTTGATATGACTTTGCCATGCTTAATGCTTGTCACTTTGGGCCCGGGTGCCATGATTTCGGATCTAAACCGTTTATGTTATCACCATTATATTTATGTTCTAGATATGATCTTGCAAGTTATATTCACATATTACGTGTTATGATCCATAAACCCTGGAATGACAGTATTCGGAATACTTTCCGGTGATGACCATAGTTTGAGGAGTTCATGTATTCACTATGTGCTAATGTTTTGTTCTGGTTCTCTATTAAAAGGAGGCCTTAATATCCCTTAGTTTCCATATGGACCCGGCTGCCACGGGAGGGTAGGACAAAAGATGTCATGCAAGTTCTTTCCATAAGCACGTATGACTATTTATGGAATACATGCCTACATTATATTTATGAACTAGAGCTACTGCCGTATCGCCCTAGGTTATGACTATTATATGATGAATATCATCCAACGAATTCACCGATCCAATGCCTATGATTTTCTCTTATATTGTTCTTGCTAAGTCACTACTACTACTGTTACTGTTACACTTGCTAAAAAATTATTGCTATCACTGTTACCGTTACTATCGTTGTTGCTACTACTATCAAAACTATCATACTACTTTGCTACTGATCACGCTGCAGATAATTAATCTCCATGTGTGGTTGAATTGACAAATCAGCTGCTAATACTTGCAAATATTCTTTGGCTCCCCTTGTGTCGAATCAATAAATTTGGGTTGACTACTCTACCCTCGAAAATTATTGCGATCCCCTATACTTGTGGGTTATCAAGACCTTTTTATGGCACTGTTGTTGGGGATCATGGCCATGTTTGTTGAGTCAATTGGGATTATTATCAATTTATTCACCATGAAGAATCTGAAGGTTACCAAGACTAAAATATTTCCCTCTAAGACAATGGGAGGTAAGGAACTACCATCACACTCTGCACTTGACTCAACTTCTGTTTTGAGTAGACTTGCAACACCACCACATGCTATTAATCCTGATATGTCGCAAGTTATTAATGATGCTACTTCTATAAATACTACTCATGATGATGCTAGTGCCTTGCTTGATGATGGTGTGCCACTAGGTGATTTTCTTGATGAACAAATTGCTAGAGCTTAAGATATTCAGAATGTTGAAATTGATGAAACTGTTGAAACTAATGAAATGCCTGAAACTGAAAATCTTGAAACACCTATTATACCGGTAGTGATAGAATGCTACAATGGAACTGAAACTGAAATGTGATCCTAAATTTGCTAAGCTGAAATGTGATCCTAATCATAATCCTGAAACTGATGAAATTCCTACAGAAATCTATGAATGCTAGAATGAAATGTGATCCTAAATTTGCTACTTCACCTATCTTTGTTGATGATAAGGATTATGAATTCTCTGTCGACCCGGAGTTAATTACTTTGGTTGTATATGATCCTTTCCATGGTTATGAAACTGAAGCTATTGTGGCACATCTTACTAAGCTGAATGATATAGCGACCCTATTTGCTCATGATGAGAAAATTCACTATTATTATATTCTCAAATTATTTCCATTCTCATTAAAGGGTGATGCTAAGACTTTGTATAATACTCTTGCTCCTGGTTGTGTGCGTAGTCCCCAGGATATGATTTACTACTTCTTTGAAAAATATTTTCCTGTTCATAAGAAACAAGCTGCCTTACAGGAAATATTTAACTTTGTGCAAATTGAAGAAGAGAGTCTCCCACAAGCTTGGGGGAGGCTTCTCCAATTGTTGAATGCTTTACCTGGTCATCCTCTTAAGAAAAATGAAATACTTGATATCTTCTATAATGGACTAATCGATGCTTCTAGGGACTTCCTAGATAGTTGTGTTGGTTGTGTTTTCAGGGAACAAACTGTTGAACAAGCTGAAGAATTGTTGAATAACATATTAAAAAATTATGACGATTGGACTCTTCCTGAACCACCGCATAAACCCACTCTGTCGTGGATTTGTCATGGCAGATGTCCTTAGTGTCAGAAGTTAGTCGTGAGGCCAACGCACCTATGTGGTAGCTTGAGAGGGGTTGAGCAGGACGAGAGACGTGAGGTTTTTTACCCAGGTCCGGACTCTCACGGTGGAGGTAAAAGCCTACATCTTGCTTCATTGATATTGATGATGATGCCAATCTCAGTTACAAGGGCGAGGTTTCGCTACCTCTACCTCGAGAGCGTCTACTTTGACTTGTCTATTGAGACATCTAGAAAAACTTGTCCCTCTTGGGGTGCCCCGCCCCTCCCTATATGAGTTGAAGGGGCGGGTTACATGAGGAGTCCTAGTAGGATTAGGACTAGTCTATCTTCTATTACAAGTCGGATACAAGTCTGGGTCTTGCTTCCTTGTAAGGGAAATATTCCTCATGCCTTTCATCTTAAGCCGAACCACCATAATATGAGCCGCCCTTCCCACGAGCCGCCTTCTGGGCCGTTGGGTCATGTCGATCATCTGAACCACCGGCCGGGTCACCAATGAGTCATCAAGGCCCGACCGGGTCATCAGTGAGTTGCCAGTCTTTGGGCGGGTTACCGATGAAACGCCAAGTCCCAGCCGTGTCATATCTCTGGCCAGGTCATACCACAAGGTATATCCCCGACATTAACCCCCAGTTTAGTTTGGATTTATCCATGTTAAGCTGATCCTGCAAAATAAACACAAGAACAAATTTGACAGGTTGTGTTTCGGGTTAAAAGTTTTTCTGAATCGGCACCTGATCATCCTTAAGTCCTTGTCATTTCCTTCTTCTGGAAAGTCCGAGTCAACGACATCGCGCACCGGCTCCCAGATGAGGGACAACTCATCCCCACCCCTAGGCCCCATGAGGGGGTGGTGTTCCTCACCCATTTCCTCCACGGACTGGGCTTCCCACTCCACCCATTCGTCCGGGGGCTCATGTTCTACTACGGTCTGGACTTCCACGATCTGGCCCCGAACTTCATCCTCAACATCTCGGCGTTTATCGTCGTGTGCGAGTCCTTCCTCCGCATCAAGCCCCACTTAGGCTTATGGCTGAAAACCTTCAATGTCAAGCCAAAGGTAGTGGGCGGCTGCCAGGCGGAGTGTGGAGGCGCCATGGTGGGCAAGATGCCCAACGTTATATGGCTCGAGGGCTCCTTCGTGGAGACCATAAAGGGGTGGCAATCGGGGTGGTTCTACATCACCGAGCCACGTGACCCTGAATGGGCAGCGGCCCCCGAGTTCCGATCTGGCATCCCCACGCGGCTCACCTCCTGGCAAGAGAAGGGCCTGTCCTGGGGTAATTCGGGAGAGCTGACCGGACTCCAAACCTGCGTCCAAAACTTGGTGTACAAGAAGGTCAAACTCGTCAACGTAGTTGTCGGTGTCAAAACCGGCGGATCTCGGGTAGGGGGTCCCGAACTGTGCGTCAAGGTCGGATGGTAATAGGAGACAAGGGACACTTTATTTTACCCAGGTTCGGGCCCTCTCGGTGGAGGTAAGACCCTACTCCTGCTAGATTAATACTGATGATATGGGTAGTACAAGAGTGGATCTACCACGAGGTCAAGGAGGCTAAACCCTAGAAGCTAGCCTATGGTATGATTGTGTATGATGATGGTTGTCCTACGGACTACAACCCTTTGGTTTATATAGACACCGGATAGGGTTAGGGTTACACAGAGTCGGTTACAATGGTAGGAGATCTCGAATATCCGCACACCTAGCTTGCCTTCCACACCAAGAAAAGATCCTTCCGGACACGGGATGAAGTCTTCAACTTTGTATCTTCATAGTCCTGGAGTCCGGCTGAAGGTATAGTTCGGCTATCCAAACACCCCCTAATCCAGGACTCCCTCAGTAGCCCCTGAACCAGGCTTCAATGACGATGAGTCCAGCGCGCAGATTGTCTTCGGCATTGCAAGGCGGGTTCCTCCTCCAAGTTCTTCAAGAAGATTATAAACACCACAGAATAGTGTCCGGCTCTGCAAAATAAGTTTCCACGTATTGCCATACAGAGAAAAATATTAACACAAATCAAATCTGCTGACGTATCCTGCAGTGCGTCATAACACTGCGGCCAAGCCTTCTATATAAATTGTTTTCATTGTTCCACCTCAGCACGTATAGCGAGGTGGTTTCCTTGGCACATCTTGTCGAAGCAGAGATCGTGTGCCCCCCTTTAACGAGATTCTCATTAATACGGACGTGGGTAACCCAACCGTGCCTGTTAGCACGTCTTGCCTTAATTAAAGGCTAGTCCAAGACGGTTACGGGGAGGGCGCTTGATATTCTGCCTCTTATAAAGAGACCAAGGCCTTGTTCCCCGCTTCTATTCTCAAAACAAGTTCGCCTATCGCCTCGAGTTCCAGCACCCTAGGCTTCCAGATTCCGAGCGCACGAGATCTTCGACAATGTCCGGCTCCGACCTCCAAGGCCGATGGATGCCCTCTTCTGTTACGGAGGAGGACATATCAAGATTGAGGGAAGCTAGATTCCTAACCAGGGAGATTCCCCACAGGCTACCTGTTCAAGGACAGGTGATCCCTAGCCCTCAGCCCGGCGAGAGTGTGGTATTTATATCCCACTTCCTTCGCGGATTAGGCTTCCCCGTGGATCCTTTTGTAAGGGGGCTGATGTTTTATTATGGGCTGGAATTCCACGACTTAGCTCCGGAGTCCATCCTCCATATCTCCTCGTTCATAGTTGTGTGCGAAGCATTCCTCCGCGTTACCCCTCACTTCGGACTGTGGCTCAAGACCTTCAAAGTAGAACCGAAGATAATCGAAGGGCGCCACGCAGAGTGCGGAGGCGCTGTTATAAAAAGAAATGCCGACGCTCCATGGCCCGAGGGCGCTTTTCAAGAGGAGCTCGGCTTATGGCAACCGGAGTGGTTCTACATCACCACTCGTCGGGGCACCGCATGGGTGGCGCCTCCGGCCTTTCGCTCGGTCCCCCACCACGGTTAGCATCGTGGATTAACACGGGGTTAGATCGGGGCTTGCCCAAAGATGTTTCTCTACTGCAGGACCGCATTAAGGATCTCTTGAAGGGAGACCTCGACCTGGTCAAGGTGACACAAGTCATGCTGATTCGCCGGACATTGCCCGGCCAACATCGCCCCCTTCGCTTGTGGGAGTTCAATCCGGAGGGACCACGAGCTCTCCAGAATTTTATGGGCGTGACGCCTGTGGAGATGTATAAACTATTCTTCGGATCACAAGAAGTGAGTCCGGATTTGACCGAGGATGCTGGTTTAAGCCGCAATCGCCCGGATACTCAAGTAGGTGACCTTGCGACCGGATCTTCTATCCGCATAATTAACTTGCTTTTAACAGCTTTCTCCTTTTAAGCAGGAGTGGATAGCGAAGGCGAAGCTGATCAGGTGTCCGGCTCCCCTTCCCGGAACCAGGCTGGATCTCGTGCTAGTCAGGATGCTGGAGGAAGTGCCTTTGGAGGGAGATAAGGGGGAGGACAAGGAAACCGTGGCCTCCTCGAAAGAGGCCCTTCCGAAGGGGGGAATCGACAATTCATCTCCTAAGGGAAAGAAAAAGGCCGCCTCTGATGACCCGGAGACCGTAGCCTCGAAGCGGGGGAAGGAATCCTTGTCAGAGGACCAAACGCCGGGGAGTCCCTCGGCCGAACTAAACCCAGAAAGGGACCAGCTCTCCAGCGAGCCGTAAGTAGAAGAAGAGTTTTTCTTTTAAGAGAAATCCTTGATTTATATCTGGGAAATTTTAACCGAAACCTTACTTTGTAGTTCGGACCTCAGCCCTTCTCAGCAGAACTCGTCCTCGGGGGATCTTCTTCCGAAGATGATGGAGAGAGGAACGCCTCCGCCTTCCGTATCGCCTAGCAAGGCGGGCGACGCTGAAGTGTCATCGCGGGGGAATTTTCCGAATCCGCTAAGGGCGGACGGTGCTGCCCCCAAGGTTCTCCGTGTCCGGCCTTTGAGGAAGGCCATGGGACGAGTCCGACACCATCTGGTGTTTGGTCGGAGGAGCTAAAGACTCTGCTGGGGTGAGCCTCTGTCTTAGAGGAGCACCGTGCGTTAATGAGCATGGTGATTGAAAAGATTTCATCCGCAGAAAGCGGACTGCACGAGGCCGTCAAGAGCTTAGTGGCAGGCCTTGAGGTACGTTTTAAATAACGTATATTTGTATTAATTGCGCAAAGTGCGCCCTGTATAGATAGTAGCCCCTGAGACTCTGTGCGTCGTAAAGGTGTACGGCGCGCAGAGGATCTTAATCCCAGGTCCTTTAAGTGGCACCTTTATATGTAGGTGGCTGATTGTCCGGAGTCAAGCCGGACTTGTGAATATGCCGAACTAAAGCGACAACTGGATGAGGCAGAAGCCGACATCGTGCTTGTTAACAAGCGGCTTGATGGTGCTCAAGGTATTGAAATCATTAGGCGATTGTTAGTAAGACGAGTTGTATGTCAATATCTTACCGTGTGTGTGCTTGACGCAGATGGTGCGGCCGCCGTGTAAGGTCTTAGGGCCGAACTCGCCCGAGCGAAGGATCAAGCCAGAAAAACCGATGCGGCTGCCGTAAAAGCCCTTGAAGAGCTGAAAGCCGAACAGGCTGCCCATTGCCGAAGCAAGGATGAAATGGCTGATGTGGCCGTAAAGTTAAAGAGCGCTACTGACCGTTGCAAGCTTCTTGAAGAAGAAGATCGAGCGAAGCAAACGAGCTTAGAGAAGGCTGTTGCTGACGCCAAGGACGCCTGCTCTATGATGAGAGCGGCGAAGGAAGAGCTGCGTCAAGCCGGACAGATTGCGGATGGAAAGCCCTTCTCGCTGCGGCGAAAATTTTGTGATCCGAAGTTTGCCCCGTTAAACCGGATGTGGAGTATAGAGGACACCTATCTGGATTTGGCGGCTAGTGCCACTGATGCGACCGAACACTTTTGAGATAAAAAGGATCATGAAGTGGAGAAGCTCTTTTGGTCGCAATTCATCAATCCAGAGCGTCCGCTGGCCGTGGACGATCGCCTGGCCCAATGGGCCGAGCTGAATAGATTGTCCGGACTCGCCATGAAGTACGTCATGGATCGTCTGTGTCCGGGGAGATCGAAGCCGAAGAGCTATTTCAGCTTGGTGCAGCAATTGCTAGACGTGGTGCCACATGTCGATGCTATGAAGAGGTCAGCGTGCGTAGAGGGCGCTCGGCTGGCTCTTGCCCGTGTCAAGACATACTGGGCAGATATGGAGCCCATCACTGTTGCGTCCCGGGATTCGGACAAAAGCCGAACACCTGCCGAGCACTATTTTGAGGAAGTCCTCGAAGGCGCTCGCGTAATAGAGACGCAGTGCTCGAAGGATGCTATATTATGATAGCATATGTAATCATAAAATAGTATTTTGATAACTTGTAGTGGCATTTTTTTATACTTGTGCCTTCAAGTACTAAGAACACCTCCTGTGCGGCCGTTTTAATATATAAATTCTGAAAGATTGCAGTCGTTGGCTTCAGCCCCCACACACATAGTGCGGGGGTGCATGCAGAAGACGCATTTTCACACTTAACCCAACGTCTTGGTCCTACAAAAGGAGGTGATAGCGCAGCGGGCTAGGCAACCGGACTATAATGCTTTAACACTTTCACTTAGCCATAGGAGCTTGACAGTGGGACTCTTTAGGTAGCCCTTTAGCGGCAAATGCGCTTTGCCCGAGTTCGGAGCGCGTACGTGCCTGACTGGGAAACGGCCCTTCGTCAAAGCGGAGGGATTCGAAAAATCCCTATGGGTCATCGAGTGGCGACCAGTCTCGCGCTACATCATGACAGTTGGTTTTCGGCTTTCTCTACTGAGGTGCTCACCCGGCCGAACCGGGGCACAATCGCAGTAGTTCTCCTGGTGCTACCTTAGCCGATAGAGCGGAACATAAGGTGGCCGAACTCAGGAGCCGGGCAACCCAACATATGACCAAAATCATGATTCGGAGTTGATGCATATAGTGCCAAAACTCGCGACGCCGGACACTCCCTAAGGTGTTCGGTCTTTATCACTGCGGGTGAGACAACACCCTAAAAAAAAGAGCCCCTAGTGTCCAGGTATGAGCAATAATTCTGGCGTGGCCACATGCCAAAACGCCAGCCTCCTCCTTGGTTATGGCAGAACAAACCAGGGGATGTATAGCAGCAAGAGACAGTAAAAAAGGTTTACGCAGGGTCTTAATCTAAAAAGAAACCTTAAGACGGGTCCCTACTGCACGTCTGCGCCTGTGTCTCCGCTGTGCCGTGTCCTGGACGGGCGCCGCACGACGTTCATCTGTAAAGGAGAGGAACTGAATTGAAAAATGGGTTGTGCGGAATAAAAAGATAATAAACAAAATATAAAGTAAAAAATATATTAAGTTGAGCTTTATTGTCTCTGCGTATAGCCCCTGGTACGGGGGCATATGGCGTTTATGAGCCTGCATTGATGACGGATGTGTGTCGGACTTTGTTGAGTCCGGGTCCGTGGCCTTTGATGACTTATATAAAAAAAGATCTTTTGGCTGGCGAGGGCACTTTATTGTGCGGCTGTTTAAGCAGCCGCGCAGTCCTCCGTTTGGAGGAGGCGTATTTTAGTGCACTCCCTTTAAAGAGATGATGCCTCGTGGACCGGGCATCTTTAGTGTGAGAGATGCGTAATGCGGTATGGCGTTAAAACGAGCGAAAGCTCCGCGTCCCATTAGTGCTTGATAGCGATTTGAAAACGGGACTACATGGAAGGTCAGCTTTTCGCGACGGAAGTTTTTGGGAGATCCAAATATGACCACAAGCCGGAGAAAACCCATACAGTGGGTGTCCGGGCCTGGTGCTACCCCTTGAAAGGAGGTTTTGCTGTGGCGGATTCTTGCTGGGTTTATGCCCATGCGGCGGATTGTATCCTGATATATCAGGTTTAGTCCACTGCCTCCGTCCATAAGGACAATGGTAAACTGGAATCCATCGATTATTGGATCCAGTATCAGGGCAGTCCGGCCTGCGTTTTTGATATTTATAGAGTAATCTAGCTGATAAAAAATGATTGGCTTTAGTGACCAGTGGCGGGACTCCTGAGGGGATTGTTTGATTGCATGTACCTTTATGGGTGTCATACATTTTGTGACGTGAAGTAAGTTCACTGTTTTGACTTCTTGTGGGAAGTTCTTTTGTTTCCTGCTACTCTGCCTTTGGGGTTCGTCCTCTTCTTCACTTGGTGTGTCGAGCCCCTTGTGTTCGGCGTTAAGCTGTCCAGATTGTTTAAAAACCCAACACTCTCTGTGGGTGTGATTGGCAGGCTTCCCAGGAGTACTGTGTATCTGACATATTCTACCTAGGATTCTATTTAAGCTGGACGGATCATCCATGTTATCCTGAGGGGATGGTTTTGTTTGATTTTGCCATGAGCTTTTGAATCCGGCATTGACTGCCGCGCTCTTCGGACTTTTTCCTTTGATTTGGCGACGGTCCTTATTTCGTCGCGGTTTTCCGTTTCCATCCCTGATTTCGGATGTACTTGGGTCGCTGGGGCTGCGCCTTGCCAACCAGCTGTCCTCTCCTGCGCAAAAGCGGGTCATGAGGCTTGTGAATGCGGCCATTGTTCTTGGCTTTTCCTGGCCGAGGTGTCTGGCGAGCCATTCGTCTCGGACATTATGCCTGAAAGCTGCTAAGGCCTCGGCGTCCGGACAATCCACTATCTGATTCTTTTTAGTAAGGAATCTGTTCCAAAACTGTCGCGCTGATTCTCCGGGCTGTTGAGTTATGAGACTGAGATCGTCTGCGTCCGGAGGGCGGACGTAGGTCCCTTGAAAATTTGCTCGGAAAGCGTCCTCGATCTCTTCCCAACTTCCAATTGTGTTTTCGGGAAGGCTTTTAAGCCAGTGCCGAGCTGGCCCTTTAAGCTTAAGGGGTAGATATTTAATGGCGTGGAGATCATCTCCTCTAGCCATATGTATATGGAGGATATAATCCTCGATCCAGACTCCGGGGTCTGTTGTTCCATCGTACACCTCTATGTTGACGGGTTTGAATCCTTCTGGAAATTTGTATTCCAAGACTTCATCGGTGAAACATAGGGGGTGTGCGGCGCCCCTGTATTTGGGTGTGCCGGATTCTGATGATGGCTTTTTTGCATTGCTAGCGATAGCTTGCTTTCTTGGCCCGTAAATGGACCTGGCTGGGCCATGATGCGAGTCTTTAATTGGGTCGCATGCCGCATTGAATGCGGCGCCGTTTGCCGCTTTATGGTGGCCGTGTGGTTGCCTATCCGACCGTATGGCTTTTATATTTTTCGAACGCGAGGGCTCTAGGGCCTCTTGATCGAATTCGGGCAGTAGTTTTCTCTTCGGATAGCTTTTAGTGCGGCGGCTGCCGCCGTATTTGTCTGCGGTCTTCATTACCTTGCTCCATCTTATTCTGAGTGCATCTTCCGCCGTCTTTAGCTTCCGCTTCTGCTTTTTCAGGCTGCGTGCTGTAGCAACGAGCCTTTCGTGGAGATTCTTTTGCTCCGTGGTTTTATCCGGTGTGAGATTGTACGGAGTTCTGTTATGGCCGGGGGAGGGCTGTCTGTCCTCTCTATCCGAGTTGCCCTGTTTGGGCGGTTGCTCTGAGGCGCGCTCGTCATCTACCGGCTCGTCCTGCTCTATGGCTGGGTCTTGATCGAGGCGGGGCTTGGCTCGGCGTTTTCGTCGCCGCTTTGATTGCTTTTCGGAGGGTTTGTCCCTTTTTTCGTCCCTTTTTCCTCGTTGTCGTTTCCTTTAGGGGTATCCACCATGAGTACATCATTAGGTGGGGTAGTGGTCCTGCGTCGTATAGGTGCTGGTTCCTGTTCGTCTCCATCTTCGTCGTCCATACCGTCAAAGTCTTCGGATCCGAAGTCGAGCATGTCGGTTAAATCATCGACAGTGGCTATCAAGTGGGTGGTGGGTGGGCTTTGAATTTCTTCGTTGTCCGAATCCCAACCTCGCAGACCATAGTCCGGCCTGGGCTCTCCTGATAAAGAGAGAGACTTGAAATAATCTAGAGTATCACCGAAAGGTGAGCACTGAAAGATCTCCGCGGCGGTGAACTCCATCACAGGCGCCCAATCGGATTCGATCGGCGGGGGCGCAGAAGGCTCGGAGTTCGGAGAAGAGTCCGGCTCCTTGGAGTCCTGGGCCGTGCGGAGTACGGGCCTGGCGTTCGGCTTGATCGCCTTTGAGATCGCAGCCCCCGAGGTGACGTCCAACAGTTCATCCTCAGAGAACGCAGCGGGCTCCGAGTCAAAGATCGGGGCCGGAGCGTGTGCGGCCTCCAGGGTGCTATTCGGAGGCAGAGCTATATCGTGCTCCTCGAGATAGCGCGGCGCGCTTGGCTGTGGCTCGAATCCGTCGAAGATCAAGTCTCCGCGGATATCGGCCGTGTAGTTTAAGCTTCCAAACCTGACTTGATGGCCAGGTGCGTAGCTTTCGATCTGCTCCAGATGACCAAGCGAATTGGCCCGTAGAATAAAGCCGCCGAAGACGAAGATCTGTCCGGGGAGGAAAGTCTCACCCTGGACCTCGTCGTTGTTGATGATCAAAGGAGCCATCGGGCCTAAAAGCGATGACACGGAGGAACTCTCAATGAAAGCACCAATGTCGGTGTCAAAACCGGCGGATCTCGGGTAGGGGGTCCCGAACTGTGCGTCAAGGTCGGATGGTAACAGGAGACAAGGGACACTTTATTTTAACCAGGTTCGGGCCCTCTCGGTGGAGGTAAAACCCTACTCCTGCTAGATTAATACTGATAATATGGGTAGTACAAGAGTGGATCTACCACGAGATCAAGGAGGCTAAACCCTAGAAGCTAGCCTATGGTATGATTGTGTATGATGATGGTTGTCCTACGGACTACAACCCTCCGGTTTATATAGACACCGGATAGGGTTAGGGTTACACAGAGTCGGTTACAATGGTAGGAGATCTCGAATATCCACACACCTAGCTTGCCTTCCATGCCAAGAAAAGATCCTTCCAGACACGGGACGAAGTCTTCAACTTTGTATCTTCATAGTCCCGGAGTCCGGCCGAAGGTATAGTTCGGCTATCCGAACACCCCCTAATCTAGGACTCCCTCAGTAGTCCAGGTCATGCTCATCCACCGGATCCTCCCGTGCCAACAACGGGCTTTCAGTTTGTTTGAGTTCAACCCGGCCCAGCACCGACCTCTGAACAGGCTCTTCGACACAACGTACGAAGATGCCTGGAAGGTGCTATTCAAGGGCGCCAAGGCTCCCGCTTCCGCTACCGAGGATCGCGGATTCTGCGCGCAGCGTCAAGCCAGCGCGGTAAGCTGTTTTACCTCTTATAGGATATTTGTCTTCCATAGTTTGACTCTATGCGGGATCTAAGCTCCCGTACTGTCGTGGTTTTGTCACGGCAGATGTCCTAGTGTCAGGACTTAGTCGTGGAGCCATCGCGACGGGTTAGCTTGAAGGGGTTAAAGCGGACACAGGGACGCAAGAGAGTTTATACTAGTTCGGCCCCTTCGATGAAGGAAAAAGCCTACGTCTATGTAACACCCCGGATGTAACTTGCCATATTTGTAACTCCAACTCTTGCCATTTTCGGCAATGTGATATGATATTCCCTCCGTGGTTGGGTTTCCCGTCATTTTGTATTTTGTCCTTGTCATGCATTTTATGTCATGTCATCATGTGCATCGCATTCGCATACGTGTTCGTTTCATGAATCCGAGCATTTTCCCCGTTGTCCGTTTTGCAATCCGACGCTCCTATGTTCCCCGGCGTCCCCCTTTTACCTTTTTCCGTGAGCGCGTTTTAAACTTTCTCGGAATGGACCGAGGTTTGTCAAGCGGCCTTGGTATAGCACCGGTAGACCGCCTGTCAAGTTTCGGGTCATTCGGAGGTCGTTTGATACTCCAACGCTTAACCGGGTAACCGTGAAAGCCTCTTTTGGGTTGCAGCCCAAAACCCCTCCAAAACAGCCCAATAACCCATCTAAGTCACTCCCATGTCCATCGCCGTTCGATCACGATCGTGTGGCCGCAAACCATGCTCAATTTGGAGCCTCCTAGCTCCTCCTACCTATAAATACACCTCCCCCTCCGAAATCCCGGGTCCAATCCGCCCCTAACCCTAGCCCCGCTCCCCTCCGCGCCACCGGACACGTCCGGATCGGGCCGGACGCGTCCGCCGCCGCGCCGCAGCCAACGGGAGGCCGCCACGTGGCGCGCCGCCGTCCGCCGCCGCCGAGGCCCGCGCGGCCCGCGCGCGGCCCCCCCCGTGCCCGTTCGCCTCCCCGCGCCCTACCTGGCTCCCGCGCCGCCCGCCGCCGCCTCGCGCTCGCCAGTCGCCGCCCGCCGCTGCGCCGCCTTGCGCTCGTCCGCCGCCGCCGCGCCGCCGCCTCGCGCCTCCGCCTCCGCGCCGCCGCGCCGCTCTGCCGCCTGCGCCCGCGCCCGCCGTCGCCTCCTCGGCTTGCCGCCGGCCGGATCCGGCGAGATCCGGCCCGGAGAAGCCCCGCCGGCCACCGGCCCCGTCCATCTCCGGCGAAACATCGGCCAGATCCGCCGCCACCTCGTAACCCGCGCCGGAACCCTAGATCTGAGGGTATAAAATTTCACCAAGTCTCCGGGTTTCTCACTTTTTGTTGCATGTTCATCGCGTCATAACTTGCTGCATATTGCTCCGTTTTGTGCGTGTAATATGTTAAATTGTTCGGCCCGATGAGTACATCATTTCATCTCATTGCATTATTTTCATTTGAGCTCATCTTGATGCCCGAAATGCTGCTAGAAGAGGGCTATGTGATGTTAGTTTCAGATCTGTTTCAGTAGATGCACTTTTGTCATTTTTGCCATGATTGATGTGTGCATCCTATGAATTGGAGTCCTACATGTGTTTTGTAATATGCCATGCCATATTTCCAGGGGTGTATGCCAAGTATTTTTGTGATCTTTGTGGTGACTATCACAAGCATGCAAACTAGGGTACATAATGTTGCTGATTTCAGAGACTTAGTTATTTCACTAAGTTATTCCCTGCTGTTATTTTTATGCCATGTGTTCATGTTGTTTCAGAGGGATCTATGCCTCTTTTGAGCATGATCAGTAAGGGTGTTTTGAACATATGGATTTGATATATCCATTCATGCCTTTGTTTGTAATTATGGAGGACCCTAGCTTTAGTAAATCGAGCTCTACTTTTCCTATAAAATGTATAGCTTCTATGCCATGTCTTCTTGGTGGGTGTATGCTTAGTTTATCATGCAATGATCTGTAGTGAGTGCATCAAGCTCGTAAACTTTCCTACTTGTTATCTGTTTTTGACATGTCCAGTTTTCTGCTAATTCTGAAAACTGTAACGTAACTTGCTTAATTGACATGGGTGCTATTATATTTTCTGGTCCTTTTTGGCTCATGGTCAGTAAGGTACTTTTGTTCTATGTTTTGAGTAGATCCATGCCATGCCATATTTTGCTATGTCCTGTTCCTGTAGCAGGTTGTTTCCTTGCTCTAAACATGTCATCCTGATGTTAATTTCTGGCATGATAGTATTTTCACCAAGTCTGTGAACCTGTTATCTTTTGCACTTTTGCCATGCTTGTTTGGACCTGTTATTTTGCGATTTAGCCGTAGCTCAGTGTTCATCTTTTCTCAAGCATCTTGAGTAGATCACTGCCATATGCTTTTCTGATATGTTTGGGCGCAATAGCTTAATTTCTTGTTGCATGCTAAGTGGCATCATGCTGTTAATCGCAGAATCTTGTCATTCTTGTTTTGCTTGTCATTTGCAAACCGTGCATCCGATTCCGGTGATCTTTATATCGATTTCAACCGAAATCACCTCACCTTTTCAGTGGCATACTTGGTTTGCCAAGATTATGCCTTGTTCATCTTTTTCCTTCCAGAGCACGCATATGCATTGCATACCACATCTCGCATATCATGCCATGTTTTGCATCATGTTGATTGCGCATTGCATCGTGGTTGATAGTTGTTCCTTTGTTTGTGTTCTTGCCTTGGGTAGAGCCGGGAGACGAGTACGTGAACGAGGAACCTGTTGAGAACGCTTACGAGGATCAAGCTTTCGACAACTTTGAGAACCTTGCAGGCAAGATGACCATACCCTCGAAATCACTTCTATCTTTGCTTGCTAGATGCTTGCTCTTTTGCTATGCCTATGCTGCGATACCTACCACTTGCTATATCATGCCACTCATATTGCCATGTCAAACCTCTAACCATCCTTTCCTAGCAAATCGTTGATTGGCTATGTTACCGCTTTGCTCAGCCCCTCTTATAGCGTTGCTAGTTGCAGGTGAAGTTGAAGTTTGTTCCATGTTGGAACATGATTATTTTGGGATATCACAATATCTCTTATTTAATTAATGTATCTATATACTTGGTAAAGGGTGGAAGGCTCGGCCTTATGCCTGGTGATTTGTTCCACTCTTGCCACCCTAGTTTCCGTCATACCGGTGTTATGTTCCTTGATTTTGCGTTCCTTACGCGATTGGTGATTTATGGGACCCCCTTGACAGTTCGCTTTGAATAAGACTCCTCCAGCAAGGCCCAACTTTGGTTTTACCATTTGACCACCTACCACCATATTTTTCCCCTGGGTTTTCGCGAGCCCGAGGGTCATCTTTATTTTAACCCCCCCGGGCCAGTGCTCCCTCTGAGTGCTGGTTCGAACCGAGTAGACTGCGGGGCCACCTCGGGGCAACTTGAGGCTTGGTTTTACTCGTAGGATGTCTCATCCGGATGTGCCCTGAGAACGAGATATGTGCAGCTCCTATCGGGATTTGTCGGCACAATCGGGCGGCTTTGCTGGACTTGTTTTATTATTGTCGAAATGTCTTGTAGTCCGGGATTCCGAGACTGATCGGGTCTTCCCGGTAGAAGGAATATCCTTCGTTGACCGTGAGAGCTTATAATGGGCTAAGTTGGGACACCCCTGCAGGGTATTATCTTTCGAAAGCCGTGCCCGCGATTATGAGGCAGATGGGAATTTGTTAATGTCCGGTTGTAGAAAACCCGAAGTTGACCTTAATTAAAACACATCAACCGCGTGTGTAACCGTGATGGTCTCTTCTTGGCGGAGTCCGGGAAGTGAACACGGTGTTGGAGTTATGTTTGGCGTAGGTTGGTTTAGGATCACTTCTTGATCACTTCTAGCTTCACGACCGTGCTTTGCTTCTCTTCTCGCTCTCTTTTGCATTGTTAGCCACCATATATGCTAGTCGCTTTCTGCAGCAACACCTCACCACCCTATCCTACCTTTAAGCTTAAATAGTCTTGATCTCGCGGGTGTGAGATTGCTGAGTCCCCGTGACTCACAGATTCTACCAAAACAGTTGCAGGTGCCGACGATGCCAGTGCAGATGACGCATCCGAGCTCAAGTGGGAGTTCGACGAGGAACGTGGTCGTTACTATGTGTCTTTTACTGATGATCAGTAGTGGAGCCCAGTTGGGACGATCGGGGATCTGTGGAGCATTTGGGGTAGTCTTCTTTCATTTTGGTTCCGTAGTCGGACCTTGAGTGTAATCTGGATGATGGATGTTTATTTATGTATTGTGTGAAGTGGCGACTGTAAGCCAACTATGTATCTCTATCCCTTATGTATTACATGGGTTGTGTGAATATTACCTCACTTGCGACATTGCTTTCAATGCGGTTATGCCTCTAAGTCGTGCTTCGACACGTAGGAGATATAGCCGCATCGAGGGCGTTACAAGTTGGTAATCAGAGCCTTCCCCGACCTTAGGAGCCCCCACTGATTGATCGTTTTTAGCGGCCGAGTTGTGTCTAGAAAAATGTTCTGAGTCATTTAGGAATTAGGTATCGGAGAGTTTAGGAATTCTTTTTACTTCCCAGTCTCCTCATCGCTCTGGTAAGGCATCCTGACGTAGAGTTTTGACTCTTCTCTTCTCAAATTTCACTAAAAAAAATTTTAGGATCACGCGGGTATCTTAGAATCGTTCCGATGGTTTTGTGATGACAACATTGTCTTGGTGCCTCCTGTCAGCATGGGTTTAGTGGAGGTGTCCCGGGGAGTTGAGCTCTGAGGTGTTGTCGTCATAATTTTATCGTTACAGTTCTGGAATACCTGAGTTTAGTGCGCTGACATCGAAAATCTCTTTTGTACAGTTGTTGGTGAGATAACCCTGATAGCCCAGTACTAAGGCGAGTGTGGGAGTATTGCCATAACTTGTACAACGGATGCTTTTTGAAGGTTGAGGTAGACGATTTCCGAGGGTTTCTTGGTTATGTGTTGAAGGATGGATACAGCTGGATCTAGGTATTGTTAGTTTGGGTGATATATTTTGTGTCCCCTGTATCCCCAACACCTGATTGCATAACCAGAAAGTTTCAGGAGTTTATAAGTGGGAATTCAAGTAGCTCCTAGAATATCTTTCCAACAGACACATGATACGATATGGGATCTATCATATGTTTGTTCCGGCTTATTCTGCAAGCCAATCCTTTGTTTTGTTTTCAGTTGTGATATTCGAGTTGTTTCGAGGCAGATGGTGATTCCATACCTTTTATCTAAATGGCTTCTCAGCTTATGGAAGTGTGATGCTTTACTTTGGAATTCATTCGTTCATTCTTGTTTGAATGTTTATTGTGAAGACTATATGTTGCAATTTCGATCCTTTGATTCAGCTTGAATATATGTCTTTCAAGATGCTAATGGATGTCACCCTCTTCAGGATGGCTCCGCCAATGCGTCAGAATCCGGAACGCAATGAAGGAAGTCAGGCTAACCCTCCGCCTCCACCTCCTCCTCCGGAGGCATGGCAAGCCTTGATGACAGCCACCAATGCCAACACTCAGATTCTGATTCAGCTCTTGCAAGATCGCAACCAAGGGCAAGGTAATCAGGGAAATCAAGGCCAAGGCAACAATCAGCCGCATTTTTCTACCCTCAATCAGTTCCTTGCAAATCAGCCAAAGACTTTCAGCTACTGTGTCGAGGCCACAGACGCCGATGATTGGCTCGTGGACATCAACAAGCACTTCGAATGTAGCAATGTCAGACCTGAGGACTTTGTCAAGTTTGCCTCTTTTCAACTCAAGGATCAAGCTGCTGAGTGGTTCCAACAATACAAAGATTCCAGAGGAGGTCGTGTGATTACCTGGGATGATTTCCGCCGTGACTTCAAAGCTCATCACATTCCAGAAAGTGTTGTTGAGAGTAAGCGTGAGGAGTTCCGCAATCTCAAGCAAGGCAACATGTCTGTGTATCAATACAACACTCAGTTCCAGAAGCTCTCTCGTTTTGCTAAGCAAGACATCCCTGATGAGAAGAGTATGATTTACCAATTCAGGCGTGGCCTCAGAGAAGATCTGCAACTAGCTCTCGTGCTTTTTGAGCCGTTAAAGTATGATGAATTCTACAATATGGCACTGAAACAAGAAGCTGCTCAGCTCAAGTGTGAGGCATCTAAGAAGAGAGTCAGGGACGCAGTTCAGTCCTCTTCTTCCTCACTTGTGGCGGCCAAGCAACAGAAGTTCTGGTTGCCTCCTCCTCCTCCGTTCCGTCAGCCTTACCAGCAGAAGAACTCAGGTGGTCGTGGATCTTCCCACCCACCCAACCCTGGCTATCAGAACAAGTCTCAGAACCAAGCTCCAAGGCCAAATGGTCCTTATCATTGTCCGCTCTCAGAGGTGACTTGCAACAAATGTCAGCAAAAGGGTCACTATGCGAACAAGTGCTTCAACCAAAGGCGACTTCCGCCTCCTCCTCCTGTGAAATCTTCCAGCAATGCAGTGGTCAAGCATAATTCCAAGCATGCCAAAGTGAACATGATGAACGCGGCTCAGGCAGAGGATTCTTCAGAAGTGATCATGGGTAATCTCTCAGTTAATGATGTTCCTGCAAAAGTCTTATTTGATACCGGTGCATCACATTCTTTCATGTCATATCCGTTTGCGTCGAAGCATAATGTTGACACAGAGATTTTGTCCAAAGTTATGCAAGTTGTTTCTCCTGGAAAACTTTTGTCTTCTAGCTTGGTTGCTCCGGATGTTTCCATCAAGATGGGCGACTATAGATTTCTGGCTAAACCAATTGTTCTTGGTGACTCTGATATTGATCTTATTCTCGGGATGGACTGGCTTTCTAAGCACAAGGCTCAGCTTGATTGTGCTGCCAGGGAAATTCAATTGACTCACTCTTCTGACTATGTGATCATTTATGCCGCTCGCGATGAAACCATTCGGTTGTTTTCTCTCAATGAGAAGGGCGAATTGGATGCTATCTCTTAGATTCTAGTCGTTTGTAAGTACCAAGATGTCTTTCCAGAAGAGCTTCCGGGTATGCCTCCTCACCGGCCAGTTGAATTCATTATTGATCTTGAGCCTGGCACGGAACCCGTTTGCAAGCGTCCATAGAAGCTTGGGCCAAAAGAGTTGAAGGAATTGAAGAAACAACTCGATGAACAAGAGCGTCTGGGTCTGATCAGACCGAGTTCATCTCCTTGGGGTTGTGGTGTTCTTTTTGTCCAGAAGAAGGATGGCACGGACCGACTTTGCGTCGATTACCGTCCATTGAACAAGAAGACCATCAAGAACAAGTACCCACTTCCCAACATCAATGAGCTATTCGAGCAACTTAAAGGTGCTAAAGTGTTCTCCAAGCTTGATCTTCGTATGGGTTATCATCAAATTCGCATTCGTGAAGAAGATATTCCCAAGACAGCATTCAGAACAAGCTTTGGTTCTTATGAATATACTGTCATGTCATTCGGCCTAGTCAATGCTCCTCCAACTTTCTCTCGAGTGATGAACTTCATCTTCAACCCCTACACCAATGAATTCGTCTTGGTCTATCTCGATGATATATTGGTCTTCTCCAAGAATAAGAAGGATCATGCCAAGTATTTGCGATTGGTGCTCGACAAGATCAAAGAGTATAAATTCTATGCGAAGTTCTCCAAATGTGAATTCTGGCTTGATGAAGTTCTTTACCTTGGTCATATCATCTCTGCCAAGGGCATTGCTATTAATCCCGAGAGGGTGTCTGCAGTTTTGAATTGGGAACCTCCTCAGAATGTCAAGCAGCTTCGCAGTTTTCTTGGACTTGCAAGCTATTGCCGAAGATTCGTTGAGAATTTCTCAAAGATTGCAAAGCCTCTTTCCAACCTCCTCCAGAAGCATGTGAAGTATGTATGGTCTCCTGAGTGTGACGTTGCTTTCAACGCTATCAAAGAGAAACTCGTCACTGCTCCAGTTTTGACTCCTCCTGACGAATCCAAGCCTTATGAAGTTTTCTGTGATGCTTCTCTTCAAGGTCTCGGTGCTGTGTTAATGCAAGAGAAGAAGGTTGTGGCCTATACCTCTCGTCAGTTGAATCCCAACGAAAAGAACTACCCCACTCACGATCTTGAGTTGGCGGCAGTTGTCCACACACTAATAACATGGAGACATCTCCTGTTGGGAAGGAAAGTGGACATATTCACCGAACACAAGAGTCTCAAGTACATCTTCACTCAGCCCAACCTCAACCTCAGGCAAACTCGATGGGTCGAAATGATTCAAGAGTATAATCCAAGTATTGAATATACTCCAGGCAAGGCTAATGTGATTGCAGACGCTTTGAGCAGGAAGGCTTATTGCAACAGCTTAATCCTCAAGCCCTTTCAACCGGATCTTTGTGAAGCTTTCCGCAAGTTGAATCTCCAAGTTGTTCCTCAAGGTTTTCTTGCCAACCTCATAGTCTCTCCTACTTTGGAAGATCAAATCCGTGAGGCACAACTGATGGATACCATGGTGAAGAAGGTGAAACGTGGTATTGACAAGGGCATTTCCAAATACAAGTGCTATCGCGTTGATGACAGAGATACTCTTTTCTTCGAGGACCGGATTGTGGTCCCTAAGGGTGATCTTCGTAAAGTCATTATGAACGAGGCGCACAATTCTCTTCTGTCAATTCATCCTGGAAGTACAAAGATGTACCATGACCTCAAGTAGTCGTATTGGTGGACTCGAATGAAGCGAGAAATTGCTCAATTCATGAATGAATGTGATGTCTGTCGAAGGGTGAAAGCAGAACATCAACGACCAGCTGGTCTACTCCAACCTCTTACTATTCCAGAATGGAAGTTTGATCATATCGAAATGGACTTCGTGACTGGTTTTCCAAAGTCCAAGCGTGGAAATGATGCCATCTTCGTCGTCATCGACAAGCTCACTAAAGTGGCTCATTTTCTTCCTATCAAAGAGTCTATCACAGCAGCGCAGCTGGCAGAGCTCTACACCTCCAGAATTGTCTCCTTGCATGGCATTCCACAATTGATTTCTTCAGACCGTGGCAGCATCTTTACATCCAAGTTTTGGGATTCTTTTCAGAAGGCTATGGGCACAAATATTCGCTTCAGCACAGCTTTCCATCCTCAAACTAGTGGACAAGTCGAGCGTGTCAACCAAATTCTTGAAGATATGCTCAGGGCTTGTGTCATCTCTTTCGACATGAAGTGGGAGGATTGTCTTCCATATGCTGAGTTCTCTTACAACAACAGCTTTCAAGCGAGCTCGGGGAAAGCCCCATTCGAGATTCTCTATGGCAGAAAGTGTCGTACTCCTCTCAATTGGTCAAAGACGGGCGAACGCCAACTTCTTGGCAACGACTTGATCACAGAGGCTGAAGATATGTGTAAGGTCATTCGTGAGAATCTCAAAACCGCTCAATCGCGCCAGAAGAGCTATTATGATAGCAAACACCGTGATGTGGCTTTCGAGATCGGAGACCATGTCTACCTCCGCGTCTCTCCAATGAAAGGCACTCGTCGCTTCGGTATCAAAGGGAAACTTGCCCCTAGATACGCCGGACCTCTCAAGATCATCGGCAAAAGAGGCGATCTCGCCTATCAACTTGAGCTTCCCCCCAACTTTGCAAATGTGCACGATGTGTTCCACGTGTCACAGCTTCACAAGTGCTTTAAGACGCCTGAGCGCACCATCAACTTCGAAGAGATTGATCTTCAAGAAGATTTGTCCTATCATGAGCATCCCGTTGCTATTCTTGAAGAAACTGAGCGCAAGACTCGCAACAAGTCCATCAAATTCCTGAAAGTGAAGTGGTCTCACCATTCAGACCGAGAAGCCACCTGGGAGCGCGAGGACCACCTCCGTTCCGAATATCCGGAGTTCTTTCAGTCCTAGATCTCGGGACGAGATCCTCTCGTAGTGGTGGAGTGTTGTAACACCCCGGATGTAACTTGCCATATTTGTAACTCCAACTCTTGCCATTTTCGGTAATGTGATACGATATTCCCTCCGTGGTTGGGTTTCCCGTCATTTTGTATTTTGTCCTTGTCATGCATTTTATGTCATGTCATCATGTGCATCGCATTCGCATACGTGTTCGTTTCATGAATCCGAGCATTTTCCCCGATGTCCGTTTTGCAATCCGGCGCTCCTATGTTCCCCGGCATCCCCCTTTTACCTTTTTCCGTGAGCGTGTTTTAAACTTTCTCGGAATGGACTGAGGTTTGTCAAGCGGCCTTGGTATAGCACCGGTAGACCGCCTGTCAAGTTTCGGGTCATTCGGAGGTCGTTTGATACTCCAACGGTTAACCGGGTAACCGTGAAAGCCTCTTTTGGGTTGCAGCCCAAAACCCCTCCAAAACAGCCCAATAACCCATCTAAGTCACTCCCATGTCCATCGCCGTTCGATCACGATCGTGTGGCCGCAAACCGTGCTAAATTTGGAGCCTCCTAGCTCCTCCTACCTATAAATACATCTCCCCCTCCGAAATCCCGGGTCCAATCCGCCCCTAACCCTAGCCCCGCTCCCCTCCGCGCCGCCGGACATGTCCGGATCGGGCCGGACGCGTCCGCCGCCGCGCCGCAGCCAACGGGAGGCCGCCACGTGGCGCGCCGCCGTCCGCCGCCGCCGAGGCCCGTGCGGCCCGCGCGCGGCCCCCCCCCCCCCCCCGTGCCCGTTCGCCTCCCCGCGCCCTACCTGGCTCCCGCGCCGCCCGCCGCCGCCTCGCGCTCGCCAGTCGCCGCCCGCCGCGGCGGCGCCTTGCGCTCGTCCGCCGCCGCCGCGCCGCCGCCTCGCGCCTCCGCCTCCGCGCCGCCGCGCCGCTCTGCCGCTTGCGCCCGCGCCCGCCGTCGCCTCCTCGGCTTGCCGCCGGTCGGATCCGGTGAGATACGGCCCGGAGAAGCCCCGCCGGTCGCCGTCCCCGTCCATCTCCAGCGAAACGCCGGCTAGATCCGCCGCCACCTCATAACCCGCGCCGGAACCCTAGATCTGAGGGTATAAAATTTCACCAAGTCTCCGGGTTTCTCACTTTTTGTTGCATGTTCATCGCATCATAACTTGCTGCATAATGCTCCGTTTCGTGCGTGTAATATGTCAGATTGTTCGCCTCGATGAGTACATCATTTCATCTCATTGCATTATTTTCATTTGATCTCATCTTGATGCCGGAAATGCTGCTAGAAGAGGGCTATGTGATGTTAGTTTCAGATCTGTTTCAGTAGATGCACTTTTGTCATTTTTGCCATGATTGATGTGTGCATCCTATGAATTGGAGTCCTACATGTGTTTTGTAATATGCCATGCCATCTTTCCAGTGGTGTACGCCATGTATTTTTGTGATCTTTGTGGTGACTATCACAAGCATGCAAACTAGGGTACATAATGTTGCTGATTTCAGAGACTTAGTTATTTCACGAAGTTATTCCCTGCTGTTATTTTTATGCCATGTGTTCATGTTGTTTCAGAGAGATCTATGCCTCTTTTGAGCATGATCAGTAAGGGTGTTTTGAACATAAGGATTTGCTCTCTCCATCCATGCCTTTGTTTGTAATTATGGAGCAACCTAGCTTTTGTCAATCGAGCTCTACTTTTGCTATAAAATGTTACTCGCAGATTGTTTACATGTTATTCGATTTTGCCAAGCTTGTTGTAGTTGATCCTTGCATGCTATGATGTTGTTCTTGCCATTTATAGCTTCTATGCCATGTCTTATTGGTGGGTGTATGCTTAGTTTATCATGCAATGCTCTGTAGTGAGTGCATCGAGCTCGTAAACTTTCCTACTTGTTATCTGTTTTTGACATGTCCAGTTTTCTGCTAAGTCTGAAAACTGTAACATAACTTGCTTAATTGACATGGGTGCTATTATATTTTCTGGTCCTTTTTGGCTCATGGTCAGTAAGGGACTTTTGTTCTATGTTTTGAGTAGATCCATGCCATGCCATATTTTGCTATGTCCTGTTCCTGTAGCAGGTTGTTTCCTTGCTCTAAACATGTCATCCTGATGTTAATTTCTGGCATGATAGTATTTTCACCAAGTCTGTGAACCTGTTATCTTTTGCACTTTTGCCATGCTTGTTTGGACCTGTTATTTTGTGATTTAGCCTTAGCTCAGTGTTCATCTTTTCTTAAGCATCTTGAGTAGATCACTACCATATGCTTTTCTGATATCTTTGGGTGAAGTAGCTTAATTTCTTGTTGCATGCTAACTGGCATCATGCTGCTAATCGCAGAATCTTGTCATTCTTGTTTTGCTTGTCATTTGCAAACCGTGCATCAGATTCCGGTGATCTTTATATCGATTTCAACCGAAATCACCTCACCTTTCCAGTGGCATACTTGGTTTGCCAAGATTATGCCTTGTTCATCTTTTTCCTTCCGGAGCACGCATATGCATTGCATACCACATCTCGCATATCATGCCATGTTTTGCATCATGTTGATTGCGCATTGCATCGTGGTTGATAGTTGTTCCTTTGTTTGTGTTCTTGCCTTGGGTAGAGCCGGGAGACGAGTACGTGAACGAGGAACCTGTTGAGAATGCTTACGAGGATCAAGCTTTCGACAACTCTGAGAACCTTGCAGACAAGATGACCATACCCTCGAAATCACTTCTATCTTTGCTTGCTAGATGCTCGCTCTTTTGCTATGCCTGTGCTGCGATACCTACCACTTGCTATATCGTTCCACCCATATTGCCATGTCAAACCTCTAACCATCCTTTCCTAGCAAACCGTTGATTGGCTATGTTACCGCTTTGCTCAGCCCCTCTTATAGCGTTGCTAGTTGCAGGTGAGGTTGAAGTTTGTTCCATGTTGGAACATGATTATTTTGGGATATCACAATATCTCTTATTTAATTAATGCATCTATATACTTGGTAAAGGGTGGAAGGCTCGGCCTTATGCCTGGTGATTTGTTCCACTCTTGCCACCCTAGTTTCCGTCATACCGGTGTTATGTTCCTTGATTTTGCGTTCCTTACGCGGTTGGGTGATTTATGGGACCCCCTTGACAGTTCGCTTTGAATAAGACTCCTCCAGCAAGGCCCAACTTTGGTTTTACCATTTGACCACCTACCACCATATTTTTCCCCCGGGTTTTCGCGAGCCCGAGGGTCATCTTTATTTTAACCCCCCCCCCTGGGCCGGTGCTCCCTCTGAGTGCTGGTTCGAACCGAGTAGACTGCGGGGCCACCTCGGGGCAACTTGAGGCTTGGTTTTACTCATAGGATGTCTCATACGGATGTGCCCTGAGAACGAGATATGTGCAGCTCCTATCGGGATTTGTGGGCACAATTGGGCGGCTTTGCTGGACTTGTTTTATTATTGTCGAAATGTCTTGTAGTCCGGGATTCCGAGACTGATTGTGTCTTCCTGGTAGAAGGAATATCCTTCGTTGACCGTGAGAGCTTATAATGGGCTAAGTTGGGACAACCCTGCAGGGTATTATCTTTCCAAAGCCGGGCCCGCGGCTATGAGGCAGATGGGAATTTGTTAATGTCCGGTTGTAGAAAACCCGAAGTTGACCTTAATTAAAACACATCAACCGCGTGTGTAACCGTGATGGTCTCTTCTTGGCGGAGTCCAGGAAGTGAACACGGTGTTGGAGTTATGTTTGGCGTAGGTTGTTCTAGGATCACTTCTTGATCACTTCTAGCTTCACGACCGTGCTTTGCTTCTCTTCTCGCTCTCTTTTGCGTTGTTAGCCACCATATATGCTAGTCGCTTGCTGCAGCTCCACCTCACCACCCTATCCTACCTTTAAGCTTAAATAGTCTTGATCTCGCGGGTGTGAGATTGCTGAGTCCCCTTGACTCACAGATTCTACCAAAACAGTTGCAGGTGCCGACGATGCCAGTGCAGATGACGCATCCGAGCTCAAGTGGGAGTTCGACGAGGAACGTGGTCGTTACTATGTGTCTTTTCCTGATGATCAGTAGTGGAGCCCAGTTGGGACGATCGGGGATCTGTGTAGCATTTGGGGTAGTCTTCTTTCATTTTGGTTCCGTAGTCGGACCTTGAGTGTAATCTGGATGATGGATGTTTATTTATGTATTGTGTGAAGTGGCGACTGTAAGCCAACTATGTATCTCTTTCCCTTATGTATTACATGGGTTGTGTGAAGATTACCTCACTTGCGACATTGCTTTCAATGCGGTTATGCCTCTAAGTCGTGCTTCGACACGTAGGAGATATAGCCACATCGAGGGCGTTACAGTCTAGTTGTGATGGAATTGATGGGGTTTCGAGGGCTTAGGGAGCAAACAAGCTTCGCCTAAGTCTCGGGTTGTTGTCTGTTGTCCTTGAACCGCTGCCGGGTCGTCCCCTTATTTACACGGGTGACGCCCGTCGGTTCACAGAGTCCCAACACCGGTTCATATTCGTATCCGGGTTGATCTCTCCTTATTCCTAACTTACAATACAAGGCCGGTTTACGGCTACAAGTCTTAAACCGACTACGGGCCCTACCCTCATCTGCTTTCTTGGGCTTTAACACACTTAACTACTGAAGAAGTTAACCCGGCCCACCTGGCCGGTTTATGCCCAGTAGTAATATCCCCAACATTAGGCCCCAGATTGATTTGAACGGATTCATGTCAATCCTTAGAAAAAATCTTTATCTTCAACATCTTCTTGTAATTTGTTGAACCGCCGTGATGTCATCTTCACTGGTCGTTGCAAACCGGCATGACGTCATCTATCATAAAGAAAGTTTATCTATGACCCCTTTTTGTTAATAAATCCGCGACAATCAAGGCGACAACTCTGTTTCGTGGCCCCTTGATTCTCGCGCCTGACACATGTCCCTTTCCTTATAAATAGGACCGAGGAGTCATTTCTTTTCTCCCCTTCGTGCCCTTCTTCTTCGTCTTCCTCGCGTTGCCAGCCTCGGAGCTCCGCCGCCGTCGTCAGCTTCGGCACCGACCTTGGCCGCTGCATCGACCTGAGCGCACCAGAGCATCGCAGCGATCTTTCGCGTCTTCCTCAACCCTGGTGAGTCTTCTGCCCTTCTCAACATAGATCTGTTCTAGGGTTTCGTGTTCTTGCAATGTTCATCGTCTGTGCTTGTTCATATACTAGCCTCTGGATGCATATGTGAACCCCCGCTCTATGTAGTGGTAGCTTTTAGTATCCGCCTTTAGGTTCATGCCCAAGACCATAAATCTCTCATATATTTCTGCTCATTAAGTCAGTACTGTTCTGCTTCGATCTTTTGAACATTTTTCTTCTTTTCTGAACTTGCTTTAGATCCAACGCTGTAGAAAAACCTTGCGAAATCTGTTTCTGCATACTTATCCATCCGCAATCTCAGCTGTCTCAATGTTTAGATCAGGCGGTTTAACTTGGTGTAGAAAAAAATAACAAACCGGTATATACCATTAGTCCCCTTGTTGAACCGCCAGAACTCTTTAGCCAGATGTTGTCGCTTCATAGAATTCCGGTTTAGATATAGCTATCTCCGGTTTAACATTGTTCATGCCAGTGTATATTTAACCAACACATTCTTGAACCTGAATCACTTATTTTGTAGATTTCACCATGGCCAAACAAGTATATGACTGCAACTCGGTTCCTTCCCGCGTCACAGAAACTCAACTGAACAATTTAGTCCTAACCGGCGCTTTAAGCAGCAAAGACACTATCCATTGGAGGGTCCCCGGTACAGAATTTCCTCCCACACCTCAAGAGGGAGAGGTCGTTGTTTTCGCAGATCACTTAGCCCGGGGCTTTAATCCGCCCGGTTCAAAATTCTACCGGGATGTCCTAGCCAATTTTGGACTCCATCCGCAAGACACTGGCCCCAATTCTGTTACCAACATATGCCACTTCCAAGTGCTCTGTGAGGTGTTCTTTCAAGAGGAACCCACAGTTTAGTTGTTCAGAGACTGCTTTCATCTAAACCGCCGCACAGAGTTTACTGATGGTTCCAATATGGAATTGGGTGGCGTGGCGATTCAGAAAAGAAAAGAGGTCACTTACCCTCACGCTAAACTGCACAGCCATCCCAAAGAGTGGAATCAATCATGGTTCTATTGCAAAGACACCTCCCCTGCTGATGAAAATCCTCTGCCTGGCTTTCGTCCGGAGCGACTAAGCAACACCCATCCCTTTCCACAAAGGTTAACTGCCAAGGAGAGAAGTAAATACGCTCCTCAACTTTCCAAACTCAGGGCCTTCATGGCTAACGGTTTAACAGGAGTTGATCTTGCTCGCTGGATATCGTGGAGCATACTGCCCCTCAGTCAGCGCTCTGGTTTGATGTGTGAATATACTGGCAGTGTCGATGACCCACTGCGACATGTTAACATCCAGCTCACCGATGATGAAGTCACAGAAGCTGTGAAGAAAATATTGAATGAACCAGAACATATCTGTGCTCGAACCGGCCTGCTTCCCTTCTGTGCCACCAACAAACCACTAGTTGTAAGATTTTAATTTTGCCTTTTACTGAGCCTGTCATTGCCATATCTGCCCATTATTTAACATCAATATCTGTTTAAACAGGGTGATGATCCATTTTGGAGCAAGAAGCTTCCACATGAGAAACCAGAAAAAACAGACAAACCGGAAAGACCAATCCGGCCAAAGACTAAAGTCGTGAAGAGGTCCGCCCACAGGAGGAAAACCACTGCATCTTCTGATCCGGCCGCTGATGATGACGTGGGTAATCTGGACCTTGAGGTAGAGCTTGACTCACTTGGCTTATTTTTCACACGCCTTATTGATGATGATATTTGTCAGGATGATGCCGAAGCCAGCCATGCTGACGCTGCAGAGGTAATCTCTCTCTCTTCTGATTCAAACCCTTTGCCTTTGCCAAAAATCCGTCAGGCAAACCGGAAGGTTAAATTTTCTCATCCTCTTGCTTACTTGGATCCCAAATTTCTTTTGAAGACCCAACAACACGAAGCTCGCCGCACAACCCGGCACAGCGGCCAGGTAGTTACCTCCGCCGGTTTACCGAACAGTCCAGTTCGAAAACTCCGTTCAGAGGTCTCTAATTTGCTTGCCAGTGCTTGTCCTAAAGCGGGCTGTTTTCGTCAACCTCTTAATCCATGTGACTCCGATTATCAGGTTACTTCCCATTCATCCTCTGGCGAGTCATCGGCTACTCAGCTGCCACCGCTCAAAACGGTGCTTGAGTAAGCTATACTTATCATAATATTTTTGATGTATTACTTTGTAACATATGTTGTTTTTTGACTTTTATTACTCCTTTTAGGGCCAAGCCTAGACCGAGCAAGAAGGCCCGCCTGGATAAAGCGGCCGAGGAGGACGCCGTCCCTGAACCGGATAAAACGCCAGACCCTGAAGCGGCTATTTGTGAAGATATACCCAACGACCCACCACTGCAAGATGATGACTTTATTGCTGAAGAAAGGCCTATTGACACCTCAGGCCCTGTCGACCAGCCCACAAGCCCCATCCGGATTAAGAGATCCATCAGTCCATCCCATCCTGCTGACAAATCGACTGCCCCAGTGCGAACCGGTGATGCTAAGGATGATGATGTTGTAATTACTGGCATTGGCCGTAAAGAGCCAAGCAATCCTATCGCCTTATCCAAGCATACTGCCAAAGAAGAATTTGCTGCCATTGGCAAAGGCAAGTGGAATGTTGATCTGGCGACTTATGCTGCTCTGAATACCCAAGACCTTCATTCCGGCTACCTGAACCGGCTGTATACCAGCCGCGATTATGAAGCTGGTCTGGTGAATATGATAAAAGAAAAATTTGAGGTAACATCCCTGTGCTTTTCCTGCTTGGATATTTCCATCTTGTTAATTCTCCTAGCCCCCAAGGGCTGGTTTAAAATCCTCATTCAAACCGGGACTTGCTAATATAAATCTCCATGCTTCGGAATTCGCTGATGTAGCCCCCAAGGGCCGGTTCAACTTAGTGTAGTTAAACCGGGATTTTAAGTAATTGACATCACAACATCAGAATTTATTCGAGCAAATAGCCATTAGCCCCCAAGTGCCAAGTTGAATACTTGTATTGATCTTGGGACTTTTATAATCAGTTGAAAGATGAAGATCAAATATGCATTAGCCCCCAAGTACCGAGTGCATAACTTGTTATGTGGTTAGCACTTCAATGTTTGCACTGCTTTCTGAATCATATAATTGCCTGTATGGAGACTGAGCTGAAAACAAAAGAAAACCAAGTCGCCGATCTCCAAGAAAACCTGAAGTCTCAACAAGCTGAAACCTCAAAAGCAAAAGAGGAGTTAACCAGCGCCTTAAGCGCCATGGAACAGCTTAAGGAGGACTTCAAAAAGGAGCGGGCGGACTGGGCCACTGAGAAGTCCATTTTAATCAAGCGAGCAGAAGACGCCGAGGCTGCGCTCAAACCGGTGGTGGACGAACTGACCGGCATAAAGCGGCAAGTGCACTCCGTGACTGCTGCTATCTTTGGTAAGCCGATTTAACTTCTGGAATTACTCAGTCTTCTTATGTAGCTTTCAATTTGCTGACTCTTTATAACCCTTCAGGAACACACATTGGTCACTTGGGGTCAGATGTACGGATGAAATTTAAAGACGCCTACACATTGATCGAGCAGCTGTACACTAGAGCACAGCGGATTATCTCTACTGCATCGCATAACAATCCGGCGCCCACTTTAATTCAAGATACTTTGAAGAGGCTGTCGATTCTTCCTGCCCGGGTTGAAGAGCTAAAGAGATCTACTGCTTGAACCGGTGCCATCAATGCCTTAATCCGGGCAAAAGCATGGGTGCCGGATTTTGACCATGTTGAGGCAGCTCAGGGCTATCCCAGCTTGAAGGAAGACGGATCAGCATTTAGTGAAGCGGATCCGCGAGCAATAAACCGGGAGGTGCGTCCTCTAGCTTGCCAATTGGCTGAAGAGGCAGATTTGTCACATTATCAAGCACTGTACAATGATCAAAACAAGCGAGTAGCCGCACCGATTCCTGAAGCAGAAAATCTTATCCCTCCAATCCATAAGCACACTTATGCTCCTGATATTGAACCGTCACTGCTGATCCATGATGAAGTTGTCTTTCAAGCTTTAATGGGAATCGACTGGACAACTGTTGATTTCTAGCCGCTGGGTAGAGAAGCAGAAGTTGAAGCGGCGCGGGAGGACCCACAACCATCAAGCCATGCTGGTGACCAAGCTTGAACCGGAAATCGGTTTAAAACTGCTCCACCTTCGAAAAACAATGATCTTATTTGGGCACCATGTTGCCTTGTAATAGGCTAGCCGATACTCTTGATTTTGTTATGCCTTTGTGCATAAATACTGCAACATGTGCTTTCTTTGGGTGATAAAATTTCCAAAGTACTTTCTGCAATCAAGAAATCTTAAAATACCGCCGCGGTTGTACCGTCAGGCGGATTGTTATGAAATCAAAATATCTGAAATTTGAAGTATATGATCTAATCTTTGTGATACATAATACCTGCCATCATTGGGCAAGAAGCTGGCTTAGCCAATCTTGAAGCGGAGGTTTTATAAACCCATACTATTGGAGGAAATAACCGCTCCTGTATATATACAATGCCGGTTTACCTTGTAAAACCGTGTCGGGTGTTATGATAAACACCATGTTATTCCTTAATAGGATGTTTAACAAAGAAAATCAAACCGGGCAAATAAACTCCGGATTAAAAATGGACCGTGTTCTGTCAACTGACAGTTTGAACCGGTTTAAAAAACTTTGCCGGTTTAGAAACGCAACAAGAATAACGAGATATTTAAAAAATTAAGCAAAGGTAATGATAAAAACCGTTTGCAAAAAGAGGCTTTATTGAGCCGATCAGATGGCGTTACCATGGTCGGACACGACCAAGCCCCCGATAGGCGTAGCTATGGTTCAAGTCGGCCAGGTCCCCAAATGAAACCGTGGCATTTATGCCGATCAAGAGGCGTTGCAATGGTACGGGTTCGACCAAGCCCCCAAGTAATTCTGTGGCCTTAGGCCGATCAAGAGGCGTGACTGGTTCAGACTTGACCATGTCCCCAAGTGATCTGGTGGTTTTTGCCTATCAAAAGGTGTTGCATTGGTTCAGATACGACCAAGCCCCCAAGTGATGTCATAAAGCTTTTGAAAAGCAAATTCAAGGGGTAAACCGGAGGCCGCTTTAAGACAGAACAACTCCCACTACTGGAATATGGCAATTTGCCATCTGCCATGGCAGATGGCAAAGGCATGGTCGGCGGATGGCAAAGGCTTTGCCATCAGCCAGCAGATGGCAAACAGTTTGTCTAAGATCCTATCGGCAAAGGCTTCTTTGCCATCTGCTGGCTGATGGCAAAGAGCCTGTGGCTTTGCCATCAGCTGGCAGATGGCAAAGCCTCTTAACGGGGTTAGCCCCGTTAGAAGGCTAACGGCATACTTTGCCATCAGCCAGCAGATGGCAAAGGCTGCAGGCTCTTTGCCGTCTGCCAGCAGATGGCAAAGGCTGCATGCTTTGCCGTCTGCTGGCAGATGGCAAAGAGCTTTGCCATCTGCTGGCAGATGGCAAAGAGCCCAAAAAGGGCAGTCCAAATTTTACATGTAGATGACACGTGGCCTCTTTGCCATCTGCCAGCTGATGGCAAAGCTCTTTGCCATCTGCCAGCAGATGGCAAAGTGACTATATTGCCCCATTTAATTTTGTTTTTTCTTATATCAGTTCATTTTCACAGAAAATCAAACACAAATATATTTATATGACCAATATAGCATATTCAACACATATTACCAATAGTCATGAACACTTATATATCCAACACATGTTACCAATAGTAGCAAGTTTCATCCGTACATATACATAGTTTCATCAATATTACACAGTTTCATCCATAGGTAGCAGGTTGGCATAGTTCATGAACCATGTACATCATGACAAATACAATATCACCCAATGCTCGACTATGAACAAAATTGAAAAATTACACCTCACAAAGGCGGGTGAACAAAAACCTTACATGTACCTAGCGACACATCGGTCTTGCCACTTCTTCCATTCGTTGATGGTGGTCATGTATATTCCACCTAATCACGGCAAACACTTCTCCCGTTCATCGATGGTGGTCATAATTTCCACCTAATCACGGTAAAAATGATCAATTCCAAGGCGATGAGATTGGCCATTACACTATAGCATGCTGCATTCACGTGCCCCTTTTTCACAGACTTGTAAATTGACGGATGACATGTCCCCTTTAATGTATACATGAGTACGATTAAAATGTAATATTGTAAGATACACAATTTTACTATTGTTTACTTACATATTAATTCTGCACTGTGGCTTTAGTATATTACAATCAAATATAAAATAGATTAGAATCTCTCCTAGAATGGCAAATGCCAGCAGCAAAAGATCCAATTTTTTCCTAAGAACATCAATAGTCATGTTCGAAATTTAATCCGCCAATCTTAAATACTATATGATGAATCTGACAACTTAAAATCAAATAATAGGCTGGGTCCTTCATTAAGAATAAGAGACAGGTAGATGCTTGAAACCATATAGTTATTATAGGGAAAGATTTTTGTTTTTGCCTTTTTCTTTTATTTATATTACTTTTTCTGTTTCAGTTTTGTTTCCTATTAATTTTAGTTTTAGTAAAATATAAACGTAGCATCTAAATTAGTATTTCAATTTAGTCCATCACAAAAGTCTAGTCCTCAAATAAAACACTACCTTCTATTTCTAACCATAGAACACTGAGGTACCTTTGGAAAGCTAGCAACGGCCTCTAAAACTTTCAAGAACCGTATAGGGAAGTGCTTAGTACTTTAACTGAAAAAAGGATCAAAGTTGAACATGAACTGAGAAACATTCTCAAAGTTCAGACTGGGCAGGCTAGTCTGCTGTTGTTGAAAACTGCCAGTATAACCGTATATATCGCCGCAGACAGAGCCGGGGGACAGAAAAAATAACTAAAACAGGGGATTCCATCTAGTGATTAGCTTTCGAGGGGATAAATACCTCTGGTGTAGCCGCTGCAGGCGACGTTGGACGGCTCGACCGATGTTCTTGTTCCTCCAGCGAATTCGGTGCTTCTTCCTCCGGCGACCTTGGTGGCAACATTGGATGCTTCGTGCAATTTTCGAAGGAACTTGATGAAGATCTGTTGCAACTGCAGCACTTCATACTTGTATCTCAGTTAATTATGTACCCATCTACTACATATGTATACCTGTCAATGCAAATTGTATTCAGATTAGCAGTGCTACTTATCGATGTAATAGGCGTACTTGAGAAATTAAGGTTGATGTTTCAACTTCTTACCAGGCTATATTTCTTATTTCTGATTAAATTAGAAGATGGGAGAAGAGCACCATGGTCAGACCTTTAGATCATACTAGTGGCTGGGGCGCCACCGGGTGGCGCCTCTTGAGGCGGGATTATGCGCACTAATCAAGTTATCGTGTATGTTAACGTGCATGTATGACAATAGACAAGATTGTTCGCTCTGATCTTATCTACAACAAGGCAGCTAGTTGGTTTCCTAATCTAGGCTTGGTTATGCATGTTTGGGTTCTTCAAACTTCCCAATATCCGATGCTTAGATTAGGGTGGCTGATTGGGTCCTAATCTTTAGAAACGACCAGTAGTCGTTGATTTCAGATTAACAAGGCAGGAATAAGTCACAACATGAATTTAGAAATGACATGTGACATTCATATAACAGACCTTCATTGCAGTCACAACGTGAAGCCGAAAGATAGTTACAAAAAGGATTTTTAGTGCCAATCATAACAAGCAAAATGAGTTGAGACTCTTGCTCCTACATACCTAAGAAGCATACGTAAATAGAAATCATGGGCCATCTCACCGACCAGAGAAGAGCGACAGCCCTACAACTGTCGGTACTGCAACGAGATAGATGACAGTGAAGTTTAACACATTCCTGTATTCTGCATTTTTTAGGTTTCCAAAAAAAACTTGTCCACACAAATTAAAAACTCAATAGATGTATTAGATGTATTTCAAACCGCAAGAGCAGATAAAAATTAAAACATATAAATCTGCATGTGAATTATTATCTCTCATGGATAAAGTGATTTAAGTTTACTCTGAAGTTAAGGTTTCGCCATCCGAGTTGAAACTCTAACTGTTAACCCGATCATCTGGAAGACCGAGCATTTCTCTTCAAAAGTTACGTTTGAAGGACATTCACATTCTCTGTAGCGAACTTCATATAAATTTTGAATAACCTAAAACAGAATCAAACATCAAATTCCCAGTCAAGAAAGGGTCCTGATATATACAGGGTGGTGCAAATGATTGTGAATTTGTAACACATCAAATCTGTGTGAAAGAGGGAAGATCTTAATTGCAGTTTTGAACTAAAATATTCTAGTGTGGATGTCGTGGTACAGACAATCACATGACCAAAAAAAGCAGTAGGTCAAGGAAATTATTTTACAGTCAGGAGCCCATCAAAACCGGTTGGTAATATGCTAATCATTTGGCTCATATCCACTCTAAAAGAAACAAGTTTTGTTCACATCCAAGCCTCTGTCTCTCGCCTTCCAGATCAACCCCACCTTGCCATACCACATAATGCATATGCTTCTTTCTTTTGAAACAAAAAGGAGTTATTTTTTGGTAAACAAGTACTCTCTCTGTAAACTAATATAAGAGCTTTTAGATCACTATTTTATAGTGATCTAAAAGGCCTTATATTAGTTTATATTGATAGTACTAAGAAAATGAATATGTCGTTAATTGCTTATAATCCAGAATAGGTAGACAAGGATGACAATAGCCATCTAACTAAAAATGATTAGCAGTTCATTTAGTAACATATATGGTGGCAACACATGATGAATATGAAACTGTAACCGAGCTGAAAGGAGCAAAACTGGGTGATCCTACACGGTGAGTTATTCCTAAGCAGTACTGGCAACAATCCAATGATTGCAGAATAATGAGCTAGAGTGGATAGGATGATGGATAACCTTGATACGGACATATTTGTGCTTACCCTGTATAGGTTAAATTAAATACACAAAATGACAACGATGGAACTAAAAAGACAGATTATGAATGTATTAATATTATCAACTATATCATGTGGTAAATTCTCTGATAAAAAATGAGCAGTTACCTTGTCAGGCAACAAATGGTGATGATGTTGAGCACCTTGGATGGTGGGCATCCTCTTTCAGCAGATGGGATCGAAGCAGCTTTTCCTCTCCATGAAACATGCACAAAAAGAGATGGCACCCATCACATAAGGGGTGAAGAAAACTAGACAAGTGGCGGCACTGACCTGAGCATAGGGAAGGCGGCGGAGGAAGGAGAGAGCGGGCGGCTGTGCGCAGATCTGGAGCTGCCTCTCCATCTGCACCACCCCGCATCTCTGCATCTCGCCGCCTCGACCAAGGGCCCCCATCGGCACCTCGATCCCATCCCTTCCTCCCCCTCATCTGCAACCACCATGGCGGTTGGGTAGAACAGCACGCCTTGATGCCAAGATGAGAAGGTTTGGACGAGGCGCCGCCGTGGCCATGGATCCAAACCTGCTGCTCGATCCGGGGCGAGGGTGAGGCGACGAGGTCGTCGGTGACGGCGAGTGGCCGAGGATGGCGACGGCGAGTGGAGAGG
Source organism: Aegilops umbellulata (assembly GCA_032464435.1). Taxonomy (NCBI): domain Eukaryota; kingdom Viridiplantae; phylum Streptophyta; class Magnoliopsida; order Poales; family Poaceae; genus Aegilops; species Aegilops umbellulata. The sequence continues at coordinate 222,738,646 of CP136059.1, read as the reverse complement.
TCGCCGCGGGGGACCGCACACACGCTCCCTCCCCGACGGACGGCGACGGCGAGTGGAGAGGTCGCCGTGGGGGACCGCACGCACGCTAGGGAAAGGGGTGCCTCCGCGGGCGACGGGGTGGCGGGGTGGTGGGCGGCGGCGGGGTGGTGGGGCGGCGGCGGGGTAGTGTGGCGGCGGGGCGGCGGGGTGGTGGGGCGGCGGCTGGTGAGATGCGTGCAGATGCGTGGGAGAGGAGGGGAGAGAGGGAAGGAGTAACCCCAAAGTTTTTTTATCTGGAAAAAAGTAAACCCATCTCTTTGCCATCTGCCAGCAGATGGCAAAGAATCTTTGCCGTCTGCTGGCAGATGGCAAAGAGGTGGGGCTGGTACACCGTTACACTATTGACGTCCACATGATTTGCCAACCTCTTTGCCATCTGCTGGCAGATGGCAAAGATTATTTGCCATCTGCTGGCAGATGGCAAAGATTATGCTGGCAGATGGCAAAGAATTGGCTGATGGCAAAGAATTGGCTGATGGCAACCATGTTCTTTGTCGTCTGTCAGTTCTTTGCCATCTGTTTTTTATAAGCAGATGGCAAAGAACTGACTGATGGCAAATTCTCTGTTTCCAGTAGTGTCCGTGTAACCACTCATGATGTAAAAAGAACAGAGACCCCGCTTTAGCTGAGGCTCCGGTTTATTGCATTAATCATAACATATACAGTGTCATAATATGTACATAGGTAGAGCCGATGGCTCAGGTATAATAAGGCCGAAGATGAGCTATGTTCCACGACCTGTTGGTCTCCTCCTCTGATGTACGTGAGTCTTTGTGCTCTCGAATATCGATCAGATAGTATGACCCATTGTGCAGATTCTTGCTGACCACGAAAGGCCCCTCCCAAGGTGGGGATAACTTATGCATATAAGTCTGATCTTGGATGAGCCGAAGCACCAAATCTCCCTTTTGAAAGGTTCTGGTTCTGACTCGGCGACTGTGATAACGACGAAGATCCTGTTGGTAAATCGCCGAGCGGGCAGCAGCTATGTCACACTCTTCATCCAACAGGTCCAAAGCATCTTGCTGTGCTGTCTCGTTGTCCGCTTCGACATAAGCCGCCACACGAGGTGAGTCGTGACGGATATCACTGGGGAGAACCGCCTCTGCTCCGTAGACCATGAAGAAGGGTGTGTATCCTGTTGATTTGTTGGGTGTAGTATTGATGCTCCATAACACAGATGGTAACTCTTCTACCCAACAACCCGGTGTTCTCTGCAAAGGAACCATAAGACGGGGTTTGATGCCTCTCAAGATCTCTTGATTAGCTCGCTCTGCTTGACCATTGGACTGTGGGTGGGCAACTGATGAAACATCAAGCCGGATGTGCTCACGTTCGCAGAACTCCTTCATGGCACCCTTGGACAAATTAGTACCATTATCTGTGATGATACTGTGTGGAAATCCAAACCGGAAAATCACTTTTTTGATGAACTGAACCGCCGTGGCTGCATCACACTTGCTAACGGGCTCTGCCTCCACCCACTTTGTAAATTTATCAACCGCCACCAGAAGGTGGGTCTTCTTATCCTTGGGCCTTTTGAAAGGCCCAACCATATCCAGCCCCCAAGTCGCAAACGACCAAGTAATTGGAATCATTCTCAATTCTTGAGCCAGCACATGAGCATGTCTTGAAACTTTTGGCAACCGTCACATCGTCTGACTAGATCTTCCGCATCAGCATGAGCAGTTAGCCAATAGAAGCCATGGCGGAACGCTTTAGCCACCAAAGACTTTGAATTGGCGTGGTGACCACAATCTCCTTCGTGGATCTCACGCAAAATTTCACAGCCTTCTTCAGGAGACACACAACGTTGAAACACCCCTGATAAACTGCAATGATGCAATTCGCCGTTGACAATAGTCATGGACTTGGATCGCCGGATTATCTGTCGGGCCAGAATCTCATCCTCTGGTAACTTGCCCCGGATCATGTACGCAAGGTAAGGAAGCGTCCAATCCGAAATGACATGAATAGTTGCCACCAACTGAGCCTCCGGATCAGGAATAGCCAAATCCGCTTCACCAGGGAGCTTGACCGACGGGTTGTGCAGCACATCGCGAAAAACATTGGGTGGCACCGGTTTGCGCTGAGAGCCCAGCCGGCTTAAAGCGTCCGCCGCTTCATTCTTCCGTCGGTCCACGTGGTCCACCTGATAGCCTTTAAAGTGACCTGCAACAGTATCCACCTCACGACGATACGCTGCCATGAGTGGGTCCTTGGAATCCCAAGTGCCAGACACCTGTTGAGCCACTAGGTCCGAGTCACCGAAGCACTTAACTCGACTTAAATTCATCTCCTTAGCCACCCGGAGACCGTGGAGCAAGGCTTCATACTCAGCTGCATTGTTAGTACAAGGGAACATCAAGCGGAGAACGTAACAAAACTTGTCACCTCGTGGGGAAGTTAATACGACTCCAGCCCCCGAGCCCTCCAATTGCCTGGATTCGTCAAAATGGATGGTCCAATATGTGTGATCTGGCTTTTCTTCAGGTGCTTGCAGTTCCGTCCAATCATTGATGAAATCAACCAGTGCTTGAGACTTAACCGCCGTCCGAGGCACGTTTTTTAACCCGTGCAGCCCAAGCTCTATAGCCCACTTGGCAATCCGGCCAGTCGCTTCCCGGTTCTGGATGATATCTCCCAAGGGAGCAGAACTAACCACTGTGATGGAGTGCCCTTGGAAATATTGTTTAAGCTTCCGGCTCGCCATGAAAACTCCATATACCAGCTTCTGCCAATGCGGATACCTTTGCTTGGATTCAATAAGCACCCCACTGATGTAGTAAACCGGACGCTGAACCGGATGCTCCTTGCCTGCTTCCTTGCGCTCCACCACAATAGCCACACTGACTGCACGAGCATTAGCAGCAACATATAGTAGCAATGGCTCCTTATCAATTGGAGCAGCGAGTACAGGTGGATTGGCCAACTGCCGCTTTAAATCCTCAAATGCTTTATCCGCATCAGAACTCCAAACAAAATGATCCGTCTTTTTCAACATCTAATACAAAGGGATTGCCTTCTCACCAAGGCGGCTGATAAACCGGCTCAACGCGGCAATCCGGCCAGCCAAACGTTGGACATCATTGATACACTTCGGTTTGGCCAGGGAGGTGATGGTTGTAATCTTCTCCAGATTGGCTTCAATTCCTCTATTGGACACCAGAAAACCCAATAACTTGCTCGCCGGTACACCGAAAACGCATTTGGCCGGATTGAGCATCATCTTGTATGTCCTTAGGTTATCAAAAGTTTCTTTCAAATCGTCAACCAAAGTCTCCTTCTCCCTGGATTTAACCACGATATCATCCACATAAGCATGCACATTACGTCCAATCTGTTTATGAAGGCAATTCTGTACACACCGTTGGTAAGTTGCCTGAGCACTCTTGAGCCCAAAGGGCATAGATACATAGCAGAAGGCTCCAAAGGGAGTTATGAATATTGTCTTCTCCTAGTCCTTAACTGCCATCTTGATCTGATGATAACCAGAATATGCATCCAGAAAAATCAAACGCTCACAACCCGCCGTAGCATCAGTGATTTGATCAATACGGGGGAGGGCAAAAGGATCTGCTGGACAAGCCTTGTTAAGATCTATGTAATCCACACACATGCGCCAGGTGCCGTTTTTCTTAAGGACTAACACCGGATTAGCTAGCCATTCAGGATGAAAAACCTCAACGATAAAGCCAGCCGCTAAGAGCCTGGCCACTTCTTCTCCAATAGCTTTGCGTCTTTCTTCGTTAAACCGACGGAGGAACTATTTCACCGGTTTGTACTTAGGATCCACATTAAGAGTGTGCTCAGCGAGTTACCTCGGTACACCTGGCATGTGAGAAGGCTTCCATGCAAAAATGTCCCGATTCTCACGGATGAACTCGATGAGCGTGCCTTCCTATTTCGGATCCAAGTTGGCACTGATGCTGAACTGCTTGGACGAATCGCTAGGTACGAAGTCAACAAGCTTAGTTTCAGCTACTGATTTGAACTTCAGGGCCGGATCGTGCTCCGTGGTTGGCTTCTTCAACGGAGTCATGTCTGCCGGATCAACATTATCCTTATAGTATTTCAGCTCCTCTGTGGCACAAACCGACTCTGCGTAGGCTGCATCACCTTCTTCACACTCTAAGGCAACCTTGCGGCTTCCATGAACCGTTATTGTCCCCTTGTAACCCGGCATCTTGAGCTGCAAATACACATAACAGGGCCGTGCCATGAACTTGGCGTAAGCCGGCCGCCCAAACAAGGCGTGATATGGACTCTGGATTTTTACCACCTCGAAAGTCAATGTCTCCGACCTGGAATCATGATCATCTCCAAAGGCCACTTCCAGGGCTATCTTACCAACAGGATATGCTGACTTACCAGGTACCACACCATGGAATACCGTATTGGACGGTTTAAGATTTTTATCTGTCAGTCCCATACGACGGAAGGTCTCATAGTACAAGATATTAATACTGCTCCCTCCATCCATGAGTACCTTGGTGAACTTATAACCTCTCACCTGAGGCGCCACCACCAATGCTAGCTGACCCGGATTATCAACCCGGGGAGGGTGATCCTCTCTGCTCCACACGATTGGTTGTGCAGACCAGCGTAGATATTGGGGCACGACCGGTTCAATAGAATTCACAGCCCTCCTTTTAACCTTCCGGTCTCGCTTGTCCAAACTAGTGGTGAAGACATGATATTTCCCACTATTCAACTGTTTCGGGTGACTCTGGTAACCCGACTCCTGCTGCTGCTGATTGTAACCACCCTGGCTATTACTTTGGTTGTTATGTCCGCCCGGATTACCATTAAATCCTGAACCGGAATTTCCTCCACCGTAACCCGGCCCGGATCCCGAGCCACCACCGGAGCCGTGATCATACCGGAGAGCATTAGAATTCTTGAACTCCTGCATAATGTAGCAGTCCTTCCAAAGGTGGTTTGCTGGCACCTCCTTCGTCCCATGCTTTGGACAGGGCTAGTTCAACAGATAATTTAAGCGGTCCGGGTTAGGGTTAGGCGCTGTACTGCGATTCGGCGGTTTACCCTTGTGTCACTGGCCCTTGTCCTGTGCATTGGTATTAGCCATGAAGTCCATGTTGCCATCCGCTTTACGCTTGCCTCCACCACCATTACCTGCCGGATTATGCTGTTGTCCTCTGGAGTTGTTGTTCTTCTTTCTCTTCCCTGTCTTATCGTCATCAGACTCGGGATCCTTGGTACTATCAGAATCAGCATACTTCACTAATGCAGCCATGAGAGTCCCCATATCCGTGCAATGACGCTTCATCCGCCCCAATTCCAACTTTAGAGGCCCAAACGGGCAGTTGCCTTCCAGGGTGATCACGGCGGTGTCAGCGTTGATGCGGTCCGATGAATGCAGAACTTGCGAGACCCGGGGCACCCAATGAGTCGTCGATTCTCCTTCCTCCTGGACACAGGCTGCTAAGTCCACTATAGACATAGGCTGCTTACACGTATCCTTGAAATTACTAATAAACCGAGCTCGCAATTGGGCCCATGAACTGATAGAATTGGCCGGTAAGCTTTTTAACCAAGTGCGGGCCGTTCCTTCGAGCATCGTGGTGAAATACTTCGCACATGCCGCATCGTCCACATCAAGCATCTCCATGGCCATCTCATAACTTTCTACCCATGTCTCTGGAGGTTGATCCGCCGTGTAATTTGGTACCTTGCGCAGGCCCTTGAAATCCTTGGGCAGGCGCACATTGCGTAAAGCGGGGACAAGGCAAGGTACCCCCAAAGAACTAGAAGTAACACCAGGTTCGACCGAGATGTTTGGACGAACCGGCTTGAGCTGACGAGCCTGATACTGTGCCGTTAACTCGGCCTCCCTGCGCGCTCGGGCCCGGTCCACCACTTCCTAAGCATTATCAGCACCGACCGCTGGGTTGTCACCACGGGGCGCTCCACGTCGTGCATTGCTCGATACGGCCAGTTCATCCATACGTCTGCTGTAGCTCCGGCTTGAAGGGGGGGGTAGAGTGGATCCGGTCACGGCTGTACGAGTATGCTTCCTGTTGGACCAAAGCTGTCCTAAGAAGCTTTTGACCCGACGCGTCTCTACTGCCTGCGGTGAATCACCTTCAACTGGAATGGCCTCCAGCCGTGCAGCAGCTGCAACAAGGTTGTCCATCGGGTTGGAGTAGTGACCCAGAGGTGTTGGAACAGCCTGAGGTACCACAGCGTTATGATGAGGCAGATCCGTCAAACGGGGCTGAACCGGCGCGCCCGTCCCAACAGCTTCCGCCCAGTTTACCACCGGCGGATTACTGGTTCCTGCTCCTGGGTTGTTGAAGAGGTCTCTGGCTTCGAAAACCGAAGGCAAACGGGGTCGGTACTTCCTTTTCATGACTTCATGTGACGCGTTCTGGTCCAGCATGAGCCTATAGGCTTGCGCATCTAAAGCGGCCCGCTCTGCCGTCATCCTGCTATTTTCAGCTGCTAGGTTTACCTTGGCCTGAGTGATCTGTTCCCTCACCTTTGTAATCTCCGCGTTGTGGGCGTCCTGATCCGCCAGGTTAACCTCTGCCATAAGCGCAGCCAACACATCGAATAGATCCAATAAAACTTGAGCCGGCGGGTGCACAGGACCTCCTGCCCCGGCAGTCGTCGCCGCCACTGAACCGGAGATCATTGCCGCAGTGGTTGAAGAATGAAGCACTGCTTGTGTACCGCCATGAATATTCCAACTCAGTTGGGCAGATCAGAGGGGTCCGGAATACTGTCGCCATCGGAACAGCCCCCAATCCGGCCATCTTGTAGCTGATATAGAGATTCAGTTTCTCCGGTGGATGGCTCGTCGCCGGAATAAACAACGGTCTCGCCACCAGATTCCGATCCATCCTCATAACTTCCTCCATGGACGACTCCAACGAAGGCACGCTTCACGGCCGGTTTAACCGGGGGTAGATCGCGCACGCTGAGCCATTTCGATAAGGTCGGCGCAGATGTCCGGCTCAGGGCCCGGTTCACCGATCTTGCCGATGAAAACGTGTATGCCACCAAAGGGGACCTGGTACCCGTACTCAATTGAGCCGGCCTCGGGGCCCCAGCCTGCATCGTCGATGTAGAGCTTGCCGCGACGACTCTTAGTCATCCGGCCCACAGCGTAGCCCTCGAGTCCTTCGAAGCGGCCCTCCAAGAACTTGAAACCATCGTGCGATAGCCCCATGGTGGGCGCCAACTGTCGTGGTTTTTTCACGGCAGATGTCCTAGTGTCAGGACTTAGTCGTGGAGCCATCGCGACGGGTTAGCTTGAAGGGGTTAAAGCGGACACAGGGACGCAAGAGAGTTTATACTAGTTCGGCCCCTTCGATGAAGGAAAAATCCTACGTCTAGTTATGATGGAATTGATGGGGTTTCGAGGGCTTAGGGAGCAAACAAGCTTCGCCTAAGTCTTGGGTTGTTGTCTGTTGTCCTTGAACCGCCGCCGGGTCGTCCCCTTATATACACGGATGACGCCCGTCGGTTCACAGAGTCCCAACACCGGTTCATATTCGTATCCGGGTTGATCTCTCCTTATTCCTAACTTATAATACAAGTTTATATACACATGCCGGTTTACGGCTACAAGTCATAAATCGACTACGGGCCCTACCCTCATCTGCTTTGTTGGGCTTTAACACACTTAACTACTGAAGAAGTTAACCTGGCCCACCTGGCCGGTTTACGCCCAGTAGTAATATCCCCAACACGTACCCTTGACAGGACTGGCAGGAGAAGGCCGGATAGATCGACTGTCCGGCTCCTTTGCCCGAAGGCCCAGCAGACGCCCGCTTGACGAAGCTGCTGGTTCTGGCACCTTACGTGGTGCCGGAGAAGAAGGCCAAGAAGAAGGCCACGGGAACCCGAAAGAGTTCCTGGCGCCCGGTGGAGTCGGACACATTGTCCGATGACTCCGAGGCGCACTCCTCCCATGAAGACGAGGAGGAGGAAAGAGAGGTTTCTTCCCCAGCAGGGGGAGAAAAGGAAAGGAAGGCCGCCCCAACTGGGGAGGCCGGAGGGTCCAAGAAGGGGAGGACCCTTCCTCCGGACTACTTCACCAATGCCGCCGACAGCGAGGAGGAGTGGCCGCCCAGGGCCAAGCCCCTGGCGAAGTCGTAAGTATTCAGACACCAGAGTGACTCATAGTGTTCCTTCATTGCACAGCTTTCCCTGACGCCGAATATAATCATGCAGTCCGCCCCGAGCCCGGATCGATGCGTCATCGAGTGGCTCCTTGAATTCGTCGGATGTGAATAGCCTTTCACTTCTGGCCGCCTCCTCCCCTCGCCCTGCGGACAATGCCAAGGTATTGTCCCAAGAGGTTCCAAATCGAGGGGAGGCAGTCCTGGGGGCGCCTCAAGGCGACATCCCAGACTCCAGGCGCAAGGGGGGCCAGACCCCCAGGGGCTCCAAGTCCGGCCCTGGGCCGAACACCACACCAGAACCTTCACCGGGCCATCTAAGAAGGGCAAGCCTACCGCGCGGGTGACCTCCGTCCAACCGGAGGCACCGGATAACTTGCTGGAGGTGCTTAACAGCGCCTCCATCGACGAGGAGCACCGCACTATTATGAGTGCGGTGATCCAGAAAGTTCAGTCCGCCAAAAGCAGGCTGACTGAAGCCTGTGCCATCCTGTTGACAGGCTTTGAGGTACGTAGAAAATATATGAAAATATTACCGCATAGATAGTAGCCCCTGATGCTCTGTTTGGCATTCACAAAGAAAAGCCGAATAGAGGATCTAATAATATTCGCAGGAGTCTAACATAATTATGTCGATATGCATATGCAGGCTTCGCTGTTGGCCTCTGCCGCACTGACTGCAGAGGTTGACGCGCTGAAGCAGAACCTCGAGCGGTCCGAGCAAGAGCTCGGCGTTGCCAAGAAGAAACTTGAGGAAAAAGAAGGTAAGTAATACCTTGTGGAGTATATGTTAAAAAGACGTAGATGCAAAAATTGACAGGATCGTTATTGGTGTCCTAGGGGCCACGACTGAGGTGGCGACCCTGAAGCAAGAACTTTCCGAGGCCGAAAAGAAGGCGGCCATGGAGCGCGCCGAGCGGGAGAAACATGAGGCGCAAGTTGGAGAGGTACAACAAGAGCTCCAGGCTCTCGTGAAAAAACACGAGAGTTTGGAGTTTGACTCAAAGACGCGAGAGTCCGAGCTCGCAGCGGCCCTCGAAAGCGCCAAGTCTGCCAAGGCCGAAGCCCAGAAAGCCCTCCAGCAAGTTGAGGCGATGAAGAAGATAGCGGCGGGTAAGGCATTCTTTATGCAAAGCAAGCACGTGAAAGTGAATTACTTGTTACTTACCCGAGTCCGGAGCTCTCCAGGAGCATTTGCAGATTTGCCCCGTAGCGTGTCAGATGCCGCTGCCTTCTATTGGGCCGAAGAGGGGAGCTCGACAGAGAAGGTGTTCTGGTCTCAGTATGCTGAGGCTGGACACCCGGTGCCCTTGAGCGACCAGTTGAAGCAGCTGGTCGAGCTCCATAAGGTGGCCGAGCAGGCCATGAAGGGTCTAATAGTCCGACTGTGGCTTGAGGAGGCCATGCCTGGGAGCTACTTCAGGCTAGTGACGCGGCTGGTGGATGCCTGTCCACGGCTGGAAGTCATCAAGCGCTCCGTCTGCATCGAGGGTGCCCGTAGGGCGCTTGCCCGTGCTAAAGTGCACTCGGGCAAGATGGATGCTGAGAAGCTTGTGAAGGATGGGCCATCGCAGGGCAAGGAGCATCGCCACCTCGAGATGTATTACGAGGGCATCCTGAAGGGTGCCCGCCTTGTGGTGGATGAATGTTCCAAGGATGTAATATTTGAGTAAACTTATTCATTTTATCATGTGCGCTGAAAACTTGTTCATATGCGCTATGCAACGCTTGTTTTAATTTAAAATATTACCTTCTATGCGGCCGTTTATTAAATTTGAGAGATGGCGAGTTGTCGGCTTCTGCCCCCATGCCACTAGTGCTGGGGTGTTCGGGATAAACCTGAGCACTCTTTTCCCATTCTTGGGTCCTGCGAGGGAGGTGCTCAGCACAACGAACAAGGCAATCAGACTATAGTGCGTTATCACTCTCACTTAGCCAGAGAATTCTATAATTTTAAATTTCGGCGAAGCCCCTAGTTTTCGGAAGACCGAGTTCGGGGCGCTATACACGCCTAGGCCAGACATAGCCGACTCCTCGCTCTAAGCGGCATAAGTCTTTAGGGACTCAAAACCTCTCGAAACAGCGACCAGCTCTCGGCGTATCATGATAGTCAGTATTAGCTTTCTCTACTGAGGTGCTTAGCCCAGCTCAACCGGGGCACAATCGCAGTAGTTCTCCCAGCGCTACCTTAGCCGATATAGCGGAACGTAAGGTACCAAAACATGGGAGCCGGGCAAACCTAACTATTGACCAAAGACATGATTCGGCGCTGATGCATATAATGCTATAAGTTCAAAGGGCCGCACTTGTGAAAGTGTTCGGACTTCTCACGCCGTATCGTATTATGGGGTGCTTGAGCCCCTGGCGTATTGACCGTACCAAAGTGTACGGGTGCTAAATGTCACAACTGAACATGTATATGAAAAAAAAAGATGAATAGAGAATGCAATAATAAGCTGAAGCTAAGCATTGTTCATTCGAAAAGGCTGCGGTAAAAGCAGAACGATACAAATAGTGCGATAAGCAAGAGATGGGACTATTTGACATGTCCCCCTCTAGGGGCGAGCTGCGGGACGGTATGTAAGACAGGTATTTTGCTCATTATAGAGACCACCTGGGAATTTCGACGTAGCTTTCTGCCTCCTTGGTTGTTGCATCGTGTGTTCGGCGATTGTACTGCCGGACAGGCCTTCCGGAGAGTGGGGTCCTAAAAGTAAGAAAAAATGACAAAATCGGGAGCCCCTAGTGCGGTTGAGCCGCATTTTGGGCATGCCGTGGTCGTGCCCCTCCCCCTGTGCCCGTGGTATTTTCAGAGCGTAATTATGTACGCGTAGTACTGATTTCGCAGTTTCGCGAGGGCTGGGGTTGGGGCCGCATTGCTACGCTTGCTCGGAACATGCCAGGTTGTCTTGTTGTAGGTTACTCTGGGCGCGCTTGATGGTGTCCGGACGTTTTATTGCCGGACTGAAGAATTGCCTTGAGAGGCTGCTTTGTACTTCCGCTGTGAGGGCCGCCGTGTGCTCCTCTGTTCAGAGAGAGCGCTCGGTGTTTCCATTGATTGTAATGAATCCTCGAGGTCCTGGCATCTTGAGCTTGAGGTATGCATAGTGTGGCACCGCATTGAACTTTGCAAATGCGGTTCGCCCGAGCAGTGTGTGATAGCCACTATGGAACGGGACTATATCCAAGATTAACTCCTCGCTTCGGAAATTATCCGGGGATCCAAAGACCACTTCAAGTGTGACTGAGCCCGTGCAATGGGCCTCTACACCTGGTATGACACCCTTAAAGGTCGTCTTTGTGGGTTTGATCCTTGAGGGATCTATGCCCATTTTGCGCACTGTGTCCTGATAAAGCAGGTTCAAGCTGCTGCCGCCATCCATGAGGACTCGAGTGAGGTGAAATCCGTCGATGATTGGGTGTAGAACCAATGCGGCAAATCCTCCGTGGCGGATACTAGTGGGGTGGTCCCTGCGATCGAAGGTGATCGGGCAGGAGGACCATGGGTTGAACTTTGGGGCGACTGGCTCCAACGCGTATACGTCCCTTAGCGCATGCTTCCGCTCCCTCTTGGGGATGTGGGTTGCGTATATCATGTTCATAGTCCGCACTTGGGGGGGAAGCCCTTCTGTCCACTATTGTTCGGCGGCCGGGGCTCCTCCTCCTCGTCGCTATGTAGCCCCTTGTCTGTGTTTTCGGCATTTAACTTTGTCGGCCTGCTTGAACACCCAACAATCCCTGTTGGTGTGATTGGCTGGTTTTTCGGGGGTGCCATGTATTTGGCATGAGCGATCGAGTATACGGTCCAAACTGGACGGGCCCGGGGTGTTTCTTTTGAATGGCTTTTTCCGCGTACCGGGTTTGGAGCCTCTGAATCCGGCATTAACTACCGTATCTTCAGCATTGTCGTCGTTAATGCGGTGCTTGTGCTTGTTGTGACGTGACCTGCCATTGCTGTCCTTGGTATCCGAATTACCAGGGCTCTTGGTCATGTTATTGCTACGAGCCAGCCAGCTGTCTTCTCCCGCGCAAAAGCGGGTCATGAGTGTCGTGAGGGCTGCCATAGATTTCGGCTTTTCCTGTCCAAGGTGCCGGGCAAGCCACTCGTCACGGATGTTATGCTTGAAGGCTGCTAGGGCCTCTGCGTCCGGACAGTCGACGATTTGATTTTTCTTGGTTAGGAACCGTGTCCAGAATTGTCTGGCAGATTCTTCTGGCTACTGAATTATGTGTCTCAGGTCATCAGCGTCTGGTGGTCGCACATAGGTGCCCTGGAAATTGTCAAGGAATGCGGCTTCCAGGTCCTCCCAACAACCAATTGATTCTGCTGGCAAGCTGTTAAGGCAATGCTGAGCTGGTCCTTTAAGCTTGAGTGGGAGGTACTTGATGGCGTGTAGATCATCGCCACGGGCCATGTGGATATGAAGGAGATAGTCCTCGATCCATACTGCATGATCTGTTGTGCCATCGTATGATTCAATGTTCACGGGTTTGAAACCCTATGGGATTTGATGATCCATTACTTCAACTGTGAAGCATAGTGGGTGTGCGGCACCTCTGTACTGGGCTATATCACGACGTAGCTCAAATGAGCTTTGTCTGCTATGTTCGGCCCGTCCGGATTTACTGTATCCGGCATGACGGTTATCGTCTCGTGTCGTGGGGCGCCCGTGCGATCCGTAGATCGATCTTGATTGCCTTGCCTTGTCCTCCAACATATCTTGCAGGTCTAGCGCATTTCCCCGTGCCTTGGTATTTTTTGAGCAACGCCGGGATGCGGCTTGAGTGGAGGGCCGAGAGGCCTCTCTGTCGCGTCCGTGAGGTGGCCCGTCAGCCGCATCATGCGCTGGTGATGTAGGTTTAGGTACTTCCTCCTCTAATCGGGGTAGCAACCTGCACTTTGGGTAGCTCTTGGAGGGGCGTTCAAGTTTGTATTCCTCGGCCGCAAGGACTTCAGTCCATCTGTCGGCTAGCAAGTCTTGATCAGCTCTAAGCTGTTGCTGTTTTTTCTTAATGCTACTCGCCGTGGCCATAAGCCTGTGCTTAAAGCACTCTTGTTCGACGGGATCCTCAGGGACGACAAATTAATCGTCGCCGAGGCTTGCCTCGTCTTCGGAGGGAGGCATGTAATTATCATCCTCTTCCTCTCTGTCTGCCGCTCTCTCAGGGGGGCTGGCTTCTCCATCCTCCTGCGCTGAATCTTGCTGGAGGGAGTTGTCTTCGGCACTGTCCGGGGTGTTATTATCTCCCGTGTCGATATCACCGTTTTTGCTTTGGCGGGACTTAGAGCGGCGCCGCTGACGCCGGCGCTTAGGTTGCTTCTTGGAGGTGTCATCCCTCGCTGTTTCGTCGCCATTTCCTTCTTTGGGTGTATCCACCATATATATGTCGTATGACGAGGTGGCTTTCCAGTGCCCTATAGGCGCTGGTTCCTGTTCGTCTCCAGCATCATCGTTGTCGGTGTCAAAACTGGCGGATCTCGGGTAGGGGGTCCCGAACTGTGCATCAAGGCCGGATGGTAACAGGAGACAAGGGACACGATGTTTTTACCCAGGTTCGGGCCCTCTCGATGGAGGTAATACCCTACTCCTGCTTGATTAATATTGATGATATGGGTAGTACAAGAGTAGATCTACCACGAGATCAAGGAGGCTAAACCCTAGAAGCTAGCCTATGGTATGATTGTTGTGTATGGAGTTGATTGTCCTACGGACTACAACCCTCCGGTTTATATAGACACCGGATAGGGTTAGGGTTACACAGAGTCGGTTACAATGGTAGGAGATCTTGAATATCCGCATCGCCAAGCTTGCCTTCCACGCCAAGGAAAGTTCCATCCGGACACGGGACGAAGTCTTCAATCTTGTATCTTCATAGTCCAGGAGTCCGGCGAAGGTATAGTCCGGCTACCCGAACACCCCCTAATCCAGGACCTCGGGCCCGTCTTTAAAGACGGCGCCGTTGCTAAGGGATCCTTGGCTGTCGGCCAAACCCTCCGGCTAGGTGGTTTCCTCATGACCGCCTGTTCGGCCGTTGCGCCGACGGTGACCTCTCGGGTCATCAAAAGCAACCTTCACGTCAGCTCGGAACTTGTCGAGCAGCTAGATCCAATGGAGCTCTCCTCCGTAAACGAGCTCTTGGATCGCATCGCCGCCCTGGGGGTCACCACGGACTACGACCAGGTTGGGCTTAAACCCGTTCTGAGAGAAATGAACTCTCCCCAGGCCACCCACCAAGTCGCCGTGGTAGAGGCGCAGTGCGAAGACCCTTCATCTATTTTAAGGACTAGCTACGTCCGAATTCCCGACCCCTCCAAGCCGGATACCCGCGGAGGGGAGGATGTAACCCAAGACCTGAGCTTAAGATCAGGCAACAGGCTAGATTCATTGGACAACATCCAAGAATCCGAACTTCAGAGTTCGGAAACTCTTCGGCCTCCGAATCTTGGATTGGGTGAGGTTTCAGATTCAACGCCACCCGCCCGCCCGAACATAAGCGATCTTTCCCAAATCAGGCAGAAGCCCAAGGAAACAGTACATCATTACTGGGCCAGATTCCTCCTGGTTATGAACAGGATAAAGGATTGCCGTGAGGGAGACGCAATCTCAATTTTCTGCAGTAATTGCACGGACGAGGGATTCCTTAACGCCATAAGTCGTCGTGATATTACACGCTTCGCTGACTTGGCGTCCATAGTACAAAAATACTGTGCGATGGAAAGTGCCTGGAAAACCAAAATAAAATTTTGGGATAATCCGGCCTTAAATAGCAATCCCGTCCGAACTAAGAGGGTGCACCATCGTAGGACACCCGGGTTAAACGCCAAAAAGCCAAAACCCTTTACAGGGCATGGAACCGTACTAGAAAGGTGGCTTGATGGACCCTGTAGAATTCACAATACAGAGGACGCCACACCAACTCACAGCCTTAGAGCATGTTGGATACTCCGGCAGGTGGCCAAAATTGGCGAAGACCTCTTAATTTCGGAGGCCACGAAAAGCCAGCCCGAGGACACCAGTACCGTTCTCACAGTCTTCAAGACTTTCGCATCAAATAATATGCGAAAAAGAACACTCCGCAGCCTTGCCGAAGTCTACCAAGTAGCAACAATAAACCCATGGAGCCACACGGCTATTACCTTCAACGCAAGTGATGAACCTAAATTCCGAACAGCCCGAGCACCAGCCGCATTGGTCCTCAGTCCAATAGTGGACGGCTTTCGCCTCACAAAGGTACTCATGGATGGAGGCAGCGGATTGAACCTCATTTATGAGGAAACCCTTCAAAAAATGGAAATAGACTGGAACCGCATCGAGCGAAGCAGCACAACCTTTAGAGGAATAATTCCCAGTCGGGAAGCGCGCTGCACAGGAAAAATCACACTAGATGTGGTGTTCGGCATGCCGGATAATTACAGGTCCGAAGAGGTCACGTTCCAGGTGGCCCCATTCAATAGGGGATACCACGCTATACTAGGGCGGGAGGCATTTACAATATTCCAAGCAATACCCCATTACGGGTACATAAAGCTCAAGATGCCCGGGCCAAACTGAATTATCACTCTCGCTAGTGATCCGGACATAGCACTCCGCGCCGAAAACAAGACGGCCGCATTGGCCCTTGAGGCACTATCCGAAGCCTTAGCGGCTGAGGAACTGACTGCGCTGTGCTCCACGGTTAATAGGGATGATGTGATACTCGATAAGAGATCCAAGTCCACATCCTTCAAACCAGCGGACGAAATAGTAAAATTCCAGGTCCATCCAACGGACCCCAATAAAACAGCTTCCATCGGGGCACGACTAAACCCTGATGTAGACGCCGCACTGCGAGAGTTCCTACAAGAGAACTGGGACATTTTCGCCTGGCACCCTTCAGACATGCCAGGAATCCCACGAAGGCTGGCCGAACACGGCTTAAATATCCTGAAAGGATTCAAACCTGTCAAACAAGCCCTTCGGCGTTTTTCTGAACCGAAGAGACAGGCTATGGGAGAGGAGCTAGCCAAGTTATTGGAGGCCGGATTCATTAGAGACATAAAACATCCGGACTGGCTAGCAAACCTGGTGATGGTACCAAAGAAGGACAAATCCTGGCGCCTGTGTGTCGATTTTAAAGACCTTAACAAGGCCTGCCCAAAGGATCCCTTCCCCCTGAAGTTATCAGTCCTAGCCGCGCCAAACACCGGCGAGCCAATGCTATTGTACATCGCGGCAACCCATCAAGTTGTCAGCGCAGTGTTCGTCGTCGAGCGGGAAACGGACGGACACAAATTCCCCCTCCAAAGGCCGGTCTACTACGTGTCCACTGTCCTCACTCCATGCAAATCACGGTACCCGCATTATCAAAAGATTGCATATGCGGTATTCATGGCATCCCGGAAGCTACGACATTACTTTCAAGAGTGTTCGATTACAGTAGCCTCGGAAGTACCACTCAATGACATTATCAACAACCGCGATGCAACAGGCCGGATCGCAAAATGGGCCATTGAGCTCCTCCCGTTCGATATAACCTATAAGCCACGGCGAGCTATCAAATCGCAAGTGTTGGCCGACTTCGTCGCAGAATGGACGGAGGCCGAACTCCCTAAAGAGTACGGCACATACTCAAACTGGATCATGCATTTCGACAGCTCCAAAATGTTGGCCGGACTGGGGGCTGGCGTCGTTTTGACGTCCCCCACAGGAGACACAGTCCAATATGTACTCCAAATTATGTACACGGACTCCAATAATGCAGCCGAATATGAGGCCCTTCTACACGGTCTCCGGATGGCAATATCCATGGGCATTCAATGCCTAGAGGTACGCGGGGATTCGGACCTCGCGATATCCCAAATAAATGGTGACTTCGACGCCAAGGATCCAAAAATGGCAGCTTACCGCAATGCCGTCCTAAAAATGTCAGCCCGGTTTGAAGGGCTGGAGTTTCACCATATAGCCCGAGAAAACAATCAAGCAGCGGATGTCCTAGCACGCATCGGAGCAAAACGCGATGCAGTCCCCCCCCCCAACATATTTTTGGAAAGATTGTTCAAGCCATCCGTAGCATGGGAGGGGGAACCCGCAATTAACAGCCCGGACTCAGCCGCACCACTCGATGCCGAACAACCTGACATAATTGGAGGTTCTGCCAATGAAATTACACCTTCAGCCCACGTAATAATGGTGGTTATCGCCCCGTGGACAGAACCATTCCTAGCCTACCTTACTAGGCAGGAACTCCGAGAAGACCAAAACGAGGCCCGCTGCATAGTGCGGCGATCTAAAGCCTATAAAGTCCACGAGGGAGAGCTTTATAAGAAAAGCACTACCGGAGTCCTTCAAAGGTGCATCTCCGAAGAGGAAGGGCGGAATCTTCTGGCTGAAATTCATGCCGGACTCGGTGGTCATCACGCTGCTGCTCGGTCCCTTGTTAGCAAGGCTTTCCGTACAGGCTTTTATTGGCCGACGGCCCGGGCAGACGCTCAGGACCTAGTCCAACGATGCGTTGGTTGCCAACTTTTTGCCAACCAAAGCCATATGCCACCCACCGCACTCCAAACTATCCCCATCACCTGGCCCCTTGCGGTCTGGGGGCTTGACATGGTCTGACCCCTTAGAGGTAGGACCCATAAGAAAAAATACTTACTGGTCATGGTGGACAAGTTCTCCAAATGGATAGAAGCCAAGCCTGTTAAAACGTCCGAATTCGGACCTGTGATA
The DNA here is from genome assembly GCA_032464435.1 of Aegilops umbellulata. Taxonomy (NCBI): domain Eukaryota; kingdom Viridiplantae; phylum Streptophyta; class Magnoliopsida; order Poales; family Poaceae; genus Aegilops; species Aegilops umbellulata. Next base: position 222,720,750 of record CP136059.1, on the reverse strand, counting down.
GACTTCATATCCGGGGTCGTACACCGTTACGGCGTCCCCCATAGCATCATTACTGATAACGGCACAAACTTCACCGCCGACGAGGTAAAGCTCTAGTGCAAAAACATGGGCATCAAGCTCGACTATGCTTCTGTCTATCACCCACAAACTAACGGCCAGGTCGAACGTGCAAATGGTCTTATCATGATCGGCATTAAACCTAGATTAGTGTGGTCCCTCAAGGAATCTAACACGCACTGGGTAGAGGAGCTCGACTCCGTACTCTGGGGGCTGCGGACCACGCCGAATCGCACCACCGGATACACACCATTCTTCATGGTGTACGGTGCAGAGGCAGTTCTGCCCTGCGACATAATTCACGACTCACCTCGAGTGCGCATGTACGAAGAAAGAGAAGTCGAGCTCGATCGGCAGGACAACTTGGACGCCTTGGAGGAGTAGCGTGACATGGCAAAAGCCCGTTCTGCATTCTATCAACAGCAGGCTCGAAGATATCAAAGCAGAGAAGTACGGGCCAAAAATTACAATGTTGGCGAACTAGTTCTACGCCTGCCGGATAATAAAAAGGACAAACTCAAGCCCAAGTGGGAAGGTCCATTTATAATCGACCAAGTCCTGACTGGTGGAGCGTACCGCTTGCGAGATGCGTTAGATAACCGACTCGAGCCGAACCCATGGAACGCCACCCGTCTTCGAAGATTCTATGCCTAGCGCCGGACTCCGTGTTCGTCTCCTTCCTCTGTCCATTTTTTACATTTTTCTGTCTTACATTTCTCTCCTTCCCCTCTTTTTCTTCTATAGCCCTTAAAGGCTCACCAAGTGATGCGCCACTCGCGCTCATTAAACATGGGGGCTTCTTTAACAGAAGCTTATTTATACGGGCTTCACGCCCAATACATGTGTCAAACTTCCGCATGTACCTTTTTCTTCACCACTATATGCATCGATATGACTTAAGTTTTGGCCAAGCTGGGTTGCCTGGCTCCTGTGCTTACCCCTACGTTCCCGCTTGTTCAGCTAGGCGGTAAAGGGAGCACCTCTGCGATTGTTACTGCCGGGTCATCCGGATGTGTACCTCAGACTGGATGAAGCCGAAAGCTAGCGTTCTTAAGGGAATATTCGGTCGGTGAAATCAAAGATGATCTTTTTACTAATTTTATGCGCCCCCAGATGCTTTTTCTGCGTCTTTTTACGCAGTCCGGGCATGCACTTTAGGGCATGCCTCCCCAGCGAAAGGAACCCCTAACGGAACTATTCTCTCTGGAAGATGTTTCTTACTAACCATGTAATATAACATAACTAGTTGGGCACTTGTTTGATAAAGCACTAATGACCCCTACGCCTGGTCTCCACGCATACCCCGGTTCTTATATAACCGCTATGGTATTCGGACACACTTCGGACCGTCAGGTCCCGAAGTTGAAGCGAAAAGGTCGGCAACGACAAACAATCTACAATCCAGCTAGAAGGCATTACACATGTCAATTAAAAATTACATAGTCATTCCGACTAATTGTATTCCTCTTCTATACCATCTAACAGGCTGTCTAATTTACAGTCCTGATGGGAATACTTCGCGGCCAACTCTACTTGGCCGTATACTACGCTCACAGGGATCTCCTTCCCGTCCGGCCCCAATAGGCTGACCTCGGCCATGTGGTTTGGGTCAGACTTCGTAAAACGGGTCTTCACCATGGCCCAGGCCTCCCTAGCGCCTTGTCGACAGGACGATATCTTCCAAAACCGGAAGCGCCGCCGAGCTCCCTTCAGCTTCTCCGCAAGCTCTCCAAGGCCCTCGGGCATGGAGTGGGCAGGCCATAAAGCTTGGGCAACGCCTCGCATCGCCTACCGAATTCGCTTGTGCAGTTGCAGGAGTTCGGGAAGAAGATCGCCCGTAGAACCGGGCATCTCCTCTACAGGACAACCTGTGAGCATACCTACAAGCATTAATCTGTTAGTCGGCTTCCTCGTCGAACTCTTTTTTTCAAAGGTTCGCTCAAGCACTTACTAAATATGCCGCGTCGAAGCCGCTGATTCTCCTTCGAGGAGTCCGATAGCTGGCCACGAACGTCTTTAAGTTCGATGTCCAGCTTGGTGTTGGCGTCTTGAAGGTCATTCTTATCTCGCCTCACCTTTGTCAACGTACTCTCACCGGCCTTTAGCCGGCGTAAGAGTTGTTGCTTTTCCGGATCGAGTCCGGCACCATCTGCAATGTGATTTGTCATATTTACACCCAAACCGCATAATACTAATCTTTCGAAGTATATCTTACCTGAGGGGGTCCCTTTGGGCTCCCCTGCTGCGGCTAGTGCGGCCTCTAGTTGGGCCTTGCACTTTTCAAGCTCCTGGGACAGTATGGTATTATTCTCTGTAAGAACCTGCATATTAAATGATCCTTAAATCAGTTACTTTAACTGTTTCAAGTCTCGGGGGCTACTGGTATGTATATGTATTTGACCAAAATTTTCTTACCCTCATGTCTTTTACATACTGCTCCGTGGCTCTGGCTAAACCATTTTGAGCGGCACGGAGGTACGCATCTCCCGAATTAAAGGCATCTAAAGCCTCTTGGGAGAAACAAGCGTCGCGTAGAACTGTCCAGCGACGCCTGTGGTTCATGGCACTCTCCATTTCAGAATTTGTGGCAGACAGCCTGTCTGCATCCTCTGTCGGAGGAGCGTCCGGTGCACGCCTGGTGCTTGCCTCCGCTTCCTGGCCAGACGTTGGAGCCTGGCCGGTGGAGGCGCGATTGGCAACCTCTCCGGATATAGTCCGACGAGGTCTCTTCGTCCTAAATATAGCACGAACGTTAATATGACCTGACAGAATAACACCAGGGAAACAGAGGGTGCGCTATACCTATGCGCCGACATCTCAAGCCGGACTACATTCCTTTTTGCCCCATGGGGCCCTGCGGCCCCTCGTTGGCTAGCCGCTGCAGGTTCGGCCTCCCGCCTCGGAAATCTCCCCTACAAAACACGGTCATCGTTAGAAACACCGGAATACGTGAGAATGGAATCTCTCTCAAGGGAATAAAACTCCGGTTTCTGTCACCTAGGAGGCCGGGATTAACCCGGGGTAATCAGTCGTAATGGCTACCAAGGTATTGTCCTTGCTTAGCTGATGGAACACCCCGTCGATAAGCTCCACTGATATATCCGGATCCTCTTCGGAGTCCGGATCGAGGGACCGTTCTGGGTCCTCGGGCTGTGGGGGGTGGCTGCTTATATATTTTACCTCCTGCCGCAGTTCCTGCATTGAAGTCGTTAGACTACATATCTAACCGTGGGAGTATAAAACAAACGGGCAAGCACAATTGCTCACTTACCCAACTTGGAGGATCGTACATAGTAAATTCGGCCCGCGGGTTGACGCGGAGGAATTCCTCCTTTTCTCCCTTATACAAGGAGGACAAGATCTTTATTAGGGCGGCGGCCGAGGCCGGCCCCTTACGACCATAACAGGTGGTGTCGGTGTCAAAACCGGCGGATCTCGGGTAGGGGGTCCCGAACTGTGCATCAAGGTCGGATGGTAACAGGAGACAAGGGACACTTTATTTTACCCAGGTTCGGGCCCTCTCGGTGGAGGTAAAACCCTACTCCTGCTAGATTAATATTGATGATATGGGTAGTACAAGAGTGGATCTACCACGAGATCAAGGAGGCTAAACCCTAGAAGCTAGCCTATGGTATGATTGTGTATGATGATGGTTGTCCTACGGACTACAACCCTCCGGTTTATATAGACACCGGATAGGGTTAGGGTTTACACAGAGTCGGTTACAATGGTAGGAGATCTCGAATATCCGCACGCCTAGCTTGCCTTCCACACCAAGAAAAGATCCTTCCGGACACGGGACGAAGTCTTCAATCTTGTATCTTCATAGTCCTGGAGTCTGACTGAAGGTATAGTTCGGCAATCCGAACACCCCCTAATCCAGGACTCCCTGAGTAGCCCTGAACCAGGCTTCAATGACGACGAGTCCGGCGCGCAGATTGTCTTCGGCATTGCAAGGCGGATTCCTCCTCCAAATTCTTCAAGAAGATTATAAACACCACAAAATAGTGTCCGGCTCTGCAAAATAAGTTTCCACATATCGCCATATGGAGAATAATATTAAAACAAATCAAATCTGCTGACGTATTCCGCAGTGCGTCATAACACTGCGGCCAAGCCCTTTATATAAATTGTTTTCATTGTTCCACCTCAGCTCGTTTAGCGAGGCGGTTTCCTTGGCACGTCTTGTCGAAGCAGAGACCATGTGCCCCCCTTTAACGGGATTCTCATTAATACGGACGTGGGTAACCCAACCACGCCATTTACCACGGTGTTTGGGAGGCAAGTGAGTTTTATTAGGTAGGTGAGGACGCCTAACCGTACCTGCTTATATAAAGGGATAAGGATTCACCTTTTTAACCTACGCCTTCTTCCTCCTTTGCCAATCCATCTCTCGCGCACTCAAGCTCCAGCGCCCAAGTCCGCTCTTCCTTCCTCAACCTTCTCCAACAATGTCCGGAGCGGGAGGCAAGTGGATGGTCTCCTCCGTTACAGAGGCTCAAGTAAAAAGGCTAAGGAAGGCCGGATACTTGTCCAAGGACATCCCGCATCGGCTTCCTGATAAGGGGCAGCTTCTTCCTACCCCAAGGCCCCATGAGAGGGTAGTTTTTCTTCCCCACTTCCTCCGCGGACTGGGCTTTCCACTTCACCCATTTGTCCGGGGGCTCATGTTCTACTACGGCCTGGATTTCCACGATCTGGCCCCGAACTTTGTTCTCAACATCTCGGCGTTTATCGTCGTGTGTGAGGCCTATCTCCGCGTCTGCCCCGACTTCGGCCTCTGGCTCAAGACCTTCAACGTCAAGCCCAAGGTGGTGTCCGGCACCCAGGCGGAGTGCGGAGGCGCTATGGTTGGCAAGATAGCCAACGTCCTCTGGTTCGATGGCTCCCTCGTGGAGTCCCTAAAGGGGTGGCAGGCTGGGTGGTTTTACATCACCGAGCCTCGCGATCCGAAATGGGTCGCGGCCCCTGAGTTCAGATCCAGACCCCCTACGCGGCTCATGTCCTGGAAAGAGACAGGCCTGTCGTGGGGCAACGAGGAAGAAGTGACTGGGTTGCAAACATGCATCCAGTCCCTGGTGAACAAGCCAATCCGGCTTGCCAACATAGTCTAGGTCATGCTCGTTCACCTGATCCTCCCGTGCAAAGAACGGGATTTTACTTTGTGGGAATTCGACCCGGCGCAGCACCAAACCCTCAGTAGGCTCTTCGACACGACGTATGAAGACGTCTGGAAGGTGCTGACCAAAGGCGCCGAGTCCCCCACATCCGCCTTCGAGGATCGCGGATACAGCTCGCAGCGTAACGTTGGCGAGGTAAGCTATCTATACCTTTGACAGGTTCATTAAGCTTTTCTTCATAGATTAATTCTATGCGGGATCTAAACTCCCTTTTACCTTTGACAGGCTTGGCAGGAGATATCCGGACCAATTAACTGTCCGGCTCCTCTGCCCGAAGACCCGTCCCCAGCTCTCTTGGTGAAGCTAATGGCTCCGGCACCTTACGTGGTGACGGAGAGGAAGGCCAAGAAGAATAAAACCACCGGGACTCGAAAAAGTTCCCGCAACATGGTGGTGTCGGACTCGTCATCCGACGAGTCCGCAACGCCCTCCTCTCGTGAAAACGAGGAGGAGGAACAAGGAAGCTCTCCCCCTCCAGCGAGGGGAGCAAAGAAGAAGAAGGCCACCCCAACGGGGGAGGCCGAGGGGTCAAGGAAAAGGAAGACCCCTCCGCCAGACTACTCCCACGACGCCAAAGAGGGCGGAGAGGAGTGGCCGGACAGAACCAAGCGTCCGGCGAAATCGTAAGTATTTATATACCAGGGTGATTCATGATATCCTTTTAGTGTGCAGCTTTCCCTGATATTGCACGTAATTTATGCATCCCGCCCCGGGCCGAACTCGACGACTCGTCGAGCGGCTCCCTGGATTCATCGCACGTGAACTCTGTTCCGCCCGCGGTCTCCCCCCGCGGGGCGGACGACGCCTAAGTGGCGCCCCGCCAAGCTTCGGGGCAGGAGGAGATGGTCCTAGAGGAGCCACAAGGCAATCCTTCGGACCCCAGGAGTGAAGGGGATGAAACCCCCCAGGGATCCAAGTCCGGCTTTGTGCCGGACACCGCGCCGGACTCGACAGTCCCGGTCCGCGGTGGGCGAACTCCTTCCAAGAGGAGTAAGCCATCTGAGCCGGCGGCCTCCGTCCAACCGGAGGTGCCGGACAATCTGTTGGAGGTGCTTAAGGGCGCCGCCATCGATGAGGAGCACCGTACTGTTATGAGTACGGTGATCCAAAGGATTCAGTCCGCCAAGAGCGGACTGAATGAAGCTTGCGCTAGCCTTCTAACAGGCTTCGAGGTAAGTAAAAATATGTCAATTTATTTACCGCATAGACAGTAGCCCCTGATGCTCATTTCGGTGTTCGGAAAGAAAAGCTGGATAGAGGATCTAATAATTTTCGCAGGAGTCTAACAAAAAAGGTCAAATATGCGTATGCAGGCTTCACTGCTGTCCACCGCCGCACTGACTGCGCAAGTGGATGTCCTTAAACAGGACCTCGGGCGGACCGAGCAAGAGCTCAGCCTTGCCAAACGGCAGCTCGAGGAGAAGGAAGGTAAGAAATACCTAAAAAAGAAAAAAAGATGCCTATAGAGAGGCTTGATTGCAGAAAAAAATAACAGGATTGTACTGCTTATTGTAGGGGCCACAACCGAGGTGACAACCCTTAAGCAGGCGCTGGCTGAGGCCGAAAAGAAAACGGCCGAGGAGCGCGCCGAGCGAGAAAGGCTTGGGGTTCAGGTCGGCGAGGTGCAGCAAGAGCTGCAAACTCTCATGAAAAAACATGAGGGTTTGGAGCTTGAGGCGAAGGCGCAAGCATCCGAGCTCGCGTCGGCCATCGAGACCGCCAAGAGTGCCAAGGCCGAAGCCCAGAAGGCCCTCCAAGAGTTGGAGGAGGTGAAAAATATAGCAACGGGTAAGGCATTCTCAATGCAGAGTAGGAATATAAAAGTAAACTACCTACTACTTACCCGAATCCGGAGTTCTCCAAGGGCGATCGCCGATCTTCCCCGCAGCGTATCCGACGCCGCCGCGTTCTACCAAGCTGAAGAGGGCAGCTCGACGGAGAGTGTGTTCTGGTCTCAGTATTCTGAGGCCGGACACCCTGTGCCCTTAAGCGATCAGCTGAAACGGCTGGTCGAGCTCCACAAGGCGGCCGAACAGGCCATGAAGGGCTTACTAGTTCGGCTGTGGCCTGGAGAGGCCCTGCCTGGGAGCTATTTCGGGTTGGTGTGGCGGCTGGTGGAGGCCTGTCCACGGCTTGAGGTCATCAAGCGCTCCGTCTGCATTGAAGGTGCCCGGAGGGCCCTTGCCCGTGTAAGGGTACATTGGGGTAAGATGGACGGAGAGAAGCTGGTGAAGGACGGGCCACCGCAGGGGAAGGAGCATCGCAAGCCCGAGAACTACTACAAGGACGTTCTTGCCGGAGCCCGCCTTGTCGCGGATGAATGTGCTAAAGATGTAATATTTGAGTGAACTTGCTCGTTTGTATCCTGTGCGCTGAAAACTTGTTCATATGCGCAAAGCAATGCTTGTTTAATTTAAAATATTATTTTCTGTGCGGCCGTTTATCAAAAATTGAGAGATGGCGAGTCGTCGGCTTCTGCCCCCATGCCACTAGTGCTGGGGTGTTCGGGATAAACCTGAGGGCTCTTGTTCCCATAGCTGGGTCCTTCGAGGGAGGCGCTCAGCACAGCGAACCAGGTAATCGGACTATAATGCTTGAACACTCTCACTTAGCCATAGAACGTTATAATTTTAAATTTTGGCGAAGCCCCTAGTTCGGAAGGCCGAATTCGGGGCGCTATCCACGCCTTTGGCCGGACATAGCCAGCTCCTCGCTCAAAGCGGCATAAGCCTTTAAGGACTCGAAAAACCTCTCGAACAGCGACCGGTCTCACGCCTTATCATGACAGTCTGTTTTAGCTTTCTCCACTGAGGTGCTCAACCCACCTGATCTGGGGCACAATCGCAGTGGTTCTCCTAGTGCTACCTTAGCCGATAGAGCGGAATGTAAGGTACCAAAACATAGGAGCCGGGCAAACCCAACATGTGACCAAAATCATGACTCGGAGCCGATGCATATAGTGCTATAAGTTCGGGGTGCCGCACTTTGTGAAAGTGTACGGACTTCTCACACCAGATAAAAGGGTAATGAAGCCCCTGGCGTGGTTTGCCGTACCATGGTGTACGGGTGCGATCATGTTATGTAATAAACACATATATTCAAAGGGGACAATGCAAAAAATAGACAAAAAGCTATGCATTGTTTTATAAAGAGGCTATTTATCAAAGTCGAACGATACAAGTAGTGCGATAAGCAAAAAAAGATATTAGACTATTTAACATGTCCTGACCAGGCACAGGCCGCGGAATTTAGAAAAAGATATATCGCTCGAAATAGATACCACCTGAGAGTTCCGGAATGCGGCGTAGCTTTGTCTGCTTTCCTGGATCTTGCATCGTCTATGCGGCAATACTGCCGAACAGGTTATCCAGAGTATGGAGTCCTGAAAGTAAAAAAGAAAAATCCGGCAGCCCCTAGTACGTTTGACGCCGTGTTGTAGGCATGCCGTTAATGTGCTCCTCCCCCTGTGCCCATGGAATTTTAAGGGCGTAATTGTGTACTCGAGGTACTTGCTCCGCTATGTTGCGATGGCTGGGGTCGGGGCCGTATTGCTATGCTTGCTCTGATCGTGCCAGGTGGTCTTGTTGCAGGTTACTCCGGGCGCGCTTTGCATTGTCCAGTTTTTTAACGGCCGGACTGGAGAGTTGCCTTGAAAGGCTGCTTTGTACTTCCGCTGCGAGGGCCGCCGTGTGCTCTTCCGTACGAATGGAGCGTTCTGTGTTTCCGCTGACCGTAATTACTCCTCGAGGGCCTGGCATCTTGAGCTTGAGATATGCGTAGTGCGGCACCGCATTGAATTTAGCGAATGCGGTTCGTCCGAGCAGGGCATGATAGCCACTGCGGAACGACACTATATCGAAGATTAACTCTTTGCTTCGGAAGTTATCCGAAGATCCGAAGACCACATCAAGTGTTATCGAGCCTGTGCAATTGGCCTCTACACCTAGTATGACGCCTTTAAAGGTCGTCCTTGTGGGCTTGATCCTTGATGGATCTATGCCCATTTTCCGCACTGTATCCTGATAAAGCAGGTTCAGGCTACTGCCGCCGTCCATGAGGACTCTTGTGAGATGAAATTCGTCCATGATTGGGTCGAGGACCAGTGCGGCAAAGCCACCGTGACGGATGCTAGTGGGTGGTCCCTTCAATCGAAAGTGATCGGGCAGGAGGACCATGGGTTGAACTTTGGGGCGACTGGCTCCATCGTGTATACGTCCCGTAGCGCACGCTTCCTCTCCCGCTTGGGAATGTGGGTCGCGTATATCATGTTCACCGTCCGCACTTGTGGGGGAAACCCTTTCTGTCCATTGTTGTTCGGCGGCCTGGGCTCCTCCTCGTCGTCACTGTTCAGCCCCTTGTCCTTGTGTTCGGCTCTTAACTTGCCTGCCTGCTTGAACACCCAACAATCCCTGTTGGTGTGATTGGCTGGCCTTTCGGGGGTGCCATGAATCTGGCACGAGCGGTCGAGTATCCGGTCCAAACTGGACGGGCCCTGGGTATTCTTCTTAAATGGCTTTTTTCGCTGACCGGATTATAGCCTCTGAATCCGGCATTGACTGACGTATCCTCATTGCTGTCGCTGCTAACGCGGCGCTTTTGATTATTTCGACGTGACCTGCCACTTTTGTCCTTGGTATCCGAATTACCGGGCATCTTCGATAAGTTGTTCCTGCGAGCTAGCCAGCTATCTTCGCCCGCGCAAAAGCGGGTCATGAGTGCCGTGAGGGCTGCCATGGTTTTCGGCTTTTCCTGTCCCAGGTGCCGGGCAAGCCACTCGTCACGGATGTTATGTTTGAAGGCTGCTAGGGCCTCTGCGTCCGGACAATCGACTATCTGATTTTTCTTTGTTAGGAACCGTGTCCAGAATTGCCTGGCCGATTCTTCTGGCTGCTGAATTATGTGGCTTAGGTCGTCGGCATCCGGTGGCCGCACATAGGTCCCCTGAAAGTTGTCGAGGAATGCGGCTTCCAGGTCCTCCCAAGAACCGATTGAGTCCGCTGGTAGGCTGTTAAGCCAGTGCCAGGCTGGTCCTTTAAGCTTAAGGGGTAGGTATTTGATGGCGTGCAGATCGTCGCCACGTGCCATGTGGATGTGAAGGAGATAATCCTCAATCCATACTGCCGGATCTGTCGTACCATCGTACGACTCGATATTGACGGGTTTAAAACCCTCTGGGATTTTATGATCCATTACTTCGTCTGTGAAGCATAGTGGGTGTGCGGCGCCCCTGTACTGGGCTATGTCACGACGCAGCTCGGAAGAGCTGTGCCTGCTGTGTTCGGCCCGGCCGGATTTATTGTGTGCGGAGTGAAGATCATCACGTGTCTTCGGGCGTCCGCGCGATCCATAGATCGATCTTGTTTGCTTTGCTTTATCCTCCAGTACGTCTCGCAGGTCTGGCTTAAGGGCTCGACAGGCCTCTCTGTCGCGGCCACGGGGTGGCCTGTCTGCCATGTCACATGCTTCCCCCTCTGATTGGGGTAGCGGCCTGCGCTTAGGATAATTTTTGGAGGGGCGCCCGAGTTCATACTCTTCGGCCGCAAGGACTTCAGTCCATCTATCAGCTAGCAAATCTTGATCAGCTCTAAGTTGTTGCTGCTTTTTCTTTAGGCTGTTGGCCGTGGCTAGAAGCCTGCGTTGAAAACGCTCTTGTTCGGCGGGGTCTGATGGTACGATGAATTCGTCGTCGTCGAGGCTTGCCTCGTCTTCGGAGGGAGGCATGTAGTTATCATCCTCAACCTCTTGCTCTGCCGCTCTCTCCTGCGGGCTGGCTTTTCCATCTTCCTGCGCCGAATCTTGCTGGTTCTGGTGTTCTTCGGTGCTGTCCGGGGTAGTATTATCTCCCGTGCCGGAATCACCGTTTCTGCTGTGGCGGGATTTAGAGCGGCGCCGTTGGCGCCGACGTTTTTGCGGTTTTTTCGAGTTGTCGTCTTCCGCTGCTCCATCACCATCCGCATCCTTTGGAGCATCCACCATATATATGTCATATGATGAGGTGGCGGTCCAGCGCCCTACAGGTGCTGGTTCTTGTTCGTCTCCTCCTTCATCGTCCATACCGTCGAAGTCTTCGGAGCCGAAGTCAAACATGTCGGTTAAATCGTCGACAGTGGCTATTAAGTGAGTGGTGGGTGGGCTTTGAATTTCTTCGTCGTCCGAATCCCAACCTCGCAGACCATAGTCCGGCCTGGGCTCTCCTGATAAAGAGAGAGATTTGAGAGAATTCAGGATATCACCGAAAGGTGAGCACTGAAAGATGTCCGCGGCGGTGAACTCCATTACAGGCGCCCAATCAGATTCGATCGGCGGGGGCGCGGAAGGCTCGGAGTTCGGAGAAGAGTCCGGCTCCTTGGAGTCCTGGGCCGTGCAGAGTACGGGGCTGGCGTTCGGCTCGATCGCCTTTGAGATCGCAGCCCCCGAGGTGACGTCCAACCGTTCATCCTCAGAGAACGCAGCGGGCTCCGAGTCAAAGATCGGGGCCGGAGCGTGTGCGGCCTCCAGGGTGCTATTCGGAGGCAGAGCTATATCATGCCCCTCGAAATAGCGCGGCGCGCTTGGCTGTGGCTCGAACCCGTCGAAGATCAAGTCTCCGCGGATATCAGCCGTGTAGTTTAAGCTTCCAAACCTCACTTTATGGCCAGGGGCGTAGCTTTCGATCTGCTCCAGATGACCAAGCGAATTGGCCCGCAGAGCGAAGCCGCCGAAGACAAAGATTTGTCCGGGGAGGAAAGTCTCACCCTGGACCTCATCGTTGTTGATGATCAAAGGAGCCATTTGGCCTAGAAGCGACGACACAGAGGAACTCTCAATGAAAGCACCAATGTCGGTGTCAAAACCGGCGGATCTCGGGTAGGGGGTCCCGAACTGTGCGTCAAGGTCGGATGGTAACAGGAGACAAGGGACACTTTATTTTACCCAGGTTCGGGCCCTCTCGGTGGAGGTAAAACCCTACTCCTGCTAGATTAATATTGATGATATGGGTAGTACAAGAGTGGATCTACCACGAGATCAAGGAGGCTAAACCCTAGAAGCTAGCCTATGGTATGATTGTGTATGATGATGGTTGTCCTACGGACTACAACCCTCCGGTTTATATAGACACCGGATAGGGTAAGGGTTTACACAGAGTCGGTTACAATGGTAGGAGATCTCGAATATCCGCACGCCTAGCTTGCCTTCCACGCCAAGAAAAGATCCTTCCGGACACGGGACGAAGTCTTCAATCTTGTATCTTCATAGTCCTGGAGTCCGGCTGAAGGTATAGTTCGGCAATCCGAACACCCCCTAATCCAGGACTCCCTCAGGTGGCGTCATCCTCCCCGTTGAAATCCCACATGGGGTGGCCTCTATATTGAAGCGGCTGCACCCCCCGCATAATGCATGCGGCCATGACTCCGATCATGGTTAGTCCGGACTGAGCTAACAGTCTTATCCGGCTCATCAGGTAAAGGACGTCTCTGTCACTTTCTCTCTGAGAGCTCCGCGGACGCCAGCTTAAGCGTTTCTTCAATGGAGTACTGTTGAACTCAGGAAGACCGACCCGGATAGGGTCCGGTAGCGGGACGTCATCTATGTAAAACCATTCCGAAGGCCAGTCCTCTGACGCCTTCTTTGGGGTTCCGGATAGGTATCCGGTCCCGGCGATGCGCCATACTTCGGCTCCGCCCACTTGATATATAGACCCCTCTTAGGAACGGGGCACAAGGCAGAACAACCTCTTCCACAGCGTGAAATGAGCCTCAACGCCTAAAAATAGCTCACAAAGGGCAACGAAACCCGCAATATGCAATACGGAGGCGGGCGTGAGATTGTGCAGCTAGAGGCCGTAGAACTCCAGGAGCCCGCGGAGAAATGGATGAATTGGAAATCCCAGTCCCCTTATTAGATAGGGGACAAGGCACACCCGCTCTCCTTTAGAGGGATTGGGGGTGCTCTCCGCTTGTTTTCCGCCATTGTAGGTGGCGAGACCGGCCCGGACCGGGACCATGTATGCCTGAGGGAGAAATCCCTTGGCTTGAAGTGACGCTAACTCGCTATGCGGGATGATGCAACTCTCCCAGTCCCCGGGTTTAGGACCGGAGGGGCGAGGGGAGGAGCTGCGACGGCTGGCCATGTTGGAATGGACCTTTCGCTAGGAGCGCTGTGATGATAACTCGCACAGAGGAGAAGATGTGGTTTGGATCTAAATCCCCATCCCGTTAAATAGGCGGCTCGTTTGTACGGCCAGGGGTGTGAATGTAAAAACACCCCGGCTCTTCGCATGCGTTTGACACGTGGAAGATAGTCATTATTGGGTGTGGAAGCCGAGGAACGCTACATTACAAAAATCGGGCGTTATTCCTACAGGTACACAGGATTTGGAGAAGAACCCGCCTTGCAATGTCGAACAATCTGCGCGTCGGACTCGTCGTCATTGAAGCCTGGTTCGGGGGCTACTGAGGGAGTCCTGGATTAGGGGGTGTTCGAGTAGCCGGACTATACCTTCGCCGGACTCCTGGACTATGAAGATACAAGATTGAAGACTTCGTCCCGTGTCCGGATGGAACTTTCCTTGGCGTGGAAGGCAAGCTTGGCGATGCGGATATTCAAGATCTCCTACCATTGTAACCGACTTTGTGTAACCCTAACCCTATCCGGTGTCTATATAAACCGGAGGGTTGTAGTCCATAGGACAATCAACTCCATACACAACAATCATACCGCTAGCTTCTAGGGTTTAGCCTCCTTGATCTCGTGGTAGATCTACTCTTGTACTACCCATATCATCAATATTAATCAAGCAGGAGTAGGGTAATCCCTCCATCGAGAGGGCCCGAACCTGGGTAAAAACATCGTGTCCCTTGTCTCCTGTTACCATCCGGCCTTGACGCACAGTTCGGGACCCCCTACCCAAGATCCGCCGGTTTTGACACCGACAGTCGTCCATACCGTCGATGTCTTCGGAGTCGAAGTCTAGCATGTCGGTTAAATCATCGACAACGGCTATGAAGTGGGTGGTGGGTGGGCGTTGAATTTCTTCGTCGTCCGCATCCCAATCCTGCCGGTCATAATCCGGCATGGACTCTTCTGACAGAGAGAGAGACCTTAGTGAACTCAGTACGTCGCCAAAGGGCGGGTGCCCAATCGTCGTCCATATCCGCGACGGTGAACTCCATGATCGGCGCCCAATCAGATTCGATTGGCAAGGGCGCGGAGGGTTCAGAGTCCGGAGAAGAGTCCGACAATGTGGAGTCACGGGCCTCGCAAAGGATAAGGCTGGTGTTCGGCTCGATCGCCGTTGAAACTGCAGCCTCCGCGGCGGGGTCTAGCCACCCGTTCTCGGTCGGCGCAGTTGGCTCCAAATTGAAGGTCGGAGCGGATGCGGGTGCGGCCTCCGGGGCACTGTCCGGCGACAGAGCTAAACCATGCCCATCGTGACAGTGCGGCGCACTCGGCAAGGGCTCGAACCCGTCGAAGATCAAGTCTCCGCGGATATCGGCCGTGTAGTTTAGGCTTCCAAACCTGACCTGATGGCCAGGGGCGTAGCTTTCAATCTGCTCCAGATGGCCAAACGAATTGGCCCGTGGTGCAAAGTCGCCGAATACAAAGATCTGTACGGGGAGAAAAGTCTCGCCCTGGACTGCATCGCCAACGATTATCGAAGGAGCCATCAAGCCTGATGATGACGACACAAAGGAACTCTCAATGAAAGCACCAATGTCGGTGTCAAAACCGGCGGATCTCTGGTAGGGGTCCCGAACTGTGCGTCTAGGCGGATGGTAACAGGAGACAAGGGACATGATGTTTTTACCCAGGTTCGGGCCCTCTCGATGGAGGTAAAACCCTACTCCTGCTTGATTAATATTGATGATATGGGTAGTACAAGATTAGATCTACCACGAGATCAGAGAGGCTAAACCCTAGAAGCTAGTCTATGGTATGATTGTTGTTGTTGTTGTTCTACGGACTAAACCCTCCGGTTTATATAGACACCGGAGGGGGCTAGGGTTACGCGGAGTCGGTTACAATGGGAGGAGATCTACATATCCGTATTTCCAAGCTTGCCTTCCACGCCAAGGAAAGTCCCATCTGGACACGGGACGAAGTCTTCAATCTTGTATCTTCATAGTCCAACAGTCCGGCCAAAGGTCATAGTCCTGCTGTCCGGACAAACCCTAATCCAGGATTCCCTCAGGTTCATAATCAATTTGCTGACATAGGTTTCTCACAGAAATATTCTGAAGAATAATTCATTTGATTCAGCTCCCAATGCTTAACAAAAATATTGGTCTTGAAATACTCATCTGATTTTCAGTCGGCTTGAAGATGTAGAACTTGTCGGTTTATCATTGCTAGAATTGTCGGTTTGTAAATATTGATAGCACCGGTTCATAATTGTTGCTGACATCAAGCTTGAAAACGTACCTCTCTTATATGTATATCACTTGTAGCCCCCAAATCTTAAGGGAGCATAGTAATAGCTTAAGACTTGCTTCAATATAAATGTCGCAACCTTGAAGAAATCCGGGTTGTTCATCTCAGTCACTAGTCATAAACTGAATAGTCCACATATGTAGGTAGCCCCCAAGTGTCGGGTTGTCATGCTTGCAGCAACCTGGGATTTGTAATTGCCTTATGCTCATAAAAACTTCAACAAGTGTAGCCCCCAAGGGCCGGGTCATTATAATGAGCAGGGACTTTATAGATATGATCATGTAGATTTGAGCAGTAATTAATAACACCAAATGATGTAGCTCCCAAGTTTCGGGTTACCTTTGTCAGGAGCAATTAGTAGCCGCCAAGGGCCGGCTCATCACAATGTGACGGGTCGGGTCTTCAATAAGGCAAGTTAAAAATGACCTTGCATTAGCCCCCAAGTGTCATGGTGCATGCTTGCAGCGACATGGGACTACCATATTTGATATAATCATGATTTGAATAATGTAGCCCCCAAGTGCCGGGACATGTACCTGCAGCGACTCGGGACTATTCCTTCCATTGTAGAATAAATCATATCTATTTATAAAGAAATAATAACCATTGTGCTGAAGCGACTTTGAAAACCTCAATCGTAATACTGGTTATTGATAACCATAATAAAAATTGAGCCATGTTGGCTATTCAAGATTTGAATAATATAATCTGGTATGAAAACCTCAATCATTCAATATTATAATGAAAATCCAGCCAAGTTTGGCTATTAAAGATTTGAATACCTTGTCTGTTGACAAGTAAATCCGGAGTTTAAATACCTGGCGGCTCTTGGCTGATGGCGATTTAATACGCATCCATTATAATCCGGGATTTTTGTAACCCGGCGGCTTATAGCCTTTGTAAAAATGAATAACTTGTTGGGGAACGTTGCAGAAAATTAAAAATTTTCCTACGGTTTCACCAAGATCCATCTATGAGTTCATCTAGCAACGAGTCATGGGAGAGAGAGATTGCATCTACATACCACTTTGTAGATCGCGAGCGGAAGCATTCAACGAACGGGGATGAAGTAGTCGTACACACTGTGATCCAAATCACCGGAGATCCTAGCACCGAAAGCACGGCACCTCCGCGTTCAACACACGTACGGTCAGCGTAACGTCTCCTTCTTCTTGATCCAGCAAGGCAAAGGAGAGGTTGGGGAAGAAGACTCCAGCAGCAGCACGACGGCGTGGTGATGGTGGAGCTGCAGTACTCCGACAGGGCTTCGCCGAGCTCTACGGAGGAGGAGGATGTGTTGGATAGGGAGAGGGAGGCGCCAGGGCAAAGGGTGTGTAGCCCCCCTCCCCTCCCCCCTTTATATAACCCCTTGGGGGGGCGCCGGCCCTAGGAGATGGAATC
The DNA here is from genome assembly GCA_032464435.1 of Aegilops umbellulata. Taxonomy (NCBI): domain Eukaryota; kingdom Viridiplantae; phylum Streptophyta; class Magnoliopsida; order Poales; family Poaceae; genus Aegilops; species Aegilops umbellulata. The sequence continues at coordinate 222,703,702 of CP136059.1, read as the reverse complement.
TCCTAGGGGGGCGGCGGCCAGGGAGGGGGGCTTGCCCCCCAAGCAAGGGGGGCGCCCCCTTTAGGGTTTCCCTCCCCAAACCCTAGGCGCATGGGCCTTTGGGGGGGAGGCGCACCGGCCCACTATGGGCTGGTTCCCTCCCTCATACAGACCATGGGGCCCTCCGGGATAGGTGGCCCCACCCGGTGGACCCCCCGGGACCCTCCGGTGGTCCCAGTACAATACCGATAACCCCGAAACTTGTCCCGATGTCCGTATGACGACTTTCCATATATAAATCTTTACCTCCGGACCATTCCGAAACTCCTCGTGACGTCCGGGATCTCATCCGGGACTCCGAACAACATTCGGGTTACTGCATATACATATCTTCACAACCCTAGCGTCACCGAACCTTAAGTGTGTAGACCCTACGGGTTCGGGAGACATGCAGACATGACCGAGACGGCTCTCGGGCAATAACCAACAGCGGGATCTGGATACCCATGTTGGCTCCCACATGCTCCACAATGATCTCATCGGATGAACCACGATGTCGAGGATTCAATTAATCCCGTATACGATTCCCTTTGTCAATCGGTATTTTACTTGCCCGAGATTCGATCGTCGGCATCCCAATACCTCGTTCAATCTCGTTACCGGCAAGTCACTTTTCTCGTACCGTAATGCATGATCCCGTGATCAAACACTTTGATCACATTGAGCTCATTGTGATGATGCATTACCGAGAGGGCCCGGTGATACCTCTCCGTCAAGCGGAGTGACAAATCCCAGTCTCGATCCATGTCAACCCAACAGACACTTTCAGAGATACCCGTAGTATACCTTTATAGTCACCCAGTTACGTTGTGACGTTTGGCACACCCAAAGCACTCCTACGGTATCCGGGAGTTACACGATCTCATGGTCTAAGGAAAGGATACTTGACATTGGAAAACTCTAGCAAACGAACTATGCGATCTTATGCTATGTTTAGGATTGGGTCTTATCCCTCACATCATTCTCCTAATGATGTGATCCCTTTATCGATGACATCCAATGTCCATAGTCAGGAAACCATGACTATCTGTCGATCAACGAGCTAGTTAACTAGAGGCTCACTAGGGACATATATTGTTGTCTGTTATTCACACATGTATTACGATTTCCGGATAACACAATTATAGCACGAATAAAGACAATTATCATGAACAAGGAAATATAATAATAATGCTTTTATTATTGCCTCTAGGGCATATTTCCAACATAACTGATAACCTATCCATGGCGGCTCATAGTCATGTCCAGCTTTTGAAAAGATCACTTTGGCGTCTTGTTGCCTCAATAAACTCAATATGTAGCAATATAACCCGGAGCAGAATAACCGGGCAATATTTTCAGATGGCCAGATGATGGGCTTAAACGCAATTTTTCATATGAGCAATAATAGTATCTTTATGTGTAAAGTTGTGCATGTCCTACACAAAGTTTAAACAACAAATGCCCTGGCGACTTATCATCAAATGCCAAGGCTGGTAACAACCCAATATAGTCTTATGTAATTACTGAAAAGACTAAGCAAGGCCATTCAAGCCTAAACATATTGGCGACGTAAAGTCAAAATCCAAGGCGGGTTATCAAACCTCACATATTTATATAACCAGGAAATCATACCTGTAGAATTGGCTCATACTGCCGGCTTACATCGCCATATCGAATGAGGGTAATCTTCCAAAGATTTATAAGCACATGATTCCAATGGCGCAATCCAAAATATACTGGCGGCTTTAACGTCCAAAGCCAGGGCAGTTTATCAAACCTCGCATATTCATCCAATAATTTTAAAACATACCTAGAAAGTTGGCTCAAATTGCCGGCTTACATTGCCACGTCCAGCAAGGGTAATAGCCCAAAGACTTAAAGCTCAATGCTCAAAATGCATAATCAAGACATACTGGCAACTCATCGACCAAAACCAGACCGGGTTATCAGCACTCCGGATATACTCAAATATGAGTTATAAGAATCAAGCTATATGGCCTGAATCAATTTTTAAACCATATATCAATATGGTATATAAAGATATGAACCCAAACAAAGTTCAAAAACAAATAACAAAAAAATAAGGCTTACATAGGCGGCCAAGCCTCAATATCAAGTGCTTTTTATGGGCTGCACAACTACTAAGTTAATCCTTCATTCAAACCTGTAAGCCAGGCCTCACATGACCAACCGTCGTTTTAACTTTGACAAGTTCAGGGTCTTAATAAGATTGACTGAGTTCGGCGGGTCATTCCAAGATTACCTGGGCAAAGTGGCAAGCGTACAAGGCAGGATCAACTTAAATTTTGGTGTGTACACCTGGCGTTTCAAGCCAATCAAAAGGGTTATCAAAGCTATGTTCAATGAACAGGGAGCCCCCAAGTGATAAATATTGAGACGTCAAGGCAGGGTACCTATGTTTGCGCTGTGCTCTGCAACATACTCTCTTTGGTCCCTTTAACCCGGGCAGCAAGCCCCCAAGTGGGTTGTAGCAACAGTGATCAAGCTGGATCAATAGGGTAGTCACAGCTATGCTGAATGAGCAGGAAGCCCCCAAGTATTTTGCAATCAAGGCGTACAAGCCAGATCAAGAGGGTAGTCATAGATATGCTTAATGAGCAGGAAGCCCCCAAGTGACCAATAATGTGATAAGCCAATAAGGCAGGATAACCATGTTTAAATCGTGCATCATGGCAGCAAATTCTCTTTGGCAACCTTTAATTTTTCATGAGAACTCGAACTTGCGAGAGATGGATTCTTTTTTAACCATAATTTTAAACCGGATATCGAGAGCTTCAAAGCTTTGTGAGAGACGGATATCCCTTGAGCCGGATTTTAAACTGGAATCTTCATTTTGAGCCGGAAATTTTCTGTCGGCCTTTAAATTTTCATCAATATAACAGTAGCCTCTGGGACCGGGTTATTTTTTCCTCCAATGACCCGAAGTTCTTGAATTCACTGGAACCGGCCAATTCTGTCGAGTCATGTCATTGTAGCTCCTGAGTTTCAAGACGACTCGAGAAGTTGGCTTGAGATTCTTCATACTTGGTCGTGATATAAACTGGCATATAGTTGAACAGCGGAACGTTGTAATATATTGAAGCTCGGCGGGTTATGAATGACCCCTTATGATTCGTATAAGTAATCCGGTCAGTGGTTCATCCAACAGGCTGTTGAAGTTAAACAAAACACAGTGGCAGCGGCTTGTGCGCCTGTCCATTGAGCCATCTGGTGCAAGTAGAGGCCGATAACATATCATTGTCTCAAGAGTTGTTGGAACAGATCGGACCGCGGGACAGCGGCTTGCATATGTCCATTGGACAGTTTGTGTGAGCAGACGTGGCTCCGGTTTGTTGATGTATATGCAGGAGTCAACCACGACAGTTAAAATACGGAGTGGACGCATGAGTCGGCCGCAGTGTCGTAAGCCGCGTGGACGGGCGAGTCCATCACTGATGCGTGGACGGGCGAGTCAATCGCAGGCGCGGTAAGCCACGTGAATGGGTGAGTTAGCCGCATCATGTTGATGTAAATTGGGTCGTAGAGACAGTGGCTTGTGCATATATTGATCGAACATCATAGCACAGTCAGATGCTAGCGCATGATAATGGCGGCGCGAGCTATATATCCATGACACGACCAGCTCTCTTGCAGTGAACAGTTGTCCTGCATAAACAACATCACAAGCCAGAGTAATTGTTCACAGACAAATTACTGTATATATACGAAATAAATAGGATGGGTATCACCTGATGTATAACCTGGATGAAGTGATTGTACAACAATTTGACCACATGATGGCCTTCACGTCCAAATAGATACCCACGCATCCATCCAGTTTTTAAGTGAGTTATGCCCCACGAGCAGCGCAGAGAACTTGGGCGTCCTTCACAACTTGGCCTTTATATAAAAAGTGCTCAAAGAATACCACTCCGTAATTCGACTTGCTTCGCTCAATTAATACCAGATGATCACTTGATAATTGATGTCTGTTGGTTTGCATATTTGAAACGCCATGGTGAAAATTCTTCAGGATTTTGAAGTGAGCTATAGAAGCATGCATAGCAGCGATCAACACTAGCTCTATTGACCCCTTGTGTGATAACATGAAGAGCAGCAGCACAAACAAATGCATTGGCATTTTGAATTTTTACTTTCAGCCTCAAAGCCTGATCCTTGGCGACTTGCAACGCCGCACAGACGTCAGTAACTCGGTGCGGTACGGAGCGAGCGACGCCAACGGAGGCAGCGGTCAGAGGCGCGAGTCGGAAGCTGTGACTCAAGACTGGAGCGGCTACCCGGCGCGGCAGCGACGCACGGTAGAGGCGAGTTGAGGCAGGCCTGCTTCAACGGAGAGGCGTCGTCCAGGTAAGCTTGCAGCAGCGGTAGTATAAGACCGGGGCAAAACTCTACCTTTGCAGCGGAGGCAGCGGTGAGGAGGTAGCGCCTTGATAGAGGCGAGGCCAGCTCGACGAAAGCCTTCGCGTAGGGGCGGCTCACACGCACACCAGAGGTGACTTGGACAGCAAAGACGGCGGGTCGCAGTCAAAGTAGACGGCTGGGCAGAGAACAATAGCGGAAACAGAGGTGGCTTGGTGGTTCATCGCCGATATGAGACGGCAGTGCAGGCGCGAAGCGCCGGTCATCATAGGCGCGTGGAGGCGGCATGCAGAAGGTGCGAACGCAACCAGAGACCGACCATGGGGCGGAGATTGTGGCTCTCAGCGGTAGTTGGCTAGAACCATGGGTGGAGAGCTCGAGCGGCGCTCAAGTCAGAACAAAGGCCACAGGCGCTCGGCGGGGCTGGCTCAACGCGGTGGCTGAGGCGGCTCAGAGGCAATGACGGATCGATAGGCCCGACATGGCAGGGCCCCAAGCGGCAATAGTGGACGGCGGCGACTTGGCCGTGGCGTCTCAACGCGGTTGATGCGGACAGCTTGGCGAGGCGAAACCGCGGTCGCGGCAGCTTGGCGCGAGACCGAGACGGAGGCAGCCCGCTGCGATGGCCGCAGATGAGGAAGCCCCCAGCTACCCAAGGTGCAGCGGCAGAGGAGGCGGCAACAGCGGCCGACCACGGAGGTGACGACGGCGGCCGGCGGCTCCGCGGAGATGAAGTGAAGCGGTGACGTTGACTTGCAGGCGGAGGCAGACGGCTCTATGGCAACCCGCGACTTGCAGGCCGCGACAGGTGAAGGCACTGCGGGGTCGGTTTTACCCGGAGGCAGTGCGGCGAGGCCGATGCGGAGCTGGCCCGGGATGGCGCAGGAGGCTAGGCGCTGCGCAAGCAGCGATAGCGAGTTAATTGCACAGAAGTACCACAATTTGGGCATTACATGCAGATTGGTATCACGATTGCTAATTTTTACATGTCAGTATTAACATTGGTCCAAATTTTCGCAAATTAGGCTAAAACGCGTATTTATACGTATTGACAGTGTATCTGACTGTTGGGGCCCGTCTGTCAGGTGCCCACGTGGCATATTTTTTTACAAAAAACCCCCTTACGTTGTATGTAATCACAAAAAAGGCTCCATGAGCCTGCCGTCTAAAAAAACTGGATCGGGATCGGGCGCTCGACCCCGCTTCCGTCTGACGCCGCCCGGAGCCCGCCGTCGCCGCTCGACGCCGAACCCCGCCACCGCGCCGCCGCCGAACGCCTCCCCGTCCTCCTCCCCGCCGGTCCCCCTCGCGCCTCGCCGCCCCTCGCCCCTGCAACGCAAGTGAGCCGCCGCCGCGCGCTTTCTCCTCTGCTCCCGCTCGGCTCCCGACGTCCGCCGTCCGCGCGCGCGTGCTCGCCGCCCCTGCTCGCGTGCGTCGCCGCGCCCCGAACCCCGGCCGCTCCCCTGCTCTTGCTCCAGCGTACTGCCCCGCCGCGCTCCGGCCACGCTCGCCTAGCCAGCGCCACCGCGGCCCCCTCCCACTCGGGCGCGGGAGCGAGAAGGCCTGCTGCTGGGACGACGCCGCCTCAGGCGGATTCCCCGCCGACGACGAAGCCGCGGAAGAAGCAGGGGCGCGCTGGCCCTCCCGTCGCCACCCGTGATCCGAAATTGAACCACCGCACGTTTCAGGGGGCAGCGGACGGGGATAGGGGGAGGGAATGGAGGGGGGCTGGTCTTACCGGCGCGGGAGAAGAGAGGTCGCACGGAGGTCGCACGCGCTGTTGGTCCCGAGCTTCATCGGCTCCTCCTCCCTTCCCCGGCGAGGAGGCGGATACGGCGGCGGCGGTGGCTAGCGTGCCCTACAGCACCTACAGCACAGCAGCCCTTTGCAAACAAGTCCGAGCAAAAAAAATTCTCTCACGTTATCATTTTTCCCGCAAAAATAACGGTATTTATGTGATTACGTATAAAGCAAGGGGGTTTTCTGTAAAAAATATGCCACGTCGGCACCTGACAGACGGGCCCCAACAGTCAGATACACTATCAATACGTATAAATACGTGTTTTAGCCTAAATTGCAAAAACTTACACCAATGTTGGTACTGACACGCAAAAATTAGCAATCGTGGTATCAATCTGCATGTGATGCCCGAATTGTGGTACTTCTATGCAATTAACTCAGCGATAGCAGAGTCCAGGTCATGGTCGATCTAGCCGATCCACATCCAGTCCGCTGTTGTTTCCTTCTCTCCCTTTTTTATGGATAACGCTAACGCCCACACGTGTGGTGGAAGTTAAACCTGCCCACACGCTCTATAACACACAGACTGCGCCACGTCACCGCATGCATGCATGTAGGAATCTTTTTGGATTTTAGTTTTTAAAATGTTTTATATCTTAAATAAAAAAATTGATTGAAGATCCGTTTTCACCATTAAATCCCTCGCGACGAGATCTTTGAAACTAGATGTTATATCAATATATTTCGATGAATTTTTTTGGGGTTAACAGTTGCCATGTCTATTGCACATGAATTGCCATGGTGTTTACACTGAAGTTGTCATGGTATGTTTCAGCTATTTTCTTCTACATTTAAAAATAAATTTTGACATATTATAAAACGGGTAATTAAGAAACTAGACTTGCCATGAACCATAAACTAAAATTTCCATGATACATGCACTTAAAATTGCCTTGGTTCATACAAAAAATAGTTTTCATGGTCAAAGTACTTGAATTGCCATCATCAAAATACAAAAATTGCCATGCTCTGCAAACTAAAATTGCCACATGGCAACTCTAGTTTAAGCACTATGGCAACTATAGTGTAAACATCATGGCAACTTTTGGGCAAAAAAAATTTTGTCGAAACATATCAACATGGGGTCTAGTTTCGAAGATCTCATCGAGGCGGATTTAATGGTGAAAATGAATTTTCAATTCGATTTTTTATTAGGAGATAAAACATTTTTAAGCCGAAAACCAAAAAGATTCCTGCTGATGTCATCTGTTTTGACGTGGCAAAATGAGTGATAATAGAGACGTGTGGGCGATGTGCAAGATGCTACACATGTGGGCGTTAGTTTTTCCTTTTGTATTTGAAAATTGCCCTGATGATAATTTGGCAGCAGCACTTGACCTCTTCCAAATCGGATGGTTGTAGTAATCTAGGGCAAGACACATCTGATCTTGTAGTATTCAAGTAGTATCAGCCCTCTTCCCAAACGAAAAGAAATAGTTGAGGATTTCACGTGGCATAGTACTAGTTTAAGTAGTACTAGTGTAGTACTTTGCTTTGGTCTCGATTGGACCGTGAATAGATGATTGCACGTACATGCGTTGGCTGTCTTTGATTGTTGCGATCAGGGGTATCTGAAGACGGCAACGTAACAGGTCGTCGTTGGTTCCCTTCAGATGAGTAGCAGCAGCAATCGGTTAAATCTCCTCATGACTTGCTGAAGTGCCTGGTCATGTCTGGACTTTGGACATCGAGAATTATTTGGATCTTTGGTGATTTCGCCGACAGAATTTTCTTCCTTCGAAAATTTTACGAACTCCTCCAAACCCTAAGAAAGATACCTCCAAGAACTTAACACCATCATGCGTAAGCCCCATTGTCGGTGTCAAAACCGGCGGATCTCGGGTAGGGGGTCTCGAACTGTGCGTCAAGGTCAGATGGTAATAGGAGACAAGGGACACGATGTTTTTACCCAAGTTCGGGCCCTCTCAATGGAGGTAATACCCTACTCCTGCTTGATTAATATTGATGATATGGGTAGTACAAGATAGATCTACCACGAGATCAAGGAGGCTAAACCCTAGAAGCTAGCCTATGGTATGAGTGTGTATGATGATGGTTCGTCCTATGGACTACAACCCTCCGGTTTATATAGACACCGGATAGGGTTAGGGTTACACAGAGTCGGTTACAATGGTAGGAGATCTTGAGTATCCGCATCGCCTAGCTTGCCTTCCACGCCAAGGAAAGTCCCATCCGGACACAGGACGAAGTCTTCAATCTTGTATCTTCATAGTCTAGGAGTCCGGCGAAGGTATAGTCCGGCTACCCGGACACCCCCTAATCCAGGACTCCCTGAGTAGCCCCTGAACTAGGCTTCAATGACGACGAGTCCGACGCGCAGATTGTCTTCGGCATTGCAAGGCGGGTTCCTCCTCCAAGTCCTTCATAGAAGATTGTAAACACCAAAGATAGTGTCCGGCTCTGCAAAATAAGTTTCCACATATTGCCATAGAGAGAATAATATTAACACAAATCAAATCTGCTGACGTATTCCGCAGCGCGTCATCACACTGCGGCCAAGCTCTTTATACAAATTATTTCCCCTTTTCCACCTCACCACGTTTAGCGAGGCGGTTTCCTTGGCACCTCTTGTCAAAGCAGAGATCGTGTACTCCTTTTAACGGGATTCTCATCAATACGGACGTGGGTAACCCAATCGTGCCTGTTAGCACGTTCCCTCGATTAAAGGCGAGTCCAAAACGGTTACGGGGAGGGCTCTTGGTATTCAGCCTCTTATAAAGAGACCAAGGCCTCGCTCCTTTTCTTAATCTCAAACGAGTTCGCCTGTCGCCTCGAGTTCCAACACCCCAAGCTCCAGATTCCAGGCACTTCGGACCTTCGACAATGTCCGGTTCTGACCTTCAAGGTCGATGGACGCCTTCCTCCGTCACGGAGGAGGACAGTATTAAGGTTGAGGGAGGCTAAGTTCCTGACCGGCGAGATTTCGTATAGGTTGCCTGTTCAAGGACAGGTTATTCCCAGTCCCCAGCCCGGCGAGAGCGTGGTGTTCACGTCTCACTTCCTCCGAGGGTTAGGCTTCCCCATGGATCCCTTTGTTAGGGGACTGTTGTTTTATTACGGGCTGGATTTTCATGATTTAGCTCCGGAGTCCATCCTCCATATCTCCTCATTTATCGTCGTGTGTGAAGCGTTCCTCCATGTTACCCCTCACTTCGGATTATGGCTCAAGACCTTCAAAGTGGAGCCGAAGATTATCGAGGGACGGCACACAGAGTGCGGAGGCGCTGTCATAAGAAAAAATGCCGACGCTCCATGGCCCGAGGGCTCTTTTCAAGAGGAGCTAGGCTTGTGGCAACGAGAGTGTTTTTATATCACCGCTCCTCGGGGCACCACATGGGTGGCGCCTCCTGCCTTTCGCTCGGGTCCCCCACCACGGCTAGCGTCGTGGATCAACAGAGGGTTAGATTGGGGTTTGCCCAAAGACGTACCCTTGCTGCAGGGCCGCATTAAGGATCTCTTGGAAGGAGACCTCAACCTGGTTAAGGTGACACAGGTCATGCTGATTCGCCGGACATTGCCCGGCAAACGTCGCCCCCTTCGCCTGTGGGAGTTCAATCCAGAGGGACCACGAGCTCTCCGGGATTTTATGAGTGCGACGCCCGCGGAGATGTATAAACTGTTCTTCGGATCACAAGAAGTGTGTCCGGATTTGACAGAGGACGTAGGCCTAAGCCGTAATCGCCCGGATACTCAAGTAAGTAACCTTGTGCCCGGACCTTCTATCCGCATAATTATCATAAACTTGCCCTTAAAAGAGCTCCCCTTTTAAACAGGAGTGGATAGCGAAGGCGAAGCTGATCAGGTGTCCGGCTCCCCTTCCCGAAACTAAGCCGGATCCCGTGCTAGTCGGGATGCTGGAGGTAGTGCCTTTGGAGGGAAGCAAGGGGGAGGACAAGGAAACTACGGCCTCCTCGAAGGAGGCTGCTCCGAAGGGAGGAATCGACGATTCCTCTCCTAGGGAAAAGAAGAGAGCCGCCTCTGACGATCCGAAGACCGTGGTCTCGAAGCGGGGGAAAAGATCCTCATCAGAGGGTCCGGCACCGGGGAGTTCCTCGGCCGGACTACGTACTCAAGGAGATCAGCCCTCTAGCAAGCCGTAAGTAGAGAAAGATTTTCCTTTCGAGGGATGAGAGAAATCCATGATTTATATCTGAGAAATTTAACCGAAGTTTTACCTTGTAGTTCGGACCTCAGCCCTTCTCAGCAGAGCTCGTCTTCGGGGGATCTTCTTCCGGAGATGATGGAGAGCGGGACGCCTCCTTCTGCTGGGCCGCCTAACGAGGCGGGCGACCCTGAGGTGTCGTCACGGAGGGTTTCTCCGAGTCCGGCAGGGGCAGAAGATAGCGATGGGGCCCCCCGAAGTTCTCCGCGTCCGGCCTTCGAAAGAGGTCATGGGACGAGTCCGGCACCTTCTGGTGCTCGGCCGGAGGAGCTAAAGGTTCTGCTAGGGCGAGCTTCTATTTCAGAGGAGCACCATGCATTAATGGGCACGGTAATTGAAAAGATTTCGTCCGCAGAGAGCGGATTGCGTGTGGCCGTCGAAAGTTTATTGACGGGTTTTGAGGTACATTAGATAATGTGTACTTTTGTCAGTTGCGCATAAATAAGATGCGCCCTATATAGATAGTAGCCCCTGAGACTCTGCATGTCGTCAAGAAATGACGGCACGCGGAGGATCATAATCCCAGGTCTAAAATGTCGCCTTTTAATGTAGGCTGCAGGGTGTCCGGAATCAAGCCGAACTGCTGGTTTTGCCGAACTAAAGCGGCAACTGGACGTGGCAGATGCCGACATCGCGCTTGTCAACAAGCGGTTGGATGAGGCTCAAGGTATGTGATTCCTCAGGCAGCATTAGGTAAGAAGAGTTTTATGCTAGTGTCTTACGATATGTGTGCTTGACGCAGATGGTGCGGCCGCCGTGGAGAGTCTTAGGGCAGAACTTGCCCGAGCTAAAGATCAAGCCAGGAGAAGTGATGCGGCTGCCAAGAAGGCCCTTGAAGAGCTGAGAGCCGAACAGGCTGCTCATTGCCGAAGCAAGGAAGAGATGGCCAGTATGGCCGAAAAGTTAAAGAGCGCTGCAGACCGTTGCATACTTCTCGAGAAAGAAGACCAGGCAAGACGGGTGGTCCTAGAGAAGGCCATTGCTGATGCCAAGGACGCGTGCTCTGCGATGAGAGCTACGAAGGAGGAGTTGCGTCAGGCCGAACAGATTGCGGCTGGAAAGCCCTTCATGCTGCGGAGAAAATTTTGCGATCCGAAGTTTGCTCCGTTGGACCGGATGTGGAGTGTGGAGGACACCTATCTGGATTTGGCAGCGAGTGCTGCTGATGCGACCGAACACTTCCAAGATCTGGAAGATCGTGAAGTGGAAAAACTGGTCTGGTTGCAATTTCACAATCCAGAGCGTCCATTGGCAGTGGACGATCGTTTGGCTCAATGGGCCGAACTTAATAGGTTGTCCGGACTTGCCATGAAGTATGTCATGGGTCATCTATGGCCGGGGAGGTCGGAGCTGAAGAGTTATTTTAGCTTGGTGCAGCAATTCCTTAATGCAGTGCCGCGCATTAATGCAATGAAGAGGTCGGCGTGTATAGAGGGTGCAAGGATGGCTCTTGCCCATGTCAAGACATACTGGGCCGACATGGAGACCACTGCTATTGCGTCCCGAGATTCGGATAAAAGCCGAGTGTCCTCCGAGCACTACTTTCAGGAAGTCCTTGAAGGCGCTCGTGTAATAGAGACGCAGTGCTCGAAGGATGCTATGTTATTATAGCATATGTAATGATGAAGTAATATGTTGATAAACTGTAGTGGCCTTTTTATACTTGTGCCTTTAAGTATTGTGAACACCTCCTGTGCGGCCGTTTAAAAAATATATATATATAATCTGACCCACGCACATAGTGCGGGGGTGCTCGCAGAAGACGCGTTTTCACTCTTAACCCAACGTCTTGGTCCTACAAAGGAGGTGATAGCGCAGCGGGCCAGGCAACCGGACTATAATGCTTTAACACTTTCACTTAGCCATAGGAGCTTGACAGTGGGACTATTTGGGTAGCCCATTAGTGGCGATTGCGGTCGTCCGAGTTCGGGGCGCGTTTGTGCCTGACCGGGAAGCGGCCCTTCGTTAAAGCGGAGGAATCCGATAGATTCCAATAGGTCATCAAGTGGCTGACCAGTCTCACGCTACATCATGATAGTCAGTTTTCGGCTTGCTCTACTGAGGTGCTCGCCCGGCTGAACCGGGGCACAATCGCAGTAGTTCTCCTGGTGCTACCTTAGCCGATAGAGCGGAACGTAAGGTAGCCGAACTAAGGAGCCGGGCAACCCAACATTTGACCAAAGACATGATTCGGAGCTGATGCATATAATGCCAAAACTCGCAACGCCGAACACTCCCTAAGGTGTTCGGTCTTTATGAGTGCGGGCTAAACAACACTCTTTGCTAAAAAAGCCCCTAGTGTCCAGGTACGTGCAAAAAATTCTGACGTGGCCACATGCCAAGACGCCAGCCTCCTCCTTGGTTATATCGGAAAAAACCAGGGGATGTATTGCAATAAGAGACAGTAAAAAAGGTTTACGCAGGGTCTTAATCTGAAAAGAATCCTTTAGGACGGGTCCCTACTGCACGTCTGCGCCTGTGTCTCCGTTGTGCCGTATCCTGGATGGGCGCCGCACGACGTTCATCTGTAAAAGAGAGGAACTAAATTGAAAACGGGTCGTGCCGAACAAAAGGTTTTAAAATAAATGAAGTATAAAGTGAAATGTAAAATTGAGTTTTATTGTCTCTGCGTGTAGCCCCTAGTACGGGGGTATATGGCCTCTAAGCCTGCATTGATGATGGACTTGTGCCGAACTCGTCTATTCCGCGTTCGTGGCCTTTAATGACCTATGTCGAAAAGTTTTTTGGCTGGTGAGGCCATTTTATTGTGCGGCTGTCTAAGCGGCCACACAGTCCTCCGCTTGGGGGAGGCGCACTCTAGTGCTTCCCCTTCAAAGAGATGATGCCTCGTGGACCGGGCATGTTAAGCGTGAGAGATGCATAGTGCGGTATTGCATTAAAGCGAGCGAAAGCTTCGCGTCCCAGTAGTGCTTGATAGAGACTTGAAAACGGGACGACATGGAAGGTCAGCTTTTCGCGACGGAAGTTATCGGCAGAGCCGAATATAACTTCGAGCCAGAGAAAACCCATACAATGGGTGTCTAGACCAGGTGCTACCACTTGAAAGGAGATTTTGCTGCGGCGGATTCTTGCTGGGTTTATCCCCATGTGATGGATTGTATCCTGATATATCAAGTTTAGTCCACTGCCGCCGTCCATAAGGACATTTTTAAACTGGAATCCGCCAATTATTGGGTCGAGTATTAGGGTAGTCTAGCCTGCGTTTTTGATATTTCTAGAATAGTCTAGCTGATCGAAGGTGATTGGTTTTAATAACCAGTGGCGGGACCCCTTGGGGATAGGTCGTATTGTGCGTACCTTTATGGGTGCCACACGTTTTGTTACGTGAAGTAAGTTCACTGTTTTTACTTCTTGTGGGAAGTTCTTTTGTCTCCTGGTTCTCTGCTTCTGGGGTTCATCCTCGTCTTCGCTTGGTGTGTCGAGCCCCTTGTGTTCGGCATTGAGTCTGCCGGATTGTTTGAAAACCCAACAATCTCTGTGGGTATGGTTAGCAGGCTTCCCCGTAGTACTGTGTATCTGACATATCCTGTCCAGGATTCTATTCAAGTTGGACGGATCATCCCTATTATCCTGGAGGGGTGGTTTTGACTGATTTTGTCGCGAACCTTTGAATCCGGCATTGACTGTCGTGCTCTTCCGACTTTTTTCTTTAGTTCGGTGACGATCCTTGTTGCGTAACGGTTTTCCGTTTCCATCCCTAGTTTTGGATGTACTTGGGTCGCTGGGGTTGCATCTTGCCAACCAGCTGTCCTCTCCTGCGCAAAAGTGGGTCCTGAGGCTTGTGAGTGCGGCCATTGTTCTTGGCTTTTCCTGGCCGAGGTGTCTGGCGATCCATTCATCTCAGACATTATGCCTGAAAGCTGCTAAGGCTTCGGCGTCTGGACAGTCGACTATCTGATTCTTTTTAGTAAGGAATCTATTCCAGAACTGCCGAGCTGATTCTCCGGGTTGTTGAGTTATGTGACTAAGATCGTCTGCATCCAGAGGGCGGACATAGGTCCCTTGAAAATTTGCTTGGAAAGCATCCTCGAGCTCTTCCCAACTTCCAATTGTGTTTTCGGGAAGGCTTTTAAGCCAGTGCCGGGCTGGCCCTTTAAGCTTAAGGGGTAAATATTTAATGGCGTGAAGATCATCTCCTCTAGCCATATGTATGTGGAGGATATAGTCCTCGATCCATACTCCGGGGTCTGTTGTTCCATCATACGCCTCTATGTTGACGGGTTTGAATCCCTCTGGAAATTCATAGTCCAGAACCTCATCGGTGAAGCATAGGGGATGTGCGGCGCCCCTGTATTTGGGTGTGCCGGATTCTGATGATGGCTTTTTTGCATTGCTTACCAGAGCTTGCTTTCTTGGCCCATAAATGGACCTGGCTGGGCCATGATGCGAATCCTTAGGTGGGTCGCATACCGATTTGAGTGCGGTGCCATTTGCCGCCTTATGGGGTCGTCTATCCGACCGTATGGCTTTTTTATTTTTTGAGTGCGAGGGCTCTAGGGCCTCTTCGTCGAATTCGGGCAGTAGCTTTCTCTTTGGATAGTTTTTAGTACGGCGACCGTCGTCGTATCTGTCTGCGGTGTTGATTACTTTGTTCCATTTAATACAGAGTGCATCTTTCGCTGTCTTTAGCTTCCGCTTATGCTTTTTCAGGCTTCATGCAGTTGCAACGAGCCTCTTGTGGAGACTTTTCTGCTCCATGGATTTATCCGGCGTAAGGTTGTCCGGAATGCCGTTTTCGCCGGGGGAGGGAGCTTCGGTTTCTCTATCCGTGTTGCCCTGTTCGGACGGCTGCTCTAAGGCTTGCCCGTCGTCTACCGGCTTGTCCTGCTCTATGGCTGGGTTTTTATCGAGGCAGGGCTTGGGTCGGCGTTTATGTCGACGCTTTGATTGCTTTCCGAGGGGTCTATCTCCCGTTCCATCCCCTTTTTCCTCGTTGTCGTTTCCTTTAGGGGTATCCACCATGTACACATCGTGAGATGCGGTGGATTTCCAATGCCCCATGAGCGTTGGTTCATCGGTATCTCCCGCATCGTCATCCATGCTGTCGATGTCTGCGGAGTCGAAGTTGAGCACGTCGTTTAGGTTGTCGACGGTGGCTACAAAGTGGGTGGTGGGTGGGCTTTGAATTTCCTCATCGTCCGTATCCCATCGTCGCTGACCGTAATTCGGCCAGGGCTCTCCTGATACAGAGAGAGACTCGAGAGAGTTCAAGATGTCACCAAGAGGCGAGTGCTGAAAGATGTCCGCGGCGGTGAACTCCATTATGGGTGCCCAATCGGATTCGATTGGTAGGGGCACAGGGGGTTTGAAGTCCGGATAGGAGTCCGGACCCTCGGAGTCACGGGTCATGCGGAGTGCGGGGCTGGCGTTCGGCTCGATTGCCTTTGAGATCGCAGCCCCCAAGGTGACGTCCAACCGCTCATCCTCGATTGGTGTAATAGGCTCCCAGTCTAGGGTCAGAACCGGTGCATGTGCGGCCTCCAGGACACTGTTCAGAGGCAGAGCTAGATCATGCCCCTCGAGATAGTGCGGCGCGCTTGGCTGTGGCTCGAACCCGTCGAAGATCAAGTCTCCGCGGATATCAGCCATGTAGTTTAAGCTTCCAAACCTGACTTGATGGCCAGGGGCGTAGCTTTCGATCTGCTCCAGATGACCAAGCGAATTGGCCCGCAGAGCGAAGATGCCGAAGACGAAGATCTGTCTGGGGAGAAAAGTCTCACCCTGGACCTCATCGTTGTTGATGATCAGAGGAGCCATCGGGCCTAAAGGCGACGACACAGAGGAACTCTCAATGAAAGCACCAATGTCGGTGTCAAAACCGGCGGATCTCGGGTAGGGGGCCCCGAACTGTGCGTCAAGGTCGGATGGTAACAGGAGATAAGGGACACGATGTTTTTACCCAGGTTCAGGCCCTCTCGATGGAGGTAATACCCTACTCCTGCTTGATTAATATTGATGATATGGGTAGTACAAGAGTAGATCTACCACGAGATCAAGGAGGCTAAACCCTAGAAGCTAGCCTATGGTATGTGTGTGTATGATGATGTTTCGTCCTACGGACTACAACCCTCCGGTTTATATAGACACCGGATAGGGTTAGGGTTACACAGAGTTGGTTACAATGGTAGGAGATCTTGAGTATCCGCATCGCCTAGCTTGCCTTCCACGCCAAGGAAAGTCCCATCCGGACACGGGACGAAGTCTTCAATCTTGTATCTTCATAGTCTAGGAGTCCGGCGAAGGTATAGTCCGGCTACCCGAACACCCCCTAATCCAGGACTCCCTCACCCATGGTGGGCGCCAACTGTCGTGGATTTTTCACGGAAGATGTCCTTAGTGTCAGGACTTAGTCATGAGGCCAACGCACCTATGTGGTAGCTTGAGAGGGATTGAGCGGGACGAGAGAGGTGGAGGTAAAAGCCTACATCCTGCTTCATTGATATTGATGATGATGACAATCTCGGTTACAAGGGCGAGGTTTCACTACCTCTACCTCGAGAGCATCAACTTTGACTTGTCTATTGAGACGTCTAGAAAAACTTGTCCCTCTTGGGGTGCCCCACCCCTCCTTATAGGAGTTGAAAGGGCGGGTTACATGAGGAGTCCTAGTAGGATTAGGACTAGTATATCTTCTATTACAAGCCGGATACAAGTCCGGGTCTTGCTTCCTTGTAAGGGAAATATTCCTCATGCCTTTCCTCTTGAGCTGGCCCACCATAATATGAGCCGACCTTCCCACGAGCCGCCTTCTGGGACGTTGGGTCTTGTCGATCATCTGAACCACCGGCCGGGTCACCAATGAGTCACCAAGGCCCGGTCGGGTCATCAGTGAGTCACCAGTCTTTGGGCGGGTTACCGATTAAACGCCAAGTCCCAGCCGGGTCATATCTCTGGTCGGGACATCAGTGAGTCGCCAGTATTTCGGCGGGTTACCGACGAAAAGCCATGTCCTGGCCGGGTCATATCTCCGGCCGGGTCATACCACGGGGTATATCCCTGACACACTCGAAAGAAGAGGGGTATCTTATATCTCAGTCCGGAAGATATGCAAGAGGCAAAGAAATCTATGATGGAAAAAGGTATTCAAGCTGAGGATGTCAAAAATTTACCTCCTATTGAAGAAATACATGGGCTTAATACACCACCACCCAAGGTGGTAGAGGTAAATACTTTAACGAAATTTAATGATAATGACAATCCTTATATTATGCATTCTAGTCAATGCCTTTATGAGTTTGATAACTATATTAGAAAACATGATCACTTCAATGCAAATGTTATGAAACAATTGAAATACAATTCTGATATGATTGCTCGCTTGCGTGACTTGTTATTTAGAATCTCCAATGATGTTAGAGGTGTAGGAAAACATGCCTCTATGGTTCAAACTCAACTAGAACAAGTTCCTCAATCTCAAAGAGAATTGCTTGATGAAATGAATAATAATATCAATGATCACGCTGTCAGAGTAATGACTAGAGGAGGTAGAATGACTCAGGAACCACTTTATCCTGAGGGACACCCAAAAATAATTGAACAAGATTCTCAAAGAATTAATACTGACGCACCTAGTCCTACCAAAAAGAAGAATAAAAAGAAAAATGATAAGACTTTGCATACCTCTAGTGAACCTGAGATAGAAAAATCTCCTGAAGCTAATAATTATGTTTCTATTTCTGATGCTGAAACTCAATCTGGTAATGAACACTCACCTAGTGAAAATGAAAAATATAATGATGAGGTTCTTGAAGACACTCAACCAAACAATAAAGAACCAAGTAATGATGTTGGCATAGAACCGACTGTTGATCTTGATAACCCACAACCCAAGAATAAAAGATATGATAAAACAGACTTTGTTGCTCGAAAACATGGAAGAGAAAGAGAACCATGGGTTCAAAAACCCATGCCCTTTCCACCTAAATAAACTAAGAAGAAATATGATGAAGAATTTGAACGCTTTGCTGAAATGATTAGGCCAGTCTTTTTGCGTACTCGCTTGACTGATATTTTAAAGATGGCTCCTTATGCAAAGTACATGAAAGACATCATCACTAATAAGAGAAAAATACCGAAAGCTGAAATCTCCACCATGCTTGCTAATTATTCTTTTAAGGATGGAGTACCTAAAAAACTTGGAGATCCGGGAATACCAACTATACCTTGCTCCATCAAAAGAAAGTATGTGAAAACTGCTTTATGTGATTTAGGAGCTGGTGTTAGTGTTATGCCTTTCTCTTTATACAAAAGACTTGACTTGAATAAACTCACACCTACTGAAATATCTTTGCAAATGGCTGATAAATCAACTGCTATACCTATCGGTATTTGTGAGGATGTGCCCGTTGTTGGTGCAAATGTTACCATCTTAACTGACTTTGTTATACTTGAGATGCCCGAGGACGACAACATGTCGATTATCCTTGGTAGACCCTTCTTGAATACTGCAAGGGCTATTATTGATTGTAATAAAAGCAAGGTCACTTTTCATATCAATGGCAATGAGTATACGGTGCACTTTCCAAAGAAACAATTCCAAGTGAATGGTATTAATGTTATTGAAAAATCTTCGACACTCACTATTGGAAGTTTTCAACTACCTCTACCTACTGCCAAAAATAAATATGATATACTTATTGTTGGGGACATGCATATCCCCATTGAGGTAACTTAGTGTTTTACGGAAGTTCTACAGTTTCATGCTAATCGAAGGTGGTCATTAATAAGACTTGATCAACCTTATTAATGGATCACTTTTGAGAGGTATGAAGTTGATGAATTTAGTGGCACCACCTTCTGTCCTTACCTTTTATTTTTTGTTTTCTTAGTTAAATAAAATAAAATGCCATGTTTTGTCTGTTTTCTGAATTTCCTATGCAATAAAAAATGACCCAAAAATAAAAGTTCTCATAATGTCCAAAAAAAATTAATACAAGTTTTTCTGAATATTTAAGAATTTTTTATGCAAATAACATCAGAGGGGGGTGCACCAGGTGGGCACAACCCACATGGGTGCGCCAGTACCCCCAGGCGCACCCTTGTGGGTTGTGGTCCCCATGCAGGCCCCCTCACTTATATTTTTAGCCAATGTCACCACCTACCTCCAGAAAAAATTCACCATTCACCGGTACGCGTTGATGCTATACAAACGGTTTTAACCCCTTTCCGCGACGGCGTTCGGAACCATCACCTAGTGAGTGACTGCGATAGGGGGGTCCTTCCCACATGACCCAGAAACCGTCGGGGATATGCCCTCCTGGCATACACGCTCGGCAAAATGAGGTCGTGTGCGACCGGTGAGCGACCAAATATGGTTATACATACAGTGGTGCTAAAAAATACAATTATACAGGCGAAATTGTTTCCGGTCATAAGTACACCCCACACAGTCAATTCCGATAAACGTTTATGTTCGTATATACATCCCACATAGTCACTCCAAGGAAAACATTTGCGCAAGGTGGCGTAATGCAAACAGTTTTCAAGAGAATGTCGTGTGTGATTGTTCATTGATCCAACACAATTTATTCCTAGAAACTATGTGCATTGCCTGAGGTCATCGCCCATGGTGTTTTCTCAATAACTGTTTGCAATAGGAAAACCCAATTAGCAGGGTAATTACCCTATTATTAATAATCCATTTACTAATCTAATTGACATTCATATTAAGCACATAATATATTTCATTTCCATATTAAGGAAGCAGGATTTCATAATTGAAATACATCCGAGTACAACATGATATAGCTTCAGCACTCAGCTACCCCCATTACACAACTACACCAGCATCAAGTTTCACATGCAACATCTAGAACCTTTTGAAATTAGCATCATAGACGGTACATAGACAGATGTATCTCATCTGGAAAACTGCTGAAGCGGAAGGCGAATATTGAGCCTTCATTCATGTTGAAGATCTTTGCAACTTTAGGCCAGTGCCTGTGGATGATTGACCGTCCATCCTTCGAATTCTTCAGGAACACTTCAATATTGAACCGTGGGTGTTGTGTGAAAACTTTCCTCGCCTCCTGACCACAGAGGTGGTTTGAGAGATAATCATCGGTGAACTGCTTTGGAAAGGCTTGAAAACAAGGATGTGCATAAAGTTCTTCTCTATATTGGAAATGGGGAAAAGGAATAAAAAAGGCAAGGTATAATAGTTAGTACCATCTTGTAAACCTCACTCCTTCCCATTGTTTACCTGCAACACATATAAGGTAGTTAGTCATCAGGTTAAGTAAGGGTTCACATGCTATGAGTAAAATATGTTGATGATAAATAAGCACATTGCAGATTCATCAGATTAATTCAAGCCACATGGAAAACCCATTTATCCAAACCAAGCATGATTAAGAACTAGGAAATACAGCACTTGTATATGTTTCTCATGTATTAATTGCAGCCAAATTCGATTTATTCCTCACATGGTATACAATAACAAAATGTAGCCACAACAATTGAACATCGCATTGCAGAATTGAACCAAGCAGTTAACTAAACACCACAACAAATGAACCAAACATTAACTGAGCACCACATTGCACAATATAACATACTCCTAATAGAACACCAGACAGTTAACCAAACCAAGCATGCTTAACAACTTGGAAATATAGCAATTGTATTTGTTTCTCATGTATTTAGTACAGCCAAATTTGATTTATTTCTCACATGGTATACAATAACAGAATGCAGCCACAACAATTGAACATCGCATTGCAGAATTGAACCAAGCAGTTAACTAAACACCACAACAAATGAACCAAACATTAATTGAGCACCACATTGCACAATATAACATACTCCTAATAGAAGATCAAACAGTTAACCAAACCAAGCATGCTTAACAACTTGGAAATATAGCAATTGTATTTGTATCTCATGTATCTAGTACGGCCAAATTCGATTTATTTCTCACATGGTATACAATAACAGAATGCAGCCACAACAATTGAACATCGCATTGCAGAATTGAACCAAGCGGTTAACTAAACACCACAACAAATGAACCAAACGTTAACTAAGCACCACATTGCACAATATAACATACTCCTAAAAGAAGATTGGACAGTTAACCAAACCAAGCATGCTTGACAACTTGGAAAATTGCACCCTGAAGAATTGAACATCACATTTGCAGAATTGAACCAAATAGTTAATTGAACACCACATTGCACGACATATAGAACATATACTCTAGAGCAGAAGATTGCATGGTAAAAGTAGATAGCACAATCCACTAGAATTTGTTAAGGAAAGGCAGTAGCTAGCAAACTGAACATGGGTCCTTATAGTGAGCTAATAAGACAAGCTACTCCTCATTGTCAGAGATATCGATGAAGATTGGCTCCTTGGACATGGAAGAGGGTGAGGCCTCCACATCATGGGTGCCCTTGTCGTAATGGTGAGTTGCCTGAGCCGCTCCGGGCACCAACCGGTTGGCTCTCGAGATGAGGTAAGAAAGTGCATGCTGAGAAAACACCTCGTAGTCTTCGTCGAAGGCATCGACAGTGGCCTCGAGAAAACGCCATAAACTATCCTTTAAAGCAGCCAACTGTGTCACGGCATCGGCGCACGAGGCGTCAACGGTGGCCTCGGCGGCGAGGTGCTCCTCCAAGATCTGGGGGTCGGCACGAATGGCAGCCATCGCGACCTCATCCGCGTGTGCGGCCGCGATTTGCTTCCCCGCTGCCAAATGCTCCTTGAGATCCTGGCTATACTGCATGCACCATGGCTTAGGGCGATGCTTATTTGGTGGAGGGGTCAGTGATTTGGGTGGAAGGTGTCGCGCCGGCGGTTGGGGCATGTGGGATGTGGAAGGAGGAGGAGGATGGGGGTCGGGTGTGGATTACCTGCCTGGATAGACGAGGCTGAGCAGCGTGAAGGAGGGTCGCCGGCGAGGAGGCGGCACTACAAGAAAGGAGTGAAGGTTTCAATTTTGAAAGGAAGGCGGAAACAGGGGAAATGTGGCTTTTGATAAAGGGGAGGGGCGGGGAGGTATATATTTTCGCGGAAGACGAAAATTTGGAATCTCTTTAGCGAAAAAACTGGCGCGCAAAGTGTCATCAGACACGGTCCCTTATTCAGAGCGGGTTGTGGACTATAGCCGTCGCACCTTCTCGCGTAAGCCGTATGCGTACTATACTCCGACGGTGCTCCAAGATATTTTGTGATGCATCTCACACGGTTGGTTACAATAAACTGTGTGGGATCTACTTGATTTTTCATCTTGATTTGAATTACATAATGGGGTCATAGCGGCAATGGACGGTGTTTGAATTGCTAGACATTTTATCTGTAGTGAACATGCAACTATATGTGTGTCGTAAAAGAATTGGAATTATTCAAGGTTCGTTTGGACATTTTATACATTAAATTAGTTTTCTAGCCATTTCAGGTGCACAATTCAAAATTAAACTACATGCACATGCTCCGGTGCACCAACATGGGTTGTAAAATGCCAGCTAAATGGATTTGGGAAAGTAGGTCAACAATGAAGATCAAGGTTTTTGCGTGGTTAATGCTCAATGACAGGCTCAACACCAGAGATTTGCTGGTCAGGAGGCACTAGCGATCACCTCAGGAGGACAACACTTGCCCCTTATGTCATGCTCAAGCTCATGAAGACAGAGACCACCTATCTTCACCTGTCAATTCAACACAAGGATCTGGAACTATTTGCAAATTCAGTGGCTAGCTGGTTTGTCTCTGACAGAGTGCTTGATTGCGGCAAGGCAAAGTTTTGGCCAACCTTTCTTTAAAGAGGTTGTTTATCTAGCTGCTTGGAACGTCTGGTTGCTAAGGAATGGAAGAATCATTAGAAATGAAAGGCACACCTTTGCAGCATGGAGGAGGAATTTCATCCATGATATTACCCTGATGTCCCACAGATTCAAGCCTAGTCTAAAGCCTTTGTTGTTGCATTGGATTAATTCTTTGCCCTAGTTGGCTCCCTGTAATTATGTAATCTTGCATGTAATTATGTACATAGGCCCATAGGTAAGTAGTTTTCTAGCTTTACTTATCAGAACCTTTTGTATTTTTTGGTTGAGTTTTAATAAAATACTGTGGGGCTTTTGCCTCATAGTTTCCAGTCAAAAAAAACATGGGTTGTAAAATTACATATGTGTCCATGGGTTTATGCTATGGCCCATGCAAGAAATGGGGATGAATTTCGAACACCACGGCATCGTGGCTCTTCGGCAAACATTGACATACTTGCTTTTGTAATTCTAGAAAATCCAAAAGTCATCCAAAATTCATGAAACTTGGCATGCTATCATGGAGTGGCATCAACATGCCGTGGTAAAAAAATTGTCCCATCTGGGGCAGGTTTGGGTATAAGCTTCTCATAAACCAGAGCTTCTCACAACAAGCGTGATGGTTTCGGTAGGGAATGTTTCACCTTTCTGGATGAAACGATATCCGTTGCCTCTTCTCGATTTCAATTTTTTTTCCTAGTGTCAACATAGAACAACACGAGTGTTGACAACACGAGTGTTGTGTCAATTTTTAGGATTTTTCGGGGTTCGCTTGGACATTTTTATACATTAACTGAGTTTTCTATGCATTCATGTCCATAATTCAAATTTGAACTACATGCACATGCTCTAATGCATATAAATTAGTTGAAAATTCAAATATGTGTCCTTGGTTGCATGCTTAGGTCCCATGCAAGAAATGGGAATGAATGTCAAACACCCTGCCACCGTCACTCGGCCGCAAACATTGAGAAACCTGGTTTTTAAATTCTAGTAAATCCAAAACTTGTCAGAAATTCATGAAACTTGGCATGGTATCATGGAGCGGTATCAACATGCCGTGGTAAATTTTTTGTCCCATTTGGGGAAGGTTTGGGGATATGCTTCTCACAAACCAGAGCTTCTCACAACAAGCCTGATGGTTTCAGTAGGGACCGTCCTACCTTTGGTGACGAATGATATCCATTGTCTCTTCTCGATTTCAATTTTTTTCCTAGTGTCAACATAGAACAACAAGAGTGTTGTGTTAATTTTTGGGATTTTTCGAGGTTCGTTTGGACATTTTTATGCATTAACTAAGTTTTCAATGCATTCATGTGCATAATTCAAATTTGAACTACATGCACATGCTCTAATGCATATAAATTGGTTGAAAATTCAAATGTGCGTCCTTGGTTGCATGCTTAGGTCTCATGCAAGAAATGGGAATGAATGTCAAACACGCTGCCACCGTCACTCGGCCGCGAACATTGAGATACCTAGTTTTTAAATTCTAGTAAATCCAAAACTCGTCTGAAATTCATGAAACTTGGCATGCTATCATGGAGCGGCATCAACATGCCGTGGTAAATTTTTTTGTCCCATTTGGGGCAGGTTTGGGTATATGCTTCTCACAAACCAGAGCTTCTCACAACAAGCATGATGGTTTCGGTAGGGAACGTCCCACCTTTGGGGACGAAACAATATCAATTTCCTCTTATTGATTTCAAAAATTTTCTCATGTCAACATAGAACAACAGAAGTTTTGTGTCAATTTTTGTGATTTTTCGGGGTTCATTTGGACATTTTTATGCATTAACTGAGTTTTCAATGCATTTATGTGCATAATTCAAATTTGAACTACATGCACATGCTCCAGTGCATATAAATTGGTTGAAAAATCAAATCTTTGTCCTTGGGTGCATGTTTAGTTCCAATGCAAGAAATGGGAATGAATTTCAAAAACCAGGGCACCGTTGATTGCCGGCAAAACATTGAGATACTTTGTTGTTAAATTCTACTAAATCCAAAACTCGTCTGAAATTCATGAAACCTCGCATGCTATCATGGAATGGCACCCGACATATTGTGGTATTTTTCGTGTCCATTTTGAGAGAAGGCGCACTCCAATAACAGCCAACAAAGGCATTTTGAAAAAATAACTACCACTTTAATATCTCAAACGTTTGTATAATTCAAACCATGTGTGTTAAGTTAACCATTCACGTGACGCCATGTGTCTTGCTTTTAATGGCTCTTGATCGCAAATATTTTAGATAGAACACATGTATGCAAAGTGAGAGCAGGATTTGTGCATCTCTTGAACGCAAACGGTTCTTTTGGATGACCCGTGTGCAACAACTTACAAACAATTTGGTAAGATTTGCATCTGTCATATTGGGTATGTTGCCATTTGTCAAACTGGAAAGATTGACATTTGTTGATCTAGTAACATTGCCATTTGTCAACCTTGTAACACTACGAATTGTCAAAATATGAAGCTAAAAATCATTAGCAGTATCTAATTTTTGCAACTAAAATTCAGTAATTAAGCATAGATGGCGGCGTGGAGGCGTGTTCAGCCGGGCGTGAAGCGGGTGGCGCGGTAGTATTCGATTTGACAGCGGGCGGCGCAGTTCTCGGTACGGCCTTAATGCAGACGAGGGAGAGGGTAGCGGTTCCCGAAATGTTGAACAGCCAATGATGCATCCTCCTTCAATTAGCATCGTGTGAATGCATGAGGGAAGTAATGGGAGGAGGACCGGGAAAAGAGGCAGCACAATGTGAATGCAATGCAATTTGTACTCATATAAAGGCGCCCCTCCATTCCAATGCATCTACCACATCGTACGCACCTAAGCATTTGCCTAAGCACCTACACTAATAAGCGCAACAGTACTCACTCCAGACCCATGGAGGCGATGCGCGCGAGCAGCCAGCAGTTGTGCCAGATGGTCCACGGCGCCGGCCTGCGTTATGGCACCGTGGATCTTCTCCAGACGGTGTTGGGGACCGGCTGGTGGATGGCCACCGTCGACGCCAGCTACGACTCTTAGTTGGACCAGAAGATCGTTGCCACCACCAACAAGTTCATCGTCGTCAAGAAGCTCGCGGATGACATCACCGTACTCCTCCAGCCCGCGCGCCAGGGCTCCTCATTGCCTGCTACCCTAATCGGCCTCCATGGTCGGAACCTCTTTCAAGCACTGGTGGCCCTGCGACTGCCTGCTGACTCCATGAAGAATGTCCACCTGGGGGTCGCGCTCGCCGCGAGGCACCTCGCCCTGCAAGAATTCGTCGACCTGCAGATCCACGTGTACGAGCAAATCGTGTACATAGGTATCTACAAGGCCAGCGAGGACGCTATGATGTTGGCCTTCTTCAACCGGCTGGAAGCCTTGGATGCATTTGCTGAGAAGCACCTTGACCTCGCCACAAAAGCCGCCGGTCGGTGGCCCCGCGCAAAGAGTTAAGGAGGAGGAGGTCGTACGTTGATGGCTGCATCTTTCTTCTTGCCTCCTGTAACCACCACTGCGATCGCATCATTGTGGCCTTAAATCTTATTTTGCTATTGCATTCTCATTCCAGTCAATACATATCCCTTTGCTTAATTATATGCATCACTGTAACTAGTACTCCATCCATCAATTTATAAGTTGTTGCTGCCAGTGTTTGGGGCCGGCGCGACGATGCAGTTACCCGCTGCAAAAACTGCCATGCGGGGGATGTGGCATTGACCATTATGCGGCAACAGTCGTTCATCCGGGTGCCCAATAAAGGATGCAAAGAGGGGTCCTACAGCAGCAAGGAACAGCTTCCCTACCGATAGCTCATCTAACATAACTCCCAAGTTAATTGTGATGAGGCTTGAGTAGTCATCATATGGGTGACCAGATGGGAAGTGGCCTCGATGTTAAATTAACTGATGTGATGGGTTAGTGTAAACATTTAATTGCATTGAATGTATATAGTGCTCCATCATATTAGTTGAATTAACCTCGAGGTCCTTGTTTTGTAATTTTTGACATTTTTTGTTTTTTGTACACATGTTGATTGGCTTGAAGAAGGTCTATCTCGTTACTTTTTGATAATTTTTGTTTTTTGAACACATGTTGATTGGCTTGAATGAAGGTCTGTCCCATTACTTTACGACATGTTTCCAAAACCTTTGTGTACGTGCTCTCGAATTAACCTCTAGGCCTTTTTGTCGTGTATCACACACATCTTGTTAAGTTGAACCATTTATGTTCTCTTCCCTAATCGAAAACAGTTCATTCGACTGAACCGTATGTCGTATATCACACACACCTTGATCTGGCTGACCGTTTCTGTTGCTTTCCCTAATAGCAAACAGTTCATCGGAGCGAACTGTATGCCGTATATCGCACACACATTGATATGGCTGCCCATTTCTATTGTTCTATCTAATCCCAAATAGTTCGTCTGGTTCAACCGTATGCCCTGCATTGCACACGCAACTAAAATCTGAACCGTGTTTGATGGCTCCGCCATCGCAAACGTTTTGCACCTTTTTGATGGGTTTTTTACACCGCCGTTTGCGATTATTGCATCGCACACAGTTTCGTCGAAGGGTCTCTGATCGTAGTGTCGCGTTAGCAGCATCCTGCAATAGTGATTGTTCTTTCTCTCTCACTCCCATGTTCTTGCTCTCAAACCAACGGAGTTCAATCTCTTTGCTCGAAGCTCCATTTCCGAAACTATTTTGGGGGATTGCTACTTGGTATGTGACTCCTCCATTGGTCAAATTAGATTTTGCTTTAGTGGTTTATATTTTGAATAATGAGCTACTCTTGGTGCTGCTGTAGATGAGCTTGCATGTTGATTTCTTAGAGTTCTAAGTAGTTTGAATGCTCAATATAGCCTCTATGCATGCTTATCAGTGGTTGCTATCAATCTTGTGAAGTTTTGTTAAGAAAAATTTTGTGGACTAAAAATTTCAGAATTTTGTTCATAGGAATAAGATGAGTCTCTTTAGGAGTTCTTCGAGAGGAGGTCTTCAGAGGAATCATCTAGTAGTGATTTGGTGCGTCGGTCTTATGCTGAACCAAGCGCAAGTTCCATACGAGAAGCAGCTACCAAATCCTGCCTATTGTCATGCAACAATTCTATGGTGAGAGCAGGTATTAAAGAAGAATTTGAGCAATATGGTCACAACACGGAGCTCTACCTAGAAGATAAGTGCAACCAAAATCTCAGCCTCACTGAATCATTTACTAAAGAATTTAGATTTCATCCTCGTGAGTCTAGAGTGTCGTTTAAACTGTATGACAATCCATTTACCATACCTCTGGAGAGATTTGCTTACCACTGCAAAATTCCATTTGGGGGCTCGCTAGACGAACCACCTAGATCTGAGTACGAAACATTCTTGACTAGCCTCTGCTATGGTGAAACTAGAGGAGTGATACAGGGTAGAATAAAGAGCATTCATTTCCCATCGATTCAATACTTTGCACTCTTTAATGGAAAATGCATTGTAGGCAAGCAGGATTGCAGCACACTTTGTGCTCCTGACTTGAGTCTTTTACACACTGCTCTCACCGGTGATAGATGTTATAACCTTGGGGCAATTGTTGCACGTAGACTACAACACAATGCCGGTAGTGGAAATTTTTATGGTGGGATTTATGCCTCAGGTCTAGCAAGGGGGCTAGGCGTATCACCTTGCCCTAATGACCATATCCTGCCCACCCAGTACTTAGACTTTGAGGCCATGAAGCACCATAAATTCCTCAAAGGCGAGACCAATAATTATATTTATAACCTATTGTTTAATAATCATTCTGTGGTGCACACCTTTTTGCCTGCTCATGCTCTCTTTGATTATCACAGCAAGGGAAGATATTATATTCTTGAGAGCGAGGCATGTGCGCACAATGCTGAGGTTGTAGCTACTCGGTAGGCTAAGGAGGCTGCACCTAGAGTCACCGTGAGCTATCACTCCGACTACTACACAGGCTACTGACGGTGATTTCCAAGTTAGCCAAAAGCCTAAGCTTGGGGGAGTACGTATTTCCACCGACATTACATTCATGTTCACACATTTCATTCTATTTGCCGGTGTTCACACTTTTTCATTGTATTATCCATACTAGATTTACTTTCTCGGCTTCTTCTTGTGTGTTTAAAAAACTTTGAGAAAACCCAAAAATATTTCCTGTTTCTTTTCGGTTTTTCCTTTCGGGTTTAATTAGTTGCTTTATTAAAAGAAAAACCCAAAAAGATTTCTTGATTCTTCTTCTTGCTTGTTGGGAGCTTTCTCGTTTTTGTTTCTCCTTCTTTAATTTGCTTTCTTCTAGAAAAACTAAAAACTCCAAAAATATTTCAGTGTCTTTCTCTGAATCTCTTTTCCGTTTTTTGAGCCATACCAAGGAGAAGACCACGATGAAAAGGTTGAGTGGCTCTCATGTGCATTATTCTTGATCTAACGAGGAGCCCAAATTACCTTCTCTTCTCCTTTGAATAAAATGTTTGCAGATTCCAGCTTAGTCCACAACACTCTTGCACTATTATTATTTTCAAATCGTTCGGTAGTGCAAGAGATAGGCAATAATGACGATATTTGGTGAACTGGTTGTGGCAGGGAGAAACGGGTATGAACTCAACTTGTTTTGTTTTTGTAAATATGTTTAACCTAGTATCCATGATTCAGCATATTATGATCAAATATGTTTGCAATGACAATTAGATATTATAGTTTCTCATGTCATGCTTAAGTAACTAGGAGTGGATAATGATTTATCTTGGATGCCAACATTGCATTAAAATGATTGTGATATAGCATGATGACATGGTATCCTCCTCCGAATGTTCGAGTGGCTTGACTTGGCACATGTTCATGCATGTAGTTGAATCAAAACAACATAGCCTCTATGATATTTATGCTCATGGTGTTCATATCCTACTCATACTAGTATCCAATGTTCATTATGCATAATGCATGTTCATGAATGTTTTCCCTCTTTAGTTGGCCGCTTCCCAACCTATTTGCTAGCCTTCGGCTGTGCTAAGCGGAAATGTTGCTTGTGCATCAAAATCCAAAAACCAAAGTTATTCCAGATGAGTCCACCATATCTACTTATATGCGATATTACCCTACCGTTCTAAGTAAATTTGCATGTGCCACCTCTAAAAACTTCAAATAAATATCCATTTTTTGTGTGCCTGGATTGTTCATAGAGTGACAGGAGGTAGTCGGTATCTTCCATGCTAAGCGGGTTATTCTCATGATGAGTGTTTATTCACTCATCCTTGCACGAGAGGGGCAGTAATAGGGATTCCCAATCCCGAAATCAAATTGCAAATAATTAAACAAAACTCCCCCAAGACTGATGTTGGTATGGACAGTACCCATGGATACAGCTAGCCTGGAGTCTGTTTGTTGCTGGAGGGGGAGTAAACCTTTACTTTTATCGCCTGGGAACCGCCACTAATGTGTTTAGCATGGAAGATATCGATAATTAATGGTCGGGAAGTAAACAGGAAGGGTGCATTTCTCAAAATTTTATTTACCTCTGTTTTAAAAATTGAGCTCTAGCACCACTGCAAATCCCTGCTTCCCTCTGCGAAGGGATTATCTATTTAATTTTATGTTGAGTCCTCACCTTCTCAAATAAGCGCCAGATCCTGAGAGCACTATTGTCATCCTCATGCATTGTTTATTGATAATGTTGCACTACAGGAATCAGCTTATTTGCCTCTTCCATGGCAAACGGCAAAGGCACCAAAAGCGAACGGCAAAGCTCTTTGCCGTCCGCCACCGATGGCAAACCTGCCTGGCAAAGAGAGTGATGGTAAACATGTTCTTTGTCGTCTGCTTCCTCAAAGCGAACGGCAAAGGCCCTTTGCCATCGGTGGCGGATGGCAAAGAACATGGACGGATTAAAAACCATGTGTTAGCCACGTTAGGTGGCTAATGGTAGCCTTTGCCATCTGCCACGGACGGCAGAGTGACCAAATGGGTTAGCTCCCAAGTTGCACAAGTTGCTACCACGTGGCTTCTTTGTCGTCCACGGCAGACGGCAAAGGTCTCTTTGCCGTCAGTGGCAGACGACAAAGTGCTTGTATTGTTACTGTTTTTTCTATTTTCTGTTATATCCCTGCATTTTCAAAAGATATATATGATATATATAGTTTGAGCCTCAAACATAGCCCATGTATCCAACATCTAGCAGTCCATCAATGAAACAGAACACATAGGGTATTAAAAGATCCAATACATACATAGTTTCACGGAGTTCATCCATATATACATACATAGTTTCACATTGTTCATCAATATAAAATGAAAACAAGAACTAAACACTAGCAGTCCATCAATGCTACTTCCATGAAGTGAATCAAACCTACAAAAATGGGAGTAGGAAAGTTAGAAGAAGAAGAAGAAGAATTTTAGAGCTTTTCTCATGTTTCTTCTTCTCTTCTATCTTTTTATCCATTTCCTCCTCATTCTCATTCTTCTTCTTTTATTCTTTCTTTTCTTCTCTTTCTTCTTCTATTCTTTATTTTTCTCATCTTTCTTGTTTTTCTTCTTATTCCTTATTTGTGTCATTTTAGAGCTAACATAGGTACTTATGCCATTTTTAGCCTACTAAGCTTATTATGTCAATTTGGAGGAAAATAAGGTAAGTATAGGTCATTTTTGTGCTAAACTAGGTGATGATGTCATTTTTGAGCCAACTTACGTAAGTATAGCTCATTTTTTATCTAACTTAGGTAATCATGCCATTTAGGAGGAAAATAAGCTAAGTATATAACATCTATGAGAGAACCAAGGTTATTATGCCATTTTTGAAATGAATAAGCTACTTATGTCATAAATGAACTAAATAAGCTAATTATGTCATTTAGGAGGATAATTATCTAAGTACGTCTTTTATGGGGAAAATAAGGAAAGTATGTGGCATAATAGGGCTAACAAGCATGTACGAAGCTAAGTATGCATTTGTTAAGAAAAACACTAGAGAAAACTTACCCTCATCACAACAAATGCGATGAAGATCACAACTAAGGTAACAATGAAGGAAATATGCCCTAGAGGCAGTAATAAAGTTATTATTTATATTTTCCTTATATCACGATAAATGTTTATTATTCATGCTAGAAATGTATTAACCGGAAATTTGATACATGTGTGGATACATAGACAAAATACAGTGTCCCTAGTAAGCCTCTACTAGACTAGCTCGTTAATAAAAAGATGGTTAAGTTTCCTAGCCATAGACATGTGTTGTCATTTGATGAACATGATCACATCATTAGGAGAATGATGCGATGGACAAGACCCATCCGTTAGCTTAGCATATTGATCGTTAATTTTATTGTTATTGAATTATTCATGTCAAATACATATTCCTTTGACTATGAGATTACGCAACTCCCGAATACCGTAGGAATACCTTGTGTGCTATCAAATGTCACAACGTAAATGGGTGATTATAAAGATGCTCTACAGGTATCTCCGAAAGTGTTTGTTGGGTCGGCATAGTCACTCCAAGTATCGGAGAGGTATCTTTGGGCCCTCTCGGTAATGCACATCATGATAAGCCTTGCAAGCAATGTGACTAATGAGTTAGTTACGGGATGATGCATTAGGGAATGAGTAAAGAGACTTGCTAGTAACGAGATTGAACTAGGTATGAAGGTACCGACGATCGAATCTCGGGCAAGTAACATATCGATGACAAAGGAAATAACATATGTTGTCATTACGGTACGACCAATAAAGATCTACGTAGAATATGTGGGAAAAATATGAGCATCCAGGTTACGCTATTGGTTATTGACCGGAGAGGTGTCTCGGTCATGTCTACATAGTTCTCGAACACGTAGGGTCCGCACGCTTAACGTTCGATGACGATTTGTATTATATGAGTTATGTGATTTGGTGACCGAATGTTGTTCGGAGTCCCAGATGAGATCATGGACAAGACAAGGAGTCTCGAAATGGTCGAGAGGTAAGGATTCATATATAGGACGATAGTATTTGGACACCGGAAGTGTTCTGGGGGTACCGGGTACGTATCGGGTCACCGGAAGGGGTTACGGGCAACCCCTGGCAAGCTATATGGGCTTAATGGGCCTAGGAAGGGACAGACCAGACCACAGGGGGCTGGTGCGCCCCTCCACCAGGCCAGCCAGCCCTAGGGAAGGTAATGGAGGAGGGCTAGCCCCTCTTTCCTTCCCCTTCTCAAGGGAGAAAGGAAAGGGGGGGCGCCACCTCCTCCTTCCTTCTCCTAGTGCCAAAACAAGGAATGGGGACGAATTGGAGTGGGAGCCCAAGTAGGACTCGGCCTACTTGGGCGCCCCCTGGCTGCCTCTTCCCCCCTCCAACCTATATATATGTGGGGAGGGGGTGCCTAGAGGACACACAAACATCTATTAGCCATGTGTGGCGCCCCCCTCCATAGTTTACTCCTCCGGTCATATTGTCGTAGTGCTTAGGCAAAGCCCTGCGCGGATCACTTCACCATCACCGTCACCATGCTGTCGTGCTGACCAATATCTCCCTCGACACTTTATTGGATCAAGAGTTCGACAGATGTCATCGAGCTGAATGTGTGCAGAACTCGGAGGTGCCGTACGTTCGGTGCTCGATCGGTCAAAACGAGAATAAGTTTGACTTCATCTACCGCGTTGTCAAAAGCTTTCGCTTTCGGTCTACGAGGATACGTGGACACACTCTCCCCCTCTCGTCGATATGCATCTCGTAGATAGATCTTGAGTGAGCATAGGAAATTTTTGCAATTGCACGCTACGTTCCCCAACAGTGGAATCCGAGCCAGGTCTATGTGTAGATGATATGCACGAGTAGAACAGAAAGAGTTGTGGGCGGTGATCGTCATACTGCTTACCATCATTGTCTTATTTTGATTCGGCGGTATTGTTGGATGAAGCAGCCCGGACCAACCTTACATGACCACGTTCATGAGACCAGTTCCACCGACAGACATGCAACTAGGTTTGCATAAAGGTGGCTGGCGGGTGTCTGTTTCTCCAACTTATGTTGAATCGAATTTGACTACGGCCGGTCCTTGTTGAAGGTTAAAACGGCAAACTTGATAAATCAGCGTTGTGGTTTTGATGCGTAGGTAAGAACGGTTCTTACTAGAAGCCCGTAGAAGCCACGTAAAACTTGCAACAACAAAGTAGAGGACGTCTAACTTGTTTTTGCAGGGCATGTCGTGATGTGATATGGTCAAGACATGATGTCATATACGTTATTGTATGAGATGATCATGTTTTGTAAAAGTTATCGGCAACTGATAGGAGCCTTATGGTTGTCGCTTTATTGTATGAAATGCAAACGCCATGTAATTGCTTTACTTTATCACTATGCGTTAGCGATAGTTTTAAAAGCAATAGTTGTTGGAGATATTCCATAGAGGCGATCATGTATGATGATATTTCCTATGTGTTCATGAATAAAGATAGTCGTTGGACATTATCAATGATGTGTATCAGCAAGTATGTGACTTGTTTGTGGGGCTATGCATTGTATGATGACTGTTCTAAAAGGTCCCTAGTCGAAAGGGCTCTGTGGACGCGTAGCCGACTAGACTAACATATGACACGGTCGATGGCTTGGTCTCACTAGCCATGGAGCATTGGATGCTAACCGGATAATATGGACTTGTAAGGATATGGTTGGATTCGATGTAGTCGTATCCGAGTCGAGATAAGGTCCGAGTCGGACAAACCCAACTATGAGACGCAGCGATATGTCATCTGTGAGTCTCTAGTACAACATACGTTCTATGTCCTAAGACCTGGGTTGGCACATGTACTCGGGATGGTCACAGACCTGCTTTGGGACGACCAAACGCTACTCCGTGACTGGGTAGTTACAAAGGTAGGTCTCGGGCTTGTCCAGACCCATGTTGCGAGACATGGACGAGCAAGATGGGATTTGCCCCTCTGACCAGGAGGGATATACTCTAGGCCCCTCGTGCGATCAGACCAGGATAAGCATGGCCATGCGACAAGGATTATGAGATAATCTGGTTTGTGGTCGGCATCACTGGAATGAGAAAGAGGTCGGGCTAGCACAAGGATGACAATTTCGCCTTGAGCCTGACAACATATATCGTGTGGCAAAGGGAATAGAAGTGTGATATGTTGTACAAGTTCGCCTAACCAGCTTCATAGTATGCTTGGTGTTCGGCATGCCTTGCTAGAGGCCGCTACCAACCGCGCCGTTCGGAGGTGATCCGAACTGCGACCAAGCCGGCTTGAACCTAAGGGTCGCACGCTTAAGGAAAGGAACCTACGAGGTCAGATCCGAGGACACTGGTCGGATGTGATCCGAACTGTATTCGGATTGTGGTCGAGTAGACTTGTGGGCTTTAGGATCTGTGCGAGGCCCAAGAGTTGAGCCTGCGGCAGATGCCTATATATAGTGGAGGTGCGGCACACTTATTGATTGACCGCTTCGGCACTCTCACTAGGGTTTGCATGTGTTGCAAATAGACACCTCTACTCACCGCCGGTTGTGTGATCGGACCTAGCAGTCCGCCGCACGATGTCCCTCCTGCACACGTAGATACCGTTAGAGGTGGTGCACCTGCGCCGCTCCGGCGAACCTGTACGAGGGATCCGACGACCGGCTGTTCGAGGGAGATCGGACGAGGAGGAGACGATCCACGCGTACGTGCTGCCCCAACTCTTCTTCTGTTGCACGGCACTACGCGTCTAGTGGTAACGATTTGTGATCCATCTCCCGTAGCATGTTCTTGGTTGTTTTGCGTGTAGGAAAATTTTAATTTGCAGTCGATGCACCCTACCATAGAACCCAATAGTGGTATCAGAGCCTCTTATATAGGATTTGGATTCAGTTCGTATGCATATTAGATATGTGGAGGCGGGAGATGAGATCTGTTGTCGTTGATGAGTTCGGCTGTGTGCACGGTTGATGAGATCAACTGCACGTGTGGATCAATGTGGCTATGTTTTCTGATGATCGGAGTCGATGAGGTCATTACACAACCTACCCCTACCGGTCGGTATCCGCCATCGGGGTTAACAGTGCAACGTAAATCCGAATCGGACTCGCGATAAGATCGGTCAGATCAGAAAATTCGGCGTGATCGGAGTTCAGATGTGATATGTGATTTCCGAAAACGTCGGGCGCTGCCCGCACCCGTGAAGGGCGTTGCCCCTTCGAACCCCGCCAGCTAACCGGCTAGCAGGACCGCCATGTGCATAGCGCCTTGTATTTCGTACATGATCACTCAAATCGATAGAATGCGATTCTATGCGTAACTTTGTTTTGCAGGTTTGATGTGAATAGTATGGCTCATGTGTATGTGATGCATGTGTGTAATTTATACATGGCATGCATGTCATGTTTGTCAGCTGGCAGGAGCCAAAGTGTTGTCATCATATTGTATAACGACCTGCGTGTCGACTTGTGACTCTATGTAAAATTCATTACTAGTTGTAGTAGTTGGATAATAGAGATCAGGTTGGTGGCTTGGCGTCCTGGTGTGACAAACAAGATGGAGTTTCTAGATGGTCATCGGAGTTGGAGCTGACCTGGAAGAACTTCCATGAAGGAGCCATACTATTTCACAATACGTGTTTATTTGTGATTGTTATGCTTCTTTGTTTCTATGCATGTTAGAATGGTAGAAAGATCCCTCGCTAATATCAAGCGAATTGCCATCCCCGATGTTGCACCTTCGCACGTCAAGTACGTCTAGTAGTGGGCTCATAAAATTGGGGTGCTGCTAGTGTCCTTGAACTGAAGGGTTCATGTCAGACACGGACATGCATTGCATCAGGTTAACTTGACAAGGCTATCAAAACAGCTTTGGGCCTTGTGGCAAAGAAGGTTGGGGGCCAGGGTATGAGATACCTTCCCGACCGACAGGAGTCGTATAGAGGTACGATTAGCAAGGATTTGCTTACCGGATAGGCATCTTGTCTAGCAGTGATGCTAAAGCTCACTAGTCGCATGTGCTAGTCGGATCCTGAATCACTGAGAGTTTGCGGAGGGATGCCATCTTCAGTGGGAGTATTTATGTTTAGGCTTGAATTACTATACATAAACACATTACTTAGTGATTGCATATTTTCTACTGTAGATCAATGGCACCACCTGCTCAACCCAACTTTGCATTGAAATCAATTCTGGAAAAGGATAAACTGAATGGAACAAACTTTACCACCTGGTATAGAAATCTGAGAATTGTTCTCAAGGATGATAAAAAGGAACATGTTCTAGAGGATCCACTTCCAGAGGAACCTGCCAATAATGCTAATGCCACAACTAAGAATGCCTACCAGAAACTCGTTGATGAATCAATGAAGATCAGCTGTTTGATGCTGGCTTGTATGGAGCCCAATTTGCAACAACATTTCGAAAATGTTGAGGCTTACGATATGATCGAGAATCTCAAGAGCATGTTTCAGACACAGGCTAGGACCGAAAGGTTCAACGTCTGGTGATCCTTGATGGATTGCAAGTTGAAGGAAGGTGATCCACTGAGCCCACATGTGATCTAGATGATCGGATATGTGCAAGCTTTGGATCGATTGGGCTTCCCGCTCTTGGATGAACTAGCTACTGATGCGGTTCTGGGTTCTCTTCTGCCCAGCTATGGGACGTTCATATCGAACTATCATATGCATGGCATGGATAAGAAGCTCACTGAATTGCATGGGATGCTCAAAGTGGTAGAGCAGGATATTAAGAAAGGCACGCATCAAGTGTTGATGGTGCAGAAATGGGCTAAGTTCAAGAAGAGTTGGTCCAAGAAAAAGGTTAAGGCAAAGGGCACGGAGACGGTAACCTCCGCCGTTGCGCCGAAGTCTGGACTGGACTCGAAGACCATTTGCTATCATTGCAAGGAGACCGGTCACTAGAAGAGGAACTGTAGCAAGTGGCTTGCAGAGCATGGCAAGAAGGCAATGCTGCTTCAGGCAAAGGTACACTTGTTGCATATGTTATAGACACTTACCTTGCTGACATACCTAGTAGCTCTTGGGTATTTGATACCGAATCGATTGTTCATATTTGCAACTCGATGCAGGGGCTGGTAAGAACTGGGCATGTGGCACAAGGGGAGATTGACATCAGGGTCGGCAACAAAGCAAGAGTTGTTGCGTTGGAGGTCGGCACGATGCAGCTACAGCTTCCTTCTGGATTTATTTGGAATTGAATAATTGTTATTACATTCCTGCACTTAGTCGGAACATTATTTCTGCCTCATGTTTGATGAGTCAGGGTTATGAATTCAATTTAAAGGAAAATGGTTGTTCGTTTTATTTGAATGGTATGTTCCACGGCTATGCACCCATTGTTGACGGGTTATTTATATTGAATCTGGAACAGGAACCGGTCTATAACGTGAATGTCAAGAGGCATAAGCCTAATGAGATAAATCCGACATACTTCTGGCATTGCCGGCTTGGACACATTAATCTGAAACGCATGAAGAAGCTCCATATGATGTTGAGCTCCTAACATCGTCCGACTTCGGGTTGTTCGAGACATGTGAATCATGCTTGCTCAGCAAGATGACTAAGTCTCCTTTCATAAAGAGTTGCGAGAGGGCGTTCGTGCTGTTGGAGCTTATACACAGTGATGTGTGTGGTCCAATGAGCACAACTGCCAGAGGTGGCTATCAGTACTTCGTGACTTTTACCAACGACTTGAGTAGATATGGATATATCTATTTGATGAGGCACAAGTCAGAAACTTTTGAAAAGTTCAAAGAGTTTCAGAACGAGTCTGAGAATCAGCTCGGCAAGACTATAAAGCTTCTACGATCTGATTGTGGAGGTGAGTACATGAGCTAGTATTTTGATGATCATCTGAAAAGTTGAGGTATAGTACCTCAGCTCACACCTCCGGGTACGCCACTGTAAGTGCATCTAGTGCCCCTTAGTAATTTTGGTGTATTGAATACTTATAGGTTAAGAATCTAATGTGTTTATGAGTGTACACAGGTCTATAAGTCTATGAGGAGTTTGATATTTATAGAGAAAGTCGACCCCTAAAAATGAAGTTCTTCGACTGAAGACTTTGATATACTGAAGACATTCTGAAGACTTTGAAAGTGAAGAAATTGGTGTGACCTTGAAGACTTGGTTATCATTCGAGGAACATGAAGCGTGAAGACTTTTGTTTTCGTAGTTTCATTTTATCTTTCTTGAGTCATAGGAAACACCGTACTGTTAAATGGGGTCGAGGAAATACTAAGGAGAAAATTTCCATGTGCTGCTCAACTCAAATCCTACACCTACCAATCCCTTCGAGTGAAGCCATTGGAAATCTCATACAGTTCAGTCAATTTCTTCAGTGACAGAGACGCAGTTCTTCTGGTCACTGAGGACTTTGTTCTGACTAAGGAGTTAGGAATTCGTCAGTGCGAATTGCCTACACTGTGAGGAACATGATAGCCCTGAGGAATTTGAACCTCAAATTTCCGACCACTGCTGTGCTACGCGCCAGCTGTCCCAAAATATCTTATCCACCTAACGGTCATATCATTGAAGGGCATTTATGTCTTATCATGTCGGGCTGCTCCCTAGGCTATAAATAGCCCCCCCCTACAACCACTAGCTAGTTGGATGCTCCGAGAGAAACTGACACTTGTCATTTGAGAGCAACCCATCCTCCGAGGACTTTGAGCGAAAATCATCAAGTGAGGAAAATCCAAACCCAAACCCAAACACCTACAAACCCAAAGTGATTGAGCATCACTGAAGAGATTGATCCTGCGTGGATCCGACGCTTGTTACCTTTGAAGACTGTGCTTCTTCCAGACGGTTAGGCGTCAAGGTCTAGAGCATCCAAGAGGAATTGTGGATCGCCGAGTGACCGAGTTTGTGAAGGTTTGGAAGTCACCTGAAGACTTACCACGAGTGATTGGGAGAGGACTATGTGTCCTTAGCTCAAGGAGAATACGGTGAGGACTGTGTGTCCGGGACTGGGTATCCTCGAGTTTAAATACTCAGCCGCTCCAACCAGACGTACAACTGAGACCGCAGTTGGAACTGGTCTACCAAATCATTGTCTTCACCAAGCCAACTGGTTCTATTTCCTCAACACTTTCATTTCCTCATTACTGTGTTGTGTGTTTGTTCATATCTGTGTTTGAAGACTTTGACTGAAGACTTTCTCAATTTCCTCAGTTCAATTTCTTCAGTCTGTTTGTCTTCATCTTGTGCTATCCTGTGTTTACGCTCTCTATACTCTGTGTTTGTCTTCATTTCATCATGATGACCATGCATGTATTCTGCTATGTTTACTTCTGAGTACTTATTCCGCTGCTAGTAGTTCTTCGCTAAGGAATTTCCTCACTAGCAAATTCCTCAGTGAAGAATTTCATAAAATTCGCCTATTCACCCCCCTCTAGTCGATATAACGCACTTTCAATTGGTATTAGAGCAAGGTACTCCCTTGTTCTATGTGATTTTGGTTTAACTGCCTGGAGTTTTAGTTATGTCGACCACAGGTATGATTAAGGTCTCTGCAGGGTGTCCTACCTTTGATGGGACGGACTACCCCTACTGGAAGAACAAGATGCGCATGCATCTTGAGGCAATTGATAACGATCTCTGGTACGTTGTGGAAAATGGTGTTCCCTCTGTTTCACCCTCACTAAACGCTACCGACATGAAGAGATTCAAGCAACTCGACTCCCAAGCGAAGAATATCATATGTGGCCATCTGAGCAAAGGACAGTATGGTAGAGTGAGTGCTTTGGAAATTGCTAAGCTTATCTGGGATAGGCTGTCCAAGGTCAATGAAGGAGTTTCAACTCAGCATGACTCTCGAGTTGATGTTCTTCGCAATCTCTTCAACCGCTTCAAAAGACTCGACAATGAAAATGTTCAGCAAACCTTCGATTGCCTCACTAACATCTCAAATGAGCTTCAAGCACTTGGTGCCACTGACATCACCGACCATGAGGTGGTGAAGAAATTGCTGAGATCGCTTGATTCCTCATTTAATACTCTGGCACTGATGATACAGGAGCGTGCTGATTACAAGTCACTTGACCCCGCTGATATCTTCGAGAGGCTAAACACTCATGAGTTCCAGCTTGCTGAAAAGAGAGATCTCTATGGTTCGAGCTATGGCAGATCACGTGCACTGAAGGCCAAGGCAGTATCAGAATCCGAAGATGAAGACTCTGGTAGCAGCCTTGGTGACCCTAAAGAACTGAGTCATGATCTAGCACTGCTTGTGAAGAAATTCCAGAAGTTCTCAAGACGTGGTCGCTTTGGAAAACCTTCAAGGAGCAATGATTCCTCATCCAGTGACTACAAGAAGAGGCTTTGTCACAAGTGCAAGAAACCAGGACATTACATTCAAGATTGTCCTCAGTGGGAAAAGGAATCAAAGAAGAAGAAATATGAGGATTACAGTTTTGATGATGCGAAGAAAAAGAAGAAATCCTCAAAATCTTCATCATCAAGATCCTCGAAGTCTTCGTCTCACAAGAAGAGCAGCTCCAAGAAGGCTCGAGCATTTATTGGCAAGGAAATGGACTCTGAGGCTGAATCTGAAGAAAATGCGGAAGAGGAACAATCTGAAGACTCCGAGTCAGGTGTGGCGAGCCTAGCCCTCGCTACCGCATTTGTCAGCAAGTCCATCTTCGATGCTGAAGAAAGTGATCTCACCAAAAAGGCTGATGAAGGCAGTGATGACTACGCTCCCACCTATTGCTTCATGGCAAAGGGTGCCAAGGTACTCAAATACTCCTCCTCTGAATCTAGTGAAGATGAACCTGATGAGAATCTTAAGCCCAGCTACTCAAAACTTGCTAAGATTGCTGTGAAACAACAAAAGGCTTTTGAAAAGGTTCAAAACATGCTAGACAAAAGTGATGATATGTTGGGTGAAGAAATGGATCGCACTAAAGCCTTAACTGAAAATCTTCAGAGACTTCAGACCAGGTTTGACAACCTTCAAGATCATCATAACACTCTCTTATCTGATCATGAAAAGTTTTCTTATGAATATCTTTAAAAGAAG
The DNA here is from genome assembly GCA_032464435.1 of Aegilops umbellulata. Classification (NCBI taxonomy): domain Eukaryota; kingdom Viridiplantae; phylum Streptophyta; class Magnoliopsida; order Poales; family Poaceae; genus Aegilops; species Aegilops umbellulata. The sequence goes on along the minus strand of CP136059.1, from coordinate 222,661,548 downwards.
CAAGATTTTGAGAAGCTAAGAGTGAGTTATGAAGAACTTCAGAAGGAGCGCAATTCATTGCTTGCTCAACAAATCAGGGCTGCTCAGGAAGAATTTATTCCTCCATGTTTAAAATGCATTGAATGAGAATCTGCTAATTCTTCACCTGAATGTTCAAATGCTTTGAATGTTACAAATTCTTCACCTGTCTCTGCTATCACTAATTCCTCATCTGAGGACATTGCTAGTATCACTGACGATGCAGGGCTGAAGGAATTGTACATGACAGGCATGTACAAAAGCCTCAAAGGGCATCAGACTCTTTGTGATGTGCTTAAAAAGCAGATCCTCAACAGGAACCCTAGGAAAGAGGGTATTGCCTTTGAGAGGAAACTCAATGCTGATGGTACATATTGGAAGCCTGAGCAGTACCCCAAAACCTCATGGGTTGCTACAAAAGGGACCTCCAGTTGACCCATCTAATTTATCTGGCTATACATGTGAATCTTCTCATTCTTCTGATGAGTCATTTGACTCCAACTACAAATTGTTCAAAAATCAGAATGGTGAAGTATTTGCTAGATATGTTGGCACTAACTGCAGGAATGGTTCCCCTATGAAGAAAATCTGGGTTCCCAAAAGGTGCCTTGAAAGTCTTCAGGTGAATGTCCTCATGACACCACCTGTGAAGAATAGGAACCCCATATCAAATTCTTCATACAGACCAAATTCCTCAAGGGGATCAAATTCCTCACATGGACCAAAGTCCTCATATGAACATCATCGTGCTAACAACTCTGTTTCGCAGGGAAGAGCCAAGGGCTATGAATATGAGCATTATTCTTCAAATTATTATGTTCATAAGTCCTCGAAGAATTTCTTTGCTTATTCATATGCTTACCCTAACCCCTCTTATGTGAAACGTAATGGTTTGGCCGCTATGCCACCATTCTCATAAGGAGCCCGCAGAGTGATGAACTATTTGCCACCCCTTCAGATGTGGGTGGTGAAGAAAAAGAACTAATCTCCTATGCAGGGTCAGGTCTCCAGACATACTGTAACGTCTGAATAATTTGCTGGGGACCTGACAAATTGCCTGAAAGGACGCAGGCTAACCATGATGAAATGAACTCTCATTTCACACGTCCTCCCTCTGTTTTATCTGTCCTACTGATTGATGAAATTGATCTGATGAATTGTGATATCATATTCTTCACTGCTGAAGTATATGAGGTCGTAAGTTGCACTAATTCATCTGCAGGATGATCAACCCAAAGCCACTGAGTGGGTACTTGATAGTGGATGTACAAATCACATGACTGGTGACAGGAATCTGTTGACGGATGCTCCCTTATCATCATCACATCTGAAGCATATCATCTTCGCGGACAAGAGAAAAAGTCAGGTATTGGGTCTAGGTAAGGTTGCCATCACAAAGTATCGACACATGGACAAAGTCATGCTTGTTGAGTCCTTAGGATACAACCTTATGTCTGTCTCAATGCTTTGTGATCTTGATATGGTTGTTGTCTTTGGCAATTCGTTGTGTTGTGATTATGGAAGCTGACAATTCCAAAGTCTTCGAAGGCTTTAGGAGAGGAGACTTGTATATTGTTGATTTCTCTGCAGATTCACAACCAGCCGTGTGCCTACTTGCAAAAGCTTCAGAAGGATGGCTATGGCATTGACGACTTGGTCATGCAGGCATGAGGAATTTGCACACGCTTGCGAAGAAGAAGCATGTCATTGGCATTGAGAATGTCAAATTCCTCAAGGATCACTTATGCGGTGCCTGTGAAGCTGGAAAGATGACCAAGGCCAAGCATCCAGCAAAGACCATCATGACCACTACTCGACCATTCGAATTGCTTCACATGGATCTCTTCGGTCCTAATCACTACTCCTCTGTTTCAAATGAAGCATCTCAATATGGCTTTGTTATTGTTGATGATTACTCTCGTTACACATGGGTACACCTTGTCTCTTACAAACATGAAGTGCAGGAAGTCTTCAAACGATTTTCCTGGAGGGCTTCAACCAACTTTGGTGTGAAGATCAAGCACATCAGAAGTGACAATGGCACTGAGTTCAAGAATTCGGGTCTCAATGACTATCTTGATGAACTTGGTATTACTCATGAGTTATCTGCTCCTTATACTCCTCAACAGAATGGCGTCGTGGAGCGCAAGAACGGGACTCTTGCTGAAATGGCTCGCACTATGCTCGATGAGTACAAAACCCCTCGTCGTTTCTGGGTTGATGCAATTGATACTGCATGCCACATCATCAACAGAGTATATCTTCACAAATTCTTCAAGAAGACTGCCTATGAACTCCTCACTGACAAGAAACCCAATGTGAGTTACTTCAAAGTCTTTGGTGCTAAATGCTGAATTAGAGATCCTCATCACAACTCTAAATTTGCACCGAAAGCACATGAAGGTTTTATGCTTGGTTACGGAAAGGACTCGCACACCTACAGAGTCTTCAACAATGTTCTTCACAAGATTGTTGAAAATGTAGCTGTGCGGTTCGATGAAACTAATGGCTCGCAAAGAGAGCACCTACCTTCTGTGTTAGATGAACGAGCACCCGAGGATTCTATCAAACACAAGGCTACTGAAGATATCATTCCTACTGAAGAATCTGCTGAAGAATTCATTCCAGAACGTGAAGAACGTCGAGCTGATGCACCTGAAGAAAATGCTAAGGAAATGGATGCTGAAGAAAATGCTGATCAAATTCCTCAACGACAACCAGCTCATCCTCGCGTTGCAAAAGAAGTGCAAGTGGAGAAGATCATCGATGACATTAGAGCACCAGGTCCTCTCTCACGCTCAAAAGCTTCACATCTATCTAACTTTTGTGGGCACTTTGCTTTTGTCTCTATCACGGAGCCCGCTAAGGTAGATGAAGCATTTATGGAGCCTGAGTGGATTCAGGCCATGCAAGAAGAATTACATTAGTTCAAGCTCAACAACGTCTGGGAACTAGTCAATCGTCCTGATCCTCGCAAGCATAACATCATTGGCACAAAGTGGATCTACCGCAACAAGCAAGATGAAAATGGTGTTGTGGTGAGGAATAAGGCACGACTAGTAGCTCAAGGCTACACTCAAGTTGAAGGAGTTGATTTCGATGAAACCTTTGCACCTGTTGCTAGACTTGAGGCTATTCGTATATTGCTTGCTTATGCTAACCATCATGATATCATATTATATCAAATGGATGTAAAAAGTGCATTCCTCAATGGTAAGCTTGAGGAAGAAGTATATGTTGCTCAACCCCCAAGTTTTGAAGATCCAAAGCATCCTGACAAAGTCTTCAGACTTAACAAGGCCCTCTATGGCCTCAAGCAGGCCCCACGGGCGTGGTATGATACATTGAAGGAATTCTTCATGAAGAAAGACTTCACACCCGGTTCACTCGATCCCACTCTTTTTACTAATCTTATGATGGTGAACTGTTTGTGTGCCAAATATATGTTGATGATATCATCTTTGGATATACTGACCAACGTTATAGTGATGAATTTGCCTATATGATGAGTGAAGAATATCAAATGTCTATGATGGGAGAGTTGAAATTCTTCTTAGGTCTTCAAATTCGTCAACAGTGCAATGGCATATTCATATCTCATGAGAAATACCTCAAGGATGTCCTGAAGAAATTCAGCATGCAAGATTGCAAAGGCATCAAAATTCCTATGCCCGCAAATGGTCATCTATGTACTGACTTCGATCATAAGGTATACCACTCCATGATTGGCTCTTTATTGTACTTATGTGCATCTAGGCCAGATATAATGCTTAGTGTTTGCATGTGTGCCCGATTTCAAGCTGCACCGAAGGAATCACACCATAAGGCTGTGAAAATATTCTTTGATATCTAGCTCACACACCAACACTTCGATTATGGTATCCCAAGGGCTCGGATTTTGATCTCATTGGATATTCTGACTCTGACTATGCTGGTGACCGTGTGGACCGCAAGTCAACATCTGGTACTTGTCATTTCCTCGGACGATCCTTGGTCTGTTGGTCCTCGAAGAAACAGAACTGCGTATCACTGTTGTCGGGGGGAATCGGCTTCCTCGAACACCTATGGGGACCGAGCCCCTTACTGGTTCGGTGGGGGGCGGAGGTTGCACAAAGAGCAGATCGAGGCGGTGCACACAGGGGGATTTTACCCAGCTTCGGGCCGCAAGGATGCGTAAAACCCTACTGCTGCTTGGTGGATTGTATTGTGTTCATGCTCGGGAGCGCGCGGTGCTACAGTACACGCGGGCCGCCGGCGAGGTCGAGCGTAAAGACTGGTCTCCTCCCTTCCCTACGTGCGCATGGGGCCTCCTTTTATATGCTCAAGGGGTTACCCACAGGTGGCAGCGTAGGTGAGGGCAAAAATGGTAGAATGCTGTAGTGGGTACAGCTGCCTGCACAGTGGCTGTATAGTGCTATCATACCTAACTCTGACGGCGGGGGACAGGGGCATTAAATGCCCGTCCGCGTCGCCCAGACGGAGCAGGGGAGTGGACCGTCAGGAGCGCCACCGTTTGCCACGATGGCTACTCTGTCAGCTTCGCTTCACCACCGCATGCCCCTCGCTGCTCAGCCTCCGCCACGTGTGCCTGGGATGCCCCCCCAAAGCGACACGTTGGTGGGTGAGCTGGAGCGCAGGCACGAGGTGGTAACTTGCCGCGGCAAGCGCCTTGCCGTGGTGGATGTCTTGTCGTGCCCGGGAGCTTGTTGCTCACCGGGCCTTGCCGGGGCGCGGGGCGCGCCGTGGCAGGGTCCTTGTCGTGCCGTGGATGGCCTTCCCGGCAAGCTCCTCTTGCCGGGGTCTTGTGCTTCGAGCGGCAGTCCTGGCAAACTCCTCTTGCCAGGGCCTCGCTCTCTTCGGGTGGCCTTCCCGGCAAGCTCCTCTTGCCAGGGCCTTGGCTCAAATACTTTGTTCTTGAATGGCCCAAGAGGGGACCATTGAGGGTCTTGGCGATCGCCTGGCAGGCCCCGCCGCGGGGTGCTACGACCGCCCGTGCACAAGTTCGGCGTACTAAGGTACCCCTACTTTAGTACACCGACAGGAGCCCCCGGGCCTGGGCCATACATGGTGCCGAGCGCTGTTGGGCCAGGCCCAAAACAGTGCACGGGCACGCGCGGCCTGGGTCACGGTACATCTTTTTCTGCGCCCACCACGTCCTCCCCGAACGGCACGCGTCAAATGCGGCATCGTGGGGGAGAGGCGTGCGTGACGTGGGTGGCGTGCGCGGGGCCGAGCCCTGCAGGCATGCGTCACGTCGCAATAAATGGGGACGGTTCGTGCCATCTTCATAAGTAGAGGGAGGTGTGGAGGCGTGGCTCCTTTGCTGGACGGGGCCGAGGCACGGTTTCCGAGGCACCCGTTCCCCACGATCACGGGGTGGGGAGAGGCCGCCTCATCCGTCGCCTCGGTCCTGCGCGTCAGCCACGCGGCCTCCATGCACCCGGGGTTGCGGACGGTGGAGGCAGGAGACCGGGCCGTCGCGGGTCGGGGCAGCAGGTCGGCCCCAGTCGCCTGGCCTTCCTGCGTCTTGATTGGCTGAGCGGGGCGGTCGAGCCCCCACTCTGCTACTTTATAAAGAGCAAGAGGGGGCGACGGGAACCCACACTCCTCCATCTCCTCTCCTCTTCATCTTCTGACCCCCTCTCTCCATTCGCCATGGAGAAAGGGAATCCGGGTCCTTCATCGGTGGCGGCGAGGGTTGCCGCCAGGCAGCGCGCCCCTCCTCCCCTTGCACCGGCGGTGGCGGAGCCAACCGTAAGGGGAAGGGGGAGGGGGCGAGGTCGTGGACGAGGGCGTGGACGAGGCCGCGGCGCTCAGGGAAGAGGCGGGCGGGGCGACGCGCCGGCCTCGCCTCCGCCAGCGGCTCCTCTTCCCACGGCGGTCCATCTCGGGGACGATCCTTGCGAGTTCTTCGCCGGGCGCCTCGCCGCCGCCTCCGTCTTCTGGCTCCTTTCGCGAGCGTAATGGAGATGGAGCAACCCGGAACGCTAAGGTTGCGCATGAAGGGCTGCGGGATCAGCGGCACGCGGGTCCACGTCGAGTTCGCAGCCCCCGGCGTGGTGTATCTTGGCCGAGGGTGGAAGACATTCGCCCGTATCCACACCTTGACGGAGGGGTTCACCCTCCATTTTAAGTTGATGGAGGGCGATCTCCTCTCCGTCAAGGCCTTCGGGGACTTCGGGACCCGGGCCAGGTGCTGCATGGATAGCTCCTCCGACAGCGAAAGCTCCTCCTCGAGCGAGAGCGATGAGGAGGGGAGCGACAGCGACGACGAGGGCAGCGGTCGTCGGGATGACGGGTCCGACTAGGCGCCGGTCGCAGCTCCGTGTGGCACCGGCGACCCCATCATCCGGGTCGCCGGCTCCCTGAGCTTCTCGGGGTCGTCTTCCCGGGCGGCTGGAGTGGCGAGGATGCGGAAGAGGAGGAGGACTGGCGGTAAGGCCATCAACTCAGAGTACGAGGGCTAGGTGCCCCCGACAGCGTGTTGACGTCCCGCTGCCTCATCTTCGAGCTCCATCTCCGGCGCCACTGCCACCATCCAGCCTCCGGAGCCCCCAGGGCGTTCTCTTGGTGTCTTCTGCCACCCGTAGCTTGTCTAGGCGCCCCTTTTGCCCTTTTTGCCTCCTTGCCCTACCTCCTGAGGAGAGAGACAAGAAAGGGATTACGGGCACCTTATCTTTTTTCAATCTGTAAGCCCTCGGGCCTTAGCTGCATTTAAAGCTTGTAATCCCATCTTTTCATGTTTTTCATTCTCTCTGAACTGTACCTGAGCGGAATGTTTTTAATGAAAAGGGGATGTTTGTCGGGCCATTTGTCCCGTAGGTAAAACCCACGCCAAGGAACGAATCCTTTATATCATTAAAATAGACATTTCTTCGCCCGGCAACAGGCCCTGCCGTCTTCCCGCGCCGCTCGGCCCTCCTCACGCCTTTGGCGGAGGCGGGGAGAAGGCGGGATGCGGCCCCCCGCTTCGCCCCTTTGCCGCCGCGACTACTACCAAAACGGGCCCCAGGAACGCGCTCTGGGGCCTGTCGTTAAGGGAGCACGGTAGCTTTTAGGAGGAAACAAGGTTTTCGTATTCCACAGTTCATAAGAGAATGCATGACAAGGGATGCAAAAACTTATCTGGGATCGCAGCCCCCGGCAACCTTGGCTTGCCGCGGGCGAATCTTCGTACTTGCAGCCCCCGGTAATATTGGCTTGTCGGGGACCAGATGCTGGCCCGCCCTTCTTCTTTTCTTCGTCCTTAAGCGGTCTGGCCAGGATATGCAAAACCCTGTGAACCAAAGGAAACGAAAGAACAGGAAAAAGGATGCAGACTCGACCTCTAAGCTAGGGGTTAGCACCTGTTAGGCACTATCAACCCTAACCAAGGACGAGACTCGACTCAGCATGCATGCTAAAACTTAGGGCGCCAGCGCTTCATTTCTGCTGCTCAGGGTCTGCGCCTGGCTTTGTACAAAGGATTACATGCAACTGCGGCAAGACTTGTACAAAAGGTTGGTTGCCGGGCGGGCCCCGACAACCGCGCCTTACGGGTAAAACTTACGAAGATGCTCAATATTCCAGGAGTTGCTCACCGGAATGCCATCTTCGGTCTCGGGGCGGACAGCGCCAGGCCTCGTGACTCGTCTCACCCGGTAAGGGCCTTCCCACTTTGGCGTCAACTTGTTATGATTCTTGGCAGACAGAGCGCACCAAAGAACAAGGTCGCCTTCCTCGAAGCTTCTGGCTTTAACTTTGCGGCTATGGTAGCGACACAAAGCTTGCTGGTAGCGAGAGGCTCACACAGCAGCCTGAAGACGATCTTCCTCAAGGAGCAGCGCGTCATCTTCACGCAGCCGCTCTTGCTCAAGCTCATCATAAGCGAGCACTCGAGGTGACCCATATACGAGTTCCGTGGGGGTAACTGCTTCTGCTCCATAGACTAGAGCGAATGGTGTCTGGCCAGTGGCTCGATTTGGCGTCGTTCTGATCGACCAAAGAGTCACCGGCAGCTCCTCGATCCAGTTTCTTCCGCACTTGTGCAGCCTGTCGAAAGTTCTGGTCTTGAGCCCGCGCAATACTTCGGCGTTGGCCCTTTCAGCTTGACCGTTGCTCCTGGGATGAGCAACAGAAGCGAAGCAGACCTTGGCGCCGAGATCTTGGACGTATTGCATGAAGGCGCAGCTCGTGAATTGCGTACCGTTGTCGGTGATGATCCTGTTGGGGATCCCGAAGTGGCAGACAATCGACCTGAAGAACTTGATGGCTGACTATGCTGTCACCTTCCTCACTGGTTCCACTTCCGGCCACTTTGTGAACTTGTCGATTGCGACGTACAAGTACTCAAAGCCCCCGACAGCTCGGGGGAAGGGGCCGAGGATATTGAGCCCCCAGACCAAAAATGGCCAGGATAAAGGGATCGTCTGGAGAGCTTGAGCTGGCTGGTGTATCTGCTTGGAATGGAAATGGCACGCTTCACACTTGGTTACTTGTGCAGTCGCATCCTGGAGGGCTGTCGGCCAGAAGAAGCCTTGCTGGAACGCTTTGCCGGCAAGTGCTCTTGCGCCAATGTGGTGACCACATATGCCTCCATGTATCTCTGCCAACAGCTGCTGTCCGTCTTCCCGGGGAATACACTTCAATTTCACACCGTTGCGCCCTCTTCTGTATAGTGTGTTGTCGACGAACTGGTACATACTCGAGCGCCGGGCTACTCTTTCCGCTTCTTCTTGTTCTTCGGGAAGTTCTCCGTACTGGAGGAAATGGACAGTCTGCTGCGCCCATGCTGGAGCCTGCGGCTCGACAACAAGGACTGAAGGCACTTCTGCCGCTGCGGGAACGTCTGCTTCTACGGCGAGGATCTGGGGCTCGGCCGGAGCTTGACATTCCCCGGCAAGCTTGCCGGAACAAAGCTTGTCGGGAGCGCCTGCTTCTACGGAGTAAACCTTGGGGTTTTCCGGAGCAGACGGTTCCTCAGCGCTCTTGGCGTCGATCCTGGGGACCTTCTTGGCGGCGGCTCCGGGGAGCTCTGTCGGAAGATAGTCGCCAGAGACCAACTTCCTCTTCTTGCTCTGTCTGGTTGATGGCGTTACGGATGGCTGAGTCAGCTTGAGCACAAAGGTCCCTGGTTCCACAGGTAACTTAAATGCTGCGCACTTTGATAGGCCGTCAGCGATGTCATTCTCAGCTCTTGGAATGTGTTCCATCTGCAGGCCGTCAAAGTGCTCTTCCAGCTTCCTCACTTCATCAACGTACGCTTCCATCAACGGACTCTGGTAATCCTTGTTCACTTGGCGGACGACGAGCTGTGAGTCACCCCTGACAATGAGCTTCTTGATCCCAAGTTCTGTCGCGATCCTGAGACCGGCAAGCAAACCTTCATACTCTGCAGTATTGTTGGTTGCCTGTTCCTTGGGGAAGTGCATCTGGACTACGTACTTGAGGTGCTCTCCGGTGGGCGCGACAAGTAATGCGCCGGCGCCGGCGCTTTGCAGCGAGAAGGCACCATCAAAGTACATCAGCCACTCTTTGCCTGCTTCTTTGGCGGGGATGCTCGTCTCTGGGATATCTTCGTCCGGTGTTGGTGTCCACTCCGCTCTGAACTCCGCCAAAGCTCTGCTTTGGATAGTCGAGGTGCTATCGAACTGGAGACCGAAGCTCGACAGTTCTAGTGCCCACTCGACAATCCTGCCTGTTGCTTCTGGATTTTGCAGTATCCTCTTCAGCGGAAAGTGGGTGACAACCGTAATCTCGTGTTCTTGGAAGTAATGGCGCAGCTTTCTCGAGGCCAAGAGGAGGCCGAAAAGCAATTTCTGCACACCAGAGTACCTTGACCTGGCCCCCTGCAAGAGGGAGCTGACAAGGTACACTGGGCGCTGCACCATTTTCTTCTTCCGCACCTCCACTTGCTCCTGCGCAGATTCATCCTTGTCGGGGCCAGAGCTTGTCGGGGAAGCCCCCTGCTTGTCGCTGGACGTGCTTGCCGCGGTCGCTGGCTCATCATCGGCCTCCCTCTCCGCTACTAACGCAGCACTAACCACTTGATTAGTTGCCGCTAGGTACAGCAGCAACTTCTCTTGTGGTTTAGGCGCGACAAGTATCGGAGCAGAGGACAGGTATTTCTTCAGGTCCTGCAGCGCAGCCTCCGCTTCCGGAGTCCATTTTACTGGACCCGCCTTTTTCAAAATTTTGAAAAATGGCAGGACGCGCTCTGCAGACCTAGAGATAAACCTGCTGAGAGCCGCGACGCAGCTGCCAAGCCTTCGCACGTCCTTGACACGGGTTGGTGCCTCAATCTGCTCGATGGCCTTGATCTTGTCTGGGTTGGCTTCTATCCCTCGCTGAGACACGAAGAACCCGAGAAGCTTGCCGGAAGGAACTCTGAACACGCACTTCTTGGGGTTGAGCTTGAGGCTGATCCTGCGCAGATTCGCAAAGGTCTCTTCTAAGTCTTGAATCAGGGTTGCCCTGTCTCTGCTCTTGACCACTATATCATCCATGTAGGCCTCCACATTCCTGTGGATTTGTGGCTCAAAAGCGGTGTGGACAACCCTTGCAAATGTCGAACCGGCGTTCTTCAGTCCGAAAGGCATCCGTACGAAATAGTACGTGCCACATGGAGTGATGAACGCGGTCTTCTCTTCATCTTCTTCAGCCATGAAGATCTGATGATATCCAGAGTAGGCGTCAAGAAATGAAAGCAGGTCACATCCGGCCGTGGAGTCAACAATCTGGTCAATGCGCGGCAAGGGAAAGGGATCTTTGGGACAAGCTTTGTTAACATCAGTGAAGTCGATGCAAAGCCTCCATTTCCCATTTGCTTTGCGCACGACAACAGGATTGGCCAACCACGTCGGATGGAGCACACCTGTGACGAGGCCTGCCGCTTCCAACTTCTTGATCTCTTCTGCGATGAACTCTTGGCGCTCCACTGCTTGCTTCCTGACTCTCTGCTTGATGGGCCGTGCGTGAGGACAGACGGCGAGGTGGTGCTCAATCACTTTCCTGGGAACGTCGGGGATGTCAGATGGCTGCCAGGCAAACACATCGACATTCTCCCACAGGAAAGCAATGAGCGCGCTTTCCTATTTGGGGTCGAGCGTGGCACTGATGGTGAAGGTACCACCAGTGTCATCCTCCTTGGCGGGCACCTTCTTGGTCGTTGGCGGAGCCGGCATTGTCTTCTTACTCTTGCCGGTGGAGCTCGATGGCGCGTCCTCGACGGTAGCGCAGCACTCCGGAGAGGTGCGCTTGCCGGAGTGGGCGCCAGAGCACTTGCCGGGCTTGGTCCTCTTCTTTGCTCCGGGAGCTTCAGCGGCAAGCGGCTTGTGATCCGCTGCGGCTGCTGCTTCCCGGTAGATCTTGTCGGCACAGATAAGGCCATCCTTCTTGTCGCCGGGGACAGAGATGACGCTTATCGGGCCTGGCATCTTGAGCATGTTGTAGGCGTAGTGAGAGGCCGCCATGAACTTGGCGAGCGCTGGACGGCCGAGAATTCCATTGTATGGCAATGGAAAATCGGCGACATCAAAGGTGATCCTCTCAGTCCTGATGTTCAGCTCGCTGCCAAATGTTACTGGCAACGTTATCTTCCCCTTCGGTTTGCTCCTTCCCGGGTTGATTCCTTGGAACGTGCCGGTTTCTTCGAGCTCGCTGTCGGGGACTTGGAGTTTTCGGAGCACAGCGGAGGAGATCAGGTTCAAGCCGGCCCCGCCGTCAACCAGCATCTTGGTGACCTTGAGGTTGCGGATTGTTGGCGAAACCAACATCGGCAAGCACCCGATCGCAGTAGTGCGATCAGGGTGGTCCTCAATATCAAAGATGATAGGCGTGCTGGACCATTTCAGAGGCTTGCGTGACTCGACGGGTGGCTCCGCTGCATTGACTTACCGCGCCCACTGCTTGAGCTGGCGGTGAGAAGTATGCAGGGTGGCGCCGCCGTTTACGCACAAGACCTCTGTGGCTTTCTGAAACTCCTGCTCACTGGTCTCGACGTCATCCATGTCTTCGTCTTCTTCGTCGTCTTCGCTCTTGTCGCGGCCGCGGGGAGGTCGCTCCGCTTGCCGCTGCTTGTCCTTGTCGCGGCGTCCTCCCTGGCCGGGGCGCTTCGTGCCTGATCCTCCGCCACCTCCTCGGGCTCTCTCCTTGTCGCGCCGCTCGTACTCGGCCTTTTGCAGCTCGACGAGCCGCTCGACCTGCTTGTAGCTCTGGAGGTCATGGCCCTTGTTGCGGTGGATCTTGCAGTATTGTTTGCTGGTGCCGTCCCGTTTGTCGACGGCCGCCACGGCCTGGCAGTGGACGCATCCGGCAATCTCCTTGCCAGAGCTGCCAGCCTGGGCCTTCTTGGTGGCGCCTTCATCGCCGGACTGCTCAACAACCAGTACCTCTTGGCTCTTCTTCTTCCTGTTGCTCCGCCGCCGGCCCTTCTTCGCCGGGGCGGTATCCTCACTGTCAGATCCTCCTGCTCCAGCGCTCTCTCCGGGGAGTTTCCTCCCTTCCTCAGCACGGGCACACTTGTCGGCCAGGGCGTATAGCTCGCTGACGTCCTTGATCTTGCACATCGCCATCTCCTCCCGCATCCTGCGGTTACGCATGTTCTGATGGAACGCGCTGATGACCGCGGCGGGGTGGACGTCTGGGATGTTGTAGTGTACACGGCTGAATCTCTGGATGAACTTGCGCAGAGGTTCTCCCTCCTTCTGGACGAGCAGGTGAAGGTCGCTCGCTTGGCCATGGGGTTTGTGGCCGCCCGTGAAGGCGCCAACAAACTGATGGCACAAGTCTGTCCAGGAGGTTATGGAGTTGTCCGGCAAGTGCATGAGCCAGGATCTGACGTTGGACTTGAGCACCAGCGGGAAGTAGTTGGCAAGGATCTTGTCGTCTTGCCCCCCGGCAGCCTGCACCGCAATGGTGTAGATGCTGAGGAACTCCGACGGATGCGACTTGCCGTCGTACTTCTCTGGCACGTCTGGCTTGAAATTCTTTGTGCTGGGCCACTGGACTTGCCGCAGCTCACGGGTGAACGCAGGGCAGCCCACCGCGTACGGCAGGTCGCCTGGTTCCCCTGGTGCATGCATGTCGACAGAGGGCCCAGCGCGGTGGTCTGATTGACGCCGCGCTTCTCTCCGACGCTCGACGCGAGTACGAGCGTCCTCTTGCTCTCGCTCGTGGAGAACTTGGCGTTGATCGCGACGAGTTCGCGGATTTGATGACGCGGTGGAGTTGTTGTCGTGGTGATTCCGGCGAGTCGGCGATCTTGGCCTCCGGGGCGGGGAGTGGACGGTGGTCGCACCCCCGCCGGTCCTGGCGCCATCGGTCCTCGCCTGGCCGTCCCACCGCGGCTGCGACGCGCTGTGCTGCCGCGGGGTGTCGCCGTTAGCGAAACCGATGAGGCTCTGTATCGTGGCCCTCCAGTCGTCGAGCTTGTCCACCGTTGGAGGGTAGTCTAGGAGCAGTTGGGCTCGCGCCAGAGCTTCTGCTGGAGTGGCGGGCAGCGGCGGCGAACGGCGCGTGGAGCGGGATGTGCTCGAACTTCTAACTACGTTAGAAGAAGCAACACCCGGGCCAGGCAGCCGCGCCACGGTCGCGCCAGCGCGTTGGTGAGAGTGCCGGCCTTGAGCGCCCTGGGATCCGCCGGCTCGATTTGGGTCCAGCGAGCGTATGGTACCATGGGCGCCAAGACACTGCTGGTCCCGTGCTTCCTGAGAGGGGCGCGGTGAAAGTTCGGACGCCGTGGCGCCGTGAGCTGGCTCGACGACGACCGTTCCGCCGCCGGTGCCGTCCCCGCCACCCGTTTGCTCCAAGGGCGGCGGGTTCGACGCGGACGGACCGGCCACCTCCGGAGCCTTCTTCTTCGGTGGCATGTCGCTGAGGATGAAGGAGATCTAGCGGGTGCAGACGCCGGATCAGGTTCGCACAACTTCGATGCCCCCTACCTGGCGCGCCAAAGATGTCGGGGGGAATCGGCTTCCTCGAACACCTATGGGGACCGAGCCCCTTACTGGTTCGGCGGGGGGCGGAGGTTGCACAAAGATCAGATCGAGGCGGTGCACACAGGGGGATTTTACCTAGCTTCGGTCCGCAAGGATGCGTAAAACCCTACTGCTGCTTGGTGGATTGTATTGTGTTCATGCTCGGGAGCGCGCGGTGCTACAGTACACGCGGGCCGCCGGCGAGGTCGAGCGTAAAGATTGGTCTCCTCCCTTCCCTACGTGCACATGGGGCCTCCTTTTATATGCTCAAGGGGTTACCCACAGGTGGCAGCGTAGGTGAGGGCAAAAATGGTAGAATGCTGTAGTGGGTACAGCTGCCTGCACAATGGCTGTACAGTGCTATCATACCTAACTCTGACGGCGGGGGATAGGGGCATTAAATGCCCGTCCGCGTCGCCCAGACGGAGCAGGGGAGTGGACCGTCAGGAGCGCCACCGTTTGCCACGATGGCTACTCTGTCAGCTTCGCTTCGCCACCGCATGCCCCTCGCTGCTCAGCCTCCGCCACGTGTGCCTGGGATGCCCCCCAGAGCGACACGTTGGTGGGTGAGCTGGAGCGCAGGCACGAGGTGGTAACTTGCCGCGGCAAGCGCCTTGCCGCGGTGGATGTCTTGTCGCGCCCGGGAGCTTGTTGCTCACCGGGCCTTGCCGGGGCGCGGGGCGCGCCGTGGCAGGGTCCTTGTCGTGCCGTGGATGGCCTTCCCGGCAAGCTCCTCTTGCTGGGGTCTTGTGCTTCGAGCGGCAGTCCCAGCAAACTCCTCTTGCCAGGGCCTCGCTCTCTTCGGGTGGCCTTCCCGGCAAGCTCCTCTTGCCGGGGTCTTGGCTCAAATACTTTGTTCTTGAATGGCCCAAGAGGGGACCATTGAGGGTCTTGGCGATCGCCTGGCAGGCCCCGCCGCGGGGTGCTACGACCGCCCGTGCACAAGTTCGGGGTACTAAGGTACCCCTACTTTAGTACACCGACAACTGTCTACTGCTGAAGCTGAGTACATTGCTGCTGGCTCTTGTTGTGCTCAACTCCTATGGATGAAGCAAACACTCAAGGACTATGGTGTCAACGTGAAGAATGTGCCTCTCCTCTGTGACAATGAGAGTGCCATCAAGATTGCTCACAACCCAGTTCAGCACTCAAAGACAAAGCACATTCAGATTCATCATCATTTTCTTCGTGATCATGTGTTGAAGGGCGACATTTCTATTGAGCATGTGAAGACTGAAGAACAGCTATCCGATATCTTCACTAAGCCCTTGGATGAGAAGATATTTAGCAAGTTGCGGTGTGAGCTAAATATCTTAGAGTCTTCGAATGTACTATGAAAAGGCACTCATCCAAACACTTATGCAAAATTGATGACTTAGATGTGCAACACATGAAGAAACGTTTTTCTTCAATCAATGAAGAATAACACTCTAAGTGTGAAGAAATTAATGAAGAATTTGATTCTCAGAACCCTACGACAATTGTACGCGGTGTCTGAAATCATCGTTCTTATACGGTGGGTCACGCCACCACAAAAGTTGAAAATCTTCAAATTGAGTTTTTCCTCAGCTTTTGAAATTCCTCAGTTGTTCAAATTCTTCAACTTGCAAAATCTTCACTTGTGCCGTCGTTTTTCTTCATTGGCTATATATATATATATATATATATATATATATATATATATATATATATATATATATATATATATATATATATATATATGTATGTATGAGTTTACGTCCTCTACAGCATTCACTTATAGCTATTTATTCAAGTTGGTCTTTCTGCTAAGTGAATGTGATCAAACCCTTCCCCTCTATGCTATACTCAATCCAATCTGTTCACAAATTCTTCATGTGCGTTCTATTTGAAACTCGTTCAAAATCTTCACTGTGTCCTTGTCAGCTGAAGAAATTGCGAACGGAACGTTAAAACAGATCTTATCCAAACTTTCGGTTTGGCCACTCAAACCGTTCCGCATCCCACAATGCATTATTTTACTCACCCACGATCTTACACGATCTCCACCACACAGTACGTGGGTGACACATGTCGTGAGGAGAATGGTCAGGGGCACGTTCGTCCTAAATCTTCGGGCGAACAGTTTTTCACTGCCTCTATAAATACCCCTCTCCCCTTCCTCACTTCTTTTACTCCGCTCGATCTCTCTCTCCCGCTCGAGCTTCTCAAACCCTAGCGCCGCCGCTACTCCATCGTCGCTGGTGAGGAAGAGCTTCACTGCCTCGACCTCGTCGCCGTCGTACTCACGCCGACCGCGGAAATCTTCACCTCCACCGCCGCCGTAGACGTCTTCCTCCGCCGAGTTAGGGCGTGGAAGATCTACATCGACGAACCTCACTGTTTCATCTCACTGTTCGTCCTGTTCTTCGTTCAGGGTAATTAAAAGTTACTTTTACTGCCCTCTTTGATTCGAAACTTTTCTATAAAATCTTCAAAGGTGTTTTATTCTTCAAATCCTCACACACAAAAAACCTCACATGTTATCTGTTCTTGATTCATTTTCCTAAGCATCTTTTTCTTCAAGATTCCTCAATTGTGTGGATCTTCGATCTATACAACTCTGGAACCTAAGATATAGCGCGCTTAGTGAAATTCTTCAAGACGCATCTGGTCAAATTCCTCAAACTTGTTCTTTTTGAAAAACCCTCTGAGAACGCATATGACCTCTCCAAATTCCTCGCAACTATACTCTGTTCACAGGTACACATGTCCGCTGCTGAATCATTAGGTTCTCATCAACTTAACTCGTTTGCAGCGTTCCTCGAAGAAAAACTGCATACTTCTTCAGAGAATTCAATTGTTCAAATTCCTCAACTGAAGAAAATGGCTGACGGTAAAAGGCCTTAGAAAGGAGGAAAGAAGCCTGAGGTCATGACTGCTTTTGAAATCCCTGAGGACATCTATAAAGATTACTGCATGCCTGATGAAGTCAAGTTTGGCAAAGAAGATAAAAATCAGCGCAAGGTGCGCATTCAGAGGATTGAACGGAGATGGGCATGCGAATGGAGGGAGTACAGATACGTCACTCCAAAGTACATGAAGAAATTCGCACTGAATCCTCCATGCCCAAGAGCCCCATTGGCACCTGGCCAAGTGGCTGATCCCACTAGCGTCGAACGCGGTGAGGATTTTCCTGAAGAATGGGCCAAGCGCCAAGCCAAATTGGCAAGACAAGCCAGAGAAGCAGTGAGGAAATTCAATGAAGATTCTGCTGCTGCTGCTGCTGAGGCCTCTGTCAAGCCGAGGAAATCAATTCTTAAGAAGCCCGCTCGAAATCCAAGTGCTTCACCAACAATGCCCTCACGGCCAGAAACTTCAAAATCTTCAAGGAAAATTCCTCAAGCTGCCCCTGCTCCTCCAAAATCCTCAGCACCTCCTACAAGTTCCTCAGTTGTTCCGACTAAGTCCTCAGCACCTGTGCACCTGGCCTCGTGCCAAAGGACTACAGGCATCTCCATTGCCTCTGGTGTCTCAGCAAGTTCCTCAGCTGCACCAAATTCCTCAGCTGGAACCTCTCTGCTGAAGAAAAAGGCTACTGCTGGACGCGGTACTCGCCCAAGTCCTAGGAAGAAGCAGGTAGTCTTCAATGTACCATCTGACGAAGATGAAGCTGATGAAGAAGAACTTGCAGAAATCATCAGGGACCGACAAGAAAGGGCCGCTAGAGCCAAAGGCACACTTGTGCCGCTACTGTTGGATCCAAGGGTGATCCTCGATTACATTGATCTCTGGCATAAGGATCCAAATACACCTATGCCTGACTTCAAGCTGACACCTGGCCAAAGTCACATGCTGACTCACTTCATCCAAGAGGAGAAGTGGAAATATGATAGGGCCAGAGAGATCAAGAAATCACAGTACAGAAAGGAGAAACTGCTGAAGAAAAATGTTGTCAAGATGACAACTGAAGAACTTGTCAAGATGCAGGCTGAAATCAAAGCCCTCAGCGACAAATTTGACTCCTACTATGCTGACTGGAAGGGAGCCAAAGTCAGGTTTGTGAAACTGACTGTAAATTTCACCAATGTTGCAGCCCCAACGCAACAAGAAGTTCCTCAAGCTGAAGCTTCTGCTCAGCCAACTGAAGAACATGCCAGCACCGCTGATGATTTTCAGGCTGCTGAAGAAAATGCTAGTTCCAGGGCTGATGACTCCATTCCAGCCGCTGAAGAAATTGCCAGGGCATCCACTAGTGGTGCGCCTGAAGAAATTGAAGAAGTCAGGGCAACTGCATCAGTTGCGCCTGAGGAAATTCAACCAAATTTCTCAGCTCCACCTGCGCCTACACCAACTCCTATCCTTCCATCTGCATCAGATGTGAAGAAGACCAAGGCTGCAGAGCGAGCTGCAGTGAAGAAAAGGAAAGCATCAAGTGCTTCAGAATCTTCAGTTCCAAAGAAGATGAAGCCTACGACCAGCTCATATGAAAATCCGATCGATGTTGTTCCGATTTCCACCATGCCATCAAAGGACCTTGTTCCTTTTGATGAAGAGTATGTGATCCCAAGCAGATCTAATGAAGAAACTCAATATGCTGCTTCGTCAGAGCAGATTGATGAAGAAATTGAAGTGGATGCAATCCCTTCAACTCCAGTGGTCTCATCACCAATGCCTCAGTTTACTGCTGAAGAGGCTGGTGTTGAAGAAATTGATGACGAAGATGTGGACATTGGAAGCACAACTCTAGTGATGAATGATGACTTTTGGGAAAGTCAGCATCCCAATTCTCCACTCTTCACCCCACTGCAGCAAATCCCTCACTCTCCTGCACCAACAGTTCAATTGGACTCTGAAGAAACTCATCCCGCTACATCTGTGCATGAAGAAATTCCAGCCACTAGTGCTGAAGAAACTGCTGCTGCTGCTGAAAATGTGACTGCACCTGAGGAAGAGCCTGAAATTCCTCAGCCTGAAGAACCTGAGATCGCGATTCCTGAGGTAGTGATGCAACTCACTGACACTCCTTTGCCCAAGCCAAAGGATCCGTTCTCAAGGAAGCAAAAGTTCAAGGCTAAAGACTTCTTTGGCGAGCACGTGTTCTTCACAGAGTATAATCCATATGACTTTGCTCGCATAAGGAAGAGGCGTTTCTGGACTGCAAGTCAAGCCAACTTATATTCCTCAGTGATGTTCAACAAAGACAAAGTCTTCGACCATGCACATATTCCTCACGTAGATATGTAGTCCATGCCGTGCTTCACGCCAGTCCTCAGTGTTCTTCACGACGCTGGGCTGCTCAATTTCTGCACTGACATATGCGATTGGAATGAAGAACTCATTCTTCAATTCTACGCAATGCTGCACATCACCGGCAACTCTGAAGATGTGAATTCATGAGTTCTGGACTGGATGACAGAGAACACTCATTACAAGGCACCAGCGTATGAATTGCTTCGTGCCCTCCCACTCAGTCCTCCCCTTGAAGATGCACATTGTGTTTACAACGAACCTGAACTTTCAAATCACTATATGCAAGTGCTGATGAAGCCTTTGAAGCCAGGGCAGGCCCCTCGAACCAAATTCCTCGTCAAGGAATTGTTGTATGTGCCTCGGACTGTCTATCGCATTCTGACGAAGACAGTGAGTCCCATCAAAGGCCACGATTCTAATGATGAAGAAGTCGTTGGCATCATGAAGAACATGCTTTTCAACATCATTCATGGCGTTCCCGTCAACTTCCATGATTTCTTCATGAGGACTTTGGCAAACATTGCTATGTCACCATTTGAGCTGAAGCCTTATGCGCCATGGATTATGAGATTCCTCGGGACAAGGTCTTCACTCAATTACAAAGCTAAAACTTTGAACCACTGCAGGTACTTGCCTCCTATTGAAGTCCTCAAAAGGACATTTTCCTCAGCCGAAGAAAAGGGCAAGGCTACTGTTGTGATAGATGAAGGCATTCGTCCATTCGATGGTCAATTTCGCAAGGTTGCATCTTATTCCACCAATGATGACTCTGCCACACATGACACTGCCGCCAACAATGCCAAGCAAAATCCTCAAGCCACAGCACCCAGGGTGATGACTGATCGTGAGTTACTCCTCAGTCTTCATCAGAAGGTTGATCGTAATCACAAATGGGTCAAGCGTCAGTTTGGTTCAATTCTTCACAACATGACTTCAACACACAATGCAGTGAAGAAAAACCACTACTACCTTCATGAAACCCTCAACCGCACCTGGGCTGTTCTATCTCAAGTCTACAGCGCTGATGATATGAAGAAAATGGGTCTCAAAGAAGAACTTGCCTGGTCTGCGCCTCCTCCAAAGAAATACAAGAAGGTCCAAGTTCCTTCTTTGGTGGCCAGCTCCTATTCTTCATCGCGCGACACTGATGAACATGAAGACTTGGACAACACTGCGGCAGGCCCTACTTCAACTACTGACCCCAACGACGCTGGCGCTCCTTCATCAACTTGATTATCTTCAGGGGCGTTAGTCCTCAGTTTCGATCCTTTTGGTCATTCGATGACAAAGGGGGAGAAATCTGAGTTAGTCTTCAAGCGGGTCTATTATAAAGGGCATTTTTTTCTGCTAAGTTACAACTCTCGTTCTTCCGAAACTTTTATTGGATCGAGTTGTAATCTTAAACCCGATGGTGCTCTGATACTTTTGATGCACTGTGCTCTGATTTGATGCACTATTTTGCATGCTTATTCCTCGCTAATATTATTGCACGCATGCTGAATTACATCAGGCACCATATTTCATCATGCATTTCAGATTCTTCATATTATATATCAAATGCGTGTATTAATTACAAGATATAGGGGGAGATCTCCATGATTCATCTCTTCAAGTGTGCATTGCTTCAAAAGTAAATTCCTCACTATGCACAACTTCAGGGGGAGTTCTTCTATATCTCGCAATCAAATTCCTCAATATTAGCATTTACACTTCATATGTTTATCCCCGTTGAAAACTTAACCTATGTTGTCATCAATCACCAAAAAGGGGGAGATTGTAAGTGCATGTAGTGCCCCTTAGTGATTTTGGTGTATTGAAGACTTATAGGTTAAGAATCTAATGTGTTTATGAGAGTACACAGGTCTATAAGTCTATGAGGAGTTTGATATTTATAGAGAAAGTCGACCCCTAAAAATGAAGTTCTTCGACTGAAGACTTTGATATACTGAAGACTTTGAAAGTGAAGAAATTGGTGTGACCTTGAAGACTTGGTTATCATTCGAGGAACATGAAGCGTGAAGACTTTTGTTTTCGTAGTTTCATTTTCTCTTTCTTGAGTCACAGGAAACACCGTACTGTTAAAGGGGGTCGAGAAAATACTAAGGAGAAAATTTCCATGTGATGCTCAACTCAAATCCTACACCTACCAATCCCTTCGAGTGAAGCCATTGGAAATCTCATACAGTTCAGTCAATTTCTTCAGTGACAGAGACGCAGTTCTTCTGGTCACTGAGGACTTTGTTCTGACTGAGGATTTAGGAATTCGCCAGTGCGAATTGCCTACACTGTGAGGAACATGATAGCCCTGAGGAATTTGAACCTCAAATTTTCGAACGTTGCTATGCTACGCGCCAGCTGTCCCAAAATATCTTATCCACCTAACGGTCATATCATTGAAGGGCATTTATGTCTTATCATGTCGGGCTTCTCCCTAGGCTATAAATAGACGCCCCCTACAACCACTAGCTGGTTGGCTGCTCTGAGAGAAACTGACACTTGTCATTTGAGAGCAACCCTTCCTCCGAGGACTTTGAGCGAAAATCATCAAGTGAGGAAAATCCAAACCCAAACACCTACAAACCCAAAGTGATTGAGCATCACTGAAGAGATTGATCCTGCGTGGATCCGACGCTTGTTACCTTTGAAGACTGTGCTTCTTCCAGACGGTTAGGCGTCAAGGTCTAGAGCATCCAAGAGGAATTGTGGATCGCCGAGTGACCGAGTTTGTGAAGGTTTGGAAGTCACCTGAAGACTTACCACGAGTGATTGGGCGAGGACTGTGTGTCCTTAGCTCAAGGAGAATACGGTGAGGACTGTGTGTCCGGGACTGGGTGTCCTCGATTTTAAATACTCAGGCGCTCCAACCAGACATACAACTGAGACAGCAGTTGGAACTGGTCTACCAAATCATTGTCTTCACCAAGCCAACTGGTTCTATTTCCTCAACACTTTCATTTCCTCATTACTATGTTGGGTGTTTGTTCATATCTGTGTTTGAAGACTTTGACTGAAGATTTCTCAATTTCCTTAGTTCAATTTCTTCAGTCTGTTTGTCTTCATCTTGTGCTATCCTGTGTTTACGCTCTCTGTACTCTGTGTTTGTCTTCATTTCATCATGATGACCATGCATGTATTCTGCTATGTTTACTTTTGAGTACTTATTCCGCTGCTAGTAGTTCTTCGCTAAGGAATTTCCTCACTAGCAAATTCCTCGGTGAAGAATTTCATAAGAATCGCCTATTCACCCCCCCCCCCCTCTAGCCGATATAATGCACTTTCAGCCACAAAGAAACGGCGTGTCGGAACAGAGGAATAGGACCTTGTTGGACATGGTCCGGTCTATGATGAGCAAATCGGATTTACCCTTGCCATTCTAGGGATACGCTCTAGAAACTGCAGCTTTCACACTTAACAGGGTACCATCAAAATCCGTAGACAAGACACCACATGAGATGTGGACCGGCAAGAGTCCCAGTTTGTCTTTTCTAAAGATTTGGGGTTGTGAAGCATTTGTCAAGCGACTTATGTCAGACAAGCTTACACACAAGTCGCATAAATGCATATTCGTGGGATATCCGAGGGAAACCTTGGGATATAGCTTCTACAACTGGGAAGAGAACAAAGTGTTTGTTGCTCGGAACGGGGTTTTCCTTGAGAAAGAGTTTCTCAATTGGGAGGCCAGTGGGAGGACGGTCCAACTCGAAGAAATTCAAGGACCACTCGAGGATGGCTCGGCTGGTGATGAGATCATACCGGAGTCAGTCAGGGAACCCGTAGTGGAAGCAGCACCGAAACCACGGAGGTCGGAGAGATTGCGCAGAGTGCGTGATGTATTGTTGCTAGAAAGCGACGAGCCGGCTACATATGCAGAAGTGATGGTGAGCCCAGATTCCGAGGCATGGCTAGAGGCCATGAGATCTGAGTTAAAGTCCATGGATGAGAATCAAGTCTGACACTTGGTTGATCCGCCGCCTGGTGTAACAACCATTGGTTGCAAATGGGTCTTTAATAAGAAAACCGATGTGGATGGAAATGTTTAGATCCATAAAGCTCGGCTTGTCGCTAAGGGTTATGGACAAGTTCAAGGAATTGACTACGACGATACTTACTCGCCGGTAGCGATGCTGAAATCGGTGAGGATCGTACTAGCTATACCTACATATTTCGATTACGAGATATGACGGATGGATGTCAACACGGCTTTCCTTCATGGAAATTTAACCGAGAACGTGTATATGATACATCCCGAGGGTTTTGTCGATCCAACTAGCACTAGTAAGGTATGCAAGCTCAAGAGATCCATTTATGGGTTGAGGCAAGCATCTTGGAGCTGGAACATTCATTTTGATGATGTCGTCACTGGTCTCGGTTTCATCAAAATCAAAGAGGACTCTTGTTTATACAAGAAGTTAAATGGGAGCTCGATAGTGTTTTTTATCTTGTATGTGGATGACATACTACTGATCGGAAATGATGTTTCGATGCTGAACTCGGTCAAGGAGTCATTGAATGGCAAGTTTTCGATGAAGGACCTTGGTGAGGCAATGTACATTTTAGGCATTAAGATCTATAGAGATAGATCAAGGAGGTTGCTTGGCTTAAGCCAGAGCACGTACATAGATAAAGTGTTGAAGCGGTTCAACATGAGTGAGGTGAAGAAAGGGTTCTTGCCACTCTCACATGGTATAAGGCTAAGCGAGACTCAGAGTCCTTCGACATCTGATGAGCGAAGCAGGATAGTAGGATTCCGTATGCCTCGGCAATCGGATCCATCATGTATGCCATGATATGTACAAGGCCAGATGTTGATTTTGCAATAAGCCTAACAAGTAGATACCAAGCCAACCCAGGTGAGAGTCACTGGGCAGCGGTAAAGACTATTTTGAAGTACCTGAAAAGGACTAAAGAGATGTTCCTAGTTTATGGAGGTGAGGAAGAGCTCGTCATAAGGGGTTACGCCGATGCTAGTTTCCAAACCGACAGAGATGATTATCGATCACAGTTCAGATTCGTGTACGTCATGAACGGAGGAGCGGTGAGCTGGATGAGTTCCAAGCAAGATACGGTGGGTGATTCTACCACAGAAGTCGAATACATTGTGGCTTGTGAAGCTGCAACGGAAGGTGTTTGGATCCGAAACTTTCTGGATGATCTTGGTTTTTTTTCCAGCCTCGGTACAACCGTTGGACCTTTATTGTGATAATTCTGGTGCCATCGCACAAGCCAAAGAGCCGAGGAATCACCACAAGACCAGGCACATAGATCGGAAATATCACCTGATACGAAAGATCGTAAAGAATGGTGATGTTGAGTTATGCAAAATTCACACAAATGCAAATGTTGCAGATCCATTGACTAAGTCGCTTCCACAACCCAAGCATGAGGGGCATGTTAGAGCTATGGGCATTCGATGTCTATTTGATTGACTCTAGTGCAAGTGGGAGAGTGTTGGAGATATGCCCTAGAGGCAATCATGTATGATGGTATTTCCTATGTGTTCATGAATAAAGATAGTCCTTGGACATTATCAATGATGTGTATCAGCAAGTACATGACTTGTTTGTGGGACTATGCATTGTATGATGACTATTCTAAAAGGTCCCTAGTCGAAAGGGTTGTGTGGACGCGTGGCCGTCTAGACTAGCATATGACACGGTCGATGGCTTGGTCTCACTAGCCATGGAGCATTGGATGCTAACCGGATAATATGGACTTGGAAGGATCTGGTCGGATTCGACGTAGTCGGATCCGAGTCAAGATAAGGTCCGAGTCGGACAGACCCAACTATGAGACGCAGCGATATGCAATCTTTGAGTCTCTAGTACAACATACGTTCTATGTCCTAAGACCTGAGCTGGCACATGTACTCGGGATGGTGACAGACCTGCTTTGGGCCGACCAAACGCTACTCCGTGACTGGGTAGTTACAAAGGTAGGTCTCGGGCTTGTCCAGACCCATGCTGCGAGACATGGTCGAGCAAGATGGGATTTGCCCCTCCGACCAAGAGATATATACTCTATGCCCCTCGTGTGATCTGACCAGGATAAGCATGGCCATGCGACAAGGATTACGAGATAATATGGTTTGTGGTCGGCATCACTGGAATGAGAAAGAGGTCGGGCTAGCACAAGGATGACAATCTCCCTTGAGCCCGACAACATATATCGTGTGGCAAAGGGAATAGAAGTGTGACATGTTGTATAGGTTCGCCTAACAACCTTCATAATCTGATTGGTGTTCGGCATGCCTTGCTAGAGGCCGCTACCAACCGTGCTGTTCGGAGGTGGTCCGAACTGCGACCAAGCCGGCTTGAACCTAAGGGGTCGCGCGCTTAAGGGAAGGAACCTGCGAGGTCGGATCCGAGGAACTGGTCGGATGTGATCCGAGCTGTATTCGGATTGTTGCCGAGTAGACTTGTGGGCTTTAGGATCTATGCAAGGCCCAAGAGTTGAGCCCGCGACAGATGCCTATATATAGTTGAGGTGCGACACACTTATTTATTGATCGCTTTGGCGCTATCACTAGGGTTTGCATGTGTTGCGAATAGACACCTCCACTCGCCACCGGTTGTGTGATCAGACCTAGCAGTCAGCCGCACGACGTCCCTCCTGCACGCGCAGATACCGTTAGAGGCGGTGCACCTGCGCCGCTCCGGTGAGCCTGTACGAGGGATCTGACGACCGGCTGTTCATGGGAGATTGGACAAGGAGGAGACGATCCATGTGGACGCGCTGCCCCAACTCATCGTCCGCTGCACGGCACTGCGTGTCTAGTGGTAACGATCTATGATCCATCTCCCGTATGTTCTTGGTTGTTCTGCGCGTAGGAAAATTTTAATTTGCAGTCGACGCACCCTACGTAGAACCCAACAATAGTTGGCGAGACGACAACGACGCTACGATGAAGATCAAGGTGTCAAGCCGGTGAAGATGGAAATCATGAAGGTGCTTTGGAGATGGAGATCAAAGGAACAAGATGATGATGGCCATATCATGTCACATATTTTGATTGCATGTGATGTTTATCTTTTATGCATCTTATTTTGCTTAGTACGGTGGTAGTATTATAAGATGACCCCTCACTAAAATTTCAAGGTATTAGTGTTCTCCCTGAGTATGCACTGTTGCGACAGTTCGTCGGGCTGATACACTACGTGATGATCGGGTGTGATAGGTTCTACGTTCACATACAACGGGTGCAAGACAGTTTTGCACATGCGGAATACTCGGGTTAAACTTGACAAGACTAGCATGTGCAGACATGGCCACGGAACAATGGAGACCAAAAGGTCGAACGTGAATCATATAGTAGATATGATCAACCAAGAGATGTTCACCATTGAAGAATAATCCATCTCACGTGATGATCGGACATGGTTTAGTTGATTTGGATCACATAATCATTTAGCTAACTCGAGGGATGCCTATCTAAGTGGGAGTTCTTAAGTAATACGATTAATTGAACTTAATTTATCATGAACTTAGTCCTGATAGTATTTGCATATCTATGTTGTAGATCAATAGCTCGCTTATAGCTCGCCTGTTTTATTTTTGATATGTTCCTAGAGAAAACTAAGTTGAAAGATGATAGTAGCAATGATGTGGACTAGTTCCATGGTCTGAGGATTATCCTCATTGCTGCACAGAAGAATTATGTCCTTGATGCACCGCTAGGTGACAGACCTATTGCAGGAGCAGATGCAGACGTTATGAACGTTTGACAAGCTCGGTATGATGAATACTTGATAGTTTAGTGCACCATGCTTTACGGCTTAGAACCGGGACTTCAAAAATGTTTTGAACGCCATGGAGCATATGAGATGTTCCAAGAGCTGAAAATGATATTTCAGACTCATACCTGTGTTAAGATGTATGAGACCTCTGACAAGTACTTTGCCTACAAGATGGAGGAGAATAGCTCAGCTAGTGAGCATGTGCTCAGAATGTTTGGATACTACAATCGCTTGAATCAAGTGGGAGTTAATCTTCCAGATAAGATAGTGGTTGACAAAGTTCCCTAGTCGCCATCACCAAGTTACTGGAACTTCGTGATGAACTATAATATGCAAGGGATGAAGCAAATGATTCTCGAGCTCTTCATGACACTGAAATGAAAAAAGTTAGAAATCAAGAAAAGCATCAAGTGTTCATGGTTAACAAGACCACTAGTTTCAAGAAAAAGGGCGAGGGAAAGAAAAGGGAACTTCAAGAATAATGGCAAGCAAGTTGCCACTCCCGTGAAGAGGCCCAAAGCTAGACCCAAACCTGAAACTGAGTGCTTCTACTCCAAAGGAAATGGTCACTGGAAGCTGAACTACCCCAAATACTTGGTGGATACGAAGGATGGCAAAGTGAACAAAGGTATATTTGATATACATGTTATTGATGTGTACTTTACTAGTGTTCATAGTAATCCCAGGGTATTTGATACCGGTTCAGTTGTTAAGATTAGTAACTCGAAACATGAGTTGCAAAATGAACAGAGACTAGTTAAGGGCCAGGTGATGATGTGTGTAGGAAATGATTCCAAGGTTGATACGATCACCATGGCACACAACCTCTACCTTCAGGATTAGTGTTGAACCTAAATAAAAATTATTTGGTGTTTGCATTGATCATGAATATGATTGGATCGTGTTTATTGCGATAAAGTTATTCGTTTAAGTCAGAGAATAATTGTTGTTCTGTTTACATGAATAAAACCTTATACGGTCATACACCCAATGTAAATGTTTTATTGAATCTCGATCGTAATGATACACATATTCATAATTGTAGGACCTTGAAGTATGTCTAGAGGGGGGTGATTAGACTACTTGACCAATAAAAACTTAACCTTTTCCCAGTTTTAGAGTTTGGCAGATTTTAGCTACTTTAGGACAAGTCAAGCAATCATCACACAATTCAAGCAAGCATGCAAAGAGTATATAGGCAGCGGAAAGTAAAGCATGCAACTTGCAAGAATATAAAGGGAAGGGTTTGGAGAATTCAAACACAATTGGAGACACGGATGTTTTTGGCGTGGTTCGGATAGGTGGTGCTATCCTACATCCACGTTGATGGAGACTTCAACCCACGAAGGGTAACAGTTGCACGAGTCCACGGAGGGCTCCACCCACGAAGGGTCCACGAAGAAGCAACCTTGTCTATCCCACCATGGCCATCGCCCATGAAGCACTTGCCTCACTAGCGGTAGATCTTCATGAAGTAGGCGATCTCCTTGCCCTTACAAACTCCTTGGTTCAACTCCACAATCTTGTCGGAGGCTCCCAGGTGACTCCTAGCCAATCTAGGAGACACCACTCTCCAAGAAGTAACAAATGGTGTGTTGATGATGAACTCCTTGCTCTTGTGCTTCAAATGATAGTCTCCCCAACACTCAACTCTCTCTCATAGGATTTGGATCTGGTGGAAAGAAGATTTGAGTGGAAAGCAACTTGTGGAAGGCTAGAGATCAAGATTCATATGGTAGGAATGGAATATCTTGGCCTCAACACAAGGGTAGGTGGTTCTTTCTCAGAACATATGAGTTGGAAGTGTAGATGTGTTCTGATGGCTCTCTCCATGAATGAAGAGGAGGTGGAGGGGTATATATAGCCTCCACACAAAATCCACCCGTTACACACAATTTACAAATCTCGGTGGGACCGAATCAACAACCTCAGTCGGACCGATTTAGTAAACCTAGTGACCGTTAGTGATTTTCGGTGGGACCGACATGCAACTCGGTAGGACCGATATGGTTAGGGTTAGGGCATAACGTAATCTCGGTGACACCGATTACACAAACTCGGTGAGACCGATTTGGTAATAAGCTAACCAGAGGGTTGGTCAGGTAAACTCGGTGGGACCGATTTGCTCTTTCGGTGAGACCAAAATGTTACAAAAAGGAAACAGAGAGTTTACATTGCAATCTCGGTGGGACCGATTCGCTCTTTTGGTGAGATCGAAAAGTTACGAAAAGGAAACAGAGAAATTGCAATCCCATCTCGATGAGACCGAGATCCCTATCGGTAGAACCGATTTGCTTAGGGTTTGGCAGTGGCTATGACAAGTGAAACTCGGTGGCGCCGGGTTGAAAGAATCGGTAGGACCGAGTTTGGCTTTGGGTTTAGGTCATATGTGGAAGTGGGAAAGTAGCTGAGGGTTTTGGAGCATATCACTAAGCACATGAAGCAAGAGGCTCATTAAGCAACACCTCATCCCTCCTTGATAGTATTGGCTTTTCCTAAAGACTCAATGTGATCTTGGATCACTAAAATATAAAATGAAGAGTCTTGAGCTTTTGAGCTTGAGACAATCCTTTGTCCTTAGCATTTTGAGGGATCCACTTTCATCATCCATGCCATGCCAATCATTGAGCTTTCCTGAAATAATCATCTTGGAATAGCATTAGCTCAATGAGCTATATGTTGTTATGAATTACCAAAACCACCTAGGGATAGTTGCACTTTCAATCTCCCCCTTTTTGGTAACTGATGACAACATATAGATCAAAGCTTCGATAAATGATAATAAGATTGAGAACATCGTCGCTTTGAGAAGTATGTGAAAAGCAAGAGCTCCCCCTAAATTTGTGCATATTTAAAATTTGCTTTGGACTGCAAATGCACAAAGAGTTAGAATCATGGGTTACTCTTCCATGTCACATACATCTTGGTGGAGCGCTCAAAATGATAAGAATTGAATACATGCACTCATCACCAAGAAAAGTGAATGATCACATAAGATAGATAGGATAATATCAAGCCTGCATAAATGTAGCTTATGATCAAACACATGATCATCAATGTCTCACAAGCATATCATAGTATCTCATCCAAAATCAAACAAAGTTTGAAAAACCACCAAATAAAGCAAGAGAGAATAAAGGCAACACTCTCTCTCGAAGCCTATGATCTATACATTTTTCTCCCCCTTTGGCAACAAGTTACCAAAAAGTTCCTAGAAAATGCATAGTGCTAGATCGACTCTCAGGCTTGATCTTCTGGTGGTGGTGGAGTCTGGATCACTCCAAGGACGAAGGCTTCTGTTGAAGTGGTTGGAGCTGCTGGGCTAGGAGCTGGAGTTGGTGGAACTGAAGCTGTAGCAGGAGCTGAGGAGGTGGCTCTGGTGTCAGGAACTAGCACTGCAGTTGACCTCTGAGCACTCAGGACTCTGGCAAATGCATCATTTGTAGTCTTCCCTTTCCTCTCATGCATGTCATCTTGAAGTTGCTCCACTGCAGACTGAATCTCTGTTACTTTTACATCCAAGTCATAGAATTTTTGTTCCATGATTCTCTCTAAGCTCTCCTGATTCTGAGTGAGGGTGGCCAGTCCTTTCTCAATCCTCAGTGTAGATGCAATCAAGTAACTAAGTTGCTCCTGCTTGGTTTTCAAGAAATACTCAGATGCCTCCTCTTGAGTTGGCATCTTGGCAGCTTTCTCCTTCCTTGCCTTCTCCTTCTTTGCTTGAGCGTGAGCTAATGATGGTTCATTCTCATTCATCACAACTTGTTTGTCCTCGAAATCTGGATGAATAGGTAAATGTTCCTTGTCCAACAAGTAAGTGCCTGTGCCCATCTTTGAGTTAATCAACTCTTGGATCTGAGGGGCATAACCACAGCTCCTCTTCTGATCTGCTGCAGTCCTCTTGATAGTCTCTACTATGAGGCTCATGACCTTGAATTTCTGAGGCAGATCAAATATATGTAGCAAGTTAATGGCATGACCTATGATCATTCTGTGATCTCCAGACTTGGGCAAGAGTGTGTGCCTAAGGATCCAGTTGATCGTAGGCAGTCCTGACAACAAGTGTTTT
This sequence comes from Aegilops umbellulata, assembly GCA_032464435.1. NCBI lineage: Eukaryota > Viridiplantae > Streptophyta > Magnoliopsida > Poales > Poaceae > Aegilops > Aegilops umbellulata. The sequence continues at coordinate 222,630,562 of CP136059.1, read as the reverse complement.
ATGGACCCAAGCTGGTGAGTGTCAAGATCATCTACTGGAATCTCCTTGTACATATTTGTCATTGAGTTATGATCCATCTTTTTCTTGGCATAGACATCCAAGTCATCTTCATTTTCCTTTGGGGCATTGATCAACCTTGCCCATTCCTCAACAGTTGATTGGTACCTTGTACCTTCAAACATCCATGTTATCCTTCCATCTGGGTAGAAGTGTGCTGTGGAGTAGAATTGCATAATGAGCTCCTCGTTCCACTTTGTGAGCTTCTGCCCAACAAAGTCAGCAACTCCACAAGCACTAAAACTGTCTTGCACTCCAGGATAGTGCTCTTCATTTTCCTTGATGTATTCCCAATCTACCCATCTCATGTCACAAACGATAGGCTTCTTATCCAACAAAACTGTCTCATAGAAGTCCTGTTGTTCCTTTGTGTGGAACCTGTAGTCAACAGCAGTTCTTCTCCTTGAAGCATATGGATCTTCTTCTCTCCACTTCCTCAGCCCTGAATCCCTTCTAATTTTCATGTTCTCAGCCACAGGATGAGCATCATTGTGGTCTGAATCTTGGGCTTGAGTTTTCTGAGTACTTGACCTTCTTCATCTGCTCCAACAGCTTCAGGCACTGGGGCCTTGTTCTTCTCAGCAGCTGGTATGCTCCTTGTATTTCTCTTTGGTTTTGGCTTTGGAGCTAGCTTGGCCTTGGAGGCAGCTTTGGGTGCTTCTTTGGGCTTGGATGCAGTAGCCCCAGATTTTATAGCATCACCCATAAGCTTTGGTGCCTTAGGTGCTGGTGCAGCAACCTCTTCTTCTTCTTCTTCAGAAGAATGCTTTTCAAACTCAGCCATTGGATCTACTTTCTTGCACCATCTACCTCTTTTCCTTTCCTTCTTCCCTTCAGCAGCAACTGGCCCTTTGGGTGCAGGCTTTTCAGGAATCTGAGTTGAAGCTCTGGCCTTTGGCATAGGCTGCCTACCTGCTGGCCTTTTAAATTTCAAGCCTGGCTTTGTCCTTTGTGCTGAGCCATACTCCTTCTTGAGCACTACTCTCTTGGAAGTAGCTTCCTCTTCCTCTGCCACATAATCCTCATCCTCTGAGTCTGAGGTTCTCTTCTTCTTTGGTCTGGTGGCAGCTTTTGGCAAGTTGCTAGGGGTGCTCCTGCTGCCTTCATCTGAAGAGCTGGAGAGACTAGTGCCCTCACTCATGTGCACTTGCTCTTCTGACATATTCTGGCTGTCACTCTGATCAGACATGATGTAAAAGCTGACTGCTGACCCTGTGAAGAGTTTATAGATGAGGTAGAGTTGATGAGCATCACAAAATGCAGAGGATTTTGCAAAAGAATGATTCAAAATCTTAGTTTTCGTTTCCCTCAGAAATCATTTCGGATCTACCGATTTTTAAACTCGGTGATACCGAAGCAGTTTTGGAACCTAAACTAGTGAACTCGGTCAGACCGAGTCACAGTTCGGTGGCACCGAGACTGCTAGGGTTTCACAAAGTTCCAAAATCGGTCACACCGATTAGTAATTCTCGGTCAGACCGAGTCTCACTTGTGCAATGGCATGAGCCAAATCGGTGGGACCGAGTTTTTCAACTCGGTGGGTGCGAGATGGTTTCGGCAGAAACCTAACCCTAAAACTTTTGAATCAAACCTATTCTATGAATTGCATTGACTGGATAGGAGTGTTTCAATCGTGGCTAGAATCAATAAGATCACATTGTGCTAGGAATCAGATGGGGAATGGCACAAAGAACGAGTCCATACCCTAGTTCGGCGGAGACTCGCTACAGCGGCAACGGCGGGGTTGAATTCCGTTGACGGTGATGGAGACCAGCGACAGGAGGCGGCTGGCGGCGAAGAGACGATCCGGAGACCACGTAGGCAGAGCGAGCTATTGCGCAGGCGAAAGGGTTTGGAGAAATTTCCAAATTTTTGCCCGTGTCTATATATAGCCCGACCCTGTCGGTGTGACCGAGTGGAACAACTCGGTGGCACGGAGATGCAAAACTGTATACAGTTATTGCAACTCGGTGTGACCGAATGGTTCAAATCGGTTGCACCGAGATCGAAAACATAGATCGACTTGATGATCTCGGTAGGACCGAAAATAAGATATCGGTCAGACCGAGAATCACAAAGAAGTTTTGGAAGTTTAAGTCTATGACGAATCGGGGACTCCGAGTGCTCCTCACACAGAGTGGGTCGAATCTGACTTGATCAAATTTTGTGATGTAGCATGAATAGAGTTTGAGACGAGAAAAGCATAGATAGCTAGAGAAAGTTCTTAGGCATTCTTGTCCATCCACTTGGCAAGAGAAAAGAAAACCAATCAATCAAAACAACAAGTGGATGTCCTCGAATGAGTAAAATATGCAACCAACATGCTCACACAATAAAATGGCAATTGAATATGTGTCAAAGCATGCACAACCAATTCTAGCATCTATCAAGCAATTGGCGATGACTAGGTCATCTATATATGAGTATATTGACTTAGGAGTCAAATGAGAACATTTGATCATAGGTCATACTCATCGTTTAAGCACAAGTGGGGTTACCACTTTTACATAAAGCTTTGTTGTGTTCACATCATTAGAGTTGCTTTAGCTCAAGTCTTAGAGTAAAGCTCCCCCTAGATGTGATATCCCCCCTAAGAGGGATGAACTAACCTTGGGTTTTGTCGATGATGACTTCATGTAGATGTTGAAGATGTGGATGCTCAATGTTGATGTAGAACAATTGGAGCTATCCATTGGAGTGAATTGCACTTTCAATACCTGCATGGGTTAGTCCCACAAGGAACAAACAAGAATATCCATAGACATAGAGTGATTCACACACAAGATGATGTCCATGAAAGCTTTTAGGTTACCTTGTCCCTTGACTTACCAACAAGAGGGTTTGTAACTCCTTGAACTAGTGCAAGATGTGGAAGTTGATTGCACTTGTTCTTGCCAAAATGATAAGAGTGAAGTATGTTGGCGGAGTCACCCTCAAGAACTCTCTAGTTCTTCTTCTTTTGGATCCACACCATCTTGATGGGAATCCTTGGTGTTGTAGTCGTACTTGATGAAGTGAAACTTGAAGTAGTCTTGCGAATCCACTTTACTAAGGTCTTATGAGCTTCTTCAAATGCATCAATTTCCTCTTGTAGCTTGTCCTTGCCTTTTTGCTTGTAGTCTTGTGGTGGAAGATCATCTTGAGCTTGTGTCCCCTTGAAGGAAGTAGGATCATACTTCTCTTGTTGAGGAACAAACTTCGTCTTGGGGTATTGATCTTCTTCCCACTCAACTCCATTGGTGTTGAACTTTCGTTCAAAACCAACACCTTGATTCTTCTGGTGCCTTCCTTGCTTGCGTACAATTTCCTCGAATTGCTTACTTCCGGCAAGGCTCTTGTAGACTCCTTTCTCTATAATTCCCTTCAATAAGCTATTTTCTTGCTCAAGTGTAACTTGGCTAAGAGAATCATTAGTGGAATCAAGAGAACTACTAGAAGCAACAACAATGGATTTAGCATGATCATTATTACTACTAGAGGAAGAATCTTTCTTGTTATTGTTACTAGATTTGGCTTGAGGCATGTAAGTGGATAAGAGTAAACTCCTGGCAATGTAAGAAGAACTTTTCTTGCGGAGATCATCATTGATTGCTTTTAAAAACTCATGCTCTTTCTCAAGATTGAGCTTTTCAAAGCGTAACTTCTCATGAGCTCTTAAAAGTTCTCGATGATCCTCGAGGATAGTTTCATGAGCTAACCTAAGAGTGTTTAGTTCTTTAGTTAGAGCCTCAATCTTCTCCTTATCATTGTCATTCGTTTTATCTTGATTAGCATGATTAATTGAAATTTCATCATAGTATTCATCACTAGAGTTGTCAACAAGTAAATCATCATCACCTAACAAGTCATCTTCATCACTATTGAAATCAACATACTCGGGGGGTGTTACCTTAGGACCTTTGGCCATGAAGCATATTCCAACCCCTTCATTTGGTGAGTCAAATATGTCGTAGGAGTCGGTTGACACTGTTGGAAATATGCCCTAGAGGCAATAATAAATTAGTTATTATTATATTTCCTTGTTCATGATAATCGTTTATTATCCATGCTAGAATTGTATTGATGGGAAACTCAGATACATGTGTGGATACATAGACAACACCATGTCCCTAGTAAGCCTCTAGTTGACTAGCTCGTTGATCAATAGATGGTTACGGTTTCCTGACCATGGACATTGGATGTCATTGATAACGGGATCACATCATTAGGAGAATGATGTGATGGACAAGACCCAATCCTAAGCCTAGCACAAAGATCGTGTAGTTCGTATGCTAAAGCTTTTCTAATGTCAAGTATCATTTCCTTAGACCATGAGATTGTGCAACTCCCGGATACCGTAGGAATGCTTTGGGTGTACCAAACGTCACAACGTAACTGGGTGGCTATAAAGGTACACTACAGGTATCTCCGAAAGTGTCTATTGGGTTGGCACGAATCGAGACTGGGATTTGTCACTCCGTGTGACGGAGAGGTATCTCTGGTCCCACTCGGTAGGACATCATCGTATGCGTAAAGTGACCAAGGAGTTCATCACGGGATGATGTGTTACGGAACGAGTAAAGAGACTTGTCGGTAACGAGATTGAACAAGGTATCAAGATACCGACGATCGAATCTCGGGCAAATGCAATACCGCTAGAACAAAGGGAATTGTATACGGGATTGATTGAATCCTTGACATCGTGGTTCATCCGATGAGATCATCGTGGAACATGTGGGAGCCAACATGGGTATCCAGATCCCGCTGTTGGTTATTGGCCGGAGAGTTGTCTCGGTCATGTCTACATGGTTCCCGAACCCGTAGGGTCTACACACTTAAGGTTCGATGACGCTAGGGTTGTAGGGAAAGTATGTTCGCGGTTACAGAATGTTGTTCGGAGTCCCGGATGAGATCCCTCTCTCCCCCCTTGGCCGCCTCCCAGATGGGATCTGGGGGCTGCCGCCGCCCCTAGGGAGGGAACCCTAGGTGGGGGCGCAGCCCCTCCCCTTCCCCTATATATAGTAGAGGTCTAGGGGCTGCCGAACACATGATTCGATCTCCCTGTTGGCGCAGCCATACCTCTCTCCCTCCTCGTCTCTCGTAGTGCTTGGCGAAGCCCTGCTGGAGTCCCGCGCTCCTCCACCACCACCACGCCGTCGTGCTGCTACTGGACGGAGTCTTCCCCAACCTCTCCCTCTCTCCTTGCTGGATCAAGGCATGGGAGACGTCACCGGGTTGCATGTGTGTTGAACGCGGAGGTGCCGTCCGTTCGGCACTAGGATCATTGGTGATTTGGATCACGACGAGTACGACTCCATCAACCCCGTTCACTTGAACGCTTCCGCTTAGCGATCTACAAGGGTATGTAGATGCATCTCCTTCCCTCGTTGCTAGATTACTCCATAGATTGATCTTGGTGTTGCGTAGAAAATTTTGAATTTCTGCTACGTTCCCCAACAGTGGCATCATGAGCTAGGTCTATGCGTAATTTCTATGCACGAGTAGAACACAAAGTAGTTGTGGGCGTCGATTTTGTCAATTTACTTGTCGTTACTAGTCTTATCTTGACTCGGCGGCATTGTGGGATGAAGCGGCCCGGACCAACCTTACACGTACGCTTACGTGAGACTGGTTCCACTGACTGACATGCACTAGTTGCATAAGGTGGCTGGCGGGTGTCTGTCTCTCCCACTTTAGTCGGATCGGATTCGATGAACAGGGTCCTTATGAAGGGTAAATAGAAATTGGCAATTCACGTTGTGGTTTTGGCATAGGTAAGAAACGTTCTTGCTAGAAACCTATAGCAGCCACGTAAAAACTTGCAACAACAATTAGAGGACGTCTAACTTGTTTTTGCAGCATATGCCGTGTGATGTGATATGGCCAAAAGGATGTGATGAATGATATATATGATGTATGAGATTGATCATGTTCTTGTAATAGGAATCACGACTTGCATGTCGATGAGTATGACAACCGGCAGGAGCCATAGGAGTTGTCTTAATTTATTTATGACCTGCGTGTCAACATAAACGTCATGTAATTACTTTACTTTATTGCTAACCGTTAGCTGTAGTAGTAGAAGTAATAGTTGGCGAGACAACTTCATGAAGACACGATGATGGAGATCATGATGATGGAGATCATGATGTCATGCTGGTGACAATGATGATCATGGAGCCCCGAAGATGGAGATCAAAAGGAGCAAAGTGATGGTGGCCATATCATGTCACTATTTGATTGCATGTGATGTCTATCAAGTTTTACAACTTATTTTCTTAGAACGACGGTAGCTTAAATAAGATGATCCCTCATTGAAATTTCAAGAAAAGTGTTCTGCCTAACTATGCACCGTTGCGAAGGTTCATCGTTTCGAAGCACCACGTGATGATCGGGTGTGATAGATTCTTACGTTCGAATACAACGGGTGTTGACGAACCTAGCATGTACAGACATGGCCTCGGAACACATGCAAAACACTTAGGTTGACTTGACGAGCCTAGCATGTACAGACATGGCCTCGGAACACAGAGGACCGAAAGGTCGAGCATGAGTCGTATGGAAGATACGATCAACATGAAGATGTTCACCGATGATGACTAGTCCGTCTCACGTGATGATCGGACAAGGCCTAGTTGATTCGGATCATGTATCACTTAGATGACTAGAGGGATGTCTATCTGAGTGGGAGTTCATGAAATAATCAGATGAACTCAATTATCATGAACATAGTCAAAAGGACTTTGCAAATTATGTCGTAGCTCACGCTTTAGTTCTACTGTTTTAGATATGTTCCTAGAGAAAATTTAGTTGAAAGTTGATGGTAGCAATTATGCGGACTGGGTCCATATACTGAGGATTGTCCTCATTGCTGCGCAGAAGGATTATGTCCTTAATGCACCGCTCAGTAAGCTGAACCTCAAGCGTCAGTTGTAGATGTTGCGAACATCTGACATACACGTTTTGATGACTACATGATAGTTCAGTGCGTATGGTTTAGAATTGAGGCACCAAAGACGTTTTTGAAACATCGCAGAACATATGAGAAGTTCCAAGGACTGAAATTGGGATTTCAGGATAGTGCCCGCGTCAAGAGGTATGAGACCTCTGACAAGTTTCCTAAGCCTGCAAACTAAGGAGAAAAGCTCAATCGTTGAGCATGTGCTCAAATTGTATGAGTACAACAATCGCTTGAATCGAGTGGGAGTTAACCTTCCAGATGAGATGGTGATGGTTCTCCAAAGTCACTATCACCAAGCTACTACAGCTTCGTGATGAGCTATAACATATCAGGGATAGACATGATGATCCTTGAGCAATTCGCGATGTTTGACACCACAAAAGTAGAAATCGAGTAGGAGCATCAATTGTTGATGGTTAGTAAAACCACTAGTTTCAAGAAGGGCAAGGGCAAGAAGGGATACTTCATGAAACGGCAAATCAGTTGCTGCTCTAGTGAAACCCAAGGTTGAACCCAAAACCCGAGACTAAGTGCTTCTGTAATGAGGGGAACGGTCACTGAAGCAGAACTACCCTAGACACTTGGTAGATGAGAAGGCTGGTAAGGTCGACAGAAGTGTGTTGCATATACATTGTATTAATGTGTACTTTACTAGTACTCCTAGTAGCACCAGGGTATTAGATACCGGTTCGGTTGCTAAGTGTTAGTAACTCGAAATAAAAGGCTACGGAATAAACGGAGACTAGCTAAAGGTGAGATGACAATATGTGTTGGAAGTGTTTCCAAGGTTGATGTAATCAAATATCGTACGCTCCCTCTACCATCGAGATTGGTATTAAAACCTAAATAATTGTTATTTGGTGTTTGCGTTGGGCATAGACATGATTGGATTATGTTTATCGCAATACAATTATTCATTTAAGGAGAATAATGGTTACTCTGTTTATTTGAATAATACCATCCCGATCGTAGTGATACACATGTTCATGCCAAAAAATATAAGATAGTAATGATAGTACCACATACTTGTGGCACTGCAATTTGAGTCATATTGGTATAAAACGCATGAAGAAGCTCCATGTTGATGGATCATTTGGACTCACTTGATTTTGAATCACTTGAGACATGCAAATCATACCACATGGGCAAGATGACTGAAAGACCTCGTTTTCAGTAAGATGGAACAAGAAAGCAACTTGTTGGAAGAAATACATTTTGATGTGTGAAGTCCAATGAGCGCTGAGGCACGCAGTGGATATCGTTATGTTCTTACTTCACAGATGATTTGAGTAGATGCTGAGTATATTTATTTGATGAAACACGAGTCTGAATTATTGAAAGGTTCAAGTAATTTCAGAGTGAAGTTGAAGATCATCGTGACAAGAGGATAAAATGTCTGTGATATGATCATAGAGATTTATATCTGAGTTACGAGTTTGGCACACAATTAAGACATTGTGGAAATTGTTTCACGACTAATACCGTCGGGAACACCATAGTGTGATGGTGTGTCCGAACATCATAACTGCTCCCTATTGGATATGGTGCATACCATGATGTCTCTTATCGAATTACCTCTATCGTTTATGGGTTAGGCATTAGAGACAACCGCATTCACTTTAAATAGGGAACCACACAAATCCGTTGAGACGACACCGTATGAACTATGGTTTAGAGAAACCTAAGCTGTTGTTTCTTAAAAGTTTGGGGCTACGACGCTTATGTGAAAAAGTCTTAGGCTGATAAGCTCGAACCCAAAGCGGATAAATGCATCTTCATAGGACACCCAAAAGGGGTTGGGTATACCTCCAGTCTCAGATCTGAAAGCAATAGGAATTGTTTCTTGAATCGGGTCCTTTCTCGAGGAAAAGTTTCTCTCGAAAGAATTGAGTGGGAGGATGGTGGAGACTTGATGAGGTTATTGAACCGTCACTTCAACTAGTGTGTAGCAGGGCACAGGAAGTTGTTCCTGTGGCACCTACACCAATTGAAGTGGAAGCTTATGATAGTGATCATGTAACTTCGGATCAAGTCACTACCAAACCTCGTAGGACAACAAGGATGCGTGCTATTTCAAAGTGGCACGTAATCCTGTCTTGGAAGTCATGTTGCTAGACAACAATGAACCTACGAGTTGTGGAGAAGCGATGGTGGGCCCGGATTCCGATGAATGGCTCGAGGCCATAAAATCCAAGACAGGATCCATGTATGAAAACAAAGTGTAAACTTTGGCAGAACGACTCGATGGTCGTGAGGCTGTTGAGTATAGATGGATTTTAAAAGGAAGACGGACAATGATGGTAAGTGTCACCATTGAGAAAGCTCGACTTGTCGTTAAGATGTTTCCTGACAAGTTCAAGGAGTTGACTACGATGAGACTTTCTCACTCGTAGCGATGCTAAAAGTCTGTTGGAATTATGTTAGCAGTTACTGCATTATTTATGAAACCTTATAGATAGGATGTCAAAACATTGTTTCCTCGACGATTTTCTTGAGGAAAGGTTGTATGTGATACAACCAGAAGGTTTTGTCAATCCTGAAAGATGCTAACAAGTATGCAAAGCTCTAGCAATCCTTCTAAGGACTGGAGTAAGCATCTCAGAATTGGAATGTACGCTTTGATGAGATGATCAAAGATTTTAGGTTTATACAAAGTTTATGAGAAACTTGTATTTCCAAAGAAGTGAGTGGGAGCACTATAGTATTTTGATAAGTATATGTTGTTAACACATTGTTGATCAAAAATGATGTAGAATTTCTGGAAAGCATGCAGGGTTATTTGAAAAGTGTTTTCAATGGAAAACCTGGATTAAGCTACTTGAACATTGAGCATCAACATCTATAAGGATAGATCAAAGTCGCTTAATAGTACTTTCAAACGGACAAATACCATGACAATTTTGAAGGAGTTGGCTTGCAGAATAAGCCGGAAACAAACATATGATAGATCCCATATCGTATCATGTGTGTGTTGGAAAGATATCCTACGAGATACTTGAATTCCCACTTATAAACTCCCAAAACTTTCTGGTTATGCAATCAGGTGTTGGGGATACAGGGGACACCAAATATATCACCCAAACTAACAATACCTAGATCCAGCTGTATCCATCCTTCAACACATAACCAAGAAAAACTCCGGAAATCGTCTACCTCAACCTTTGAAAAGCATCTGTTATACGAGTTATGGCAATACTCCCGCACTCGCCTCAGTACTGGGCTATCAGGGTTATCTCGCCAACAACTGTACAAAAGAGATTTTCGATGTCGGTATACTAAACTCAGGTATTCCAGAACTGCAACGATAAAATTATGACGACAACACCTCAGAGCTCAACTCCCCGGGACACCTCCACTAAATCCCTGCTGACAGGAGGCACCAAGACAATGTTGTCATCACAAAACCATCGGAACGATTCTAAGATACCCGCGTGATCCTAAAAAAAATTTAGTGAAATTTGAGAAGAGAAGAGTCAAAACTCTACGTCAGGATGCCTTACCAGAGCAATGAGGAGACTGGGAAGTAAAAAGAATTCCTAAACTCTCTGATACATAATTCCTAAATGACTCAAAACATTTTTCTACACACAACTCGGCCGCTAAAAACGATCAATCAGTGGGGGCTCCTAAGGTCGGGGAAGGCTCTGATACCAACTTGTAACGCCCTCGATGCGGCTATATCTCCTACGTGTCGAAGCACGACTTAGAGGCATAACCGCATTGAAAGCAATGTCGCAAGTGAGGTAATCTTCACACAACCCATGTAATTCACAAGGGAAAAAGATACATAGTTGGCTTACAATCGCCACTTCACACAATACATGAGTAAAGCATTACATCATACAGGTACAATCAAGGTCCGACTACGGAACCAAAATAAAAGAAGACTACCCCAAATGCTACACAGATCCCTGATCGACCCCAACTGGGCTCCACTACTGATCAACTGAAACGAAACAACACAATGAACAAGATCTTCATCGAGCTCCTCCTTGAACTCGGATACGTCACCTGCACGGTTCATCGGCACCTGCAAACTGGTTTTGGAAGTATCTGTGAGTCACGGGGACTCAGCAATCTCACACCCGCGAGATCAAGACTATTTAAGCTTAAAGGTAGGACAGGGTAGTGAGGTGGAGCCGCAGCAAGCGACTAGCATATATGGTGTCTAACATACGCAAATGAGAGCGAGAAGAGAAGGCAAAAGCACGGTCGAACAAATATGATCAAGAAGTGATCCTAGAACAACCTACGTCAAGCATAACTCCAACACCGTGTTCACTTCCCGGACTCCGCCGAGAAGAGACCATCACGGTTACACACGCGGTTGATGTATTTTAATTAAGGTCAACTTCGGGTTTTCTACAACCGGACATTAACAAATTCCCATCTGCCACATAACCGCGGGCACGGCTTTCGAAAGTTCAAACCCTGCAGGGGTGTCCCAACTTAGCCCATGATAAGCTCTCATGATCAACGAAGGATATTCCTTCTCCCCGAGAAGACCCGATCAGTCTCGGAATCCCGGCTACAAGACATTTCGACAGTAATAAAACAAGACCAGCAAAGCCGCCCGGATGTGCCGACAAATCCCGATAGGAGCTGCACATATCTCGTTCTTAGGGCACACCGGATGAGCCAGACGTCGGGTTGGCATAGACCCTGATTGCCCAGGGGGCGCCGGACATTGCTCGGTTTGGACCAGCACTCGAAGGAGAACTGGCCCGGGGGGCTAAAATAAAGATGACCCTCGGGCTCCGGAAACCCAAGGGAAAAAGGGCATAGGTGAGGCAAATGGTAAAACCAATGTTGGGCCTTGCTGGAGGAGTCTTATTCAAAGCGAACTGTCAAGGGGGTCCCATAAATCACCCGACCGCGTTAGGGACGGAAATCCGGGAACATAATATCGATATGACGGAAACTAGGGTGGCAAGAGTGGAACAAAACACCAGGCATAAGGCCGAGCCTTCCACCCTTTACCAAGTATATAGATGCGTTAATTAAATAAGATATATTGTGATATCCCAACAAGTAAACATGTTCCAACAAGGAACAACATCTCCATGTTCCAACAAGGAACAAACTTCATCTTCACCTGCAACTAACAACGCTATAAGAGGGGCTGAGCAAAGCGGTAACATAGCCAAACAACGGTTTGCTAGGACAAGGTGGGTTAGAGGCTTGGTTTAACAATATGGGAGGCATGATAAGCAAGTGGTAGGCATCGTAGCATAGGCATAGCAAAAGAGCGAGCAACTAGCAAGCAAAGATAGAAGTGATTTCGAGGGTATGGTCATCTTGCCTGAGGTCCCGCAAGGAAGAAGAACGAGTCCATGAAGAACACAAACGGACGTAGTCGAACGAATCCTCACAACTCCAGAACGAAACCGAAGCTAACGAGAGAAGCAACCCGGAAAAAACAAACAACATAGTAAACAACCATCACATAAACATGGCATGATGCACAACCAAGGATGATACATGTCCGTTTTAAGGACTCATGGCATGGCAAAGTGCAACGGACAATTCCACAAATTAAGTGGAGTTCAATATGCAACTCCGTTGCATATTGACGAAACACCACGTGACTTACTTAGTTCTCTCTCGTTTAGGTACTCAACAATATTAAATGTTGTTAAACATGGCAAGAGATGAAGCATAACAAAACAACCTACCTAGGCAAGTTTAAATGAGGCCGGAACAACGAACAACAATTCCGGAAAATCCTCATATGCATATTTCAAATTTGCTACTGTTCTGCCTAAAACATATTTTAAAGTTGTTAAACAGCAACATAAAGTGCACCATGTTAATCCATGCATTTATCTACCCCATTTACATATATAATTTATTTAAATCCGAGCTACGGTTATTTAGTTATGAAATAAATCATTTTAGCATGGCATTTAAGCAAATTAATGGAAACAACAAATTAACCATACTTGAAGTTGTTATCATGATGCAGATGACATGAGCAAGTTTTATGCAATATTTATGAAAATGTTGATAAGAGCATTAAGAAGCATTTGTCATCGTGGCGGAAAGAAAGTGTGCCACGGCAACGAATCCAAAAATGATGCCACGGCAACAAATCGGTTCCGGTAGCTCATGAAGATACCGGTGCAAAAGGAGGCGTGCGGATGTGCGCAACATGCTAGAGATGGTGGGGTGCTCCCGACTACCGGGTTCCCACGGAACGACGGCATGGCAAACGAGTCGGAACATGCAAGGGACAATTCGATCACGGTGCAAAACTCGAGCATCTCATATAACACACGCATTCGTTCCACGACGATCGTTCTCGGCGGTTATACCTTCGAAGCATGCATTTTCAAAGCGGACCGGTTCGGAGAGGAAGTAGTCGTTCACGGGTCGTCGAGGGAAGTAGAGGAAGTAGTTGTTCCGCGGCGGTAGTAGTGGAAGTAGTCGTTCTCGCGACGGTAGAGGAAGTAGTGGTACAGGCGAAGGTAGTCGAACTTGATCGAAGTAGTGGTACACGGGTCTTGGGCGACGGTAGTGGTACACGTTTTCACGTCGACGGTAGTTGTTCACGGTTCGTAGACGGACTTGACGGATCCGAGGACTCCGGGATTCACCGTTGAACTTGACGAAAGCCACGGTGACGGAGAGGTACGCGTCGGTGGTAGTTGTTCGGGCGGCGAGCCTCGTCGAACTCGGCGGGCGTCGTGTAGTCGTACACTTCGATGGCAGTAGACGAACTTGGCGGTCCAGGGTACTTGGTGTATACGTCCAAGGAGGATACGAAGGAGAAGATGCTCGTCACGGGTGGAGCTCCAGGAGCCATGGTGCGCAGCAGGCAGGGCGTCCCTGACCTTGAGATGGGGTCCTAGCGGCAGCATCAAGGGCGTCGAGGCCCATGGGCGCAGAGGAGATGGCGAGGAGGTGGGTCCCAAGGCGAGCAACCATGGCACGGGCGAGCGAGCGATGCAACAGGGCGGCAGCTCATGGCCATGGGAGGTGGAGCTCGAGGTAGGAGGTGCTCGGGCACGGGGCAGATCTTGGCGGCGGGGCCGGCGCCAGGAGACGGGGCGACGAACTTGGCGACAAGGACGACGCGGGGACGGCCTGATTCGGGCGGAGGCTTGTGAGGGACTTGGCGCGGGCTTCGACAGGGACACAGGGTCGTGGGGCAGCCACGAATGGAGGGAGGCGGCGCGGGGCGGACCGGACTTGAGGAGGTCGTCGTCCATGGCGTCAGGCGGAGCGAGGGAGGAGAGGGAGGCAAGAGGATGAGGGGATCGGGAGAGAAGGGATCGAGCGCTGGGGCTGCGTCCCTGGCGGCGCGAGAGGGAAACGGGGGAAGGGAGCGATCGGGCTAGGGTTATAGGTTTATAGGTGGGCTGGATGGGCATGACGCAAATGGGTCGGCCTGGCTGCAGGCTCTCTTCTCTCTCTCCTTTTTTCCATTTAAAACAAAACAGAAAAAGAGAAAGAAAAGAAAGAGAAGTTAGGTGTGGAATCTGGGCATGGGGATAATTTTCGCGGACTCGCAAAAATGTGAGGAGTTTAAATAAAATGGCAAGAGGATTTTTGGAGAACAATAGATTCGCACATGTTGAATTTCATGCAACATGTTTGAATTTTGAAACCCCTTCGAAAGGACTCTAAATGGGCTGAGATTTTTAGAGGAGCCTCGATAAAAGAGAGAAAGAAATATAGGCAAGGTTTGAAGGTCAAACTCGAAGAGGAATAGACATGGAAAATGTTTTACACGTGTGTTATGGGTGATTCCAAAAATGGAATATTTAATATAGCTCTCTAATAATTTTGAGAGGCTTTAATATGTTATAAAGAGAAATCACAAGTGAATTCCCTCGATTTAAATGGATCAAAGACCCATGCAATTTGTTTGAGTTTTTGTTGGTTTGAGAAATTGATGGCATGATGACATGATGCAATGCAAAAAGAAAAGAGCAAGCACAAATGAAACACACGGTGATCACAAAGATATGGAAGTCTTCTGAGCGTCGGTCTCGGGGCGTCACAACACTCCACCACTATGAGAGGATCTCGTCCCGAGATCTAGAATGGCACCGGAGAGAAACGGAAGAGGAAGAGAAGAGGTAACAGTAAGTTGCTTCTTTGACAAACGGGTGAAACCAATGAACCTTGCGAGGTTGAACAAATTGAGAGAAAAAGGAATACAATGAAGATGAACGAAGTGGAAAACAATCCGTTAGATAAGAGGAACCTGGGATACGACGAGAACCAAGAGGTTTAGTGATAAGATAGATATTGAAACCACTCCGATTAAAACTAGATAGAGAAAGAATAAGAATGATATAATTTGGACAGCACTCTGACTGAAAGAAAGAAGGAAAACTTGATAAGATGAAAAGAACTTGAAGAGATGACACAACACTCCGGTTAAATCAATAAGCAAGTTAAATGACATGATCTTGACAAAATAATATGATGGGTTGAAGAGAGCAACATCACAATGCCTCCGGAAGAAAAATTGAAGATAGATCATTGGAATAAAGGAATGGAGAATAAAATGACAACTTCTACCACAAATGAGCTAGGAAAGCCTCCTTGCAAGAAGGTTAGAGCGGAGTTGTTGGAAAACCAACAACGAAACGAATAAGCTTGTAGCGGGCTTATGGAAACATCTCAAAATTATGAGGTGAGCTTCTGCCACCGACGGAAACAAATGATTGGATTGATATCAACAAGGAGACGAGAAAGCTATATCACCGGGAGGATAAGAAAAGAACTTGGGTCATTTATAAGCACCATAAATATCAACAAACCTTAGAGAAGGCTTTAGGTGAAGTATAAACCCAAGATAACTCCAAAGAAGAGATTGATGGATTTAAAATACCTCATTCTTAACAACATGTGAATCATGAAGCACGAGAAGAAATTGCCAAGGATGACATAACACCATCTCAAAAGATAAGGTAGAAAGAGTTGCACTTCGGAATGCAGGAAGAAGAATATTTGAGCTCTTCCAACAAGAATCTTGTGAACACTTCGAGAATGAATTAAATCCTTGATGAACCACCATGAAGAAACTCCATAAATAACTCCGGTAAAACAAGTATGATAGAAAGAGAGAGAAGTTGAAAACACAAGGTGGAGCCTTGCAATGATAAGATGAAGCTTTGAAATGATATAAACGAGAAAACTTGGAACTCCGGAAAGAAAAGATGAACAATGAAAACAAGAATTTTGATGGACCTCCGGAATAAGGAATTGAATTTACTCGATGAAACAAGAATAAGAATTACATTATGCTCATCCTACACCAATTAAATTGATGACAAGCAATGAATTTGGCATACTACTTATTCTCGTAGAAAGGATTAAGATAGATATAGCGTAAACTTGGGAAGGTCTTCAACGAACCACCGGTAGGATTGAAACAACGATTAAATTGATATGATAACAAAGAAAGAGAACTCTTGAATGAACCACCGTAAGAATTGAAAATGAACGAAGAAAAGATAAAGAAACACCGGGAAGAATTAGGAAATGAACGAAGATACTTGAGAGAATTTAGATACATGAGAACGAAGAGATCAAGAGCTGACTAAAGGATACTTGAATGATGCCCCGGTAAGATTTGGAGAACGAGAGATGAAAGCTTGAATGAATAATTCTGAGATGATGGGCTCCGAAGAATCAAACTGAAAGACTTCTGAATTGCTCCGGATGGGTGAAAAGAATTCTCACAATCAAAAATAGTTATGAGAGGATGGCATCAAGCTAGAACCATGAATCTTGAATAGAATGGAGCAAGATTTAAGGGAAACTCTTCTTTGGTCTTCAAATGTTGAGAATGACGATGAGAAACACCACCATGAATTGTTGAGGCAAACCGGAATGAAAATTGGAAAGGTTGAGCCAACGATGTAAAGAATTTGAAAGATCTTGGAGAAAAACATCTGACTGATGAAAATTCATTCTTATGTCAAAATTGGAAAAGAATTTGAGAATAACTCCGGAAAGAACTAGAGAGTCAGGTAAGATCCTGGGAAAAGACATGTGGGTTAGGGCCCACTCAAAAGAAACACCGTTGAAAGAATTGCTTGAAAAGAGAGATTACACCGGTTGAATTAAATGGCTTGACTGAGATAAGAACCTCAAAATACCTTGAACGAATTGATAATGGAAATGAATCTTCTGAGATATCTTCGACACTCCGGAACAAATGAATAGCGAGAGGTGGATGATTAAGAGGTTCACCGGTATGAGAAGGTATTGAAACGAGGAAAAGATGTGATCACCATCGAAATAATGCATTGAACACACCGGGGAAGATAAAAGAACAAAGAATTATAAACTTGAGGCTCTGTTAGCATCTTCATGAGAAACACCGGGTAAGAACATGAAGGAGAAGAATGGAGAGGCTTCACATCAATAAGATGGATACTTGATCAAGAAATCTGCGTCGTTGAAGAAATAAGGGTGGGAGGGCGGGAAAAACAAAGACAACTTGGAACGGATGAAGCAAACACCGTTGAGAAGAACTGATAATTGATCTTGCGAATGTTGAAGTGATCGGATCCACTTGAAGAGGGACACACCGGTTGGAAAAGAATTGGCATGACAATCTTGATGATCAAGAAGGATTAGCATCCACATAGAGATATGAGAACATCGTTTAGGAAAGGTATGGATTCAACACTTGACATTGAAGCAACTCAAATACCACAAAACAAAACAAAAAAACAAAGGGTTGGCTTGCAGAATAAGCCGGAAACAAACATATGATAGATCCCATATCGTATCATGTGTGTGTTGGAAAGATATCCTACGAGATACTTGAATTCCCACTTATAAACTCCCGAAACTTTCTGGTTATGCAATCAGGTGTTGGGGATACAGGGGACACAAAATATATCACCCAAACTAACAATACCTAGATCCAGTTGTATCCATCCTTCAACACATAACCAAGAAAAACTCCGGAAATCGTCTACCTCAACCTTCGAAAAGCATCGGTTATACGAGTTATGGCAATACTCCCGCACTCGCCTCAGTACTGGGCTATCAGGGTTATCTCACCAACAACTGTACAAACGAGATTTTCGATTTCGGCGTACTAAACTCAGGTATTCCAGAACTGCAACGATAAAATTATGACGACAACACCTCAGAGCTCAACTCCTCGGGACACCTCCACTAAACCCCTGCTGACAGGAGGCACCAAGACAATGTTGTCATCACAAAACCATCGGAACGATTCTAAGATACCCGCGTGATCCTAAAAAAAATTAGTGAAATTTGAGAAGAGAAGAGTCAAAACTCTACGTCAGGATGCCTTACCAGAGAAATGAGGAGATTGGGAAGTAAAAAGAATTCCTAAACTCTCTGATACATAATTCCTAAAAGACTCAAAACATTTTTCTACACACAACTCGGCCGCTAAAAACGATCAATCAGTGGGGGCTCCTAAGGTCGGGGAAGGCTCTGATACCAACTTGTAACGCCCTCGATGCGGCTATATCTCCTACGTGTCGAAGCACGACTTAGAGGCATAACCGCATTGAAAGCAATGTCGCAAGTGAGGTAATCTTCACACAACCCATGTAATTCACAAGGGAAAAAGATACATAGTTGGCTTAAAATCGCCACTTCACACAATACATGAGTAAAGCATTACATCATACAGGTACAATCAAGGTCCGACTACGGAACCAAAATAAAAGAAGACTACCCCAAATGCTACACAGATCCCTGATCGACCCCAACTGGGCTCCACTACTGATCAACTGAAACGAAACAACACAATGAACAAGATCTTCATCGAGCTCCTCCTTGAACTCGGATACGTCACCTGCACGGTTCATCGGCACCTGCAAACTGGTTTTGGAAGTATCTGTGAGTCACGGGGACTCAGCAATCTCACACCCACGAGATCAAGACTATTTAAGCTTAAAGGTAGGACAGGGTAGTGAGGTGGAGCCGCAGCAAGCGACTAGCATATATGGTGTCTAACATACGCAAATGAGAGCGAGAAGAGAAGGCAAAAGCACGGTCGAACAAATATGATCAAGAAGTGATCCTAGAACAACCTACGTCAAGCATAACTCCAACACCGTGTTCACTTCCCGGACTCCGCCGAGAAGAGACCATCACGGTTACACACGCGGTTGATGTATTTTAATTAAGGTCAACTTCGGGTTTTCTACAACCGGACATTAACAAATTCCCATCTGCCACATAACCGCGGGCACGGCTTTCGAAAGTTCAAACCCTGCAGGGGTGTCCCAACTTAGCCCATGATAAGCTCTCGCGATCAACGAAGGATATTCCTTCTCCCCGAGAAGACCCGATCAGTCTCGGAATCCCGGCTACAAGACATTTCGATAGTAATAAAACAAGACCAGCAAAGCCGCCCGGATGTGCCGACAAATCCCGATAGGAGCTGCACATATCTCGTTCTCAGGGCACACCGGATGAGCCAGACGTCGGGTTGGCATAGACCCTGATTGCCCAGGGGGCGCCGGACATTGCTCGGTTTGGACCAGCACTCGAAGGAGAACTGGCCCGGGGGGCTAAAATAAAGATGACCCTCGGGCTCCGGAAACCCAAGGGAAAAAGGGCATAGGTGAGGCAAATGGTAAAACCAATGTTGGGCCTTGCTGGAGGAGTCTTATTCAATGCGAACTGTCAAGGGGGTCCCATAAATCACCCGACCGCGTTAGGGACGGAAATCCGGGAACATAATATCGATATGACGGAAACTAGGGCGGCAAGAGTGGAACAAAACACCAGGCATAAGGCCGAGCCTTCCACCCTTTACCAAGTATATAGATGCGTTAATTAAATAAGATATATTGTGATATCCCAACAAGTAAACATGTTCCAACAAGGAACAACATCTCCATGTTCCAACAAGGAACAAACTTCATCTTCACCTGCAACTAACAACGCTATAAGAGGGGCTGAGCAAAGCGGTAACATAGCCAAACAACGGTTTGCTAGGACAAGGTGGGTTAGAGGCTTGGTTTAACAATATGGGAGGCATGATAAGCAAGTGGTAGGCATCGTAGCATAGGCATAGCAAAAGAGCGAGCAACTAGCAAGCAAAGATAGAAGTGATTTCGAGGGTATGGTCATCTTGCCTGAGATCCCGCAAGGAAGAAGAACGAGTCCATGAAGAACACAAACGGACGTAGTCGAACGAATCCTCACAACTCCGGAACGAAACCGAAGCTAACGAGAGAAGCAACCCGGAAAGAAAAAAAACATAGTAAACAACCATCACATAAACATGGCATGATGCACAACCAAGGATGATACATGTCCGTTTTAAGGACTCATGGCATGGCAAAGTGCAACGGACAATTCCACAAATTAAGTGGAGTTCAATATGCAACTCCGTTGCATATTGACGAAACACCACGTGACTTATTTAGTTCTCTCTCGTTTAGGTACTCAACAATATTAAATGTTGTTAAACATGGCAAGAGATGAAGCATAACAAAACAACCTACCTAGGCAAGTTTAAATGAGTCCGGAACAACGAACAACAATTCCGGAAAATCCTCATATGCATATTTCAAATTTGCTACTGTTCTGCCTAAAACATATTTTAAAGTTGTTAAACAGCAACATAAAGTGCACCATGTTAATCCATGCATTTATCTACCCCATTTACATATATAATTTATTTAAATCCGAGCTACGGTTATTTAGTTATGAAATAAATCATTTTAGCATGGCATTTAAGCAAATTAATGGAAACAACAAATTAACCATACTTGAAGTTGTTATCATGATGCAGATGACATGAGCAAGTTTTATGCAATATTTATGAAAATGTTGATAAGAGCATTAAGAAGCATTTGTCATCGTGGCGGAAAGAAAGTGTGCCACGGCAACGAATCCAAAAATGATTCCACGACAACAAATCGGTTCCGGTAGCTCATGAAGATACCGGTGCAAAAGGAGGCGTGCGGATGTGCGCAACATGCTAGAGATGGTGGGGTGCTCCCGACTACCGGGTTCCCATGGAACGACGGCATGGCAAACGAGTCGGAATGTGCAAGGGACAATTCGATCACGGTGCAAAACTCGAGCATCTCATATAACACACGCATTCGTTCCACGACGATCGTTCTCGGCGGTTATACCTTCGAAGCGTGCATTTTCAAAGCGGACCGGTTCGGAGAGGAAGTAGTCGTTCACGGGTCGTCGAGGGAAGTAGACGAAGTAGTTGTTCCGCGACGGTAGTAGTGGAAGTAGTCGTTCTCGTGACGGTAGAGGAAGTAGTGGTACAGGCGAAGGTAGTCGAACTTGATCGAAGTAGTGGTACACGGGTCTTGGGCGACGGTAGTGGTACACGTTTTCATGTCGACGGTAGTTGTTCACGGTTCGTAGACGGACTTGACGGATCCGACGACTCCGGGGTTCACCGTTGAACTTGACTAAAGCCACGGTGACGGAGGTACGCGTCGGCGGTAGTTGTTCGGGCGGCGAGCCTCGTCGAACTCGGCGGGCGTCGTGTAGTCGTACACTTCGATGGCAGTAGACGAACTTGGTGGTCCAGGGTACTTGGTGTATACGTCCAAGGAGGATACGAAGGAGAAGATGCTCGTCACGGGTGGAGCTCCAGGAGCCATGGTGCGCAGCAGGCAGGGCGTCCCTGACCTTGAGATGGGGTCCTAGCGGCAGCAGCAAGGGCATCGAGGCCCATGGGCGCAGAGGAGATGGCGAGGAGGTGGATCCCAAGGCGAGCAACCATGGCACGGGCGAGCGAGCGATGCAACAGGGCGGCAGCTCGTGGCCATGGGAGGTGGAGCTCGAGGTAGGAGGTGCTCGGGCACGGGGCAGATCTTGGCGGCGGGGCCGGCGCCAGGAGACGGGGCGACGAACTTGGCGACAAGGACGACGCGGGGACGGCCTGATCCGGGCGGAGGCTTGTGAGGGACTTGGCGCGGGCTTCGACAGGGACACAGGGTCGTGGGGCAGCCACGAATGGAGGGAGGCGGCGCGGGGCGGAGCGGACTTGAGGAGGTCGTCGTCCATGGCGTCAGGCGGAGCGAGGGAGGAGAGGGAGGTAAGAGGATGAGGGGATCGGGAGAGAAGGGATCGAGCGCTGGGGCTGCGTCCCTGGCGGCGCGAGAGGGAAACGGGGGAAGGGAGCGATCGGGCTAGGGTTATAGGTTTATAGGTGGGCTGGATGGGCATGACGCAAATGGGCCGGCCTGGCTGCAGGCTCTCTTCTCTCTCTCCTTTTTTCCATTTAAAACAAAACAGAAAAAGAGAAAGAAAAGAAAGAGAAGTTAGGTGTGGAATCTGGGCATGGGGATAATTTTCGCGGACTCGCAAAAATGTGAGGAGTTTAAATAAAATGGCAAGAGGATTTTTGGAGAACAATAGATTCGCACATGTTGAATTTCATGCAACATGTTTGAATTTTGAAACCCCTTCGAAAGGACTCTAAATGGGCTGAGATTTTTAGAGGAGCCTCGATAAAAGAGAGAAAGAAATATAGGCAAGGTTTGAAGGTCAAACTCGAAGAGGAATAGACATGGAAAATGTTTTACGCGTATGTTATGGGTGATTCCAAAAAAGGAATATTTAATATAGCTCTCTAATAATTTTGAGAGGCTTTAATATGTTATAAAGAGAAATCTCAAGTGAATTCCCTCGATTTAAATGGATCAAAGACCCATGCAATTTGTTTGAGTTTTTGTTGGTTTGAGAAATTGATGGCATGATGACATGATGCAATGCAAAAAGAAAAGAGCAAGCACAAATGAAACACACGATGATCACAAAGATATGGAAGTCTTCTGAGCTTCGGTCTCGGGGCGTCACAGAAATATTCCCTAGAGGCAATAATAAATTAGTTATTATTATATTTCCTTGTTCATGATAATCGTTTATTATCCATGCTAGAATTGTATTGATGGGAAACTCAGATACATGTGTGGATACATAGACAACACCATGTCCCTAGTAAGCCTCTAGTTGACTAGCTCGTTGATCAATAGATGGTTACGGTTTCCAGACCATGGACATTGGATGTCATTGATAATGGGATCACATCATTAGGAGAATGATGTGATGGACAAGACCCAATCTTAAGCCTAGCACAAAGATCGTGTAGTTCGTATGCTAAAGCTTTTCTAATGTCAAGTATCATTTCCTTACACCATGAGATTGTGCAACTCCCGGATACCGTAGGAATGCTTTGGGTGTACCAAACGTCACAATGTAACTGGGTGGCTATAAAGGTACACTACAGGTATCTCCAAAAGTGTCTGTTGGGTTGGCACGAATCGAGACTGGGATTTGTCACTCCGTGTGACGGAGAGGTATCTCTGGGCCCACTCGGTAGGACATCATCGTATGCGCAAAGTGACCAAGGAGTTGATCACGGGATGATGTGTTACAGAATGAGTAAAGAGACTTGCCGGTAACGAGATTGAACAAGGTATTGAGATACCGACGATCGAATCTCGGGCAAGTGCAATACCGCTAGACAAAGGGAATTGTATACGGGATTGATTGAATCCTTGACATCATGGTTCATCCGATGAGATCATCGTGGAACATGTGGGAGCCAACATGGGTATCCAGATCCCGCTGTTGGTTATTGGCCGGAGAGTTATCTCGGTCATGTCTGCATGGTTCCCGAACCCGTAGGGTCTACACACTTAAGGTTCAATGACGCTAGGGTTGTAGGGAAAGTATGTACGCGGTTACCGAATCTTGTTCGGAGTCCCGGATGAGATCCCGGACGTCACGAGGAGTTCCGGAATGTCCGGAGGTAAAGATTTATATATAGGAAGTATGATTTTGGCCACCGGA
The DNA here is from genome assembly GCA_032464435.1 of Aegilops umbellulata. Taxonomy (NCBI): domain Eukaryota; kingdom Viridiplantae; phylum Streptophyta; class Magnoliopsida; order Poales; family Poaceae; genus Aegilops; species Aegilops umbellulata. The sequence goes on along the minus strand of CP136059.1, from coordinate 222,606,771 downwards.
AGTGTTCTGGGCATCACCGGTAGTGTACCGGGACCACCGGAGGGGTCCAGGGGTCCACCAGGTGGGGCCACCAGCCCCAGATGGTTGCGTGGGCCAAGTGTGGGAGGGGACCAGCCCCAGGTGGGCTGGTGTGCCCTCCCACCAAGGCCCAAGGCGCAAGAAGAGTGGGAAGGGGCAAACCCTAGGTCCAGATGGGCCATAAGGCCCACCCTAGGTGCGCCCCCCTCTCTCCCCGCTTGGCCGCCTCCCAGATGGGATCTGGGGGCTGTCGCCGCCCCTAGGGAGGGAACCCTAGGTGGGGGCGCAGCCCCTCCCCTTCCCCTATATATAGTAGAGGTCTAGGGGCTGCCCAACACATGATTCGATCTCCCTGTTGGCGCAGCCCTACCTCTCTCCCTCCTTGTCTCTCGTAGTGCTTGGCGAAGCCCTGCTGGAGTCCCGCGCTCCTCCACCACCACCACGCCATTGTGCTGCTGCTGGACGGAGTCTTCCCCAATCTCTCTCTCTCTCCTTGCTGGATCAAGGCATGGGAGACGTCACCGGGCTGCATGTGTGTTGAACGCGGAGGTGTCGTCCGTTCGGCACTAGGATCATTGGTGATTTGGATCACGACGAGTATGACTCCATCAACCCCGTTCACTTGAACGCTTCCGCTTAGCGATCTACAAGGGTATGTAGATGCACTCTCCTTCCCTCGTTGCTAGATTACTCCATAGATTGATCTTGGTGTTGCGTAGAAAATTTTGAATTTCTGCTACGTTCCCCATCAGACACAAGTGCTAGACCAGCAACACCTTCATCTTGAGTATATTCGGAATCGGAGTGATAACTTCTCTCGGAGTGGTTGTCGGAGTCGGAGCCGGATACCCATTCACCAACATGAGCTTGATGTCTTTGTTTTGTGTAGCTCCTTGATGACTTTTCCTTTCTTTCCGAATCCTTGCTTCTCCGTGAGTATCTTCGTTCATAACGATCATCTCTACTCCTTCTCTCTCTAGATGGTGATTCTTCTCTTTTGCTTCTTCTTTTTGGAGAATCTTCTCTTCTTTTGTAGGGTGTCGTACACTCATTGGAGTAGTGCCCGGGTCTTCCACAATTGTAGCAGTTTTGCTCTCGACTAGAAGATCTTTTGTCATTGTAGGACCTTGACTTGGAGCTTCTATCTTTGCTTCTACTCTTGTAGAACTTGTTGAAGTTCTTCGCCATTAAGCTCAATTCTTCATTGAAGGTTTGTTTCTCACTTGATGATGTGGGGGCTTCACATGAGGCTTTGTAAGCTCCACTTGATTTGTTGTGAAGTTCCTCTTTATCCTTGAGTGACATCTCATGAGCAACAATTCTTCTAATGACCTCCGTTGGCTTGAGATCTTTGTAATTGGGCATCATTTGGATCAATGTGCACACGGTATCATATTTTCCATCCAAGGCTCTTAGGATCTTCTTGATGATGAATCTATCGGTCATCTCTTCACTCCCTAAGCCGGCAATCTCATTTGTGATGAGAGCAAGCCTAGAGTACATTTCAGCGACACCTTCACCATCCTTCATTTTGAACTTGTCAAGTTGACTTTGAAGCACATCCAATTTGGATTCCTTGACGGAGTCGGTACCTTCATGCATATCAATCAAAGTATTCCAAATTTCCTTTGCATTCTCAAGACGGCTGATTTTGTTGAATTCTTCGGGGCACAATCCGTTGAAGAGAATATCACAAGCTTGAGCGTTGTATTGCAGCATCTTCAATTCTTCTGCGGTAGCTTCACGGTTTGGTTCTTTCCCATCAAAGAAGTCACCTTGCAAACCAACACACACAATAGCCCAAACGGCGGGGTTATGTCCGAGAATATGCATTTTCATCTTATGCTTCCAACTAGCAAAATTAGTACCATCAAAGTAAGGACCTCTACGGTGATAGTTTCCCTCTCTAGACGCCATACTCTCCTAGGTTGTGAAACCAAGGCTATGACCACCAAAAGCTATGGAAATCAAAGCAAATGGAGACCAAAGCTCTGATACCACTTGTAGGACCTTCAGGTATGTCTAGAGGGGGGTGATTAGACTACTTGACCAATAAAAACTTAACCTTTTCCCAATTTTAGAGTTTGGCAGGTTTTAGCTACTTTAGGACAAGTCAAGCAATCATCACACAATTCAAGCAAGCATGCAAAGAGTATATAGGCAGCGGAAAGTAAAGCATGCAACTTGCAAGAATATAAAGGGAAGGGTTTGGAGAATTCAAACACAATTGGAGACACGGATGTTTTTGGTGTGGTTCGGATAGGTGGTGCTATCCTACATCCACGTTGATGGATACTTCAACCCACGAAGGGTAACGGTTGCGCGAGTCCACGGAGGGCTCCACCCACGAAGGGTCCACGAAGAAGCAACCTTGTCTATCCCACCATGGCCATCGCCCACGAAGGACTTGCCTCACTAGCGGTAGATCTTCATGAAGTAGGCGATCTCCTTGCCCTTACAAACTCCTTGGTTCAACTCCACAATCTTGTCGGAGGCTCCCAAGTGACACCTAGCCAATCTAGGAGACACCACTCTCCAAGAAGTAACAAATGGTGTGTTGATGATGAACTCCTTGCTCTTGTGCTTCAAATGATAGTCTCCCCAACACTCAACTCTCTCTCATAGGATTTGGATCTGGTGGAAAGAAGATTTGAGTGGAAAGCAACTTGGGGAAGGCTAGAGATCAAGATTCATATGGTAGGAATGGAATATCTTGGCCTCAACACAAGGGTAGGTGGTTCTTTCTCAGAACATATGAGTTGGAAGTGTAGATGTGTTCTGATGGCTCTCTCCACGAATGAAGAGGAGGTGGAGGGGTATATATAGCCTCCACACAAAATCCAACCGTTACACACAATTTACCAATCTCGGTGGGACCGAATCAACAAACTCGGTCGGACCGATTTAGTAAACCTAGTGACCGTTAGTGATTTTCGGTGGGACCGACATGCAACTCGGTAGGACCGATATGGCTAGGTTTAGGGCATAACGTAATCTCGGTGAGACCAATTACACAAACTCGGTGAGACCGATTTGGTAATAAGCTAACCAGAGGGTTGGTTAGGTAAACTCGGTGGGACCGATTAGCTCTTTCGGTGAGACAGAAATGTTACAAAAAGGAAACAGAGAGTTTACATTGCAATCTCGGTGGGACCGATCCGCTCTTTCGGTGAGACCGAAAAGTTACGAAAAGGAAACAGAGAAATTGCAATCCCATCTCGGTGAGACCGAGATCCCTATCGGTAGAACCGATTTGCTTAGGGTTTGGCAGTGGCTATGACAAGTGAAACTCGATGGCGCCGGGTTGAAAGAATCGGTAGGACCGAGTTTGGCTTTGGGTTTAGGTCATATGTGGAAGTGGGAAAGTAGTTGAGGGTTTTGGAACATATCACTAAGCACATGAAGCAAGAGGCTCATTAAGCAACACCTCTTCCCTCCTTGATAGTATTGGCTTTTCCTAAAGACTCAATGTGATCTTGGATCACTAAAATATAAAATGTAGAGTCTTGAGATTTTGAGCTTGAGCCAATCCTTTGTCCTTAGCATTTTGAGGGATCCACTTTCATCATCCATGCCATGCCAATCATTGAGCTTTCCTGAAATAATCATCCTGGAATAGCATTATCTCAATGAGCTATATGTTGTTTTGAATTACCAAAACCACCTAGGGATAGTTGCACTTTCAATAATATTGATGCCAAAAGATGCAAAGTTGATAATGATAATGCAACATATTTGTGGCACTTCCATTTAGGTCATATTGGTGTAAAGCGCATGAAGAAACTCCATGTAGATGGGCTTTTGGAATCACTTGATTATGAATCATTTGATACTTGCGAACCATACCTCATGGGCAAGATGACTAAAACTCCATTCTTCGGAACAATTGAGCGAGCTAATGACTTATTGGAAATAATGCATACCGATGTATGCGGTCCGATGAGTGTTGAAGCTCGCGGCGGGTATAATTATTTTCTGACCTTCACAGATGATTTGAGCAGATATGGGTATATCTACTTGATGAAACACAAGTCTGAAACATTTGAAAAGTTCAAAGAATTTCAGAGTGAAGTGGAGAATCATCGTAACAAGAAAATAAAGTTTCTACGATCTAATCGCGGAGGCGTATATTTGAGTTACGAGTTTGGACTTCATTTAAAACAATGTGGAATAGTTTCACAACTCACGCCACCTGGAACACCACAGCATAATGGTGTGTCCGAACATCGTAACCGTACTTTATTAGATATGGTGTGATCTATGATGTCTCTTACCAATTTACCACTACCATTTTGGGGTTATACATTAGAGACAGCTGCATTCACGTTAAATACAGCACCATCTAAATCCGTTGAGACGACACCGTATGAACTGTGGTTTGGCAAGAAACCTAAGCTGTCGTTTCTTAAAGTTTGGGGTTGCAATGCTTATGTGAAAAAGCTTCAGGCTGATAAGCTAGAACCCAAATCGGAGAAGTGCGTCTTCATAGGATACCCAAAGGAAACTATTGGGTACACCTTCTATCGCAGATCCGAAGGCAAGATTTTTGTTGCTAAGAATGGATCATTTCTAGAGAAGGAGTTTCTCTCGAAAGAAGTGAGTGGGAGGAAAGTAGAACTTGTTGAGATAATTGTACCTTCTCTTGAATTGTAAAGTAGCTCATCACAGAAAACCGTTCCCGTGATGCTTACACCAACTAGAAAGGAAGCTAATGATAATGATCATCAAACTTAGAATCAAGTTACTACCGAACCTCATAGGTCAACCAGAGCACGTTCTGCACCAGAGTGGTACGATAATCATGTTCTGGAAGTCATGTTACTAGACCATGACGAACCTACGAACTATGAGCAAGCGGTGATGAGCCCAGATTTCGCAAAATGGCTTGAGGCCATGAAATCTGAGATAGGATCCATGTATGAGAACAAAGTATGGACTTTGGTTGACTTTCCCGATGATCAGCAAGCCATAGAAAATAAATGGATCTTCAAGAGGAAGACGGACGTTGATGGTAGTGTTACTATCTACAAAGCGCGAATTGTCGCAAAAGATTTTTGACAAGTTCAATATGTTGACTACAATGAGATTTTCTCACTCGTATCGATGCTTAAGTCTGTCCGGATCATGTTAAAAATTGCCATATTTTATGAAATCTGGCAAATGGATATCAAAACGGCATTCCTTAATTGATTCATTAAAGAAGAGTTGTATATGATACAACCAGGAGGTTTTGTCAATCCTAAAGGTGCTAACAAAATGTGCAAGGTCCAGCGATCCATCTATGGACTGGTGCAAGCATCTGAGAGTTGGAATGTATGCTTCGATGAGGTGATCAAAGCATATGGTGTTTTACAGACTTACGATGAAGCCTGTATTTACAAGAAAGTGAGTGGGAGCTCTGTAGCATTTCTGATAGTATATGTGGATGACATATTGTTGATTGGAAATGATATAGAATTTCTAGATAGCATAAAAGGATACTTGAATAAGAATTTTTCAATGAAAGGCCTTGGTGAAGCTGCTTATATATTAGGCATCAAGATCTATAAAGATAGGTCAAGACACTTGATAAGATTTTTCAATGAATACATACCTTGCCAAGATTTTGAAGGAGTTCAAAATGGATCAGTCAAAGAAGGAGTTCTTGCCTATATTGTAAAGTGTGAAGTTGAGTAAGACTCAAAACCTGACCACGGCATAAGATAGAGAGAGAATGAAAGTCATTCCCTATGCCTCAGCCATACATTCTATAAAGTATGCCATGCTATGTACCACACCTATTGTGTACCTTGCCAGGAGTTTGGCAAGAGGGTACAATAGTAATCCAGGAGTAGATCACTGTACAGCGGTCAAAATTATCCTTAGATGACTAAGGAAATATTTTCTCGGTTATGGAGGTGATAAAAAGTTTGTCGTAAAGAGTTACGTCGATGCAAGCTTTGACACCGATCTCGATGACTCTGAGTCTCGATCTGGATACATATTGAAAGTGGGAGCATTTAGCTAGAGTAGCTCCGCTCAGAGCATTGTAGACATAGAAATTTGCAAAATACATACGGATCTGAATGTGGCAGACCAGTTGACTAAAACTCTCTCACAAGCAAAACATGATCACACCTTAGTACTCTTTGGGTGTTAATCACATGGCGATGTGAACTAGATTACTGACTCTAGTAAACCCTTTGGGTGTTGGTCACATGGCGATGTGAACTATGGGTGTTAATCACATGGTGATGTGAACTATTGGTGATAAGTCACATGGCGATGTGAACTAGATTATTGACTCTAGTGCAAGTGGGAGACTGAAGAAAATATGCCCTAGAGGCAATAATAAAGTTGTTATTTATATTTCCTTATATCATGATAAATGTTTATTATTCATGCTAGAATTGTATTAACCGGAAACTTGACACGTGTGTGGATACATAGACAAAACACAGTGTCCCTAGTAAGCCTCTACTAGACTAGCTCGTTAATCAAAGATGGTTAAGTTTCCTAGCCATAGACATGTGTTGTCATTTGATGAGCGGGATCACATCAGTAGGAGAATGATTTCATGGACAAGACCCATCTGTTAGCTTAGCATATTGATCGTTAAGTTTTATTGCTATTGCTTTCTTCATGTCAAATACATATTCCTTCGACTATGAGATTATGCAACTCCCGAATACCGTAGGAATACCTTGTGTGCTATCAGACATCACAACATAACTGGGTGATCATAAAGATGCTCTACAAGTATCTCCGAAGGTGTTTGTTGGATTGGCATAGATCGAGATTAGGATTTGTCACTCCGAGTATCGGAGAGGTATCTCTCGGCCCTCTCGGTAATGCACATCATGATAAGCCTTGCAAGCAATGTGACTAATGAGTTAGTTACAAGATGATGCATTACGGAATGAGTAAAGAGACTTACCGGTAACGAGATTGAACTGGGTATGAAGGTACCGACGATCGAATCTCGGGCAAGTAACATACCGATGACAAAGGGAATAACGTGTGTTGTCATTACGGTACGACCGATAAAGATCTTTGTAGAATATGTGAGAACCAATATGATCATCCAGGTTCCACTATTGGTTATTGACCGGAGAGGTGTCTCAGTCATGTCTACATAGTTCTCGAACCCGTAGGGTCCGCACGCTTAACGTTCGATGATGATATGTATTATATGATTTATGTGATTTGGTGACCGGATGTTGTTCGGAGTCCCGGATGAGATCATGGACATGACGAGGAGTCTCGAAATGGTTGGTAGGTAAATATTCATATATAGGACGATAGTATTTGGACACCAGAAGTGTTCTGGGGGTACCGGGTACGTATCGGGTCACCGGAAGGGGTTCCGGGCAACCCCAGGCAAGCTATATGGGCTTAATGGGCCTAGGGAGGGACATACCAGCCCACAGGGGGCTGGTGCGCCCCTCCACTAGGCCAGCCAGCCCTAGGGAAGGCAAGGGAGGAGGGCTAGCCCCTCTTTCCTTCCCCTTCTCAAGGGAGAAAGGAAAGGGGGGCGCCACCTCCTCCTTCCTTCTCCTAGTGCCAAAAGAAGGAAAGGGAGCCGAATTGGGGTGGAGCCTAAGTAGGACTTGGCCTACTTAGGCGCCCCCTGGCTGCCTCTTCCCCCCTCCAACCTATATATATGTGGGGAGGGGCGCCTAGAGGACACACAAACATCTGTTAGCCGTGTGCGGCGCCCCCCTCCACAGTTTACTCCTTCGGTCATATTGTCGTAGTGCTTAGGCGAAGCCCTGCGCAGATCACTTCACCATCACCGTCACCACGCCGTCGTGCTGACGAAACTCTCCCTCGACACTTTGCTGGATCAAGAGTTCGAGGGACGTCATCGAGCTGAACGTTTGCAGAACTCAGAGGTGTCGTACATTCAATGCTTGATTAGTCGGAATGAGAAGAAGTTCGACTACATCAACCGCGTTGTCAAACACTTCCACTTTCGGTCTATGAGGGTACGTGGACACACTCTCCCCCTCTCGTTGATATGCATCTCCTAGATACATCTTGCGTGAGCGTAGGAAATTTTTTAAATTTCATGCTACGTTCCCCAACAAACAATTGTTCCAATGGCATAATGATACCAAGCCTCATTATCAATGGCATATTTTCTAATCTTCTTAATCTTCAAGTGCATTGCATCCATCTTCAAGCGCATTGCATTCATCTTCATATTGTGATCATCGACGACATTGGCAACATACAACTCCAATTTCATCTTCTCTTCTTCAATTCTTTTAACTTTTTCTTTCAAATACTCATTTTCTTTTTCAACTAAATTTAACTTCTCGGCAAGAGGGTCAGTTGCAATTTCCGGTTCACATACCTCCTAGATAAAAATATCTCTATGTCAAGTTGATGGTCATAATTCTCATAAATGTGAAATGCAACAAATAGTTATAAAAGAGAATATACCACATCCGAATCATAAACCGGGCGAGGGCCGACGGGGATGGATATCAAGACCATGGCACTATATATAACAAACAATCATACAAAGTAAGAAAATTATATAAGTAACTATATAAATCATACAATCATACAAGTAACTATATAAATCAAGTATTACATAAAAAAATTGAATACCTAATAATAATATTGATCATCGGGTTCAATAAATGTTCTGGGATCAATAAATGCATCATCATCATCACTATCATGAATGAAGTGCTCATCGGGTTCAGCGGCATCAACATGTGGAAGGCTACCTTTACGTAATCGGTCAAGCATTGAAAAGTCATCTGTAGCAGTAACCTCTTCTTGTTCAGGCTCTTCTTGTTCCGGCTCAGGGGTGAAGTCAGGTTCATGTCGCTGTCAACTTCAATGTTCTGGTGTGAAGTAGAGTGTTTCTTGAAGCGCTTTTTGGAAAGACGTGTTTCTTGGAAGAGTTCACCTTCATATGTGTCTGGGTTAATGTGAGGTTCATAATCCTATTCATTGGGGTGGTCTAACACATGGCGGCACTTCATAAACGACATCCCAACCATTCAGATTTGGATCAGTTTGGCAGGCCCATAGTAGATAGAAAACTTGGGTCGCATGTTGAGGCATAATATAGACATCGGGAACATCTAAATGGGTGCTTTGTTTGATTTTGACTAGCCCTATATGTTCATGAGTCCTTCTATTCTCCTTTGGCTGGAACCAGTAACATTTGAAGACTACGACGTTCGGTGCGTTTTGACCATAGAATAGAACTTCATAAATTGCTTCAACTCTCCCATAATAGTCGATACCTCCATTGTCGATAGCAAAGACACAACAATTTGTAGACTTTCTGTCGGCCATAGATAGCTCTTTGCCCTAGGTACGAAAGCGATACCCATTGATGTCGTATTTGTCAAATGAATGGGCCTTAAAGTCAAAACCATTAGCGACTTGTCTCAATTCAGCGTCCATACACTCTGAATTAGCCTACAAGTTTAATACGAAAGGATTGCTGCATTAGCCGCAAATTAGACTAAGAAATGAGAATGGTCTAATGGAAATTACCATTTGTTTGAACCAAGAGATGAAACCAGGAAACTCGCCTCCTTGCTTTGCCAGAAGCTCATACTCTTTGATGGATTCCTTTGGATCACCGCTCCATCCGAGAATTTGGCGACATATCGACTGTATCAAAAAATATCCAGGAATAAGAGCAGTTCAAAGGAATTAGAAGTTGCAAAACAATGTACCGCGAGAACTTACTCGATGTATGGCCGCACTTCTGTTAGGTTGGTGAAGATATACAACGAAATGGTCCGCCATTCTTCGACATCCAACGATATTAGTTTCGAAGCACTGACTGGTGCGAGATTCCCTTTGGATAGGCTGAGGTTGGATCCACCTTTTTTATGGTCGCCAGCATTGTACCTAGGCTTTGGATTATGCAAATGACGATTTTTGGCTTCGTAGTGTGCTGTCACGAAGTTTGCCGCCTCCTCCGTAATGAATGCCTCGGCCATTGATGCTTCAATTCTACGTTTATTTTTACATTTTGCTCGGAGCGTCTTCTGCATCCTCTCAATTGCATAGCACCAACGATTTTGCATGGAGCCCCCCAATCTTACCTCGGTCGGGAGATGCAAAATCAAGTGTTGCATTGGATTAAAGAAGCCCGGCGGAAAGATCTTCTCTAACTTGCAGATCAACTCCGGCGCCAACTCTTCCATTTCTTCTAGCACGGCAAGCGATAGTTCTTTCGCACAAAGAACACAGAGTAAATAGCTCAGCTCTTCCAGTACTAGCCATTCATCCTCAGGGATGAAGCCACGCAAACATCACCGGTATTACCCACTCAATCCATATGTGCCAATCATGACTCTCGAGACCAAATATTTTCAACTTCTCAAGACTCGCTCCCCTCTTTAGATGCGTTGCATACCCATCGGGGAACATCAACTGCATTTTCACCCACGTTATAATTTCCCTAATAGATGGCCTTCCAAGATTGAACCATGCCTTTGGCTTCGTCCAGTTCTGCTTTCCTTTCGGTTCTTGCATGTTTTGTGACGGTCTATGACATAGCGCCTCCTGGTCGACTCTAGCCTTAGTATTATCCTTTGACTTCCCCTCTATGCCGAACAATGTACCAAAAAGTGCCTCGGTGATATTCTTTTCAGTGTGCATCACGTCGATATTGTGTGGGCAAAGGAGGTCTTTGAAGTAAGGCAGATCCCACAAGCATATCTTGTGAGTCCAGGTGTGTCTTGAATTATACCCCTTGAAATACCCTGGACGCTCTGGATCTGGCTCGATAGTGTTTAACTAATCCAGGGTCTCTTGGCCTATCAATGGAGGTGCTGCAGAGTTTTTGACAACTCTACCTTTCATGAAGTTCTTCTTGTCTTTCCTGAACTTATGGCAAGGATCCAGGAACTGTCTATGCAAGTCGAAGCAAGAAAACTTGTGACCCGCCTGCAGCCAACGAAACTCAAGAGTTGCCTTGCATGTGGGGCACGGGAACCTTCCATGCACACACCAGCCAACGAATAGCACGCTGGCAAGTCATGCATCAGGTACATGTACCAGACACACATTATGAAGTTCTGTTTGTTAAAGGCGTCGTATGTCTTGAACCCATTATCCCAAGCTTCTTGCAATTCATCCTTAAGTGGTTGCATGTACACATTCATATTCTTCCCTGGATAGTTTGGCCCTGGAATTATCAACGTTAGGAAAATGTTCTTTCTTTGCATAATCTGTCCGGGGGGAGATTGAGTGGAAAGACAAATACGGGCCAACAACTATATTGGGTTGCTGTCAGACCAAACACACTGAACCCATCAGTGTTGATGCCGACTCGAGGATGGCTTGGATCTGTCGCTTTTTCCGCATATAATGCATCGAAGCGCTTCCACGCTTGACCATCCGATGTGTTTACCATCATCAGATTCCCATCTGCATCTAGTTCGGTTCTTTTGCCCGTTTTGTGCCATGTCATCTGTCTGGCCGTCTCTTCGACCATGAAAAGACGTTGGAGTCTTAGTACGATTGGCATATACAGAAGAACATTAAGCGGGATTTTGGTCTGTGTCTTCTCACCCATACCATTGTCTACCACAATATACATGGAAGACTTGCAAATGGGACAATAGTTCAAGTCCGCATACTCAAGCCTAAATAAGGCACATCCTTTCTCACATGCATGTATCTTCTCATAGGATTTTGTCTGACTGGTACATATTTGCAGGCAGTACATGGCCTTTGGGTAGAAAGCGTCCAAATATTGTCTTCATCGCATCATAGCATTCTCTGCCCAAGTTGAATTGAGCCTTCAGAGCCATTATTTGTGAGATGGCATCCAGCTGACAAAGCTCAATGTGCGCGTGAAGAGGACATTTTGAAGACTCCAACATTTCATTGAAGGCCTTTGCAGATTCCTCCATCTCTTCGTCCGAATCCCGAGCATCATCAAAGTTTTGCACCATATCTTCCATCCCGGTACCATGCTCGTCGGTGCGACGACGAACCACCTCAGCTCTGGCACGTTGGGCAGACTCACCATGAATTGTTCACACCGTATAACCGGGCTTAAAACAACTCTTGTGCAGGTGTTTTCCCATTTCATCATGTGTCCTCTTTTCCCAATTCTTGCACCGGACACATGGGCACCAGTTTTTCCTCTGGCCATTTGCAAATGCGGCTTACACAAACCCCTTGGTTTTTGTTAACAATTCATTGGTAATCTCTTTCTAACTAGTGCAACCGATGTACATCCACGCACGATCACTCATCTTTCTTAGCTACTGGACAAACAAGAAATATATATAATTCAGCATGTATATTCATAAGTTAATCTAGTTTGTCAATTTTATTACGTCCATGCAACCTACACTCTAATAGGTAAAGATAGGTCCTAATCCCACCCGAGTATGTGTAGATTGAGTACGTTCTCCATGCTCTACCCCCTTCCGAGACAAAATTTTGGCAGCACCTCCCTGCTGTTCTCCTGATATACGTCTCGGCAAAAATCCGAGAGAATGTGCATCCAGAGAACAACAGGGAGGCGCTGATGAAATTTTGTCTCAGAATGGGGTAGAGCATGGAGAACGTACCCAATCTACACATACTCGGGTTGTCCATGGAAATCGCTGGACAATCCGAATGAGTTACGGTGTTAAATATGCAATTGAATGCATATTTATCGATGCAACCCTTTCGGACGGGACACACATACTGGTTACGCGACTGTAGTTACCTAGCTAGTGTCATTGGCACGAAGGCCGGAACAGAGCAAATAATTAAGGGGGGAGGAGGAGATGTCATTTGTGCTCACCCACGAATGCAGGGGCGGAGCTCGTCGAACACCAGACCCTCGCAGCGATGAAACAACTACACATTGAAATCGAAAGATGAGTAACATAGCATTATTGTTTTTTCCATCAAACTAACTAAATATTTATAACAGGATGCCACCTTGACCCTCGACCCCTCGGCAACCCCTCGACCCATGACCCCTCGGTGACCCTCGACCCCTCCACTCTCGACGCCTCGACCCCCCGGCGACCCTTGACCCCTCCACTCTCGACCCCTCAGCGACCCCTCGACCCCTCGACTCTCGAACCCTCAGCGACCCCTCGACCCCTCGGCGACCCTCGACCCTCGACCCTCGACCTTCTTTTCTTTCTTTTTCTACTTTTTCTACTTCTTTTTTTCATCATATTCTTCTTCCTCCTCTTCCTATTCTTCTTCTTTTACTTCTTTTTTTCATCTTTCTTGTTTATTCCTAAAAAACTGAAGAAAAATAACTAAACTAAACTAAATCTAAACCTAAACCTAAATTAACTAAACTAAACTAAATCTAAAAAACAGAAATAAAAAGAGCACAAGAACTCACCTAGCTAGATCCAGCGAGGTCGGCCCGTGGAGGGGGCGGGTGGAGGAAGGTCGCGGGGAGGGTGGCGCGGCACGGTGAGCTACGGCTCTTGTGGCAAGGTGGGGCGGCGCTGTGCGGCTCCGGCGATGGGGCGGGGCAGGCAGGCCGCCGCGGCCTGGGTCCGTTGGGTGGGGCGAATGGGCTGGCTTTGGGGGCAGGGCTAGCCGGCGGCGCCTCGGGCTCCGGGGTGGCGCGGGTCGGCGGCGGATTAGGCTATGGCGACGGCGCACGGGTGAGGTGAGGAGAGAGAGAGAGGAAAAGAGGGGTGGGGTGGGGCTGACCGTTTTAGTTAGTTCGCTCTTTGCCGTCTACTAGCAGACGGCAACGAGCCTCATACGTCTCCAACGTATCTATAATTTATGAAGTATTCATGCTGTTATTTTATCATTCTTGGATGTTTTACAATCATTTTAAAGCAACTTTATATCATTTCTTGGGACTAACCTATTGACCCAGTGCCCAGTGCTAGTTGCTAATTTTTGCTTTTTTTTACATCGCGGGAATTAAATCAATATCAAACGGAGTCCAACCACCGCGAAACTTTTTATGGATTTGTTTATGGACCAGAAGACCACCAATGGGCCAGAGCAGCACCTGGGGGTGCCCCGAGGGGGGCACAACCCACCAGGGCGCGCCTGGGAGGCCAGGCGCGCCCCGGTGGGTTGAGCCCACCTCAATGGCCTCCAGCACCCCCTCTTTACCCTATAAATTCACAAATATTTCGAAAACCCTTGGGGTAAACCTAGATTAGAAGTTCCTCTGCCGCAGGCCTCTGTAGCCACCGAAAACCAATCTAGACCCCGTTCCGGCACCCTGCCGGAGGGGGGAATCATCTCCGGTGGCCATCTTCATCATCCCAGCGGCCACCACGATGAGGAGGGAGTAGTCCACCCTCGGGGCTGAGGGTTTGTACCAGTAGCTATGTGTTTAATCTCTCTCTCTCTCTCTCTCTCTTGTGTTCTTGAGATGTCACGATCTTGATGTATCGCGGGCTTTGTTAATATAGTCAGATCATATGGTGTTTTACCCTCTCTATCTTGTGATGAATTGAGTTTTCCCTTTGAGATTTTGTTTTATCGGATTGAATACTTTTATGGATTTGAGAGCACTTGATATATGTCTTGTTAATAAATACTCGTGGTGACAATGGGGTACTATTTTGATTCACTTGATATATGTTTTGGCACTCAACTCGCGGATTCCGGAGGTGACATTGGGGTAATCTACGCATAGGGGTTGATGCACGTTCTTGTCTTTGTTTCTCGGGTAGAAATCTTGGGGCACTCTTTGAAGTTCTTTGTGTTGGATTGAGTATTATGAATATGAAATTATTTGGTGTTATTTTAGTACGAACTCTTGGATAGATCGATCGAAAAGAATAGCTTCGAGGTGGTTTCGTACCCTACAAACGATTTCTTCTTATGTTCTCCACTAGATAGGAACTTTGGAGTGATTCTTCATCGCACTTTGAGGGGTGGTTATATGATCCAATTATATTAGCATTGTTGAGAGATTGCACTAGCGAAAGTACGGACCCTAGGCCTCATTTTCAAGCATTGCAATACCGTTTTTGTGCCCGTTTACTATTTGCTACCTTGCTGTTTTTATTTATTCAGATTATAAAAATATATTTCTACCATCCATATTACACTTTTATCACCATCTCTTCGCCGAACTAGTGCACCTATACAATTTGCCATTGTATTGGGTGTGTTGGGGAGAATTCTTGTATTTGGTAGCAGGGTTGTTTGAGAGAGACCATCTTTATCCTACACCTCCCACGGATTGATAAACCTTAGGTCATCCCCTTGAGGGAAATTGCTACTGTCCTACAAAACTCTGCGCTTGGAGGCCCAACACGAGTCTACAAGAATAAAATTGCGTAGTAGACATCAAGCTGTTTTCTGGCGCCATTGCCGGGGAGGCTAAGTAAGTGGCACTCGCACCCCATCAAAGAAGCTCTTTTCTGGCGCCGTTGCTAGGGAGGTTAGGTAAGCGGCACTCATATCCCGTCAACGAAGCTCTTTTCTGGCGCCGTTGCCGGGGAGGTGAGTGCATGAAGGTATATTTTTAGATCTTGCAATCGAATCTTTTAGTTTCTTGTTTTATCACTAGTTTGGTTTATAAAAGAAAACTACATAAAAAATGGAATTGAGATTGCATCATATTATTGGTCATCTTTATAATATCTTTCCTGAAAATGATGGTTCAGAAAATTGTGCTCAATTGATAGAAGAAGAATTCAATAGAATGTTTTGTATAAATGATGAGCATTATTGCAATGTTGTTAGTATGAATTCCTTGAATATCCTTGATGCTACTGATATGCAAAGCCATAAGCTTGGGGATGCTATGTTTGATGAAGATGATATTTTTAGTCCCCTGAGATTTGATGTGCAAATTTGTTATAATGATTGCATGCCTCCTATTTATGATGATTATATTAATAAAAGTGGATTTGGAGAGGTCATGACTTTATTTAGTGATGAATCCAGTACTTTGGAAGAGGTTTCAATTGACTATGATAACATAGTTGCTATCTATGATGATTATGATGATGACATGTATGCTATAAAGAATAATGATAACCATGAAACTTGTCATCATGATTTTAATTTTCACTCTCATGATAGTTATTTTGTTGAGTTTGCTCCCACTACTATTGATGAGAAGAAATTTGCTTATGTGGAGATGTCGGGGGTTGGATGCGACATATGCCAAAGGATGGCTTATCATGGTGGGGGCGAGTAGAACGTCATCGGTGCCTGGAAGCGGGATGAGGCGTAGACATGCACGCCGTCGAATCTTACCTAGCTTCAGGGCTCTCCGAGGAGATAACACCCCTACTGCTGCTCTGCGGGGTCTCCGCATGGTCACTATGGCAAAGTGTATCCAAGGTTGCTCCTTGAGTTGTTTCCTGGGGGTAGGAGAAGGCAAGGCTAGCTCTCTCGCCCTTGTGTTCTCTGGTCTAGTGTCTAAAGAATCGAACCCTTTGCATGGGTGCCCCGGGGGGTTTATATAGGCCTACCCCCCGGGGGTACAATGGTAATCCGGCTAGGCGCGGGTCCCAGTCGTCTGTCTCTCAGACCGCCGTCTTCTCCGCCGACTTCTGGGGCCCGCCGGCTGGTGGGCCCCGCCGACTGCGGGCTACTGTAGTCGTGCTTCTAATGACGCTGGCTTGGTCATGGGGTCATGGCAACAGTGCCGCCGCCTGACGGGCGATCACTGTTGCCACTCCCCGTCTTGTCTGGTTAATGGCGTGCGGGGCCCGTGGGAGGAGTCGGCCGACTCCTGGAGGCCGACTCCCACGGGGTCCGTCTTGGGGCGCTCTCGCCGTCTTCTGTACCCCCGCCGACAAACAGGGCCCGCCGTCTTCGGGCCGTACAGGCAAGCCGACGTGGGCACAGGGTTCCGCCCCCTGGGGCTGATGTCAGGGCTGGCATGGCAACAGTGCCACGCCGGATGGAGATCTCCATTGGTACGACGCACTGTAGCCATGCCTGCCCTTGGTAAGGGGCGGGCATGGCCCGTACTGAGGCCATGCCCCGTCCCGTCCCTCTTCGCGAGGGCACAGGGTGGTTGGAGTCACAGGCCGACTCCCCATAGTCGGCTTCTCTGGAAGCCGTCGGCTGGGAGTCGGCTTATTTCATAGCCGTCTCTGGGATTCGGCCGCGAGTGGGTAGTCGGCGGTGCTGCAGCTGGGAGTCGGCTTATTTCATAGCCGTCTCTAGGATTCGGCCCTCTGTCTTGGGATTCTTGAGGGGCAAAGCCTGCCCCGATGTCTTGAAAGGTTCTGGGTCTCGGGTTAGCCTACCCGTGGCCCATTACTCCGACAGGAGAGTAATAGGTTTTCTATGCTTTTGTGTCATGAAAAGAATGCTTTATGTGATGGTTATATTGTTTAATTTCTTCATGATGCTACTGAAAATTATTATGAGAGAGGAACATATGCTTGTAGGTATTGCAATAATATCAAGTTTCCTCTCTATGTGTTGAAAATCTTGAAGTTTTGCTTGTTTTACCTTTATATGCTATTCATTCTTGTTCCCATAATTTGTTTGCTCACAAAATCCCGATGCATAGTAAGTGGGTTAGACTTAAATGTGCTAGCCATATGCTTCATGATGCTCTTTTTGTGTTTCAGTTCTTATCTTTTATGCGAGCATCATTGAAATCATCATGCCTAGCTAAAAAGGCATTAAAGAAAAGCGCTTGTTGGGAGACAACCCAAGACTTTTACCTACTTTTTTGTGTGTTCACATGATTATGCTACTGTAGTAATCATGTTTTATAGCTTTTGTTTCAATAAAATACCAAGTGAAGCCTTTGGGATAGTGTGGATGATAGTTGACTTGATTCTGTCCAAAAACAGAAACTTTTGCGCCCAGTCCAGGAATTTTGAAGATTCACTGGAGCGTGATAAAATTCTGAAATTTTTACATGTGATAGACATACAAATTACCGCTAATTTTTTTAAAATAATACATTTTTTCATTAGTTTTCAGAAATAATACACGGCTTTGATATTTTTCAAAAATAATACGGCCTCGTCTTCCTGGAGGACGCTCCAGTCGTCCTCCAGGAAGATGATAAGCTCCAGTCATTCTCCAGGAAGATGATTAGTTCCAGTCGTCCACCAGGAAGATGATTAGCTCCAGTCGTCCTCCAGGAAGATGATTAGTGGAAAGAACTCCTCAGGTTGCACGTTAGGTGGAAGAAGCAACATTTATGGACTGATGAAAGCGAAAACGAAGACGATATCTACATGCCGAGCAGCAAGGGCAAGACACCTGCATCGTCGAAGGGCAAGAGTGAATCATCGTCGAAGGGCAACAATGCCTCATCATCGAAGGGCAAGAGTGCCTCGTCGTCGAAGGGCAAGAGTGCTGCATCGGCAGAGGATGATGATGATATCTTCATGTAGTTTGTATGTAGTATTATCTAAGCTAAGTCCTACGTTTAATTTTGATGTACTTGTATCTTAATTATGTGTAAAAGTGTTGTATTATCTAAGTTAAGTCGTACCGTTTAATTTTGATGTACGTGGAGGTGGTGGAGGTGGCGTAGGCCACATATACCTGTGGGGTGCCCGAACGTTACGGGGAGGAAGCTCAGACTGTTCCTGGTCATACTGTGTTTCCTGTGTGGGAGGTGGTGCCGGAGTCGAATACATGTCCACCCACTCGTTGTGCCGCGACAACTAATCATCTTCCTGGAGGACGACTGGAACTAATCATCTTCCTGGTGGACGACTGGAACTAATCATCTTCTTGGAGGACGACTAGAGCTTATCATCTTCCTGGAGGACGACTGGAGCTTATCATCTTCCTGGAGGACGACTGGAGCTTAATCATCTTCCTGGAGGACGATTAGGTCTAGTCGTCCTCCAGGAAGACGAGGCCGTATTACTTTTGAAAAATATCAAAACCGTGTATTATTTCTGAAAATTAATTTAAAAATTTATTATTTAAAAAAATAGCCAAATTACCCAAGTTTTCCTATTTTTTCAGCATTTTTGCAGTAGCAGAAGTATGGTAGTTATCCACATCATTACACATTGTTCTGTTTTTGACAGATTCTGTTTTCAATGCATAGTTTGCTTGTTTTCTAGTTTCTATGGCTTATATTGCTCAATATAAATTGTGGAAATGATATGATACAGTAGTTATTGTGTGGAAACAATTATGAATCTTGTCTTTAACAGTACCAAAGTGAAATGGTTTGCTCTTTATCATACTAACCTATCTCACGAAGTTCCGTTAAGTTTTGTGTGATTGAAGTTTTCATGTTTTTGGTGAGATGTCGATATGAGGCGAATAAGGAGTGACAAGACCCTAAGCTTGGGGATGCCCAAGGCACCCCAAGGTAATATTCAAGACATATCCAAGCAACTAAGCTTGGGGATGCCCCGGAATAATGTTGAAGACGCTGAGCTCTTTCGTCTTCAACATTATCGATAACCTCACTTGGAGCTATGTTTTCATTCGTCAAATGATATGAGTTTTGCTTAGAGTGTCAATTTATTTTGTTAGGATTTGCTTGTTGTTATTTAGAATAATGTTTTGCAACTTTTATTTCAATAAGAGTGGCATTGATAGCTGAGGGAGTCCTGGATTAGGGGGTGTTCGGATAGCCGGACTATACCTTCAGTCGGACTCCAGGACTATGAAGATACAAGATTGAAGACTTCGTCCCGTGTCTGGAAGGATCTTTTCTTGGCGTGGAAGGCAAGCTAGGCGTGCGGATATTCAAGATCTCCTACCATTGTAACCAACTCTGTGTAACCCTAACCCTATCCGGTGTCTATATAAACCGGAGGGTTGTAGTCCGTAGGACAACCATCATCATACACAATCATACCATAGGCTAGCTTCTAGGGTTTAGCCTCCTTGATCTCGTGGTAGATCTACTCTTGTACTACCCATATCATCAATATTAATCTAGCAGGAGTAGGGTTTTACCTCCATCGAGAGGGCCTGAACCTGGGTAAAATAAAGTGTCCCTTGTCTCCTGTTACCATCCGACCTTGACGCACAGTTCGGGACCCCCTACCCGAGATCCGCCGGTTTTGACACCGACATTGGTGCTTTCATTGAGAGTTCCTCTGTGCCGTCGCGATCAGGAAGGATGCCTCTTCCCGTCTTTAAAGACGGCGCCATTACAAAAGGAGCCTTGGCTGTCGGCCAAACTCTCCGGCTAGGTGGTTTTCTCGCAACCGCCTGTTCGGCTGTTGCGCCGACGGTGACCTCCCGGGTCATCAAAAGCAACCTCCACGTCGGCTCAGAGCTCGCCGAGCAATTGGATCCGATGGAGCTCTCTTCTGTAAACGAGCTCCTGGATCGCATCGCCGCACTGGGTGTCGCTACAAATTACGACCAGGTTGGGCTTAAACCCGATCTAAGAGAAATTAACTCTCCCCAAGTCACCCACCACGTTGCTGTGGTGGAGACACAATGCGGCGACCCTTCATCTATCTTAAGGACTAGCTCCGTCCGAATTCCCGAACCCTCCATGCCGGATATCCGCGAAGGGGAGGATACAATCCAAGACCTGAGCTTAAAATCAGGCAAATCGGATAACATCCAAGACTCCGGATCTCAGCATTCGGAAGTTCTTCGGCCTCCGAACAGCAAACTGGGCGAGGTCTCAGATTCAACGACACCCGCCCGCTCGATCTTAAGCGATCTTTCCCAAATCAGGCAAATGCCCGAAGAAACAGTACATCATTACTCGGCCAGATTCCTCCTGGTTATGAACAGGATAAAGGACTGCCGCGAGGGAGACGCAATTTCAATCTTTTGCAGTAACTGCACGGACAAGGGAATACT